>CM060982.1:90026618-92526618 GCA_030765065.1 Deroplatys truncata
TACATTTATAATGTAATGTCTAATATCCATTTGTATGAGACTTCCTTACACACAACCCAAAGCTTATCTGTAGAATGAAGCCTCCCATTCTCTACATCCCGCTATTTAACTATTTTATCAATTTATATCTCTATTTTTTCATCTTTCTTAAGTGCATTAATCCATGTCTTCATTACCTTTCCCTAATATTCTCCCCTCATTTCATTCCTGTTTTTCCCCATATCAGTCAGTAGTTAAGCGCTATAATTTATTTCTGTAATTTGTCTCATTTTATTTCCCATACACCCTCCCTCCATCTCTTCACCGCATCACATTCTAATAAACAGTTAAATATCCCATACCCCTTCAAGATCGCCAAACATAATGAACCCTTCCTCGTTTTCCCCTCTCAAACCCTTTAAAAACAGTGCTCCTGATCGCATCCATGCAAATCTTTCCCTCTGAAGTTTATCACAATAATCCACATATCTCTCCCTTCCCCAATGTTTTTTTAATTATTCTATACAATTTTAAATAATTCTCTTTTCCAAAACTAAGCCCAAATCTCTTGCCTATCTATATTTAAATTCTTTACTGCCTTCCTAAGCCCTACTCCGATTTGATCTCCAAATTTCCGTGGTTCCACCATCCCAATTTCTTGTAAAATTCCCCATACTTCACCCATCCAGCTGTTACCTCTCATTACTTGCATTTGGAGTTCTCTAAATTATTTTAAAATATTTTGATATCAAAATCCTGTGCCAATATTCTAAAATTCTCTCCATCACCAAACCCTTCCTCCCTATCCTCCACAACGAAGCCAATGTCACTCCCTTCGGTGAAGTCTCTACTACTTATCCATAGAAAACGTTATATTACACCCACAATTTTCATAATTGAGATTTCACCGGAAGTAAATGAGTGTGTTTTAACAGCATAAATCGAAAAGGAAATGTCAGATGCATACCTGACTTGGTATTTGATTTTAGTACCTTCCAAGGATGTGACACGACGGTTTTCAAGAGTCCCCCCTCCTCAAACTACCCTTTACATCGCCATGGAAGATTATGTGAAGTTCTCTTCTTTCAGAATGAATGTGTAACTGGTAAACCATAGTGAGTGACAAAATCCGATTACACAAAAATGTGGCTATCGTTAAATATAAAGAGGCCCAACCGTGCCGTATTTGATGTGTACAGATAACCCTTCATGTGTTAAAAGAGTTGCAGAACTCAACGGGGCAATTCCAAGTAAACACAGGTTAGTGGCGCTCTAAAAACCCACTATTACTACTACCAGTACTACTACTACTACACCAACGGTTCTCAGAAACGTCCATGTGCATACACGGAGACGGTTTGCAGATCGTATCAATCAAGTGACAAAATTGTAACGCCTATTCAATGAGCGAAGTCAGCATAACAGTACCATTCATGATGACAATAATAATAGTAACAATAATATTTATAATACCAAGCGAAAAACGGCAGTGAAACATTGCATGCTCTCATGTTTGTTCTTATAGTCCGTAATGTTAGACAAGAACAGCGTAAACACAATTAAAAAACGGGCTATGGGCGGATACGGACAGGTTAAATAAGACATTTTAATTATTTATCAGTCTAAAAAGCGAGTTAATTCTCCCGAAAATAAAGCCTGTGTAACTGAAGTGGAAAATGTTCTAAGACCTTTTCAGTCTGTTTTTGTCTATCATCACGGACAGTACTCTATTGCAAGCCTGGGGGCTGTCTCTCAATGAGCGCGATCCACTCATCCTTTTTGCTGATAAACAAGGGTAAATTGAAGTTCGGCTGGTTCCATAGCTCAGTCGATAGAGCACGTGCCTGATGTGCGAGGGGTCCCGGGTTCGATTCCCGGCTGGGAGGTGGAAATTTTTCACCGGCCAAGATTATTCCCTATACTCCCAGAGTCAATATGTATGAATAAGAGTGTGCATATTTGTGTGTGTGATCTAATGATTAAAGCCCAAAGTTTACTAAAACCCAAAGACAAACGAATACGAGTTAACACCATTGTCTATAGGCAATAATATATTCCAAGGGAAAGGCCGATAAGACCATTGTAGTTAAAGGCGGTGTAAAAATAAAACTTTAACAAGAAAGAAAGAAAACGAATCTCGCTATGCTAGTTCTGTAATGAGCTGTGTTTACTTGGAATTGCCCCGGTGAGTTCTGCAATTCTTTTAACGCACGAAGGGATATCTACAGACTTGAAATATGGCGCGGTTGGGCCACCTGGTAGAGTATATATAATACCTATTTTTTGCCATCAACGATTTCAGAAATACTTACTACTGTTGGTCTGAATTTTCCAATAGATTACTCTTTTGAAGTGCTAAGTCGCCGCTTTTTAAAGATGTGGCTATCACTGCAGCCTCCTATTCCCCCCTTATACCTTCAACACAATGTGAAATGAAACCAATTCTATAAGTGTTCAGTTAGATTAATATGTAATAGATATACAAATTAGCTTTTGTAGGAATAATTTGCAGCAGTTATATAAAAATAAACGAAGTTGGATAGTCATATGAATGTAACAGCAATTATTTTTATGCTATGATATCTTCCCTCCTCTCATTTAAAGGCAGAGAAATACTGCACTCGATCTGAAACTCACCTAACTTCATTTTGCCAAAAATGTATGTATATTTATTTTTGATTCATGAAAAAGCAGAAATCAAGAAAAATTATATGTCGTACCAAGGTAAGGGGAATTCTGGATATTTCTACCCAGTTCCGATAGGTTTCCAGAGAGATCGATTAGCTGAGATCACCCTCTTCCTCTCTTCCAACCAACAATACGCCAGAAGGCACTTCAATAACGCCCTGCCTAAGGCAGGACATGCAGCTATACCGCTACAGTTTACAATATACATAAAATATATAAATATATATAAGTGATTTTTCTATATATTTTATGCGCAGAAATGGTTTCAAATTAAGCAGTAGGTGCTTAGATAAACACAACATGCAGAAGCAGCAGTCAGGTGTTTAAAACAGAAGAATAACAAACATTCAACCATGTTCATAAGTTTACGTACCTGGGAAAGTGTACGCATACTTTACGGAATATTTCGTAAACGAAAACAGTTATTTACTAAATGCTATACTTTACTGTTATGTCTTGTCTCAGTCTAATAATTTCCCAGTTATACAAGTATACAAATTCAGCTAGGACAGCGTCTTAACGAGCGAGAAGGCTCCACGGTGATGTATGAGGCTCGCATTCCGGAGGTTCCAGGTTCGATTCCCTTCGACCGCCCAATTTGACTTAGGTTTTTCTAGTTTTGTTCCCTTCCATGGAGAATCGTTGCAAAATTTGCAGACTTGCCTCCCTGCGCTTCTCCTTGTGTTGGCTGGATAGATTTCGTGGAACCCATCGGGAACAAACTTTCCGATACTGCAGAATATCGTGAACAATGTGGCGAGCGCTTCCGAACGACATTCCCAATTCTACCATTATATGCCGTAACGTGATCCTCCCGGTGTCCTGAATCAGCTCTTCCACTCGCGTTGTATTCAAATCTGTTGATGCCGAGCTAGGCCGGCCACTGCGAACCTCGTCGGTGACGTTTTCTCTACCGGCCGACACTATTGTGCGACGTGCTGACTAGACATTACCGTCTCTCTGTAAACCTCTACCAGCTGCCGGTGAATTTCAGCCGTGGTTACATGTTTTGCCCACAGAAATCGAATAATGGAGCGGATTTCTTCGCGAGATCAGTTTTCCAAACGAGTCGCCATTTGTGTTTACCTACAACTAGCGCTGTAGATGGCGGGTGACTGAAACTCTGCACAGTTGCCAAGCGTGTGTATTAGGAATTACCGCAAACTATTAATTTCTCTATAATGGTCGAAACTCCAGGAATATCGGCCTTGTGCCCTTAGTTTCTGATCACCCCCGTATTACCTATAACCTGTATGGCAGACTCTTTGCAGGAAACTGAAGATACACATTTAATTTGTCATATTAACATTCGTGTAACCAATAATAAGCAAACCTTTACTTAATGGTCTTAGAAGTAAATTCAAGGCTGCACTTAAGCTGGAAAGACTCCTCTAACAACAAACAGCAAATATTTGGTCAAATGCAAACATGTTCCTTCAGATAATGACAATTTCATAGTGTCTGTCTACGGTTTTAATCCATTTTTACTTTCTCTACCATCTACCTATAGTAGGTGGAGGAAGTATTGTATTCTCCACCAAAACCTTTATATCGAGATTTCACTGGTAACACGTGTCTTGAGATCCACTGGATCAATAGAACCTAGAAAAAGTTATATGGGAGAGAATGAGAGCATAGTAGCGTTATAATGTGTGATGACATTTAATAAAAAACATATAATTGGAATAAATACGAAACATCTTCCCATGAATGCGACAGAAAGGCTTTGAAGAAAATCTCCACACATGAAACTACGTTTCACATGGGAACATTTTATCTAGTTTTTATTTTCCATCAAAAAAGGATTCATACGATTTTGATTAAAATGCCATGCCTGTAATCCATTGATATGATATGAAATGTTTATATTGAATTTTCTGTGAATAGCCGTTAAGTCCCTTTGTTTTATTGAAGTTTGTATAATTTCGTAAAACTGAAAATTCTGAAAGACCATAAAAACTTACTGTAAGAAAAATGTGGAGCTCATTAAAACACAAATTTGTGTGAGAACAATTTTTTCGCAGTGATAGCAATTTTCGAAATATTCCATATTGCAAACGTAATATAACGGTCATGCTTGAAAGTTTGCGATTCTTTTTCTTTCCTTCCATCTCAAGAACTTATTACTATGCATAAACATTTGAATACACTTCGGCATGCTGCAACTAAACACTTATGGCTTTTTTCTATGTAAAAACATATCCTAAGTGATGTAGCATGGATAGAAGATTCACTTTTTGTGCGTAAACTGTACTATATAAGGGGCACAATTAAATTTAATAAACAACCTGCTAAAGTTAAACAATGTTTCGGTGGTTCGAGAACTAACAACTACTATAGTAATACAAGGAACGTTCAGACCTGTTGTGTAGTACTATTATAGAGGCAATGATGACATTTATGAGAAAAGCTAGCTTGTGTACAGTACCTACAGCATACCGAACTTAATGAAGACTGCGTCATATGTGAGCAGGATGACATTCTTGTCCACGTTCGTCATTTAGTAAAAGAATTGCGAAACCCGCCCTTAGCCATAAAGAGAGGCGCTGCCACACCCAAAAGGGCGTCCACGAGCAACACAATAGAAGCGGCCTAATAACTGTGGTAAACAATAGCAGACCGCAGAGGCTGGAAAATAATAATTACCGAGTTATTCACTAAAGTTAACAACAGTGATTAGTTCAAAGAACTCGAGTTCATTTCTTGTGCAGGTCAGATCGCGTCAGTGTCTACTTGGTGTGCATCATAAAGACAGGTTTTGCAAGCAAAAGTTTGAGCTGAATGTGCGTCGTAAACCTCCACTATTGTAGACAGGCAAAATTAGACAAAACACTGGTACCATCTAATTGAAATATTCTCTCCAGTATGTGGGTTAGAAATCGAAGGTAAACGCATTGTTTTACATCTTATGTTTAGTTTATTGGTTTCCAATTTGGGAGGAGGGGTTATAAAAATTCATCTGAGAACACAAGAAAAGCATCTGGTTTGCCAAACTCCCATTTGATTTTAGTGATTCTGTGTACCCAACTTTCCAATAAAGCACTTTTTCAAAACATCTTAAGGGTTATATTCACATGATTTTCAGAGTCATGTCGTTTATTTTTGCATTGCATCTACAAACTATTCTTGTGAAAGCTTATTTTTCTATATATTTCATGTTAATCGAGATAAACATTTGCAGAAATAGTTTCATTACATATTTCGTTGTAGGTTTAAAGAGGATACAGAAGGTTGAAGTGATAGTCAAATGTCTAAAAGCGGGTCGTTATATGCTAGCGTTGAAATTCAACACTCTTTGTATAATGAGAAACAACTGAATGGAGATAGCATTTAAAAATGACAAAAGTACTGAAAAGATCAAATCAATAATAACGAATATTTCGGAAATGGCCGATACCACAAAGTAAGTTGTTTGAAACAAATTGTGAGTTTTAAAGAAATCTACATCTTTGTGTAGTATGCTTCTGTCAATATCATATGGTTTATTCGGTTATACAAAGTTATACAAAATTCAATCAGATACTATTTTCAGAAAATTCAAGATACGCATGTTTTTAGTCATGAAGACATCTTAAACATATGATTTTTAATCAAAATAATTGGAACCATATTTATAAAACACTCAATTACGAACAGCGTTCTTTGTAAAGAGTAATTTGTAATGGGGGGCTTTCTTAAAAATCTTCTTGTCACATCCTTCCGCATGTTGAAACCTTCTTGCTTAATTTTCAGCAATTCCTAGGTAAAATACATATATCCTGAGTAACGTAGCGATGATAGAAGATTCACTTTTTATAGAATACTATAATTTTTTGTTACATGTTGGGGTGAAGGACAAAAGGTTACCAGAAAATGATTAATTTAGGCACCCCAATACGCACATGGAGGCACAACTCGTTGGCAGCAAAAAGTCCGGGATCTTGGTGTGTAATTTAAGGGGAAGGCGTGGGGTGTTTATATTACATTGAAAAGATTACATAACACACATTACCTGGGATTTATTCACAAAAACGTATGGCTTTTCTACATAGTTAACAAAGGAAACAGATTGAAGGGAGATGCCACAGACCGTAGACCGGCCCCACACGACTGGTTCCAACGACCACTTACTATCAAATGACGCTCTCTCTTCCCGCACCAACCGTATCTAGCTAAAGCCAGACGGGCTGACACAGAATTGTCACACCAGACAATTTCAAACAGATCTCTTCCTTTGGCGTGGTCCATCTGGTAGCAACAATATAACACAACAGTGAATCTGATAATGACAATAAAATCAATATGCCACAATATAACGGCTACTTTATGTGAATTTGTCATTGGACAAATTATCGCATTAGAGTTTTTGGGGTGGGGGTATATTGATGATCATTCGATTCCTCACTAATTAATATCGAAAATATGATATGTACTTTAAAAGTATATACATATACAAAGACAATTCACCGATTGTAAAGTTAAGATTGAAAGCGCTAAACGTTAGAGGATACATCAGCGTTTTTATTTTACTCACATACAGCTAATAAAACTTGTGATATTTCATGGTGTGGATCTTTAACAGGTTTGGCAGTGATGATTTAAGAAATGTAATCAACTTGCATGATAAAAAATCAATACTTATATCACATTCAGGATAATTTACATATAGATTGAATAACAAATGGCCAAGCACAGAGCCGTGAGGAACACTATAAACTGTATAAAATTAATTAAATGTACCATTCTAACCAGAGACCACCTGGGTTTAGTCTAAAAGTAATTAGATCTTTAGCAGACCTGAAGGGAAGAGTTCGCACAAAAAATGGCTTTAAAAGGAACTACTATATAAATCAATGAGAGCCGGTTGTACAAACTCGGATTATATCTTGTAATAGTTAAACTTCGGAGTACCTAACTACAGTATAAATGAGTCGACGATGCGCTTCTGTTCCTTTAAGTAAATACGGGTATTGTATAGTTACAACATGTTTAAACAGCATTAAAAAACTTTTTTCGTGGTAAGGAAAGAAACAAAGAAGAATCGCAGACTTTCAGGTTTGTAAGTTAGACGACGCATTCACACATGGAGAAACTGTAAACTTGCAAGATGGAATATAATACGACGAAAACACATGATTTGAATTGTGTATTTAAATAAGCTTTACATTTTTTGAGCCGTAAATAGTTATTATTTATGGTTTCCTTGTTATGCAAAACTTACACAAATAAAGGAGACTTCACTGACTATTCACAGAAAATTTAGTACATGCATTTTATGAGCCATGCAGATATTATAAAGCATACAGTATTTTAACCAAAATCACTGGCCCCTTTTTGGGCAAATTAGAAGCTTACGAAAATTTTTCCATATAAAGGGTAGTTTGGGTTTTAAATACATGCATTGTGCAAAAACCTCACGAGAAAACTTTGAAAAAGATGGTACAATTAAAACATATTTATCTGATGTTAAATTCACACGATTTTCTCCATTCATTATCGTTTAGTTTTATACAGCTTCTATGAACTAGTCTTAGGAAAGCCTATTTTTCTACCTACTTTGTTTATCGAGATAAACCTCTCCAGAAATAGTTCCATTTCACATTTCTTTATAGGTAAAAGGGGGGAAGCGGAAACCGAATCCATAGATATTTAAAAGCGAGTGGCTGTGTGATGTTCCTGAAATTGCCCCACTTCAATGACATCGCGAGAAACAATTGAATAGCGACAGCACTTAAAATGAAGTATTGAACAATTCAAACCAATAATAGTGCATATTTCGGAAATGGCTGTTACCAAAAAAAGTTATTTAAAGCAAATTGTGTCTTTAGAAGAGTTCTACATTTTTTTGTGTAGTAGGTACATTTTTTGTCTGTCTCTTTGAAGCAGATGTAAAGAATTGATTGGAAATAACTTATAAACTTGCTAAGCAATGACAAAACTGAAATCCAATGGAGTGGGTGAGAAAAAGTCATACAATATATTTATGTATATATTGTGAATCATTATTATTATTATTATTATTATTATTATTATTATTATTATTATTATTATTATTTGAAAATAGATTTATGGCTACAAAGTAAGAAAAAGAATAGTTGAGTAACGTTAAAAATACGTTAAAGAGAATAAACGAAAAGGGATGAATTCGTAATGAAATAAATACTGTGAAAACATAAATATATAATAAGAAGGGAAAATTGAAGTAGAAATATGTTTTATAGGAATTACTATTGTAAATATGTTCTTTGAATTAATATGTTATTTATTTAAGACAAGAATCATTAATTATAATGTATTTATTTTACATTACGTTAGCACCGAAGTAGTGCTAAAGCAAACAAGTTTCAATTTTTTAAATCTTTTAAATCTGATCTTTTCGTGTTTGGAAAGGTAAGATAGTTATTTAAATAGCAAATCAATAAATTAGCTTTTACTAGAATATGTGCTTTATTTCACTTCTGAATATGTTTGTTAACAACGAACAATATACATCTATATTTTAATCAAATATTTACCAAACATGAAAAGATCCCGAGAAAAAGGTTATCATTACTACAAATTGAGCTAGTAGTATTTTAAAAATCTCAAACACAACTGACGAGAAGAAATATTAACAAAGTTATCACCGAATAAGAAAATATCCACCAAGAAATTCACTTCTGCTACGCCAGACATAAGTTTATATTACCAACTTCGTGAACCTCGCAAATTCAAATCGAGCAATTTAAGGAATTAATTGTTCTTCCACAAAGGTGTGTTGGACAAAGTTGGAAAGGTAGAATTAGATGACAAGAAAAATTCAATGTCATAGCCGATTTGAATCACGGATCACAGGTCTCCGTCCCGTTGCTTTAACCACTTCCCCAACTGATTGGCATATTCCCCGGTAAACCACAAGGAGATCTCAAATTGTATTGAAATGATATACTCCAATGGCGACCTATAATGTTATAAGTACTTTAAGTCCCGGGCTTTATACTTTCAACCACTATTAGGTGAATTAGTGGAATTAACTGTTCTTCCGCACAAGCCGTGTGTTGGACAAGGTTGGAAAGATAGAATCAGACGACTGAAAAATTCAATGTCATAGCCGGGATTTGAATCACGGAGACCGGGCGATCCGTAGTTCAAATCCCGCTATGGCATTAAATTTTTCTGTCGTCTGATTCTACCTTTCCGAGCAATTTAAACTTTACAGCATCCACGTCTACAAGATCATCGAGAGCTTCGAGAACATCAACCATGACGTCACACCACAACCAACCCCCTGACTAAAAAACCATTTCATCTTTAACGTTTAACAGTTAAATAACATTTTTTCAAAATTCCTTTCAAATGAAATGGACTTTACAGGCTTTTCCTAGAAAATTCAAGATGTACACTTTATTTGTCATTTAAGTATCTTATAGATGTGCTATTTTAATCGAAAACGTTGCAACATTTTTCGAAATGCGGATTTTCTTGAAAATCTTCATGTCGCATCATTGAAAGATACTGAACTTTTTGAAACAATTGGGGCTTTAAAACGTATTTCCAGTGAAATCTCGACATCGAATTTTTGGGAGGAATACAATAATCTCTTTATTTAGTTTAAATACGTAGTAGGGAAAGTAAAAATTATGAAGTTAATAAAACGACAAATACTGAAAAGCGCCGAAACGTAAACTGTAAAAGCATCGATGTAGTAATACTAGTGCTGCATTTAGCGATTCTGCACTATGAAACTTGGCATGTCTGTATACAATAATGATTTGATTTTATGTGAACATAAGTGAACACAGAATCTTATCTATACGCGACTGCTTTTGAGATGGGATGAACATTTGTAGAGTGCCATTACGACTGAACCTAAACATGTTCTGTGGTAGGCACATTAAAATACAAACATGGACTACAAGACGTCTGTGCAATCACGGTATGAGTATACGCCCATAAAGCTAGAAGTACTGATCAGCATCGCCCAGAGAGCAACGCACGTAGGGGGTACACTATTGCCTAAAGCTTTATATTTCATCTTACTAAATATGGCAGGTAACTTAATGTAAAAACCTGTGGTGCAATATTCCCATGAGTTTCTCTACCATCATAAATCCACAATTCGTCTTATTTACGAGGGGCATCCAATAAGTAAGTGTCCCTATTTTATAAAATACATTACACACAATTGATCATGTTGAATTAGTTTTATTTATATTGTACAATCCTTCTGCTACTTTTCTACATAGTCAACATCTTTTTCCAAGCATTTTTGTGGACGTGACACAAGTTTTTCCAAGCCAGTGTTGTACCAGATCAAGTCGTATGCTCGCAACCAGCTGTTCACTGATTTGACTTAATCACCGGTGTTAAAAGTGCTTACCTTTGAGTTGGAGGAACATGTGAAAATCACTTGGGGCAAGCTCCGGTGAATACGGAGGATACGAGAAAACTTCCAAGTTGAATCTTGACCCTGGCGGAGCTCAGAAGATTCAGCTGGGAAGCTTTCCTGCATCCTCCATATTCACCAGATCTTTTCCCAAGTGATTTTCACATGTTCCCCTGACTCAAAGGCCATCATGGAGCTAAGCAGTTTAATACCGTGACGAAGATGAATCAGAAGTGAACCAGAAGTCGGGTCCTATGCTCCTAACCAGTTGTTCACTTCTGATTGATCTTCGTCACGGTATTAAAGTGCTTACCTCCATGATGACCTTTGAGTCAGGGGAACATGTGAAAAATAATCTGGTGAATATGGAGGATGCGAGAAAACTTCCCAGTTGAATCTTCTGAGCTCCGCCTGGGTCAAGATTCAATTGGAACTTTTCTCCTACCGTGTTCACCGGAGCTTGCCCCAAGTGATTTTCACATGTTCCTTCAACTCAAAGGTAAGAACTTTTAATACCGATGGTGAAGTCAAATCAGTGAACAGCTGGATGCGAGCACGGGACCCGACCTACTACAACACTGGCTTGGAAGAACTTGTGTCACGTCCCCAAAAACGGTTGGAAAAACATGTTGATTACGTATAAATGTAACAGAAGGATTGTACGATATAAATAAAATTAATTCAACATGATCAATTGTGTGTAATGTTTTCTATAAAATAAAGAAGCTCACTTATTGGACGACCCTCGTAGTATTCCTATTAAAACGATTCTTCAATCCACTTTGCGTTAATTGCGGTAAATGTTTGCATAGAAATGCTTTCAAATTAAGCAGTATCTTGAAGCACGATATACGAAACCTCAACTGTTTGCAACAGGTAAAGAAACTTGTGCAGAAAAACTCAAGGATTGCACATTCTAATATGATTAAATAACGCACCAACATAAGCTTCAATTATTTTGGAACGGTTATTTGCAACCTGTTATTTTTACTTTCTCAACGATTAACTATGGTAAGTATTATATTCCACCAAAACCTACATATCGAGATTTCAACGGATACGCGTTCTGAGACCCCTTGCTTCCCCAAACTGTTTTAGAAACAGATCCGCTCCCGCTTGAATTTGAACACCATAATTCAAAACCGAAAGTCGGATCGGCAACAAAACTGGTGTTTAAGTTCGGCTCTTCAAAGGATACATGAATCTTCAAAACAATTCCCCAACTTCAAGTTATTCTTTACATAGAAAAGTTTTCATTATTTTTTACTTTCCCGAAAATGGCTTAAATGACTTCGATTAAAATATCGTATGTTTGACACATTAACATGAGGAATAAAATGTATAACTTTAATTTTCTATAAGTAGCCCGGAACACCCTTCATTCCAATTGAAATTTATATAGCTATGAAACCATAGGATATAGAAGAAAAACTTACTTCATAAAAATATAGAGGGTTTTAAAGTATACCTACATTTTGTTCAATAACTTTTTTTGTAGCTTTAGCAGTTTATGGGATATGTTCTGTTGTTTTGGGGGATTTTCCAGTATTTCAAGTTACACACTTTTGAAATATTGTGTCCTTTCTTTTGTTTCTTAAAGCCGTACGAGAGCATGCAAAATACATGTCCAGCATACATTAGCGAGCTTCTATTTAAATGTTTCACTACCCAACTTGCGTCCTGTATGCATCTATATAGCTTCAACAAAATATGCACTGAAGGTATTTCAAAATATATATTACAATTAACAAGAGGTAGAAAAACAAGCCTTTTTAGGAATAGTTTGCAGAATAGAAATGAAAGTAAATTAAAGTGGATGATTGTAATGTATAAGGATTTTTGGAACTTGAATGAGATTTTTTGGATAGTGTTTAGCGCCTGCTCTTACTTCAACGGCGCCAAAGGCTGTGAAATTGATAATACACGAAATGAAATGATAATTTGGGAAGGAAACGTTCCAGGCCAAAGTGTGGAGTAGTTACGAGGACTGAGTAAAACCCGGAAGAAACCTCAGTCACGGAGGACGGTCCCGGTGGGATTTGAACCGCACACCTCTCATTCACGAGTCAGTGCTTTAACGATCTCATTTACCCGTGTCGGTCTTTTTGGAACGACCGGAGCTGTTAATGAAAAGTAACAATCTTTCCAGCATCCACTTCCTCTCCTGGTCGCATTTGCTACACTTTTGGAAAAAACTTATATATCGAGAAGATGAAAAACTATTTTATCCTAAACAGTCTGTACATCGTACTACAGTAAGAAAAAATATATATACACGTCATCATAAAGTTAATCACTCATTGTTTGGAGCCCAGATATTTCTTTTTCCCTCTTTCTTGAACGTTTTATATTTTCTTTTGCAATGTTTTTGTACATATAGTAATGCAGTTCCGCTTAGTAACTTGTTTTTCTTCTGTATTTTAATACATTCTCTTTTTGTAATGTTTTGTGACGCCCCGGTGTAGAAGGTGTCTTGATTTTTATATCAGACGATGTTTAAACACTTTGTAGCCCTCTAGGAGCGGTGTGGTGATTTAATGACAGCTGAGGCAGGAAACAAGAAGCCATCGCCGACCGCTCCAAGCAGTCAACGCCCGCCCTGGACGATCTTTTACAAGATTACCCCCACTACACGTAATTACAGACTGGACGAAACGCATACTCGTTTTCAGTCCATCAGGGACAGGGGCAAATTACAAGAGGACAAATTATTATTGTAACACAGTAGCGCCATCTTCTCTTGGTAGCCAACCCTCAATTCTTCAGTTCTCTGTCATTAGAAACTCGTTTGAATACTGCAGTATTATTTACTTAGCTAGACAATGAAAGTTTATCTCATATCAAATTAATTACATAGCCATGCTACGGCTTTCGTCAGTTAGTTACTCACCAGACATAATACAAAAAACTGTGTACGGCATGTCTGAAAGAACAATGAAGTTTTATTGACCTCATAGTGATTAACTACCGAGCAGGATGGCTCAGGTGGTAACGTCTGTAGCCTGCATTCGGGAGAACGTGGGTTCGATTCCTGTGGCCGACATTCCTGACCCATGGGCTTTTTTCGGGGGTTGCCCCGGGTCGTCAGTGAATACTGGGAAGGATAAAAATACTATGAAATTTAATTATTAATAAACTTCATAAAGAATTTAAATTTATATTCCCTGAATTTCCTGTCCCTCCATTTCACCTCTCATCTGCTTGGTCTCTTTCAGGGCTGCAAGCATCCGCGGAAGATCTCGACGTGTGCATGCAAGGGGAAAAGGATGCTCTAAGGAAACCAGAAAGCAGACGCTGGGTCCCGTTTCCCAGAGGATGTGTAAGCCCACAGGGGAAGGGGACCGCTGTACTAGCCAGCACCCGGGGTGTCAAATCTGTAAATGGTAGGGACCCCGCCCTCTGCCTGTCATGCCTCCTGGTCCGGCCGCCCTCTGTCTCCTCTAACCTCATCCCTCCCTCTCGGGGGCGCCCCGCCAGAAGTCTAGGCACAAAAGATCTACGTAGGTCTAGGTGCTAAGACCCCCTCTGCTTCTAGTCCTATCCTAGTGATTAAGTATGAAACCCGGGACTTAAAGTACGAGGCGTATTCCAAAACTAAGGTCCGTTTGGTCATAATAACATTATGAGACAAGGTTTTTATTGACAGTAATATGTGCCTACATGTATACTTTATTTTTCCACATAATCGCCGTTCACATCCATACACTTGCTGTAACGCTGCACCAGCTTATTTAACTCCTCGGCATAGACGTCTGTAGCCTGGGACTTGAACCAGTTGGTAACACTCTTCTTGAGTTCATCGTCGGTTTGAAATCGTTGTCCACCCAGCCACCGTTTCCAATGAGAAGAGGAAATAGTCACTTGGTGTCAGATCGGGACCGTACGAAGGGTGGTCAAAGAATTCCCAGCGAAACTCTTGAATCTTCTCTTTGGTTTTGGCAGCGGTGTGCAGGCGTGCGTTGTCGTGCAGGAGGATGATGCCAGACAACAGCTTCCCGCGGCGTCGATTTTAGATTGCACGTCTCAGTTTGGTAGGCATTACACAGTACACGTCAGCTGTAATCAATCAAAAGGACGCCCTTTTCTTCCGAAAACACGGTAGCCATCATTTTGGGATTTGTGTACGGCGATTGGTTACACCTTTTTGGTTTGGTTGAACCGTAACGGCGCCATTGCATTGATTTTTATTTCGATTCTGCGTTGGTGTACGCTATCCATGTCTCGTCGCCCGTAACAATGTGGGAAAACAATCCATCTCCATCTTGCCTATAGCACTTCAAAAACTGTCGTGCACTACGCATTCGTTGCTCTTTGTGCTGACTGGTGAGCAGTTTTGGCACCACCTCTCACAAAGTTTCCGATATCCAAGCTGTTCAGTGACAATCCTGTAAAGTGAGGTTCGAGCAACACTTGAGAATTCATCAGCCAGACCACTAATCGTCGAACGCCGATCACTTCGAAGTTTTTGGTTCACTTGCTCAACGATGTCGTCGGTCCGAATACTGGGGCTACCACTCCTCTGTTCATCGTGCACATTTGTGCGGCCATTTCGAAATTCTCGACACCAGTGTCGAACCTGTTTGTCCCTCATTATGTCCAGTCCATACACGAGGCATCACTCACGATGAATGTCCGAAGCTGACGATCCTTTTGCCAGCAAAAATCTAATCACACCGAGCGGGATCTACGAATGTCGCGGCCATTGCGATCTGCTCTCACCGACTGGTAAACGCCTACGTCACACCAACACTGCGGTAGGCTCCTCAGGAGTCGGTAGACAGCGCTGCAGGCGTGAAACCCATTCACGCTTACCATCGTTAATATTGCTCACTGGACCTTAGTTTTCGAATACCTACGAGATAGTAAGTCGCCGATGCGGTATGTTATCTCAAAATGAATATAGAACGCCTTGTGGTTTACCGGAAAAAATGTGAGTCATTTGGGGAATTTAATGGGATACCGGCATGTTGCCAAGATAGCTCAGTTGGTTACAGTAGCGACACGGTTGGCTGAAAAAATGTGCTTCAAATCACGCTATAGCATTAAATTTTTGTCTGACTCTACCTCTCCAACTTTAAGCCTATACACGGCATGTGTGAAACAACAAAATATTTTCCCCTGCTTGAAACTATCTAATTGTTTTTTAAGTTTATTGTCCTTTAACCTGATAGGTCATACCGGGCAAAATCGGGTGAAATTATGCTCAAATGGGCCAGGGGTCCATAGAGCCTGAAGTTATCCGACTTCTGAGGATAAGGGAAAACCCCGGGAAAGCCTTATCCTGTAACTCATCCTAGCCAGTATTCGAGCTTGGGACCTCTTGAACATGAGGCAGACAAGCTACGCCCACACCATAGAGGCGGTTACTATTTAAGTTGTAATATCCTAAGCAACATTAAAATGTATTTTTATGGTAAACATATTACGCATTTACATACGTTTAGTAAGAGAACTTATGTGAGAGTTAAAGGAATGTTTTATTACAATGTTAATGTAATTAGTTTGAATGCTTGAGACTCCTCAAATGTTACACTTTTGTACAGCACACATTCTGTCAGCTAATCCTAAAAACACATTAAAGGACTATATTTGTAATTTGTTCTTTTAAACGATGTTATAATTTAAATTATAAACTTTTCTCCAAAACCTGCGGTTCTAAATGGTTTACCTGTCCATCAATGCACTTGAAGCATCAACTCACCTTTTTATCCTCCGAACGCAAAATTGAGAAAGATAAGCTGTTTTGTTTACTTCGAGCCACCATCGATGAACCCAAACAGACAGGCGGCCGTGAATGGGGAGGGAAGCCGGCCTTGGCTCAGAAGCTAAACTCACTGTGAGAAGCTATAATGTAGTTTGGGTCATAAGACCTATTCCATCTCCAGACATTTTAAAAATTTTAAGTTCAAAACTGGTCACTGCATCTGTTAGATAGACCAATATCCCTTTTTCCTGCTGGTTTGTACTAATAAATTATGTGAGGGATATTATTTATTTCCATTAAGAACATGGTCATAATATCTATTTATATATTCCTCTATTACAGTTGCTATGCAAGTTACATTATGTTTTTCTCGGATGTGATGAATCCCCGCCCCCAGTGTTCTTAGGAGGCTCATTTCTGCAGCTTCTATTCTTTTCTTCTTTTCAGTTAAGATTCAAACCTTTGACAATAAGTTGATTATGGTATGAAGAGTATTTTGTAGAACTTTAGACTTTTTCTTTAACTATATCATAAAATGTTAATTTAACACAGAACCTTCGTTTCGACGCGTGGCCCTATTACGAGGAATTGCTGGCCCTGCACTCCGCTGTCTTTAACCGATTCTTTTCCTCCTACAGTTTCCCTCCTTTCCATGTGCCAAAACAAACAGTTAACGCGAAGTCTGTGCTGCACAAGGCTGTGAGATCTCGTGTTTTCGTTTTATAGCTCTGTTATAATTCCAAAATGTCCATATATTTTAGTGCACAGAATCTTCATAATAAACTCTTCTACAGAAGTGATACGGCGATTTATAGACAGATTCCCTGCTGTTCGTGCGCTTCAAGAGAAGCGGTTCGTAATCTTGTCTATAGATTTAGCGAAACGGGTTCTATTCTTGATAAGAAACCGAAAGTAAATCACTATGTTCTTACAGAGAAAAAACGTTAATTACATCGGAGAAAAGTTGGTATGAAGTCCAAAAGAATTTCTGAGAAAGCTTACAAGGAATCAGGAACTTTGCAAACTTTGGCTTGGAATGTCACTAAAATTTTAAAATTAAAACTCTATTAGACAGTTAATCCAGGACCGCTTCGCTTTAATATATTCAAAAAGATATTTTATTGAAAGGAACATTTCGCTTAAAACTTGAAGCTTACTTTATTGCTCCACATAATCACCTCCGTTTTTATGCATTTGTCATATCTGTCCACGAGCTTTAGAACTCCCGTATTGTAGTAGGCTGCCACTAATACATTAAGCCTAGATGTTCGGACACGATAACAAAGAACGAAAAATGTTTGGGGAAAAAATCTTCAACTCATCTAGGATTAACATAAGTCTTGCGTGATTTTGTTGTTCACTTGATTCCTTAAATAATTTGGGATCATTCACGGACGTCCGGGTCGAGTTTCATCATGCATATTTGTTCGTCCACTATTGAACATTTCACAACATATTCTCACGTTTCTTTCGTTCATTAGGTATCACCAATTCCCGTAGTGATGATAAATTTCTGCAGGTTTCAACTTCCCAGCATTAAAAGATCGAGTAATGCTTCTCACCTCACAGTCGGCGGGACTTCATATCACACAGTTCATTTTGAACAATCACAGAGTGCACAGTAACAACTTGTGTGACGTACTCGCACAACGCTGAGAAAAGATTTCGAGGAAAGCCATCGATCTAGGATAGAAGTCTGTAGGATCTGTGCAGCGGAAACGCGCAAACAGTAGTTACTTTCTGTATCACCCTCTAATATAAAATCTATTTCTTCTAAAACAATTTTGTTCTTCTAATAGCATATGTTCAGTTATATTTATGCGCTCTGTAAATATTTTGGAATAAATTTTACAGCCTGTATTTAATATATATAATATATATATAATATATATATATAGTCTGAACATAATTTCGTATCTCCTCTTTTAAAAATAGGGATTATTTCAACTTCCTAAATTTTCTCAGGTATATGACAATATTTTCCAGCATACGTTTACAAATTTTAGTAATCTACACATGCAGGTATTTGAGGCTTATTTAAATAATTCCATGTTGATTCCATCTGATAAGGGAGGTACAGGTTTTCAATATATTGTTTAGTTCATAGATTGTGATAAGATTTACATCTTCGTCTTCCTTTTCACAGTTATGGTTGCTTGCTCAATTTCACTGCACTCTATCTTTTTTACTTTCTCTACTACGTATAGTAAGTAGGGGAAGTATTGTATTCCACCCAAAATTTCGATACCGAGATTTCACCGGAAATACATGTTTTGAGACTCACTGAATCCAAAAAAAAACATTTTTGGAAACATGTCCGTGTGTGTGTCTGTCTGTGTGTCTGTGTGTCTGTGAACAGCATAACACAAAAACGAAGAGGCGGATAAACACCAAACTTGGTATTTAGGTTCAGTATCTTTCAGAGATGCGACACGAAGGTTTTCAAGAAAATCCCCCCACCCCAGACTACCCTTTACATGGAACATTTTTCGAAAATTTTAATTTTCTCAAAAACGGCTCTAACGATATTGATTAAAATATCATATGTTTAAGATATTGTCATGACAAATAAAATGTATATCTCGAATTTTCTGGGAATGTCTCCAAAAGTATTCTTCGTTATGAACGACTTTTTCATAACTGGTAAACCATAAGAGATAGACAAAATTTTACTACACGAAAAATGTAGATCGCGTTAAAATACACAATTTATGTCATATACATTTCTTTTGTTGAGTGAACCGTTTGCGAGATATTGCTTGTTATTCCCTTAAATTTTCCAATAATACTTTTTCTCAAATTCGTTATTCATTTTTTTTTTTGTCCTGGACATGCAAAGAGAATGGAATGCGCCACATAGCAACCAGCGTTAAAATATTTGACTATCGCTTAAAACCTACCATATTCCCCTTGCATCTACAAGAAAATTATCAATAAGATTGACATCTCGATATCTCCATTAACATGGAGCATATTATGAATAAGCGTTTGTAAAAATAGTTTGTACATGAGTAGAGAAAGTCATGTGAGTGTAACACATCAGATTTTTTTAAAGTATTATAGGTTTTTACTTGCCTACCGTTAAAATCATACTTGTATCACTTAGGGGCTTTTCCCAGCTTTGTCCTTTAACTTTCCTGGTATCTTTTTTTGCAACAGCTGATTATTCTTATATAAATTAATAAGTATCTTCCAAGGGGGAGTTAAACATTGGAGATACAGATACTTTTTACTTTCTCTACTACGTACAGTAAGTAGGGGAAGTATTGCATTCCACCCAAAAATTCGATACCGAGATTTCACCGGAAATATATGTTTTGAGATCTCCTGAATCCAAAAAAAGCATTTTTGGAAACATGTCCGTGTGTGTGTCTGTGTGTGTGTATGTCTGTGTGTGTGTGTTTGTCTGTGAACAGCATTACTCAAAAACGAACAGTCGGATAAGCACCAAACTTGGTATTTAGGTTCAGTATCTTCCAGAGATGCGACACGAAGGTTTTCAAGAAAATCCCCCCACTCTAGACTACCCTTTACATGGAAAATTTTTCGAAAATTTTAATTTTCTCAAAAATGGCTCTAACGATTTTGATGAAAATATCATATGTTTAAGATAATGTCATGAGAAATGAAATGTATATCTCGAATTTTCAGGGAATGTCTCCAAAAGTATTCTTCATTGTGAACGCCTTTTGCATAACTGGTAAACCATAAGAGATAGACCAAATTTTACTACACAAAAAATGTAGATCGCGTTAAAATACACAATTTATGTCATATACATTTCTTTTGTTGAGTGAACCGTTTTCGAGATATTGCTTGTTATTTCCTTAAATTTTCCAATACTTTTACTTTTTCTCAAATACGTTATTCATTTTTACTTTCTCTACTACGTATAGTAAGTAGGGGAGGTATTGTATTCCACCCAAAATTTCGATACCGAGATTTCACCGGAAATACATGTTTTGAGACTCACTGAATCCAAAAAAAGCATTTTTGGAAACATGTCCATGTGTGTGTCTGTCTGTGTGTCTGTCTGTCTGTGTGTCTGTGAACAGCATAACTCAAAAACGAAGAGTCGGATAAACACCAAACTTGGTATTTAGGCTCAGTATCTTTCAGAGATGCGACACGAAGGTTTTCAAAAAAATCCCCCCACCCCAGACTACCCTTTACATGGAACATTATTCGAAAATTTTAATTTTCTCAAAAACGGCTCTAACGATTTTGATTAAAATATCATATGTTTAAGATATTGTCATGACAAATAAAATGTATATCTCGAATTTTCTGGGAATGTCTCCAAAAGTATTCTTCGTTATGAACGACTTTTTCATAACTGGTAAACCATAAGAGATAGACAAAATTTTACTACACGAAAAATGTAGATCGCGTTAAAATACACAATTTATGTCATATACATTTCTTTTGTTGAGTGAACCGTTTGCGAGATATTGCTTGTTATTCTCTTAAATTTTCCAATACTTATACTTTTTCTCAAATTCGTTATTCATTTTTTTTATGTCCTGGACATGCAAAGAGAATGGAATGCGCCACATAGCAACCAGCGTTAAAATATTTGACTATCGCTTAAAACCTACCATATTCCCCTTGCATCTACAAGAAAATTATCAATAAGATTGACATCTCGATATCTCCATTAACATGAAGCATATGGAGAATAAGCGTTTGTAAAAATAGTTTGTACAAGAGTAGAGAAAGTCATGTGAGTGTAACATCAGATTTTTTTATGTCCTGACATGCAAAGAGAATGGAATGCGCCACATAGCAACCAGCGTTAAAATATTTGACTATCGCTTAAAAGCTACCATATTCCCCTTGCATCTACAAGAAAATTTACCAATAAGATTGACATCTCGATATCTCGATTAACATGAAGCATATGGAGAATAGGCGTTTGTAAAATTAGATTGTACAAGAGTAGAGAAAGTCATGTGAGTGTAACACATCAGATTTTTTTTCTCGCATTGATTTTTCGAACTTCTCATTTCAAAAGTGTACACATTGCAACAAGTAAGAATACCAGCTACTGCAAAACACACTTTATTTATCGCTTAAGTACTTAGCGCAGCACAAACGTAACACAAGCACACTTGAATCACTTTGGCACACACTTGGAATACAACGCAACTGATCCTTCGAATCAAATCACAACTGCACTGTCACTGTCCACTTTTCAGTTCGCCACTTCTTGACTAACAGAACTGAACTCAACTGGACTTATTCCTGCTCCCGGACGAGAGCAATCCCTTATATACGGCCGCATACAAAACGGAACCTTCTAGAGGCGGAACCTACTCGAAACGGCCAAAACGAATCCTCTGGAGCGGGGAAACGGCACATAATGGCTATTGTTCTAGAGAGGGACCGGCCATTAGATTAATCTGCTGCAGGTAGATGAGCCGGGAGGTGCTCGCACGGCTTGTCCGTAGGAACTTAGTGCGCGCTGTCACAGTATTTGTTCTGCTTGCTCTTCATTCTTATGCTAATACTTCTAACGCTGCATACGTTATTAAAGATATTAAGTCTTCCTACTCTTGATTTAGATTAATATTTATAGGTCTCACTTCAAGTAAATTTTCAAGACGTTGTTGATATGAAGCTCGTATGCTTTTGTCTTCTAGTAGGTTTATGTTATACGTGGTCTCATTACCTTTAGCTCCATTACCTTCTCTCTCTTACCACTGTTTCTTATAACTACTTTGGAGGTTAATAGGATTTAATCAGAATTTATGTCGTATTCTCTATAAACTCGAAATCATTTATGTAAGCTTTTTACTTTCTCTACTACGTATAGTAAGTAGGGGAAGTATTGTATTCCACCCAAAATTTCGATACCGAGATTTCACCGGAAATACATGTTTTAAGACTCACTGAATCCAAAAAAAGCATTTTTGGAAACATGTCCGTGTGTGTGTCTGTCTGTGTGTCTGTGTGCTTAAAAGCTACCATATTCCCCTTCCATCTACAAGAAAATTAGCAATAAGATTGAAATCTCGATATCTCGATTAACATAAAGCATATGGAGAATAGGCGTTTGTAAAAATAGATTGTACAAGAGTAGAGAAAGTCATGTGAGTGTAACACAGATTTTTTTATGTCCTGGACATGCAAAGAGAATGGAATGCGCCACATAGCAACCAGCGCTTACAAATTTGACTATCGCTTAAAACCTACCATATTCCCCTTGCATCTACAAGAAAATTAGCAATAAGATTGACATCTCTATATCTCGATTAACATGAAGCATATGGAGAATAAGCGTTTGTAAAAATAGTTTGTACAAGAGTAGAGAAAGTCATGTGAGTGTAACACATCAGATTTTTTTATTTGCTTTTATGTAATCTGAAATGGCTCTACGCCCTACAGCCCATGTTTATTAAAGTGAATTTTTGTGCTTAAAGAAACCTTTTGTAATTATCTTATCGTTGGATGCTGCAAAGGCGATCAAGCATTTAATGTTGTTTATTACCGATTCTCCATTAGTTCCAGCCATGTTTTTAATACTTTTATTTTCCCTTCTGGCATTAACAGCTCCGGCGAGTGCTAGGTAATCAGTCTTGTTTATTTTATTTATATGGGCTTGAAGATCATTGTAGAAGCTAATGCCTCCATTTACGCACCCTTCTTTCGATGCTTATGCACCTATCTCTATGAGCGTTCCTCTTTTTGTTTTATAATTTTTATGAACATAGTCTATTATAACTAAACGTATAGAAATCAGTTCCGTTCTTCTTCAGTTTCTTTCTTGTTAAGATAGGTATCCCTGCTGCTGCTCCTCTCCTTTGTTTATCAACGCCTCTATCATCTTTTAATTCTAGTGTAACGTTTCTTTTTTGGTTTACGGAATCACCGCTATATCAGCATTGGCTGCTTTCAATTCTTTTTCAAGTTCAGTTTCTTTACTCGCATTTCCTCTTACATTGCAAATAGCTCAGGTGTTTCAATCATTTTGCCTTGCTCATTGATGAGATACCAACACAAAAATCTGATGTGTTACATCCACATGACTTTCTCTTCCCTCTATCACTTATTAATGGGCGCGCAAATTATCCTTATGAAAGTTTATTTTTCTATCCACTTCATTTTAAACGAGATAAACCTTTCCGAAATTAGCTGTATTACACATTTACTTATAGATGTAAAGGAAATAGCGATAGTCAAATGTTTTAGAACTGGACGCTATACCCTGGCCTTAAAGTCCCATACTCTTTCCATGACACGGCGTGAAACAGCTGAAAATCGACAGGACTTACAGAGAATGGCTAAGTATTGAGCAATTCGAACCATTAATAACGATATCTCGGAAACTGTTGTTGCTACAAAAAAAAATAAAGTGTGTGTTATAAAGGGATCTTAATTTTTTGTATAGTACCTTTTCATCTATCGCTTAACGTTTATCAGTTATACAAGATTATACAAATTTCCTCCCGAATGAAGAGAACTTTACAGGCCATTCTCAGAAAATTCAAGATATGCGTTTTATTTGCAATGTAAATATCTTTAATATATTTTATTTTAATCAAAATCGTTTTAGCCATTATCAAATAAAAGAATTCGAACATTTTTCCATGTAAAGGGTAGTTGGGGTGGGGTATCATTCTTTGACGAAGGCATACAAAAACTGGTTTCCCTTTACGACAAAATGCCTGAATAACGGCGGTGACTGTATACAGAAGTGATGTAAGGTAATGAATGATAATAAAGTATTTGGAAAATAATGTTCTGTTATTTACTACGTATAGTAAGTAGGAGAAGTATTGTATTCCACCCAAAAATTCGATACCGAGATTTCACCGGAAATATATGTTTTGAGAACCCCTGAATCCAAAAAAAAAGCATTTTTGGAAACATGTCCGTGTGTGTGTCTGTGTGTCTGTCTGTGTATCTGTGAACAGCATAACTCAGAAACAAACTGTCAGATAAACACCAAACTTGGTATTTAGGTTCAGTATCTTCCAGAGATGCGGCACGAAGGTTTTCAAGAAAATCCCCCACCCCAGATTACCCTGTACATGGAACATTTTTCGAAAATCTTAATTTTCTCAAAAATGGCTCCAACAATTTTGAATAAAATATCATATGTTTAAGATATTTCATGACAAATGAAATATATATCTCGAATTTTCTGGGAATGTCTCCAAAAGTATTCTTCATTGTGAACGACTTTTGCATAACTGGTAAACCATAAGAGATAGACAAAATTTTACTACACAAAAAATATAGATCGAGTTAAAATACACAATTTATGTCACTTACATTTTTTTTGTTGAGTGAACCATTTTCGAGATATTACTTGTTATTCCCTTAATTTTTTCAATACTTATTTTCTCAAATGGGAAATCGTTATTCATTTTTTGTGTCTTGGATATGCAAAGAGTATTAATCTGTGGCAAAGAGAATGGTGCTGCACCTAGCAACCAGCTATTAAGAGATATGTATGTCTATGCTTAAAGGCTGCTGTATTTCTATATTGTCCTTGCAAATACAAAACAAGGGGAACATAGTACGCCTTAAGCGATAGTCAAATATTTTTAGAACTGGTCGCTATGTGTAAAATGTAATTCTCTTTGCATGTCAAAAGATCGTTTCTGCAGATGTTTATCTCGATTAATATGAAATAGATGGAGAATAAGAGTAGAGAAAGTCATGTGAGTGTAACACATCGGATTTTACTTTTTGTTATTTCTGTTCCATTTCTCACGTTTACTTAGTTTTCGTCCTTTTTTACATATTACAATTTGAGATTTTTCTTGCTTCACCTTTAGACACAGGCCTAGTCCTGCTCCGTGGTGTAGTGGTTACCATGCTAACCTCTAGTGCCCGAACTCGCGGGTTGAAACCCGGAGGGGGGCGGTGGATTTTTTTCGGGCGTAAAAATTCTTAGCGTGGCTTCCTTAGGAAGGGAAGTAAAAGAACCTCAAGCCTGATAAAGAGGCCTCTGAGCGAAATTATCAGTCTTTCACGCCCAATATAGAATGGGACGCTAAGGACCACAGTAGTTAAAGAGCGTCCATAAATAAAACTCAATTTTATTTTTAGTCTTAGTAATAGTTATCTATTTCTTGAAAAAAATAGTTTTAAGCCGATTACTGTAATAGAACCAACGCCGTGTAATCAGCATATAATAGACCAGGTGTCTGTGTATTATTTATAACTGCCATAAAATCATTCTTTTGCTTTATATTTTGCAACACATAATCTATAAACAAGTTAAACAGAATGGGCTTCAAAAAAAATCCATATACCTACCACAACTAAATTACACACTTTTTTATAAGTTTTCTCGGCAACTGAGTCTGTTTTGCATTTGAGAGGAAACCTTTACGTTCCAACAACATTTCTAAAAAAGATTGCTTCCTATGTTAGGCAGCCATCTGAAGTAAAATAACGAGTAGATTCCGAAACACAGTTATTAGTGTGGTCTCCAAGGCAACTGGAGCAAGCGGTCAAGTGCATCATTTGGCACTGTAGACCGCTAATTTAAACACACCCTTGCAAGTTTCTTACTTCACAGTACATCAAGCGTTTCGTCACGAATCGTTATGCACTGGATTATCGCCTTGCTAGACTTGGTTAACTGTATTAACGGTATGTATTCAGATCTTATCACATTTCATTATGTTGCTCCATCCATATTCCTATTCCTGGTTCAATTGGAGCCTACAATGAGATGACCCCAGACTCACGTGTGATAATATTTAATTCATGGCCTTATGCTTTTACAGTTAACAATCGACTGCCAAGTACAACCTAGCTAAGGTATAAGCGATTCTGCTCAGTGTTGATATTAAAATCAGATATTGCTTAACCGTATCGGGAAACAAACTGAATTCTCCCTCGACATCATTTGATATAGGACAGCTCTAATATTAAATAGAGCGAAAATGTGTGTGTGGAAACCACTAAATCTGTTTCGTTAGTGCTTTCAGTATTGATACAAATTGTCCTTTCCTACAGGTAGAGACTAAATTCAGCTTCTAATTCGATCTCCTATATAGTTAAAATACTAAAAATCTGATGTGTTACACTCACATGACTTTCTCTACTCTTGTACAAACTATTTTTACAAACGCTTATTCTCATATGCTTCATGTTAATCGAGATGTTAATCTTATTGCTAATTTTCTTGTAGGTGCAAGGGGAATATGGTCACCTTTAAGCGATAGTCAAATATTTTAAGAACTGGTTACTATGTGGAGCATTCCATTCTCTTTGTATGCACAGGACATAAAAAAATCTGATGTGTTCCACTCACATGACTTTCTCTACTCTTGTACAAACTATTTTTACAAACGCTTATTCTCCATATGCTTCATGTTAATGGAGATATCGAGATGTCAATCTTATTGATAATTTTCTTGTAGATGCAAGGGGAATATGGTAGGTTTTAAGCGATAGTCAAATATTTTAACGCTGGTTGCTATGTGGCGCATTCCATTCTCTTTGCATGTCCAGGACATAAAAAAAATGAATAACGAATTTGAAAAAAGTATAAATATTGGAAAATTTAAGGGAATAACAAGCAATATCTCGCAAACGGTTCACTCAACAAAAGAAATGTATATGACATAAATTGTGTATTTTAACGCGATCTACATTTTTCATGTAGTAAAAGTTTGTCTATCTCTTATGGTTTACCAGTTATGAAAAAGTCGTTCATAATGAAGAATACTTTTGGAGACATTCCCAGAAAATTCGAGATATACGTTTTATTTGTCATGACAATATCTTAAACATATGATATTTTAATGAAAATCGTTACAGCCGTTTTTGAGAAAATTAAAATTTTCGAAAAATGTTCCATGTAAAGGGTAGTCTGGGGTGGGGGGATTTTCTTGAAAACCTTCGCGTCGCATCTCTGAAAGATACTGTACCTAAATACCAAGTTTGGTGTTTATCCGACGCTTCGTTTTTGAGTTATGCTGTTCACAGACACACAGACACACAGACACACAGACAGACACACACACGGACATGTTTCCAAAAATGCTTTTTTGGATTCAGTGAGTCTCAAAACATGTATTTCCGGTGAAATCTCGGTATCGAAATTTTGGGTGGCATACAATACTTCCCCTACTTACTATACGTAGTAGAGAAAGTAAAAATGAATAACGAATTTCCATTTGAGAAAAAGTATTGGAAAACTTAAGGGAATAACAAGCAATATCTCGAAAATGGTTCACTCAACAAAAAAAATGTAAATGACATAAATTGCGTATTTTAACGCGATCTACATTTTTTGTGTAGTAAAAGTTTGTCTATCTCTAATGGTTTACCAGTTATGCAAAAGTCGTTCACAATGAAGAATACTTTTGGAGACATTCCCAGAACATTCAAGGTATACATTTTATTTGTCATGAAAATATCTTAAACATATGATGTTTTAATCAAAATCGTTAGAGCCATTTTTGAGAAAATTAAAATTTTCAAAAAATGTTCCATGTAAAGGGTAATCTGGGGTAGGGGGATTTTCTTGAAAACCTTCGTGTCGCATCTCTGGAAGATACTGAACCTAAATACCAAGTTTGGTGTTTATCTGACTGTTCGTTTCTGAGTTATGCTGTTCACAGACACACACACACACACACACGGACATGTTTCCAAAAATGCTTTTTTTGGATTCAGGGGATCTCAAAACATATATTTCTGGTGAAATCTCGGTATCGAATTTTTGGGTGGAATACAATACTTCCCCTACTTACTATACGTAGTACAGAAAGTAAAAAGGGATTTTTTAGTAGTGTTTAAGGTCCATTTTTACTGCAAAGCATACCACAGGCAGGGGATACTGAGACTTAAGAATCTTCATATTAAACAGTTTTTGTTCTATTTTGTTGAATGCCTAGTCATGTCAGGGGTTTCTATATAATGTGAAAACTGCGTAGTTTTTACTTTCTCTACCACGTACACAGTAAACAGAGAAGTTATTGTATTCCATCCAGAAATTCCATACCGACACTTCACTGGAAAAATATGTTTTGAGTACATCCGAATAAAAAAAAGAACTATTTTAAGAAAAAGGTCCCCCTGTGTGTCTGTGAACAGCATAACCCAAAAATGAAAATTTCAGTACATTCCAAAGATACGACACGAAGAAAATCCCTCCACCCCAACTACCTTTACATGGAACACTTTTCCAAGTATTTGATTTTCTGAAAAATGGCTGTAACGATTTTGATTAAAATACCAAATACCAAAGATATTTAAAAAACAAATAGAATGTATATCTTGAATTTTATGGAAATAGCCTGTGAAATCCTCTTGATTCGGAAGGAAAGTTGCATAATCTCTTATAACTGGTAAACGTTAAGCGATAGACAAATTGCGCTCACAAAAAATGTAGATCTCTTTAAAACACACAATTTATTTCAAATAACTTTTTGTGGTATCAGTCATTTCCGAGATGTCAGTTATTAATGGTTCGATTTGTTCAATACTTTGTCATTGTTTTGAAGTCCTGTCGACATTCACTTGTTTCTCGCGATTGCATAAAAAGAGAAGGGCAGCATATAGCGTCGAGTTCTTAAACATTTGACTGTTGCTATTTCTTTTGTATGTATAACGAAGCACGTAATATAGCTATTTCTGCAAAGGTTTATCTCGATTAAAATGAAGTAGATAGAAAAATAAACTTTCGTAAGAATAATATTTATATTTTAATAAACGATGGAGGGAAAAAGAGAAAACCATGTGAGTGTTGCACATCAGAATTTTAAGTTGTATAATAAGCATGTGTCTAAAAAGAGCTACGAAAGTTTAAAATTTCGTTCACTGTGATTATTTAAAAATTCCTCTATAAGATACAGGCTATAAAACATTTTCCAGAATTTAGAAGACTGTCGGAGGGAGGTTAAGGAAATAAAAAATGCAACCTCCGCCCATATTTCACGCCCATTTCCTGAAAATTAGCAGATTTTTCTCCCGTTATTAGAAACACTACAAGGATTTTATGAAATTACACCTTGAGGCAGTATTATTAACACTTAAATGATTTCAGTCAAGTTATATAATATGTAAATTCAATAACAGCCCGCCTTGAAGCAATATGTGTATGTAATAATTTGTAAAATGTATGTAACAGTCATTCCATATTCTTATATTATTGTAAACATGTTCAATAATGTTATGTGAATGCATTACGTAATTTAATAATGTAGGAGCTGTGAGAAAAATAGGTTTAAAGTTGCTAACAATGAGGTAAACTTGAGTCAATAATGAGTAAGAAAGTTTAACAGTACTACTTGTGATTCTTGGAGTAACATTAATGTAAATTTTGAGACAGTTTAAAAATAGCCAATCAACAACCAGAAAAAGCTTTAGTTAAATGCAGGTATTCTATTGGAGTAGGATTAGCCAATCAGAGACTTAAAATACAGAAATTTGCAAGTTTAGACGGTTGAAATCAATTCAGTCGCCTCCAAACAGTGCTCATAACCAGACGTGTTGCTTCTAGACAGTGATCATAACCAGACGCGAGATGTGTCCTCGAGAAATTAATTACGTATTCGTGTGAGACGAAAATAGTATAGGTGTTAAAAAGTGCAAGTATTAAATAAAAGAATCTCACAGCTCTCGCTATCAGTGAAGTGCTATTTAATTTGTGTCAAGGATTAATAAAAAGGAGTGAATTAAAACTTAAAATCTGTGTAAGCCTACATTCTTAGTCGTATCACAACCTTGCCAAGACTTCCATGTCTCTAACAATAATACTGACGCAGCCGAGGCAAATATAAATATTTAATACTTAAAGAAACAAACAAATTACAAAGTTAATTTTTTTTAAACTTGGGGCAAAGCCCACCTGAAAGTACATTTGGGGCGAAGGCTACCGGAAGCTGTTTACTATACGTGCGGTTGCTACTACAAGTTCGGCTCCCCAACAGTTGAACTGCAATACAAACTTCTTGAAATTGACGCCCAAAGCGTGGTGCAAATAACGTAACAAACCAACATTTTCAAACTGACTCTCCATATGTAGCAGCAACAACGTATAGACAATATCTACTTCAAATTATAAGCAGGAATGGGGAGGATTTACCATTAAAAAGTCTAGGTCATTATACCATAAAGAATACCACAGGAAGTAAATTAAATTAATTAAGTCACTCGAGGCTTATAAAACCGCCATGCAACAGTCAGCCTTAATTTTCGGCCCAAAGATAGAACCTATTCTCCTCCATTCTTTCTATACATGAACTCTTTATGTTATCATCTTATATCTTCTGCCCCAACACTTCTTCTAGTCTAGTGCATATGTTAGCAAGCAATTTTTTCCTATGCAGTAACCTATCCAATTTAATTTTCTTACCTTGATCAGTTTTATCAATGTTCCTTCCCACACATTTTGAGCAGCTATTTAGTGCGTCCTTTTCACAGGTTCCATTCTTCTCCGTATCCAAGAGTTAAATGCTCCCAATCGTTTTTCCTCGGTTTGTCGCAAGGCACAATTATTGTACACTCTATATTCTAAATAATCTCTGTCCCGTTCCTTCCATGGAAAATGTTTCTTTTTTACAGTTCGTTTAAAACAAGAAGCGACTTGTGATCATTACTGGAGGGGAATGTTTCCGTGTGGTTTCCACGCCAACCTTCCCTTCACTATTGCTCCAGCCAGTAAGGTTCCGTCACCCTTCTTTCCACAAGCTGAACTTTGAGGGGTAGCATGTTACCATGTTATATTATACGTGCTTTCATACTGTTTACTAGCTTTCTAATAAAACTTGAGAAAGCTGTTCTCCCACTTCCCTGATATTAGCGAACTGTCACATGTTACATCTTGTTTAAATGCACTGTACTTTCCCTATCGCTTACATATGGTAAGTACAAGAAGTACTGCATTTCACCAAAAAATTCTATATCAGAGTTTCACCGAATATACACGTTTAGAGATACCTGGAATCCAATAAAAGCATTGCTGTATGTCTCTCTGTGAACAGCATAACTCAGAAATGAAAAGTCGGATGGATATCGAGCTTGATATTTGGTCCAGTATCTTCCAAAGGCACGAAATTTTTCATGGAATTACCCCGCTCCCAACCACTCTTTACATAGACATATGTTTGTTATTTTTATTTTTAAAAAAGGCTCTTCATTCGGAATTAATTTTTATAATTTTATATAGCTGGTAATCTATAAGAGATAGACCAAAGCTTACTGCACGAAAAATGTTGATTTCGTCACAAGGCGTTTACGTGAAATAATTGTTTGTGGCATTAACCATTTCCTAGATATTCGTTGTTGTCGGTTTGAATTTTTAAATACTTAATGCATTTTTAAGTGCTAAGTATAAATTGAGTTATTTCTCGTGGTCATGCAAAGTCTATGGAATGTCAAAGTCAGTTTTAAATATTTGACCGTCACTTTTACTGTATCCCTCTTGTAACTACAACGAAATCTGCAATGAAACTATTTCTGTAAATGTTTGCCTCGATTAACACGAAGCACATAGAGTAATAAGATTCTGTATGAACATATTTTGGATGAATGGGAAGAGAAAGGCATGTGAATTTAATACATAAAATTTTTAAAATTAATATTTAAAGCAAACAGTTTAGAACAGCAGTACTGGAGATATATTCTGATCAAACACCAGAGAACCACCTTCGTAACATTTATAACATAATTTTTATTGCAGTTAATTATAAATAGTATTAAAATCACTTGCTTCTAATGAATGACAATGAATTAATGGAATGAAATAACACGATCTGCAAAAGTGTGGCTTCACACGTGAAGTTATTGACAGTTTGGTAAGTATGCGATAAGAATACACCGCGAAAACGTGACATGGAATGTAAATAGCTCCACGACTTCGATTCTCTCAAGTGCAGATTAAATGGTTTTAACGAAGTAACGGAATTTCTTTGTTCCGCGTCCTTAATGCGGTTACAGTTTGTCACGGTCGGGGAAATTGTATTGGAATATCAGAGCGAGAGCTGGCAAAAAGGTTGATTAAGTTCGCGGCAGATGATTATTTTAATAGGCTCTTCTTTTCCGTTAGCTACACAAACAGAGACGACGTTGAAGGAAAACCGCAGAAGACAGATTGAGGATGTGAGAAATGTAGCACATCAAGGCTGAGTAGCTCCTTTAAAGAAAGCAGAACTAATTAATATATGGCTTGAGAGCAGAAATTTTCTGGCTCGTTTTATAGCCTGTTATTCTCCAATCCCTCGATTTCTTGTGTTAAGGTGCGTTTACACGTAGCAAAGGAATTAGGTGGTGTAAACTGTATAACCTTGTTGCAAACAAACAAACAAAGCCTGATGTGTACCAGTTAACATTTCGTGATGATTTTGCAAACCATTCGCACAATAGCTTATTGTTCTATACATTTAAGGAAGAATATACCATTGAAATATCCCCAAACATGGTTAAAATCTGAATTTTCTTTGAAAAAAAGAGAGGCTTTGAATTACTCCTTGGTTAATTAGAAATCGATAGGAATTATCTAAGGGACTTTGCCCCTCTAATCACCTGATAAATTAATTACTTTTAATACACTTTATTATTAAGCGTATCCTAGCTGCAATTTGGTTAAATTTTTCAAAAAAAATCAAAAATTAATTTTTAATGTTCAAAAAATAGCTTGAATCTTTAACTTCAAATACATACTACAGTTTTTACTCTCAGAGCCTTTTAAAGCTCCAACACGTGACCATTTAAATGGCCATGAGCACACGACCTAATGGCCTGCATTTATTTCCAATACACTTTTGGGCATTAAAATGTTCCATACGATCTAGTTTGTAAGCATCTTGTACAAATTTTCAGTAGAAACTCAGAAAAAATGAACTTAAAAAAACTGATGGATTGTTTTTGCTATACTTTTAAATTGCTCAAGATATGCCATAATTCCACCACTGAGGATAAATTGTTAAAAATATATATATTTAAAGAAACAGAAGAGTGAATTAGTCTATGTGTCAGTTTGTGTATTATTATTTAAATTATGTAGTATTTTAATTTTGTCAAAATAACGATTTCTGCACCGTGTGGAATACATAATTAAGTAGTAAAATAAAAGTACTTTTTTCCCTAAAATTATTAAAGTTATATGAATGAAATTTAAAACGCACATATAATTGAGGTATAGGAGCATGCAAAAATTTTTGTAAACAATTAGATAAAAACTGTAAAATTTTAGCTATAGGTACTCTTAATATATTTATTGGGTTGGTTAAAATTTAGAGCCGTTATCTCACTGTCAGTTATCTTCTTTCTTTTTTCCCATTTTTTCGCAGCTTCAACAAATTTTATGTACAAGCACGAGTTTATACATACTTGCTCTGAAAACCGTAAGCGGTATTTCATGCTGCAAGTTGTAACCAACTTGAAAATAAAATCTGATTTGGTACAGTCACAAATACCCATAGAAATGTTGCATGTATCACTTATTATAATTGTGATTGTATAAAAACTGATCCTACTATTCACGTTACGTGAATTAAAAGAGAATGTAACACAAAGATTTTCAAGAATTAGGTGCCTTAAAGGCAAACTACCCTTTATACGGAAACCATTTCGTTATTTTTCATTTTCTCAAAGGACTCAAGGAATTTTGAGATCCTGACACGAACGAAACGTGTATATTTTATGTGAAAAGGAGTGGAGATCGTTTCATTTCGTATAATTGAGAAACCATAGGGATAGACAAAAATTTACTAAAGGAAAAAATGTAGAGCTGTTTAAAATGCATAGTTTATGTCAAAAATCTTTTTACTTTCTCTACTACGTATAGTAAGTAGGGGAAGTATTGCATTCCACCCAAAAATTCGATACCGAGATTTCACCGGAAATACATGTTTTGAGACCTCCTGAATTCAAAAAAAGCATTTTTGGAAACATGTCCGTGTGTGTGTCTGTGAACAACATAACTCAAAAACGAACAGTCGGATAAACACCAAACTTGGTATTTAGGTTCAGTATCTTCCAGAGATGCGACACGAAGGTTTTCAAGAAAATCCCCCCACCCCAGACTACCCTTTACATGGAACATTTTTCGAAAATTTTAATTTTCTCAAAAATGGCTTTAACGATTTTGATTAAAATATCATATGTTTAAGATAATGTCATGAGAAATGAAATGTATATCTCGAATTTTCTGGGAATGTCTCCAAAAGTATTCTTCATTGTGAACGACTTTTGCATAACTGGTAAACCATAAGAGATAGACAAAATTTTACTGCACAAAAAATGTAGATCTCGTTAAAATACACAACTTATGTCATATACATTTCTTTTGCTGAGTGAACCGTTTTCGAGATATTGCTTGTTATTCCCTTAAATTTTCCAATACTTATACTTTTTCTCAAATTCGTTATTCATTTTTTTATGTCCTGGACTTGCAAAGAGAATGGAATGCGCCGCATAGCAACCAGCGTTAAAATATTTGACCATCGCTTAAAAGCTACCATATTCCCCTTGCATCTACAAGAAAATTACCAATAAGATTGACATCTCGATATCTCGATTAACATAAAGCATATGGAGAATAGGCGTTTGTAAAAATAGATTGTACAAGAGTAGAGAAAGTCATGTGAGTGTAACACATCAGATTTTTTCTATAGCGTTAGTGGTTATTACAAAATATTATGTATTGTATGCCTTCATTTTACCAAGTGTAAGTGTGTCATTTAACCGAACGTTTGAAGGTTTGTGTTTTCCCCCTTTTTCTTTGCAACACCGATTACTACGATTTCTGAATTTATTCCACACACTTTTAATTAAGCATTTGAACGCGGTTTCCACGTGTGTTTTGTAACTAAACACCCTTTCTTGGTTTGAAATCATTTCTAGGCAAAAGACGTAGTGATTAAATTAACATGGATAGAAAAATAAATGTTTATATAAATGCTATATTATATAACGTATATACAGTATATAACGTTCTTATTCTTACACTTAAATTTTCTAAGAGAATACTTTAATATTTATTAGAAGACACAGTTAAATTAATATATTTTCCATACATGTTGAATATAACACGTGCTGTTTCAGGAATTGACTAAATATTAACTTATGAACTTACAAATTAAATTAAATAAAATTGTAAAAGAAACATGGCCATATTTGTACAACTTTTCTATTCGTAAAATTAGAAGTAATACTTTAATAACAAATACACCACTGCTAATCTAATATTTTGTTGGATACCCTTTGGCTTTAATAACTGCCTCACATCTTCTCTTCATAGAAGTAGCCAAGTTTTTGCATTCTTGTGGGCTAATTTTATTCCATTGTTCTTCCACAACTCGTTTAAGCTCTTGTTTAGATTTTACTCTGCTTTTACGGACTCGTTTTTTCAGAAATGTCCACAGATGCTCGATTGGATTCAAGTCTGGACTCTGAGGAGGTGTTTGTAATAGTTTGGGTACATTCCATATCAACTAATTCATGTTCAGTGTTGCCTTGTGTTTACTATCGTTATCCTGCTGAAACCTATAACCAGGTGCCGTGCCCATTTTCTCGGCACTCTGCTTTACATTGTTCTTTAAAATGTCAAAATACACATGTTTGTCCATAGTGCCATCAATAAACTGTATATTACGAACAGTTGGATGACATGCAGCCCCAGAGCATAATGGAACTACCACCGTGCTTAACTGTGGGAAGAGTGTTTCGGTAATCATTTTCTGAATTTGCTTTTCTCCAGACCCTGTTTATCCCATCTGACCCGAAGGTTTATCTTAGTCTCATCTGAACATATCACGCTGTTCCAAAAGTTCTGATCCTTATGAATGTGAACCTTAGCAAATGCAGCTGGTTTCTTCCTGTTTGCTGCACTTACATAGAACTTCTTCCTTGGTGTTCGGTCATGGTATCCATACTTCCATAAGACACGACGAAGTGTTTGGTCAGACATCTTCTTTCCAGACACATTTTCTACTAATGGTCGTAATTGAGAAACACTTAATTTTGTATTTTCTCGGATTCGGCTTACAATGTAACGTTCCTCTTGTGCATTCGGCCTATTTTCTCTACGTTTTCTTGGTAAATTCTTTGTAGAACCTTGCTCCCTAAATTTTTTGACTACGTACTGAATGGTAGAATGTCGTTTATTTGCTGTTTCTCCTATTTTTCTGAGAGAATAACATCTAAGTGCCAAGTTTATAATTACTTGCTTCAGATCAGAACTAAGCTCCTTTTGCTTACCCATTTCGATCACTACTGACAGAACGTATACAACTGCGACTGCAGTAGCCTAAACGACCTTTGAAACACGTGCATGTTGAAGCTGTTTACAACGCAGTGGTCATTCTTAACAACTGTACGAATAGGAAAGTTGTATAAACTTGGGGGCTACTTCTTTAACATTGCTGTTTCATGAAATGGTGTAAGTTCTGAAATGCATTTTTACTTTCTCTACTACGTATAGTAAGTAGGGGAAGTATTGTATTCCACCCAAAAATTCGATACCGAGATTTCACCGGAAATATATGTTTTGAGACCCCCTGAATCCAAAAAAGGCATTTTTGGAAACATGTCCGTGTGTGTGTCTGTGTGTCTGTGTGTCTGTGTGTCTGTCAGTGTGTGTGTGTGTGTCTGTCTGTGAACAGCATAACTCAGAAACGAACAGTCGGATAAACACCAAACTTGGTATTTAGGTTCAGTATCTTCCAAGGATGCGACACGAAGGTGTTCAAGAAAATCCCCCCACCCCAGAGTACCCTTTACATGGAAGATTTTTCGAAAAGTTTAATTTTCTCAAAAATGGCTCTAACGATTTTGATTAAAATATCATATGTTTAAGATATTTTTATGACAAATAAAATGTATATCTTGAATTTCCTGGGAATGTCTCCAAAAGTATTCTTTATTGTGAACGACTTTTGCATAACTGGTAAACCATAAGAGATAGACAAAATTTTACTACACAAAAAATGTAGATCGCGTTAAAATACACAATTTATGTCATATACATTTGTTTAGTTGAGTGAACCATTTTCGAGATATTGCTTGTTATTTCCTTAAATTTTCCAATACTTATACTTTTTCTCAAATTCGTTATTCAATTTTTTATGTCCTGGATATGCAAACAGAATAGAATGCGCCACATAGCAACCAGCGCTTAAAAGATTTGACTATCGCTTATAACCTACCATGTTCCCCTTGCATATACAAGAAAATTAGCAATAAGATTGACATCTCGATTTCTCGAGTAACATGAAGCATATGGAGAATAAACGTTTGTAAAAATAGTTTGTACAAGAGTAGAGAAAGTCATGTGAGTGTAACACATCAGATTTTTTCATTGGAATTTGTTTGAATTAGATTCATCAAGCACGTATAAATGACTCATAGAAAAACACAAGTTATTAAGCAAGAAGAGAATGACTTTTTATTGAAAATCTGATGTGTACGAATAAGAATGTTATACTGTATGTGAATTTTTAATGGATTGAGAATCGTGTGAGCATATTATAGTGCTGTCTGTGTTCACCGTCCTGTTGGAAGTTACACAGCGCAAACAGGTGACATGATTTCAAGGGCTCGGTCTCTGGTTTCAGACAGTTTTCCTCACTATAGCGCATTTGTTTGTAGTTGCTGGATAAAACCCTACGGAAGTAGCCCTCATTTGTTATGGCACCATCAGATACCAGGAGATTAACTCTTAAGTGCCAGAATGACAAATATAATAATTGAAATACCGGAAATGGACCGAAATAAAGCTCCATTTGATACAGAAGGATAGGTCATTGGGGCAGCTACTCTGTTAGTCTACTCGAGTTCTAATCACTTTTCATTGACACCCTGTTATTAGCTCAGCATTGTGTCGGCCTGGAGATATCACCCGGAAAAGGTCACTTCTAATGTTTATTTTCTCGACCACCTACCTATAATAGGTGTAGGAAGTACCATATTCCACCTAAACATTCGACATCGAAATTCCACCACAAATACACGTTTTGGAATTCCCTAAACCCAGAAAAAGCATTTTTAGGAAAAGTTGTGTGTGTGTGTCTGTCTGTCTGTGAACAGCATAACATAAAACTGAAAACTCCGTCAAATACCAAACTTGGTATTTATGTTCACCGGACTACAAGGATACGACACGAAAATTTTGAAGAAAATCCCCGCACACCAAACTATCCTTTACTGGAAAATTTTTGTTATTTTTGATTTTCTTAAAAATTACTCATACGTTAAGATTAAAACACCAAATGTTTAAGACATTTGCATGACCAATAAAATGTATACCTTGAATTTTCTGAGCTAGACAAAAGCTTACTATACAAAAACTGCAGATCTCATTAAGAAAAGCAGTTTATGTGAAATAGATATTTACTGTAAATATCTGCTAGATAATTGTTGTTATTAGTTCGAATTTTGAAATGCATTACACTTTTTGGAAGTTATAAGTAGCCATTGAATTGGTTGTCGCGATGTCACGCAGACAGCGGAGTTTGAAAGTCAGCATATAGCGGCCCGCTTTTTAAAGATTTGACTATCGCTTCAGCCTCCTGCATGCCTCTTGTACCTACAACGAAATGGGTAATGAAACCAATTCTACAAACGTTTATATCTTTATTAACATGAAATAGAGGGAAGAAACACTTTTGCAGGAATAGTTGTGGAGGTCCGAATGTGACACATAATAATTTTTCTTGTAATTGCCAATTTTTAATAACTAATGCTAAGATATATAATGGATACCCTGAAGCCAAAAATCGTGTTTTTTTAAAATATGTGCGTGTGTGTGTTTGAGAGAGTGAGAGAGAGATGGAGAGAGAGGGGGAGATGGTCGCTCAAGAATGCTCGACCGATTGTTACGAAACTTTATGGATAATATACATTTGTTCCCAATTAGTATTTCAGTTATCTCTTAAAACACTCTCTTATTATACTTCCTTATTTTAGTACATAATTTGCTTGGTTCAGGTGGTAGTAACTGAAGCTGGAGTCCTGGTCAATGCATTCTTACACTTCTTCCTTCTCTCATTCATTTCACTTCCCTCATCTCTTTTTGAGGGCAGGCTCAATGGACGGTGGTGTGCAGCGTATGACCGGAGATGTGCTCTAAGAAAAAACGTTTCTATAACAGGTATCGGAACCTTTTACCCATACCTGCCCTCAAGGATGGGGAAGGACATCAAATGGGCGCTCCGTCGGGCTACACCATCTGGAAATGTCAGGCGCGGCGCCTTTGCTGTGCCTATTGGCACCAGATGTGTCACCTCATTTCTCCTTTCCGGAGGCCGCATTACTGAAATACTCCTTTCCAAACTATAGATGCCTAACATTAGGTATACTTGTAAATTTTTGTTAAATGCCATTTTTTCCAAAAGCTCAGTAAGTTTAATTTCGTGCCCTTTTGGCAAAATGGATAATAAACATTCCTAATAATGACTTTTCAATTATCAAGCTAGTATCGAAATGTCATTGATTTTCGCATCCATAAATTAGCGTGCTTAAAAGTAAACTTCCGTGCTTAAAAATATCTGCTTCTAAGCACGCTAACTAGAAATACAGAAAACATAAATTCCAACTGTTTATTTAGTAGCGTATAGCTTCCTTGATTTTTGTTGGATCAGAATATTCATCGCAGCTTCTGCTGCATCTTCTACGTCCAAAATCAGTTTCCTAATTATATTTATCCTTTCATTTTAATAATTGTATATTCAAATAGTACGTGACAAACAGAATTCCTTTAAACCACTGCCTAACAAACAGCAAAACAATCACCATTGCCTACTACATATTCAAAGACCGTGAGGAAACCTCTTTGCATACGACTCTAATAATCTTTCAGAAGTAACATCAGAAGTTCACGAAATTAAAATAAAGGTGCAAGAGAACGAATAAAAAATTTTATTCTCTTTAAATTATACACAAAGTAGGAATTTTCGAGCGACTGTCAAACATATCTTGTATGAAACACATGCGAAACAAGCGTTCGGCAAGCACTCGGCTTGTTGTTGAACAATCTTTTCTTCACTTGTTACATAAATAGCTATTATGCTTTTACTTAAAGTAACTCAATATAAAGTTTTACTTTGTAATTATTGTTATTATACATAATCAATTGAAATTAATTATACCTTTTGCAGACCTTAGCCTGGTCTTGGCAAGTTTTTAATATAAGTAAAACCTTAAGAAACGCATGAACACCTAGCACTGAAGTACTTGCGATTGCAGGCTGTCACTGAGATTGTCCAAAGGCCCAACCTGGTATACTGATGGTTCTAGAACCAAATAAGGAACGGGGGCTGGGCTTTATGGTAATGCACCAAGATTTCTTATAGTCTGGGTACCTTAGCTACAGTTTTCCAGGCTGAGGTTTATGCAACCCTAGCCAGTGTCATGGAAAGCATTAAAAAGAGATATAAGAATTGAAGTGTTCTTATCCTCTCAGACAGTCAAGCTGCTCTTAAAGCACTTGAATCACCATCAATAAAATCAAAGTTCGTCTCAGAATGCCGGGAATACTTAATGAGACTGGCTGAACACAATAAGGTTCAACTTATGTGGGTTCCAGCACACACAGGTATACCAGGCAATGAGAAAGCAGATGAAGCAGCCAAGATTGGCAGCAAAATCCCATTTTTGGGTCCGGAGCCTGTACTGGGGGTGTCCTACAGACAGTGAAACAGGCTATTAAGTGCTGGGCTCAAACAGAACACAAGAACTACTGGAACTCCATTGAGGGTTGCAGACATTCCAAGTTGTTCATTATAGACCTGGATAACAGCAGGGCAAAGTACCTGCGCGGTCTTAGTAGAAGAAGACTTGCATAGGCAACAGGATTCATTACAGGACACTGTGCCCTAAAGTTTAATCTATACAGAATGGGATTGTTTAACAACCCTATCTGTAGTAGATGTTTAGAAGGAGATGGGGCTGTTACTCATCTGCTATGTGATTGCCCTGCTCTTGCGAATCAAAGAGCAAGTATTTTTGGCAATCACTTTCCAAAGAAAGATGAACTATCGAAAGACTAAGTTAGTAGTCTGGTTAAGCTCATATCGAGCAACAGACTACTTAACTGATGAAAGGAGGGATGCGCAATAGATCTTTAAGGTCGCAGTGCTTGGGCATAAAACCCACCCCCTTTTTCAAACTACTACTACAAACTACTACACTGAGATTGTCATCTCGAGTGAGATGCTCTGGTGGTCTCTCTGGGAAACATCTTGGGTCAATTGGGGAATTCATTGTCCTACCGGCAAGTAGCTCAATGGTTAGAGCAACTGCACGGGGAGCGGGAGAACCGTGTTCAAATCCCGGCTTTGGCATTGAATTTTTCAGTTGACTCTATATTAAAAATCAATATAAAGTGTTAAGTTGGAAATATTGGGGAGGCGCGAATGCTCCCCTTGCCCCTGAGTTAGATCTATATCTCCAAATCCTCCATCAACAGGCTAAACACAACAGGCTTAGCCTGATGTAGGTTCCGGAATATCTGGGAATTAAGGAAACTACATTTCAGATTGTCTTTTAAAACAGGGAGCTTCATCTGCTTTTACTGACCCATAAGCGTTTTTTGGAGTTCCGGCTTTTATTTAAAGGATGTAGAAAGCAAACGTAAGCTCTGGAGCTCCGTTCCTGGGTTCAGTCAGATCATTTCAGATAAAAGAGCGCAAGAACCTTTTACATTAAGCAAACAAGAAATGAGACTAGTTACTGTCTCTTAACTGGAAGTTGCCCATCTATGTAAAATGTATAAAACCAATGTAAATACTTACTAGTTCTTCAATGAAGAGATGTAAACGACAAACCAGATTCTCTGCGATTGTTAACTTATCAATGACATTAGACGTTTTCTGAAGTTCCTTTCCTAATATTAAAGGAGATTGCCTTTAGACGTATTAAATTGAACTACACATACACAGGGCTCTCATTTTAAACTTCCCCGGTCTAAATAAATCAGTAAAGAATTTAAATCTTATTTAAACAAACACACGTCCTGCGTCGTGGCGCTGTTGGCTAGAGCGTGGAGCTCTGGTTCCCGACCACGGAATGCGCCCGGATTCGATTCCAAGTCCCGGGTATAGGAGCAGTGCCCACTCAGCATCGTGAGGAAAGTGAGGAGCTGCGATAGGCAGCGATCCTGGCAGGGAATGCGCGGTACTGGTCACATTATTATCCTGTATCGGTTGGATGATCGCGTACCTCTGCCATGCTTCTGTGGGCGTAAGGTCGGCAGTCGGGTTGGCAAGTCAAGGTTCTTCATGGGCTCTAGCGTCACGGGATTATTATTAAAAAAAAACGCACGTCATACTGTGAGGCAGTATTTTTGACACTTAAATGATTTCAGTCAAATTATATAAATATAAATTCAATAACAGCCCGCCTTGAAGCAATATGTGTATGTAATAATTTGTAAAATGTATGTAACAGTCATTGCATATGCTTATGTTATTGTATCCATGTGTAATAATGTTATGTGAATATATTACGTAATTTAATAATGTAGGAGCTGTGAGAATAATAAGTTTAACGTTGCTAACAATAAGGTAACAATGAGGTAACCTTGAGGCAATAATGAGTTTGAGAGTTTAAATGTTATTTGTGATTCTTGAAAGCATTAATGTAATTTTAGTGACAGTTTATAAAAAATAGCCAATCAACAACCAGAAAAAGCCATAGTTAAATGCAGGTATTTTATTGGAGTAAAAATAGCCAATCAGAGACTTGAAATACAGAAATTTACAAGTTTAGACGGTTGAAATATAGCCAGTTGCCTGCGGACAGTGTTGGTAACTGGATGCGAGATGTGTCCTCGAGAATTTAATTACCTATTCGTGTGAGACGAAAAATAGTATACTTGTTAAAAAGTGCAAGTATTAAATAAAAGAATCAGTGAGGTGCTATTTAATTTGTGTCAAGGATTAATAAAAAGGAGTGAATTAAAACTTAAAATCTGTGTAAGCCTACATTCTTGTTGCATCACGCCCTGCCAAGACTTCCATATCTCCAACAATAATACTGACGCAGCCGAGGCAAACATAAACATTTAATACTTAAAGAAACAGTTTAATTACAAAGTTAATATTCTTTAAACTTGGGGCAAAGGCCACCTAAAAATACATTTGGGGCGAAGGCTACCGGAAACTGTTTCTATACGTGCTGTTGCAACTACTACAAGTTCGGCTCCCCAACAGTTGAAATAAGATACAACTCCTTCAGTACAAACTGCTTCAAATCGGCTTTTCATATGTAGCAGCAAACAACGTAAAGGCTAATAAATAACCTCTCAAATTGACGCCCAAAGCGTGGTGCTAAAAAATACGTAAAGAAGAATACGACCTACTTCAACTGAGGGGGCAGTTTAAAACCCGTGTTAATTTAGTATTCACACCCAACCATCACTACTTTGAAGTTTCAGATGACACCCCTAGATTATTACGTTCATTTTAGAAAGAGCATTCCTTAGTACTGCTCATTCATTCCTTCTCATTTTCTCTGCCATCTTGGCAACCTGGAACCATTTGAATTTAAAAAAAAATGAATAAGCAAACTGGTTGAAGAAGTTTGTTTGGGGAATTGTCTACATAGAATTTATTCAAAATGTCTTTCATTGTTCGCTAGGCAATAATACATCTAATTTTGGACACCATGCAAAGTTTCTGGACTGTTTCTTTTCTAATTCGCCCGCATTCTCAAGTTATTCTATTTCTAAGTCCTTGAATTTTTTGCAGGCAGAGCAGCATAAATAATTTATGTCAAATGACCCCGTATGAACAAGTCGAGGGGCGTCAAGTCTCGAAAGGTTGCTGGGCATTCTTAAGTACCTCTTCGACCAATCCATTTTCGTGGAAATTTTCTATCTAGCGGTTGTCACAGGGGTATTGCATAATTTGGTAACGGGCGCCGGATAGTTTGTTTTGTTGTGCACAGAGCCAGTTTCTTCAAATGTCCATATATACTACAAGATCTATTACATACCTTAAGATTTTCTCAGAATGCTTCTCGTTAAAAATACCAGCAGTTTACAGGTACAACAATTCTGAGCAAACAATAGCTTATACGTATGAAGTACACAAATCTCTCTAAATTATATGAGTAATGTAAAGTTATGTGTTATACATTCTAAATCCAGTTTTAGAATACGTAAACAAACTAATATATCAGTTTTAGGCATGGTGGGTCCATTACATTTGCTACTCTATGACTGTTGTCGTCCTCTAGTATTGTGGTTAACATGCTAGCTTCTAGTTCCCGATTTCGCGGGTTCAAACCTGTCGGAGGGCGGTGGCTTTTTTTCGGGCGTAAAAATCCTTAGCATGGTTTCTTTCGGAAGGTAAGTAAACCCGGTGGTCCCGTGTCGTAGATTTACGGCACGTAAAAGAATCGCAAGCCTGATAAAGAGGGCTCTGAGCAAAATTGCCGGTCTTTCACGCCCAATACAGATTGGAACGTTAAGAACCATAGCAGCTCAAGAGCGTCCATAAATAAAAAACTCAATTTTTTTTTCAATCTGTGACTATTGTGTAGTAACAGGTTACTAACAAAAGAAAACAAAGGTTAAATAAGAATTAGTAAAAAACTTAAAACTGTGTTAAATGCTAAAATGGTAATTAAATGGTAATTATTTTGATATTTATATGGATTTACATTCGTTTGCAAGCAACAAACCGTACATACGGAGCACATTATTTATAAAACGCTTTGTCTAGTTTTGTGAAAATACGAGACAATTCCGTGTGATAATCCGAGCCCGAAACTTTGAATCTGAGTATCGCTGCGTCGATTTATTTTAAAACGCCATTAAAGATTTTCAGAGACTGTAGTGGCCTAGGTGGCTAAGTAATACTATTTTACGGCTCATTAACAGTCCAACGAGGAAATGTTTTAGACAGTATTGACTAAGATAGCTATTTATATATTAAGTAGAAGATAAGGCTTTAGCGGAGGAATTAAGTTTTTCGGACGAGGCGTAGGTAGAGTCTGAAATGCCTACTGCGTAAGTCCGCTAAAGCTTTTGTTTTACACGTACACGTGGTGCATTACAATAAATTTTAGTAACAGTTCTCTTAATTATGCTAAATAAATAATGTAATACAATTACTGTATGAATATAAAAATCTGATGTGTTACACTCACATGACTTTCTCTACTCTTCTACAAACTATTTATACAAACGCTTATTCTCCATCTACTTCGTGTTAATCGAGATAAACATTTGCAGAGTCTATCTTATTGCTAATTTTCTTGTAGATGTAAGGGGAATATATGTTTACAAGGGCAATATAGGAAAACAGTAGCCTTTAAGCACATACATATCTCTTAATAACTGGTTGCTAGGTGCAGCACCATTCCCTTTGCTACAGATTAATATTCTTTGCATATCCAAGACAAAAAAATGAATAACGAATTCCCATTTGAGAAAAAGTATAAGTATTGGAAAATTTAAGGGAATAACAAGTAATATCTCGAAAATGGTTCACTCAACAAAAAAAATGTAAATGACATAAATTGTGTATTTTAACGCGATCTACATTTTTTGTGTAGTAAAATTTTGTCTATCTCTTATGGTTTACCAGTTATGCAAAAGTCGTTCACAATAAAGAATACTTTTGGAGACATTCCCAGGAAATTCAAGATATACATTTTATTTGTCATAAAATATCTTAAACATTCATTCATTCATTCATTATCTGTTTACCCTCCTCGTATGTAGGACTTACACCCCCCAGGACTTACAAGCGGGTGCCTGGGGTCAGAGGCCCGTCGAGGAGCAGATACTCATGGATCAGACAGAGCATCCAGGATGGGTGATCAGCCCGATGCCTGGTATGGGATGAAGGAAGTTATCTTAAACATATGATATTTTAATAAAAATCGTTAGAGCCATTTTTGAGAAAATTAAAATTTTCGAAACATTTTCCATGTAAAGGGTACTCTGGGGTGGGGGGATTTTCTTGAAAACCTTCGTGTCGCATCCTTGGAAGATACTGAACCCAAATACCAAGTTTGGTGTTTATCCGACTGTTCGTTTCTGAGTTATGCTGTTCACAGACACACACACACAGATACACAGACACACACACGGAAAAGTTTCCAAAAATGCTTTTTTTGGATTTAGGGGGTCTCAAAACATGTATTTCCAGTGAAATCTCGGTATCGAATTTTTGGGTGGAATACAATACTTCCCCTACTTATTATACGTAGTAGAGAAAGTAAAAAGGGGCTAACTCATTTGTTTACATATTCTCACAGTCGCCTGAATCCTACGCTATGAACCGTACCAACGCTTCTTAGGAGATGCATATCAAGAGGAGTACCCTCCACGTCAATATCCATGGTATATAGCAGCATCAGCATCTGCAACATCATTCACTGGAAATTTTTAAGAAACAATTGGTGGATTTAAATATGCTAAAAACTGCCATTTTCACTTCCATGTCGTGAAATAAATATTTCATTTTTATGAAGGAAGGGTTTCTGATAAACAATAAAACGGTGTTAACTTATGTTTGTTTTAAATGATGAATAATTGTGTAAAATTTGATTAACATAAAAATAATGTTGGCTTATATTTCTTGTTTTATGATCAAGTTTTATGTTTAAAACCCTGTTTAAGTTAGTATAGCTGGTCACTGCCATTTGCATTTTGTTTAATACCCCACTAAAGGTTTCCATGACGACCTTAGCCGCCTAAATCGGCCTAGGACGCTATTTTTCGGCGTGTTAACAATCGACAAGCAGCTATTTCAGATAGCGTGTACTAATAACATTATTTCTGTTCCTTGTTGAAGAGAATGTACACTTTTAAAACAGAACGTTTTAAGGGGACCAACTTGTGAAAATGTTAAATTCTGTATTTCTTAAGCAAATAACTACATTTTTACCACATACTACTACAATTATATGAAACTAGTTTCCAAATTTTAAAATAAATGCATGAAATAGTTTTTGAGAAAAACTTCAGATTTACATCCAGGATACCCCTTTAAAAAGTTATCAGATAATATTTAAATGGAATTAGTACTCCTCAGTCAAACACCTGTATCTTCTTATTAGGAGCATGGGGCGTTCACAAAGTATTTCCATCGAACTTCTTTACATCATTCCATATGTTCTCTTCATTAGCAATTTCTTCGATAACTGTTCTCTTACATGTGCTTCTTGGTCTTCCTCTTCTACTACCATGGGGATTCCAATCCAAAGCCATTGTTTCCACTGCTTTATTTTCTTTTCTTAGTGTGTGTCCTATCCATCTTCACTTTTGGGAATAAGTATTAATTGAAGTGGTATCATTTTGTTATATTTAGTTTGTTGAGCCCCACGTTTGGGAGCCAATTTGCGGCGGTATTACTTATAATGTTTGTGTATTTGTGTTTACTCCACGTGGTGAAGCCATTTTGTGACGTGATTCTTTGTTAGGTTTGTTAGCTCCATCTGGTGTTAGCAATTTGCGGCAGTATTAGTGTTTGTTTTAAAGAATGCTACTGTTATTTTATTTAATTTTGGTTCACTGTCCTCCGGCTAGCTATGATCTTTTTGGTCGAGCACTTCTCTTTATACAGGTTGTGTAAACGGAAAGGAGTCTTTTATCCAAAGATAACACTGATGAAGGAATTTGTTTTACACTTTTATTGTCGAACACATTCACTATCACATTTACACATTGATCTTGACACTCGCCAAACTGAAACCGTTATAATAACTTCATTACTGATCATTCTTAATTCGCGTACTTCAACTTTTTGTATCATTAACTTTACAACACTTGAGATTTTTCATAACTCTGCTACGCGTAACTTGCGAATTGATAGCCGACGTATACTGTACAAATATTTCTGCTGGACTGAAGACGACGTGTAACGTACAAATGTTTTCGACGAACTGACGGACTGAAGGACTTTACCTCTAACCTAGCCCTTTTTATACTCCTACACCCCGATATGCCTAAAGATTATAACTGAGCTGCTATTGGCTAATAAAACGCGCCAACATTAGCGTCTATTTTTATATCCAATGAAAATTATGAACACATATGCTCTAAGGAAAATGTTCCAGCATTACAATAAAGAAAATTCTAAAGAAAAACGCGCCAACAGTACGTAACTTCCTCGTCTCCAATAATGATAAACAGCTCACCCCCTCGCTGCATTATTGCACGCTATTATTGTCAGTTTCAGTAAGGCCGTATAAACTTACTTCTCAACAATAATTACAATCAACAAACATCTTAAATTAATGTCACATAAAAATGCATATGCATACTATAATCACTCTTTACATTTAAATAATTTATGATACAAATTACTGCATCATAATATAGAAAAATGATAAACCGCTTACGCATAGTTTTTATTTTAGAGCTAAAACAATTTATAGAGAATGTTTCAAAAACAGAGGGAATAATTGCAGATATGCATTCCACATATGCAGACAATAAAGAAAGTTCATTACATGTGCCCGGAAATGCTTGGTTTCTAAGTTATGGGCTTCAAAACAGTGATATTCACCGGAACGTATTTGTTACTGTAGTTAGTTTTCTTTGCAAAAGATGTTCAGTGTCCACCGCCTGTTTTGTTTGTTTGTTTTTTTTTAAAAAAAGTTACCTTGTTTTACCCGGTTTATGATGCTGTGTTTTTACTGTTTTCGTTACCGCTTATTATCGCAATTACACAACACACACAAACACCCATGCCCATGGCAGGACTCAAACCCGCAACCCTCAGCTTGGCGGAGCGCCGGAGCTATGCACTCCAGCGACCACGGCCTCGAGGGCCGGCAACTGCTTGAATATAGACCTTACATCGACGTCTCATGGCCGTGCGGACACGACCCCAAATTTCAGGATTATTGCGTATTTCCTCACAATATGCCACAGTTCGATTCTGAAGGGTTCCACGTCAGACACCGGAGACGAATACACCTACGCTTTTAAATGGCCCCACAAGTGTAAATCGACAGGTTCAAATCAGGTGAGCGTGGTGGCCAAGCAATTGGGCCACCTCTATCTATCCGTCGATCCGGAAACCTTCGATCCAAGCACCGAGCGGTTCGACTGATGTGCAAGAAATGATCTTGTTGACGAATGCTCAGTGGAATGTCTTCATACATATGAAGAACGAGTATGATGTTTACCAGAAAGCTTGTGTACCTGCCCGGTAAGTCTGTTTACAAATACATGGGGTCCAACTAACCGATCACCAATGATGCCGGCCCACATGTTGAGAGTGAACCGCATTCGGTGATGAGATGGAACAATTGCAAGTGGGTCTGATTGAGGAAATCTGTAATGCCGTCTCGTGTGAACTGTGCTTCATCTGTAAATAATACTCAGGCAGGAAAGTTCGGATGTGTAGCACACTGCTGCACGAAGCACTGGCAGAACATCAATCGAGCAGGGTAATCTACTGGTGACAGGACCTGTTGAGAAAGTAGATTTTTCTTACGTAATATGCTGCTACGTATGAGAAGCCAATTTGAAGATGATGTATTTTGTTAACTTTGTTATTAAACTGCTTCTATAGATAGTATTTATGTTTATGTTTGCTTCGGCTGCGTCAGTATTACTTTAGAGACACGTTTCTCTTAATCAGGGCGTGGTGCGACAAGAATGTAGGCTTACACAGATTTTAAGTTTAAATTCACTTCATTTTATTAATCCTTGACACAAATTAAATAGCACTACACTGATATCAAGAGCTGTGAGATTCTTTAATTTAATATTTGCACTTTTTATCGCTTATACTTATTTTACGTCTCACACGAATACGTAATATTTCTCTAGAGAACACATCTTCCATCCGGTCATTACCAAGGTCTGCAGGCAACTGAACATATTTCAACCGTCCAAACCCGTAAAATTCTGTATTTCAAGTCTCTGATTGGCTAATCCTAGTCCAATAGAATATCTACATTTAACTAAAGCTTTTTCTGGCTGTTGATTGGCTATTTTTAAACTGTCACAAAATTTACATTATTGCTGCCCTAATCATGACTAGTAGTATTCAAACTCTCAAACTCATTATTGCCTCAAGGTTACCTCATTGTTAGCAACTTTAAACTTATTATTCTCACAGCTCTTACATTATTAAATTACGTAATGCATTCACATAACATTATTGAACATGTTTACAATAATATAAGCATATGCAATGACTGTTACATACATTTTAAAAATTATTACATACATATTGCTTCAAGGCGGGCTGTTATTGAATTTATATACTATATAATTTAATTGAAATTATTCAAATGTTATAAATACTGCCTCACTGTACATGTTGCAAATGATAAGGATATAACTGTTGCTCTCGCAACAGTCTCCAGACAGGTGTATGAGGAATATTCACTTGCAACGCCTACCTTCGGTGCTGATAGGAGTCGTGTGCATAGAATCCAGAATCTCCCCCTCTACATTCAGATCTTGGTCGTCTCCTAGCCAAAACAGGAGATGCAAACTTCCCATGAGCGCACAGACGACGATGGAGACGTTCAAATGTCTTCCGATCCGGACATCTTCGCTGCGGATACCTCTCTCTTGGTGCAAAGACGAGCCTGCGCAGCAGTGCCGTTCGCCTTACCGTACATGAGGTGCATTTATACCAGCTCCTGATTTGAGTACATGTCGCTCAGTCAAATATAATAATTTATACTTTCTTTAAAAAATACGCCGATAACTTTTATTTTTGTTAAGGATGTCTGATGCATAATTGGTTGAAATTTGCACTGCATAGAGCATCTAGAACACTCAGATGCGTTGCAAAAATCAATTATGAGGAAATCAATATTTAGTGTTTGAGGTAGGACTTTTTAGCTTTAGAATTCCCATTTAAGTGGTCACATGACAAGCGTTTAACTAGCTGAAAATAACTTCGGCACATTAATCTACAAGAACCAAAGTTTATCCATGTGCAAAAATTCTAAAGCCGATATTTTCAAGAATTTTCGACAATGTTTTTGTGGTTCTATTCTATTCAACTATAATCAACAGCAAAAATAATCCAGATTGTTAGGATGACAGAAAACAGAAAAAAGAGAAGTACATCGTGATGTAAGTGCTAGCAAATGCATGCTCATTCAAAATTAAGCGTACTTTAGGGGAATAATTTGATATTTCAAAGTGTGAGTGACTGGGGTTGGCAGATTGAAACTTAACTTGCAATAAGTTGGTTTTAAATGTCCCCCACAATATGTAAACTGGCGTATTTTTGTTTAAATTAAATTAGAACTCTTTGTTGATTGATTTAGACTGGGAAGTTGTTTCATAACAAATCTTTCATCTTAATCTGAAACTCCCTCTGTGCGCTTCTCATAAGTGGGCGCGCCCCCATTTTGGGAACAAGTCATTTATACGGCATTACAACGCGCGCGCACATACATTTGCATTGCTCGAGTGTCATTACTGCTAGAGAAATGCCATCACCACACTGCAAAGCGTAGGCGGAGGTCTACTCCTGCACCCAATATTGGTGACCTCGCAAGGTGTTGTTGACCCTGAGCATTATTCATTCTCTTCCGGGGTCACGACTTCGAGTCTTGCATCCCTCACGATGCGCTGGACAGATGTTCTGTATCGGAACGTTCACCTGCGCAATCATCGCCTGTTTTGTTTCATAAATAGACTAGCATTAGCGAAAGTTCACCTCTGATCTCCAAGATTGTGGGCGTCGATAATGATTATGATCGCTTCCCTATACTCCTCTCTGCAGGTGATCTGGGAGCACTGGACACAAGGCCGTTGGTTCAAACTCCTGCCAGATCTACGGAGTTTCTCCTGTGAGAATGTAAAAGTTCTGTGTAAATACATATGCAATATACAACTCGTAAATTAAAGATCCTAAGTGCATGTGGTTTAGGCATACAGGTCACAAATCTGTGCACTGAGCTATAGGACATATAAAAAATTATAAGATGCTTTGCAAGTTCAAAAACCTAACCCTATTCATATTTTCAATACAAATTTGTAGCATTTGACCAATCTACACAAAACTTTGGACACATACTTTAGATACGAGTGAAAATTATGGGCTATTTACGACTTAAAAGGTTAGTTTTTCGACGTTAGTGTTTTTATCCATTTCCCGTTCGTGCTTTCATGGTGAAAAGTTGCATTTTCCGCACTTATTGCTGATAAATAACCTACCTCCATTTTACTGCATTGACTATATTAAATCCTCCAGCTTTTAATATATTTATTATTTAGACATGACGTATATTCATATTTGATAGTTGAGTTTTATAACTTAAATATTACCTTGATATTTAACTCCTTTTTATTTGTTAATGTTTAGTTACGATTTTATTATGCAACAGCTAATTATGTATTAAGTGCAAGCTACCGATTATTTAAAGACAACAACCAGGCGTGGATAATCGATCTCCACTTTGCTATCAACGTTAATTTTGGTTAACCTGCTATTGGAACCACCATATACAACACCTGTTCGTAGGTAAATTATTAATTTTATTTTCATGTAAATACTATTTCTGTATTCATTATCGTCGATAATATGCAAACACGTGCGAAAAAAATTAGTTTTATTTATGGAAGCTCTTTAACGCTATGGTTCTTAGTGTCCCATTCTATATTGGGCATGAAGGACCGGTAATTTTTCTCAGAGGCCTCTTCATTAGGCTTGAGGTTCTTTTACGTGTCTTAATCTACGAAACGAGACCGAGGGAAGCCATGCTAAGAATTTTACGCCCGAAAAAAATCCATCGTCTTCCGCTGGGTTTGAAGCCGCACTACACAACGGAGGACGTCAAAACTTACAAAAAACAAAACAAAACATATGCGTTAAATACATTGGAGAATCTCGGAAAGAGAAAATACTCCACTTCTTGTATTTTCATATTCTTCCTCGTTGCTAATGATGCATTTATCACATTTGTATCGCAATATATTATTTCAACCCCTTAATTCTTGTAAGACAGATAATTTACTATAAAACGTAATAATTTAAATGATACTTTGTCCTTAAGATTGCCCCATTAAGCACGCTAAGGTCAGTTATTTATCCAACATCTTAAATTAGCAGAAACATATGAAGACTTTTTACTAGAAGTTACTGCAATCTTTACGTGGCATCAAAACGCTAGGGATCAAGGCAATTTAAAAGGCCTGTTCAGTAGAAAATTTCGTTCCCCTATTTAGGAACTTGGCCTTACTTGATGCTGTATCATGGGAATATTAATTTATCAAACCCTGTACGAGATTGGAGTAATTTTATGAAAATGTGCCCTGATAGTATTCGTGCTGCGGTAATTGTGCATTGTTTTAGCTGGTTTTGTCTCACGAACGGCTTGTTATCGATGTCGTGTTTTCGTATTACAACAAGCGACGCCAGGAAGAGTTCAGTGACCTTGACTGAAGTATTAAGGGTCAAAAATAACTAAAATATACGCTATTCGATTGTCTTAGCAGAATGAACGCTAATAAATTCCCAAATGTACACATAGCATTACATTGCAGGTGCGTTAGCAACAATTTGTGTCTTGCGTTCTATATTTATTAGACATTTTAGGAAATAATCTTCAAAATCGTACACTTTTAACAACTCTCCATATAAATCACTCTTAAACTTCTGTCTATTTCAAGCAAAAGCAAATTATATACTCGAATATTCGCTTAGCATAATATTGTTTTTAGACAGCAAGGCCAAAACTTGTACATGTTTAATAACTCGACTTAGTTTGATTAGCTTTTAGTTTTCATAATGTAGCTTCACTTGATTAATTTCTCATGGCGCTTGCATTATCTGTTCACAATACAAATCGTCATACTTCAATTTATCGCAATTCGTTGTAGAGTTGAGCTATACGTTATAGTGGCAGCTTTCTTTGACTAAAACGTTACTCTTTTATCTAATCTACATAAAGATTAAATGGTGGAAATTATGAATTCAGAAGAAACTGAAATGGAAGTGAAATTACAGAAGCAGCAGAAAAAATAAAACTAGAAGTACTTATCCAAGAAATCCAGAAAGCAATAAGATATAGCATTTAATCGTTTCATTGGCTGATGTATGGCAAAACATGGTGAAAATAATTTCACTGAAAATGACTGCTTGCGAATCAACAAAACATCAAAACATCTGACATACCGCTTTTTAACGTCATTTCGCTTATTTCAAGAACGCATTCTAAACGTAATATCTGTTAGTTTCAGGATTCAGTATGGGTAATATTATTGATATTTTTACTTTCTCTACTACGTATAGTAAGTAGGGGAAGTATTGCATTCCACCCAAAAATTCGATACCGAGATTTCACCGGAAATACATGTTTTGAGACCTCCTGAATCCAAAAAAAGCATTTTTGGAAACATGTCCGTGTGTGTGTCTGTGTGTGTGTGTGTGTGTGTGTGTGTGTGTCTGTGTGTGTGTGTCTGTGTGTCTGTGAACAGCATAACTCAAAAACGAACAGTCGGATAAACACCAAACTTGGTATTTAGGTTCAGTATCTTCCAGAGATGCGACACGAAGGTTTTCAAGAAAATCCCCCCACCCCAGACTACCCTTTACATGGAACATTTTTCGAAAATTTTAATTTTCTCAAAAATGGCTCTAACGATTTTGATTAAAATATCATATGTTTAAGATAATGTCATGAGAAATGAAATGTATATCTCGAATTTTCTGGGAATGTCTCCAAAAGTATTCTTCATTGTGAACGACTTTTGCATAAGTGGTAAACCATAAGAGATAGACAAAATTTTACTACACAAAAAATGTAGATCTCGTTAAAATACACAACTTATGTCATGTACATTTCTTTTGTTGAGTGAACCGTTTTCGAGATATTGCTTGTTATTCCCTTAAATTTTCCAATACTTATACTTTTTCTCAAATTGGTTATTCATTTTTACTTTCTCTACTACGTATAGTAAGTAGGGGAAGTATTGCATTCCACCCAAAAATTCGATATCGAGATTTCACCGGAAATACATGTTTTGAGAATCACTGAATCCAAAAAAAGCATTTTTGGAAACATGTCCGTGTGTATGTCTGTCTGTGTGTCTGTGTGTCTGTGTGTCTGTGTGTCTGTGTGTCTGTCTGTCTGTGTGTCTGTGAACAGCATAACTCAAAAACGAACAGTCGGATAAACACCAAACTTGGTATTTAGGTTCAGTATCTTCCAGAGATGCGACACGAAGGTTTTCAAGAAAATCCCCCCACCCCAGACTACCCTTTACATGGAACATTTTTCGAAAATTTTAATTTTCTCAAAAACGGCTCTAACGATTTTGATTAAAATATCATATGTTTAAGATATTGTCATGACAAATAAAATGTATATCTCGAATTTTCTGGGAATGTCTCCAAAAATATTCTTCATTGTGAACGACTTTTGCATAACTGGTAAACCATAAGAGATAGACAAAATTTTACTACACAAAAAATGTAGATCGCGTTAAAATACACAACTTATGTCATATCCGTTTCTTTTGTTGAGTGAACCGTTTTTGAGATATTGCTTGTTATTCCCTTAAATTTTCCAATACTTATACTTTTTCTCAAATTCGTTATTCATTTTTTTTATGTCCTGAACATGCAAAGAGAATGGAATTCGCCACATAGCAACCAGCGTTAAAATATTTGACTATCGCTTAAAAGCTACCATATTCCCCTTGCATCTACAAGAAAATTACCAATAAGATTGACATCTCGATATCTCGATTAACATGAAGCATATGGAGAATAGGCGTTTGTAAAATTAGATTGTACAAGAGTAGAGAAAGTCATGTGAGTGTAACACATCAGATTTTTTTATGTCCTGGACTTGCAAAGAGAATGGAATGCGCGCATAGCAACCAGCGTTAAAAAATTTGACCATCGCTTAAAAGCTACTATATTCCCCTTGCATCTACAAGAAAATTAGCAATAAGATTGGCATCTCGATATCTCGATTAACATAAAGCATATGGAGAATAGGCGTTTGTAAAAATAGATTGTACAAGAGTAGAGAAAGCCATGTGAGTGTAACACATCAGATTTTTTACTTTCTCTATTACGTATAGTAGGTAGGGGAAGTATTGCATTCCACCCAAAAATTCGATACCGAGATTTCGCCGGAAATACATGTTTTGAAACCTCCTGAATCCAAAAAAAGTATTTTTGGAAACATGTCCGTGTGTGTGTCTGTGTGTGAATGTGTCTGTGTGTGTGAGTGTCTGTGTGTCTGTGAACAGCATAACTCAAAAACGAACAGTCGGAAAAGCACCAAACTTGGTATTTAGGTTCAGTATCTTCCAGAGATGCGACACGAAGGTTTTCAAGAAAATCCCCCCACCCCAGACTACCCTTTACATGGAAGATTTTTCGAAAATTTTAATTTTCTCAAAAATGGCTCTAACGATTTTGATGAAAATATCATATGTTTAAGATAATGTCATGAGAAATGAAATGTATATCTCGAATTTTCTGGGAATGTCTCCAAAAGTATTCTTCATTGTGAACGACTTTTGCATAACTGGTAAACCATAAGAGATAAACAAAATTTTACTACACAAAAAATGTAGATCGCGTTAAAATACACAACTTATGTCATATACATTTCTTTTGTTGAGTGAACCGTTTTCGAGATATTGCTTGTTATTTCCTTAAATTTTCCAATAATTATACTTCTTCTCAAATTCGTTTTTCATTTTTTTTATGTCCTGGACATGCAAAGAGAATGGAATGCGCCACATAGCAACCAGCGTTAAAATATTTCACTATCGCTTAAAAGCTACCATATTTCCCTTGCATCTACAAGAAAATTACCAATAAGATTGACATCTCGATATCTCGATTAACTTGAAGCATATGGAGAATAGGCGTTTGTAAAATTAGATTGTACAAGAATAGAGAAAGTCATGTGAGTGTAACACATCAGATTTTCTACTTTCTCTACTACGTATAGTAAGTAGGGGAAGTATTGCATTCCACCCAAAAATTCGATACCGAGATTTCACCGGAAATACATGTTTTGAGACCCACTGAATCTAAAAAAAGCATTTTTGGAAACATGTCCGTGTGTGTGTCTGTCTGTGTGTCTGTGTGTGTGTGTCTGTGAACAGCATAACTCAAAAACGAACAGTCGGATAAACACCACACTTGGTATTTAGGTTCAGTATCTTCCAGAGATGCGACACGAAAGTTTTCAAGAAAATCCCCCCACCCCAGACTACCCTTTACATGGAACATTTTTCGAAAATTTTAATTTTCTTAAAAATGGCTCTAACGATGTTGATGAAAATATCATATGTTTAAGATAATGTCATGAGAAATGAAATGTATATCTCGAATTTTCTGGGAATGTCTCCAAAAGTATTCTTCATTGTGAACGACTTTTGCATAACTGGTAAACCGTAAGAGATAGACAGAATTTTACTACACAAAAAATTTAGATCGCGTTAAAATACACAACTTATGTCATATACATTTCTATTGTTGAGTGAACCGTTTTCGAGATATTGCTTGTTATTTCCTTAAATATTTCAATACTTATACTTTTTCTCAAATTCGTTATTCATTTTTTTTATGTCCTGGATATGCAAAGAGAATCAAATGCACCACATAGCAACCAGCGTTAAAATATGTGACTATCGCTTATAACCTAGCATATTCCCCTTGCATCTACAAGAAAATTACCAATAAGATTGACATCTCGATATCTCGATTAACTTGAAGCATATGGAGAATAGGCGTTTGTAAAAATAGATTGTAAAAGAGTAGAGAAAGTCATGTGAGTGTAACACATCAGATTTTTCAAGTTCGAGAGCTTCTAAAAAATAGTATATGCCACAGGTGTTAAAGGTGGTTTTATTTTGCTCGTAGGATTGCGTTCCTACTCGCAAAATAAAACTCTACTTTTACCCCTTGTGTCATAATCTGCTGTTATTTAACACTTGTACTTGTTCTCTTGCCATTTAAAAACTACCAGCATCGCCGATGTCTTTTCATTGCATACATCAGTTTGCAGTCTGGGTTTTGCATGTATTCCTACATGTGTGGGGCTTTGCTATTAGGTTGCATGTTTGTAAACCTGTTAGATCCCCCAGCGTTTTGTTTACCTTTAAAGTTAGCTTTTGTGCTGTTTTAATTTATGAAGGAATCTTAAGGAGTTCCCAGGCAGACCCTAGCATTTCTAAACGCATGCACTTGGACCAGAGTTGGTTTGTAGTCTTAATTCATGGCAATACATTTAAAATAAAAATGGAAGTTATGTACTTCATTCGACTTGCAGATAATTAAAAATCTGATGTGTTTCATTCACATGACTTTCTGTAACCAATATCGTTTGTTTATTCCACAAAATATTCTCACGAACGCACATTTTGTTATCTACTTGATGTTCGTGAGATAAACTGTTAAGAAATAGTTTCATTACACATTTCGTTCCTTGCAAGAGACAACTGAATAGCGACAGCACCTTAAAATGACGAAGTATTGACAATTTCAAACCAATGGAAACCTAAATGCGTTATGGAAATGGTTAATGTCACAAAGACGTATTTGAAATATACAGTATGTATAAAGAGATCTGCATTTTATCTACTTTTTATCCATCTCTTAAGGTTTACCAGGTATACAAAATTCCTTTCGAATAAAGAGGTAAGGGTAAAGGTACATATCAGGGAAGGAACCCCAGAACCGGGGCAGAGCAGAGACAGCACACAGGTCAATCGGCCCATTGTGCTTCCGACGTGATCCCTGGGAAGGAAGGATGCCTGGAGAGGCCCGAAGGGCGACCAGATCCGGATGTCGACGGGCGCAAGCATGGATGGGATCCCTAACTTTCCAGATAGAATGCATCCTACGCCGCGCGGTCCCTACCCACAAGCCACCAATCTCCAGGGTCCCCCGGAGCGGAGCCCCACGCTGAGGAGAGACCTAACTGAGCGGTACCGCAGCGACGCCAGGGAAGAAACCTTTACAGAGCACAAGCCATCGCCCAGCCGCAACCCGCCGAACACCGACACTTGGTCCTACAACCCTGAAACAGATGACAAGGAAATGAGAGGAAGGAGAGTCCTGGTAGAAGATCAACCACCGCAAAATTCGCCTAGCGACCCGGGGAAACCACGAAAAATCCATGGGCCAGAGTGGGCGGTCGCCGGGAACGAATAAATAAAGAGGACTTCACAGGCTATTTCCAGAGAATTCAAGATGTATGTTTTATCTGTCATGTAAATATCTTAAACTTGTGTTACTTTGATAAAAATCGTTAGTAATATTTGAGAAAATGAACAATTTCGAAATATTTTCTCTGCCAGGGGTAGTTAAAGATATGGAGATTTTCTTGAAAATCTCTATGTCGCATCTTTGTGAGATGCTGAACTTAATTACCAAGTTTGGGTTATGCTGGCCACACACACACACACACGCACCCGAGTACTTATCTCTATTTTTTTTTAATTCAGGAATCCTAAAAGTATGTATTTCCGATTAAATCTTAATATTGAAATTTTTGGTTAAATGCGATATTAGGTACGTCGTAGAGACAATAAAAATAGCTTAATCTACGAGGCGTGTTTTTTTAAGTAAGTACCGTTTTGAAATTCGGCCACGTTCCGCTCATGCGCGTTAAGTACCTGCATCCATTGGCTAGCACAGATGCAATTACGGAAGAATTGGACTGTGTTTGCGTCTGTTTATGAGTACGTTAAAATGCCTCAGTCAATTGAAAACCGCCGACTGTGATATCCGCTCTGTCATTGAGAATGTTATTGTTTCACATATGGAAAAGCCGATTTGAAGTAGGAGTTGTATTGTATTTCAACTGTTGGGGAGCCGAACTTGTAGTAGTCGCAACCGCACGTATAGTAAACAGTTTCCGGTAGCCTTCGCCCCAAATGTACTTTCAGGTGGCTTTTGCCCCAAGTTTAAAAAAAATATTAACTTTGTAATTGATTGTTTCTTTAAATATTATATATTTATGTTTGCCTCGGCTGCGTCAGTATTATTGTTAGAGACATGGATGTTTTGGCAGATTGTGGTGCAACAAGAATGTAGGCTTACACAGATTATAACTTTACTTCACTACTTTTAGTAATACTTGATACGATTTAAATAACACTTCACTGATATAGAGAGAGAGAGCTGTGTGATTCCTTTTAGTAATTAATTACATTTCTTAACACGTAAACTTATTTTTCGTCTCACACGAATACATATTATAATTCTTGAGGATACTTTTTGCGTCTGGTTAGTAACGCTGTCTGCAAGCAACTAACTTCTAAATTTGTAAATTTTTCTCCTTTTCAGTTTCTGATTGGCTAATCCTACTCCAATAGAATACCTTCATTTAAATAAAGCTTTTTTTGGTTGTTGATTGGCTATTTTATAAACTGTCACTAAATTTACATTATTGTTACTCCAAGAATCAAAAGTAGTACTGTTAAACTTTCTTACTCATTATTGACTCAAGGTTACCTCATTGTTAGCAACTTTAAACTTATTATTCTCACAGCTCCTACATTATTAAATTACGCAATACATTTACATAACATTATTGAACATGTATACAATAATATAAGCATATGCAATGACTGTTACATACATTTCACAAATTATTACATACACATATTGCTTCAAGGCGGGCTGTTATTGAATTTACATATTATATAATTAGACTGAAATTATTTAAGTGTTAAAAATACTGCCTCATCATTCGTTTTCTTAATGCAAAAGATGTGAAAGCAGCTGAAATTCATCGCAGATCAGTGAAGTGTATTGAGAAAACGTTATCAGCGAAGAAGTAGTAAGAAAATGGATTGGAACATTTAAAGCTGGCCGCACTAATGTGCATGCTGAAGAACGAAGTGGGAGACTTTCTGTGATTACTGAAGACTTGGTGCAGAACGTTTATGGAAAAGTTCGAGAGAACCGACGCTTTACGATTTCGTCTTTACCTCGTGACTATCACTTGTTCCTCGTTTAAAGAAGCACCTTGGCGGTCAACGTCACATCGATGATGACCTCAAAACGCCGTATTGCATGGGCTATCAAATCAGGTCGCAGATTTCTATGAGGATGGAACTCAAAAGCTGGTTGTACGACACGACAAGTCCTTTAATATTGGAGGAAATTATGTTGAAAAGTAGATTAAAGTACAGGTCTATATGTAAAAGTAAAATTGTAAAATTAAAAAAACACACTTGTGTGTTTTATGTTTTAAAACGGTTACTTTAAAAACACGCCTGGTATTTAAGGTTTGCTGAAGTTGATTATTTGAATATCCAGTGGAAATTCGAAACACGATCTCTCGCTTCACAAACAGGAACACAAACCATTACACTAGTCTGCATTTTCAAACTTTTTGTCAGATGATTTCTTAAAAGTAGGTGTTCTTGGATCAAGTTTTTATGCTGATTCCAGAAATAACTTCCGTTTTTTCTATCACGTCAGGTTTTTACACAAAATAAGTAATGTTTTGACAATTTTACTAATGAGCGTAGAAGAGTATTCAAAACTATTTCACACAAGGTAAGTTTTTATTCAAGAAACATTTTAAGAATACTCTCAAGAACTCCCCTAATTTATTTCATGTCTACATTTTAACAAAACAAACAGCCAAAGTGTTTCATTTAATTTTTTTCAAACTTTCTCTTCTTTGACTTCCTTGCAGATTCTTGAAGATGACTGTCCCTCCTCAACATCCAACAGTAGTCGGCCATCATAGTTTCATTCCATCTCCCCTGGTACCTCCTCTCCATTTGCTTAATATCTTGGTGAAAACGTTCACCCTGCTCTTCACTATAATGTCCCAGATTTTCTGGAAAGTAGTCGATATGTGAATGCAGTAAATGCACCTTTACACTCATGTTACAACCCATCTTCTTGAAATTTTCCAACATTGTTTCGACAATGGCCTTGTAATCAGGATCTTTGTTATTGCCTAAGAAGTTTTCAGTAACTGATCGGAAGGCGGTCCATGCTTCTATTTCTCTCTCATTCATTGTCTTCTCAAAATCTTTATCCTTCATCAATTTCTTTATTTGAGGACCAACAAAAAATTCTAGCCTTTAATTTGTCTTGTGTAATGAAGGGAAATTTCTTGGAAAGGTACTTGAAGCAGGGTCTATCCTGTGGTAGAGCCCTTACTAATTGCTTCATCAAGCCCAATTTTATGTGTAGTGGCGGAAGCAATATCTTTATATCTCTATATCTCCTATCTGGACAACGTCAGTCTGGAAATTTCTGTTGGTACAAACGCTGAGCGTAACTTGCATTACCTTCAGCTAAACCACACATTAAATGAGAATCTGCCAAATCAAAATGTAAATGTTACTGCACCTGAAACTCACAGAACAGACACTGCTGTGCTCGGCGCTACGACAAGCAATGAACTGAGTACTTGTTGCCTAGCAAGCGACTCGTACTGTACTGTAGCAGAATGTTTACTACTGTACAATTAAATGCTTTTCTATTGTGGGGTTATGGCCACAGGACAGCTACATCTTACACATCTCACCGTGCAAACAGAGTTGTAGATAAACCATGGAAATAAACAATTTCCGGACCTATGTTCATATAACATCTTTGTATCCTCTTGTTTGCAAGAAACGATTTCCAAAGGAATGACATACCTTTCTGTTACATCCTGTTTATTTTCTGAAGAAGTGCTTAAATCTGCCTTGCAATAGCGTGGTTATTGTACTCAGTTTTTAGTAACTTTGTCCTCAATCTGTGTCATTTATAGGTGCAAGGATTATATACTCCTAATTAGTGCAAAACAAATTAAATACTATACTTCAAAACTACTTAGGCTCCATCACTTCAGTCTTCGTTATAAGGGAAAATTCACCTACAGAAAACATCATATGTGTCACTGTATAATAAATAACCCTCACTCATACGAGTATCACGGTAAACAACAAAATAGCTAAATTTTAATAACCGTATGTACAACGAATTGGAAGTGGAAACACTGTTGTTTAAGTTTACTGTTTCAACTGTGCCCACGTGCTCCCCCCTGCTACTCCATGTATACTCCCTAAAGCTAAGTTAAAACAAATGATGCAGTAAAATTGATGGCGCTGCATTCCCGGCCGTTTGCAGCAAGAAACAACGTTGTGACAGCCATAATCCAGCCAAGGACCAAAATGGAAAGCTTTTATGACCCGGAACACTCTGTGATTAACATTGACAGCAAACACTAATAAATATTTACGCATACAAAAAACACCTTATGATGCTTTTAATGCTTTAAACAACGTCTGAAAATAAACACTGTCATTTATATCACTGCTAGGTTAAAAAGTTGTTAATGTCTGTTGAAGATGGAATCTCCAGCGTGTATTTTAGGCCTTCTTGTAGGTTATCAATTATTTTCTGGGATGATTTTAATTTTTGTATTAAAATCGCTCTACTTTCCAGGTTGCTTGTATTCTCGTAACGTACACTCGCACAAAAATGTAAAGATGGAAAAATGAAACCATCTACAAATAGGCGTATACGTAAGTGTTGAAGGCTTCATTGTACGGTATTTACTTTTTTGCGAGTGTACAGAATTGATAGTGGAGGTGTACAATAAAAATAAACGTTGATCGAAGAATAAAAAGGCGAAAACAAATAAAATGATCGCTCCAATATCCATCCATCTCACGCATCTGTCCTATACCTAAACATAATTTAAATCTAGTCTACCTGCCTACCTATCCATCTATTCATGTATTCAACTATCCCTGAATCTACATATCTGTGTGTCTACACATATATATCCTCAAACATGCGTGCGCGCCTTTTTATAAAAATGCTTATTTTTTAGTTCAGGGAACCTCAAAATGTGTATTTCCTGTGAAATTTCATACTGAATTTTGCCTGGAATACAATACTTGCTCTACTTACTATATACGAGGCTCATCCAGAAAGTAAGTTTCCCGGTATTTAGCCGGGAAAATTGCGCATGCGTAACAGATCTATGACGCATTAATCATATGCCGGCTGGAGAGGTCCCGCCTGGTGCCAGTAGCGCGGCAGCAGTGGCACGAATTGGCGGCTCTTATTCGTTCTCCTGCCGCTTGCGAGGTTCGTCAGTGATAAAGTTTCTTACGGACAAAACATAGCGTTGATCGAAATTCATCGTCAGCTCTGTCAGGTCTACGGGCCGAACATCATTAGCAAACAGATGGTACGTCACTGGTGTAGGCAGTTTTCCGAAGATCGTCAAAGTGTCCATGATGAAGAGCGCAGTGGACGACCGTCCCTTATCATCGATGACCTTATTGAGCTGGTGCGGCAGCACATCGTGGAGAACCGTCGCTTCACGATTACGGAGCTCAGCAGCCATTTTCCGCAGATATCGTGATCCTTGTTGCATGAAATTGTCACTAAGCGCCTGCTGTTCAGGAAATTGTGTGTCAGGTGGGTGACGAGAAATCTAACAACCGAGCACAAAACGAAACGCTTAGGAGCAGCAGTGACATTTCTGTAGCGGTATCATGACGGCGACGAGTTCCTCAACAGAATCGTCACGGGCATGAGACGTGGACTTCGCACTTTACCCCGGAAACCAAGCAGCAGTCAGTGCATTGGCGTCTCAGTGGATCTCCAGTCAAGACGAAATTCAAACAGACTGTGTCGGTGCAGAAAGTGTTCTGGGATGGGAAGGGCATTCTGCTCATTGACTTCCTGCCCAGAGGTGAAACAGAAACGCTGGCCGTTACTTTGAAACACTGCGGAAATTGCGGCGTGCCATTCAAAACAAGAGGCGTGGAATGTTTACTGCAGGTGTTGTGCTACTCCATGACAATGCTCGTTTACAGCAAGTGTTCTGCAGGAGTTCGGTTAGGAGCTGTTTGATCATCCAGCATACAGTCCTGATCTTGATCCCGCGATTTCCATCACAGCGAATAGCTGAAGACGACTGTCACGCGCTGGTTCCATTCACAGGCGGCAGACTTCTACGACACAAGAATACAAAAGTTGATCCCACGATATGACAAGTGTTTCAATTCTAGTGGTGATTATGTCGACAAATAGCTCAAACATTGAGTACCCGTTGCCAGTAAAGTTTTTCATGTAACTAAGTTTTCTTTGTTTTTAAAAAATGGGGAAACTTACTTTCCGGATGCGCCTCGTATAAGCAGTTGATAGTGCAAAAATAAGTGGTACAGAAAGGCGACTACGCAACTAAGGCTACCTATCTAGTATACACTGACTTTGGTGAACCAGCTAACCTACCGTAACCATCGCATTATGACCAAGTAGTTAAATCGACGTTAAACAATAAAAAGGAAGAAATTACTGCAGAATTTATTGTGCTCCCACGAGAAGACGTTAAACTATTTGAATAGGTTAAATTGCATTTTAACGGGAAATTCTACTTGTCTATTATTGTTCAAGCTGCTACAGCATCCAACCACAGCAATAGCCAAGTTTAATTTATGTCACAGCATATAAAGTGAAAATTATTCGACTCATTTTTACTTTCTCTACTGCGTAGGGGAAGTATTCCATTCCATCCAAAAATTCGATATCGAGATTTCGCCGCAAATACAGGTTTTGAGGCCTCCTGAATCCCAAAAAAAAGGCATTTTTAGAAAACGGTCTGTGTTTGTCTGTATGACTGTGTGCAGCATAACTCGAAATCGAAAAGTCGGATAAATACCAAACTTGCTATTTAGGTTGAGTATCTTTCAAACATGCGACACGAAGATTTTCAAGAAAATCCCGCCACCGCAAAATAACCTTTACATGGAACATTCTTCGAAACTTTTGATTTCCTCAAAAATGGCTATAACGATTTTGATTAAAATATCCTATGTTTAAGGTACTTTCATAGCAAATGAAATCTATGTCTTGAGTTTTCTGGAAATGTCCCCAAAAGTCCTCTTCATTCTGAATGAATTTTGCATAACTGGTAAACCGTAAAAGATAGACAACATTTTACTACACAGAAAATGTAGATATCATTAAAACACAGATTTAATGTTATGTACATTTTTTACTTTCTCTACTACGTATAGTAAGTAGGGGAAGTATTGTATTCCACCCAAAAATTTGACACCGAGACTTCACCGGAAGTACATGTTTTGAGAGCCCCTGAATCCAAAAAAAAGCATTTTTGGAAACATGTCCGTGTGTGTGTCTGTGAACAGCATAACTCAGAAACGAACAGTCAGATAAACACCAAACTTTGTATTTAGGTTCAATATCTTCCAGAGATGCGACACGAAGGTTTTCAAGAAAATTCACCCACCCCAGGCTACCCTTTAAATGGAACATCTTTCGAAAATTTTAATTTTCTCAATAATGGCTCTAACGATTTTGATTAAAATATCACATGTTCAAGATATTTTCATGACAAATGAAATGTATATCTCGAATTTTCTGGGAATGTCTCCAAAAGTATTCTTCATTGTGAACGACTTTTGCATAACTGGTAAACCATAAGAGATAGACAGAATTTTACTATACAAAAAATGTAGATCGCGTTAAAATACACAATTTATGTTACATACATTTTTTTTGTTGAGTGAACCATTTTCGAGATATTGCTTGTTATTCCCTTAAATTTTTCCATACTTATTTTCTCTAATGGGAATTCCTTATTCATTTTTTTGTCTTGGATATGCAAAGAGTATTAATCTGTGGCAAAGGGAATGGTGCTGCACCTAGCAACCACTCTTAAGAGATATGTATGTGCTTAAAGGCTACTGTATTTCTATATTGCCCTTGTAAATATATATTCCCCTTACGTCTACAAGAAAATTCGCAATAAGATAGAGTCTGGAAATGTTTATCTCGATTAACATGAAGTAGATGGAGAATAAGCGTTTGTAAAAATAGTTTGTACAAGAGTAGGAAAGCCATGTGAGTGTAACACATCAGATTTTTTGTCTTGGATATGCAAAGAGTATTAATCTGAGGCAAAGAGAATGGTGCTGCACATAGCAACCAGCTATTAAGAGATATTCTATGCTTAAAGGCTACTGTATTTCTATATTGCCCTTGCAAATACAAAACAAGGGGAAAATAGTACGCCTTAAGCGATAGTCAAATATTTTAACTGGTCGCTATGTGTAAAATGTAATTCTCTTTGCACGTCAAAAGATCGTTTCTGCAAATGTTTATCTCGATTAATATGAAATAGATGGAGAATAAGAGTTTGTAAAAAATAGTTTGTACAAGAGTGGAGAAAGTCATGTGAGGTAACACATCAGATTCTTTTTCTATGTCCTGGACATGCAAAAAGAATGGAATATTCCATATAGCAACGAGCTTTTAAAAGATTGGTCTATCGCTTAAAGCCTACCATATTCCCCTTTTACCTATAAGAAAATTAGCAATACGATAGTTTCTGCAAAAGTTTATCTCGATTAACATGAAGTAGATGGAGATTAAGCGTTTGTAAAATAGTTTGTGCAAGACTAGAGAAAGCCGTGTGAAGGTAACACATCAGATTTTTAATATCTTAGAACAACAGGAAGTTTTTAAGAGCAAATGAACATAGTAGTTGAATTAGATCCAATCCTGTGTGCAAGAGTGCAGGTAAATTATAATTGGGCATGAAAACTTGTTCATTACGGTCTCAGTATTGTGGGTTTATTTCTTTCTTCACTATAACTGTACCTTCCGCGGCCAGCAGTGTTCTGAGCGTCTTGCAAAAACATTTAACATGTATCCATCAGTGTACAATTTCACGCAGATCATGTTAGCAGAATTGGCAAGTTTTTAACGTGTGTAATTGATGATAACTCTATTCGCTGTGCTTCAATTGTGAACTTCTATAGCGTTGCTAGTACTAACATTAACAACCCATAAACTCGTAATACTTAAATTACGTACACTGTATTTTACTGCACCAGAGCGATACCATTTTTCCATACCAAGTTCATTTTAGGGTGGGGGAAATGTTATGAAAATGTTCCTGTCGCATCCTTGAAAGTGCTGGACTTAAATAAAAGTTTGATATTGATCTGACTTTTCGTTTTTCTTTTTCTAGCACCTACTTATAGTAAGTACGAGAAGTATTGCATTCTATCCAAAAATTCGATGTCGAAATTTCAACGAAGAAACATGTTTGTGATTTTCTGAATAAATGAATAAACAAATAAGCATATTTAGTTAAAGGTCCGCACACACGCGCGTGCGTGTGTATCTAACTGTAAACATCATAATTCAAAAACGAAAAGTCGGATAAAAAATACCAAGATTTGTATTTAAGTTCAGCATCTTCCAGATGCACAGTTATGCTGTTCACAGACATACACACATACCTGGGACCTTTTTCCAAAAATCTGGTGTGTTATTGTTATATTGTTTTTATATAACTTTAGTTTACGTCGCTTTAACTACATGGTCATATCGCGATGGACCTGTTAGTGGTAACTCTTAGATCGATGTGTGCGGACCGTTAGCCTTCTACGTCTCATCCCTGTAGCCACTCGCTTCGTCACGTGTCCACAGAGACCTTAATGCAAGGCAACTGGATCTTCTGCTTCGTGCCGTGCAGATGGCATTAGGGTGCCGTCCAGTCTACCTGCTTTCATTGTCTGTGGATAGATGGCGTAGCATTCGCTATTACCACCTATTTTTTATTTTTTACAATTGTTTTAGACTTAAGATGAAACTTTGGGTCGTGAATATACTATATAATCCGGTATTTACCTTAGGCTGAGGGGAACCACGAAAAAAACTCAGTCAGATTGGTCGGCCCTCGGGATTTGAACCCGGGACCTCCCACAGACGCTACCGCCTGAGTCACCCCACTTGGTTATGTTATGTTATTTTGTTTTATTATCTTAATTATATTATGTTATATATGACATTCTTTACACACTATCGTGTAGTTTTGTATATCCTCTACAAACTATTCTATCTACTTCATATTAAATGTTTGAAGAAAAAATGCATTACACATTTCATTGTAGGTACAAAGGGGACAGAAAGCTGAAACGGTTATCAAATCTATAAAAAAGTGGGTTGCTGTATGCTGACTTTGAAATTGTACCGTTTGCATGACATCATGAGAAACAAGAAAATGGTAACTTAGCATCTTATATGATACATATATTTTCTACCAACAACAAATTCACATATTATATAAGTTATTTGGATTGGACTGGATTGGATTGTGAAGCGGAGGATGCGGCGCCGATCCAGGGAGTCCGGATACTGTACCGACGCCCCATGAAGAGGTGACCCCGGGAGGGAGGAACGAGGTGAAGGGAGTCACTGGGAGGCCAGAACCAGAAGTGACGGCACAGCAATGACAAGATCCCTACAGTTTGCAGATACCGGCAGTTGGACAGGTAGAACGGGGACTCCACCAACCAGCCGAAGGTCGAGCGACGGAGAAAGTGCGCAGAGAGCTTCCTTTTCCCTACCACTTCCAACCCTGAAAGAGACCAACTGGAGTGAAGGATGAATGAAGTGTATAATCTAACGAAATTCGCCTGGCGATCCCAGAAAACCCCGAAAAAAACCCATGGGCGGTAGTCTGGGATCGAACCTGGGACCTCCCGAATGCGAGCCACAGACGTTATCACTCGAGCATCCTGGTCGGTATATAGGTTACTTATTCACAACACAGTTTTGTTTAGGAATGATTTCAAATTAAGCAAGAAGTGCTTAGTTTTAACATACAGAAACGGCAGTCAAATGTTTATTGGTTATATCAAGCTCCTCGATGAAAGAAAATGCCCCCCCCCCAAAAAAATAGAATCGCAAACTTTCAGAAATGATCGTTGGATGACGCTATAGAAAAGTCTGAATAAGCAGCACAGAATATTTCGAAAACGGCTGACGCTACTAAAATAGTTTACACGAAATGTGTATTTTAACGAACTCTATATTTTTCTCAAGATATCAACTCATGAAAGTTGTCGAAAAATTATGAAAAATAAAGATTTTGTACAGTGATACATTTTAGTGATTTTAAGAGGGATCTGTATATATTGTTGCAGCACTAAAATTATTTAAGTGCCAGCAAACACAGGAATGCAGTTTTGAAGTTTAAAATCGCTTTTCTAAACTTTAAGTGATTAATTTTCTTAATTGCGTATTTTTAGTGCTCGTTATCACTGAAATTGATCCTTGCGGTGCAAAATTTTACAGTTACTTTGAAAATTTCACCAAGGACTCATTGATGATATTGGAAGTGCATACCTTTAGAAATAATTTTTATTAATTAAAATCATAAAAATAACAGTATATACTTTTGTTTTCTAAAGTAATTCATGTTATTTTTTCAAATAATGTGATAATTTCATGGGATAAGTTTTGAGCACAATATGAAAATTTCCAGAATTTAAAAACTGTATTGCAAGGGGGTTTTCCTTTAGTTCATTAGAAAAGTAGATTGCTTTCCACGAAGTAATTAAGGAATTTATCTAGAAATTTGGATGCTTGCTACAGAATTTTCAAATTTCATGGACTGGTCCCCTTTTAAAGTTTATTGGTTATTCACAGTTATACAAAATTCAATCACATAAATGAAATTTCATAGAGTAATCACAGAAAACTGAAGCAATATATACGCTTTATTTTTTGTCAACATATCACACACAGGATATGTTAACGCAAATAATAGTTAGAGCTGTTTGTGAAAAATTAATTTTAAAAAACATAAAATTCTACCTGTAAACGGTAGTTTATGGTGAGATTTCCTTGGATGGATTCCTGTGGTTTCCTTGGAGGATGCTGAACCTAAAATATCTAGTTTGATGTTTACTCAACATTTCGTGTTTGAGTAATACTGTTTACAGGCACGCACCTAGCTTTTTCTGGAGCTTTTTTTCCCTTTTCTTTTTATTTTTGGATTCAGGGCTCCCTCAAAAAATATATTTGTCGAGAAATCTCGATATGAATATTTGGGTGGAATGCACTTACTATGGGTAAGTGATAGAGAAAAAAATCTGATGTGTTACACTCACATGACTTTCTCTTCTCTTGTACAAACTATTTTTACAAACGCTTATTCTCCATATGCTTCATGTTAATCGAGATGTTAATCTTATTGCTAATTTTCTTGTAGGTGCAAGGGGAAGTGGTAGGCTTTAAGCTGTAGTCAAATGTTCTAAGAGCTGGATGCTATACGGAGTATTCCATTCTCTTTGCATTACCAGGACAAAAAAAATGAATAACAAATTTGAGAAAAAGTATTAAGTATTGGAAAATTTAAGGGAATAACAAGCAATATCTCGAAAATGTTTCACTCAACAAAAAAAAATGTATATGACATAAATTGTGTATTTTAAGGCGATCTACATTTTTTGTGTAGTAAAATTTTGTCTATCTCTTATGGTTTACCAGTTATGCAAAAGTTGTTCACAATGAATACTTTTGGAGACATTCCCAGAAATTTCAAGATATACATTTTATTTGTCATGAAAACATCTTAAATGTATAATATTTTAATCAAAATCGTTAGAGCCATTTTTGAGAAAACTAAAATTTTCGAAAAATGTTCCATGTAAAGGGTAATTTGGGGTGGGGGATTTTCTTGAAAACCTTAGTGTCGCATCTCTGGAAGATACTGAACCTAAATACTAAGTTTGGTATTTATCCGACTGTTCGTTTCTGAGTTATGATGTTCACAGACACACACGGACATGTTTCCAAAAATACTTTAGTTGGATTCAGGGGCTTCAAAACATATATTTCCGGTGAAATCTCGGTATCGAATTTTTGTGTGGAATACAATACGTAGCAGAGAATGTAAAAAACTAGTCGACCTTTGTTCGTTTCGCCCTTAGCATTCGTAATGTTCTATATGCATACTTTTCTCCACTCGTGTGGTATTATAACAAGGCGTGTTAATGAAACTGTAAAGTACATAATTACTGGGAGCGATAACGACAGGAATGACACCGTCATAACCTTATTAATAAGCCACATCCTTCCGTTCAGGATGAGTGGGATTGTCACCAGGATAAAAATTACTACCAACTACTTCCTCTCATGACTACCACTTCCGTCCAGGCACAGATAGTTTAACCGCAGTCAACAGTGCTATACGTATACCTCGTCAAATATATCAGTGAAGGAGACAAGGCCAGATACCCCGAGCGGGACGGCTGAAGGTAACGTTTGTAGCTCGCAGGTTCAAATCCATGTAACGATCAATCTGACATAAGTTTTTTACTTGTAGCTCAAACCATGTATGAGGCAATGGTTAGGTCTTCATTACTATATGACAGTGTAATCTGAGGATGGGAGAGCGTGGAAGCGTATTCTAGGGTTGGGGAGGGGTACTTCAAACTACGGAGTTCTTCGTGACGTAGGATGCTGGGAAGATGCTGTATTTGCTAAACTAAATGCAGTTAGGTACTGGCTGCGAATAATTAAAGGTGATCAAACAACTCTGAGAGCAATATGTTATCGTCATCAAATGAACAACATAGAGCGTCCAAACTGGTGGGCGGCGGGGTTGCAACGGGAATTATCAAAAATTGGCTTAAACGATATCTGGCAAAGGGGTAATGAAAATACACACAGGCCGTGAAAGAAGTCAAAAGACGACTATATAATATAAACCGGCAGGAAATAGAATCTGAATGTAGACAAAGATCAACATTGGAGCTACAAAATGAAATAAAAACTGGGTGATGTAAGGTAACATATATTTTGGAATTGGGTATAAAACACAGGACGGGAATAGCATGGCTTAGGTTGGGAGGGTGGAAAGCTCCCAAGATTGTTGACGATGACGGCAGCAGGATTTTCCCATTATGCGGGGGAACAGGAAGACTGGACGCATATTTTGGCAGCACTCATGCAGACGGAGGGTATTAGGAAACAATTATTACCGGAAGTATTTTTGGCTTTCAACAGACGGAGGACAGCATGCTGGGACTTGATTCTAAACAGCCAAAACTGGCCAAGCTTGGGCACATAATGGAAGTACGAGTAGTAAGAGATGAGGTGTTTATGTAAATTTTCCTTAAATATATGTGATACTTGAGCATTTGTGTGCGTGAGTGTGTGTGATTCAGAGTATTTTTCATTTTATATGTATTTATATAGTGTGGTGATTATAAAATAGTTGTTTTCTGGTCGATTCTGGAAGTCAAGTTTACAGACCAGGTATTTTTACTTTCTCTACTACGTATAGTAAGTAGGGGAAGTATTGTATTCCATCCAAAAATTCGATTCCGAGATTTCACCGGAAATACATGTTTTGAGACCCCCTGAATCCAAAAAAGCATTTTTGGAAACATGTCCCCGTGTGTGTGTCTGTGTGTGTGTGTGTGTGTGTGTGTGTGTGTGTATGTGTGTGTGTGTGTGTGTCTGTGAACAGCATAACTCAGAAACGAACAGTCGAATAAACACCAAACTTGGTATTTAGGTTCAGTATCTTCCAGAGATGCGACACGAAGGTTTTCAAGAAAATTCCCCCACCCCAGATTAACCTTTACATGGAACATTTTTCAAAAATTTTAATTTTCTCAAAAATGGCTCTAACGATTTTGATTAAAGTATCATATGTTTAAGATATTTTCATGAGAAATGAAATGTATATCTCGAATTTTCTGGGAATGTCTCCAAAAGTATTCTTCATTGTGAACGACTTTTGCATAAGTGGTAAACCATAAGGGATAGACAAAATTTTACTACACAAAAAATGTAGATCGCGTTAAAATGCAGAATTTGTCATATACATTTTTTTTTGTTGGGTGAACCATTTTCGAGATATTGCTTGTTATTCCGTTGAATTTTCCAATACTTAATACTTTTTCTCAAATTTGTTATTCATTTTGTTTTGTCCTGGTAATGCAAAGAGAATGGAATACTCCACATAGCAACCAGCTCTTAAAATATTTGACTATCGCTTAAAGCCTACCAATTCCCCTTGCATCTACAAGAAAATTAGCAATAAGATTAACATTTAGATTAACATGAAGCATATGGTGAATAAGCGTTTGTAAAAATAGTTTGTACAAGAGTAGAGAAGATCATGTGAGTGTAATACATCAGAGTTTTCTAGAGAGCATGTACGGTCTTGTGACCCATGCGATTGTGATATGCAGTTAATGCAATACTAAGTACTTAATAAATGCCACTACACACCTCAGTTGCCTTCCTCAGTATCAAACACCTTGGAATGTTGCTTGTCACTTGGAGTGTCCATGTAGACCGCACCAGGCACCAGGATCACTTTCTAATCCTAAGGTCCCATTCACAATGAAAATTAAGTGTTAATATAACGATGTAAAACTTAAGAATAACTTAACGCGAAATGTCGCTCAGAACCACAAACGCAAATATCAGCAGTAGCCAATCGCAAGAGAGCGTGAAACTGCTGAGCTAATATGGTGGCTTGTGAAGCTACCACCGACAGTACACACGACAAAAGAGATTATGTATAAACTGCCGTGGTCCTTTCCCCTAGATCGCTATAGTGTTTTTCTCTCCGTAAGGTTTCCACCTTCACGTAACCAACTTTTGACTCCACTCAACCGGTATCACTTCTGTATGTGACTGGCCTGAAAAACAATTCAGTAATATACAAACTAATTCACGATGTATCAGTCTATGTGGAATGAAGGAGTGATTCGGATATCATCTCTGTGAAAGAGTTTCGCAATGATTGGCACATAAGGAGAGGGTAAACCAATTACAAGTAATTTGGTCTTCTAGAGGAAGGGTGAAGAATTATTTGCATGAATTGTTAAACTGAACGACAGCTGCGACATTTACATATATGAGAGCTTTCATCAGTGACATGGAGACAATGTTAAAGTTGTTGCTGCTACTAAACGGCAATAAGAAAACCGGTATTAAGAAAATTGTAGTGTAGCATGAACATATTGGGCCGCATTCATAGATTTCACATAGGTCTGGACTTCTCCGGACTCATTTGGTCCGGAACAAAGGCCAACCAAGTTTTTTATATCCATAGACGATAAAAAGTCTCCAAGAAAGGCCGTGGATCAGTAAGGAGAAAATGTTACACGACGAAGAAAGGTAGTTCTGCGCATGGGCGACTGCCATAGAGTAGTAAACTAACCACTCTTACTCCCTAGTTTTTAACTTTCTATGGTCGTTTCACAGCTGGTTTTTCATCGGTTCAGTGCTCACTCCTCGCCCTCAGCACAAAAAAAGAAGAGATAACCTAGAAGCTGCATTAAAATGGTCGGAGGAGGAAAATGCCTGTTTTCCTTAATACAAAAAATGGTGTATACTATTGAAAACAAGTCGGTTTCAACAAATGCAGGCGCTAAAACAAGAGAAGGAATGGAGGGAGATAATACATATATAGGCAGTTTTATGCATGATACTAACCTATTGCCACCCTTCCCTTTTTGGAAACGTTCTTATCCACCAGATACACAGTTTCATGGCATTGTTAATCATTTCAATAAGAATTTAACTTGCTGGAATATGAACTTTTAACCTTAAAAATTTCAGAATCAAATCGTATTTAAATAGGAAGGAACATTTGCTGTTATTAAAACCTCACCCTGGATCTTAACCAAATAAATATTGTGTGATAGTAATTATACAGAAATAATTACCTGATGAAATTCTAATATATCATAAACCTTCCGGGAATTGTAATCCTCCTCTCCTCTCCTCGCCGGGAAAACGTAAGTAAAGTCTGAATTACTTCGAACTTAACCCAAGTGACTTAACTCAACGCGACATAACGTCAATATCTTATACAATGTATTAAATGGAGCTATTTCGGGTTGTCTTAACGTGGCTTACTTTAACGACGTAAAGAATTTGGCAGTGTCAAAATTTTCCTTCCCGTTACTCAAATTTAATGTGGCATGGGAATTAGAATCAATCGGCGTGAAGCAGTAGCATGAAGTAATAGAAGGACAATCAATCAAGATTCATTCCCGTTACGTTAAGTGCATCCTAATTATACCTTTACTGTAGCAGAATTTCTTAACTTTGCATTACATCCCGTCATGTTACGTAAAGTGCATAGTAATCCCGGTTTAACGAAGGTAACTCTAGCAACGGCATATGCGGCTTACTGACGCCTTACTAAGGTCAGTAGTGCTTTCTTGATACCGTTCTCTTGCATAATATGGAAGTATTATTAGCACCGTGTCAATTGAGATACTCAAACCTCGGTTATCGTCTATGTCATATAGGTTAGGATGAATCCGTTTTATCAGCCTTCTAACCTTTGCTTTACTAAACCTGTATTTGTTTTGAAGTTTAGGTCGTCATACTTTCCAATTGTGTCTAATTTTGGTAGATAGTTTTACTCCCCCGTCTCATTTCGCGAATTCTACGCAAGCAGCCACGCCGATCACTCCAAAGTCATCCATTTTGTAAAGATGGTCTGCCTTTAATCTACCCCTCTGAGGTAGACCAAAACTTGGTCCCGAACAAGCGTTTGATCCCTGGACCAATGCAAGTCCCGGTCTATGAATAAGAAACTCTATGGTTGAAGCAGTATTTTATATCACAACATTGTAAATGCCAGAGTGACTGTAGTGTAAATTAGCATTATTGTATGACAATGATTTGAGATGTTTGTTAGTTATAAGCATTGTTAGGAAATAAGTTTACACGGCCTCACTGAAACTGACAATAGGAGCGGGTAACAATGTAGCGAGAGGGTGAGTTGTTTATTAATTAGAAGAGACAAGCAAATGACGTCAGATTAGCGTGCTTTTCTTTAAAAATGGAGGGAATATCTTCCCTAGAGCATATGTGTTCGTAATTTTGATTGGATAAAACAATAGACGCTAATGTTGGGGTGCTTTATTAACCAATAGCAGCTCGATTATAATGTTTAGGCATATCGGGGTGAGGGAGTATAAATTCTAAAGCCAGAGACAAGTATCGCACAGTTCAACAGAATCATTCACGGGTTGCACGTCGCGCAGTTCAACAGAATCATTCACGAAGTACACGTTACGTAATTCTACAGAATCTCTCGCGTCGTAAAGTTAGTTAAAAAATGTGAAATACGCGAATTAATAATGTGCGGCAAATAAGTGATTATAGTTACATTCGAAAGTATAACAGTTTCAGTCGGGCGTGTATCAAGAATAATTATGTGAAATGAATAAAGTGTGACGACAAATTCTTTTCTCAGTGTTATCTTTTAGTAACAACTCCTTTCCGTTTACACGCCCTGTTCAAGAGATTTGCTCGACTGAGTAATAATAGCTAGCCGGAGGACAAAGAACCCAAAATTAAAAATAGTAAAACAATAACAGGTGCTCAGCAAATAAGATAACACAACGATACCGCGACATGGTCCGCTGTAAATTCACCGGGAGTAGCAAGTTGGGCCGGACCAAGTTCGACTATGAATACCGTCCATTAGGTTTAATGGAATTAATTGTTTTTTCACACAAGCCGTGTGTAGGACAAGGTTGCAAAGGTAGAATCAGACGAAAAATACCTGAAAAAATACGAGTCAGTTGAAGAATTTAATGCCGTATCGGCAAGTTGCCATTGCAGCTCAGTTGGCTAGAGCAATCGAAGGAATCCGGAAGATCCGTGGCTCAAATCGTGGCTATAGCATTGGATTTTTCAGTCGTCTGATTCTACCTTTCCATATAAGGTTTAAGTTGTAAAATCAGCAGTTTGGCAATACTTTGGGGGACGTAAACTACCCTGCCAATCCAGTGGCTAGAATTATTCTCGTGGTCACGCTGATAGGGAGTGGAGCTAGGTTTTGTACCAATATAAACAACTACGTTCCATTATTGGCCACGTTATGCACGCCAGTATATGTGTATCAAAATGAACAAAAGCTAGCTACCTAGTTAAAGGAAGTTAAACTCACAAAAAGTACCTTTTGTTTTGCTGCAATAATTATAGATATCCCGATGATTCCTGGCCCGTGGTCTTGCACAAATAGCAATCAGCGAGTCAACACTGGCGGCAGAAAGCTTGGTGTGAGATGATAGAATGATCACGTGATGAGAATCGCTCTCTGATTGGCTATGTTGTGGACTGTGATGCGTCCATTGTAGCGTGTTGCCACTACAAGGGGTTGGAGGTCTGAGGATGTTTGTTCGGCCGATTGGAGAAGGCACCGCCTGCTTGGTCCTGGGCGCTTCCTCAGGTGAGGTGACCCTAGGTGATCTAGCCGGGTTCATTTCAGCTCGACTGAATGTGGAGGTCCCGATAGGGCGGACAAGGCTCCTCTTGGCAATGCGAGGCACACTAACGGTAAGATCACTGAGCTCAAACACTGCCCGGGATCGTAAAGTCGTCTCAATGAGGTTCCTATTGATAACAGGTGACGGGAGATGGTCAGAGAGGGCATACTGACGAATGGGTCAACTATCCTTCCGGTCTATAGGACGCCACTTTGATAGGTAGCGATGATCAGTTAAGACTAATTGCCTGTCACGTCTCTCGGTAGCCATTAGGACGTAACTCCTCCGCTAATTACCCATGGTGCCATCCAGTTTATTGAGCTTGACTTAATGTACATCAGCGCCGCTGTGGAGCGCGTGTGAATTATTTACATATTATTTTCTATTAACAGTACACTAGTGCTTATGTGGCGTGCGTCAAATCTGTGGTGAACTTGTATATCTTTGTGGCGAGGTGCAGTTACAGGCTAGTTTCTTATATTTGACATAGACATAAATTTGAAGCTTGGATCTTGGCAAGCTTCTAAGTTTACGTTTACTTGAATGTTTATTTCTATGTCTACCTGATTCAACGTGAAGTGTTCCATTACAATACATATAATCTAGATTTTAAGCTTACGTTATGCTTACACTTAATTTTCATTATGAATGGTACATATCTCTGTTACATAATTGAGTGGGATGGTTCAGGCGATGGCGTTTGAGGCTGTCATTCGGGAGGTCCCGGTAACCCAAATCTTCGGCTTTTTTTTCCTCAGGTCAGTAGGTAAATGCTGGGTTCGATTATATTACCATGACATTTTCTGTACCTCATTTCGTTTCTTGCAGGGTAACAGGGTTAGGTGCAGTGGGCGGTAGTATGCAACGTATGCGGTGGATGTGCTTTAAGGAGAGAACTGGCATGGAAATGGAAATCTCTACTGGAACTTGTCCGTGCGGATAAGGCAGGGGACATCAAAGATGTGGCAGAGGATGCTCATGCTGTGAATGCCTGCCGCTATCAGATCTGGTTACTCCATACTCTTTTGCCTCATCCCTTCCTCCGGAAGTTAAGTAAGTAACCTTCCTCCGTTTCTAATCCATACTCCATCTCTGTTACATAAATGCATCTTTCGTAGTCTTAAGTCTTCCCTGCTGCTTTACAAATTTCTTCTTTGGCCACTTTCGACGTTATATAAAGCTGATTTTTGAGGATCGGGACAAACGCAACGAAACCGATAGCTACATCAGAAACTTGGTCTACTTCCTCTTCCTCAGTTTATACGGCAGATACCTCGACGCTTCCTTTCGCGCATTCAGGACATTCCGGGAGCTGAGGTATACAACTTTGGCATTGAAATCCGCCGGCCTACATTTCTGCCCCAATGATATTCTTCTCAGTGAAACTATTACTGACTGACTCTACTACTCATCCGGGTTCCGTAACTAGCTATCAGTGTATCAGAGGCATTTGTTACCTGCGTGCATTTTGTTACCTGTTGCACGTTTAATGTGCACCTAGATCTGAACAACAATGCGCTTGCTGATCGATCACTAATATAATAATAAACAGTATCAAGAGCCAAAGTTCCATCCATAGAATAAAAGAAATAAAAATAAATGGAACAGGAAGGCGATAATATAACTAAGGCCACCTGTCGAGTCACACTGAGTGCGCGTATGTAAACACAGAGAAGCAATCGAACCAACATAAAAGCCCACCTTCCGATTAATACGCTGCTACGTAAGAGCACAAGAACATGTGAATTTTTGGGGATTTATTGGTTATTATTTCTTTGAGTGCTGTTAAACGTAACCTATATGCGTAATTTAAAATCTACGGCATTTAAATCTACCGCGCTAGACCTCTAAACTCGATGAGACATGCCAACAGGATCACTAGCACATCTTGACTTGTGCACGTTTTAAGGAGCTTCTGAGCACGCGCAACTGGTATGAGCAATTAACTTATGGGGCCAAATACATACGGGTGGTGCACATGTGAAGAAGTGCACTAGTGCGCGAAGCTTTTCCCGCACTCTCTATCACTACAATGTTATGTCAATGCCACTAGGTGGTAGCACACTAGAGAAGAAGTTAGAGCCACTGTAACAGAAGTGTGTAACGTGCACAAGCGCGGAAACTTCTCCCGGTTTCTCCGTACCATCCATAACCTCAACTATAGTTTTGTTTACTACGTTCTTGTCCTAGCACGATTCACTTAATTATGTACACAGTAGCAAACATAATAACACCCTTCTTTCGCCAGACAAGTTAATCATTTAGGTGTGGTTGCAGTTGTATCAATTTGTTCATAACCATATCTTTTATGCAGCGGATGCTATTTCATATTTTGGGGGCTGACTAAAAGTTTGTGAACACACCCAAAATATATGCTCGCAGCCGCTACTGGGTAAAGAGCAGGGGGAGCAACCTATTTAGAGCCTAGACCAGTAAATTAATAGAATGTTTTGAAGGGCCATCTAACTAAACTTATGTTAATAACTACTTTAACCTGAATTAGAAAATTGTATAAGTATTAGTTAAGTATTCAACTAAGTGTAGCTGAAGTTCTAGATTTAAAACATGTTTTAAAAGCCATTTAGTTTTATTTATCTTGAAAGAGCATCATACAAAATAGGCATTTTATAAAATTATCATAAAATGAAACACGTTGAATTATAAGGGAAATATTCCTTACTATACTATTTAATAAGAACATTCCAATGAATTTTGAAGACTTGTAATGTTAATGTGACTTCTGAATTTGCTTTTTATCTGCCAATTTCTCAATACTAGGTGTAGCTTTTTATTTGCATAGAAGAAGTATGTTAGCAAGATGTCCATCTGTAATGGTTTGACGTAATTTACTCTTAATTACCTTCATGGCAGAAAACTTTGCTCACAAATATAACATGTGAAGCCAAATCGGCACACGAGCCTTAAAACAAGATCGTGAATTTCAGACAAAATAGAAGTTGGTTAACTTTATCACAAAGTCTTGAATGACTTTGGATTTCTTTTATTTCCATTTGTAAGGATGAGGATTATTTATGAATCTCAGACTCTCAAATCCAAAATGGATGAATGAATAAATCAACGTTACTCTTTTCAGATTCGAAAGAGGAAGCGTTTGTAATGATAAATAGGTTCATATCGCAGCTATCGGCGGGTCATTCAAAATTCCTTGCCGGACCAAGGATTGGCCACCCTGAAATAGGGAGAGGAAAAAATAGCATAACCGTTCCGTAATAGTTCCGAGAATGCAACCACTCCAATAGTTAGCCATAAATCGAGTTAAAAAGTTTCGAAATAACAGTCCTCCAGCTTTGAACTAAAGCAATCGTTCGAGTATTTTTATAACCAGTTCCAAAAGTAATCGCAGAATACGTTGAGTTACAATAAAGTCCTAAAAGTATATGCGGCTAGACCTTGAGCTCCAATAGGGGGCAATGCCCAATAAAATCTTCCAACAAATCACATTTAATTCCTCTACTGAGCTCTTGTGATAAATATATGAAAGACAACTGCTTTATAGCCTCCTTAACTTCTATGACCATATTCTGAGTTGAGAAACAACTGATGGTGTTTTCACTGCCTGTACTGTAGGTTTTCTTGACGTAGCTTTTATTAATATTTAGTATTAAACACAGTAACATTCACTCCCTCGTAATTACTTGCAGACTTTGCGAAAGGTATGGAATGATTCTGGTTATAGAAAAAATTCCGTGTCCCAGATGGGAATCCAACCCGAAATCTCTAGGTTGAGAAGGCAGGACTCTCACCACCTTATCATAGAGGCAATTAGGTTCGAAGTTGATGATGATGAATTATTTAGATGCAACTCGGCATATTATTATGCTGCGAATTCGCGCGTGCATGTGAATGGGAGAGGAAAGGAGGGGAACATCGTCTTGTCGCTTAGCAGTATTCGTAAATAGACGAAGAATCACGACTCCGTGCGAAGAAAGCCCGAGTCAGTCACAACAGTGGACCAAGAGTATTTCGCTGTTGTACTTCGCTCTTATTTTGAAAACCTTATTTGGAACCTAATAGTTTGGTTGTGGAATGAGGGAAGCGACTACGCAATTGAGGCCATCTTATGCTAAGTTACTTAAGCAGATGATGCAGGGAGATCACTACGCAACAAAGGGCATATAATATGTGCCAAGGACATACTATGTCCGTAATACGTTAAATAATGTGCATACAAAAAACCTACAGCGATATCGCTTTGAAGTGACAGACCAAAATAATAAATACAAATCCTTATGTGTTACATTCACATGACTTTCTCTGCTTACTTTCTATAGACTTTTTTACAAAGGCTTATTCTTAGGCATGTCTTCTTCTTTCTAATTGAGATAAAGTTTCAATACACATTTACATATTTCGTTGTACGTATAAGAAAGATGCAGTAGGCTAAAGCGAGTCAGATTTTTAAAAAGCAATGGATTTTAAATTCTGTACTCTTCGAACGATCACGAGAAAAAAAGAATAGCGACTTCCAACTTGAAAAAATTCATTTCAATAACGAAGAATATCTTGGAAATGGCTAACGCTATTTTTTCGGCATAACCTGTTTGCTTTAACGAGATCTACATTTTTGTGTAGTAAGACTTTGTCTAGATTTTATGTTTTGCCAATAATTATACACAAGTAATTCAGAATGAAGAGGACTTCACTAGCGTTTCCCAGGAAATCCACGTACACATTTTATTTGTCATGGGGATATCTTAAACATGTATTTTAATCATAATTGTTAGGGTATTTTGAGAAAATAAACATAACAAAAGCGTTTCCACATAAGAGTAGCTTGGGTGGGAGATTTTCTTGAAAATCTTCGTCTCACATCCTTGGAAAATACTGAACTTAAATACCAAGTTTGGTATTCAACTGAGTTTTCGTTTTTGAGCTATACTGTTCACAGGGAGTCTCTAAACATGTATTATGGTTAAATCTCGATGTTGCGTTTTTGGGTGGAATGGAATACTTCAACATACTGTAGGTAAGTAGCAGAGAAAGTAAAAAAAAAATCTGATGTGTTACACTCACATGACTTTCTCTACTCTTGTACAAACTACTTTTAAAAACGCTTATTCTCCATATCCTTCATGTTAATCGAGATATCGAGATGCTAATCTTATTGCTAATTTTCTTGTAGATGCAAGGGGAATTGGTAGACTTTAAGCGATAGTCAAATATTTTAAGAGCTGGTTGCTATGTGGAGTATTCCATTCTCTTTGCATTACCACGACAAAAAAAATTGAATAACGAATTTGAGAAAAGTATAAGTATTGGAAAATTTAAGGGAATAACAAGCAATATCTCGAAAATGGTTCACTCAACAACAAAAATGTATATGACATAAATTGTGTATTTTAACGCGATCTACATTTCTTGTGTAGTAAACTTTTGTTTATCTCTTATGGTTTACCAGTTATGCAAAAGTCGTTCACAATGAACAATACTTTTGGAGACATACCCAGAAAATTCGAGATATTCATGCATTTCATTTGTCATGAAAATATCTGAAACATATGATATTGTAATCAAAATCGTTACAGCCATTTTTGAGAAAATTAAAATTTTCGAAAAATCTTCCATGTAAAGAGTAGTCTGGGGTGAGGGATTTTCTTGAAAACCTTCGTGTCGCATCTCTGGAAGTTACTGAACCTAAGTATCAAGTTTGGTGTTTATCCGACTGTTCGTTTCTGAGTTATACTGTTCAAACACACACGGACATGTTTCTAAAAATGCCTTTTTTTATTCAGGAGGTCTCAAAACATGCATTTCCGGTGAAATCTCGGTAACGAATTTTTGGGTGGAATGCAATACTTCCCCTAACTACTATACGTAGTAGAGAAAGTAATAAATAAGTAATGTATACAATGATGGTGAGAATGGGCTGCAAGTGGCTTTTGTAATTCACTGAAGTTACTTTCAAGGTCTAAACAAATTTAAGAGATATGAAGTAGCTTTTCTTGATAAAGTGGTGTCATCAAAAAAATGCATTCAGATTCTTTCACGCACAGCACTTATCGTAAGTTTACGAATGTTCTTAAAATACGTGACCTAAGAAGTATAGATTGAAGAGAGAGGAATAAACGTAAAGAACCTCGAGGCTACTACATTCCAGTCGTCCTAGTCTAGAATCGACTGCTATTTTCGACATGTTTATTGCAGCGCTTGATGTTCCACCTGCTGGCGGTACTTGTTTTAATACGCGATTGGCAAATACACGTCAATCAGGAGATTAACTTTCATTGCTGCTCACGACTTGAGGTAACTGTTAGCTAAGAAGTCGCTAGATTGGACTACATAAGCAGCTAGCCGGTTTACTCATCGTTGCCCGGGGCTCATAATTTCCTTATACAACATACCTATGATAAGTACAAAGTACTTCATTTCAACCAAAAATTCGATATCGAAATTTCAATGAACACACACTGTTTGTGGTCCATGTGGCAACACAGTTTTGGAAAAAGATTCGTGTAGGTATGAAAGAGACAGAGAGAGAAGCAGCATAACTGGAAAGCGAAAAATCGAATAAATACCAAACTTGGTACTTGAGTTCTGCAGCTTCCAAGAATACGATGCGGTGATTTTCAAGAAAATCCCCTCCTCACCTCAAACTACTCCTTACATGGAACACTTTTCGAGATGTTCGATTTTCTCAAAAAATGAATATGGATTTTGATTAAAACCCCACATGTTTACGACATTTATATGAAAAAAACTGATGTGTTACATTCACATGACTTTCTTCATATGCTTCATGTTAATCGAGATATCGAGAAATTAATCTTATTGCTAATTTTCTTGTAGATGCAAGGGGAATTGGTAGGCTTTAAGCGATAGTCAAATATTTTAACGCTGGTTGCTATGTGGCGCATTCCATTCTCTTTGCATGTCCAGGACATAAAAAAAAATCTGATGTGTTACACTCACATGACTTTCTCTACTCTTGTACAAACTATTTTTACAAACGCTTATTCTCCATACGCTTCATGTTAATCGAGATATCAAGATGTCAATCTTATTGCTAATTTTCTTGTAGATGCAAGGGGAATATGGTAGGTTTTAAGCGACAGTCAAATATTTTAACGCTGGTTGCTATGTGGCGCATTCCATTCTCTTTGCATGTACAGGACATAAAAAAAATGAATAACGTATTTGAGAAAAAGTATAAGTATTGGAAAATCTAAAGGAATAACTAGCAATATCTCGAAAATGGTTCACTCAACAAAAAAACTGCATATGATATAAATTGTGTATTTTAACGCGATCTACATTTTGTGTATAGTAAACTTTTGTCTATCTCCTTATGGTTTACCAGTTATGCAAAATTCGTTCACAATGAAGAATACTTTTGGAGACATTCCCAGAAAATTCGAGATATATGTTTTATTTGTCATGAAAGTAACCTAAACATATGATATTTTTATCAAAATCGTTAAAGCCATTTTTGAGAAAATTAAAATTTTCGAAAAATGTTCCATGTAAAGGGTAATTTGGGGTGGGGGGATTTTCTTGAAAACCATCGTTGCGCATCTCTGGAAGATATTGATCCTAAATACCAAGTTTGGTATTTATCCGACTGTTCATTCCTGAGTAATGCTGTTCACACACTTACATGTTTCCAAAATTGCTTTTTTTTGGATTCAGAAGGCCTCAAAGCATGTATTTCCGGTGAAATCTCGGTATCGAATTTTTTAGTGGAATGCAATACTTCCCCTACTTACTGCACGAGTAGAGAAAGCAAAAATGTACATATTGAATTTTCAAGTAATAGCCTGTTAAGTCTTTTCATTTTGAGCGAACTTTTTATAACTTACAAACCATAAGACATACGCAAAAGCCTACTGAACAAAAAATGCAGATCACGTTGAATCACACACAATATATATATATATATATATATATATATATATATATATATATATACGAGGGCTGTCCCAGAAGTACCCGAGCTAACAAAGAAAACACAAACATTTTGGGAAAGAAACATCTTTATTTATCTACATAGTCTCCTTTCATCTCGATACACTTTCCCAGTGATGTTCAGTAGCTTCGAACCCCATTTATAATGAGAACCTCGAGTTCTGCAAAATAGCCATCAACTGCAAACTCCACCTCTTCATTGTTGGCAAATCTCTTACCATCAAGCCATTTCTTCAACTTCGTAACAGAAAATAATCAGAGAGGGCTAAGTCTGGAGAATAGGGTGCGTGAGGAAGCAATTCAAACTTTAACTCATTGATTTTGGCCATAGCAGTAATGGATGTGTGAACTGGTGCATTGTCTTGATGAAACAGAACTTTCTTTTTCGCTAAATGTGGCCTCGTTTGCTTGATTTCATCATTCAAACGCTGTAATAAGTTTGCATAATACTCGCCATCGATTGCTTTTCTTTTTTGAAGATAATCAATGAAAATTCTCCCACGCGCATCCCAAAAATCTGACGCCATGACTTGCCTGCAGATGGAACTGTCTTCCCCTTCTTTGGAGCCGATTCTCCCCTTTCAATCCACTGTTCCTTCGTCTCAGGTGTGAAGTGATGGACCCATATTTCGTCCATTGTTATGCATCGACGCAAAAACTTGGCTTTATTGCAGCGAAACATCGCCAAACACTCGACTGAAACATCTTCACGATGCTGCTTTTGTTACATTGTGAGTAAACGCGGCACCCATCTTGTGCACAGCTTTCTCATATCTAAATTTCCAGTCAGTAGGCTATGTACAGCACTTTTTGAAATGCCTACAATGTCTGCTAGCTCGCGTACTTTCAGTCGTCAGCTATCCAATATCATTTTGTGGATTTTCTTCAGAATTTCTGGCGTGGTCACCTCATTTGGTCGACCACTGCGATGTTCGTCTGGCAGCTCGTACGGCCTCGGTTAAACTCTTCCACCCAATATTTTACTGTTGTAAATGAAGGAGCAGACTCCCCCAAGTAGAATCTAGCTCAGCTTTAATATTAGTTGGACTAAGACCTTTCAAATGAAAGTATTGTATCACACAACGATGGCCAGTTTTATCCATGTTTACAAATTTACAGAGCGCGTTCACTATTAATGGCTGCCAAACAATTACTAAACAATGTAGCATCGTCAAACTTCAAACTTAAGCTTTATAAGGCTGGTACTTTATAACATAGCCATTTTTTTGAAATAACAACCGGTATATATACGTTAGGTCGGGTACTCCTGAGGCTGCCCTCTTATATATATATATATATATATATATATATATATATATTCAACATATTTCTGGCATTAATCATTTCCGAGATATTCGTTAATATTGGTTTGAACTGTCAAACACTTTATGATTTGTTTTACTGCAACATTGGTATTCGTTTTTGTCTTGTGGCCATCACAAAATAACATAATTCCAAAGCCATACATGGCCATTCTTTAGAGATTTTACTATTGCTTAAGCCTGCTCTATTCCGTTACTCCCTTTGTATCTACAAAGAAACATGTAACAAAACTACTTCTGCAAATGTTTATTTCGATTGGCATTAAGTAGATAGAAGAATAAGGGTTTTTTAGAATATTTTGTTGAAGAATGGGTAGAAAAGTAATGTGAACGTATCACAGACTTTTCTAGTGGTCATGCAAAGAAAATAGAACTTCTAACATAGCGATCAATGTTCTAAAAAGCAGACTATCGCTTTAACCTACTGTGTTCTTAAGCATACCTCGAAATTTATTAATGTTCAATGAAAGTTTATCTCGATTAACAAGCAGTAGATAGAAGAATGAACTTATGTAACAATGGTTTCTAGAAGAGTGAGTAGGGAAAGTCATGTGAATGAAAAAAGCATTGAGGTATTTAAACCAATAAAAACAATATCTTGATAAGAATTGAGACTACAAAAATATTCTGATGTGTTAAATTCTCTACCCTCTATCGCTTATTAGCTTATTCTTACTAAAGTTTATTTTCCTATCTACTTGGATTTAATAAGATAACATTTCCGGAAATAGCTAAATTATTTATTTCGTTATAGATACAAAGGTAACAGCGATAGTCAAATGTTTAAGAACTGGATGCTATATGCTGACCTTAAAATTCCACACTGTTTCCATGCATTCACAAGAAACAACTGAATATCGAAAGCACTTGAAAGGAATAAGTACTGAACAATTTGGACCATTAATAATGGATATCTCGGAAATGGTTGATGCCACAAAAAAGTTATTTGAAATAAATTGCATGTTTTAAAGAGATCTGCATTTTTTGTATAGTACCTTTTCGTCTATCGCTTAACATTTCCGGTTATACCTGATCATAGAAAATTCCTTCCGAAAGAAGTAGACTTTACAGGCTGTTCCCTGAACATTCAAAATATACGTTTTATTTGTAATGTAAATATCTTTAATAGGTTGTAAGTTTAATCAAAATTGACAGAGTCACAGCTGTCCACACACATACGGAAATGTTTCAAAAATGCTTTGTTGGGATTCAAGGGGCATGTATTTCCGGTGAAATCTTGGTATCCAAATTTTGGGTGAATGCAATTCCTTCTCTACCTAATATGTACACGGTAGAGAAAGTAATATATCTCGGAAATCTTTAATGCTAGCAAAAAAAAAAGAAAAAAGAGAGGTAGAGAAGGCTTATTTGATATAAAATGTGTGCTTCAACGAGATCTATATCTTTTATCTTTATTGTGCTGTTACATTTTTTCTAAAAAGTTATTACAAATGAAGGGGATTTCCACGCTATTCGCTGAAAAGTTTAGATATACATTTTGTCATGCAAATATTTTAAACTTTGGCATTTTAATCAAAATTGTTAGAACCATTTTTGGGAACATTAGAAATAACAACAAAAATTTCATGGTATTTTGGGGTAGAGTGATTTTCTTACAAGTCTTCGTAACCATTGTTGATGGACGCTGAATTAAATACCAAGTTTGGTGTTTAACAAACGTTTCCTTTTTTGAGGTATGCTGTTCACAGACAGACACAGGTACAGACACACACACACACACACACACACACACACACACACACACACACACACACGAAACACATACCGTTGAGGAGCCTACAAATTTAACGGTACTTCCTTATCACCCAACATCCGAAAACCTAAACAGCCACCCTACAGTAGTCCTTTCCGTTTCTGTAGTTAAGCCCTACCAAGACCAGGTACCAGCAGACACACCCAGTCTCACTACGAGTCTACCAGACAGCGAGTGAGCCAGCAATCCAGCAATCGGGAGCAGGTCGCCCAGGTTCACCTGGCCGGAATGTAAATCGCCGCAGTACCTAGCCGCAAATGCAGCTTTACCTGTGCGATATGTTAGGGAAAAACAGATTTACGTAAGCTTTTATGTTTTCTGTCAATGGGAGGAATTTAGCTTTTTGCAGTGCCATTGGTTGGGTCTTGGCGATCCCACCGGGGCGGACTAGCGCCCAAGTGGAGACAAAGCTCAATACTGCTTGCATGGTTGTCAAGCCAACCAGGCCGGCATGACAGCAAATCAGGATGGAATTTGGGTCATGGTATAAGGAGCGGACGAGTCATCACTAGACGGTCACTCATCCAACTAGTGACGAAGCCATATACTGCTTAACTTGGGGGAACTTGTGGTGTATAGGAGTGGTAGCTTTTAACCTCGGGGGCCCAAGGCGTCCTTTGGTAACCGGTAGCTCTTTCGTCGTCTTCGTGCCCTGTGGTCATAGCGACCGAGAGAGTGCACCAGTTGGTTGGCGTGGTACATGGTACGGGTTCTCTCCCGCACACGTCCACGGTGTATGGGAGACCGGAGTGGGTGTGTAAGATGTGTGATGGGAATCTACGCCCGGTATCATAATCATCCGAAGCGCCCTGTTCTGGACGGTCTGCAGCCTGCGGATGGTGGTCGCTGCCGCCGATCCCCAGACCTCGCAGCCATACAGAATCAGGGGCGGGATAATCGCCTGATATAGGCGTAGCTAGAGGTGTGTAGGCATCGTTGAGAGGGATACAGGGTACAGCTGCCTGAGTGCGGCGTGGCCCAGGCCGACCTTTGCCCTGACCTGTGGAGCGAAAGTGAGCCCGAGGTCGAGGGTGACTTCGAGGTATTTGGCAGAGGTAACCCAAGGGATTGTACTCCGCCTCAGAGACCGCTCGGGCCGCAAGCGACGGACCTTCACCAGGAGAAGCGCAGAGCACTTCCCCAAGGCTGATGGCCATCCTCCACTTCTCGCTCCACCTGACAACGGCTTAGAGCTGTAGTAGAAGGAATGCATACACGAAACGTTTTCTAAAAATTCTCTCTCTCTTTCTTCAGGGAGTCTCAAGACATGTATTTCCAGTGGAATTTTCAGTGGTAGCAATACTTCTTCTACTTACTGTCTAGGTGAGTAGTAGAAATAGTAAAAATCTGTGTTACACTCACATGACTTTCTCTACTCTTATACAAACTATTTTTACAAATGCTTACTCTCCATATGCTTCATGTTAATGAGATATAAGATGGTAATCTTATTGCTAATTTTCTTGTAGATGCAAGGGGAATTGGTAGGCTTTAAGCGATAGTCAAATATTTTAAGAGCTGGTTGCTATGTGGAGTATTCCATTCTCTTTGCATTACCAGGACAAAAAAAATGAATAACGAATTTGAGAAAAAGTACAAGTATTGGAAAATTCAAACAAATAACAAAGGAATATTTCGAAAATGATTCACTCCACAAAAAATGTATATAACATAAACTGTATGTTTTAACGAGATCTGCACTTTTTGTGTAGTGAAATGTTGTCTATCTCTTACGGTTTACCAGTTTTGCAAAACCATTCAGAAAGAAGGGGACTTTAGGGAACATTCCCCAAATAATTCAAGATATACATTTTATTTGTCATGAAAATATGCTAAGTATATGATATTTTAATCAAAGTCGTTAGAGCTATTTTTGATAAAACGAAATTTTCGAAAAATGTTTCAGTAAAGGGAGGCGGCGTCATGACCGAGTGGTTAGACCGCTCGCCTCTCACCGAGGCGGCCCTGGTTCAATCCCAGGGACCCGCGTGTGGGATTTGTGGTGGACTAAGCGGCGTCTGGGTGGGTTTTCTCCGGTTTCCCCCGCCATTCATTCCACCAAATGCTCCATCATCACCTTTCCTTTCATCCATTTAACGATCATTTCGTTTCATCTACCAGGCATCGGGCTGATCACCCATCCTGGGTATTCTGTCTGATCCATGAGTGTCTGCTCCTCTGACCCCAGGCACCCGCGTGTAAGTCCTACATAAGAGGAGGTTAAACAGAGAATGAATGAATGGTGTTTCAGTAAAGGGTAGTATGGTTTGGGTGGATTTTCTTGAAAATCTTCATGTTGCATCTTTGAAAGATACTGAACCTAAATAACAAGTTTGGTATTCATCCTACACACACATACGCGCGCGCGGAACCTTTTTAAAAGTGCTTTATTTGTATTCATATGCCTCAAAACGTGTATTTCCGGTAAAATCTCCGTATCGTATTTTTGGGTAGAGTGTAACATTTCCGCTACTTACTATACGTAACACAGAAAGTAAAAATGACTAACATGTAGTTCTCACAGGCGCAGTTTGAGGACCTGAGGACCTGTAGGTGTAGCAATACGTAACAACGGATATTCTATAATACGATAAAAAGCAGTCCTGGAGATGTAGAGTTATTATTGTCATCTTCACCGCGGACCACTTTGTGAAAAAGGTCTAATTGTGGCTTTTGGTTGCCAGCGTAGCAACTACATCCAGAGCAGTGCAAGAAACACTAACGCTAATAGCAGCAATAAGAGAATAAGGTGGACCACAGAGAGGAGTGTGACGTGACTGCCTTCGTACATCTAACAAGAGCAAAGGGAAGGACGGCTTTGGATGGAAATATTTCGACAGGTGTTTCATTGAGAGGCTAATTGGGAGTATGATTCATGTAAGTGCTCCACTCGGTCTAGAATTGAGCTCGTAGGAACCAATCTCTCAATATAGTTTATGTGAGTACCATGCTGTTCGTCGCTGTGTCCTTCCGTCCGTCCGTACACATGAAACAACTTGCCAACCACTGTGAATACGAGTTTAGGTTATGTATCTTATAATACAGGAGCCAAAAAAACTACGCTGCGCGGTGTTTTCCTGTCCGCGTCCTCGCCGCTTGCTGCCGTCTGCCGCTATCATAGAGAGGCGATGAAACCATACAACACTATTAAAACTACTTTTAAAGTCTTCATTTACCAACTTTATGAAAGTAAATGCTGAAACTGGGCACCGTCGTTGTCCATAATTTTTGGCACCTCTTTAGGAAACTATCCATCACTCGCGTAGTTCACGTTGACAAACGCTGGCAGTTTCCTGGCGGATGTTTTGTTTTAATTCTTCCAGGGTGTGTGGGTTTGTCTTGTACACTTTGTTTTAAGTTACTCCAAAGATAGAAATCACAGGAGTTAGTTCGGGGGACCAAGGGGGCCACAAATCTGTACTAATAATTCTGTCCTCAAACACACTTTCAATTTTTCTCATCGAAATAATGGCGTACAAGCTGTTTGCAGAGTCTTGTTGAAAAAATACAAAATCATGCTCCTTGGCTGTTAATTTTCTAAAAAAAAAGGGGAGGTCAAAATTGTATTCACATATGTACAGGCGTCAACTGTTGACTCGAAAGAAATTGGCGAGCAATGGATAGTTTCCTAAAGAGGTGCCAAAAATGTATGGACAACGACGGCGACCAGTTTCAGCATCTCCTTTCATAACGTTGGTAAGTAAAGCCTTTAAAAGTAGTTTTAAAAATGTTGTATGTTTTCATCCGCGCCTTTCTATGATTGCGGCAGACGGCAACGAGCACCAAGAACGCGGACAGGAAAAACACCGCGCAGAGAGCAAAAAACCACGAAACCCTGCGCGGTGTTTTTCGCTCTCTCTGTATATACAGAGTGCTCCAAACTAATCGTTCAAATTAACTCAGGTAGTAGAGAACATCAAAACGAACATATCGATAAGAAACATATGGTCCCAGAAGGCAATTTCTGATGCTGGGGACATTTACACAGAAGGTAGTTTAGCATGCTAATTACAGCAGTGATATTCACAGGAACTGTTCAAATGCGCGACCATTGCCTGTATGTGCGCACTACATCGCCGGACCATTGGTTGTCGTGTCTGTTCGAAGACTCCTGGCATGTCCGCAATGGTACCACCAGCTGCTTCATATGCCCCCAGAGGAAGAAATCCAGACACGTGAGGTCACGTGACATGGGTGGCCAGGCCACAGATCCACCTTGGCGATCCATTGACTCCCGAAGGTGGCTCTCAGCAGTTCTGAAACGGGCTGGAGCCCCATCGTGCTGGAAGCACATCTTTTGTCTAACATTCAGAGGTACATCCTCCAGCAGTTCTGGCAACACATGCTCCACGAACGTTGAGGGGGAATGGAAGAATGTATGGTCCAATCAACCTATCACCGAGAATGCTGTTTCCAAATAGACCTCAGAGCCAACCGTTCGTACACAGAGCAGGTTTGAAGGTTAGTACACATTCCCAGTCAGCGATACCGATACAACAGTTTACGTCAGCACCACTCACAAACAGTTCTCTAACATTACAAGTTGACTTCATACACGATATATATAGAGGGTGGAGCATTTATGTTGAGACTGTACAGTATCTCCAAAACTAAGCGTTGTAGAAAGAAATGTCTTGAATAATAATTGCTTGATATTGTTATACGCCGGGGTGAGGCAAAAAGGTTTTGCAGCTAAAATATTAAATTTAGTTACCCCGGCATAAACATTGGGGGACGTAGCTGCAGAGGCAAACCAGCGATACCAGGAACTTGCTGCATAAATCTAAAGCAGGCGTGGGATTTTCATAACAAAGTACACATTTAACACATTACCTTTGGTTTATTAAAATTGATAAGGTACCGCTACATTGTTCACAACAGATTACAGTCAACCATTGGAGGGAGATGCCCCACATCCATACGAAAAACACACACACTCTTGCATACACGTCCATACGGCCTGAAGACACACACAAGACTGACGCTACTAGTGACGCCACCAGGCTGTGGAGATGTTGGAGGAAAATATCACGTCGGAGGTAAATTCAAACTCCCAATCAAAATGATTAGTTCAACAATGTCGTTGCTACACAGTAATAATGTGTCCGACGCGACAATACACACACGCACACACACACACACATGCGCTACAATATTATGGGGGAAAGTAAATGCCATTAGTCGTGTTTTGTTTGGAGGACTTTATGATAGTCATTTTAGGGTAAATTTAATTTTTTAAAATAGGAACCTACAATTAGGGTCAAAGTAATTATCCCTAAAATGACCATCATAACGTCCTCCAAACAAAACACGACTAATGGCATTTATTTTCCCCCATAATATCAAGCAACTTTTATTAAAGACATTTCTTTCTACAACGCTTAGTTTTAGAGATATTGTGAAGTCTCAACGTAATTGGTCCACCTGTATTATCACTTATCGACACGTTTAAAATTTTACTGAATTTGGGTAGAATTAGGGATAGTTAAGATAAAGAGCCTCCGAACCGATTCTAACGGCTTTGAAACTTTGCTATCCAAAAGTAATACTGCAAGGAAAAAAATATATATCAGATGTGATACATTCACATGACTTTCACTACCCTCTATCGTTTACTGGTGGGTATAAACTTAATACAAACATGTGTAGATATACATGTATGGACACATAGATATGTGGATTTAGGGTTGGATGTATAGGCAGGACTAGATTTAAATTAGGTTTAGGTATAGGACAGATGTGCGAATGGATGAATGTTGGAGTGATCATTTTATTTGTTTTGGCCTTTTGTTCTTCATTCGATAATCATTTTTATTGTTCAGCTCCAGCATCAATTCTATACAGTCGCAAAAAAAAAAGTAAACACGGTACAATGAAGCCTTCAGCACTTAGGCATACGCTTATTTGTAGATGGTTTCATTTCTCCATCTTTGTTTTTTTACTTTCTCTACTACGTATAGTAAGTAGGGGGAGTATTGCATTCCACTCAAAAATTCGATACCGAGATTTCACCGGAAATATATATTTTGAGGCTCCCTGAATCCAAAAAAAGTGTTTTTGGAAACATGTCCATGTGTGTGTGTCCCTGTGTCTGTGTGTGTGTGTGTGTGTGTGTGTGTGTGTGTGTGTGTGTCTGTCTGTCTGTGAACAGCATAACTCAGAAACGAACAGTCGGATAAACACCAAACTTGGTATTTAGGTTCAGTATTTTCCAGAGATGCGACACGAAGGTTTTCAAGAAAATCCCCCCACCCCAGATTACCCTTTACATGGAAGATTTTTCGAAAATTTTAATTTTCTCAAAAATGGCTCTAACGATTTTGATTAAAATATCATAAGTTTAAGATATTTTTATGACAAATAAAATGTATATCTTGAATTTTCTGGGAATGTCTCCAAAAGTATTCTTCATTGTGAACGACTTTTGCATAACTAGTAAACCATAAGAGATAGACAAAATTTTAATATCGTATGTCGATGCTTAAAGGCTACTGCATTTCTATACTGTCCTTGCAATTACAAAACAAGGGGAACATAGTACGCCTTAAGCGATAGTCAAATATTTTTAGAACTGTGGCTATGTGTAAAATATAATTCTCTTTGCATGTCAAAAGATCGTTTCTGCAAATGTTTATCTCGATTAATATGAAATAGATGGAGAATAAGAGTTTGTACAAGAGTAGAGAAAGTCATGTGAGTGTAACACATCAGAATTTTTTTATATCCTGGACATACAAAGAGAATGGTATGCGCCACATAGCAACCAGCGCTTAAAAGATTTGACTATTGCTTAAAGCCTACTAATTCCCCTTGCACCTACAAGAAAATTAGCAATAAGATTAACATCTCGATTAACATGAAGTATATGGAGAATAAGTGTTTGTAAAAAATAGTTTGTACAAGAGTAGAGAAAGGTATGTGAGTGTAACACATCAGATTTTTGTGCGTGTGTACGTTACGAGAATACAACAACCTGGAAAGTAGAGTGACTTTAATGTATAAAATCTTAGGATACATTCATATGGGTTTCTCTACCCCATGTCGTTTATTAGTGGGTATACTGAAGCTCTTTTTCTATCTACTACATTTTAATACAACTAAACCTTTACAGAAATAGCTCCATTACACATGTCGTTAGGATACAAAGAGAACAGCGATAGTCAAAAGTTTAACAATTGGTCGCTATATGCTGGCCTTAAAATTCCATGCTGTTTCCATGCCACGAGAAACAATTGAATGTTGACAGGACTTTAAAGAATGACCAAGTAAGGAATAATTCGAATCTTTAGGCTCGCCCGTAGCTCAGTCGGTAGAACATCTGGCTGCTGTGCAAAGGATCCAGGGTTCGATTCTCGGCTCGGGGTGGGAATGTTTCTCTAGCCAATATTATTCCTTATCCTCCCCAGAGTCTGGAAGTATGAATGAGAATTTTTATGTAATCTAATGAGTAAAACCCACAGACAGAAATCTAACAACAAGCGACTACGTATTAGCACCATTGCCTATAGGCAATAACACGTTCCAAAGGAAAGGCCGCCTTTAAGATCATTGCAGTTAAGGGCGGGGAATAAATGGAACTTTAAAAAATCTTATGTGTTACACTCACATGACTTTCTCTACTCTTGTACAATCTAATTTTACAAACGCTTATTCTCCATATGGTTCATGTTAATCGAGATATCGAGATGTCAATCTTATTGGTAATTTTCTTGTAGATGCAAGGAAAATATGGTAGCTTTTAAGCGATAGTCAAATATTTTAACGCTGGTTGCTATGTGGCGCATTCCATTCTCTTTGCATGTCCAGGACATAAAAAAAATGAATAACGAATGTGAGAAAAAGTATAAGTATTGTAAAATTTAAGGAAATAACAAGCAATATCTCGAAAACTGTTCACTCAACAAAAGAAATGTATATGACATAAGTTGTGTATTTTAACGCGATCTACATTTTTTGTGTAGTAAAATTTTGTCTATCTCTTATGGTTTACCAGTTATGCAAAAGTCGTTCACAATGAAGAATACTTTTGGAGACATTCCCAGAAAATTCGAGATATACACTTCATTTCTCATGACATTATCTTAAATATATGATATTTTCATCAAAATCGTTAGAGCCATTTTTGAGAAAATCAAAATTTTCGAAAAATCTTCCATGTAAAGGGTAGTCTGGGGTGGGGGGATTTTCTTGAAAACCTTCGTGTCGCATCTCTGGAAGATACTGAACCTAAATACCAAGTTTGGTGCTTATCCGACTGTTCGTTTTTGAGTTATGCTGTTCACAGACACACACACAGACACACACACACACAGACACACACACACAGACACACACACACACACAGACACACACACGGACATGTTTCCAAAAATGCTTTTTTTGGATTCAGGAGGTCTCAAAACATGTATTTCCGGTGAAATCTCGGTATCGAATTTTTGGGTGGAATGCAATACTTCCCCTACTTACTATACGTAGTAGAGAAAGTAAAAAATCTATTCCTTAATAACGGATATCTAAAATGGCTTAGGCCACAAAAAACTTATTTGAAATAAATTAACATTTACCAGGTAAGTAAGACTTATAAAATTCGCTCAGAATGAAGAGGCTTCACAGGCTATTCCCCGGAAATTCAAGTTATAAGTTTTATTTGTCGTGTAAACATCTTTAATATATGGCATTTTAATCAAAACTGTTAGAGCCAGTTTTTAGAAAATTATAAATTTCAAAATCGTTTCATTCAGCCATTCAGGCTCTCTGCTCGCAAGGAAACCAACATGAGGACGATCTGGTCACTGAATGCCAAGTGTATAAACTGCAAGAATTGACAGAAGTTCGTTTGCAATGGGTCCCGGGTCACTGCGACCTTGAGGAAATGAGAAAGCCGACGCTTTAGCCAAGGAGGTGTGCTCAATGGAGCAGCCAGTTGTACCAATGACATTCTCAAACATCAGTAGCGTCATAACATCTCGAATCAAAGGAGCAATTGTAGACTCTCGGAAGGTAGCGGCAGCTGGTAAAAGATGGGAAATGCTTGCTTCAAACCCCATCCCCAACAACCTGCCCCGGGAGCTGGCAGTAGCCACCTTTAGGATGACTACAGGGCACGATTATTTGCAAAAACACCTGCTTAGAATCGGTGTGGTTGATAGCCCAATTTGTCCCCTCTGCTTGCAAGAGGAAGGCACTGCTGACCATTTGGCCTCCTGCACTGCCCTGCAGACTGTTATAGTTGAAGATTCTATGGAAGGAAGGTCACGGCTGTACTGGGAGGCAAGGCGTCGAATGGCAGACCAGCCAAGGACGGGCGTAGGCTGAAGAAGAAGAAGAAAATCGTTTCATATAAAGGGTAGTTTGGGGTGGAGGATTTTCTTGAAAATCTCCTTGTTGCAACTTTGGAAGGTACTGAACCTAAATAAAGTTTGGTATTTATCCGACTTTTAGTTTTTCAGTTATGCTGTTCACAGACATCACATGGACTTTTTTTTTATAAAAACACCTTTTTTAATTCATGGGATCTCAAAGCATGTATTTCCGGTGAAATTTCGGTATCGAATATTTGGATGGAATACAATACCTTCTCTACCTACTATGTACGGGGTAGGGAAAGTAATACATAAGCGGTCGCAGGAAATACAGTATTTTTTATTGTTGTTTAATTTTTATTGTTATTAGAAACGAAATACAGCAATAATGGAATCCAAGGCAGTGACACCGACACCGATAGGCGAGGTGTTTAAGACACGGATCTGTAAACGGAAAGTTTGTGTTTCAAATCTCGACAGGACGGTCCTCCCCGACTAAGGTCTTTTCCAGTCAGGAAAATACGAGGGCAGTCCCAGATGTACCCGACATGTATATATGGTGGTTGTTGTTTCAAACAATAATGATTGTTGTAGGAAGTACCAACCTTATAAAGCTCAAGTCTGAAGTTTGATGATGCTACGTCGTTTAGTAATTGTTTGGCAGCCATCAATAGTGAACGCTCCCAGCAAATTTGTAAACATGGATAAAACTGGTTATCGTTATGTGATACAATAGTTTCATTTGAAACATCTTAGTCCAACTAATATTAAAGTTGAGCTAGATTCTACTCTGGGAGAGTCCTTCCTTCGTTTACAACAGTAAAATATTGGGTGGCAGAGTTTAAGCGAGGCCGTACGAGCTGCCAAGACGAACATCGCGGTGGTCGACCAAATGAGGTGACCACGCCAGAAATTGTGAAGAAAATCTACAAAATGGTATTGGATGACCGTTGACTGAGTGCGCGAGCAGACATCGTAGGCATTTCAAAAAGTGTTGTACCTACATCGCATACTGGCTGAAAATATAGACCTGAGAAAGCTACGCGCAAGATGTTTACTCACAATGGAAATAAAAGCAGCGTCCTGAGGATGTTTCGTTCAAGTGTTTGGCGACGTTTTGCTGCAATAAAGCCGAGCTTTTGTGTCAATTCATAACCATGGATGAAACATGGGTCCACCAATTCACACCTGAAACTAAGGATCAGTCAAAACAATAGAATGGAGGGAGAGAATCGGCTCCAAAGAAGATGAGACAGTTCCATTTGGCAAGGTCATAGTGTCAGTTTTTTGGAATGAGTGTAGAATAATTTTCATTGATTATCTTCAAAAAGGAAAAGCAATCAATGGCGAGTATTATGCAAACTTATTGCAACATTTGAATGATGAGATCAAGCAAAAACGGTCGCATTTAGTGGAAAAGAAACTTTTGTTTTATTAAGACAATGCACCAGTTCACAATCCATTATCACCATGGCCAAAATCAATGAGATAAAGATCGAATTGCTTCCTCATGCACTCTCTGACTATTTTCTATTTCCAAAGTTGAAGAAATAGCTTGGTGCTAAAAGATTGCCAACAGTGAAGAGCTGGAGTCTGCAGTTGATGGCTATTTTGCAGAACTCGATGGTTCTCACTATAAACAGGGTATCGAAGCTATTGAACATCGCTGGGAAAAGTGTATCGAGCTGAAAGGGGACTACGTAGAGAAACAAAGATGTTTCTTCCCAAAACTTTTTGTGTTTTCTTTGTTAGGTGGGGTACTTCCGGGACAGCCCTCGTAGATTATCCTTAGTCCTCATAACGGTCAAAGCCGGGGTCTAAATTTAAGCCTGGAGCATTTTCTTTCCCAATTCACTTCATTTCATGTATCATCAGTGTCACTGCCTGTGGTGCGTATGTAGTATGTCCGGGTGTTAAACTATTCAAAGGGAACCGTGATAGTCAAATGTTTAAGAATTGGACGCTATAAGCTGGTCTTAAAATTCCATACTCTTTCCATGACATCGCGAGAAACAACTGAATGCCGACAGGGCTTTAAAACAATGACAAAAATATTGAACATTTAGAACCATTGACAACGGATATCTAGGAAATGGTTCAAGTCACAAAAAGTTAATAAATTGTGGTTTTAAAGAGATCTGCATTTCTTTGTGTAGAACGTTTGCGTCTACAGCTTAACATTTACCAGTTATACAAATTTAAAATAAAAAATTCCTTCCGAATGAAAAGTATTTCACAGGCTATTCCCAGAAAATTGAAGTTATATATTTTATGCCATGTAAATATATTTAGTATACGTTATTTTAATCAAAATCGTTAGAGCCACTTTTTAAAAATAAAAAAAATTAAAAATGTTCCATGCAAAGTGTAGTTGGTGTGGAGGATTTTCTTAAAAAGTGAACGAATCGCATCTTTGGGAGATGCTGTACTTAAACACCAAGTTTGGTATTTATCCGAACCTTCCTTTTTGAGTTATGCTGTTCACATGTTTTTCTAAAAGTGTTTTTTTATTCAGGGAACCTCAAAACATGTACTTCAGGCGAAACCTCAGTATAGAATATTTGGGTGGATTCAGTATCTTCTCTACCTACTATGTACGTGGTAGAGAAAGTAAAAATCTTGTTGCATTCACATGAATTTCTCTACCTACTATAGTTTATTTTTATCTCTCTTCAACAAGCTTATGTTACAAAGACATATATTTTTCTATTTACTTCAAGTTAATCTAGATAAATGTTTGTTGTACGTCTAAGGAAGATACAGGAGGCTGAAGCGATAGCCAAATCTTTAAAAAGTGGGTTTTGATATTGCAATTTTTGGAAGGTCTTGGGAATGTAACACATCACACATACAGTCCCGTCATAATGTGCTTTATATGGCTCTAACAAGCAAATCAACTGTGGAATTGTCACATACACAACCATGTAATAACCCAGATGCAGACAATTTGACGGCATAGCCGCGAATACCGTCTTAGTAATTAAATGTTCCCATTGGAACAGATAATATAAAACGAGAACTTTACTGTCGGTTATTAAAATCCAGTAAAAGAAACTGCGACATGCCATTCCCTGCATCGAAACATGAACTTGCGAGTGACAAGACAAGAGAACAGGAATTCCAATCTAGGGCACAAGAGTCGTGAAGTTTATTGCCTCTCCTGTCTTTATAGCGACCGATTTCCTGACAGGATAGCAGCACAGGCATCCAATAAAGGAAGGCGAAGAAAATAACATTCTCAACTGGGCACTCTCGGATACCATTATATGTTTCGGCCATATATGGAAATAAATTCGGTGTCGAGAGTGTCATGGATTCTGTTCCTTCAAGACATTTTTATTAAACTCTACATTGCTTTTACTTTCCGAGGTAAAAAGGTAAAGGTACTCACAAACGTAGACCCCCGCTACAGACCACTGCATATAGGTCGCAACTGCCCTTTTTGCTGCTACTGTGTCCCCTGGGAGGGAGGGGTGAGGAGAGAGACTCCGGACCAGATCCGGATGACGACGGACGCAAAAAGGAACGGAGTACCTAACGTTTCCAGATCGAATCGACGTCGCCCGGCCCATTCACAAGCCTCCTAACCTCGGCGGTTCAGAGGAAGAAACCTCTACAAAGTGCACAGCCACCGCCCAGCCACAACCCACCGAACACCGTCGCCTGGTCCTACAATTCTGAAACAATGACAATGAAGGAGTTGATGGCTACCGTAAATGAGGGGCAGGAAAGTCGTGGTGGAAGAGGAATCACCCAAGAATTTGCCTGCCGATCTGGGTAAACCACCAAAAACCCATGGGTTAGAGTGTGAGGTCGCCGGGGATCGAACCCGGGACCTGCCGAATCGAGTCGCACACGTTACCGCGGTGCCAGCTCGTTTGGTTACCTTTTGGGGTAGTGCACTGTCAATCAAACGTTTTTAATAAAATCCATTTTGAACAATATTGGACATTTGTGAAAAAACTGGATGTTTAACAGCAAAAGGACTTCCTGTGTAAGTTATCATTCATGAGGATCCTTAGTCATCTAAAAGATAATTTTCCTAACCGGTTCATAATCAGGATTATGAATGCAACCAGCGACGATCGCAATGTTAGACCTTGCCAAGTCATATCGCGACTTTACAAATTTTAAAATAAATATTTAACAATAAAACAATGAGGTTATTTAACATTCTGGCAGTTTTGAACCATTACAATGAATTAGTATAAAACTGTGACACTATAATTAATCAAACTGATTGACATTATTGAGGCAGTATTTGTAACACTTAATTGATTTCAGTCAAATTATGTAATATAAAATATAATAACAGCCCACCTTAAAGCAATATGTATATGTAACAATATATAAAAAGTGTACATTAAAGTCATTGTATATGTTTATATTATTGTATACATGTTCAATAATGTTATGTGAAGGTATTACGTAATTTAATAATGTAGGAGCTGTGAGAATAATAGGTTAAAAGTTGCTAACAATGAGGTAACCTTGAGGCAATAATGAGTAAGAAAGTTTAATAATGCTTACTAGTCATTACTGGAGCAACAATAATGTAAATGTTGAGACAGTTCATAAAATAGCCAATCAACAACCAGAAAAAGCTTTAGTTAAATGAAAGTATTCTATTGGACTAGGATTAGCCAATCAGAAATTGAAATACAGAAATTTACGAATTTAGGCGGTTGAAATCAAGTCAGTTGCTTGTAGACAGTGTTCCTAACCAGACGCGAGATGCGTCCTCGAGAAATTTAATACGTATTCAGTGTGAGATGAAAAATAGTTTACGTGTTAAAAAGTGCAAGTAATTAAGAAAAAAATCTCACAGCTCTCTATATTAGTGAAGTGTTATTTAAATCGTGTCAAGCATTAATAAATGAAGTGAAGAAAAACTTAAAATCTGTGTAAGCCTACATTCTTCAGTCGCACCACTCTCTGCTAAGACATTGATGTTTCTAAAAAAAATATAAATACCGACGCAGCCGAGGCAAACATAAATATATAATATTTAAAGAAACAGTAAAAATTACAAAGTTAATATTCTTAAACTTGGAGCAAAGACAACCGGAAAGTACATTTTTGGGACGAAGGCTACCGGAAAGTTTTTACCATACGTGCGGTTGCAACTACTTCAAGTTCGGCTACCCAACAGTCGAAATATAATACACATTCTTCCAACTGGCTTTCCATACGTAGCAGCAACAAACCATCTTCTTCATTATATACTTTTATATCAATTTATGCTTTTGAAAATTGAATTATATTAGGGTACATCGGATAGTTGAGAGGTGTTTGTAAATCATTGAGTATCTGGTAGTGTTGTCTCCATTGATCGTATTGTGGACATTCCACGATTATGTGTTTCGTCGTTAACAGTATGTTATACTGGTGGCAGATGGGTGGTTGGTCCTTTAAAAGAAGATAACTGTGCGCGATCTCGGTATGGCCCATTCTCAGTCGTGATATTAAAACCTGATCTTGTCTGGAAAGAGAATTACTGGGAAGATGTGTCGAAAAACTCGATGTTATATCATGGAGTTTGCTTCTCGTGGAGTCAAGCCATCCTGTCTTCCATTGTTGGTAGAGCTTCTTTTTAATGATTGAGATAACATCATGGGCTGGTGTAGTTGGGTCACTTAGTGGATGTTTAGTGGCTTCTTTTGTTGCCTGATCGGCAATTCGTTGCCTTGTATTCCCATGTGGGATGGAATCCACACCAGAGACACTTGCTTTCCTTGCTTATTGGCTCTATGAAGTAGTGACTGAATTTCTTGTGTAAGAATATGGGTTGATGATAGATTGTTTATTGCAAGTAGTGCACTTTTAGAATCTGAGTATATAACAAATAACTTTGAGCATGGAATATTCAAAACATAAATCACAGCTTGTTTAATTGCAAACAGTTCACTTGAGAAGATGGTATAAATATCAGGAAGTCTGAATGACATTAATGTGGTCTGGATAAACAACAGCACAAGCATTTCCATCATTTCACTTTGATCCATATGTGTAGATTGCTGTATGTTTTCCATATCTGTCATGTCTACACGTTTCTCTCAACAAACAATGCCATATTTGGTTGCACTGCTGATGCTGACGGATATCCTCGATAACAAGTCGCCTTCTCATTGTTTCATTACTTTTTCAGACAATTATCAATGCCACTGCTTCCTAATGCCTATATGAAGTATTAATGCATTGTAAATGCCTCCTTCCTTTCCGGCGTGCTTTATATTTTCAGTGCCAGAGTATTTTATTGGCCCTCGGTAACTCTTTACCCTGGTGGTATGGCTATGACTATGACCAGTTAACGGAGAAGACACCTAGCACCTCGACCCCCCCCCAATGGATCTTTTGTGCATACACCTCCGGGAGTAACGGATGAGGTGAGGGAACAGCAGGAGACGTATGGACTGCAGAGCAGGCCGGCACAGGCGCTGATTGTTCCAGGCTTAACCACGCGGTCGCTTGGAGACGTCCCCCTGGTGGGACCGAGGAAACACGACCCAGCAGGGAAGGCTCGACAGGCTTCTCTCACTAGCAGGCCGAGAAAAAGTTCCTATTCGCAAGCCTCTGCGCCATTTGCTCGGCACCGACTGAACCACAACCCAGGAGTCAACCTGAAACATGAAAGAAGGAAATGAAATGAGAGGAAATTGGAGAGAGGGGAAATCCTCCATAGTAGAATACACCACTCCAGCACTTGCCTATGCCAACCAGAGAAAACCATGAAAAACTCATTGTCACAGTGGGTGGCCACCGGGAATCGAACCCGGAACCTTCCGAATGCGAGTCTCACACGCTACCGCGGAGCATCTCCGTCGGTTACCATGGTGACATCTTCTTAGGACTACAACCTCTATGCCACATGTATTTTTAGTATCAATTTGGAATTTTCTTGTCACTTCTGCCTCTTGGCAACGCTGCAGTTGAGGACATTGTGGGGCTACTGAGGGAAGGAACAGCGGCAAATTGACCTTTAGGCAGGTAGCCAGGCCAGCCCGCATGTTTAGCCCGCTAAACTGTGATCCCACTTTTTCAGTGGTTAAATTTACACAGCTATAACTTGAGATGCGTTACACTTAGAACATACTGGCATAAACACTTTGTCTCTCATTTGTCTGTGGAATAGGATCCCGAGGTGTTACTGTATAAATTCGTGGAACTTCTAAGCAAACGGGAGATGTTCATTTGTCAATCTCAATAGCTCATGCCTTGCTATACAGTAGTGCAACTGTATTTTGAGGGGAGGAAACAGCAGGTTTTAGGAAGAAATTCCACAAAAATCTTCCCCATGAATCTTTGCAAGATATATGCGGTAAGGCCATATATTACAATAATTAGCCACGAATCGTGGGCTAGAAACATTAGTCGTGGTGTATTTTCATCTCAATTAATATCCTAAAACTAATAAGCGTTATCTTCCTTCAATGATCTCTATCGCCAACTCGAGAAACGTGAAACAGAAGAAGTACTATCTGCATTACTTCATTCCAGAATAGAAGCGCTAGTTGTACAAGAAGGTTCAAGGAAGGTTGGAATATGAGTTGATCAATAGCGGGCCTTGTATGTGGACTTTTCCCCAGAGGCTATTGCTGTCGATAAGGCCGGTTTTTTTTTTGCAAGACATGGTGGAATTGCCCAGCATTTTGACACATAGTGTTTATCGTCGACGGAATGATGAATTGGCGATACCCCGCAGCTGGCCAGCGCGAGGGCCTGGGGCTGTTGACTTGGGCTGTCCGAGAGCTTCCGGTAGCTCTGCCCGGTGATGAATCGCTCAGTGTTGCCAATCTGCCGGACAGAGATTCCACCACAGCTACGGAAGAATGTTCTACATACAAAAGAAACGGAAGGTCAAGAGTTAGAAATCAGATATAAGGATGCACAAAAACAACAAAGAAAACGCGAAATTTTTACGTCAGGGATAAACAGACATTTTTATATTTGGCGAATTAAATGATGCTTTAAATGCTGGAGACAAGAATGTAGGTATTCCTGGGAAAAATAAACTTTACGAAATATCTCACACTCAACATTCCAAGAGTTTCTTTAACCGTGACAAATTCATACAGAAAAATACATATTACTTTCACTACCATGTATAACAAGGAGGGGAAGTATTGCATTGCACCGAAAAATTCAATACCGAGATTTCATCGGAAATACACGTTTTGAGGTGCCGTGAATCCAAATAAAGCATTGTTGTAAACAGGTCTGTGTCTGTGAGACTGTCTGTCTGTGTGTCTGTGAACAGCATAACTCATAAACGAAAAGTCGGATAAATACCAAACTTAGTATTTAAGTTTAGTATCTTCCAAGGATGCGACACGAAGATTTTCAGGCTACCCTTTACATGAACAATTTTCGAAGTGGCTCTAACGATTTTGATTAAAATATCATATGTTGAAGATGTTTTCAGGGCAAATGAAACGTATATCTTGAATTTTCTGGGAATTTTCCCAAAAAGTCCTCTTCATTCTGAATGACTTTGGCATAACTGGTAAACCTAAGAGATAGACAAAATTTCACTACACAAAAAAAGTAGATCTCATTAAAACACATAATTTATGTCATACACTTTTTTTGTTGAGTGACCAATTTCTGAGATATTCCTTGTAATTTGTTTGAATTTTCTAATACTTATACTTTTTCTCCAATGGGAATCCGTTATTCGTTTTTTATGTCCTGGACATGCAAAGAGAATGGAATGCTCCACATAGCAACCAGCTCTTAAAAGATTTGACAATCGCTTAAAGCCTACCATATTCCCCTTGCACCTACAAGAAAATTAGCATTAAGATAGTTTTTGCAAATGTTTATCTCGAAGTAAATGGAGAATAAACGTTTGTAAAAATAGTTGTACAAGAGTAGAGAAAGTCATGTGAGTGCAATACATCAGAATGTTTTTAATATGCAGAAAGAGCAAATGATATTACAGTTTACGTATTCTGGCCTTTTTCAAGATTTTCCATGTTTCTGAAACTGCACCGTTTTTTGACCCTTTTCATCTGTGACGCTTTCAAGACTATTTTATATGCTCCTTGGTAAGAACTGCTTGCTGCCTATTTTCCTTTTTGTGTAACATGGGCTGTCTGTTGTAAGAATGTTAACGAATGGGTAAAGAGTATCATGTGAATGAGGCACATTCGACTTTTGTATCATAACATATCTTGTTACTAACTTGTAGGAGCCATGACGCACGATAATGAAATAAAATTAATGATGTAAAGAATTGATAAAAGTTGCCATATTATTATTTTCTCTAAAATAATCAAAAAATAAACTTGCTTCTTTTGAATTCTGTTTTTTTTTTAGTTCTTTAAATATTCATATATAATGTATCTCTAAAATGTATCTGAGAAAAACTGTTTTTCCATGTTAAATCCTTATGCCCAGTGATTTGATTTCTACGCTGTATATGAAAATTAAAAAAAAATCACTGTTTAATCAGCAGTCTGCTGCCTCTTTTTAAGGGTATTCGGTACTGAATTTTAGTCAATATTTCAAAGAAAATTACTTTTTAAAATGTTTATAGAAAATTCCTTACACATTGTCGAACCAGGATCCAATCCAGTTTTACCTTGCTGGCCATTTAAATGTTCATATGTGTGTGCGTAAGTTCGTCCAAATAACGCAAGGAATTTTAAACCTGATTTTCTCGTCATTTTATTCTCTTACAGTTTTGCCACTTTAAAATGCTTCTCGTGATGCAGTTTTTCTTGCCTTTTTTTACTTTCTCTACTACGTATATAGGGGAAGTATTGTATTCCACCCAAAAATTCGATACCGAGATTTCATCGGAAATATATGTTTTGGGACCCCCTGAATCTAAAAGAAAGCATTTTTGGAAACATGTCCGTGTGCGTGTGTCTGTGAACAGCATAACTCAGAAACGAACATTCGGATAAACACCAAACTTGGTATTTAGGTTCAGTATCTTCCAGAGATGCGACACGAAGGTTTTCAAGAAAATCCCCCCACTCCAGATTACCCTTTACATGGAAATTTTTTTTCTTCAAACTTTCAGCATACGGTCTTTAAAGATGGATGAAGAGAACTACCTTTTCTTGATATCAAGCATTATTTTGGATTTAGGGTTCTATAATTTAATTTATGATTGTTCTTATCAAATTAAACATGTTATATAATTGATTTTTCGGGAAAATTTTTAATTTTGCGAAATATTTAATCTTTGGTTTAAGAAACTATATTCAAGAAAAAAATATGAAACATTCAAAACTTTAATTCAAATTCTCATCGTATGTAGCATTTTACACATCTCTCAATTTTCATTTTTTGAACTCTTTTTAAACCGCGCGAGGTGGCGCTGCAGTTACGTGTGCAACTCGCATTCGATAGGTCCCGGGTTCAAAACCCCGGGGCCGACCAATCAGACCGAAGGTTTTGCCGCGGTATTCTTTGGTCGCAAGGCAAATGCTGGGTTGGATAATTTGGTGCGCGTATTTTCCTATCATCCCTTTCATCGTTATTTGTTCTTAATCGCCAAAGCAGGCATTAGGCTGATCACCCATCCGGGATATGCTATGATCCAGCCAGAGTTTGCTTGCTCCTCGACAGGCTACTGACCCAATACATTGGCTTGTAAGTCCTATAAAAAGGAGGGTAATCCGTTGAAGAAGAAGAAGAATTCTTTTATGTTAGGCATCAGAGCACAAAAATTAATGAATTGATTGAAATGTAGTGAGTCCCTTAAAATCTGATATAACATAGTCTTGAGCTGAGATTAAGGGGAACATATTTCAATACCACACCTAAGACTACGGAAATGGTTGCATATTTTTAAAACTGATGACACTATTTCAAGGGAAAGCTTTGTAGTGCTTTTAGGTATGAAATATTGAAAACGTTTATGAAAAACATGAAACTCCAGGCCTATTTATCTTCAAGAATGACTAAGCCGGATTATGAATGGCTGGAACAAGAACAAAAAACAACTAGCCGGATGTACAGCAAGTTGAGAGGTGACACCACCGGAAGTATATGTGACACCTGCTCAACATGTTTTATTCAGCACATGGCATCATCCCTCTGTACCCCAACAATTATACCATCAATCAACCCCTCACACCTAACATACATACATCATGTGTGGTAATTAGAATGTTTCTCACCATATGCCACCATATATGTCTCAGTACTAGCAGTAAGAATATTTATATAGTGTCAGTCCCGCATTGACAGGACATCTAACATTCTCACAGCAGTGATCTGCGAATACTTTGTCATCGCAGATCGAGTCATAACTCAAAACCGAACTAGTTCTAGGAGATAAGACTATACCGGGTGCCATTCTATGTACAAAGCCAAATGGAACTTAATACCGCCTTAGTCTGTAACCGCTAACTTCAGCAAAGAATATTTTTTCGTCCTATCATAATTCAGAAATGGAAAAATTATGGCAAAACGTATTGAAGTGCATACATGATAAAACAGTAACTAATCCACTTTTTTGTTTGCACTTTCTTCCTTAAGCGCCTCATTTCGCCACAGTTTAGATTTTTTTTTGTTTTAGAAAAATTATAATTTAGCTGAAGTTACAACATCGCAAAAGCAGCTAAGTAAGTGGTCACAAACACGTCTCACACGCTGTGGTATAGCCTTGCCCGCTATCAGGTATTTACGTATATCACTAACAACATTGTATCTTGTTGTTGGTTTGGTTTATTAAATGTTTAAATAGCGCATTTTACTCTGTTTTGTTACATTTTTCTAAATTGTTAAAGTATAAAAATAGTTTATTCGTTTCTCACTAAGTGCATTTTGTATCTCATATTTCTAAAGTAATATATCTATTTGGTTTTTACATTAAGTGCATAATAAGTTATCCTCTACGTTAAAATATTTATTTTCCTTTACAAACTTACACAAGCATAGCTATTTCGATTTTAGTTGCTTTCATTGAACCTAAAACCGTTTGCTAAAAATACACGAAAGGATTGTCTTGAGAATCAAACACCACCAGCAAAGCTAATATTGTGACCCTTATACTCCAACAACTTCGCAGCGACATTGGAAAAAGAGCGTGCATTCTACTCTGCGGCGGACCTGCCTTATAAGTGCCAGTTTCCTATTTATCTGCAAGGGAAAGCGCGCTGTTGACGAACATTTCTGTATTTCAAAGGGTTTTTCCACAAATCTATGAGACAGAAGCAATGTGCTCATAAATCTTCTCGTTAAACTCGTCGAGATTTATCCCTGGCTTTAAGGAGTATTTGACGAAAATATACCTATTGATTTCTTACTTTCTCTACTTCTTACCTGTGGTATGTAGGGTAAGTATTGCATTCCACGTAAAAATTCGATATATAAATTTGACCGAAAATGTACGTTTTGAGGTACCCTGCTTTTTGTAATAAAAAGATATTAGAGTGAATAAACAGTATTATTGTATTGGGATAAATATCAAATTTGCGCTTTAAGGAATAAGATACGCTTTAAGGATTGTCCAAGATTTTCAAGAAAATATTCCTACCGCAAAATCTATCTTTATATGGATAATATTTCCTTATTTTGTTTCTCAAAAATACCTCTTGACGATTTTGATTAAAATGTTATATGTTGAGATATTAAGACTACAAATGAAATACATATCTTAAATTTTCTGTGAATAGCCTGTGGCGCTGTTTCTGCTCTCGTTACGTTTTGTATAACTCGAAAACCGTAAAATTAGACAAAGGTTAACATAGAAAAAAATTGAACTCGAAGGTTTAGGCAGTCAGTTTGTGCCAATAGTTCTCCAAGTAAAATAAAAATGTCATAGTTTTACACATATGAGGAAAGGCCGCAATAATTGTTCCAAAATATTCTTTATAGTGTGCTTTTAACATAAGTATTTTCCAAATTTCAACAGAACCCCCTATTTTATATATACTACGTAATCAAAAGTATCCGGACACCTGGTTGAAAATGACGTATAAGTTCGTGGCGCCCTCCATCGGTAGTGCTGGAAGTCAATATGGTGTTGGCCCACCTTTAGCCTTGATGACAGCGTTCACTCTCGCAGGCATACTTTCAATCAGGTTCTGGAAAGTTTCTTGGGGAATGGCAGCCCATTCTTCACGGAGTGCGGAACTGAGGTGAGGTATCGATGTAGGTCGGTGAGGCCTGGCACGAAGTCGGCCTTCAAAAACATCCCAAAGGTCTTCTATAGGATTCAAGTCAGGACTCTGTGCAGGCCAGTCAATTACAGGGATGTTATTGTCGTGTAACCACTCCGCCAAGGCCCGTGCAATATGAACAAGTGCTCGATCGTGTTGAAAGATGCAATCGTCATCCCCGAATTACTCTTCAACAGTGGGAAGCATCAAGGTGCTTAAAACATCAATGTAGGTCTGCGCTGTGATCGTACCACGTAAAACAACAAGGGGTGCAAGCCCCCTCCAGGAAAAACACGACCACACCATAACACCACCACCTCCGTATTTCACTGTTGGCACTACACACGCTGGCAGATGACGTTCACCGGGCATTCGCCACACCCATACCCTGCCATCGGATAGCCACATTGTGTACCGTGATTCGTCACTCCATACAACGTTTTTCCACTGTTCAATCGTATAATGTTGATGATCCTTACACCAAGCGAGGCGTCGTTTGGCATTTTCCTGCGTGATGTGTGGCTTATGAGCAGCCGCTCGACCATGGAAACCAAGGTTTCTCACCTCACGCCTAACTGTCATAGTACTTGGAGTGGATCCTGATGCAGTTTGGAATTCCTGCGTGATGGTCTGGATAGATGTCTGCCTGTTACTCTTTACGACCCTCTTCAAATGTCGGCGGTCTCTGTCAGTCAACAGACGAGGTCGGCCTGTACGGTTTTGTGCTGTACATGTCCCTTCACGTTTCCACTTCACTATCACATCAGAAACAGCGGACGTAGGGATGTTTAGGAGTGTGGAAATCTCGCGTACAGACTTCTGACACAAGTGACACGCTACACCTGACCACGTTCGAAGTCCGTGAGTTCCACAGAGCGTCCCATTCTGTTGTTTCACGACGTCGCGGATAATAGTACCAGGCAGTAGGTGGCAGCACAATGCGTCTAAGATGAAAAACGTATGATTGTGGGGGTGTCCAGATATATATATATATATATATATATAGATATATATATAATATATATATACATATCCGGTTCTAGAAATCTTCTAAATTAAGAAATTTACTGATACGATTTTGAAGAATGAGAAATATAGTTCTCAACTTAGACTTTTTAAAGAAATATTATAAATGTAAACAAATGCCCATTAATGCATTTCGCATTTGTGCAGAAGGTAAACGTAAAGCACATCCCCCCCCTTTTCGAAAGTAATCGTTTTTTGTTTAAATTACATTTAATGTATTATTCTAATAATTTTCAGAAGCCTTTAAATAACTTGTTTCTTAAGAAATGCTGCTCGTTAACGTTTTTATAAGTTCATTGAGTATATATTTAAACATTTGTAATCATCATTGAAATTTGTGTTTTTTCTAATTCCTGTTAATTTTCATTCGACTTATCTTTAATGTTTTATTATTTTTGTAAAATGCAAATACTTAATTTGTGCATTATTTATAATCCTACATACCATATGGTACAACAGGGTTAATTTTTTTTGGAGACTAATAAATATAAAAATTAATAAATACCTATAGTAGGTAAAGGGGAAGTATTGTTTCCACCCTAAAATTAGTTTTTGAGATTTCACCGAAAATACATGTTATGAGGTCCCTATATCAAAGAAGAGAATCATTTTTAGGTAAAATGTCTGTCTGGTGTGCACACGTGAATGTACTGTCTGAACAGCATAATTGTAAATAAACGTTCAATAAATATCAAACCTCGTATTAGAGTTCAGTATCTTCCAAAGATGCGGCACGAAGATTTTTCAAGAAAATTCCGTCTTTCCAAACTACCTTTTTACGGAAAAGTTTCGATATTTTTGGTTTTGTAAAAAATGACTATTTTAATTAAAATGTCACATATTTAAGATATTTACATGACAAAATGTGTATCTTTAATTTTCTGGAAATATCCTGTGAAGACCTCTTCATTCGGAAGGAATTTTGTATAGTTTTGTATAATGGATAAACTTCAAGAGACAGATAATACATGCTAAACAAAAAATGTTATATATTTAAAATACAGTTTATTTTAAATAAGCTTTTTTGTGGCATCTGCCATTTCCTAGATATCCGTTGTCTTTAGGTTGCAATTTTCAATATTTTGTCATTTTTTTAAAGTGCTGCTGCTATTCAGTAGTTTCTCGCGATGTCATGGAAAGGAAAATTAAATTTTAAGGCCAGCATATAGCGTCCCGCTGTTAAACATTTCACTATCGATTAAGTTTCCTTTTTCCCCCTTGTACTGATGCAGTATTTTTAACACTTAAATAATTTCAGTCAAATTATATAATATAAATTCAATAACAGCCCACCTTAAAGCAATATGTATATGTAACAATATATAAAAAGTGTATATTACAATGATTGTAAATGTTTATATTGTTGTATACATGTTCAATAATGTTATGTGAATGTATTACGTAATTTCATAATGTAGCAGCTGTGAGAATAATAGGTTAAAAGTTGCTAACAATGAGGTAACAATGAGATAACCTTGAGGCAATAATGAGTAAAAAGTGTAATAATACTACTTGTGATTCTTGGAAGCAATAATGTAATTTTAGTGACAGTTTATAAAAATAGCCACTCAACAACCAGAAAAAGCTTAACTTAAATAAAAGTATTTTATTGGATTAGGTATAGCCAATCAGAAATTGAAATACAGAAATTTACAAATTTAGGCGCTAGAAATCAAGTCAGTTGCTTGTAGACAGTGCTCATAACTGGACGCGTTGCTAGCAGACAGTGTTACTAATCAGACGCGAGATGCGCCCTCGAGAAGTATAATACGTATTCGTGTGAGACGAAAATAGTTTACGTTTTAAAAAGTGCAAGTAATTAATAAAAGAATCTCACACCTCTCTATATCACTGAAGTGTCATTTAAATCGTGTCAAGCGTTAATAAATGGAGTAAAAAAACATAAAAATCTGTATAAGCCTACATTCTTCAGTCGCACCACAACCCTGCAAAGAGAAACGTGTCTCTAACAATAATAGTGACGTAGCCGAGGCAAACATAAAGAAACAGTAAAATTACAAAGTTAGTGTTTTTAAACATTTTTGGGGCAAAGGCCACCGGAAAGTACATTTGGGGCGAAGGCTACCGGAAAGCGGGTACCATACGTGCGGTTGCAACTACTTCAAGTTCGGCTCCCCAACAGTCGAAATATAATACATCTTCAAACTGACTTTCCATACGTAGCAGCAATTAAACACCTTCTTCAGTACCTACAAAGAAATGTGAACTAATGAAACTATTTCTGCAAAGGTTGATCTCGAATAACATGAAGCAGATGGATAAACAATTCTAATGTGATACATTCACATGACTTTCTCTACCCTCCATCGTTTATTAATGAGTATAGAAACTAGTATTATTAAAGCGTATTGCTTTCTCTGCTACGTATAGGTAGTAAGTAGGGGAAGTGTTGTATACCAAAAATTCGATACCGGGATTTCATCGGAAATATATGTTCTGAGGCGCGCTGAATCCAAATAAAGCATTTTTCGAGACATATCCGAGTGTCTGTGTGTTTCTGAACAGGATAACACAGAAAATAAAAGTCGAATAAATAACAAACTTGGTATTTAGGTTCAATATCTTCCAAAGACGCGACACGAAGATTTTTAGCAAAATCCCCACCCGCAAACTACCCTTTACATGGAATATTTTACAAAATGTTTGATTTTATAACGAATGGCTCTAACACATTTAATTAAAATACTATATTAAGGCTATTTACATGATAAATAAAATATATATGTTCAGTTTTTGGGGAATAGCCTATGAAGTCCTTTTCATTCGGAGGAAATTTTGTATGATCTTGCATAACTGGTAAACGTTAAGCGATAGACGAAAACGTACTACACAAAAACTGTAGATTTCTTTAAAACACACAATATATTTAAAATAAGCAGTTTCTGAGACATCCGTTAATAAATGTTCGAATTGTTCATTTCTTGGTCATTCTCTTAAAAGTCCTTTCAACATTCAGTTGTTTCTCGCGATTGCATGGAAATGGTATGGAATTTTAAGGACAGCATATAGCGTCAGTTCTTAAACATTTGATTGTCACTGTTCCCTTTGTATCTATAACGAAATGTCTAATATAGCTATTTCTGCAAAGGTTTATTTGGATTAAAATGTTAGAAAAATAAGCTTGAGTAGGAACAATTTGTGTACAAACGATAGAGGGTTAAGAAAATCATGTGAATGTATCACATCAGAATTTTATATTTATTTCATTTTAATCCAAATAACTTTTTGTAGAAATACCTACATAACACATTTCGTTTTATATACACACACCCACACAAGGGGAACAGCGATAGTCAAATGTTTAAGATCTGGACGCTATGTGCTGGCGTTAAAATTCCATACTGTTTCCATGCAATCGTGAGAAACAACCGAATGTTGATAGAACTTTAAAAGAATGGCTAAGTATTGAACTATTTGAGCCATTAATAATGGATATCTTGGAAATAGCTGATGCCACAAAAAATTATTTGAAATAAATCGTGTGCTTTTAAAAGATCTGCATTTCTTGTGCAGTATGTTTTCGTCTATCGTTTAACGTTTACCAATTATTCAAGACTATATCTACAAAATTCCTGCCGAATGAGGTCTTCAAAGGCTATTCCCAGAAAATTCAAGAAATACATTTTATTTGTCATATATATCTTTAATATGTGGTATTTTAATCAAAATCGTTAGAGCAATTTTTTAGAAAATCAAACGTTTCAAAGTAATCCATAGTTTGAGTAGGGGATTTTCTTGAAAATCTTCATGTCCCATCTTTGAAAGGTACTGAACTTAAGTAGCAAGTTTGGTGTTGATAAGAATTTTCAATTTTGAGTTATGCTGTTCACAGGCGCGCGCACATACACATACGGATCTTTTTCTAAAAATTATTTTCTTTGGATTCAGCGGGCCTCAGAACATATATTTCCGGTGAAATCTCAATGTCGAATTTTTGGGTGGGATGCAATACCTTCTCTAGCTACCGGTAGAAAAATTAATAAGCTGTTTGTAGAAGCTGTATAACAATAGACAATGGGGGTACAGACAGTCATGTCAAAGTAACACATCAAATTTTTTTTAAAATCCTAATGTACTGCCTAGCAGATAAAATATCATGTAAGTTATACCGATATGGACGTTGAAACTATTTCCATTTCAGGCAATATTTCACATGCTGTGAATGCCAGAGTGATTGTAGTGTAAATTAATATTATTGTATGTACAGGATTTTAGATGTTTGTTAGCCATAAGTATTGTTAGGAAATAAGTTTACACGGCCTCACTGAAAATGACAATAGAAGTGGCTAACAATAAACCGAGGGGTGAGTTGTTTATCACTAAGAAGAGATAAACAAATGACGTCAGGGTAGCGTGCCCTTTTTTTTAGAAATGGAGGGAATATCTTCCCTAGACCATATATGTTAGTAGTAGTGATTGGCTAACCAAAACTGACGCTAAACTGGGCGCAATTTGGTAACCAATAGCAGCTCTATTATAATGTTTAGGCAATTCGAGGTGAAGGAGTATATATTCTCGAGCCATAAGCAAGTGTCGCACAATTCTGAAGAATCTCTCACGAGGTGCACGTCGCAGAGTTAGTTGCAAAAATGTAAAGTACGCGAAGTAATTGGTGCGCGGCAACTAAAATGAATGTAGTTACATTCGTAAATATCACAGTTTCAGTCAGGCGTGTATAAAGATTAAACATTTCAATTATTAATTAAGTGTAACGGCGATAAAAGTCTAGATTCAATTTTTTTTATCAGTGTTATCTTTTAGTAACAACTGCTTTCCGTTTACACGCCCTGCTTAGAGACACGTGCTCGACTGAGTTATAATAGCTAGCCGGAGGACAAAGAACCCAAATTAAAAAATAATTAAACAATAAGTGCCCAACAAATAAGATTACACAAGCAACTGAGAACTGCGACACATTCTTCAGATTTGCTAAATATTTGGCTTAATATTGGAGAAAAATAGACTTAACAAGGTCTCAAATTTCTACGAAACAACAGTGAACAAAGCTCAGGTAACACTAAATGCCCAATTCAATATTATCGTAGCCATAATATGTGTGTCGCATAGTAAATAATAAAATATGCAAACTATAATTACTATAGCTAGAGTTGTTGCGCAATTATTCAGCTTTGTGCTAAAAAAAACAAAACAAAAACATTACACCCTGCGGTGGTTCTCATGTGTGTGTGTGTGTTAATAAAGTTTTTATGCAATAAGTTTTGGTTTTTCATTAATTATGATTGTTTTATTTAATATTAAGCCTCGACTGCGTCAGTTACATTTGGTAGAGGAAGTATTTCTTAACAAGGTTGGTACGACTATAGAATAGTTTCACACTTAACACAAGCTATAATTTTTAAATTCTCACTTCTTTATTACTTCTTGAAGGCAGTTAAATAATAACAAATTACTGGAGTATTTACGTATGGAGCTGTAAGATATTAAGTTCTATATGGGTGCTAACGAATTGCAGTTTACAGGGAATTTCTTAAGTTCTTTATTCGTATTAAAGAAATTATAAACCATACAATTTTATATCTCTGCGAATATTAAATGAAATGTATTTTACGGTTGTGGTAATATCTGCTCCTAACTACATTTTTTTTAAAGGTCAAAATTTATCTTTTCCGCACTGCACTAATATTTCATATCTGCACACTCTGAGCTTCATCTACTGAACCGGCTTGGCTTGGATACGCTACCTCTTAGCGTCCACAGCTTAAAAATTTAAATTTAATGTTTCTATTTTCTGGTTGGGTAAGCCTATTCTAGCAGAACGCTGTTGGTTTGACTTCCATTGGCTTTTTGCACCCATGTGACTATTTACAAACTTTTTGACGTTACATCAGTATTTTTCCATCGACTGTTGGTACCTTCCTTAGCTTTCCAACTTATTGTATTGCCAAGGTTACAACTCACTGTTAGCCACCCTCTGCTTTACACATTATGACACTGTCTGCTACAAAAAACAGCTTGCTTCTACCCTCACAGATCCTAAGTTTCTAAACTAACAAGTACATTCACATAATATTTTACACATATATATAATAAACATACATAACATAATGGCTGTAATATCCACTTTATAGCAATTACTGATCGTTTATAGGCAGGCTATTACTTTTACATTATATAATTAAATTGATAGCAGTTAAGGGATAAAAAATACTGCCTCAACCCTAACACCTTAAACCACTTTTGAATTCAGGAAGAATGAAAATGTGTGCATTTTTAAATATAAAGAATGAAATGTCTAATTATTTTTAAAACGAAACCAGTTACATTACATGGTATTAAACCTGTAATTCTACATGGAAAAGTTAATCTCAAAACTGCTATAACCAGATCTTAATTTATGAAGTTAATGGCTGTATGTAAACAAAAAACCCTTAACTGATTTTGAGAGAATGCTGTGGTGCACGCAGTAACCCCATTAAAATCCTTTGTTACTGTAGAGATACAGACTTTATAACGCCATTAATGCATATTTCATCGCGACGAGACTAGTTAGGTTTTAATTATGATGAGGTCCATCGCAGCCATGTCGTTAGACCACAACGGGCGAGTTTTTCTTTTCTTCTTAATTACAGGTTGCGCATATACAACGTATGTTTACAGCTCTCGACAACTTGTGTTTTATTTCGTTTGCCTTCCAACTACTGCAAACTGCTTGTTACATCCTCTATGTCATCTAAGAAAACGTTTTAAGACCTCATGTGAAGATTTGTTGGAGACTTTTTAGCGAAGGTTTGCTATCCTGCATCGGATGAAATGGCAGGAAACTACCAACCAATCATTTATACACTCGATTGAACCTACGTTGCCAGGAGACTTAATTGTTGATTCAAAGGCAAATAAAGGCAGAGTTGCCATATGTACGAGAATTCTCGCTCGCATGTACTTGGGAAATATCTGCTCTGCTTGTATGCAAAATGTACAGTTCTTAATTTTTATTGTTACTTTCTCTACTATGTATAGTAAGTAGGGGAAGTATTGTATTCCACCCAAAAATTCGATATCGAGATTTTACCGGAAATACATGTTTTGAGACCCCCTGAATCCAAAAAATGCATTTTTGGAAATATGTCCGTGTGTGTGTGTGTGTGTGTGTGTGTGTGTGTGTGTGTGTGTGTCTGAGAACAGCATAACTCAGAAACGAACAGTCGGATAAACACCAAACTTGGTATTTACGTTCAGTATCTTCCGGAGACACAACACGAAGGTTTTCAAGAAAATCCCCTCACCTCAGATTACCCTTTATATGGAAAATTTTTCGAACATTTTAATTTTCTCAAAAATGGTCTAACGATTTTGATTAAAATATCATACGTTTAAGATATTTTCGTGACAAATGAAATGTATATCTCGAATTTTCTGGGAATGTCTCCAAAAGTATTCTACATTGTGAACTACTTTTGCATAACTGGTAAACCATAAGAGATAGACAAACTTTTACTACACAAAAAATGTAGATCGCATTAAAATACACAATTTGTGTCATATACATTTTTTTGTTGAGTGAACCTTTTTCCAGATATTGCCTGTTATTTCCTTAAATTTTCAATACTTATTACTTTTTCTCAAATTCGTTATTCATATTTTTTTTACTTTCCCTACTACGTATAGTAAGTAGGGGAAGCATTGTATTCCACCCAAAAATTCGATACCGAGATTTCACCGGAAATACATGTTTTGAGACCCCCTAAATGCAAAAAAAAGCATTTTTGGAAACATGTCCGTGTGTGTGTCTGTGTATCTGTGTGTGTGTGTTCGTGTGTCTGTGTGTATGTGTGTGTGTGTGCCTGTGAACAGCATAACTCAGAAACGAACAGTCGGATAAACACCAAACTTGGTATTTAGGTTCAGTATCTACCAGAGATGCGACATGAAGGTTTTCAAGAAAATCCCCCCACCCCAGACTACCCTTTACATGGAACATTTTTCGAAAATCTTAATTTTCTCAAAAGTGGCTCTAACGATTTTGATTAAAATATATGTTTAAGATATTGTCATGACCAATGAAATGTATATCACGAACTTTCTGGAAATGTCTCCAAAAGTGTGCTTCATTGTGAACGACTTTTGCATAACTGGTAAACCATAAGAGATAGGCAAAAGTTTACTACACAAAAAATGTAGAACGCGTTAAAATACACAATTTATTTCATATACATTTTTGTTGTTGAGTGAACCGTTTTCGAGATATTGCTTGTTCTTCCCTTAAATTTTCCAATACTTATACGTTTTCTCAAATTCGTTATTCATTTTTTTATGTCCTGACATGCAAAGAGAATGGAATGCGCCACATAGCAACCAGCGTTAAAATATTTGACTATCGCCTAAAACCTACCAATCCCCCTTGCATCTACAAGAAAATTAGCAATAAGATTAACATCTCGATTAACATGAAGCATATGGAGAATAAGCGTTTGTAAAAATAGTTTTTACAAGAGTAGAGAAAGTCATGTGAGTGTAACACATCAGATTTTTACTACTTATATTGAATACGAATATTGAATATTAGGAAGTAATGCCGAGAGGTAATTCCGCAAAGTTGCAAGATTTAGAAGAGTTTTCGTGGGTATACATTTATTGGGTGTCCCACACTGCCATCCATCCTCTCGCTAGCTGGTGGCGCAAATAAAGTGCCCCCCCCAAAAAAACTTTATTGAAAGGAGGAACGGTAGAGCTTTAATAATGATTGCTGAAAAGTGTTTTCTATATAGTAGTGAAATATTTTATTTATAGATTTATTGTGCCATTTGTAAAGCTTCCTCTAACAAAAAAGGAAGGTTTGCTCTCCCCCAACATTTCCAACACATAACATTTTATTTAGAGCGATTTTAAATAAAATCGTAGATAATATTTTATGTTGTTGTTCACCAACGGCACTGGGGATTAATTGATCTGCATCATTTTCCCTCTGGCTTCCCAATATAAAGCCAGTAAGTTTCACTTGTAAGGCCTTTGCATTTGGCGAGATGTTTGTTCAGGATGACATCTTCACCTACAATTGGGTGTAGATAGGCATCCTATCTTGTAGAGGTGTCCTGCAAGGCAATTGTGGCCAGTTGCCATCCTAAATAAGGCCTCTGCAGTTTCCCTTGCATTTTTTGTACATCAACTCTATCTTTATTATTCTTATAATTTTTATCTTTTAATTTATCTTCTTCATTAAGTCTCTGCTGTCTTTTAAAATGTTGTTTAATGTTATTTAATTGTATATTTATTTCTTTTTGTCCTACAGGTTTTATTTGTTGTATTGCACCTTTCTTTGCTAATTGATCCGCATATTCATTGCCCAAAAGTCAGACATGAGCTGGGATCCATTGTAGAGTGACAAGATTTCTAGTTTCAGCTGCTTTGATTAGACTTCTTATTTTTTTAATATTTCTTGTTGTTTTATTATTGTAATTTACTATTCCGTCTATGGCTGATTTTGAGTCTGATAAGATGACAATTTTTACTTTCTCTACTACGATAGTAAGTAGGGGAAGTATTACATTCCACCCAAAAATTCGATACCGAGATTTCACCGGAAATACATTTTTTGAGACCTCCTGACTCCAAAAAACATGGAAACATGTCCATGTGTCTGTCTGTGAACAGCATAACTCAGAAACGAACAGTCGGATAAATACCAAAAGTGGTATTTAGGCTCGTAAATACGGACAATATATTAAAAAAGTATATCAATATGAGATGGCGGAGATATACAGAACTTTACCACAATATAACACAAAATGCTCAGTAGAAAAGGAATATCATCCCATTATCAGTTTACTCTCAGATTCTGAATTGGTATGAACGGTACCACTTGGAATTTGAAATGATAATGCAGTTTGTTGAAAATCATTGAGGTAGAAATTTTCTTACTCTTCCCCTAAGGGCTTTTAGCATAAAAATGAAAGGTTCGTGCACTTAGGTTAATCATTGTTTATGTTTTCATGATTGCTCCTTCACACCTGAAAAATGAAATGACTCGAACCACGGATTTTGCTACTGATTTACCGCCGAGTTACAAAGGCGATATGCCGAACGCGATCTTAAATCTTCACATTCACTTTAGGTTCCGAGCCAAACTTCAAGGTGAACTCATATTCTCCAAAACATCCTATATAACTTAAAGGCGACTTCTAATGTTGCAAGTACTTCTGATTTCCAGCATTAATAGTTTACCATACAAGTCAGCAACGCAGTATTGCTGACATATAAACCGCCCGTTTCTACTATTTGTGGGTAGATGAAGTAGGTATTATAGTCCATCTAAAAATTTGATATTGAGACTTCATCGAAAATACACTAAGATTCTCCTAATTATAAGTAAAAGGACTTTTAGAAATTGATTTGTCTGTCTATGAATAACATTACTCAAAAATCTGATGTGTTGCACCCATATGACTTTCCCTACTCTTATACAAACTATATTTACAAGCGCTTATTCTCCATCTACTTCATGTTATTTGAGATAAACATTTGTAGAAACTATCTTATTGCTAATTTTCTTGTAGATGCAAGCGGAATATGGTAGACTTTAAGCGATAGTCAAATCTTTTAAGAGCTGGTTGCTATGTGCAGCATTGCATTCTCTTTGCATGTCCAGGACGTTAATAAACACGAATAACGAATTCCCATTTGAGAAAAAGTATGGAAAATTCCAACAAATAACAAGGAATATCTCGGAAAAGGGTCACTCAACAAACAAATGTGTCTGACATAAATAGTGTGTTTTAACGAAATCTACATTTTTTGGGTAGTAAAATTTTGTCTATTTCTAACGGTTTACCAGTTCTTCGAAAGTCATTCAGAATGAAGAGGATTTTTGGGGACATTCCCAGAAAATTCAAGATATACATTTCATTTGTCATGAAACTATCTTAAACATATGATATTTTAATAAAAATCGTTAGACTTTTTGAGAAAATCAAAATTTTTGAAAAATATTCCAGTAAAGGGTAGTCTGTGGTGGGGGATTTTCTTAAAAATCTTCGTATCGTATCCTTGGAAAATACTAAATTCAAATACCAAGTTTGGTTTTTATCCGACATTTCGTTTTTGAGTTATGCTGTTGACAGAGAGGCAGACACACAGACAGACACATATACGGACATATTTCTAAAGAGGTTTTATTTGGATTCAGGGCACCTCAAAACTTGTATTTCCGGTGAAATCTTGGTATCAAATTTTTGGGGGAATGCAATACTTCCAAAACGAGTCGTCGATAAATACCAAATTTCATACTTGGATCACATATAATTAAGGATGCCAGGCAAAAATTTTAAGAAAACCTCCTTATACAAGCTACACTTTATATGAGAAAAAACCTGTCCGTTCTTTCCTCAAAAAATAGCTATAACGTTTTGATTAAGATATATGTTTGAGGCATTAACATGAAAACTAGAATGTGTATATTGCAATTTCTTTGAGAAGCCTTCATTCTTATGAACTTTTATATAATTTTATATAACAAGGATATCATAAGAGTTAGACAAAGACTTACTTCAGGGAAAATGTTAGATCGTTAAAATACAGGATTTGTGCGAAATAAGCTTTTTTACGTAGCACTAGCCATTTTCGAGATGTCGCGAATGATACCGAGATGTCTTAAATCATCCAGTATTTTAAGCAATATACTTTCAAGTGCCGTTGTTTTGCTTCCCCCCAAAAAACAAAGAGTATGTACTTAGTCCACCACGATATGAATGCGTGCGTTGGGAAGAGGAAGTAAGCAGTTACGGAATAAGTGAGGGGGTACCGGAAGGACAGTCAGGTAAAAAACTTTCGCAGTCCCGATTTGTATTTACTAGCGAGGCTGAGGCCTGCAAATGTCGTGCTGTTTTCATTGTGTAACTGCACATTCCGCTATCACTTTCCCCCTCACTCCCCTCTGATCCCAAGCCTTGAGAACGTTCGCATCGTCAACAAAAACAGTGGCGCACTCATATCGTGGCCGACTTTTAGTAACATCAAAGCAGGCGAATACAAAACAGCTGACTATCGTATCGGTCTCCCGTATGCATTGTGCAGATGTTACAAAATGTGTATTTAAACCATTTCTGCCAACATGTATCGTATTTAACATTGAAATAAATAGGAAAAACAAGCTTTTGTATGAATAAGAATATACATGAAAACAAGTCATAGCGTGCGGAGAAAGGTTTTTTTCAGCACGTATACTTATTTTTTGGCATTTCGACTTCCCTAAGGCCTCAGTTTGTTTATGTACCTACTTCTGCAGTGTCCTGACCTTGTAGTACGCATGCGCATAGCATCAAAATTGTTCTATAGCAGGGATTCACAATCAGTCCACTCCTCCACGGACCCTCCAGGAAAATAGAATAAATCAAGTCCATCGCAATTAAACAATAAGAAATAAAAAGCAGCATAGTTTAGTGAAGACAGAAATTATATCTGGATGGAAACTTGCCAGACTCAATTTTCACCTCTCTAGGAGTCGACGCTTGGCGAGTTTGCTGGCATTAGTTCCAAAATTAATTATAGTAGCGCGAGATGGACAGACGACGAGGCTGAGAAGTCGCTGTCCTGAATAATACGAATTTCGCTTAACAAGTACTCAGAGAATATGTATTTGAATTTGTGTTGGATAGAATTATTAATTTGGAAGAATTCAGTTTATTGTATGCGCATCATTGTAACTCTTACCAATACTCTAATATCTATGGTAACGTAAATGGTTTTATTTATTGAACTTTGAAAGAACTTCTATATGTGACCAAACTTTGAAAATTTCAAGGGTACCTGTGGTAGCTGAGATTTGAGGCAATATTTTTAACACTTAAATGATTTCAGTCTAATTATATAATATAAAATATAATAACAGCTCGCCTTAAAGCAATATGTGTGTAATATAATATATAAAATGTATGTAACAGTCATTGTATTAATGTTTATATTATTATATACATGTATAATAATGTTATGTGAATGTATTACGTAATTTAATAATGTAGGAGCTGTGAGAATATAGCTCAAAAGGTGCTAACAATGAGGTAACAATGAGGAACCTTGATGCAATAATGAATTGGAAAGTTTAATAATGCTACTAGTAATTCTTGGAAACAATAACATAATATTTTTAAAACAGTTTATAAATAGCCAATCAACAACTAGAAAAAAAAGGTTAAGTTGAATAAAAGTATTCTATTCAGTAGAATTAGCCAATCAGAGACTTGAAATACATGAAATTTGCAAATTCAGGCGGTAGAAGTCAGTTGCTAGTAGACAGTGTTCCTAACCGGACGCGAGACGCGTCCTCGAGAAGTTCAATACGTATGCAGTGTGAGACGAAAATTCATTACGGCGAGAATATTATAATGTTTACGTGTTAAAAATAGTGCAAGTAATTAATAAATAATCTCACAGCTCTCTATATCACTAAAGTGTTATTTAATCGTGTGAAGGATTAATAAAAGTAGTGAAGTAAAAATTATAATCTGTGTAAGCCTACATTCTTTAGCCGCATCACTCCCTGTTAAGAGAAACATGTTTCTACAAATTAATACTGACGCAGCCGAGGCAAACAAAAATAAATATAATATTTAAAGAAACATTCAAATTACAAAGTTAATTTTTTAAAACTTGGGGCGAAGGCCAACGGAAAGAAAACTTGGGGCAAAGGCCACCGGAAAGTGAACATTAGGGCGAAGGCCACCGGAAACTTTGTACCATACGTGGGGCAGTTAATACTTCAAGTTCGGCTCCCCAACAGTAGAACTAGAATACAACTCCTCCTAAAATACACCTACTTCAGATTAAATGTGATATGTGAAAAATGTTCCATGTAAAGGGTAATCTGGGGTGGGGGGATTTTCTTGAAAACCTCCGTGTCGCATCTCTGGAAGATACTGAACCTAAATACCAAGTTTGGTGTTTATCCGACTGTTCGTTTCTGAGTTATGCTGTTCACAGACAGACACACAGCCACACACGGACATGTTTCCAAAAATGCAAAACATATATTTCCGGTGAAATCTCGGTATCGAATTTTTGGGTGGAATACAATACTTCCCCTACTTACTATACGTAGTAGAGAAAGTAAAATGCTACCTTCATCTTGCGTTTAAAAGGGAGTTCGAAAAGATCCCCCTCTGCGTCTCTACAAGGCAGGCACCTGTTGAACACACGTTTGAACACCCAAAGTACGAATTTCTACAGCCGAAATAGTTTAAAAAACACACGCCGAATACTATCCTCTAAATCTGGGATCTCCAAACTTTCTAGCCTTAGGGCCATACTACTTACTCCAGTAAGTTCAAGGGCCAAAACCGTTTTCATTTTCTGGCATTATCTATAATTTCTAGAGTAGTCTCCGAGTACGCGCGACTTGCGTGAGAAAACACTCTCCAAAATGAAGTACACAAAGATCTAAGTTGACCGATGAGCATATTAAACATATTTTAATAATTGCTACAAGTAAAATTGCTCCACAACTACAAACTATTCTCTGTAGAAAATACAATTACATAAATCTCATTAGTATTTTTACTTTCTCTACTACGTATAGTAGGTAGAGGAAGTATTGTATTCCATCCAAAAATTCGATACCGAGATTTCACTGGAAATACATGTTTTGAGGCACCATGAATCCAAAAAAAGCATTTTCGGAAACATGTCCGTATGTGTGTCTATCTGTGTGTGTGTGTGTGTTTCTGTCTGTGAACAGCATAACTCAGAAACGAACAGTCGGATAAACACCAAACTTGGTATTTAGGTTCAGTATCTTCCAGAGATGTGACACGAAGGTTTTCAAGAAAATCCCCCTACCCCAAATTACCCTTTACATGGAACATTTTTCGAAAATTTTAATTTTCTCAAAAATGGCTCTGACGATTTTGATTAAAATATTATATGTTTAAGATATTTTTATGACAAATAAAATGTATATCTTGAATTTTCTGGGAGTGTCTCCAAAAGTATTCTTCATTGTGAACGACTTTTGCATAACTGGTAAACCATAAGAGATAGACAAAATTTTACCACACAAAAATGTAGATCGCGTTAAAACACACAACTTATGTCATAAAAATGTTTTTTTTTTGAGTGAACCATTTTCGAGATATTTCTTGTTATTCCCTTAAATTTTTCAATACTTATTTTCTTAAATGGGAATTCGTTATTCATTTTTTTGTCTTGGATATGCAAAGAGTATTAATCTGTGGCAAAGGGAATGGTGCTGCACCTAACAACTAGCTATTAAGAGGTATGTATTTGCTTAAAGGCTACTGTATTTCTATATTACCCTTGTAAATATATATTCCCCTTACATCTACAAGAAAATTAGCAATAAGATAGAGTCTGCAAATGTTTATCTCGATTAACATGAAATAGTTGGAGAATAAGCGTTTGTAAAACTAGTTTGTACAAGAGTAGAGAAAGTCACGTGAGTGTAACACATCAGATTTTTTACAAGTGGACACCCCGCGGTTTCATTCGCGCTAATTTAGCTTTTATGTTCCTGAAGGATTTACAGGATAAAAATCATATGTGTGATTTAGGATATATACATTCGAAACATCGGTATACATACATATACGATAGTGGAGAATTTTTTTTATTGTAGTGTTGTATTGTATTTCGACTGTTGGGGAGCCGAACTTGTAGTAGTTGCAACCGCACATATGGTAAAATGTTTCCGGTAGCCTTCGCCCCAATTTTTTTAAAAATATTAACTTTGTAATTTGACTGTTTCTTTAAGTATTAAATATTTACGTTTGCCTCGGCTGCATCAGTATTTTTGTTAGAGACACGTTTCTCTTATCAGAGTTGTGATGCGACAAGAATGTAGGCTTAAACAGATTATAATTTTACTTCACTACATTTATTAATCCTTGACACAATTTAAATAACACTTCACTGATATAGAGAGCTGTGAGATTCTTTTTATCAGTTAATTACACTTTTAACACGTAAGCTTACTTCTCGTCTCACACGAATACATATTATATTTCTTGAAGACACTTTTTGCGCCTGGTTAAGAACACTGTTTGCAGGGAACTGACTTCTAGATTTGTAAATTTTGCTTTATTTCAGTTTCTGATTGGCTAATCCTGCTCCAATAGAATACCTTTATTTAATTAAAGCTTTTTCTGGTTGTTGATTGACTATTTTATAAACTGTCATTAAAATTACATTATTGCTTCCAAGAATCAGAAGTAGTATTGTTAAAATCTCAAACGCATTATTGCTTCAAGGTTACCTCATTGTTACCTCATTGTTTGCAACGTTTAACCTATTATTCTCACAGCTCCTACATTATTAAATTACGAAATACATTCACATAACATTATTACACATGGATACAATAATATAAACATATACAATGACTGTAATATACACTTTTTATTTGTTAGATACACATATTGCTTCAAGGCGGGCTGTTATTGAATATACATATTGTATAATTAGACTGAAATCATTTAAATGTTAAAAACACTGCCTCAATACTCCTTACTCCAACATAACTACCGAAGGTGAAACCGCGGTATGTTCACTAGTTTATAATGTTAGTGGTATTCATTTCAATTATTTGTTAGTTATTATGCTTAAGTTACACTTTCTGCGTATTATACTTGTCATTAAGCTTTACCTAGCAAGTAAATAAAACCGAGTTATTATCATTCTGTGTTTTTTTATCCAACTTATCGCAGCAACAATAATAATAAGCCATTAGCTGTCGCGAGCCGGATTAATCACACTGGTCATTAGTTGTCGCGGGCCGGATTGATGGCCGGATTTGGCCCGCGAGTCGTAGTTTGGAGACCTATGCTCTAAATCGTCGATCGTAACTATATAGTGAGAAGGTCAGTCAATTATTCTCGTCTAATTTTTTCTCTACTAAAACTATTGTCTGTCTCCTTTAGTCCAAAACAGAACTAGCGTGTTTAAATTTTTCTTATATCCTATACATTGCAGGTTTCTTAGGAATGATAAAACTAGGAATTTCTGTATAAATTTAAGATGACCGTCCACATGTGAATACGTTCAAGCAAAACTTAATACAATAAACACACCCTGTCCGTTGTATACTCATAATAACTACACATAGCTTCAAATAACGGCATTCCAATTACACAATGACAAATAATGTTAGAATGAACTATAAATGCCATTAACCTCCATAGGCACGTGAGCTAGGCTATCACAAAGCAAAGTCATTTAACCCGATACCTGTTACGAGGCAAACACGGCGGCCGCCAGTCGCGTCATTCGGGATAAACCCGTTATTTGCTTTACATTCCCTTACTGCCTATCCTGTCTTCCTCTCCCCTCCCTCATTACCTCCTAAACCCTGTTAATTCGTAAGAAGAGTAATCATAAGTGTCTCCGCGTTTGAAATTGATTCTAAAAAGCTCTCCGCAGGTTAAAACTGTTGGAAACATTTGTTCTATGGCATGCGGCATAGACAGTGTTATCAATTCAGCATTTTTCGCGCTAGATCTTGAGGTTTTATGTAATATCCGTGGAATAAACATTAATTTTTATGGTTCAGATGATCGTGTATGGCCTTTAACGACTTTCCCTTCTTTCTTAGTTTAGCAAAACTTTAAAGGTTTATTATCCGTTTATTGGGTAGATGATGCAATTCTGCTACGCCAGCTTTCGGTTCATGGACCGCAAAACATTTGATTAGCAATAACCGTTGCTGTTAAACTTGCGACATCAGTATGACTGAAATAAAATAGTTTTACTGCGCTAATAAAACCCCTTCACCATCTTTTCGAACTGCACACAAGAATTTCTTACGTTTTCCTAGAGCCTTGAACACTGAGTTAAGCCTCAGCGTAGACAGGCGCGGTAGGGGCGCTGATAGAATGTCATTTGGATCAGAATAAATAGGATGAGTGAAATTTCTCATTGAGTGGTCTTAAATTTGTTTGTATAAGATAGGTATTTTTGTGTTTAACAACGGTTCAGTACGAGGGCTGTCCCAGAAGTACCCGACCTAACAAAGAAAACAAAAATTTTGGGAAAAAACATCTTTATTTCTCTACATAGCCTCCTTTCACCTCGATACACTTTTCCCAGCGATGTTCAATAGCTTCGATATCCTGTTTGTAGTGAGAACCGTCGAGTTCTGCAAAATAGCCATCAACTGCAGACTACACCTCCTCATTATTGGTGAATCGTTTACCACCAACCCATTTCTTCAACTTTGGAAACAGAAAATAATCAGAGGAGGCTAAATCTGGCAAATAGGATGCATAAGGAAGCAATTCAAACTTTAAGTCATTGATTTTGGCCATGGCGATAATGGATGTGTGAACTGGTGCTTTGTCTTGATGAAATGAAACTTTCTTTTTCACTAAATGCGGCTGTTTTTTCTTTGTTTCATCACTCAAACGCTGCTATAGGTTCGCATAATACTCGCCATTGTAGCTTTTCGTTTTTGAAGATAATAAAAATTATCCTACGTGCATCCCTAAAAACTGACGCCATGACCTTGCCTGCAGATGGAACTGTCTTTACTTTCTTTGGAGCCAATTTTCCCCTTTCAATCCAATTTTTTGACTGTTCCTTCGTCTCAGGTATGAAGTGATGGACCCATGTTTTATCCATGGTATTAAATCAGCGCAAAAACTCGGCTTTATTGCAGCAAAACATCGCCAAATACTCGACTGAAACATCTTCACGATGCTGCTTTTGTTCCATTGTGAGTAAACGCGGCACCCATCTTGCGTACAGCTTTATCACGTCGAAATTTTCAGTCAGTATGCGATGTACGACACTTTTTGAAATGCCTAAGATGTCTGCTAGTTCGTGCACTCAGTAGACGGTCATCCAATACCATTTTGTAGACTTTCTTCACAATTTCTAGTGTAGTCACCTCATTTGGTCGACCGCTGGGATGTTCGTCTTGGCAGCTCGTACCGTCTCGCTTAAACTCAGCCACCCAATATTTTAATATTGTAAACGAAGGAGCAGACTCCCCCAGAATAGAATCTAGCTCAGTTTTAGTATTAGTTGAACTAAAACCTTTCAAATGAAGGTATTGTATCACATAACGAGACCAGTTTTATCTGTGTTTACAAATTCACTGAGAGAGTTCACTATTGATGGCTGTAAACAATTACTAAACAATGTAGCATCGTCAAACTTCAAACCTAAGCTTTATAAGGGTGGTACTTTCTAACATAGTCATTTGTTTGAAACATCAGCCACTATCTATACATCAGGTCGGTCCGGTACTTCTGGGACTGCCCTCGTATCTCAGAGATAAGAATTTCAACTGCCGTGTCCATGACTGCTACATCAAGTGAAATTCATGAACAACACATTCATGATGATTTTGGTATGTTTTACAAAACATGTTTATCTTCACTTTTCATATCCAGCATATATGACCAGCGGAGGATGTGAATTTTAAAAGGTGAGTGAATTTTCAAGAACAATTTACCAAAAACCTAATTTCATATATTTTAATCTTTTAAGCCTTATTTTCACTGTCACGTGTTCATTAATAGCAAAGCTGATCTATTTTTAATACAGTTAGGCTTGCAATTACAGTGTAGGTTTAAATTATGTAAACGCAAGCACACAAATCGGTCTTCTTTGCCGACCTAGAGGTGGCGAGTGTACTTCTAGCCTTCACTTAAAAATGAAGTTGTTTACTTCGAGACTTATCGAAAGGGCTATATCACCCGCAATTACTTATTGCAAGGTAAAATCGGTATTTTACATTTGAGTCTTTCTTTTCTACAGACCTTACTCTTATTGCAGATTTTGAAGGAGAAGAAACACTACGTTCTATTTATTTGTTCTTGATTTATTATATGTATAGTTCGTTTCTTGTTTTGTCTTCTTTTTACTTTCTCTACTACGTATAGTAAGTAGGGGAAGCATTATATTCCACCGGAAATACATGTTTTGAGGCCCCCGAATACAAAAAAAGCATTTTTTGGAAACATGTCCGTGTGTGTGTGTGTGTGTGTGTGTGTGTGTGTGTCTGTGAACAGCATAACTCAGAAACGAACCTTCGGATAAACACCAAACTTGGTATTTAGGTTCAGTATCTTCCAGAGATGCGACACGAAGGTTTTCAAGAAAATCCCCCCACCCCAGATTATCCTTTACATGGAACATTTTCGAAAATTTTAATTTTTCCAAAAATGGCTCTAACGATTTTGATTAAAATATCATACGTTTAAGATATTTTCATGACAAATGAAATGTATATCTTGAATTTTCTGGGAATGTCTCCAAAAGTATTCTTCATTATGAACGACTTTTTCATAACTGGTAAACCATAAGAGATAGACAAAATTTTACTACACAAAAAATGTGGATCGCGTTAAAATACACAATTTATGTCATATACATCTTTTTTTTTGTTGAGTGAACCATTTGCAAGATATTGCTTGTTATTCCCTTAAATTTTCCAATACTTATACTTTTTCTTAAATTCGTTATTCAATTTTTTTTTTGTTCTGGTAATGCAAAGAAAATGGAATACTGCACATAGCAACCAGCTCTTAAAATATTTGACTATCCCTTAAAAGCTACCATATTCCCCTTGCACCTACAAGAAAATTACCAATAAGATTGACATCTCGATATCTCGATTAATATGAAATAGATGGAGAATTAGCGTTTGTAAAAATAGTTTGTACAAGAGTAGAGAAAGTCATGTGAGTGTAACACATCAGATTTTTTCATCTCCTATTGATATCACATTGCGCGCCGCTCTAATTATTATTTACTTTTGACAGTGTTTATCGTCTGTTCTTACTACAGGACCGTATTTAGAGGCGGTGTGTCTAGGGTTCAAACCCCCCCCCACCCGGAACTTCTGACAGTTTGATTTATTTAAATTCATAGCAAATCAACATGGGAAAATGCCGTTAGAAACAGTAGGTCTATTGCTAGTAGCATATTTACAGAAAAAGGCAAACTTAATTTCGTCACCTTACATAGCTAAGGGACAATACATTCAGGTTTTCGAGCAGTCTTCATGTTTTGTGCTGTAAGGTGGAATATCCTCATTCAGATGAGTTTTTCTTGTCTGTATAATGTCTCCAAGCAATTTTCTTATCCATGTAACGTCTATATACTACGGAGTAGGTACATGGTAACTGTGTGGGGTACTGTTAAGTTTAGATCTACTTCTGGAAAACCCTCCCCGACATTTTTTTCTTGGTACGGGTATGTATTACTACATAGATTACCATAGGCGGTGCACATGATGATACATGAAATTAAATATTTGGAAAAGGAAATTTTGTAAGGAAACGTTCCAGGCCTAAGGTTAAGATACCTCCACGGCATTTGCCAACTACAAGTACTGAGGAAAACTGGAAGAAACTTCATCAGAGGACGGTCCTCCTGGATTTGAACCGGGTTCCGTTCATGAGTAAGTGTTTAAACGACCTCTGCCATCCCTGACGGTACATTTTTTCTGCTCTATCTACGTAACTGTTTTATTCCTTCTGTCTTTTACGGATTTCTGTAGTTTACTATGTTGCATTTTGTGTGATCTTTTTACTTTCTCTACTACGTATAGTAAGTAGGGGAAGTATTGTATTCCATCCAAAAATTTGATGCCGAGATTTCACCAGAAATACATGTTTTGAGACCTCCTGAATCCAAAAAAAGCATTTTTGGAAACATGTCCGTGTGTGTGTCTGTGTGTGTGTCTGTGTGTGTCTGTGAACAGCATAACTCAAAAACTAACAGTCGGATAAACACCAAAATTGGTATTTACGTTCAGTATCTTCCAGAGATGCGACACGAAGATTTTCAAGAAAATCCCCCCATCCCAGACTACCCTTTACACGGAACATTTTTCGAAAATTTTAATTTTCTCAAAAATGGCTCTAACGATTTTGATGAAAATATCATATGTTTAAGATAATGTCATGAGAAATGAAATGTATATCTCGAAATTTCTGGGAATGTCTCCAAAAGTATTCTTCATTATGAACGACTTTTGCATAACTGGTAAACCATAAGAGATAGACACAATTTTACTACACAAAAAATGTAGATCGCGTTAAAATACACAACTTATGTCATATACATTTCTTTTGTTGAGTGAACGGTTTTCGAGATATTGCTGTTATTTCCTTAAATTTTCCAATACTTATACTTTTTCTCAAATTCGTTATTCATTTTTTTATGTCCTGGACATGCAAAGAGAATGGAATGCGCCACATAGCAACCAGCGATAAAATATTTGACTATCGCTTAAAAGCTACCATATTCCCCTTGCATCTACAAGAAAATTACAAATAAGATTGACATCTCGATATCTCGATTAATATGAAGCATATGGAGAATAGGCGTTTGTAAAAATAGATTGTACAAGAGTAGAGAAAGTCATGTGAGTGTAACACATCAGATTTTTTTTACTTTCTCTACTACGTATAGTAAGTAGGGGAAGCATTGCATTCCACCCAAAAATTTGATGCCGAGATTTCACCGGAAATACATGTTTTGAGACCCCCTGAATCCAAAAAAAGCATTTTTGGAAACATGTCCGTGTGTGTGTCTGTCTGTGTGTCCGTGTGTCTGTGTGTCTGTGTCTGTGAACAGCATAACTCAAAAACGAACACTCGGATAAACACCAAACTTGGTATTTAGGTTCAGTATCTTCCAGAGAAGCGACACGAAGGTTTTCAAGAAAATCCCCCACCCCAGACTACCCTTTACATGGAACATTTTTCGAAAATTTTAATTTTCTCAAAAATGGCTCTAACGATTTTGATTAAAATATCATATGTTTAAGATATTTTTATGGTAAATAAAATGTATAACTTGAATTTTCTGGGAATGTCTCCAAAAGTATTCTTCATTGTGAACGACTTTTGCATAACTGGTAAACCATAAGAGATAGACAAAATTTTACTACACAAAAAATGTAGATCGCGTTAAAATACACAACTTATGTCATATACGTTTCTTTTGTTGAGTGAACCGTTTTCGAGATATTGCTTGATATTTCCTTAAATTTTCCAATACTTATACTTTTTCTCAAATTCGTTATTCATTTTTTTTATGTCCTGGACATGCAAAGAGAATGGAATGCGCCACATAGCAACCAGCGTTAAAATATTTGACTATCGCTTAAAAGCTACCATATTCCCCTTGCATCTACAAGAAAATTACCAATAAGATTGACATCTCGATATCTCGATTAACATGAAGCATATGGAGAATAGGCGTTTGTAAAAATAGATTGTACAAGAGTAGAGAAAGTCATGTGAATGTAACACATCAGATTTTTTTTAATGTTATTCGTTCGAGTTGTCTTTTTGCAACTAAGTTCTTAAAATCGCTTCCTTTTTGCGTAAATGTAATAGAATAATAGTTGTAATAACAGTTGTAATAGAATTTCTTCTGTATTTCTTGTTCTTTTTCGACCCATATATACTTATGTGAACAGGCTTAACTGTAAATATTATATTTGATGTGTAATAATAACATATTTTGAAACTTCATGGCAAAATTGCCAATCCTGGAGGAATTAAAGTTTATAGTTCTCTCTCGTCGTGGTACTTGCTACGTAACGATGATGTTTTGTCTCGTGATGAGCCTCAGATGCAGGTTGGTAGCCCTGACGTAGTCTCCCCACTCAATTTCCTGCCCATGTCATTCATTCCATCACACAGCAGAACGGAAACAGGACTGCTGGCCCTGAAATATGCCTCATTGGCTGATTGATTAGGTCCGTTACCCTGACAACACACAGAGGGTCTGCTAGGACATTAACTTGGTTTTTAGAGGGGGTGTGTAGAACGGTAGACGTCAGTCTGCGCTTCCGGAGCGTATCGCGTGCACGTGCACAGACTGCAGTTATCCTCACATTCTCCCAGTACCAGCGGGACCTCCTTTTCTATAAATACTCTTTGACAGGGAAGCAATTCTTTTGCATATGAAGGCAAGTGATTACTGTGCGCTCCAAATCTCTTGACGTTTCGTGACAACAAATACGAAATGGCCGCGCTGTTGCCAAACTTTACTTCGCTTCGTTTCGAACGTTACGCGTTCGTTATAAATGCCATGGCAATGTTCACTTAAAAAACTACAAGAAAACAAGAAGAGACACAATAATGGAAATGTAATACACAAATAGAAAAATAAAAACCATACCTTTCTATGCATCTTTTGTTATTCAAGCAGCACTGCTAACGGCACACCACGCATGCCTTAATGCTGTAAGTTCTTGACATTTCGAGAAGTTAAGATTTTTGCGGTTTTATTTGTTGGCATACCTTTTAAAGAAATTATACACACCGAAGACAACAGCTCTAACCTTACTGGTACTACAGGGCTTACTAAGAGACATTTTCATGAAAGAGTTAACTTTATAAACGCTAGGACAAAGCCTGTTACTGCAAGAACTGAGTACACCGCAATTGAATTCACAACTGAGTTGTTTAACCTTCCAGCAATCGCGCTGTAAAAAGTACACCAACAGTATTTTTCTTTGTCAATATTTTCACAATGTTTTAAGCTTGAGCTATCACGTCAATGGTGCAATGAATTCGGTTGTTAATGCTTCCTCAGGAATGTGATGACAATTGCTGATTCTTTGCTTAAAGCTTTCAGTTGAATTATTTTTATTTATTTATATTTTTTGTAGTGCATTCCAAGTAATGAGGTTTTGAATGTTGTAAAAAACACAACACGCTCTTCTCATGTAACGGATATGTGCTTGGTTCTAGGACTCGGCATTATGCAGAAGCATAATAATCATTAAAATGCACGTAAGCATTCGTTTTCCAATTACTCTGTGAAACAAAACCATATGTGCCGTTGTTTATTAAAAAATCTGATGTGTTACACTCACATGACTTTCTCTCTTCTCTTGTACAAACTATTTTTACAAACGTTTATTCTCCATATGCTTCATGTTAATCGAGATATCGAGATGTCAATCTTATTGCTAATCTTCTTGTAGATGCAAGGGGAATATGGTTTTAAGCGATAGTCAAATATTTTAAGAGCTGGTTGCTACGTGGAGTATTCCATTTTCTTTGCATTACCAGGACAAAAAAATTAATAACGAATTCCCATTTGAGAAAAAGTATAAGTATTGGAAAATTTAAGGGAATAACAAGCAATATATCGAAAATGGTTCACTCAACAAAAAAAATGTATATGACATAAATTGTGTATTTTAATGCGTTCCACATTTTTTGTGTAGTAAAATTTTGTCTATCTCTTATGGTTTACCAGTTATGCAAAAGTCGTTCACAATGAAGAATACTTTTGGAGACATTTCCAGAAAATTCGAGATATACATTTCATTTGTCATGAAAATATCTTAACATATGATATTTTAATCAAAATCTTTAGAGCCATTTTTGAGAAAATTAAAATGTTCGAAACATGTTCCATGTAAAGGGTAATCTGGGGTGGGGGGATTTTCTTGAAAACCTTCGTGTCGCATCTCTGAAAGATACTGAACCTAAATATGAAGTTTGGTGTTTATCCGACTGTTCGTTTCTGAGTTATGCTGTTTACAGACACACACAGACACACACACACGGACAGACATACACACACGGACATGTTTACAAAAACATTATGTATGGTTTTATAGAGCTGCATCAGAGAGCTTCGAAAGACTACCTATTAGAAAACCTCGTGAGAATTACTTCTAAATTTATTTAGGACATGGAGAATGGCACATTATTAAGTGATAATTGTATCTATGACACAACAATATATCAAATAACCACGACAGCAATGGATTTGTTACTATTACAAACATAACTATAACTAAAAGTCTCCGTTTAAACATCACGAAAGATAAAATTAATGGCGAACCATTGGGTGTAAAAATGCCATTATCTTTTCTCCTTGTTCAGGAAAACATGGCCTTTTATCCTAGCTACTTGTTGCTTTTCTGAAATATGAAATACGCATGCGCGCACATGATATTGCAATTAAAGTTTTACCAGCGGCGAGGTGTATTGTCCATATAAGGCAACGCCACACTGCTGCTATTCGCTATGCTGTTTTAGTGGACACGCCTCAAACGTCAAGAGATTTGGTCCCATAATAGTGCCGTGCAGCTACGAGCAAAATCTCTTACGTACTTAGGCCGATGCAGATGGAGTCTATGTGAAACGTTTAACAGCCCCTCCTATTTTTACTACAAAACATAAATGATATTAAGACGTTTTTACTCACACAAGTAAACCATGTTTCACCATAGCCCATACTATTGCAAAAACCAGTAAATTGTCCAGTGTTTTAACCAAGCGCTTCAGAGGAGCCTTTTATATTTAAATTTGGAAACCATAACCTCGTGAGATCCACGCGACCATTATTTGTGAGACACAGCGCGGATCAGCTAAAGATCACAATGTGTAGATGGAATTCTGAAGCAATATTTAGACGATCCTAACAATCTGTGTCTCTGTATAAATATGATTGTGTTTTAGGCCTGGCAACCCCGAGCGAAGTGGCCGCGGTAACGCTGAGACTCGCATTCGAGAAATTCCGAATTCGGTCACCGCCGACCATTACCATGGGTTTTTCTGATTTTCCTGGGCAGGCAGGTAAATGCTGAGATGGCTCATCTTCTACCACGACTTCCCATCCCCTCATTCCCTGTACCCATCATCTTCCTTGTCATCTGCTTCAGGGCGGAGGTTAGGGGCTTTGGATGGGCCCGGGCGACGTCGGATGTGTTAGATCTGGAAACGTTAGGGACCCGTCCATGCTTGCGCTCATCGTCATCCGGATCCGGTCGCCCTTCAGGTCTCTCCCCTCATCCCTCCCTCCCAGTGATCAAGGTGGAAGCAAAAAGGGCCGTTGTGGCCTACTTGCGGTGAGTAGGGGGAGAATAAGAGAGCTGGCGCACTTAATATGCATGGAATGTCAATTAATATGCTAATTAGCCCCGACCCCTCCCCCTCCCCCACCCCCCGCTGTGCCTTGGTAGTTTTACTTGCACCTGAGGGTCATAAATCTTGTTGAGCACAATGGAAGCTTGACAGTTAAGTAATTAAGGCTGTCAATCAACTGTCAAAACGAACAAAGGGGTCATAAATTTAAGGTTCTGTAACAAAGGTGAGATGTTTTTCCTACCCCTCCCACAGCCGGGCACTTCTGCACTGTTGCAGTTACCCACCCCACTTCCATTGTTTGTTGAACACGTGGCATACTCATTCAACAACCCAATAACAAAGCCGGTCCGTTTCCATTGTGTAAGAGATTCTATTGTGTGTGCCTTTCTATTGTCCCGGGCAAGCATTCTTTAGAAAGACCATCTGGCATACTCATCCCACAACCCAATAACAAAGCCTGACCTTTCCATTGTGTAAGAGATTCTATTGTGTGTGCCTTTCTATTGTCCTGGGCAAGACTAGTTTAGAAAGACACCTGCGGCGTTCCCATCCCGCTACTCCATAACAAAGCCTGACCTTTTCCATTGTTTGAGCTTAACAAAAGAATTCGAGGGTTGCTTTATACTCATCCTGTCCTTGTTTGCGGGAAAGAGAGAGAAGTCTGTTTACCAACTCTGCGTAACAACGTCAGATCGGCCATCATGCTTTTGCCTGAGGGAGTCCTCTCCGATGTTTTACGACATCCTACGAATATGTCCGAGCATAGTTAACAAACGTTCTGTATGGTTTATTTCAGCCAACGACTCCGAAAAAGCGCCTAATATACATTTCATTACATGAATTAAACCTCTGTGTGATATCCATAGATCGGTGCTCGATTCTTACTGTAATCAAAAGTTTATTGCTAATGAGAAATTAATGATTGATATTATTATATCATTACCTTAATTAATAAAAAAGGTGTTCAGAGAATTCTAGCTCGACTCTTACCAAGTGAAACTCTAATGCGTAATAACTATTAAACTATGCAAGGTCAGATTAAAAAAATGTATTTATCAAATATAATTTAATTTTTTATACATTATTACCCTAATTAATGAAAGGGCGTTCAGAGGGTTCTAGGTCGAATCTTACCCAACGAAACTCTAATGCTTAATAAATATTAAACTATGCAAGGTCTGATTTAAAAATGTATTTATCAAATATAATTTTTTTATACATCATTACCCTGATTAATGAAAGACCGTTCAGAGGACCCTAGTTCGAATCTTACGCAGCGAAACTCTAATGCTTAATAAATATTAAACTATGTAAGGTCAGATTAAAATGCATTTAACAAATATAATTTAATTTTTATATATCATTACAATAATTAATAAAAAGGGTGTTCAGAGGGTCCTAGATCGAATCTGCGAAACTCTAATGCTCAATAACTATTAAACTATGCACGGCTAGATTAAAATGTATTTAACAAATATAATTTAATTAATGAAACGGTGTTCAGAGGGTTCTAGATCGAATCTGCGAAACTCTAATGCTTAATAAATATTAAACTATGTGAGTATTGGGCGGTCAGATTAAAACGTGTTTAACAAATATAATTTAATTTATACAACATTACAATGTTTAACGAGCTGTATTGTTAGGAACCAGAGGCCCATAGTTCGAATCAAACCCTGTGAAACGTTATAATAACTTAAGTTATTGAAGCAGGGGGGGGTCGGATTAAAATTGCATTTAACAACTATCATTGTTTATATTAAACCTGTTGCATACTTAGATATCCCGATGCCTAGACAACATTCTTTCTTCTTCTCCTCTCTTTTTCTTTCTATCTATCTCTTTCTTTCTCCACGACTTGTACACATTCAGGCGTTCACATATACACGAGCACTTGTACACACATCAGCAAACATACACTGGTGCACGCATGTACACACACACGCACACACACACAGTCACATACATACAACAGTACACACACACATACACGCATTCACACACCTCATGCGTATACATACATACACCAGGGCTCTTACACACATTCATATACATGGACACACACATACACACACATTCACGCACCTCTGGCGTATACATACATACACCAGTGCTCTTACACTCACACATACATATACATGGACACACACACACATACACCAGTACACACACGCATTCACGCACCTCATGCGTATACCTACATACACCAGTGCTCTTACACTCTCACATACATATACATGGACACACACACACATACACGCACACATACACACACATTCAAGCACATATGCCTGTTCACTTACACCCAACAGCACCAACCCACACACGCACACACCAACTCACGCGCATGTCCTGAATGAAAAGAGACAAAATGATGCAATAAAAACTAATTATAGCTCGGGATGCGACACGTCATTTACGAATTGCTCGAAACTGGTCTGGATGCAGGGGTTCGAATCCTAGGAGGGATTACAAATTCATCTTCTAATAACTCCAAAACTAATTAAAATAAAGACAGTAAATAAACTTTATTACTTTTATGTCATTAGTTCCTTTCTTGTGCATGTATATTAGAGTACCAGGTGTCATGGGTTCGATCCTTAATTTTAAAATCTCAATTATCTCGGAAACTAACAGTGATAGAGGAGCGGACCAAAGCACGATTGTTAGCTCCTATGATGAAAAATTAATGTCTTATATAATTTCCAATCAGTTGTCCCTAGTTCGAATCCTGATTTTTCAGTGACTTCCCTAATTTTCCAGTGTACACTAGAATATATCACTTAGATCAATGTTGCAACTAAACAATCTGTAACAGACATTGTCATGAATTATTATTTTCACTACATTATTCAAGTTGAAGAACGAGTTATACACTTCTTTATATTAGAACTAGGGTGTGTGTATGTTTTGTAAGCCTATGAAAGTGTAGAGAAACAAAGAATAAGTATAGAAAGTTGTGTGAATGTTCATTGAAGATGAGCCAGCAGAGAACCAAAGAATGCATAGTGAAACAAAGAATGAGGGGGGAAAATCGTATGAATGTTTAAGTAAGAAGAATGTGTAGCGAAGCTCGTGTGAATGTTAATGGAAGCAAAGAATGTGCAGAGAAAGTCGTGTGCATGTTAACAGAGCATGAACCTGTAGGGGAACAAAGAATGAGTAGAGGAAATCATGTGAGTGTATAGTGAAACAAACAATGAGGGGGAAAGTCGTATGAATGTTTATGTAAGAAGAATGTGTGGTGTGGTGTGTGTGTCCATGTATATGTATGTGAGAGTGTAAGAGCACTGGTGTATGTAGCTATATGCATGAGGTGCGTGAATGCGTGTGTGTACTGGTGTATGTGTGTGTGTCCATGTATATGTATGTGTGAGTGTAAGAGCACTGGTGTATGTATGTATACGCCAGAGGTGCGTGAATGTGTGTGTGTATGTGTGTGTCCATGTATATGAATGTGTGTAAGAGCCCTGGTGTATGTATGTATACGCATGAGGTGTGTGAATGCGTGTATGTGTGTGTGTACTGTTGTATGTATGTGACTGTGTGTGTGTGCGTGTGTGTGTGCATGCGTGCACCAGTGTATGTTTGCTGATGTGTGTACAAGTGCTCGTGTATATGTGAACGCCTGAATGTGTACAAGTCGTGGAGAAAGAAAGAGATAGATAGAAAGAAAAAGAGAGGAGAAGAAGAAAGAATGTTGTCTAGGCATCGGGATATCTAAGTATGCAACAGGTTTAATATAAACAATGATAGTTGTTAAATGCAATTTTAATCCGACCCCCCCTGCTTCAATAACTTAAGTTATTATAACGTTTCACAGGGTTTGATTCGAACTATGGGCCTCTGGTTCCTAACAATACAGCTCGTTAAACATTGTAATGTTGTATAAATTAAATTATATTTGTTAAACACGTTTTAATCTGACCGCCCAATACTCACATAGTTTAATATTTATTAAGCATTAGAGTTTCGCAGATTCGATCTAGAACCCTCTGAACACCGTTTCATTAATTAAATTATATTTGTTAAATACATTTTAATCTAGCCGTGCATAGTTTAATAGTTATTGAGCATTAGAGTTTCGCAGATTCGATCTAGGACCCTCTGAACACCCTTTTTATTAATTATTGTAATGATATATAAAAATAAAATTATATTTGTTAAATGCATTTTAATCTGACCTTACATAGTTTAATATTTATTAAGCATTAGAGTTTCGCTGCGTAAGATTCGAACTAGGGTCCTCTGAACGGTCTTTCATTAATCAGGGTAATGATGTATAAAAAAATTATATTTGATAAATACATTTTTAAATCTGACCTTGCATAGTTTAATATTTATTAAGCATTAGAGTTTCGTTGGGTAAGATTCGACCTAGAACCCTCTGAACGCCCTTTCATTAATTAGGGTAATAATGTATAAAAAATTAAATTATATTTGATAAATACATTTTTTTAATCTGACCTTGCATAGTTTAATAGTTATTACGCATTAGAGTTTCACTTGGTAAGAGTCGAGCTAGAATTCTCTGAACACCTTTTTTATTAATTAAGGTAATGATATAATAATATCAATCATTAATTTCTCATTAGCAATAAACTTTTGATTACAGTAAGAATCGAGCACCGATCTATGGATATCACACAGAGGTTTAATTCATGTAATGAAATGTATATTAGGCGCTTTTTCGGAGTCGCTGGCTGAAATAAACCATACAGAACGCTTGTTAACTATGCTCGGACATATTCGTAGGATGTCGTAAAACATCGGAGAGGACTCCCTCAGGCAAAATCATGATGGCCGATCTGACGTTGTTACGCAGAGTTGGTAAACAGACTTCTCTCTCTTTCCCGCAAACAAGGACAGGATGAGTATAAAGCAACCCTCGAATTCTTTTGTTAAGCTCAAACAATGGAAAAGGTCAGGCTTTGTTATGGAGTAGCGGGATGGGAACGCCGCAGGTGTCTTTCTAAACTAGTCTTGCCCAGGACAATAGAAAGGCACACACAATAGAATCTCTTACACAATGGAAAGGTCAGGCTTTGTTATTGGGTTGTGGGATGAGTATGCCAGATGGTCTTTCTAAAGAATGCTTGCCCGGGACAATAGAAAGGCACACACAATAGAATCTCTTACACAATGGAAAGGGACCGGCTTTGTTATTGGGTTGTTGAATGAGTATGCCACGTGTTCAACAAACAATGGAAGTGGGGGTGGGTAACTGCAACAGTGCAGAAGTGCCCGGCTGTGGGAGGGGTAGGAAAAACATCTCGCCTTTGTTACAGAACCTTAAATTTATGACCCCTTTGTTCGTTTTGACAGTTGATTGACAGCCTTAATTACTTAACTGTCAAGCTTCCATTGTGCTCAACAAGATTTATGACCCTCAGGTGCAAGTAAAACTACCAAGGCACAGCGGGGGGTGGGGGAGGGGGAGGGGGCGGGGCTAATTAGCATATTAATTGACATTCCATGCATATTAAGTGCGCCAGCTCTCTTATTCTCCCCCTACTGCGGTGCTCTGCTACGTTTTCGGCGGGCTCTTCCGTTCGTCTGCACCTTTTACCTTTTAGGCCTAGCCACAGATTAATACCCTGGCTGATGCGTACATTATCCAAATGTTACTAGGATCTGCTTCTGAACCTGGGTTTATGTTCACTCATGTAAGAAGTTGGTTTCTTATTTGAATGTGTTTACGCCTGTCTACTCAATTGTTTTATTTCATGCATTCATTGCAAGAAAGTCGCATCCAAACACGACAGTCCCTTTTACAGGACAGTGAGTTGTAAAGCTGAATCAAACTTGAAGCATTCAATGTCACGGCCCGGACCCGAGCCACAGATGATAGCTCAAGTGGTAAGAGCATCGACATTGAGAGCCAAAGATTCGTGTTTCAAGTTCTGACCGTGGTATCGGCTTTTAAAGTCTGATTCAATTTTCCAAATAATAACATTTAAGACAATACATCCGTGAAAACCTAAAAGTCCACAACCTCTTTTTGATTAACTGGAAATTTTTGCCATATAGGCAGAAAATTAAACAAATGGAACATACAACACTGTAATGAGTTATATCAAACTGTTTTTGAGGTATTTTTTTTTACTTTCTCTACTACGTATAGTAAGTAGGGGAAGTATTGTATGTCACCAAAAAATTCGATACATTTCACCGGAAATACATGATTTGAGACCCCCTGAATCCAAAAAAAAAGCATTTTTGGAAACATGTCCGTGTGTGTGTCGTGAATAGCATAACTCAGAAACGAACAGCCGGATAAACACCAAACTTGATATTTAGGTTCAGTATCTTCCAGAGATGCGACACGAAGGTTTTCAAGAAAATCCCCCCACCCCAGATTACCCTAAACATGGAACATTTTTCGAAAATTTTAATTTTCTCAAAAATGGCTCTAACGATTTTCATTAAAATATCATATGTTTAAGATATTTTCATGACAAATGAAATGTATATCTCGAATTTTCTGGGAATGTCTCCAAAAGTATTCTTCATTGTGAACGAATTTTGCATAACTGGTAAACCGTAAGAGATAGACAAAATTTTACTACACAAAAAATATAGATCGCGTTAAAATACACAATTTATGTCATTTACATTATATTTTTGTTGGGTGAACCATTTTCGAGATTTTGCTTGTTATTCCCTTAAATTTTCCAATACTTTTTCTCAAATTCGTTATTCATTTGTTTTGTCCTGGTAATGCAAAGGGAATGGAATACTCCACTTAGCAACCACCTCAAATATTTGACTATCGCTTAAAGCCTAGCAATTCCCCTTGCATCTACAAGAAAATTAGCAATAAGATTAACATCTCGATATCTCGATTAACATGAAGTATATGGAGAGTAAGCGTTTGTAAAAATAGTTTGTACAAGAGTAGGGAAAGTCATGTGAGTGTAACACATCAGATTTTTTTATTTATAAATAAAGTACCAATACCCATTATTTTGTAAAATCCGTCCTAAACTTTTATTTTTATTTTATAAAATTAAAATAAAAAATCTTATTCTGCAGATATTGTTTAATTTTAATTAGTGTACTAATAAAATGTTTTGTACATGCGTTATTCAATTTTTCAATGTTACTGACTTGAATTATGAAAAATATTTTTTTTTTGCAAATCACGTAATATTTTGAATAATTACATAACAAGTTGTAAATACTTCTTTCTGAAGCTTGTCTAAGTTTCAAGCATTTAAATTAAAAACTATGGTAGGCACCGCACCTTCAATAGTGAAAAATGCTAAATGAGAAAATGGACTTTAATACTGTGCTTTACTTATTTGCATAGACTGCAAACTTAAAATGGCCGATTAAGAAAAAACTTAATTGATGCCATAATGGCAAGTAACAGCCTGGATCATATCGGCGTCGTCGATGTGCCGGAATTTTGTCCACAGGACCTTTCGTTTTCTCTGCCACTTATCTGTAGTAAGCAGAGAAAGTATTGTACTTTAGCCAAAAATTTTATGTAAGACTTCATCGGAAATATGATTTGAGGTCCTTCGAAGCCAAAACAGCATTTTGAGGAAAAAAAATCCGCCCTCGCAGGCCTGTGTGTGTATGTGGTTGTGTATGCGCGCCTGCTTGCCTACCTACCTGTCCATCTGAGAACAGCATAACTCAAAAATGAATGTCGGATAACTTCATATCGAATTTTGGCATCTTCCAAAGATGTAACAGAAGATTTTTTTTTACGGAAACCCTTCCTACCCCAGACTACCCTTTACAGGAAGGTTTTTCGTTATTTTCAATGTTCTTGAAATGGGCATAAGGACTTTGATTAATATACCATATGTTTAAGAAATTTGTATAACTAATAAAACTATATCTTGAATTTTCAACCTGTAAAGTCCTCTTGATTCTGAATTGCAATCTATTTAAGTTTGTATAAAACGTAAACCCTAAGACAGACAAAAGTTACCACATTAAAAAAAATCTGATGTGTTACACTCACATGACTTTCTCTACTCTTGTACAATCTAATTTTACAAACGCTTATTCTCCATATGGTTCATGTTAATCGAGATATCGAGATGTCAATCTTATTGGTAATTTTCTTGTAGATGCAAGGGAAATATGGTAGCTTTTAAGCGATAGTCAAATATTTTCTGGTTGCTATGTGGCGCATTCCATTCTCTTTGCATGTCCAGGACATAAAAAAAATGAATAACGAATGTGAGAAAAAGTATAAGTATTGTAAAATTTAAGGAAATAACAAGCAATATCTCGAAAACGGTTCACTCAACAAAAGAAATGTAAATGACATAAGTTGTGTATTTTAACGCGATCTACATTTTTTGTGTAGTAAAATTTTGTCTATCTCTTATGGTTTACCAGTTATGCAAAAGTCGTTCACAATGAAGAATACTTTTGGAGACATTCCCAGAAAATTCGAGATATACATTTCATTTCTCATGACATTATCTTAAACATATGATATTTTCATCAAAATCGTTAGAGCCATTTTTGAGAAAATTAAAATTTTCGAAAAATCTTCCATGTAAAGGGTAGTCTGGGGTGGGGGGATTTTCTTGAAAACCTTCGTGTCGCATCTCTGGAAGATACTGAACCTAAATACCAAGTTTGGTGCTTATCCGACTGTTCGTTTTTGAGTTATGCTGTTCACAGACACACAGACACACACACACACAGACACACACACACACACAGACACACACACACACAGACACACACACGGACATGTTTCCAAAAATGCTTTTTTTGGATTCAGGAGGTCTCAAAACATGTATTTCCGGTGAAATCTCGGTATCGAATTTTTGGGTGGAATGCAATACTTCCCCTACTTACTATACGTAGTAGAGAAAGTAAAAAATGTAGAATTCGTTAAAACACACATTTTATGTGATTTATTTTTGTTTGTTGTTGTTGTGCTTGTGTTTTTTTGTTGTTTTTTTGCATTGAGCGATATTCATTACTATTGGTTTGAGCTTTCCGAAACTTTTACATTCTTTTGGTTCTCGTGTTGTCAGCAAAGGATGTAGAATTTAAAAATCAACATATAGCCACCAGCCGTTTTAAAGACTATCACTTCAGTCTACTGCAGAGGTGACGAAAACGTGAATCGCGAGTCATCCTCTGTGGTGTAGTGGTTACCATGCTAGCCTCTAGTCCACAAAGTCGCGGGTTCAAACCTGTCGGAGGGCGATGGATATTTTTGAATGTAAAAATCCTTAGCATGGTTTCCTTCGGAAGGGAAGTAAAGCTGGTAGTCCCGTATCGGCATGTAAAAGAACCTCAGGCCTGATAAAGAGGCCTCTGAGCAAACTTTCCGGTCTTTCACGCCCAATATATAGAATGAGACGCTAAGGACCACAGCAGATAAAGAGCGTCCATAAATAAAATTCAATTTAATTCTTTTAATTTTCCCTCTTATACCTACAACGCAGTGTATAATGCAACCATTTCTGCAAACCTTTATGTCGAGTAACACAAAGTAAATTAAAAAAAAGCTTTAGTAGTAATAGATTGTTGAATAGAGATAGAAATAAATAATAATGGGCAGAGCAAATCTTGTGAATGAAACACACAAGTTGATTTTTTTCCATCTGAAATGGTATAATGTTATTTATATTTAACATTGTTGTAGCCCCACGTTGTGGTGCCAATTTGAAGTGGTATACTTGTTAAGTTATTTGTGTATGTGTGTTTACTCCGCGTGCTGAAGCCATTTTGTGACGTGATTCTTTGTTAGGTTTGTAGCTCCATCTGGTTTTAGCAATTTGCGGTAGTATTAGTGTTCGTTTGAAAGAATGCTACTGTTATTTTATTTAATTTTGGTTTACTGTCCTCCGGCTAGCTATGATCTTTTTGGTCGAGCACATCTCTTTATACAGGTTGTGTAAACGGAAAGGAGTCTTTTATCCAAAGATAACACTGATGAAGGAATTTGTTTTACACTTTTATTGTCGAACACAGTCACTATCACATTTACACATTGATCTTGACACTCGCCAAACTGAAACTGTTATAATAACGTATTTACTGATCATTCTTAATTCACGTACTTCAACTTTTTGTATCATTAACTTTACAATACTTGAGATTTTTCATAACTCTGATACGCGTAACTTGCGAATCGATAGCCGACGTGTAATATTTCTGCTGGACTGAAGACGACGTGTATCCTACAAATATTTTCGGTGAACTGACGGACTGAAGGCGACGTGTAATGTACAAAGAATTTTGATGAACTGACGGGGTCTATCTCTAACCTAGCCCTTTTTATACTCCTACACCCCGATATGCCTAAAGATTATAACTGAGCTGCAATTGGCTAATAAAACGCGCCAACATTAGCGTCTATTTTTATATCCAATGAAAATTATGAATACATATGCTCTAGGTATAATGTTCCAGCAAATTCTACAGAAAAACGCGCCAACATTACGTAACTTCCTCGTCTCTAATAATGATAAACAGCTCACCCCCTCGCTGCATTATTGCACGCTATTATTGTCAGTATCAGTAAGGCCGTATAAACTTACTTCTCAACAATAATTACAATCAACAAACATCTTAAATCAATGACACATAAAAATGCATATTCATACTATAATCATTCTTTACATTTAAGTAATTTATGATACAAATTACTGCATCACATCCCAGTAGATCTACTGACAACAGCTTATCGCTTTTATGCGCACATAGATTCCTTTGTTCTGGTTGGGATCGAACTCGTAACCTTTGGTAGAGAAAGCCCCTGCGCCACCAAGGCCGACATTTTGTAGAGATGGACCTTAAACTCCAGCGGGAGTATAGGTATTTATTCGTACTTCGGAGTTTAATAATCGAATTAGCAGAAGACCATAGCCCGGTATGATAAACCGGAAGTCGCTAGTTAGACGGTACTAAGATCCGGATCGAGATGTTAAGAGGAGGTTTCGAACTTAAATTTACCGTCTGTTGTCTTCAGCACCATCCCTTCCTGTAGTTCCGGTATCGGGAAGCTTTTTTGTGCACCTCGATGAAGGTAGTGACGTTTCAATTTGTTACTTCTCGAGTAACCACGAGAGGGAAGTATTGCTGTCACGTATAACACAGCAATCAGACGCAATGGATTGCCTGTAGGGCGCCAAGGGGACCAGTACACGTAACCATGGTAACAGCATGGCGCACTTCTCCCGCCTCTTTACCACTATGCTGTTCCTTCAGATTTATTGGCATTCCATAGGTGGCATGCACTGTTAGGTATGTATGTATTACAAAACAGAGGACAATAGCCATTCGTGTTGCGTAACGTAATTTAACAGTTAGGTTACGTCTAATAACTGAATCTGTAGAATGAGAAGTTCTCCACCCAAAAAAATCGATATCGATATTTCACTGAAAATGCATGCTTTGAGATCCTCTGAACAAAAAACTGATGCGTTACATTTAAATGACTTTCTCTACCCTCTATCGTGGACTAGTGGTACCGTGCTTGCCTTTAGCTCCCAAGGTCGCGGGTTCAAACCCGGCGGAGGGCGATGGATTTTTTCGGGCGTAAAAATCCTTAGCACGGCTTCCTTCGAAAGGGAAGTAAAGTCGGTGATACCGTGTCATAGATTTGCGGCACGTAAAAGAACCTCAAGCTGATAAAGAGGCCTCTGAACAAAATTACCGGTCTTTCACGCCCAATATAGAATGGGATGCTAAGGACTACAGTAGTTAAAGAGCGTCCATAAATAAAACTCAATTTAATTTAATTTCTACCTAGTGGGTACACAAATTATTCTTTCGAAAGCTTATTTTCCTACCTACTTCCTTTTAATTACAATAAATTCGATCGGAAATAACGGCATTGCACATTTTGTTATAGACACAAAGGAAACAGCGATAGTTAAATGTTTAAGAACTAGAACGCTACTCTTTAGATAAAGAAATAATTACAATAAATAATTTTCGTATTTTAAATCAATGTATAATAATATAACAAGTTTGAGTTGAAAAGATTTGCCACGAGATGAAGGTAATTAGCGAGCCATGTAACGAAAGTCATTAGTATCAGCCATACAGAGAGCACATTAGCGTAAGGATTTCTGGGAACACAGTTAGGTTGTAAGTTTAGTACGCTTACACAGTCACGTAGGCAGGAATTCTGAAAAAAAAAGAAGTGAAAGGCATTTTCGAGATTTTAGCCAGTCTCCCTAGTAACCAGAGTCAGAGACGCACATGAAGAGAGAGAAATAAGTTTGGTGAGAGTAATTCTTATGTAGGTGTAGCTTAGGTAATATGGAGGTGGGCATCAAAATCAGAGAGTTACTCTTTCTCTGGTACCGCCAACGGTACTTGCTCGTGTGATATTTTAAGCGCCTAGTGACGCGCTTGTGTGGATAGCGGCTATCGCGAGGAATATTGCTGTTAAACATTTTAGCGACTCACGGTAGGTTTCGTTTGTAGTTTCATTTATTGCGGAAACAGTTATTTCAAACCGTCAAATTGAGACTGCAGAAGTTAGTAGGTATAATAATTCAACTATTATTTTCGAGTGCTACGATTCATACTCAGTCTATTTCTTTATCTCAAACGGTCGGCAATTCACTTCAATAACTCAAATATTAGTTTACAATAAATTTCTCAGTCAATTTAAACTGGTGTTGTGCTTCACAATACATCCACGCATACCGTGAGGGAAGATACTCATAGCTCTCAACCACTGGAGCAGCCGGCAGCAGAATCAACATCAGATATTGGAGACAACGAGAAAACTACATTCGTGTATCAAACTGGCGCATCACCATTGTGGTATATCACTTTCCGCTTCAACTGATTCCACAGTTCTGGTTACTATCTTGGGGCAATAAGCCTTCTTCTGCCACAAAGTCTTCTCCCTCTGACATCACTATGTAGAATCAAAGTGATCAGCAGAGCTCGGCACAATAGGCGCCGTAAACTTGAAACGGACAGGCAACAGGTACCACAGCAGGTTCAAAATAGGCACTAATATAGGCACAATCAGCAAAGATAAGCATTGAAGTAGACACTGTAATTTATTCACTTAAAAACACATTTTGACGTGACACAACAGTATATCAAATAGCCATATCTCATAATTATATTAAATTCCACTATTCTCTTAATGAAGTGTGAAATGTAAATATTAATTCTTTAAGTTTGCTCTCTTCAGTTCCTATATAATTTTTATGCCAAACCCTGTTATCAGTTTTTAAGTAATTTCTCTCTTGAATAAGTTTTATTCCCACGCTGGTTTATTATTATTATTGAGTGTGTAATAATTGAGTTATGTAATATTGTTAAACATGCTATTGCTGCGTTTGCGGTGAGATAAACCTAGTCCTTTTAGGTCGGTTTTCGTCCACGTGGGAAGTAGAAAACAATAAAGCAATCATATTAATAAACAACACGGCGGTTCAATGCTAAAAGGACCTATTTCCCAGTTGTGAACCAACGATTTTTATTTATTTATTGTTTTAGTTGATCATTTACGTGCGTTCTATTGTGCTAAGTAACTATAATTGTATTATTGCACGAAACAATGCAACTGCTGACGTAAGGAAAGGGTGCCAGTATTACAAACTTTCTCACGCATGTTGCCAACAATAGCTCGTTGCCTAAGAGCTCGATATTGTTAATTACAATATAGGATTAACATGACGTTAATAAATTATATTAATAAATAATCGTTAATAACAAAAATACAAAAAAATATGAAATTAGTTAAAGGCTCTCATTACAAAAGAAAATAATAATAGACCGTTAAGCTACGAAAAGGCACGCACTGTGAAAATAAGCAATTATAGGTTCCATAAAATTAGTAGGCATGAAACATATTTATGTATATATACAAAGCCTGTGATTGTAAACAAAGGAAAAATAGACAAATAGGTAAATACCGAGTTCTAATAATAATCAGCCAAATCTAGTAATTCACCTGGAATCAAAGGCGTCGCTAACCTCTACCACCTGCACAGACACCAGACTCAGAAGTTGAAGAACCCCATTCCGTATTTGCTTGTCGGTTGCATCATAATACTGGACTTGGTGACCTCTCTCTTGAACTATGCGGAATACAGATTGGCCCAGGTGAAAGAAACCCAGCCGTATCAAAGCATTTGGAAAATACTCTAGATGTAAGGTTGCCATAATCCATGAACCAAAATAGGACATAGTCCAAGCATTAAGCAATTGTAAGAATTATGATGTTTCACGGCATTTAAAGCAAATGTGGCTTCTGCTGCAGCAGCCTTATTCGATTCTGTTTGATTACCATTAAAGAAACTAGTCAACTGTTTGGAAGTAGAAGCAGAATTCACAGCTCTTGTGTGTTTCCTGCTTGTAACATAGTCGTTCAGAGCTAGTTTCCCTCCATTGACGATTGAAATGTAACAGCTGTAATGAAACAATCTAAGATTAATTGGCATTTAACCTCAAGTATGCGCATGTTTAAATGAATTTTGAAATTACGTGCTAAAATTTTGCACGATAATTTCGTAAATGTCGGCAGTATACACAGTTGAAGATCATTTTTCGTGTTTACGATTGCTTTTGTCGTTCCGAGACACGAGCAGAGTCCAAAAAGCTTAACTTACTTAAGTATACCCTGAAGTTTAAAGAATAATGATGTCACCCGTAACTGTGGACCGCGTTTAGGTTCAGAATTACCCTCCCCGTTAACCTCATACAAACCACAGAACGTACAAACACGAGGCAGACACTAGAAATAAAGGAACCGGAATCAGAAAAATCACAGAGAATAGATTATAACTGCTTCCGCTGTCACTGTTAGCGCGAGATCCTTGAAAGGCGTTTGGCGGTGAAACTCAAGTTAATAATTAAGCCCCGGATTTTTAGGTTCTAAAAAGTTAAAATTAGGTTCTATGTATTAGTGTATTAGGATTTTATAGGATCTTATATGTTGAATTTAGGAATTTATAGGATCCTTGGCATTTATATAACTTTAGTATGTATTTGAAAGTATAAAATTCAAAAATGTCGTGTTAGAAACTCCCTATAATGGAAGAAGCAATAATGCATACTACTCAACAGTGCTATTAAAATGTTTGCCTCTGTTTTCACCTATTGTTGCGGCATGTAAACATCACACGTTTTAGAAATGCCGCGTGCCACTGACCACCTCTTGCGACCATAGCTAGAAAATGATAACTGAAGGCGGCGAACGTTTTAATTACTTTATTATTGTGGCGGACGGTTTAATTAAAGTTTATTATTGTAAGGTACTGCGCAAGATTTCATAATCTAATTATTTAATAGTTTCCCTTCGTTTTAAAAATACTTTTATATTCCTAAATCTACTCTTATTTGCTTAAATAACCGAATTAGGCACTTTTAGGTTCTATCACGAAAAATAGGTTTTATTAGGTCCTAACGTAAAATTAGGTCAATTTAGGCTGTATAAAATTGAAGTATGTTACTCGTTGGTAACTAAAACATTAATGTATACCGAAGTTTGGAGTGTAGGAGGTCAGGAATAAAATAGGTCAGAACCTAAGAATCCGGGGCTTATTAATAATAAAAACACTTCTTTCACGGACATTTATCTCTCCGTAGAGGACATTCGTCTTCTAGCATAAAATCGCTGATTGTTCGCGAAATCCGCGACGTATGGCAACCCTACTAGATGTACTATAATAACTGCAAGTTCAAAGTCGCTTACAAGCGTAATGGTATATGCTTTTCGTGTGCAAATTTAATGAGATGTGTCAATACAATATAGTATCCTGTCTCTTCTTTGCTGGATAAGAAGCAATACACAAAAAGGGAATGCATTCACTTTCTGAGTGAATATAGTCGGAAATGATTTAAATGTGTCGTCCATGAACCATATTTCACAAATACCTAGACGTTGAATGTCTCTAAAAGCCGCAAATACTCCTATCCTCAGTTCAGCGGCTCCTGCCAAGTTATTGCTAAGATAGGCAAAATAGAAAATTTCATATTCTAAACCATGCTTGCTATCATCACGGAAATAAGTATTTTTACGTTTTGCGGTGTGTAGCATTCAATGCACGTGACAAAAAAAAGTTTTATTAATACCTTCATATCTTGTAAAATTTACATTTTTCGCTTTTAAAAGAAACAGTATACCGGGGTTGCCAGATGCTCTACTCGGGTAGGTTTCTGTGAAACGTATTTACAAAACCCAAGTCACTCTTTACAGGAAATCTGTCTTGAAAAACCCGCACCACGCTTTACAGCAAGCCAGGCACAGTTGAGAAAATGTGGCATTTCCCCTATGACGTCACTTGGCATATAGTAATTAGTATTGAGCAAGGCCAAAGCAACCGTTAACTTATTTTATTCTAATTTTTAGGGTTTCCCAATGATTAAAATATATTGAATATGGACAAGCGTGAAGTGAACCTGCTCCGAAACCTTAAAAAAATACGATGTTTTGGCTTTAAAATGTATGTCATAATATTTTGGGGTAATATCTATAAATTACTCAAAAGTTTGATCCCAATATCTATTACCAAGGTTTGCAACAATATTGAAGCTACGACTGGGAGAACAATCCAGTAGGAAAAACATCTGATGCGACACATTCATAGGAGTTTCTCTGCCCTCTGTCGTTTATTAGTAGGTAGAGAAACTATTCTAACTAAATATTGTTTTTCTATCTACTACATTTTAATCCAAATAAACCTTTGCAGGAACATTCACATTACACATTTCGTTATAGGTACAAAGAGAACAGCGATAGTCAAATGTTTTAGAACTGGACGCTATACGCTGGTCTTAAAATTCCATACTGTTTCCATACAATCGCGAGAAACATCTGAATGTTGACAAGACTTTAAGAAATGACCAAGTAATGAGCAATTCGAACCATTAATAACGGACATCTCAGAAATGGCTGATGCCACAAAAGAGTTATTTCAAATAAATTGTGTGTTTTAAAGAGGCCTACATTTGTACGTTTTCGTCTATCGCTTAATGTTTACCAGCTGTACAAGATAATACAAAATTCCTTCCGAATGAAGAGGAATTCACAGGCTATTCCCCCAAAATTAAAAATGTACGTGTTTTTGCCATGTAAATATCTTTAATATTATGGAATTTTAATGAAAATCGTTAAAGCCGTTTGTTAGAAAATAAAAAACTTTGAAAAATCCTCCACGCAAAGGGTAGTTTGGGTTGAGGGAATTCTCTTGAAAATCTACTTGTTGCATCTTTGGAAGGTACTGAACCTAAGTACCAAGACTGATATTTATCCGACTTTTCGTTCTTGAGTTATGCTGTTCACAGACACACACACACACACACACACACACACACACACACACACACACACACACACACACACCTGGACCTTTTCCTAAAAATGCTTGTTTATTTATTTTGGGGGGATTTAGGGTGCCTCAGAACATGTATTTATGGTAAAATCTCGGTACCTTCTCTAAAAAATCTGAAGTGTTAACGCTCACACGACTTTCTCTAATTTTGTACAAAGTATTTTTACAAACGCATATTCTCCATCTACTTCATGTTAATCGATATAAAAATTTGCAGAAACTATGTATTGCTAATTTCTTATAGGTGCAAGGGGAATATGGTAGCTTTAAGCGATAGTTAAATCTCTTAAGAGCTGGTTGCTATGTGGAGCATTCCGTTCTCTTTGCATAAAAACATAAAAAGAAAAGAAAGAAAATAAACAATAACAAATTCCCATTTGAGAAAAAGTAAAAGTATTGGAAAATTAAAACAAATAACAAGGAATATCTCGGAAATGGTTCACTCAACAAAAAAATTTATAGGGCGTAAATTGTTTGTTTTAATGAGATATACATTCTTGTCTATCTCTTACGGTTTACCAGTTATGCAAAAGTCATTCAGTGAAGACGACTTTTGGGGACATTTCCAGAAAATTCAAGATATGTATCTAATTTGCCATGAAAGTATCTTAAACATATGATGTTTTAATCAAAACCGTCAGAGCCATTTTTGAGAGAATCAAAGTTTTCGAAAAATGTTCCATGTAAAAGGTAGTCTGGGGTGGGGTATTTTCTTGAAAATCTTCGTGTCGCATCTTTGAAACATACTGAGTCTAAATAGCAAGTTTATCGTTTATCTGACTTTTCGTTTTTGAGTTATGCTGTTCACAGGCATACAGACACATACACACACACACACACACACACACACACACACGGGCCTTTTTCTAATTTTTTTTTATTCAGGGTACCTCAAAACATGTATTTATGGAGAAGTGTGGGTATGGAATTTTTGGGTGGAATGCAATATCTTCTCTAAAAAGAACATTGTATCGTATATTTCAGTAGGCCAAATGCAGTAGATAAAACGAATCGTTATAAACCACTTACCACCCCTATATTGCAACCACTACAAGTATTTCATTTTTCCTAAGTACTTGTCCAAAAATCAGATGTCTGGTAATAGTTATGATTACATATAATAAATGGGACAATAAGCTTGTTATGTAAGCAGTCCATGAATACTAATAGAGAGAAAATCGTGTAATGGTTGTATTTGCATTTTTTGTTTATATTCATATGTTGACAACAGAGAGGCAGAGCATATATACGCTGCTCAACTGTTTTTATGGCGTATATAGCAATTTGTCCATGTTATTTACATGGAAGTTCTCTCTGCTGCAGATTTACAAAATTAATATCCTAAAATGTCGGCTTGTGCATCAGAACTAATGAACCGTTCACAGCAGGAGGGGTGACAAACGAATACGCTTCATTCAATCAGAGCAGAAAACTCGCGGTTCCTCATTTCCTGCGCCAAAACGAAATAGGAAATTGAAAACACGATCTCCATGGAAACGAGCAGGGAGGTCTTGTTTGTGTGGCAGTGTTCCAAAACTTTGGCGCCGCGACCTCAAAAAAATAGAGCGCGATAGAAAGCGGCAACTGTTTCGAAATGCGATGTTAACAAGAGTTGCACAGTTAGCACTGTCAGTGACAGCGCTTGCTCTTGTTTCAGAAAAAACGAGGGGAGCTCTAGCCCCTGGGGCTTAACGATACAAGTGTGCAGTGTGAAGGGAAATAAAACGTGAGAGACAACGGAAGCGAATGATGACACTTTTATTCTGAACTAGAGATCTGCCTTGGGTGACTTCACACCATGCCATTTAGGAAATCTTTCTGAAAACTTCCTCTTCTCTTGTTTCTATAGATACTAGAAGGAAAACACTTCCTGTTTTCGTTTTATAAGATCCAATAGAAGAGTAAACTTCTCTCTATGCCTGATTATTCGCTGTACATTTGAGTGTAACTTAGGATCCAACATTGGGAAGGGGGCCAAAGTAAACGAGAGCTACGTGTAAGCAGTATAAGTGCGTTTAAAATTAATTTTCATTTACTTTTTAGGACAATAAAATATTATTTTTAATAATAGGTGTCTGTATGCCCGAGCTTTGCTTGGTGATGTCATGGATTTTCACATAAACGTGAGAGCATAACTTGTGTAGAATTTAATAAATCACTTACAATGAAAGCTTAAGCTAAAATTGTTGCTTAAAAATTTTCCGAAGTAAAAAGATCGATTTAAAGAATTAACGTTTTACGAGGCCTCTCTAAGAGTAACAAAAGAAAACAGACTGGCAGAAATCCTTGAAATCACAAAGAACACAGGCATTCCTCAGTTTATCGCCTACTATTTAATGAATTACATGACAGATATGGAAAACATACAGCAATCTACACAGATGGATCAAAGTGTAATGATAGAAATGCTTTTATCCAGACCACACTACGTTATTCAGGCTTCCTGAATTTTATACCATCTTCTCAAGTGAACTGTTTGCAATTAAACAAGCTGTGATTTATGTTTTGAATACTCGATGCTCAAAGTTATTTGTTACATACTCAGATTCCAAAAGTGCACTATTTGCAATAAACAATCTGTCATCAACCCATATTCTTACACAAGAAATTCAAGCAAAACTTCATAGAGCCAATAAACAAGGAAAGCAACTGTCTTTAGCACGGATTCCATCCCACATTGGAATACAAGGCAACGAATTGGTCGATCAGGCAGCAAAAGAAGCCCTAAGTGACCCAACTATAACTACACCAGCCCATGATGTTATCTCAATCATTAAAAATCTGATGTGTTACACTCACATGACTTTCTCTACTCTTGTACAAACTATTTTTACAAACGCTTAATCTCCATATGCTTCATGTTAATCGAGATATCGAAATGTCAATCTTATTGATAATTTTCTTGTAGATGCAAGGGGAATATGGTAGCTTTTAAGCGATAGTCAAATATTTTAACGCTGGTTGCTATGTGGCGCATTCCATTCTCTTTGCATGTCCAGGACATAAAAAAATCTGATGTGTTACACTCACATGACTTTCTCTACTCTTATACAATCTATTTTTACAAACGCCTATTCTCCATATGCTTTATATTAATCGAGATATCGAGATGTCAATCTTATTGCTAATTTTCTTGTAGATGCAAGGGGAATATGGTAGCTTTTAAGCGATGGTCAAATATTTTAACGCTGGTTGCTATGTGGCGCATTCCATTCTCTTTGCAAGTCCAGGACATAAAAAAATCTGATGTGTTACACTCACATGACTTTCTCTACTCTTGGACAATCTAATTTTACAAACGCTTATTCTCCATATGGTTCATGTTAATCGAGATATCGAGATGTCAATCTTATTGGTAATTTTCTTGTAGATGCAAGGAAAATATGGTAGCTTTTAAGCGATAGTCAAATATTTTAACGCTGGTTGCTATGTGGCGCATTCCATTCTCTTTGCATGTCCAGGACATAAAAAAAATGAATAACGAATGTGAAAAAGTATAAGTATTGTAAAATTTAAGGAAATAACAAGCAACATCTCGAAAACGGTTCACTCAACAAAAGAAATGTATATGACATAATTTGTGTATTTTAACGCGATCTACATTTTTTGTGTAGTAAAATTTTGTCTATCTCTTATGGTTTACCAGTTATGCAAAAGTCGTTCATAATGAAGAATACTTTTGGAGACATTCCAAGAAAATTCGAGATATACATTTCATTTCTCATGACATTATCTTAAACATATGATATTTTCATCAAAATCGTTAGAGCCATTTTTGAGAAAATTAAAATTTTCGAAAAATCTTCCATGTAAAGGGTAGTCTGGGGTGGGGGGATTTTCTTGAAAACCTTCGTGTCGCATCTCTGGAAGATACTGAACCTAAATACCAAGTTTGGTGCTTATCCGACTGTTCGTTTTTGAGTTATGCTGTTCACAGACACACACACAGACACACACACAGACACACACACACACAGACACACACACACACAGACACACACACGGACATGTTTCCAAAAATGCTTTTTTTGGATTCAGGAGGTCTCAAAACATGTATTTCCGGTGAAATCTCGGTATCGAATTTTTGGGTGGAATGCAATACTTCCCCTACTTACTATACGTAGTAGAGAAAGTAAAAATGAATAACGAATTTGAGAAAAAGTATAAGTATTGGAAAATTTAAGGTAATAACAAGCAATATCCCGCAAACGGTTCACTCAACAAAAGAAATGTATATGACATAAGTTGTGTATTTTAACGCGATCTACATTTTTCGTGTAGTAAAATTTTGTCTATCTCTTATGGTTTACCAGTTATGAAAAAGTCGTTCATAATGAAGAACACTTTTGGAGACATTGCCAGAAAATTCGAGATATAAATTTTATTTGTCATGACAGTATCTTAAACATATGATAGTTTAATCAAAATCGTTAGAGCCGTTTTTGAGAAAATTAAAATTTTCGAAAAATGTTCCATGTAAAGGGTAGTCTGGGGTGGGGGGATTTTCTTGAAAACCTTCGTGTCGCATCTCTGGAAGATACTGAACCTAAATACCAAGTTTGGTGTTTATCCCACTGTTCGTTTCTGAGTTATGCTGTTCACAGACACACAGACACACAGACAGACACACACACGGACATGTTTCCAAAAATGCTCTTTTTGGATTCAGGGGGTCTCAAAACATATATTTCCGGTGAAATCTCGGTATCGAATTTTTGGGTGGAATACAATACTTCCCCTACTTACTATACGTAGTAGAGAAAGTAAAAAGAAGCTCTACCAACAGTGGAACACAGAATGGCTTGACTCCACGAGAAGGAAACTCCATGATATAACATCAAGTTTTTCGACACATCTTCCCAGTAATTCTGTTTCCAGACAAAACCAGGTTTTAATATCCCGACTGAGAATGGGTCATACCAAGATCACGCACAGCTACCTTCTTGCAAAGGACCAACCACCCATCTGTCACCAGTGTAACATACTGTTAACGACGAAACACATAATCGTGGAATGTCCACAATACGATCAATGGAGACAGTATTACCAGAAACCCGATGATTTACAAACAGCACTAAGATAGTTGAATTTTTTAAAAGCATAAATGTATATAAAAAGTATATAATGTTCAATCAGTTTGATTAATTATAGTGTCACAATTTTATACTAGTTCATTGTAATGTTCAAAACTGCCACTATTGTTTTATTGTTAAATGTTTATTTTATAAGAAGTTGTAAAGTCGCGATATGACTAATATGTTAAAGCGACTATAGACTTTCAAAAAAAATTCTACACTGGAATTACAGTAATGTACAATTACAGGTTGACAATACTTTTAACATTTAAATTCTGCTTATGCTTATGCATCAGAAATTTTCCTTGTCATTCGTTGTTTCCAAGAGTCGTCTGGAAAGGATAACATTTTATGTGTACATGTTAATGCTGGAATGTTGTTAATGCTCGCTTGTGTACCGTATTGCCATGACGGTTTTCTTTTATTCTTTGTTCCATGCATGCGCCGTCTATAACATCTGTATACAGAGCTTTGATAGAGTAAGTTAAAAAAGGTCCGTGAAACTCAATCAACTAAAACTAACTTTAACTCTTACACAAAATATCATTAAATACAACCGAGTGATTAGGCTCCGCGGCAATGTGTCAGGCTCGCATTTGGAAAGACCCGGGTTCCATTCCCGTCCACCGCCCACACTGACCTTGGGTTTTACATACTTTTTCTGGTTGTTAGGTGAATTAAATTAAATTGAGTTTTATTTATGGACGCTCTTTAACTGCTGTGGTTCTTGGCGTGCCAATCTATATTGTGCGTGAAAGACCGGAAATTTTGTTCAGAGGCCTTTTTATCATGCTTAAGGTTCTTTTACGTGCCGTAAATCTACGACACGGGACCATCGACTTTACTACCCTTTCGAAGGAAGCCATGCTAAGGATTTTTACGTCCAAAAAAATCCATCGCCCTCCCACGGCTTTGAACCCGCGACCTGGAACTAGTCGACGGGTAGGCGAATGCTGGGCTGGTTTCTCATCTACTATGATTTCCATTCCATCATTTCCTTCTCATCTTTCACGTATGCTTATAGGTTTCGTGGTACATGGCGGTGCCCGATAGATGGCGCGGATGCGTGCTTAAAGGAGTACTCACCATGGATACCAAAGGGCTGCTTGGTCGACGGGGTCGTCCATTGCTCTCTCTAGACAGCTCCAGCAGTGGAACGGGTGTTCGAGCGCGGAGCTGTTAGGGATTTCCGCGCGTCTCTGTGGCTCGTCTGCCTGCGGCCTGTAGCCTCCTGTGGTTCCTTCACTTCATCCCTTCCTCCTGGTGGTGGTAACCGCAACAGACCTAAATACAACAGTGTTCTTAACCTTCATTCTGAATTCCATTCTTATAATAGAATATTTTTTTTTTCAGATAACGAAAAAACAATTAAATTATGATTTGAGACGATTGCTTCCTTGAGTCCACTTAGTTTGTTTGGGTGCTGTAGGTAACTAACAACGATACAAACTTAAAAGGCTTAAAAGTATACATTTTCTTTATGTGCAGAAATAGCTACATTACACATTGGTTATAGTACAAACGGAACAGCCATAGTCAAATGTTTAAGAACTGGACGCTATACGCTGACCTTAAAATTCCATACTGTTTCTATGCAATCGTGAGAAACAACTAAATGTCGAAAGGATTTTAAGAGAATGAACAATTCGAACCTTTAATAACGGATATCTCAGAAACGGCTTATCCATAAAAAAAACTTATTTTAAATAAATTGTGTGTCTTAAAGAGATCTACACTTTTTGTGTATTACGTTTTCGTCTATCGCTTAACGTTTACCAGTTATATGAGATTATACAAAATTCCCTTCGAATGAAGAGGACTTGTTAGACTATTCCCCAAAATTTCAAGATATACATTTTTGGCGGCCTTGGCCTTAACAAAGCAAACTTTCAGATGGGCAATACGTGTTTTCTCCGCTGTCAATGAGCGGGTTTTGAGAGTAGGGGTAATATCTCCATTGTTTGTGAAATATGTATTTTTCTAATTCTAGTTTTCGGTTTTTAAATAGAGTATTATGTTAACAAGCTAAGATGTTTAACCGGTGCATCGAACGTTTGTATTAAAAAAAACCACAAAATTTCAATGAATTTCGCTTTTTTCGCTAAAATAACTTGTTTTGACCAAGAGGGATGGCTCAGGCGGTAACGTCTATGGGCCGCATTCGGGAGGTCTTGGGTTCAAATCCTGGGACGACCAATCTGACTGAGGTTTTCTTGTGGTTTCCCTCAGCCGCTAAGGTAAATACCGAATTGGATATTTAATACCACGACCCAAAGTTCCACTTTAAGTGTAAAACAATAGTAAAAATGACACCGTAGCTCAGTCGGTAGAGCAACTGCCTGCTGTACAAGGGGCCCTGGGGTGCTGGGGGATCGGAATTTTTCTGTAGCCAAGATTAATCCCTATCCTCTCCAGAGTCTGGAAGTATGAATGAGAGTGTGAATGTGTGTATGATCTAATGATTAAAAAACCAAGATCAATCCCTATCCTCCCCAGAGTCTGGAAGTATGAATGAGAGTGTGAATGTGTGTGATCTAATGATTAAAAACCAAGAAAACCCATTGACAAGAGTTACACGAGTTAATCCCTATCCTTCCCAGAGTCTGGAAGTATGAATGAGAGTGTGAATGGGTGTGTGATCTAATGATTAAAAAACCAAGATCAATCCCTATCCTTCCCAGAGTCTGGAAGTATGAATGAGAGTGTGAATGTGTGTATGATCTAATGATTAAAAAACCAAGATCAATCCCTATCCTTCCCAGAGTCTGGAAGTATGAATGAGAGTGTGAATGTGTGTATGATCCAATGATTAAAAAACCAAAAGTGCAAAAACCCAACAAGAGTTACACTAGTTAACACCATTGCCAATAGGCAATAAGTTACAAAGGAAAGGCCGCCGTAATGATCACTGTAGTTAAAGGCGGGGTATAAATGGAACTAAAAACAATAGTACAAATGAAAAACAGGTGGTAATAGCGAATGATGTGCCATCTATCCACATACAATGAAAGCAGGTAGACTGAACGACATCCTAATGCCATCTGCACGGCACGAAGCAGAAGATCCAGTTGCTGTGCATTAGAGTCGCTGTGCATACGTCGAAACGGATGGTTATGGGGATGAGACCTAGAAGGCCTACTGTCCGCCTTTCCATATGGGGCGGCGGTTGGACAGGACGGCACACTAATGCCATCTGCACGGCACGGCGAAGGGGATCTGGTTGCTGTGCGCTAGGCTCTCTGTGGACACGACGAAGCGGGTGGTTACAGCGATGAGACCTAAAAGGCTAACTGTCCCCCACACCTCGATCTAAGTGTATCCAATAACAGATCCATCGCGATATGACCCTGTAGTTAAAACGAGAGAGTAATAAAAAAACTTCTTTTGCTCTAAAACACATTTATCGGGAAACTACGCGATAAAATATTGAACGTTTAACTATTGTTGCTATCGTATTCGCAAAGAAAAACACTTTATTTTTAGTTGACCATTTGTCGCTTTTATTTCTACTGCAAAATTCTGTGGTCTTTACATATAATACGTACCTATGCTAGGGTATATGTTAGGCAGAACTATACTCATTGAAACATCTCTCGGACAAGCAAGGAAACGATGAAAATGTGACATGTTAATGGAGGACACTCAACAGCAACATAGCTACTAGGTATACATATGTTCAGAGAAAATGTCCAACCAAAATGTTCTGTTACGTTGCGCTTCTGAATTGGGAATCCTCTAACCCAAGCTAAAGAGCTGGCATAAACAAACGAAAAGTTATCTGCGCTCTCAGATACCAAATGCCTTTGAAGTAACGAAAACGACTAAGTTGCAGAAGGCAACTGATTTGCAAACCTGGCCAGCACAAGGACATCCACCATACTTGTTTGTTCCATCTTCAAAAGCTGCCGCCAACTTTGGAATGCATGATGCATCCTAAAAAGGTCTTCTCCAGGGTTTGGCTTTTCCTTCCCTTTATAGGGGCGAGGGATGGCAGGCATCAACTTACTAGGCACAGAAATGGGAATATGTGCTTCCCACTCAGTCTGCCCTGGGCTCGTTTGCATGTGGCACTCTGTGACAGTTTGGTAATATTATCAGTATATATCTAGCTTATTTAAGGGATGGTATTCTTAAAAATGGCAAGCATAGAAAAATATCTGTGTATTTTATATTACACCTACAAGTCTTTCCTCTAGTTACCAAGTTACGTTCATTACAATATATTTGTAACATTTTACGATGTTCCAAAATATTATTCATCATGTATCAACACTTATGAGGAAAAGGGGGGGGGGTGACCATTTTTAAAACGTATTGTAATTTTTGTTACAAAGATTGAAAGTGAGGTTTTACGGAGGGGTAGCTGAGGCCGGAATTTCGAAACAAATTCATAACATTTTGAATTCTTCTAGCGTACAGTTGAAATGTACCAATTTTTTAAATGTAATAAAATAATTTGCAAGTAAATAGAAGGATTTGTCCATATAGTTTCTGTTGAGTATGTCGTTTGTTTACTACAAAATAATCTAGAAGTACATAAGGATGATTTGCCCATATGATTTACATTGACACCTTCCCTTGTTTACTTGTAAAATTACTAATTAAGTTTGGCTGGTTTATTCATATATTGGTGAAAGTGGTTTACATTTTTTAATATTATATTTTGAATTTTATATTATTTATAAGACTGTAAAGTACCGCAATGAAACAAAGCGGGAATAAAATATTTTAATCACTTTTTGAAGGTTTATGCTCCTTCTTTCTAGATAACGTGAGTAGTTAGTATTAAAATTTTAAACGAGCCTATCGTTGTGCTAATATTACCACATATGGAAAGGTAGAATCAGATGACTGAAAAATTCAATACCATAGCCGGGATTTGAACCACGGATCTCCCGGTCTCCGTCCGGTTGCTCTAACTACTGAGCTACCATGGCAACGTGCCGGCACACCATTAAATTCTCCAGCTGACTCGCATTGTTCCCAGTAAACCACAAGGAGATCTCAAATTGTATTGAGATGTCATACCCCAATGGCGACTTACATTCTTTGTAAGTACTTAAGTCCCGGGCTTTTAGTTTCAACCACTATTAGGTCAATTAATGGAATTAATTGTTCTTTCACACAAGCCGTGTGTTGGACAGGGTTGGAAAGGTAGAATCAGATGACTGAAAAATTCAATGCCATAGCCGGGATTTGAACCACGGATCTCCCGGTCTCCGTCCGGTTGCTCGCTTTGTTCCCGCAATACAATTTGAGATCTCCTTGTGGTTTACCGGGAGCAATGCGAGTCAGCTGGAGAATTTAATGGCGTGCCGGCATGTTGCCATGGTAGCTCAGTGGTTAGAGCAACCGGACGGAGACCGGGAGATCAGTGGTTCAAATCCCGGCTATGTCATCTGATTCTACCTTTCCAACCCTGTCCAACACACGGCTTGTGTGAAAGAACAATTAATTCCATTACCACATATGTTTGATCTATACAGTCAAATAATCACAGTCAAATATCGAATTTGTTGCACAATTCTGGCTCAAAAGTGCTGCTCTGTTTATTGTAACAATCCGTTTATATATTCAAAAATGAGGATATTTTCAGCGAAACTAAATTACAACTTTAAGCCCAATAGTGATAAATTTCAGTCTTCTCTCTTTCCACTGGCGAAGAGAAAAAGCAAAATAACATAACGAGGTTCGAACCCAGAGACATAATATTAATGAAGTCCTCCCCTAACGAAATGACAGAAACGGATGTGGGTGATGAATGAGACTGAACACAAGGCAGTGTTCACTGTAGGGGGCTGCTCCACCCACATCGTGTGTAGTGGTCTGGCTATGCTCACCACCATTCATTATACAGTCAAGGTCGTCCCTCGCCCGCGCGCAGACCTCCCATTGTTGTAAACTTGTATTGCACGCTGTTGCCTGCTACATTCAGTACAAAAAATAATAATAAAACTGTACTCTATAACAGAACACGAACGACCTTGTGATTGTTTTCATTTATAGCGGAAAATAATCCAGTTTTGTTGGAGATATACAGGCGTTGGTTTTTTAAAAATAGTAGCCATTTTGTTTGAAGTATAAACATGTCTTCACCCTCTGTAAATGATTTTTTATTTTCTCCACTAGGTACTTACCTATAGTAAGTAGAGGAAGTATTCCATTCCGCCCAAAAATTTGATGCGGATATTTCACTAATGTTGACCGCATACCTTAATTTCTTCTCTGGATTTCTGAACGTCAGCTGAAGCGACGAGAGTACACTGCTAACTTATTGGTGACCTCGCCAATAAATGTTTGTTTCTGATATTCACCGTTTTGAGGTCCCGAGATGAAAAAAAAATCGTTTTTAGAAAAAGATCCAAGTGTGTGTCCGTGTATCGCTGAACCGCTTAACTCAAAACGAAAACTAGGTTAATACCAAAATTTGGTATTTAAATTCAGCAACTTCCAAGGATGCGACGCGTAGTTTTTCGGGAAAATCCCCCCTATGCCAAACTACCCTTTACATGGAAAAAACATTTTCGAAAATTGTGATATTCTCAAAAATGGCTCTAAAGATTTTGATTAAAATACCACTTGTTTATATTTTCATGATAAATGAAATAAATATCTCGAATTTTCTGGGAATTGCATTTGATGTCCGTTTTATTCTGAATGACTTTTGCATAACTAGTAAATCGTGTGTGTAGATCTCGTTAAAGCACACGTTTAGTGACAAATGTAGTTTTTTTTGGAGTTAATTATTTTTGAGATATTCCTTGTTATTGATTTGAATTTTCAAAAACTTGCCATTTTCTTGAATGGGAAGTCATTATTCTCTCTTCTCTCTCTCTCTCTCTCTCCCCCCCCTTCAAAGCCATCGCATAGCAACCAGCTCTTAAAAGATTTGACTATCGCTTAAACCTACTATTTTGCCCTATTCCCATTGTACCTATAAGGAAATGTGTAATAAAACCATTTCTACAAATGTTTAACTCGATTAAAATGAAGTAGAAAATACGCTTTTGTAAGAATAGTCAATTGAAGAATGGGTAAAGAAAGTCATGTGAATTGAAGTAGAATATTTGTTGGTAGTTGGAAGATGCTTCATGTTTATCTGCTCCACGTATGGGAGCCAATTTGAAGTGGTAACTCGTGTTATCTATTTCTGAGCGCCTGTTACTGTTTTACTACTTTGAGTTTGAATTTTGGGTTATTTGTCCTCCGGCTAGCTATTGTTACTACTGATTCGAGCATATCTCTTGAACAGGGTGTGTAAACGGAAAGGATTTGTTACTGAAGGATAACACTTATAAAAGAATTTGTTTTTACACTTTTATTACCGTCACAATTAATTAATTTTACATATTGACTCTTGATACACGACCGACTGAAACTGTTATATTTTCTAATTCACTATAATCACTTATTTGCTGCACATTATTAATTCGCGTATTTCGCATTTATAACTACCTTACAACGCGAGAGATTCTGTAGAATTGCGCGACGTATAACGCGTGAACGATTCTCTTAAACTGTGCGACGTATAACCTTTGTATGATTCTGTTGGACTGAACGACGTATTACCCACGAATCCTTCTGTTGGACTGAGCGACATTTACCTCGTGAATTATTCTGTCAAACTGCGCGTTACCCGTCTCTGGCACGGAATTTATACTCCCTCATCCGATATGCCTAAAGATTATAACAGAGCTGCTATTGGTTAATAAAACGCGCCAACATTAGCGTCTATTTTTATATCCAATCAAAATTACGAATACATATACTCTAGGGAAAATATTCCCTCCATTTCTACAGAAAAGCGCGCTACTCTGACGTCATTTGTTTGTCTCTTCTAATTGATAATCAACTCACCCCCTCGTTTCATTGTTGCCCGCTCTTATTGTCAGTTTCAGTGAGGCCGTGTAAACTTATTTCCTAACAATGCTTATAATTAACAAACATCTTAAATCAATGTCGTACAATAATGCTTATTTACACTATAATCACTCTGGCATTTACATTGTTGTGATATAAAATACTGCCACAGAATACAACAAATCAGATAATTTTTATTTTTAGTTATATCTTATGCTGCTATCCGGGAGGCCATCTTTATTTTTTGATACATTCTAATATGTTTTATTTACTACACCTGAACGAAGAAAACGAAGTTCTCCGGCGATGTAAAGACAGTTGAAGCAGAATGCACTGAAAAAGGTAGCAGTATTTCAAGAGGGAAAATAAAAACACTTGTATGTTGCAATCACACGACTTTCTCCAAGCACTATGATTTAGTTCCATAGCCATTCTGCAAATTCATTGTAAAAACCTTTTCTGCATCTTGTTTTATCATAATAAATGTTAAACACAATCTGTATCTAACAATGTTCATTTTGTTGTTAATAAAAGCGACGCCAGTACCTACTACAGCCAAATGTTTAAAAACGAAGCAATACGTCCGCTGGACTTGATCCACAAATTTCGGACCAACAACAGGAAATATATCTTAAACGGTAAAGGCTACAAAAATGTTATAGTTTAATGTGCTCTACACTTTTACTTTTTCTACTACTTATAGTAAGTAAGGGAAGTACTATTGTATTCCACCCAAAAATTCGATGCCGAGATATTACCGGAAATATGTTTTGAGGCCCCCCTGAACTCAAAAAAGGATTTTTAGGAAAAGGTGCGTGCGTTTGGATATGTGTGAACAGCATTACCCCAAAACGAAAAGTCCGATAAATACCAAACTTGGTACTTAGTTCAGTACCTTCCAAAGATGCCACACCAAGATTTTCGAGAAAATCCCCACTCCAAACTACCCCTTATACGGAGCATTTTCCGACATTTTTTATTTTTTAAAAAATTACTCTAATGATTTTGATTAAAATATCACATATTAAAAATATTTCCATGACATATAAATGTATAACTTAAATTTTCTGGGAATAGCCTGTGAAGTCCTCTTCATTTAGAAGGAGCTTTGTATAATCTTGTATAACTAGTAAACGTTAAGCCATAGATACAAACGTACTGCACAAAAAATATAGATCTCTTTAAAACACACAATTTATTTCAAATTTATTTTTTGTAGCATAAGCCATTTCTGAGATATGCGTTATTAAAGTTTAATTTCTTGGCCATTCTTTTAAAGCCCTATGAACATTCAGTTGTTTCTCGCAATTTTCTATTTCTGCAAAGATTTACTTAGATTAAAATGCAGTAGATAGAAAAGTAATCTTTAGTAAGAATAGTTCGTATTGTCGCAACTAAAGTTGGACACAGGGGGGAATAACTGGGAATCAGATGATAGAGAATTCAGAATTTGGATTAGCAAAACTATTGTATTCTAGAACGTTACATTTTTATAGTGCGATTGTCGAGTTTACATTAGCAGGGATGATGATTATACTAGCTAACATTATTATTATCAATTATCTTAAAAGTCTTACCTGGGGAAACATGTCTCGTCGTGGATGAGGAGAGCCAAACTTGACACGACTTCGTCAAGCCGTTAGTGGTGTCAGAGGAAGCCATCCGGAGCGGCCGTGCCGCAGCCGTCGACGGGGACCATCGCGGTCCCGGTCAATTTACAACATAAAAGTCCCCCGAGTCGGGACTATGGGCTTCTTTATATAGGGCTAAATACCCTGGCAGCTATTACCAAATATGGTCTGCCACCGCCCTGGATTTGAAATATAGCAGCCAATCATAACTTGCTACGTCAATGTTCTAGAACATTCTATGTGACGTAACGCGGTCTAATGTGCAGCTAAGAGCCTGCAAAAAGACACGTACACCTCAGGAAGTGATGCCACAGTAACATCCCTTTGAAATGTCAAAGGACATGACAAAACCACCGTTTCCTGTCATATATACAATTTACTAAGACTTTAGTAGAATTAAGAATATAAAATATGTTTCTATATGAATTCAGAAACTTGTGACAGGTTAATAAAATAATGGCGATTAATATAAAATAATAATTACAATACGGATCTCCTCAGTCACGTTCGTGACAGTATACCCACTAATAAACGATAGAGATTTTTTCAAAGTTTTTGTTTATTTCTTATTAATAGTTTGAGATAGTTTTTGGTTACGTAATAAATTACGTAAGTTATTAGTTGCTTTAAGTTGTTTGCAACACGCTTTGGGCGTCGGTTTGAATTTGTTGATTACGTAATAGTCACTATTGTTACGCAATATGCTGCTACCTATGAGAAGCTGATTTTACGATGTAATTTTGTTGTTACACTCCAAGTTTTACACTATGATATTTAACTTTGTTATTAAAACTGCTTCTATATATTATTTATGTTTGAATTTGCCTCGGCTGCGTCAGCAATGTTTGTAGAGTCATGTATCTTAGGCAGGGCGTGGTATGGCAATGATTGTAGACATCACAGAATTTAAGTTTTTAAATTCAGTTCTTTTATTAATCCTTGCACATTTTTATAAAGCACTACACTTTTTAAGAACTGTGAGAATCTTTAATACTTTCACTTAGCGCGTATACGTATTTTTACGATTCACACGTAACATTTCTGTAGAGAACACATCTTCCATCTGTTCACTACCAAGGTTTGCCAGCAACTGAGCAACTTTCCACGGTTAAAACCCGTAAGCTTCGGTATTTCAAGCCTCTGATTGGCTAATTCTAGTCCAATAGAATATCTGCATTTTACTTAAAACTTTTCTTTGCTGTTGATTAGCTAATTTTAAACTGTTAGAGAAATTACATTATCGTTGCTTTAATCATGACTAGTAATTTTCAAACTCTAAAGCTCATTATTGCCACAAGGTTACCTAATTATTACCTCATTGTTAGTAACTTAAAACTTATTATTCTCACAGCTCTTGCATTATTAAAGTATATAAAGTAATCACCTAACATTATAAAACATGTTCATAATAAAAATAAGCATATGCAATGACTGTTACATACATTTTAAATAATTATTACATACATATTGTTTCAAGGCGGGCTATTATTGAATTTACCTATTATATAATACAATTAAAATTATTCAGGTATTAAAATACTGCCTCAAGTTATGCAAAACTATAAATTCTACAAGAAAATTCAAGATATTCATTTTATTCCTCGAGTAAATATAATATTTAAATCAAAGTTATTTTAAAAAAAATAAAAAATAACGCGAACTTTTTTCCATATAAATCTGAATGCGCATTCCAGGCGGATGCTGACTATGTCTAAACTCTGATGTGATACAGGCACACGAGTTTGTCTGCTCATTACAAAATTGCATACATATAATTTATACATTGTAGCATTAATTAAAAAGTTATTCTTCTACCTATACATTAGGTAGATACAATAGTGATACATTAACCTACGAATAAAATGATTTGATGCAAACTGCATCGTTTTATCTCTCATGGCTTCCTAGTTATACAGAACAATCCACACATTTAAGGATACTTCACAGGCTATTCAAGATATATACTTTATTAATCATATTATATTTTAATAGTAGCAAATTATGATATTTTAAACAAATCGTGAGCCTTTTTTGAGAAAATAAAACACAACGAAACATCTACGTAAAGCGTAGTTTGGGATGTGGAAATTTCATGAAAATCGTTGTGTCGCATACTGGAAGATAGTGAGCTTAAACACCGAGTTTTGTATTTATTCGAGTTTTCAGTTTTACTTTCTCTACTACTATAGTAAGTAGGGGAAGTATTGTATTCACCCAAAAATTCGATACCGAGATTTCACCGTAAATACATGTTTTGAGGCCCCCCTGAATAAAAAAAAAGCATTTTTGGAAACATGTCCGTGTGTGTGTCTGTGACAACATAACTCAGAATCTAACAGTAGGATAAACACCAAACTTGGTATTCAGGTTCAGTATCTTTCAGAGATGCGACACAAAAGTTTGCAAGAAAATCCCCCCACCCCAGATTACCCTTTACATGGAACATTTTTCGAAAATTTTAATTTTCTCAAAATTGGCTCTAACGATTTTGATTAAAATATCATATGTTTAAGATATTTTCATGACAAATGAAATGTATATCTCGAATTTTCTGGGAATGTCTCCAAAAGTATTCTTCATTGTGAACGACTTTTGCATAACTGGTAAACCATAAGAGATAGACAAACTTTTATTACACAAAAAATGTAGATCGTGGTAAAATACACAACTTATGTCATATACATTTGTTTCTTAGGTGAACCATTTTCGAGATATTGCTTGTTATTTTCTTAAATTTTCCAATACTAATACTTTTTCTCACATTCGTTATTCATTTTTTTTGTCCTGGTAATGCAAAGAGAATGGAATACGCCACATAGCAACCACCTCTTAAAATATTTGATTATCGCTTAAAGCCTAGCAATTCCCCTTGGATCTACAAGAAAATTAGCAATAAGATTAACATCTCGATATCTCGATTAACATGAAGCATATGGAGAATAAGCGTTTGTAAAAATAGTTTGTACAAGAGTAGAGAAAGTCATGTGAGTGTAACAAATAAGATTTTTATATATGAAGTGTGAGTTCCCTTAGCCGTTTTAGGCAACATTTAATTGTTTTAATTCTCGTGATTCTCGTTAAGTTCTGTCCAAATTGTAAGTTTTTCGAGGTTTATTTAAATTGTTAATTTTTCAGTTAAATTGTTCAGAGTTTATTTACATTATTAATGTGTTGTCTATATTTTGTGTGAACTTACTTTGCACCATCATGAGAATATTTGATAGTGGATAGTGATCTGTTTAATGGCCAGGCAAGCATGAGGTGAAGAGCTGTCGTGATAGAGTTCTGAGGCAAATATGTTATGTCTTTATTTCGAGATACTTTACCTTATCTTTCCCCCTGCAATAATAGACTTTTTGACAGTGTGAAAACGAATGTCATGATTATTGATAACTGCACAGATTATGGTTTTAAATGCGATTTGCATTAATCTGACTAAAAAAATGGATTATTTATTAAAAAATCTGAAAAAATTATTGTTTAGGCGCTATGTGATCGAAAACGGTCTGGATTGGCTGAATCTATAACGTCACACCTCAGTAAATATGTCTGTCATTGATTGCCGTTTCTTTGCGTTCCTTGGTGTCTTGCGATTTTGAAACTACTGTTTATTATAATATAGTGATATTGTGATATTTTACGACTTCCATATTACAATTTTGTGTTCTATCCGATCATGGAGAGCAACGTGAAACCGAACAGCGGAAACGTGCCTAAAGCTGGTACCATTATGGTCGGATTTTTCTTTAAAAATAATCACGATTTTTATGCTGCTGAGCTTCGAAATGTATAAACCGACTTACTTAGCAGCCTACTATAAACCTGTTGAGGTCAAATAATAGTACCTATAGCATAGCACCATTTGTAACTCATTTTCTTGGCTAAACCAGTGTAAAAAAATCTGATGTGTTACACTCACATGACTTTCTCTACTCTTGTACAAACTATTTTTACAAACGCTTATTCTCCATATGGTTCATGTTAATTGAGATATCGAGATGTTAATCTTATTGCTAATTTTCTTGTAGATGCAAAGGGAATTGGTAGGCTTTAAGCGATAGTCAAATATTTTAAGAGCTGGTTGCTATGTGGAGTATTCCATTCTCTTTGCATTACCAGGACAAAAAAAAATGAAAAACGAATTTGAGAAAAAGTATATTGGAAAATTTAAGGGAAAAACAAGCAGTATCTCGAAAAATGGTTCACTCAACTAAAAAAATGTATATCACATAAATTGTGTATTTTAACGCGATCTACATTTCTTGTGTAGTAAAATTTTGTCTATCTCTTACGGTTTACCAGTTATGCAAAAGTCGTTCACAATGAAGAATACTTTTGGAGACATTCACAGAAAATTCGAAATAAGCATTTCATTTCTCATGAAAATATCTTAAACATATGATATGTTAATCAAAATCGTTAGAGCCATTTTTGAGAAATTAAAATTTTCGAAAAATGTTCCATGTGAAGGGTAATCTAGGGTGGGGGGATTTTCTTGAAAACCTTCGTGTAGCATCTCTGGAAGATACTGAAACTAAATACCAAGTTTGGTGTTTATCCGACTGTACGTTTCTGAGTTATGCTGTTCACAGACACACACACACACACAGACAAAAGGACACACACACACACACACACGCACACAGACACACACACACAGACACACACACGGATATATTTCCAAAAATGCTTTTTTTGGATTCAGGGGGCCTCAAAACATATATTTCCGGTGAAATCTCGGTATCGAATTTTTGGGCGGAATACAATACTTCCCCTACTTACTATACGTAGTAGAGAAAGTAAAATATCTGATGTGTTACACTCACATGACTTTCTCTACTCTTGTACAAACTATTTATACAAACGCTTATTCTCCATCTACTTCATGTTAATCGAGATAAACATTTGCAGAGTCTATCTTATTGCTAATTTTCTTGTAGATATAAGGGGAATATATATTTACAAGGGCAATTTGGAAATACAGTAGCCTTTAAGCACATACATTTCTCTTAATAGCTGGTTGCTAGGTGCAGCACCATTCCCTTTCCCACAGATTAATACTGTTTGCATATCCAAGACAAAAAAAAGGAATAACGAATTCCCATTCGAGAAAAGTATTGGAAAATTTAAGGGAATAACAAGTAATATCTCGAAAATGGTTCACTCAACAAAAAAATCTATATGACATAAATTGTGTATTTTAACGCGATCTACATTTTTTGTGTTGTAAAATTTTGTCTATCTCTTATGGTTTACCAGTTATGCAAAAGTCGTTCACAATGAAGAATACTTTTGGGGACATTCCCAGTAAATTCAAGATATGCATTTTATTTGTCATGAAAATATCTTAAACATATGATATTTTAATCAAAATCGTTACATCCGTTTTTGAGAAAATTAAAATTTTCGAAAAATGTTCCATGTAAAGGGTACTCTGTGGTGGGGGGATTTTCTTGAAAACCTTCATGTCGCATCCTTGGAAGATACTGAACCTAAATACTAAGTTTGGTGTTTATCCGACTGTTCGTTTCTGAGTTATGCTGTTCACAGACACACACACAGATACACAGATACACACACGGACATGTTTCCAAAAATGCTTTTTTTGGATTCAGGGCGTCTCAAAACATGTATTTCCGGTGAAATCTCGGTATCGAATTTTTAGGTGGAATACAATACTTCCCCTACTTACTATCCGTAGTAGAGAAAGTAAAAAGATAAAAACAGCAGAATGCTAACTCAACTTGTGACTTTGATATTTACTTACTGGGGTGTGGCGTCACTGAATCCAGCATGACTCCATATTGACGCCAAGACAACGTTATGGCGGCATATTTAAATAGTTCATTTTTAATTTGCTTTTTTTTTTTTAGGAAATACATAAAAGAATTAAAAGTAACCACTTGCTCGACCAACACCACTAAATAATCTGAGATGGGTTGCAGAAACTCGCCAAATAGCCTATTACGTGATTTATGTGAACTCATGCAATAACGTAATGTATTTGAAAACCTATGAGTATGGAAATTTTGTGTGTACAACTGGATATGATGATGTATATTGCCCTGTGGTAAACATTTGTTAATTAATCACGTTATACCCGTACATGACTTTTATGGACAAATGCTTGAGGGGCAGTCCTATTATCCGGTATGTCCTGCCGTCACCCCACATCCGGTCCGATGCACTTCATGATTTAAGCATCTCCATTTTAATAATGTGAGTAAGAGACACGGTTAAAAGTGCAACTTTTAATAGCCAGTTTTTGGACGAAATACAATACTTCCTCTACATAGAAAAGTGGTAGATAAAGGAAAATGATGCAATAAACATCGACCCTAACATTACTACTTATTGTTACATGCTGGGTAGAGACCTAAAGGTTCACATGAAAAATTAAGTTAATTTATAGTACCCAGCAAGTACATTGAGGGAACGTATACTCACTTGGCTTCGGAGGACCGAAATGTGGTGTGGTGGTTAAGAGCAAGGCGTGGTGTTTTTCACTGTACAAAATCCATAACAGAAATCTACTTACACATTCCTAGATTTATTTCCCAACCGTTTGGGCTTCCTACATTATTAAATATGAAAGGTGAGGGGAGATGTCCATCAATCCAAAAGCCGGTTTGCACGCGCGATCCGCTTCTCGCGGAATCCTAACTAAGACAGACGCTATATCCCCCACCACTCGTGGCTAGCAAAGCTACCAGTCAGGAGTGACGTAAACAACAATGTGTCTGGTAATGACAATGACAATGTAACCCCCCCCCCAAATTATTAATACGCCACAATATCATCTGATATACAGGCAAATGTTTGCTATCACTGTAAAAACAATAGGTGGGTTCTATTGTTGGTTTACTGTACTTCCATGAACTCTATAGGTTACATCCTTCAATGGGTCTGCCGCAATAACCTCTTGGAGGAGAATAAGGTAATGGTTTATGTTGAAACGAAGTCTTTCTTGAATCTCTTGCCTCGTGGTGTTTACCGTAGGCCTTTGCGCTAAATCAGTCAGAATGTCGTGTTACGTTATTTGTGTTTTCGTTTAGTAAAGCGACGCATGCCCAGAACATAGTCGAGTAGATTTGGCGTTTACGCTAACTCAAGCAGGCCGTAAAAAAAAAAATTAAAAAAAAAACAACTGTTACTTGTCTGATTCGAGTTCTTTCGCCAGTAGGGTTTCTTCGTTCCGGTATCGAAAGACGATGCTCCTCCCCCTCTCTTTCTTCCAATATGGAAGCACAAATTCGCGATTTGTTATTAACAATATATTTGTATAATTATTATAGTTACTGATCACTAACATGTGCTACGGGAATTCACGTCCATCGTAATCATTGTAGTAACCCTCATAATTTTGTTTCCATGATGCTAATTGTTGTATGCTCTAAAAGGACACCTTGTGCATTGCAAGAGTTCGATAGTATAATTAAATTTGAGGTGTTGGAAGATTTCTAGCGGGCGTTGTCCTCTAATGGAACTTGGAAGCAGGGACGCTACTAAGATCTCGCATTATACACTACGTGATCAAAAGTATCCGGACACCTGGCTGAAAATGACGTACAAGTCCGTGGCGCCCTCCATCGGTAATGCTGGAAGTCAATATGGTGTTGGCCCACCCTTATCCTTGATGACAGCGTTCACTCTCGTAAGCATACTTTCAATCAGGTGCTGGAAGGTTTCTTGGGGAATTGCAGCCCATTCTTCACGGAGTGCGGAACTGAGGAGAGGTGTCGATGTAGGTCGGTGAGTCCTGGCATGAAGTCGGCGTTTCAAAACATCCCAAAGTGTTCTATAGGATTCAAGTCAGGACTCTGTGCAGGCCAGTCCATTACAGGGATGTTATTGTCGTGTAACCACTCCGCTACAGCCCGTGCAGCATGAACAGGTGCTCGATCGTGTTGAAAGATGCAATCGCCATCCCCGAATTGCTCTTCAACAGTGGGAAGCAAGAAGGTGGTGAAAATATCAATGTAGGTCTGCGCTGTGATCGTACCACGTAAAACAACAAGGGGTGCAAGCCCCATCCAGGAAAAACACGACCACACCATAACACCACCACCTCCGAATTTCACTGTTGGCACTACACGCGTTGACAGATGACGTTCACCGGGCATTAGTCATACCCACACCCTGCCATCGGATCGCCACATTGTGCACCGTGATTCGTCACTCCACACAACGTTTTGCCACTGTTCAATCGTGTAATGTTGACGCTCCTTACACCAAGCGAGGCGTCGTTTGGCATTTCCCTGCATGATGTGTGGCTTATGAGCAGCCCCTCGACCATGGAATCCAAGGTTTCTCACCTCACGCCTAACTGCCATAGTACTTGGAGTGGATGCTGATGCAGTTTGGAATTCCTGTGTGATGGTCTGGATAGATGTCTGTCTATTACTCTTTACGACCCTCTTCAAATGTCGGCGGCCTCTGTCAGTCAACAGACGAGGTGAGCCTTTAGGCTTTTGTGCTGTACATGTCCCTACACGTTTCCACTTCACTATCACATCAGAAACAGTGGACCTAGGGATGTTTAGGAGCGTGGAAATCTCGCGTACAGACTTCACAAGTGACACCCAATCACCTGACCACGTTCGAAGTCCGTGAGTTCCACGGAGCGTCCCATTCTGCTGTTTCACGGTGTCTAATGACTACTGAGGTCGCGGATAATGAGTACCAGGCAGTCGGTGGCAGCACGATGCACCTAAGATGAAAAACGTATGTTTGTAGGGGTGTCCGGATACTTTTGATCACATAGTGTACATACACTTTCGGAGTATTTATGGTTATTTTATGTAATGATCCCAAAATTACGGTTACATTATTCTTTTTTCTACCTCGAATTCGCATTTAAGGTGACGTGTCTAAAGATCTAGGTGTACGGGTTTGGGAAGAGAGAACTCCGGAACAGTGCTCAAATGCAGATTTATTGCCCTCTATTGAAACAACACGGGTACATACTGTAGCCATATGGCGCGCAATTTCTAAAGAAGCATTCCGACAGTGAAGTATTAACATCTAGGGATTGCATACTTCTGAGGCACCAAGAATAATTGTGTAATTAATCGTCGACATCTACACCTAAAAGCTTTGCCATGCACAAGGTAGGTTTTGGTCCCAACGCTATTATGTCAGAATCTTTGCAAGTTATACATCACTGCGGAAGGTTTCTCCAATGGAGACATCTAGGAAAGTCAGATGTAATTCTGTGGCTTCATAGCATCATTAACATATTCATAAACACAGAAGTACCAGAATAAACATCGTCTGTTTATTTACAACATTAATGTTACCTTTAATTGAATTGCAAAGTGAGTTTTTATGGAAACTAAGAAAGTATCCGAGGGCCGTAAACACTGTAAGTACAGGGCGTTTCATATAAAATACTACGAGCACATATCTCTTAAAATGAATCAATGTAATTAAAAGCTGACTTTTCGTAAACTTTGTAGAGGAAGAGTAAAACACTTGCGTCCTATGTGACAGATGTTCTTGTCAAATTTAACACTTACCAAATGCAGTATGATAGTACAGTATCTGAAACTAGTTTATTAAGAGAGATGTTTATGGAAATTATAAATTCATTAAAGGCTGGTTCACAATAACCCCGAGAACGGAAACGGAAATGGGAAGCAAAATAACATGCAACGTTTTGGCTCACAATACTACAGGAACAAGAATGGGAATGCATATCGATAGCAAAGTGGACATCGATTTTGTTCATTCAACATTATTTGTTTTAACTGACCTATGCTATTGAAACTGCTTCTGCTTCCAATTCAGTCAACATAATGCTAGTTAGCCAACTCAAAATTCCATAGAGCACGTAAACATTCTCTAAATGGAGACCCATTACCATTTCCAATTTCTGTAGCAAACGTGTCTTATCAAGCGCCATTCCTTTATTAATGGCGCGCATTAACATTATTTGTTGTTAATTATAGTTCTCCATTAATTTATGTGGACTTTCAAGGACAAAACCAAGAACGAAATGTTGGATGGTGCCGAAATTGATAGATGTTTAAGCTCAGCATCTTCCAAAGGTACCACAGTTACCACTATTACTACTACCACAACTATCACTACTACTATAACTACCACAATTATTGCTACTTATCCCACCAAAATTACCAGAACTCCCACTGTTACTACCACCACAACTATCACTACTACTAGTACAACAACTACCACTACTACTACTACAACTACCAAAATTACCAGTATTATTGCTACTTATCCCACCAAAATTACCAGAACTCCCACTGTTACTACCACCACAACTATCACTACTACTAGTACAACAACTACCACTACTACTACTACTACAACTACCAAAATTACCAGTATTATTGCTACTTATCCCACCAAAATTACCAGAACTCCCACTGTTACTACCACCACAACTATCACTACTACTACTACAACAACTACCACTACTACTACTACAACTACCAAAATTACCAGTATTATTGCTACTTATCCCACCAAAATTACCAGAACTCCCACTGTTACTACCACCACAACTATCACTACTACTACTACAACAACTACCACTACTACTACTACAACTACCAAAATTACCAGTATTATTGCTACTTATCCCACCAAAATTACCACAACTCCCACTATTACTACCACTGAAATACCATTACCATCACAACTACCACTACTACCCCATCACAACTACCATTACTATCACTACTACCACCACAACTATTACAACTATCACTATTATTACTGCAACTACCACCGCAACTACCGCTACAACTAACATCACAGCTACCATTACTATTACTACTACTTCTCCCATCACTGCTACCACCACAACTACCACCTACCACTACAACTGCCACTACTACTGCTACAGCTACCACTACTACTACCACTATTATTACTACTTCTATCGCCACAACCATCACAACTACCACTACTATTACTACTACCGCCACAACTATTACAGCTATCACTACTACTCCCACCGCAACTACAGCTACAACTACCGCCACAGCTACCACTACTATTACTACTACTTCTCCCATCACTGCTACCACCACAACTACCACTACTACTGCTACAGCTACCACTACTATTACTAATACTACTAACGCCACAACTATTATAATTACCACTATATTTACTACTACTTCTATCGTCACCACCATCACAACTACCACTACTATTACTACTTCTAATGCCACAACTATCACAACTACCACTACTATCATTACTACTTATACCGCCACAACTATCACAACTACCACTATTATTACTACTACTTCTATGACCACAATTACCACTATTATTACTACTACTTCTACCGCCACAACTATCACAACTATCACTATTATTACTACTACTTCTAATGCCAAAACTATCACAACTACCACTACTATCATTACTACTTATACCGCCACAACTATCACAACTATCACTATTATTACTACTACTTCTATGACCACAATTACCACTATTATTAATACTACTTCTAATGCCACAACTATCACAACTACCACTACTATCATTACTACTTATACCGCCACAACTATCACAACTATCACTATTATTACTACTACTTCTACGGCCACAATTACCACTACTATTACTACTACTTCTACCGCTACAACTATCACAGCAACTACTATTATTACTACTACTTCTCGCGATAACATGCAGAGTACGGAATTACAAAGCCAGCATATAGCGCTTCGCTTTCTAATGACTTCATTATCACTTCAGCTTTCTGTATCTCTCATGCGCCAACAATGTATTTTTTTATTAATGGACGCTCCTTAACTACTATGGTCCTTAGCGCCCCATCCTGTAGTGGACGTAAAAGACCGGAAATTTTGCTCAGAGGCCTCTGTAAAGCTTGAAATTGTTTGTGTTTTTTTTGGGAGGGGGCATATACATCTTAGCATCTCTTCCATCGGAAGAGAAGTAAAACCGGTGGTCCCGTGTCGTAGATTTACGACACGTAAAAGAACGTCAAGCCTGAAAAGGACGCTTCTAAGTAAAATTTCGGTCTTTCATCCCTATATAGAATGGGACGCTAAGGACCATAGTAGTTAAAGGGCGTTCATAAATATAACTGAATTTCATTTAATTGAACATGAAGGTTGTTTAAACCAACCGCAAAAATAGGAGTTCTGAAACACTTTACGCCCATTCCGAAACAGAACCAAGAACGATAGTTCATCCATCATGAAAAATGCTCTTTCTCAGCCGGATAACAAGCCTGGGTCCTTCGGATGCTAGAGCTGAACACCATACCACAAGGATAAAGCAAATACATTCAGCAATTTCACTGAAGCGATTCCTATTTATTTGCCACTCTTGAATATTCCAGTCTCTGCATGCAGCGGGTTTAGCTTAGAGGTAATCACGGAGGGAAATGACGCAATATCTGCACACCGTGGACCAGGCAGGCAAGCTTATCCTGGGAAACCAACACTTTCCTCTCCCCCACGACGTGGAGGATGTGGCGAATGTTAAGCAGATGCGTGAAACTTCGTCTGGAATGGAGGGAGTTTAAGATACCCCACGCCTGCCTAGTCCTGTTGCGGGTTGCCGAGATATCCGGAGTTTCCACAACTTCAGACATTAGCGGTTAGCACCTAGAATCTGCTCCGAATTCCTCCGCTTCCCAAGCGAAATTCCACGAGAAGCTATTAAAAAAATGCGAAGAACCATTAAACACGAGATGGTGATATATAGCTTTAGATTCTAGCAAAAGAAAACAAGTAACAGTGCTATTGAGATCTTTCTGAACGTATTGAATCCTACAGCTTTTAATATGAATTTCTGAATACCAAACTGTGACTTCATAAATTGCTTATTAATTCGACATTTGTTCTCTTTGATCCTAGATTCCTAGTTTCTTACAGGTGTAGCAGAAAATATTCCTATTGCAGCTAAAATATATATATGCTAACATTGCTTTTTCTACCCACTCTTCCACAAACTGCAATTTCAAAAGCTTATTCATCCTTCTGCTTCATTTTAATCGAGATGAACGTTTGAGGAATGGTTTCATTACATATTTCATTCACTAATAACCTCAGCAGTTGTGCGTCCTAAAGTCGTACTACTACTACTACTACTACTACTACTACTACTACTACTACTACTACTACTACTACTACTACTACTACTACTACTACTACTACTACTACTGCTACTACTACTATTACTACCCGAGGTCGCGGGTTCAATCCCGGCGGAGGGTGATGGATTTTTTCGGGTGTAAAACTCCTTAGCACGGCTTCCTTCGGAAGGGAAGTAAAGCCGGTGGTCCCGTGTCGTAGATTTATGGCACGTAAAAGAACCTGAAGCCTGATAAAGAGGCCTCTGAGCAAAATTTCCACTCTTTCACGCCCAATATAGAATGGGACGCTAAGAACCATAGTAGTTAAACAGCGTCCATAAATAAAACTCAATTTACTACTACTACTACTATCAGTACTATCTACTACTTCTACCACCACTACTATCACAAATACTAGCAACACAATTAACATTAATACCACTTCTACCACCACTACCGCTACTACTACAACCACAAACAACACCACAACTACCACAGTTGCTACCATTACCATTTAAACTACTTCTACAACCACAACTACCACTACTACTACCAGTACTACGACCATCACAAGTACCACTATTACTATCACCATAACTATCACTATTATTACTACTTCTACAACGCAACTACCACTATTCTACGCCATAACTACACACACATAACTTTCACCACCACCACTACTACTAGTATCACTACTCTCACTACTAGTACCACTACTACCACAACTACAACTACTGCTGCTACCACCACCACTACTACTACCACCTCCACTACTACAAACACTACTAATGCTACCAATACTACAGCAATTACCGCAATTACTACCACAACTACTACGACCACTACTAACACTACTATCACCACTACCTCAGCTACTACCATCACAAATACCACTACACTACTAACACAACTACCCCTACAACTACTACTACCGCAACACTACCAGTACTACTACTACTACTATTTTAAAAAAGCAGCTGGACCCGATGATAAAGGTTATAGCGATGCAAAAACCAGATATATTGGTAGATATAATAAACAAGCTCTTTAAATCTGGAGTGTTTCCAAAAAAAAATGGAAAATAGGTAAATTGGTCTTGATAGAAAAGCCTAGTTAAAATGATGAGAAAAAAAACTCTTACAAGACCAATATGTCTGCTAAATGTTATAGGGAAGCTATTTGAGCGAATTATAAATAAAAGATTAATAGAAGCAATAGAGCAAGGGGCAGGATTGTCGCCTAAACAATATGGATTTAGACCGGGTAGGTCCACGGTCGATGCAATTCAAGCTGTGATAGACATAGCAGAAGAGGCGAAAATAAGGACAGATAAATATGCGGTCCTAGTAGCATTAGACGTTAAAAATGCATTTAACTCTGCACCATGGAATGGGATAGTACAAGAATTGGAGAGGCGAGAGATACCTCTCTATCTGATCAACTTAATTTGTGGTTACCTAGAAGATAGAGAAATCTTGATAGGTGAAAAATGTAAAATGAAAATGACGTGTGGTGTACCCCAAGATCGGTGTTAGGGCCAGCACTATGGAACATATACTATGACGGAGTGCTGAAACTAGAAATGGGAAAAGAAATAACAATAATAGGTTATGCAGACGATCTTGCTCCAGTAATATGCGGTGAAATGTTGGAAGACCGAATAGGATGGTCTATAAAGAGAGTCCAGTCCTGGATGACAGGAAAAGGGCTTAAATTAGCGCCACAAAAACTGAGGTAGTGATCCTAGTAGGTGGAAGAACTATCAGAGAGGTAAAAGTCAATATTGATGATACATGTATAACATCCAAGAGAAACGTAAGTTACCTTGGTATGCAGATGGGTCATAATCTAAGTATGTCAATGTATATTCAAAGTGTAACAAAGAAAGCAGAAAAGATCGCGGCAGCTTTAAGCCGATTAATGCCAAATATAGGAGGACCTAGAGCTGATAAAAGACGTACTACTAGGTAACGTAGCGAACTCCATCATTCTGTATGGAGCGACAATCTGGGCAGATTGGGTAGAAAAAACCAGATATAGAAAGCTTATAGAAAAACCACAAAGAAAGATTTCAATAAGAATAGCCAGTGGACATAGAACAATTTCAACAAAAGCAATACAGATCATTGCGGGAATGATCCCGATACACTTATTAGTTAAAGAAAGAAAGCACATGAGTGGATTAAAAGGGAGTATTAAAAAAAGGATAGTAAAAGAAAATATATTAAAGACATGTCAGTTAGAATGGGATGCAGAAGATAAAACAGGTCAGTGGACCAAAAGGCTCATTCCCGATATTAAAAAATGGATAGACAGATAGCACGGAGAGACAGAGTATTATTTAACCCAATTTTTATCAGGACATGGATGTTTTAAAAGTTTTTTGTTTCCTTTGGGTTTAGCCTCAGGTGAAACATGCTTACACTGTGGAGAAAAGATACGCCAGAACACAATATATTTAAATCCATAAACTGGAAAGAAAAGAGGAATTGTTTGGAAAATAAAATGGGAAAATGAACAGTAGAAAATATAGTTGCACATATGCTGGAAAACGAAAATAAATGGAAAGCCATTGCAATATTTATTAAGGAAGTTATACATAAGAAACATGACTATCATAAACGGATAGTGAATCAAAACAGAGATAATCAAAACTTGATGTTAGTACACAGGAAAAATGAACACCATAGTGTCATCGTCTCTTGAAGTAATGCTTTCAGCAATTCCAAGGGACGCAATCACGTATGACAGAAAGTAGGGGTTTTTAGTTGGTAAAACCCAACTCCCACATAGAGTGGTGTCTTTGGAAGATTTTCCCCTACTATAATAAAAAAATAATAAAAATTAAAAAATAAATAAATAAAAATAAAAAAATAAAAAAGACTACGAGCCATACCCAGGAAATACATTCATTCGCTGTTTAACCTCATCTTATGTAGGACTTAAACCCCCAGGACTTGCACGCGGGTACCTGGGGTCAGAGGCCCGTCGAGGAGCAGACAGAAGATCCAGGATGGGTGATCAGCCCGATGCCTGGAATGGGATGAAGGAAGTAGATGAAACGAAATGATGGCGGAATGGATGAAAGGAAAGGTGATGATGGAGCAATCGGTGGAATGAATGGCGGGGGAAACCGGAGAGCCCGGAGAAAACCCGCCCAGGCGCTGCTTTGTCCACCACAAATCTCACATGCGGGTCCCTGGGATTGAACCCGGTCCGGTGAGAGGCGAAGCGGTCTAACCACTCGGCCACGGGTATTTTGATTAAGATCGATAGAGCCATTGTTCAGAAAATAAAAAAAAATCGAAAAATGTTCCATGTAAAGGGTAATTTGGGATGGGGAAATTTTCTTGGAAGTCTTCTTGTCGTATCTTTGGAAGGCACTAAACTTAAATGCCAAGTTTGATGTTTATCCGACATTTTGTTTTTGTGTTATGCTGTTTACAGACACTCACTCACATACACACTCGGACATTTTTCTTAAAATGCTTTTCTTGGATTTAGAGGGCCTCAAAACATATATTTCCGGTGAAATCTCGACATCGAATTTTTGGATGGTATACAACACTTCTACTTGCTGTAGTAGAGAAAGTAATAAATGCTATTTTGGATGGTATACAACACTTCTACTTGCTGTAGTAGAGAAAGTAATAAATGCTAAATACAGAAAGCAATAACAAGAGCATATTATACACGAAACGGTGTTATTTCATTCCACACTTCAGTTGTTTTTACGCCCACATTATTTCTAATTCCAGGGAGGGATATATTGAGAGAAATATCCCCATGTGTTGATAGCAGCAGAACCGAAGGAAATTTCTTCGCCCAGGTTTGAAATTCCTTGGGTCTAGGAAAGGAATCCGACAGCGTTGTTGTCTCGACAGCTAAATAAACGACTTCACCCACTCCTACCTAAACTCGTTCCCCCAAACAAAGAAAACATCGCGAAAAATGCCTCCTAAAACTCGGACCACCTCAAGAATTAAGTTGTATATGTCCCGGCCACAGGAATGTCCGAGGAACAAAAACTCTTTAACACGTTCACTGCATTCTGATTAAATGACGATTTATTGACAGCGCATCAGTGGCGTATGGGGAAGGGGTTCTTTCAAATTCAAATTTATGGAGCTAATGTCCTGCGCCAGCTGCAACAGGGAAAATGTTTATTTTAGGTGCCTGCCTGTAATTTATTTATTTGCTATTAACGTCACTACACCGACGGATTGGCAATTATAACGGCTATAAAAGCTCCACATGACCATTAAGTTCTGTTCGATACGTGTTTGTCTAGAGGTCTCTGCTCGTAGCAACAAGAACTTGCTTTGTTTGTTAATATTCTACCATAAATGTCTAACGCTAAACAGTGGCGGCTGGTGATAAATATAGGGAGGGGCACAAGTAGATACACAGTTGTATGATTGCTACATTTGATGGACTGAGATGAGTAATTTTGATTTTTATTGCTACGTATTTCATTATTAAGTTTCTCAGCCTTGCTCAGTTTGTCTTTTGTTTATTAATTATTTTTAGTTTCTTGTGTCACATGGCTGGGAATTTAACTGAAGAACAAAAAATCTGGATTTTGGAACATTCGAACTTCTTCTATTTTTTTTGGTGGGTTGTTATTAAAGACAAGGTATCTGTAAGAAAACCCCATACTGTTGATGACCTGATCCAGTACAGTTTGTAAATGCTGAAGGCCACCAATTTGAACATTTACATTAGTGATATAGTCTTCAATGTTAGTATTTTAGTGTAATTAAAGTCAATTTTTCTTTACACATATAAAATGTATATTGTTGTATACCTACTTATGTCCCTCCCTGTATTTGATGGCTACAGTTGAAGAATATTATGTTCGAAACGTTCATTTACGAAGGAAATTTTAAAGCAATATTTGTGATCCAAAATTTCTGTGGTGAAGGCAGAACATACACCAAAATAATGTAATACGTATACAACATTTTAATAAAGATATTGTTTTACTTCAATTAATCAATTTAGTTAATGTATATACAAAATGCTATGTGCTATACTTTTACGTTCTCAACTACGTATAGTACTTTGAATGGAAAACTATAGTGAATGTGTGATGGTTAAGTAATCAATAAATGAAAAGTGAAAAACAAGTGGAAATGGGACATCAAAAAAACTGAAAAAAAGAGCAAGATAATTTATTGACAAGAAATTGTAAAATTTAAATAAACTGTAGTGATTGCCTACTGAATGAGTGACCAGGGTCAAAGTGCAGTAGACAATCACATTTGTAAAACTCTTAGCACAATAAATACTATACTAAAAAAATCTGATGTGTTACACTCACATGATTTTCTCTACTCTTGTACAAACTATTTTTACAAACGCTTATACTCCATCTACTTCATGTTAATCGAGATAAACATTTGCAGACTATATGTTATTGCTAATTTTCTTGTAGATGTAGGGGAAAATATATTTACAAGGGCAATATAGAAATACAGTAGGCTTTAAGCACATACATATCTCTTAATAGCTGGTTGCTAGGTGCAGCACCATTCGCTTTGCCACAGATTAATATTCTTTGCACATCCAAGACAAAAAATGAATAACGAATTCCCATTTAAGAAAATAAGTATTGAAAAATTTAAGGGAATAACAAGTAATATCTCGAAAATGGTTCACTCAACAAAAAAAATGTATATGTCATAAATTGTGTATTTTAACGCGATCTACATTTTTTGTGTAGTAAAATTTTGTCTATCTCTTATGGTTTACCACTTTACCAAAAGTCGTTCACAATGAAGAATACTTTTGGAGACATTCCCAGAAAATTCAAGATATACATTTTATTTGTCATAAAAATATCTTAAACATATGATATTTTAATCAAAATCGTTAGAGCTATTTTTGAGAAAATTAAAATTTTCGAAACATCTTCCATGTAAAGGGTACTTTGGGGTGGGGGATTTTCTTGGAAACCTTCGTGTCGCATCCTTGGAAGATACTGAACCTAAATACCAAGTTTGGTGTTTATCCGACTGTTCGTTTCTGAGTTATGCTGTTCACAGACAGACACATACACAGACACACACACGGACATGTTTCCAAAACTGCTTTTTTTGGATTCAGGGGGCCTTAAAACATGTATTTCCGGTGAAATCTCGGTATCGAATTTTTGGATGGAATACAATACTTCCCCTCCCTACTTACTATACGTAGGAGAGAAAGTAAGAAGTAGGGGAAGTATTGCAGTCCACTAAAAAATTCGATACCGAAATTTCACCGGAAATACATGTTTTGAGGCCTCCTGAATCAAAAAAAAAGTATTTTTGGAAACATGTCCGTGTGTGTGTCTGTCTGTGAACAGCATAACTCAGAAACGAACAGTCGGCTAAACACCAAACTTGGTATTTAGGTTCATTATCTTCCAGAGATGCGACACCAAGGTTTTCAAGGAAATCCCCCCACCCTAGATTACCCTTTACACGGAACATTTTTCGAAAATTTTTATTTTCTCAAAAACGGCTCTAACGATTTTGATTAAAGTATCATATGTTTAAGACATTTTTATGGAAATAAAATGTGTATCTTGAATTTTCTGGGAATGTCTCCAAAAGTATTCATTATGAACGACTTTTACATAACTGGTGAACCATAAGGGATAGACAAAAGTTTACTACACAAACATTTAGATGACGCTAAAATACACAATTCATGTCATTTACATTTTTTTATATTTTTTCTCAAATGGGAATTCCTTATTCATTTTTTGTCTTGTATATCCAAAGAGTATTAATCTGTGGCAAAGAGAATGGTGCTGCACCTAGCAACCAGCTATTAAGAGATATGTCTATGCTTAAAGGCTACTGTATTTCTATATTGCCCTTGCAAATACAAACCAAGGGGGAACATAGTACGCCTTAAGAGATAGTCAAATATTTTTATTGGTCGCTATGTATAAAATGTAATTTTCTTTGCATGTCAAGAACATAAAAAAGAACAACGAATTCTTAGTTGAGAAAAAGTGTAAAGTATTGGAAAATTCAAAGCAATAACAAGGAATATCTCGAAAATGGTTCACTTTACAAAAAAAATCTGATGTGTTACACTCACATGACTTTCTCTACTCTTGTACAAACTATTTTATAAACGCTTATTCTCCATATGCTTTATGTTAATCGAGATATCGAGATGTTAATCTTATTGCTAATTTTCTTGTAGATGCAAGGGAAACATGGTAGCTTTTAAGCGATAGTCAAATCCTTTAAGCGCTGGTTGCTATGTGGAGCATTCCATTCTGTTTGCATATCCAGGACATAAAAAAATGAATAACGAATTTGAGAAAAAGTATAAGTATTGGAAAATTTAAGGGAATAACAAGCAATATCTCGAAAATGGTTCACTCAACTAAAAAAATGTATATGACATAAATTGTGTATTTTAACACGATCTACATTTTTTGTGTAGTAATATTTTGTCTTATCTCTTATGGTTTACCAGTTATGCAAACGTCGTTCTCAATGAACAATATCTTTGGAGACATTCCCAGAAAGTTCGAGATATACATTTCATTTGTCGTAAAAATATCTTAAACATATGATATTTTAATCAAAATCGTTAGAGCCATTTTTGAGAAAATTAAAATTTTCGAAAAATGTTCCATGTAAAGGGTAGTTTGGGGAGGGGGGATTTTCTTGAAAACCTTCGTGTCGCATCTCTGGAAGATACTGAACCTAAATACCAAGTTTGGTGTTTATCCGACTGTTCGTTTCTGGGTTATGCTGTTCACAGACACACACACAGACACACACACACAGACACACACACGGACATGTTTCCAAAAATGCTTTTTTTGGATTCAGGGAGTCTCAAAACATGTATTTCCGGTGAAATCTCGGTATCGAATTTTTGGGTGGAATACAATACTTCCCCTACTTACTATACGTAGTAGAGAAAGTAAAAAATTAATGACATATATTGTGTGTTTTAACGAGATCTACATTTTTTATGTGGTAAAATTTTGTATATTCTTGCGGTTTACCAGTTATGCAAAAGTCGTTCGGAATGAAGAGGACTTTTGGGGACTTCCCCAGAAAATTCAAGATATACACTTTATTTGCCATAAAAATGTCTTAAACATATAATACTTTAATCAAAATTGTTAGAGCCGTTTTTGAGAAAATAAAAATTTTGGAATAATGTTCCATGTAAAGGGTGGTTTGGGGTGGGGGCACTTTATTGAAAACTTTCATGTCGCACCCCTGGAACATATTGAACCTAAATACCAAGTTTGGTGTTTATCCGACTTTTCGTTTCGAGTTATGCTGTTCACAAAAACGCACACGCGTTTTTTTGGGGGGGCCCTTCAGTTGACCTGTAACATGAGAATAGAAGAAAATATAAATCAACTCTAAATTTTGGTCATTTTTGCCAAACTTCAGATGCATTAACTTCCTCGCATGCAGAACTTACACCCCCTAGGACTTACAACCGTACATAGGCCCAGAGGCCTCTAGAGGAGGAGACGAACTTTGAATCAGAGAATGAAGAACCCGGAATGGAGGATTCAGCCCAATAAATAGATATGAGAGTGAGGGAAGAAGATGATATGAAATGAAGGTAAAATTGATGGAAGGAAAGCCGATAATGTGGCAGTTGGTGGAATGAATGGCGTGGGAAAACTGGAGAACCCGGATAAAACCCGTACAGATGCCGCTTCGTCCACCACAAATACCACATGCGAGTCGCTGGGATCGAATCCGGGCCGCCTTGGTGGGAGGCGAGTGGTCTAAGCAGTCGGCCACGGCGCCACCAAAGTAACCTTATGTATGATATTCATACGATACCCATTACCATGTGATAGGGTTTCCATCGCTTATAGTTAAGGATATCTGCACTGGAAGCATTTCAATTAGAGAATATCCACTCTGTGATACTCAGGAGACTGAGAAAATGATAGGTCGATATACTTCAGCCATGAGAAACCGATGTTTAGGTATTTGACATTCATAAGTACATTGCATTCTGGAAACGGTGAATGCTACGAGACGTAGGAATACTTCAAAAAATTATGATCCAAAATGTTGGGATGTGAAATGAAAAGAGAAGCAAAAAGCAAAAAGAGAAGCATGTCGGCTATATGAGATTGTGCCATTTTGTTGCTGGTTGGAGCCCGCTGAATATAAAGTATTGATTCTAACAAAAACAGTGACTATTTTATTTAATTTATCAATAACGAGGCAATAATAGCATTCAAGTGCTGTGGTCCGCAAATTAATTCTTCAGTTAACACGTTCATATGTACTGTACAATAACTTGTTTATCCATATACCTCACTGTTGTTCAAACAGTCGTCCTCCGTGGTGTAGTGGTTCCTGGGGTCTCGGGTTCAAACCCGGCGGAGGGCGATGGAATTTTTTCGGGCGTAAAAAACCTTAGCATGACTTCCTTCGGAAGGGAAGCAAAACAAAGCCGGTGGTCCCATGTAGTAGATTTACGGCACGTGAAAGAGCCTTAAGTCTGATAAAGAGGCCTCTGAGCAAAATTGCCGGTCTCTTTCATACCCAATATAGAATGGGACGCTAAGGACCACAGCAGTTAAAGAGCGTCCATAAATAGAATTCAATTTTCGCTGTTGTTCTAACAAAATCTTGTTTACATCAATGATATTTCTGTGGGGTTTCATGTCGCCATCTCGCTCGATCATTACCGGTGAAATACATTCGGTAATATTCTTAACAGTCTTTTGCACTTCTGCCCGGTGTTGTAGCCTATTTTGCGTTAAATAAAACATACAATAGTTACATAAAACCAGAATTAAAACATGGATGTGAATTACTATTAACTGCAACCGACGATAAAATTAATATGATTGAGAAATGTCAAAATCAGTGTTTAAGATTGATAACAGGAGCAGCGAAAACAACGCCAGTTAGTGCACTTCTTGCTGGAACAAATAACAACCCAATGAAAACCAACATTGAAATACAAGCTGCACAATTATATGTAAAATTATAAACAAAGCCAAGGAAATGTCAATGGTTTCAACGAATACCTAGAGAATACAAGCTATAATCGGCGCAACAGTTCTAGACACGTGAAAATCTTAATGAGAGCTATGATGCGAGTTGCTTACCAGATCAGGTGGTGACCGGTCGACTGCATGCTGCAGGAGTGCGTGGGACAGTCATCGTCAAATATCCACACCGGTTATGCACTGCTTTGCGCTGATGAACTTAGTTATATACAGTATATTAAAATCCACGCTGTAAAAAGTGCTTAATATAAAAAACGATGTCAATCATTGCCTCCAATTCTTCCACACCTAAGAACCCTTCCTCTTCTGCGGAATCACTCACATTATTGCCGTCATCGCTGCTGTCACTACTTTCTGCACCATTATCTTGGATGAGAATTCTTTCTATTTGATTTTCTGCAATTCCGTATTTTTCGAAATAATGATTCTTAATTTATTCAACATTCGACATACATTTTCCCATTCTGGCCTTCCAATTTCAGCAAATTGCTGGCGTTATAACTGCTCCACATATTTTAATTTAAAAGTTATATTTCTGCATGCCACCCATTTTTTGATATAAGCCCAGATTAATTCGATTGGGTTTAGATCTAAGATTGGGAGTCTAAGTACATTATGGCGATGTTGTATTACTATCTGGTCAAGTATGTATGACTTCTGAAGCTGTTTGTTGGTTTTAATTAAGTTATATAGCTTTGTTTTACTCATGGTTTCATCTAAAGCTATATTATGTCTAAGTAACCAAGCTCTCATTTCTTCTTTCAATGAATTTGAGGTAGGTGGTTTGTCAATTGAGTGTTGACGCATTGTGAAGCATTGTCGATGACGAGAACAGACCCAGCAGGCATATTAGGTCTCAACATGGCGTTGATTCACTTCATGTACTTTTCTGTATTCATTTCTTGATGAAAATCTCCTGTTGTTTTTGCAACTTGTAAAAGAAGGGCATTTGGAACGAAGCCGATCTTTCCAACAGCATGAACGATAATAAGTATTTGCCCTTTAGCAACAGGAACCTGCAACCTAATTCGCTATCGTCACTCCAACTTTTAGATGCTGTACGACTGCTGTGTATGTATGACTCATCTTCATACACTATAGTATTTTTCTGAAATTTGTAGCACCACCTTAAAAATTGATGCTGATATAAGTACACACTGATATAAGTACATATCAAATTATACTCATTTGGAAAGGTAGAATCAGACTGAAAAATTCAATGCCATAGCCGGGATTTGAACCACGGATCTTAGGCTTTCCGTGCCATTGGTCTAACCGACTAAGCTATCATGGCAACATTTACTTTTTATTTTTTTATTTTATTATTGTTTTATTTTATTTATTTATTTATTTATTTATTTAGCTTTTCTGTTAGAGTTCTTCTATTTGATTTCGGTTTCTTCCACTTGAACCCTAAATCTTTAATAATTTTTCTGAGATTTGTAGCACCACCTTGTAAGTTTCTGCTGTCTTTCAGCTTGATGAGCAATCTGCTTATTGTTAGCACAGTTTTTTCTTCCACATAGGAATTGTGAATCGTGCGCCGAATGACGCATTCGAAATCGTCTATTTCTGTAATACGTTTAGGGACCTTATGTTTCTTCCCAGGTGTGTCAAATGGTACTCTTTCATCCATATGTTTTTTTTTCTTATCTTTGAGAACTCTGGAATCGGAACTCGGTGAAACACCAGTTGCTTTGACTACTCTTTCTTTCATTCTCTTAAGGCTTTTGTGGAACTCGGATGAACATATATTTTCTTCCTTCATCTCTGTTTCTTGCTTCATGAAGTCGAGGACATTTGCAATTATTTCCCTACTTAGACTACGTAACACCTTACCACTTAACTTTGAAAACATAGGAGCCATGGTTATAAATATAACAAATATAAAATAAGTACTATTTAGATATTGCAGCTCTCTTTAAAATTACAACCAGATGCAGACACTTTCTATGCAGACTGTATGTGTTACGCACTGTGAGTAAGCAAAGGTGTTATATCGCTTTCGTTGATTAAGCTAAGCATAAACCATTCCTAGGCTCGGCAGCTGGGATGGCAATCAAGGTCACGATTCCAGAAGTTTTGCGCGAGTAATAAAACCAAAAATTAAAAACAAATCCTTTTCAGAGAGGAATTATAATTACCTAAATTTGTCAGCAAAATGCACTCCTTAGCCTCCTAGAACTAATCCAATGGATTTTATCAAGACAGTAACAAATAAAGAGCTGATAGAACAACTAAATAAACAAGAAGACTCACCAGAAGTATGCAGAATTGCTACACTTGAACATCTACGTAATCAATTCCCGGAAACAGAGTGACTTAGAATTTATACCGATGGTTCTGCAGATAAATTGAAAAATAATGTGGGAGGTGGTATATACTGTAAATACCTTTCACATTACTTTATATTGCCTAGACAATCCACAAATTTTGATGGTGAAGTTGTTGCAATACAACGAGCATTAGAACAGATATACTACAGGACTGATATAAAAGAAAATAAAGTAGTTGTTCTCACAGACTCAATTTCTGCCATTCGAGCAGTAGATCGACATGATAGTCCAGATGAATCTTATAATATTAAGGATATGAGATCTTATGATAGATTACTCAAAACAAAATTTCAACAGATAATATTACTGTGGATACCAGCACATGTGGGAGTGAATGGTAATGAGACAGCAGACTTTCTGGCCAAAAGGGGTGGAGTGTTATATTCAAAACCTATAAAGTCTTGTGGACTAGATATGAAACTAAAAAATGTCAAAATTAATATAGAAAAACATACCAATATAATATTCAAAAGGAAATTACTAACAAAAATTAGTTCAACGTAAAAGAAATAGTACAAAAAATAAAAAATGTCCCAAGGAAAGAAACCGTTGCTCACTTCAGATTAGCCACTAGACATACTGTCTGGCGGAACATCTACATAGGTTTGGTTTTATGAATGATAAAGCATGTAAAATTTGCAATGCTGACAAGATTTTAAATGGAGAACACCTACTATAATGCCCAGAATTGAGGAAAGCTGTACCAGATGGGAAGATACACAATTTATATTGGCTAGCAAGGGAAAAATTGATGGATCAAAATCCTATGCATTAGATCAACAACAACCTATTCTTAACAGTAAATAACAGGCACCTGGAAGGTTTGTTATAATGTATGGAATCTTAATTGCCTTGCCTAAAGGGGGGGGGGGATTCTAGTAGGGTGCAAAATAAAAAATATCGTAATATGACGCTCATTATTAAGCAAGTTGAAAAATGCTGCATGACAGGTTTTTAAGCATAACGTATCTAACAGGCTTTATTATTTACTAAATTTTGAGTTAAAATCTTTTGTTACTATTATTCCACAGTATAAGCAGGTCCCATCGCATAACAAGCTGGTAAAAGCCAGAGGCTCTTAAACAGTTTGTTTACGTTTTAATTCTAATTAGCTCATCAGAAAAAGTGGTTTATTATCGGTTTCCAAAACATCGCATGGCATAATATATAAGTTGTTCAGAGAGGAGAGAGAGAAGAATGTGAGAGTTATGGAGGGGGAAGGGAATGGGAGAAGAGAGATAGTAGAAACGAAGAGAGAGGAGAAAGAGGAAGCGATATTGAGCGAAAAGAGAGGGAGAAACAGTGAGAAAGCGGAAGTGTGATTGTGGTGGCTGTGATGGTAGAGGTGGTGGAGTTGGAGGAGGAAGATGAGAATAGTGTTCAAAAGTGTAAAAATAAAAACGTTTTGTCATTCAGGAAAAATGTGTTTTGACGTTCTGTACAGCTGAGGATGTAAATGTTCCAAATTATGCGCATTGAGTGATGTTGACTAACAAAACTTTACACTTACATGTTTAAAGAATATTCAGTTTTAAAGTTACCAGTAGAGGCGGCTGCCGTATAAGAACACAAGAGCACGTGAACAACGTAACTTTTGACACCTTGCGGATTTATTTGTTATTTTTTCCTTGAATGTTATTAAACATTACGTATATGCCGTTATTTAAAATCTACCGCGCTGCTCCTCTAAACTCGGTGAAATGCGGCAACAGCGTCGGTAGCACATCTTGACATGTGGACGTTTTAAGGAGCTTTTGCACATGCGCAACTGGCAATTGCCTAATGAATTAAATATATACGGGTCGTGCACACTTGAAGGCATGCACAAAGCTGCTCCCGTGCTGCTTCCATACCTCGTAATATGTACTACAATTTTACCTTATGCCATTAGATGGTAGCACTATGGCAGGAGTAGGTAACGTGCACGAACACCATAGGCTTCGCCTCGAAATTTCCAGCAGTTAGGAGCTACTCACAGGCAGCGAAAACCTTCGCCGGCAGCTGACCAGGCGATCTCCGCCGAAGCCGATCTGGCAAAAGCCGACGACAACAGTAGCTGGTACTTCCAGCCCGGCTTCTGCGTCTTCACCACCGCAGACAGGACTCGACATCGGTATCAACCGACAACCAGTACTTCCGGGAGGCCGATCATCGGCCAACTCCGCCTCTCGTATCGATGTATGAGACTAGAGCTGTGTTCATCTCAGCGCAATGGTTGTAGGCTTCCGCCGCAGATGCTCCTCAGCTACACCTATAAGCTCTGGCCTTCTGTAACGAAGGCTACCAGGATTCTGTCTAGGCAGGGACCAACGACCCTAATACGCCTTGTCTTCCGAGATAAGGCCCATTACGACGTCTTTCTCTCTTCAGGCTTGAACTTTTTAGGACAGATCCTGAAGATAGAACCTAGCCGGATATCCTGGACGACCCCTGCCGCCGCTGCTGCCTCTACGGGCACAGGACAGAATGTTGCACTGCGCCTCCACGGTGCCACTACTGTGGTGCACCCAGCTTAACGTTGCGCTGTCAACAGCACTACAACTGCCAGTAACCGCCGTCAGCCTCTCCGATTCATCGCCGGAGGTCCTACAGAAGTTGGAGGACACACGTGGAGAGATACTTCTTCACACCACAAGGATTACATAACTCGAGGAGATCGTTGTGGAGCTCCGCGAAGAGATCATCTACCACATCCAGACTTGAAATAGTACCAACTATATTGGACAATGCTGGCCTAGCCACCAGAGAAGAAATCAACGCCCGACTGCACAAGCACCTTCTATCGCTTAGAAGACTCATCAAGGATGAGGTTGCAGCGTTTCAGACGATGCTGGACGGCCAGCATACCGGACATCCAGAGCCACCTCCGGCGATTCACCACCGTGGGCGTCGGAGTATCTAATTCATCTCATTCTATAGTTCACTCATACTTCATTCTACCCTACCTCACAACACGTCCCTCACATATCACTCCGAATTTCCCAGGTCATAAGTAGGCTCCGGTCATGCTTGGTCCTGGCTCCTATTTCACCTGGCTTAGGCCCAATGGATCGGCCAATATATCCTCTCTTAATTCCCCTTTTTTCTTCTTCTTTTCCTTCCGGTGGAGGAGGTTTTAGTGGGTATGCCGGCTATTGGTGAGTCCCACACTCTCAGTCCCGACACCCATCGGGGCTAGGGTAGTGATTAAATTATTTTCTCCTCCACTCGAAATAAAAGGCACCGAAACTTTTCCCAGCTATTCAGACTATCCATACTCTCAACTACAGTTTAATTTACACGTTACTTAGTTCTTACCCTAAAACGCCTTACTTAATTTGGTGCACAATAAACATCCACAAAACAACGCTTTCTTTTGTCAGACAACTTATTATTATTATTATTATTATTATTATTATTATTATTATTATTATTATTATTATTATTTATCATTATAGTTGGAAGCGGCTGCAGTTATATCAATTTGTTCATAATTTTAACTATTATGTAGTAGATCCTATTTAACATTTTGATGACTATCTGCCTCTGACATTTTGTGGACACCCAAAATGTATAATCACGAGCCGTTACTGCTTATGAGCAATATTCCTCACTTGTTGTTCATCCTGTAGGTATAAAAAGACTCAGGGTCCCCGTGACCTCCGTGGGAGTTTGCCACGCACATGCACGCGGCCGCCAGACATGCTCTGATTCTGTAGCTGTTTCTGAAGATCGTAAATCAACTGTAGTCACGTGGGACGTAAATGTCTCCCCCAGGACCACATCGCAACTCTTGTTGTAATTGGATTCCATCGCATGACGTCACGATCCTTATGTGACAGGGGTTCAGAACCCAGTCGAGTCGCAACTGCTTGATTTGTAACGGGCTGTTGGTTCTCCGAGAAGGTTAGGGTGCCGCAGGTGGTGAAGGTTGTACAAGACGCTCTGGGCTTCTGAAATATGTAGACAGTAAGCAGGTTTATAGATATAATATGTTTTTGTTGCCTTACATAATGCTGCCATAAGTATTGTAAATCCCCTGTCAAGTCAGAAAGTGTATACACATCGTATTAACTACACATACAATACGGCTAGCTCGTGGCGCAGACATGCAAAGAATTTGTAATTATGTTATACTACGAACATACGTAGAAACTTGGTGATATTTTGTGTCTGATAGGTACATTCAGAGCAGAACGTTTTCGGACACCACTTCAAAAAAAAAATCTGATGTGTTACACTCACACGACTTTCTCTACTCTTGTACAAACTATTTTTACAAACGCTTATTCTCCATCTCCTTCATGTTAATCGAGATAAACATTTGCAGATTCTATCTTATTGCTAATTTTCTTGTAGATGTAAGGGGAATATATATTTACAAGGGCAATATAGAAATACAGTAGCCTTTAAGCACATACATATCTCTTAATAGCTGGTTGCTAGGTGCAGCACCATTCTCTTTGCCAAGATTAATACTCTTTGCATATCCAAAACAAAAAAATGAATAACGAATTCCCATTTGAGAAAATATTCAAAAATTTAGGAGAATAACAAGCAATATCTCGAAAATGGTTCACCTAACAAAAAAAATGTATATGAAATAAACTGTGTATTTTAACGCGATCTACATTTTTTGTGTAGTAAAATTCTGTCTATCTCTTATGGTTTACCAGTTATGCAAAGGTCGGTCACAATGAAGAATACTTTTGGAGACATTCCCAGAAAATTCGAGATATACATTTCATTTGTCATGAAAATATCTTAAATATATGATATTTTAACCAAAATCGTTACAGCCATTTTTGGGAAAATTAAAATTTTCGAAAAATGTTCCATGTAAAGGGTAATCTGGGGTGGGAGATTTTCTTGAGAAACTTTGTGTCGCATCTCTGGAAGATACTGAACCTAAATACCAAATTTGGTGTTTATCTGACTGTTCGTTTCTGAGTTATGCTGTTCACAGACACACACACGGACATGTTTCCAAAAATGTTTTTTTTTGGATTCAGGGGGTCTCAAAACATGTATTTCTGGTGAAATCTCGGTATCGAATTTTTGGGTGGAACACAATACTTACCCTACATACTATACGTAGTAGATAAAGTAATTATAGCAGCTAAATTAAAGGAGAGGAAATTCATTTTTACCTTCTCTACCACCTATATATGGTGTAGAGGAAGTATTATATTACATCCAGCAACGCAATATCGAAATTTCACGGAAAATACGCTTTTGAGGCGACAAAAAAAGCATTTTTGAAAAAAAAACGTGTGCTTGCTCACGTAATCTGTGAACAACATGACTTAAAAAATCTGATAAATACAAAATTTCAAACTTGATTCAGGCACTGTTTAAACATGCCAGAGCATTAGTCTTATTTATATTGTTTCCTTTTCTGTAACTGAAACTTTGGGTAGTCTGAAAATGTTGTTGATCTAATGTGCAGGATTTTTATCCATCAATTTTTCCTTTGCTAGCCAATTTTTCCCTTGTGTATCTTCCCATCTGGTGCAGCTTTCCTCAATTCCGGTCATTCTAGTAGGTGTTCTCTATTTAAAATCTTGTCAGCATTGCAAATTTTACATGCTTTGTCATTCATAAAACCAAACCTATTAGATGTTCTGCCAGACAGTGATGTCTATTGGCTAATCTAAAGTGAGAAACGCCTTCTTTCCTTGGGACATGTTTTATTTTTACTTTCTCTACTACGTATAGTAAGTAGGGGAAGTATTGCATTCCACCCAAAAATTCGATACCGAGCTTTCACAGGAAATACATGTTTTGAGGTGCACCGAATGCATATAAAGCATTTTTGGAAACATGTCCGTGTGTGTGTGTGTGTCTGTCTGTCTGTCTGTGAACAGCATAACTCAGAAACGAACAGTCGGATAAACACCAAACTTGGTATTTAGGTTCAGTCTCTTCCAGAGATGCGACACGAAGGTTTTCAAGAAAATCCCCCACCCCAGATTACCCTTTAAATGAACATTTTTCAAAAATTTTAATTTTCTCAAAAATGGCTCTAATGTTTTTGAATAAAATACCATAGGTTTAAGAGATTTTTATGGCAAATGAATTTATATCTCGAATTTTATGGGAATGTCTCCAAAAGTACTCTTCATTGTGAACGACTTTTGCATAACTGGTAAACCATAAGAGATAGACAGAGTTCTACTACAAAAAATGTAGATCGCGTTAAAATACACAATTTATGTCATATAGGTACATTTGTTTTGTTGAGTGACCATTTTCGAGATATTGCTTGTTATTCCCTTAAATTTTCCAATACTTTTCTCAAATGGGAATTCGTTATTCATTTTTTTTGTTCTGGTAATGCAAAGAGAATGGAATACTGCATATAGCAACCAACTCTTAAAATATTTGAATATCGCTTAAAGCCTACCAAATCCCCTTGCATCTACAAGAAAATTAGCAATAAGATTAACATCTCGATATCTCGATTAACATGAAGCATATGGAGAATAAGCGTTTGTAAAAATAGTTTGTACAGAGTAGGGAAAGTCACATGAGTGTAACACATCAGATTTTTTTAGTTTCATATCTAGTCCACAAGACTTTATAGGTTTTGAATATAACACTGCACCCTTTTTGACCAGAAAGTCTGCTGTCTCGTTACCATTCACTCCCACATGTGGTGGTATCCACAGTAATGTTAACTGTTGAAATTTTGTTTTGAGTAATCTATAATAAGATCTCATATCCTTAATATTATAAGATTCATCCGGACTAACATATCGTTCTATTGCTGAATGGCAGAAAGCAATATGAAAATCTGAAAATCTAATCCGTTATATTTTAAGCTAGCACCTGTGTGAAATACAGTCGGATTGGCCGGTATGCCAATTTGAACCCAAATGCGAAGTTAACTCCTGAGCTCTCTGACTTCATGAAAGGATTTACTCACAGAAATTAAAATCCGATTGCCATTTGACAATAATTGTTATCGCAGCACAAAGCTTCCTAGACAGACTGTGCGGACGGAAGGGGTGGCGAGGTCTTGTCACCACACCCAACGAAACCAAATCTAACCGAAGGGTGAAGATTCTGCCAGCGCAAGGGGAGACTGTTGCTCTCTCGTTATTCTCGTATTGAACCAGAGACATAGCCATGGCTTTTCTTTATTACTCAAGTTCGGTAACTTTCTCTTTGCTGCGAGTCTTTACGACAGATTTATGAATTCCTCTTTCAGGAGAACACGGTCGTATAAAATCTTCGCCTTCTGTGCTTCTGGGTACTTCATCATTCGGGATCGAAAGTTTGGTTCCTGAAGATGACAGCTTAGAGGACTGTTCCAGGAGTAAAACTCCCATAATCCCTTAGTTTCTCAACTTCACCCTTCACTTAAGATGAGGATATATGTGCCTACGAAATTTGGCTCCAAAACTCGATATCGCGAATTCATCAGAAATACCTCTTCTGGGATCTCTACTACCTACCAGTAGACAGAGAAAGTTTTGTATCCCATCCAAATACTCTATATCGATATTTCTTACACTCAAGATCCACTAAATTAAAAAAAGAATATAGCTTTCTATAGCCATTAACATTTATTTTTATATGACTTCCATAAACTATCCTTTTCCTATATATTTCTTGCTAATCGAGATAAACGTTTGCAGGTAGGTACAAGGGAGACTGAATACGGTCTATATACGGGCCTTGCAATTCATACTCTTTCCATAACATAACGAGAAGCAACTGAATGGTCACAGCACTTCAAAAACTGGCAAACTATTGAACAATTCAACCAAATAACAAGGAGGCCTCATGTCACAAAAGTTATTAGAAGTGTGTCTTAAGATATCTGCATTTTTGTACACTAACTTTATGTCAGTCTCTTAGGTTTTACCCGTCACACAAAAGTATGCCAAATTCATTCGGAATGAAAACATCAGAGATACTCATTTTACTAGTCATGCAAATATCTTAAATATATGGCATATTAATCAAAATTTTAAGAGCCATTTTTGAAGAAATTAAAAATTACGAAAATATTTCATGTGAAAGTTAGTTTGGGGTGGGGGTATTTCTCGAAAATCTCGTTTCTCATCATTGGAGGATACTGAAATTAAATACCAAGGTTGGTATTTATCCGCTTTTTGTTTTTGAATTACTATTCACACAAATACACATAGACACATTGTACTTTTTCTAATATATTTTTAATTCTAGGGACCTCAAAACATGAATTTTCGGTAAAATCTCGATATCGAATTTTTGGCTGGAATGCAATACTTCCACTACCTTACTATAAGTAGGGAATGAGGAATTAAAAAGGTACGAGTAAGAGAGAGAGAGAGAGAGAGAGAGAGCTAGAGCTACAGCGAACCAAACTCAAAAATGTGTATCTTACATATATACATCTGAGATATACTAGCATGTGTGTGCGTGTGTGTTTTATCCAACAGGCTGTTGCGCAAATAGATTTGTAAAAAACAAAAGTTCTAAACTACGACGAAAGGAGGCCCATAGGCAAAAAAGTTAAGATAAAAAATTCTGATATGTTACATACAGCTGACTTTCTCTACCCTGTATCATTTAATAATGGGTAAAAAAAGTTTATTTTACGAAAGCTTATTTTTCTATCTACTTCATTTTAATCGAGATAAACCGTTGCAGAAATAGTTACATTAAAATTTCGTTATAAACGTAAAGGGAATAGCGATAGTCAAATGTTTCAGTACTGGACACTGTATGCTGGCCTTATATACTCTTTACATCCAGTCGCAGAAACAACTGAATGTTGAGAGGACATTAAAAGAATGACAAAAGTATTGAACAAATCCACCCATTAACGAATATCTCGGAAATAGCTTATGCTACAAGAAAAGTCATTTGAAATAAATTGTGTGTTTTAAAGATACCTACAATTTTTGCGTAGTGCGTTTTTGTCTACCCTTAACGTTTACCAGCTATACAACATTTTAAAAAATTCCTTCAAAGGCTAGACTTCATAGGCTATTGCCAGAAAATTCAAGATATGTATTTTATTTGTCGTGTAAATGTGTTTGATATATGCTATTTTAATCAAACTTTTTTGAAAAAATCGAAAATTTCCAAAAATATCCCATGTAAAGGCTGGTTGGGAGTGGTATATTTTCTTGAAAATCTTCGTATCGCATCGTTGGAAGGTACTGAATTTAAATACGAAGTTTGTAGTTAGCAGACCTTTCGTTTTTGAGTTATCTGTTCACATACACAGACTGACACACACACACACACACACACACACACACACACACACACACTCGGATCTTTTTCTAAAAATGCTTCTTTTTTGGATCCAGGGAGCCTCAAAACATGTATTTCCAGTGAAATCTCGGTATAGAATTTTCAATGCTTCAATACGTAGTAGAGAAAGTAAATACATATGTAGATTAGTTGCTGTTCTATGGAATAGTTCAGTGATACTTAGTTTCAATAGCTGGTGAAATAAGCGTCCACAGAGTAAACTTGTATTGGAATTTTTATTCGTTTAGGTACATAGAATCACCTCCTATGAGAACAATAGGATAGGACTAGGAGCGGAAAGGGGCTTAGCACCTCTAATTAGGCAGATGTTTTGTACCTAGGCCCCTGACGGGGCACCTGAGAGGGAAGGATGAGGTAGAGGAGGCAGAGAGCAGCTGGGCCAGGAGGCACAACAGGACAGAGGACAGGGTCCCTACGGTTTACAATCGAAACTCCCCGGATGGTGACTGAAGCAGCCGGCTCTCCTCCTCCTTGTGGGCTTACACATTGCCTGGGGAGCCCGGGACCCCAGACCGCTCGCAGTCGGGGGGACGAAGTTTTACTCAGAGCAGCCTGTTCCTCTGCCACGCACATTCCGAGACCTCCAGCCGACACTTGCAACTCTCAAAGAAACCAAGCAGATGCCAACACCGCCGCAACCACAACACATCTCAGGACGACCACCACAGCAACCGCCGCAGCCAATGATGAGCGCCTCTGGGAGGCCGTCCAGGACCTGCACTCCGAGGTCCTGGCGATGGGCGGCCGCCTAGGAGACGTCGCCGACAAAGTCCACGCCATCACATCAGCTATCGCAGAACAAAACCAGACATCCACCGCAGTGACCTCAGAAATAACCAACGTCAGCCGATGCCTCGACACACTCATGCTATCGGCCTCCAAACGTCTCGCTGCCATGGAAGCCAAGCAGCGAGACACCAATCGACAACTCTCCTCCGCTTCAAGACTTCTGACAAAACTCTCCAGAACTTTACAAGAAACAACATCTCCAGAGACCGCCTACGACCCTTCTGATCGACTGGCCGCTCTGGAGACTTCAATCACAGCACTACAGACCGATATTACCACTCAACATCGATCCCATTGGAAAACAATAGTCGGCCACTACAATAGTATCAAGAACTACATCTCCATCGACATCCTAAACCATCTACAACTACTGCAGAAGAAACACCAACAGCTCGATGAAGGTTACGCCCTAATACGCAACTTCATCGAGCAACATGTTCTGACGGCCAGCAATCCACCACGCAACAACCACCGATAAAAATCAAGCACCATGTGCACAGAAGTCACTGTCAATGTAATAAAGAACCACGCCTTAATCCCAAATCCTCTCCACGAAATACCGTCACTCCCCGGGGGCAGTCAGGGCCCTGGCATGGTCATGACTGTTTCCCGGACATTTCCACGTCCTCTGCCAGCGTTTATAAGCTGGCAGTTACCTTCCACTTAATAACGGGGGTGCTCAGCGGAACCCCACCACCTTTCCTTACTTCTCCCTTCAATTCCACTCCTCAAATCTTCTTCCTACACCCGTCCACTACACCCCCCCAAAAGAAAGGTGAAGCGAAATGAGAATGGATTCGAAATGGAGCGACAGGAAATTCGGGCGATATAATGATCCTTCCCAGCATTCGCCTAGCGACCCAGAGAAACCCCGGAAAACCCATGAGTCAGGAAGATCGGCCGCAGGAATCGAGCCCACAACCTCCCAAATGCGGGTCACAGACGTTACTGCCTGAGTCATTCCGCTCGTTTATGTAGACAATACTTGGTATAGTGAGAACCGCGCATATTGAAATCAGAATTCATCAACTTCAACAGCTTTATCGTTACAACGTATTTCAACTTCTGCATCACATATAGAAGAGGCTTGATCTAATTTCAATGGGTTTTAATTTGAAAGCCTCTTTACTTTTGCTAACAACGGGAGTACCCCAACTGGACATGGCCGATTTCTTTCTAAATCGTAATGCAAATGGATATTTACATGGTAGAAGGCATTCCCTTGCTCTTCCGCCAGTCGCGAGATATCGTAAATCGAAATTTGAATTCCGGCACGCACCAAGGCTCTGGCTATAGGCTATATCCGACGTTCGTACTATCATACTAACACGGTAGATTTTTTTGTAAATATGTTGTATAGTTAGGACCATGTTTATCCCCGAACCTTAATCACAGATAGTTTAAACATTGTTTCTAGGAGATTCCGGAAACTCCGCTGCTATTTTTACTTTCTCTACTACGTATAGTAAGTAGGGGAAGTATTGTATTCCACCCAAAAATTCGATACTGAGATATCACCGGAAATATATGTTTTGAGACTCCCTGAATCTAAAAACTGCATTTTTGGAAACATGTCCGTGTGTCTATCTGTGAACAGCATAACTCAGAAACGAACAGTCGGATAAACACCAAACTTGGTATTTAGGTTCAGTATCTTCCAGAGATGCGACACGAAGGCTTACAAGAAAATCCCCCCACCCCAGATTACCCTTTATATGAAACATTTTTCGAAAATTTTAATTTTCTCAAAAAATGTCTCTGACGATTTTGATTAAAATATCATATGTTTAGGATATTTTCATGACAAATAAAATGTATATCTTGAATTTTCTGGGAATATCTCCAAAAGTATTCTTCACTGTGAACGACTTTTGCACAACTGGTAAACCATAAGAGATAGACAAAATTTTACTACACAAAAAATGTAGATCGTGTTAAAATACACAACTTATGTCATATACATCTTTTTGTTGAGTGAACCATTTTCGAGATATTGCTTGTTATTCCCTTAAATTTTCAATACTTATTTTCTGAAATGGGAGCTAAATTTAAGCTAATGGGTTCATACCCCATATATAGAGTTCACACTCTCTTTTCCGTTATTCATTTTTTGTCTTGGATATGCAAAGAGTATTAATCTGTGGGAAAGGGAATGGTGCTGCACCTAGCAACCAGCTATTAAGAGATATGTATATGCTTAAAAGCTACTGTATTTCTATATTCCCTTGCAAATACAAAACAAGGGGAACATAGTACGCCTTAAGCGAAAGTCAAATATTTTTAGAACTGGTCGCTATGTGTAAAATGTAATCCTCTTTGCATGTCAAAAGATCGTTTCTGCAAATGTTTGTCTCGATTAATATGGAATAAATCGAGAATAAGAGTTTGTAAAAATAGTTTGTACAAGAGTAGAGAAAGTCATGTGAGTGTAACACATAAGATTTTTCAGTAATGTATCCACACTTTTGCTATGCATATATCAACATATCTTACAAGACTTGTGAACCGAAATGGTGTTTCGCAACAAAATGCAATTTCATTATAAAACCCATGTAGTTTTTGCTTCCACGGCTGATATTTTATTCCTGAACATTTATTCCAGTCATCGGTTTACAATTTTATACTGCCTAAAAACAATACACGTCTAGGGATTGCACGGATCTTGTTATTTTTGGGGGAATGATTTGAGTCACAGTTCTCTTGTTGTGTAACATCCTTTTTATTTCCTCGTCATTAAAGATGGCATTATCAGACTATCCGCTCCAAATGTCCAAAAGAAGCAACGCGTCGTTTGCAACATCAGACGAGTCGTGCCTATTCTCTACGCTTTGCGTGTTAGTGCAATACTGGAATAACCACAAGTTTAGAATCATGGTCTCTCAACAGGCGAAAAAGCTAGCGGCATGTTTTTATGGATAAAAAATATACCTACACATCGATTTGGAAAGGAATCGGGCCTGTCCAATGGGTTACTTCCCTTGGGAGTGTATGCGAATTCTTTTTCCTTGGTCAAACCCCCGCCATACTCACATTACATAATTACTTCACTCACCCAATTTAATTAGAATCATTGTTCATTGTCATTTAAAGTGACCCCATTCATCAGTTTCAGTTACCTAACACTCCCTCAATGTTGGGGCTAGTAGGTTCCTGCTGTGCCTCCGTTCATAAAGCAATTTTGTAAATGAGTTTCAGGATAATCTCATTATCAGACAGAATTGTCGTTATGGTTCATCCCCAACGACTATTTCTCTAATGAATCAAGTGTGCAATCCAGGATGGAAACGTTTTGAGTTTGGACAAATCACAGCTATGTCAGTTTTACCGTTTAGACTTTATCATTTTCTCCTGATTTTCTCATTTTATCATTTATCAAACAGAACTGTCGTTATGGTTCAACCCATCGACTATTTCGCTCGTCAACCAAGTGTCCAATCCAAGATGGAGACGTTTTGAGTTTGGATCAATCCAGCTACTTTAGCTTTACTGTTTTGATATTATCATTTTCAATTATTACCTCGACCTATAATTGTTTGTTTCTTAGTGAGGAATTCTGAATTATCATTAGTATTAATTTAAAGTATGTATCCTATGCGTTTTTAACGCTATTCCTCCACATTGTAGTGGTATTATGGTTTGTTTGTTAGCCCCACGTTGTGGTAGCCAATTTGCGGCGGTATTAATGTTTATGTTCGAAAGATGCTACTGTTTATGTGCCGCACGTATGGAATACAATTTGTCGCGTTCACTTCGTGTTATCTTTTACTGAGCGCCTGTTATTGTATTTAATTTTGGGTTCACTGTCCTCCGGCTAGCTATGATTTCTAGGTCAAGCACTTCTCTTGTACAGGGTGTGGAAACGGAAAGGAGTTTTTATCCAAAGATAACACTGATGAAAGAATTTGTTTTACACTTTTATTGTCGTAACACATTATTCACCTTCACCTATTAATCTTGACACTCGCCAAACTGAAACTGTTATAATAACTTATTTACTGCCCATTATTAATTCGCGTACTTCAACTTTTTGTGTAATTAACTTTACGACACGAGAGATTTTTCATAAATTTGCTACGCGTAACCTGCAAATCGATAAACTGTGCGATGTATTCACCATGACTGCTTCTGTTGAACTTATCGATGTCTTATACGCGAATGCTTCTGTTGGACTCAGCAACGTGTAACGCGTGGATGATTTTGTTGAACTGGGCAATACTTGCTTCAGACACGAATTTATACTCCTTCGCCCGATATGCCTAAAGATTTATAACCGAGCTGCTATTGGTTAATAAAACGCGCCAACATTAGCGTCTATATTTATATCCAATGAAAATTACGAAAACATATGCTCTGGGGAAAATGTTCCAGCAAATTCTAAGAAAAACACGCCACTCTGACGTCATTTGCTCGTCTCTAATAATGATAAACAGCTCACCCCCTCGCTACATTATTGCACGCTATTATTGCCAGTTTCAGTAAGGCCGTATAAACCCACTTCTCAACAATGCTTACAATCAACAAACATCTCAAATCAATGTCACACAACAATGCATATTCACACTACAATCACTCTGACATTTACATTTTTGTGATACAAATTACTGCGTCAACATCGAGTCTAATACGTATGAGTGAAGTATGTAGTCAGTAAAATCAGATGATACCTCCTTGCTCCTATCTCAGATAGAAAAGAGAGAGAAGATATATGAGAAGTTTCCTCTGGAAAAGAAAGTCATGCGCATATTGGTGTGTACATTAAGCAAGCTTGGTGAAGAAATCAAGAGTGATGCACACGCATCTCGACAGCCATTTGTCACATTCTTCGAGACAAACGTTTGAAGGAATAGTTTCATTGCACAGTTTTGTAGGCGCCACGGTGATATAGGAAGCTGAAGAGAGAGTCAAATGTTTAAAACGCGCGTCGATACAATGCTGGCTTTAAAATTCCATTCTCTTTACGTGACATCGAGAGAAAGAACATAAAACCTGATGTGTTACACTCACATGACTTTCTCTACTCTTGTACAAACTATTTTTACAAACGCTTATTCTCCATATGCTTCATGTTAATCGAGATATCGAGATGTTAATCTTATTGCTAGTTTTCTTGTAGATGCAAGGGGAATTGGTAGGCTTTAAGAGATAGTCAAATATTTTAAGAGCTGGTTGCTATGTGAAGTATTCCATTCTCTTTACATGTCCAAAAAATAAAAAAAAATCGATAACGAATTTGAGAAAAAGTATAAGTATTGAAAATTTTAAGGGAATAACGAGCAATATCTCGAAAATGGTTCACTCAAGAAAAAAATGTATATGACATTAATTGTGTATTTTAACGCGATCTACATTTTTTGTGTAGAAAAATTTTGTCTATCTCTTATGGTTTACCAGTTATGCAAAAGTCGTTCACAATGAAGAATACTTTTGGAGACATTCCCAGAAAATTCGAGATATACATTTCATTTATCATGAAAATATCTTAAACATATGATATTTTAATCAAAATCGTTAGAGCCATTTTTGAGAAAATTAAAATTTTCGAAAAATGTTCCATGTAAAGGGTAATCTGGGGTGGGGGGACTTTCTTGAAAACCTTCGTGTCGCATCTCTGGAAGATATTGAATCTAAATACCAAGTTTGGTGTTTATCTGACTCTTCGTTTCTGAGTTATGCTGTTCACAGACACACTCGCAGACAGACACACAGACATGGACATGTTTCTAAAATTGCTTTTTTTGGATTCAAGGGGTCTCAAAACATGTATTTCCGGTGAAATCTCGGTATTGAATTTTTGGGTGGAATACAATACTTCCTCTACTTACTATACGTAGTAGAGACAAACTATTGAAAAATTCAAACCAATAACACTAAATATATCACAAATAGCTGAAATTAACTTGAGTTTTTATTTATGGACGCTCTTTAACTACTGTGGTCATTAGCGTCCCATTCTATATTGGGCGTGAAACACCGGTAATTTTGCTCAGAGGTCTCTTTATCAAGCTTTAAGTTCTTTTACGGGTCGTAAATATACGACCACCGGCTTTATTTCCCTTCCGAAGGAAGCCATGCTAAGGGTTTTTACGCCCGAAAAAAATCCATCGGCTCCGCGACCTCGGGAACTAGAAGCGAGCATGGTAAACATTACACTCGGGGGACGACATATTTTATTTGTGATGTAAATATCTTGAATACAGGTATTTTAATTAAAATCGTTGCAGCTCTTTAAAATGACGACAACTTTTCTATACAAATGGTAATTTGGGTTGGAGTGATTTTTCTCATAGTTTTCTTGTCGCGTCTTCGGAAGAACTTAAATATCAAGCACGCAATAGTTTTTCTAAAAGTACTTTTGGGGACTTCATGGACTTCAAAACATGTATTTTCGGTGAAATCTCTATGCATACCCATTTTTACTTTCTCTACTACGTATAATAAGTAGGGGAAGTATTGTATTCCACCCAAAAATTCGATACCGAGATTTCACCGGAAATACATGTTTTGAGACCCCCTGAATCCAAAAAAAGCATTTTTGGAAACATGTCCGTGTGTGTGTGTGTGTATGTGTGTCTCTGAACAGCATGACTCAGAAACGAACAGTCGGATAAACACCAAACTTGGTAGTTAGGTTCAGTATCTTCCAGAGATGCGACACGAAGGTTTTCAAGAAAATCCCCCTACCCCAGATTACCCTTTACATGGAACATTTTTCGAAAATGTTAATTTCCTCAAAAGCGGCTCTAACAATTTTGATTAAAATATCATAGTTTAGGATATTTTCATGACATAAAATGTATATCTTGAATTTTGTGGGAATATCTCCAAAAGTATTCTTCATTGTGAACGACTTTTGCATAACTGGTAAACCATAAGAGATAGACAAAATTTTACTACACAAAAAATGTAGATCGCGTTAAAATACACAATTTATGTCTAATACATTTTTGTTGTGAGTGAACCCATTTTCGAGATATTGCTTGTTATTCCCTTAAATTTACCTCATACAAAGAGAATGGAATGCGCCGCATAGCAACCAGCTCTTAAAATATTTGACTGTCGCTTAAAGCCTACCATATTAGCAATAAGATTAACATATCGATTAACATGAAGCATATGGAGAATAAGCGTTTGTAAAAATAGTTTGCACAAGAGTAGAGAAAGTCATGTGAGTATAAAACATCAGATTTTTTTTCAGTGGAATGCAATGCATACTTTATCTTCATCCTCTATCTATAAGTAGGTTTTAGAGAAAGTAAAAGTTCAGGCTTCGCGTAATATAGATTTACTGTGTTTATGCTGTTTCTGTAGCTGAGCCGGAGTATGCAAGTGCAGATAGATATCCCTCTGGAGAGGGAGACGCGAGATCAGCGCTGCCACCAGGGTGAGGACGATTAATTATTGTGAGAGGAGTTGACTCACTTCCAGCGACAGCATGGGGTCATGGTGTGGTTACAAAACTTAATATAACAATACACTCCTGGTGTGCGATGAGTCAACATCCCTCTGGTCCTTAATGTCCTCAGTATTGTTCATCATTCACATTATTGGGGACAAGAGGGCATCTTTTGACTAAAGGAAAAAGTTCAACTATCTGGCGTTTTATTGCCCCTCATATAAGCCAGAGAAATTACCATACTCGCCCTCAAAACTTGACATCCACATTTTGCTAGCAGTAAATCTCTTGGAGTCTATCAAAAACTACAATGACTCTTGAAAGTCACCCCCCCCAGCTGCATTCCAGCAAAAAATTCGATATCGAGGTGTCCCCAAAAATACATGCTTTGAGACTCGTGAATTAAAAACAGGTTTAGAAGGTCCGCGCGCCCTTGTGTGTGTGTGTGTGTGTGTGTGTGTGTGTGTATGTGTGTGTGTGTGTGTGTGTTATGTAGTGTGGGAGAGAGAGTAACATTACTCAAAAGCAATACCAACTTCATATTTTAGTTCAGCATCTTCAAAGGATATGACACGAAGATTTTGAGGCAGTATTTTCAACACTTAAATGATTTTAGTCAAATTATATAATAAAAAATATAATAACAGCCCTCCTTAAAGCAATATGTATATGTAACAATATATAAAAAGTGTATATTACAGTCATAGTATATGTTTATATTATTGTATGATGTAATAATGTTATCTGAATGTATTGCGTAATTTAATAATGTAGGTGTTGTGAGAATAATAGGTTAAAAGTTGCTAACAATGAGGTAACCTTGAGGCAATAATGAGTAAAAAAGTGTAATAATGCTACTAGTCATTCTTGGAGCAACAATAATGTAATTTTTGTGACAGTTTATAATATAGCCAATCAACAACCAGAAAAAAACTTAAGTTAAATAAAAGTATTCTATTGGATTAGGAATAGCAAATCAGAGACTTGAAATACAGAAATTTACAAATTTAGGCGCTAGAAATCAAGTCATTTGCTTGTAGACAGCGCTCATAACTGGACGCGTTGCTTGTAGACAGTGTTCCTAACCGGACACGGGATGTGTCCTCGAGAAATTTAATGCGTATTCATGTGAGACGAAAATAGTTTACGTGTTAAAAAGTGCAAGTAATTAATAAAAGAATCTCACAGTTCTCTATAACAGTGAAGTGTTATTTAAATTGTGTCAAAGATTAATAAATGTAGTGAATTAAAAATTATAATCTGTGTAAGCCTACATTCTTCAGCCGCACCACGCCTTGCAAAGAAATCCATGTGTCTAACAATAATGCTGACGCAGCCGAGGCAAACATAAATATATAATATTTAAAGAAACAGTCAAATTACAAAATTTAATATTTTTAAATTTGGGACGAAGGCTACCGGGTACCATACGTGCGGTTCGGCTCCCCAACAGTCGAAATACAATACAACTCCTACTTCAAATCGGCTTTCCATACGTGAAGCAACATTCAACTTCAAATTGGCTCCCAAAGCGTGGGGCAAATAACGTAATAATAAATAACAACTTCAATTTTCAAGATAATCCTTTCACCCCAAACTGCCCTTTATATGAAACATTTTTCCTTATTTGTAATTTTCCCCAAAACGGCTCTTGAGGATGTTCATTAAAATACAACGCGTTTAAGATACATGCCTAAGAAAACGTGTATCTTGAATTTTTCGCGAAGAGCCTGTTATGTCCGCTCCATTTGGAATGCACTTTGTAAATCTCATAAAGTACAAAGCGATAGACAAAACTGTAGTACATAAAATTGTGGATCTCTGTAAAACACAAAATTTATTTCGAATAAACTTTTTGTGTCATTGGTCATTTCTGAGGTTTTCGTTGTTATTTATTTGAATACTTCTCAGTACCCCTTTTGAAGTGCTGACACCATTCAGTTGTTTATCACGATTTCATATAAAAGAATAGAATTTCAAAGTCAGCATATTGTGGTCCGATTTTTTAGGATTTGACTATCGCTTCAGCTTCTCGTATATACATTGTTCCTATAACCAAGTGTGATATGAGAAACTATTTGTGCAAATGTTTGTCTTGAAGGACAAAAAAAATCTGATGTGTTACACTCACAAGACTTTCCCTACTCTTGTAAAACTATTTTTACAAACTCTTATTCTCCATATGCTTCATGTTAATCGAGATAACGAGATGTTAATCTTATTGCTAATTTTCTTGTAGATACAAGGGGAATTCGTAGGCATTAAGCGATAGTCAGATATTTTAACACCTGGTTGCTATGTGGAGTATTCCCTTCTCTTTGCATTACCGGGACAAAAAAAATGAATAACGAATTCCCATTTGAGAAAAAGTATAAGTATTGGAAAATTTAAGGGAATAACAAGCAACATCTCGAAAATGGCTCACTCAACAACAAAAATGTATATGGCATAAATTGTGTATTTTAACGCGATCTACATTTTTTGTGTAGTAACATTTTGTCTATCTCTTATGGTTTACCAGTTATGCAAATGACGTTCACAATGAAGTATACTTTTGGAGACATTCCCAGAAAATTCGAGATATACATTTCATTTTTCATGAAAATATCTTAAACATTCATTCATTCATTATCTGTTTACCCTCCTCTTATGTAGGACTTACACCCCCCAGGACTTACAAGCGGGTGCCTGGGGTCAGAGGCCCGTCGAGGAGCAGACACTCATGGATCAGACAGCATCCAGGATGGGTGATCAGCCCGATGCCTGGTATGGGATGAAGGAAGTAGATGAAACGAAATGTTGGTGAAATGGATGAAAGGAAAGGTGATGATGGAGCAGTTGGTGGAATGAATGGCGGGGGAAACCGGAGAACCCGGAGAAAACCCGCCCAGACGCCGCTTCGTCCACCACAAATCCCACATGCAGGTCCCTGGGATTGAACCCGCTGCCGCCTAGATGGGAGGCGAGCGGTCTAACCGCTCGGCCACGGCGTATCTTAAACATATGGTATTTTAATCAAAATCATTAGAGCCATTTTTAGAAAATTAAAATTTTCGAAAAATATTCCATGTAAAAGGTAATCTGGGGTGGGGGATTTTTTTGAAAACCTTCGTGTCGCATCTCTGGAAGATACTGAACCTAAATACCAAGTTTGGTGTTTATCCGACTGTTCGTTTCTGAGTTATGCTGTTCATAGACAGACACAAACACAGACACACACACACCCACACACACACACCCACACACACACACACACAGACACGCACACGGACATGTTTCCAAAAATGCTTTTTTTGGATTCAGGGGGTCTCAAAACATATATTTCCCGTGGAATCTCGGTATCGAATTTTTGGGTGGAATACAATACTTCCCCTACTTACTATACGTAGTAGAGAAAGTAAAAAAGCTTTTGCACGAGCTATATAAAAATAGACGGTGGTAGCTAGAGAATCTTCTTTTGAATGTAATAATCAGATTTTAAATATCAGAAAGAACAAATGACATTATAGTATACAATATGTTCTGACGTTTGTATAGATTTTTCTCCTGATGTTTGTTGCAAGGAATTTTCCCATGTTCCTTGAAAATTGCAATGTTTCGTCCATTATAATCTGAAAATTTTTCTCCATTATCTCCTGTTCCAATTGTATGAAAGCCTTCTGAGCTATAACGTACAGTCTACTGGCCTCATATTTGGAATTTAATGATATATTATAAATTTATTATCTTTAATTTTAGAAAAAAGTTAACTTCATTAGATTTAAAAGATATAGTAAACTATAGTTTACGTGCCTTTGAGGAAAATTGCTATGTGTCACCGATTTTTTGTAGTCTCACTAAGGCGTTCGACTGCGTTGCACTAGAATTATTGATCTGTAATTTGAGATACAATGGTTTGAGTGTAAACTATTTAAGAATTTTAAAATCGTATTTAACTGGAAGAAAGCAGTATATATTCGAATAACACTAATTCGCAACTTATTGATATAACCGTTGACGTACCACAAGGCTCAATATTAGGTCGTCTCTTATTTATAGTAGCGATTAATGATTGTAGTTATAATTTATCTAATATTTTAATCTTTTATACAGGTGACATCACCTTCAGGGCCAAAAACAAAAATATTGGTGATTTAAACAATTTAATTGCTTTTAATTTTAATTTGTATAAAAACTAGTTTCTGGTCAGTGGTTTTCCGATGAATCAGGATAACACACAGTGCATGTATTTAGGATTGAATGTTGTAACAAATGAACTAGAGATTGTAAATATCTGTTTTTGAACAGGATACTAAACTTTCCTGGAAACGTCATATTGGTAAAATATACAAAACTGTCTGGAATCAATTATGCTTTCAGAAAACTTAAATGTGACATTCCTCTTGATGGCCTTGGAAACATTTATTTTTCATTAATATATTTTCATAGTCACACTGTGCATGGTATTCATCTATAAGGTAGTAGCCCACAAATCAAGGAGGTATTGCTTTGCCAAAAAGTCATTAGAATATAAAAAAGCTCTAATGAATATTATGAGACTTTATTTATTCAACGAGAATACTTACTGTTTGTAACTCTTTTATATTTAACCCTTTAATTTATACTCATTCCGTTTCCATCAATATAATTTAGACCTGACATACACAATATTAAAGCAAAAAATAGGTTCAAATTAAATGCTCCTGAATGTCGGCTTTTTCGTGCAAAAGAATAATGTTTTATTAAAGGTATAGAATTCTATAAGTGATTAATAATAGAAGCTAGTGTTTAAAACTAAGTAGTTTTAAAATAAAGCTTGACTGCTTAAATATCAATTTTACACTGCTGATGCGTTTCTATGTTTTAATTTAGTTAATGTATTTGACTGTATGTGGTTTGTTGAATTAAGAATTATATGCATCATGTTTCCATTATGTAATTTATACTGTACAGTCACAATTTCTGTGGCAGGAACTCATTGCTTCTCAGCAATAAACAGTTTATTATTATTATTATTATTATTATTATTATTATTAGTTTTATGCTTTTTTAAAGCATCGATTTTCAGTGTTTATATGTGTGGTGTTGGTAAATTATTTAACATCTATTTAATACAGTTTTTTTAAGCACTTGGAATTGATAGATTTAGATCTCACAGAGAACTAAAATGTGAAAGTCAGAAATTATCAACATTTTTATTGAACTCCCCATTAACGTCTCAATTTTTACGACCTCACACATTTATTTCTCCTAGTTTAAATCATACCTATGTCTTTTGATGACATTGTCTAGTATTGCATGAAAAGTAATACGTTATACATAATATATATAAATATTTTTGTTAACCACAAAAAGTAGGAAAATTGGTGCAACTTTCCAACAACTATAATACTAATAAAATGAAAAGTACAGTCTTCGGAAAAATTCCCTCATATCCACGCAAATGGGTGGAAAATATTGCTGACATTTGTATTTCTGGTAAATTCTTTAAATGTATGTAGTATGATAAGAAAATTAGCGGAATGGTAGAGTAATTTTTAGATATTACAGCAGATGATATGTTAAAACCTTTTCTTTGATCCCTTAATAACAAAAAGACTCCAAAATTTTCATATAACCAAAAATCTTTGACATCAATACTCAACGAAATATGGGGCTAAATTGGGGATTATGAAGATTTCTCATCCCCAGGCCAAAATTTTAAACACTTTGGAAATGCCACATCGTCTGTAATAATCGAGACTTCTCATTTGCTAATTACAAATTTTGGTTCATTCGTTTCTGATGCAGAGCTAGACACAATTTTCTCTCTTTATATAATTAACATACGCTGATAATGAACATGAATACAACATACAGAGGAAATTCAGCAAAACTCCGCGAGATAGCTCCGTGGTAACGTGTGAGGCTCACATTCGAGAGGTCCGGCAGTCAATTCTCGCCAGACTGTCCTCCCTGACTGCGTTTTTTCGAGGTTTTCCTCAGTCCTTTTAACTGGCAATTGTCGGGAGGGTATTCTAAACTTAGGCCTGAAGTACTTATGCCCAAAAGAATCCTTTCTCAAATATAACTTAATTTCATGTATCATCACTGCCCACCACCTGTGGTGCCGTATGTACTAACAGCGGGCGTTAAACACTACTAAAATGACTCCAAATGACCATTTTCTACTCCATGGCATTTTCGACGAAAAATTAAAGCCTTCTTCGGAAATGTGTAGTTTTATGACTCCAATATTTTCCTAGTTTTATTTGGTTATTTAGAAACCTAAATTGGAAGCTGCCTTATAACCTCTTTCCGTTGGAAAGAAAACGATTTTCAATGGTGGAAGAATTGTAAACATTTTAGTAAATCTAACGTTTAACGAAACAGTTTATAAAAATCTAAGAATGAATCGCTTAAAGGTAATCTCTGTTTGGAACTTTAACGGCAGGAAACTTCTGTAATAATTGCCTACAGACCTGCCGAGGTAAGTCGGTTATAACTAGAACTAGGGCAAATATCCATTGAGCGAGGAATCAACATAACTACCACCCTACCTAGTGCACGTGACGTGCTGAATACACGGACCCAGAGCTACGCAGTCAACTGTCTGTAGTTCGCTTGCGTTACTGATATAGTAAGGTTGCTCCCTGTGAGCTCTGTGTTTATGTTCTGTTCTGCTCCTGATGCTTCTGTTTAAAGTTCCAGGTTGCCTGTGGCACTCCCTTCCCTTCGCCGCACTGTCGATACAAAGTCGCTGCGTACATACATTGTAAGCCAAAGTAATTGTCCTAGATCTGGTTATCACAAATGCCTCGTGCATGAATGCCCTGTGTTCTAATATGAATTTTTCGTCCGACATTTCCATATGTTAATAATTGAATAAAACGGGATGTGAACGTACCACATTTCTATATAATACACAAACTTATAATTATACTTTAAACTGACGGGTAAATAACTTTTTGAAGTTGCAAAAGCTAACCGAGCTTAATGGCCCAGGCGGTAACGTCTGTTGCCGGTATAACATCGGCCCTGGGTTCAAACTCCCGGAGCCGATCTATCTTACGGAAGTTTTGTTTGCTGTTTTCCTCGTCGCTAGGTAAATGCTGAATTGTATAATTTGATCCGCGACTTTTCTTATCACACCTTTCAACACGACATTTCATTTGCTTTTTCTTCAGGCATTGGGTTGATCACCCATCCTGGATATACTCTGATCCAGAGTTACCTTGCTCCTCGACAGGCTACTGACCCACGACATTGGCTTATAAGTCCTTGGGGTGTAAGCCCTATAACGAGGATAGTAATCAGTTAAAGAAGAAGTAAAAGCTGAAGCATTAATGAGGAGGTTCTATAAAAACCTTGATCAGAACCACTTTTGCAATTTCAGGCACTATACACAAAAACTTTCCGTACAAAATGCACGTAATTTTGCAAATGTAACAAACGAAAAAGTTGAAAAGACGCTGAAATTTCCTACAAATTATAAAAACTAATAAGATGAAAGTAGTAAGTGCGTCAATATAGAGCAGAACAGGAAAATTTTTATGGGCGTGGACTGTTTTGTGTGAAAATTTCGCCTAATAGATCTCGCCCACCGATTATTTTCTGTGTAATTTCACAAATTTTTATTTTGTGCAATATCACAGCTTTTCCCGAGGTTGTTACATATATAACTTTTTAAAAAAATGTTACGTTATATTTATTGCAATTTTTAGATTGTTGCATAATTTCTGCATATTTTTTTAACTTATTAGTTTGCGCAAATTCATAATTTTATTGCCCAAATTTAAATTTTTTCTATATTTTAATGAAAAATTACATAAAAATCACAAATGAATTAGTTTACAGATTTAAGTTATGATCATAATAATAATAATATAATAATTTTTTTACAAAAATTAGTATTAATAAATCATAAAAATTTGTGAAAATTACACACAAAATAGTCCACGCCCATAAAAATGTTCCTGTTCAACTTACTACTGATGAAAATTCCGGAAAGACATCAGAAAATACGTAAATTGTAATGCTATAGTGAATTTTGAAGTCAGTGTATATTTCAAATCGAGATAGAACACTTTTGATCCAATAAAAGGTAACCGCAATTAAGATTTCTTTGGAGAGGGGTGGAATACTCTGCTATGCAGCCTTAAAAATGATGCTAGATTTGAATTCAGGTTTTTCGTTTTTGAGTTAGATGTTCACAGTTACACACTTTTGTTTAAAACTGGTTTTTGATCTTCGAGTGATCTCAAAACGTGCAACCTTCTGGTTGAGTGCAGTACTTGTTGTTTCTAAGAGAAAGTGTAAGCCCTCTAAAACACGTGTGAATATAATTTGTAACATATTGACAGCTCCCGGATTGTGCACGCGATCTAAACCTGTTGCAATCTAAGCAAGGTAACCAGGCCAGGTTCTGAGTGTCCGGTTTGATGCTTTTAACTTCTCTCCTTACATGATGTCGGTATCTGCAAAGACAGCATGACGTTAGCGTACAAGGTAGGTAATTAGGGTTATTGGAGTAGGTCAGGGTCGTCTGAAAGTCTCAGGACATCTTAAACATGTCACCTGAAACTTGACCTCGTGCGTTATCAAGCAGGAATATACCCACTTAGAGCGCTAGTTCAAGATTCTTTAACAGTACTATGCACACAGAATGATATTGAACAGCAGCGAAATATTGGAATATCAGCGATTTTCAATGTAACAACATTTACATGTCTGATTCAGTGCACCATGAATAATTCATTGCTATATTACTTTCTCTACTACGTATAGTAAGTAGGGGAAGTATTGTATTCCACCCAAAAATTCGATACCGAGATTTCACCGGAAATACATGTTTTGAGATCCCCTGAATCCAAAAAAAAATATTTTTGGAAACATGTCCGTGTGTGTGTCTGTCTGTGTGTCTGTCTGTCAGTCTGTGTGTCTGTCTGTGAACAGCATAACTCAGAAACGAACAGTCAGATAAACACCAAACTTGGTATTTAGGTTCAGTATCTTCCAGAGATGCGACACGAAGGTTTTCAAGAAAATCCCTCCACCCCAGAGTACCCTTTACATGGAACATTTTTCGAAAATTTTAATTTTCTCAAAAATAGCTCTAACGATTTTGATTAAAATATCATATGTTTAAGATATTTTCATGACAAATAAAATGTATATCTTGAATTTTCTGGGAATGTCTCCAAAAGTATTCTTCATTGTGAACGACTTTTGGTAAACTGGTAAACCATAAGAGATAGACAAAATGTTACTACACAAAAGATGTAGATCGCGTTAAAATACACAATTTATGTCATACACATTTTTGTTGTTGAGTGAACCATTTTCGAGATATTACTTGTTATTCCCTTAAATTTTTCAATACTTATTTTCTCAAATGGGAATTCGTTATTCATTTTTTGTTTGTTTTGGATATGCAAAGAGTATTAATCAGTGGGAAAGGGAATGGTGCTGCACCTAGCAACCAGCTATTAAGAGATATGTATGTGCTTAAAGGCTACTGTATTTCTATATTGCCCTTGTAAATATATATTCCCCTTACATCTACAAGAAAATTAGCAATACGACAGAGTCTGTAAATGTTTATCTCGATTAACATGAAGTAGATGGAGAATAAGCGTTTGTATAAATAGTTTGTAAAAGAGTAGAGAAAGTCATGTGAGTGTAACACATCAGATTTTTTTATTTATGACAAGAAAAAACACACTCTCATTGAACTAGATGTACAATGTTTACTTTCTCTAGCACCTACCTACGATTAGGTAGAGGCAGCCACCTCATATTAGGTAGAAGTATTGTGTTCCACCTAAAAATTCTATATTGGGATATCACTGGAAATTCACGTTTTGAGGTTCCCTAACTTCAAAACAAAAATACTTTAAAAGTGTGTGCATGCCTGTGTGTATCTGTCTGTGAACAGCGTAGGACTAGGAGTGTTAGCAACTTGACCTACGAAAACCATTGTGTCTAAGCCCCTGCAGGGCGCCCCAGGAAGGAAGGGGTGAGGTGAGAGGAGTCAGAGGGTGGCCGGACCTTTTCCGGATTAAAACTCCCCGGATGGCAAGTGATATAACTGGTTCCCTTTCCCTGCAGACTTACACATCCTACTGGGGGCCCAAGAGTTGGAGATCGTCCCCCTGCCATGCAATGCCGAGACTCTTTCCGACACTTGCAGTCCTGAAAGGTGAAGTGAAATGAGAATGGAGGTGAAATGGAGAGACAGGAAATTCGGAGGATATAATTAACCTTCCCAGCATTCACCTAGCGACCCGGGAAACCCCCGAAAAAATCCATGGGCCAGGAAGATAGGCCGCGGGAATCGAACCCACGATCTTCCGATTGGAGGCTACATACATTGCCGCCTGAGCCATCCCGCTCGGTTGTGAACACGTAACTCAGAAAACGAAAATACCAACCTTAGTGTTTAAGTTCGGCATCGTCCAAGAATAAGACACAAACATTTTTAAGAAAATTACTCTTTACATAGAAAATAATTTCTTATTTTCGATTTTATCAAAATTGACTCTAACATTTTTGATTAAAACAATGTAGGTTTAAGATATTTATATCATCAACAAAATGTACATCTTGAATTTTCTGGATTAGCCTGTGAAATCATCTTAATTAGGAATGCACTTCGTATGCCTCTGTATAACTGCTGAACCATAAGAGACAGCAAAACTGTCCGACATAAAAAGTTATAGATTTCTCTTAAAGACACAGTTTATTTCAAATAATTGTTGTGGCATCTACTATTTCGAAGTAATGTGACGGTTATTTTTTTATTTTATAAATTTATGATAAATGTAACTATATAAGGCTAGGATGTTCATAACAAGATTTTTTTAGGAGGATCGATAAAATTGTCTTTAGAAATTCTGGCAAGTTATTTCTAGGATGCTTATGTAAGCAGGGGTGGATTGTGCAAATCATGTTGACACCGCTTACGACAGTGTTGGGTGAAGCACTGGATCAGCATGGCCTGCTGGTATTTAAACTTAGAAATTTGTACAGCTCCCTCTCTTTGCTATCATGTGCTTAGCAGGACTCAGACGAAGATGGAACACAACGCTTTCAACCAGGTAATAACTCAGTTATCCGAAGCATTAGTGATCAGTAATATGTAGCATAGTGCATAGAGAAATTACGAAGGCGGATTGATAAGTCCGCTAAGATGGCTTTGACGAGAGATAGCGTTCTAATCACAGGTTTCTTGTTTGCAGCCAAGTCTTACTCTATTCTGGGTATAATCGCAGAAATTTGTCGTCATTTATTTCTTAGAACATTGTTGAGAACGTCTAAAATAAGCAGATTGCGTTGCTTCGTAGAAAATGGAGAAAAGTGAATTTCGTGTTCTGATAAAGCACTACTTTTCCGTGGTAAGACGGTGAAGGTAACGGAAGAAAGGCTGAACAAGTATTATATGGACTCTGATCCATCACATGGCATAGTTCACAAGTGGTTTCACAGAATTTCGATGTGACCGTTCGAACATAAGAGATGCCGTGCGCACAGGACGGCCGGTTGAGGTCACAACAGAAGAAATGCTGAACAAAGTTCACGATATTGTGTTGGAAGACCGCGGAGTGAAAATCGTGAGATAGCCAAGACCATAAACATCTCGAGTGAACGGGTGTATAACATTCTGCACGAATTTTTGGGTATGAAAAAGCTGTCAGCAAGATGGCTGCCACGACTGTTCACAGTTGAGAACAAGCGGAATTGCGTGAGCATTTCATAGAGATGTTTGAACATGTTCCAGCTCAACCCAAATGAGTTTTTGCGGCATTATATCACGGTTGATGAAGCCTGGATTCATTACTATCAACCTGAAATCAAACAACAATCAAAGCAGTGGATTTCCTTCGGCGAACCTGCTAAAAAGAATGCGAAAACCATTCCGTCGGCAGGAAAATTCATGGCAGCTGTCTTTTGGAATTCACGAGGGTGATAGACATCCACTACCTGGAAAAGGGTAAAACGTAAAAGGTTCTCTTTCACCAGGATAATGCACCCGCACACAAGCCAGCCATTGCCATCTTAAAATTTGTGGAATTGGCTTTACGAACTACTACCTCACCCACCATATCCTCCAGATTTGGCTCCAAGCGAATTCTTCCTCTTCGCAAACCTGAAAAATGGCTCGCTGGGAAGAAATTCACGTCCAGTGAACACATCATGGCAAAAACAACCTCATATTTTGCAGACATCAAAAAATCATATTTTTTGGAAGGGTTAAAACAATTGGGGAAACGCTGGACAACGTGTATTGAATTGAAAGGAGACTATGTTGAGAAATACAATTGAGCTTTTGGAAAAAATTGTTATTTTCTTTAAAAAGTCACTGCTTATCAATCCGCCCTCGTAAAGTAGATTTTAGGACCAGAGTTCCAAGTCAATAATTTACCACCCTTCACTGCTGCTCCTTCTTGGCCACCCCTCTGTCAAGCTTAGCTGTCACGTCTGGATACCTGAATTACGTCCCCGTCATTGCCCCATCTAGCGAGGGCGCCGACGGCTCGACACAGTACTTCTTGTTATTGGTTTGGATTTTTCAGTACTCTTGTCATTTTTTGAAGTGCTCACCATTCAGTTGCTTCTCGCGATGTAGCGGAGTTTCGGGGCCAGCATATAAAGATTTGACTATCGCTCCTGTCTCACGTCTCCCTCTTGAACGTACAACGAAATGTATAATGAAACCATTTCTGTAAGCCTTTATCTCAGTTAACATGAAGTAAATATAAAAATAAGTTTTTATAAGAATATTTACTAGAAGTGGGATAAAAATAAACCATAGTGGCTAGAGAAAGGCACGTGAGTGTAACACACCAAGTTTTTATTCCCTGGCATTCCCAATGAAAAATCACCTTAATAGTAAACTTTTTTTTGTTATACGAGAAACCTCGTTTTAGCTTTATTGGTCATATCCCTATAGCTTGTTGGTTCACCTGAGTCAGTGTATGCCAAACAAAATGGTGTTTGTTGCCTAATTGTCCTCCTGTACCATTAATTTTTTCGCATTTAGTTTGTTCTGTAGGTGGAACTTTTGATCGTGGTACTGAAAGTCGAATTAAGAGGGGGAAAAAAGAGGAAAAAAAAAACGGTAGACGGAATTTGAACCCGCGAACTCCCAAATACTGAGAAAGGTGATTTATCAACTCCACGTATGGACGCCAATTTGAAGTAGATATTGTCTTTACGTATTGTCTTACGTTTGAAGATGTATTGTTGTTAAATGAGTTGTGTTATAGGTCAACTGTTGAGGAGCCGAACTAGAAATTCGTTGCAACCGCAGTATATTACCCGGTTTCCGGTAGCCTTCGCCCCAAGTTTAAAAATATTAGTTTTGTAATTTGACTCTTTCTTTAGATATTTTATATTTATGTTTGTCTCGGCTGCGTCAGTATTATTGTTAGAAACACGTTTCTCTTAGCAGGGTGGTAGTGCAACAAGAATGTAGGCTTACACAGATTTTAAGTTTTAATTCACTCCTTTTTATTAATCCTTGATAAAAATTAAATAGTATTTCACTAATATAGAGAGCTGTGAGACACTGTTTGGAGCCAACTGAATTGTTTTCCACCGCCTAAATTTGTGAATTTCTGTATTTTAAGTCTCTGATTGGCTAATCCTAGTCCAATAGAATACCTTCATTTAACTAAAGCTTTTTCTGGTTATTGATTGGCTATTTTTAAATTGTCTCAAAATTTACATTATTGCTGCTCTAATAATGACTAGTAGCATTTAAACTTTCTTACTCATTATTGGCTCAAGGTTACCTCATTGTTAGCAACTTTAAACTTATTATTCTCACAGCTCCTACATTGTTAAATTACGTAATGCATTCATATAACATTATTGAACATGTTTACAATAATATAAGCATATGCAATGACTGTTACATACATTTTACAATTTATTACATATACATATTGCTTCAAGGCGGGCTGTTATTGAATTTATATTTATATAATTTGAATAAAATCATTTTAGTGTTAAAAATACTGCCTCAATACGAGCCATAGACAATACCGACTGAGTCATTTCGTTCGGATAAGTGGGTTTCATTATAAGCCACGCATTCGTATTCTAGTATCTAGGCCTTGAAAAGTTTTCTTAGTCCTTTAGTTATTTAAAAGCTGCAGTTAGAAGCTATCATATAGCCCATATCTGTTGGAAATAGTGGCATAATTATCAAATTCGGTTGAGTAAATTCCGAGCCTACCCTGGAGTACGCCAACAATCACGCATTTACTCGCTTCCACCCCATCTTTCTCTTTCTTTCTCCTCCCTCTCACTCACACTTTCAGATTATAATTTTAAAAATCTTTTTTCTATTATTCTATTTATTCTATGTCTTTTAACTACAGGGACATATCGCGACGGATCTCTTAGTGGATAACTCTTAGATAGAGGCGTGGGCTCATCTCTGTAACCACCCGCTTTATCGTGAACACAGAGACCCTAGCGCATAGCAACCAGATGTTCTGCTCCGTGCCGTGCAGATGGCATTAGGGTCCCTCCCAGTCTATCTGCTTTCATATAGAAGGCGGACAGTTAGCCTTCTAGGTCTCATCCCCGTTACCATGCCATCCTGCTTCGTCACGTATCCACAGAGATCCTGGTGCATTGCAGCCGAATCTTCTGCTTCGTGCCGTGCAGATGGATGCCGTCCAGTCTATCTGCCTTCATTTTCTGTGAATAGTTGGCACAGCATTTGCTATTACCAACTATTTTTCATTTTTACTATTGTTTTAGACTTAAGATGGAACTTTGGGTCGTGGTATTAAATATCCAATCCAGTATTTACCTTAATAGCTGAGGGAAACCACGAAAAAAACTGGTCGGTCGGTCCACGGGATTTACATTTACACGACTTTGACTACCAATCACAAATTCACATGGTATGTAACTCATATAAAAAGTAATTCTCTTATTCTTGTTACCTACTTACGACCTATTTTTACCTATGAATTGTTTCAAATTAGGCAAGAAGGTTTCAACATGAGAAGCATTCAAATGTTCACGATAACGAGCTCTTGTGATGCAAAGAAAAGAAAGCACAGACAGGGAAAAGAATCCCAAACGTTCAAGCCTGTCCGTTAGGTGACGCTTAGGAAAAATCTAAACTTGCATCATGCAATATTTCGAAAACGGCTAACGCTATGAAAAAGTTTGATTCAAATTATATATTTTGAGTTCTGCTTTTTTCCTAAAATAGGTTTTATTTAAAATAAAGAAAGTTGAAGGTTGTTACACTACATCACTAAAATGTTCGGAGTTGAGTTGAAAACATGCTGACGATGGGAGCAAATCGTCTCCCGAAACGCGTTCAAGTAAGTACATTTTAGTGATGTAGTGTAACAACCTACAACCTTCTTTATTTTAAATTATGACACATCACTGTTACTAGCTTCTAAATTTTCAAAATTAATTAATAATTTGGACTTACAAGTCTAATAAGAAGCAAAGAATAAACACCGATATTGCCGCACGTAATAACTAAAGAATATGGAGGCAAGGACAGATTTACACAATTTCAACGAAAACTTTAGAATAAAACAGGACATAAAATTATACTTAAAACTAGAAATCAAAAAGAAACACACGGCTGCAAATATAAGATTCCTAAATCTTTGTCAAAAACAAAAAGCTACGCCAACCTTCGTTAGAAAATACATAAAATTTAATCGCAATGTAAACCATCAAACAATAGCAGACAAGAAAGTAATCTAAATTGAAAAGAACAAACAGTTGAAAACATGCTGACGATGGGAGCAAACTATCTCCCGAAACGCGTTCAAGTAAGAATATTTTAGTGATGTAGTGTAACAACCTTCAACTCTCTTTATTTTAAATTATGACACATCACTGTTACTAGCTTCTAAATCTTCAAAATTAATTAATAAGGTTTTATTTATCTGTTAAAATTTCCTTATTTTATAAAATGATACAAAATTCAATCAATTGAAGGATGTTCACAGAACATTCAAGATATAAATGTGACATTTTAATCAAAATCGTTAGAGCCGTTTATTGAGAAAATAAAAAAAGACAATGAAAATGTTTACATGCAAAGGATAATTCGCGGTGGAGAGATTTTCCTGAGAATCTTTCTTGAACATCTTCCATGGAAGATGCTGAACGTAAATATTAATTTTGATATTTATGCGATCTTTTTGTTTTGTTGAGTTATGCTGTTCACACACACACACACGCACACACACACACACACACACACACACACACACACATTGGAGGAGTTCAGGGAATCCAAAAACGCCTATTTCCTGTGAAATTTCGATTGGAATTTTTCATTGCAATACGGAAGTTTCTCTTACCTACTATAGGTAGGTGTTGGAGAAAGTATGACGAAACTTTTTCCACCGTCTATGAACCGAACTGATTCTCTCTGGATTTAGGAGCATCCTGAGTAATCTACCACTGTTTTATTTCGATGTTGCCCACTAACATCTTCTACCTATAACTTTTCTGCAATTACAGTTAATTTGAGGCAGTGGAATAAGTGGACAGCTTTAAATACTTTGGATATACAAAAGGTTCGTACTGGGGGACGCGAGGTGCGGACCACATCTCCCCATAGCTGTTGGATGATTGCCAGCTTTTCCAGTATGCACGTGACCGCGAGTACGGCGGTCGGTTGGTAGCCAGCTGTTGTTCTTTGAGGCAGTATTTTACACTTAAATGATTTCAGTCAAATTATATAATATGTAAATTCAATAACAGCCCGCCTTGAAGCAATATGTGTATGTAATAATTTGTAAAATGTATGTAACAGTCATTGCATATGCTTATATTATTGTATACATGTTCAATAATGTTATGTGAATATATTACGTAATTTAATAATGTAGGAGCTGTGAGAATAATAAGTTAAAAGTTGCTAACAATAAGGTAACCTTGAGGCAATAATGAGTTTGAGAGTTAAAATGTTACTTGTGGTTCTTGTAAGCAATAATGTGATTTTAGTGACAGTTTATAAAAATAGCCAATCAACAACCAGAAAAAGCTTTAGTTAAATGAATGTATTCTATTGGACTAGGATTAACCAATCAGAAACATGAAATACAGAAATTTACAAGTTTAGACGGTTGAAATCAATTCAATTGCCTCCTAACAGTGTCCATAACTGGATGCGTTGCTTGTGCGTCCTCGAGAGATTTAATATGTATTCGTGTGAGACGAAAATAAGTTACGTATTAAAAAGTGCAAGTATTAAACAAAAGAATCTCACAGCTCTTGATATCAGTGAAGTGCTATTTAATTTGTGTCAAGGATTAATAAAAAGAAGTGAATTAAAATTTAAAATCTGTGTAAGCCTACATTCTTGTCGCATCACGCCTTGCTAAGACTTCCATGTCTCTAACAATAATACTGACGCAGCCGAGGCAAACATAAATATATAATATCTAAAGAAACAGTCAAACTACAAAGTTAATATTTTTTAAACTTGGGGCAAAGGCCACCTGAAAGTACATTTGGGGCGAAGGCTACCGGAAACCGGGTACCATACGTGCGGTTGCAAACTACTACAAGTTCGGCTCCCCAACAGTTGAAATATAATACAACTTCTTCAATACAACATCATCTTCAAACTGACTTTTCATACGTAGCAGCAAACAACGTAAAGAACAATTCTACTTCAAATCGGCTTTTTCCATACGTGAAACAATAGCTTTCTCATCTTTCAAGGGCTGTCGTGTCTATGATGATATTATTGTTATTATTATTATTATTATTATTATTATTATTGATGGCTGTTGTACTGAAGTAAAACAATGTATAGCAGGGGTAGAAGAAGCTTTTAACAGAAAGAGAAAATGGACGCTTGAGGAAAGAACTAAGGAATACATTAGTGAAGTGTTTTGTGTGAGGTGTGGCTGCCGAAAAGTTTGCATTGCACAAAGTGAGGAAAACAATTCCACGTATTTGAGATGTGGACATTGGCATGTGAAGTGATTTGACAAAATAAGTCGCCATTCTCTTCGCTGCAGGAACGAGTGACATTCTTTTACATTTTATTTTTCTTTCTCTACCACTTGCCTATTAGTAAGTAGGGAAGAATTGCATTCCACCCAACAACTCGATATCTTCATTTCACTGGTAACGCAAATATTGAGGTCCCCTAAATTATTTTTACTTTCTCTCCTACGTACAGTAAGTAGGTAAGTATTGAATTCCACCCAAAAATTCGATACCAAGATTTCACCGGAAATATATGTTTTGAGACCCCCTGAATACAAAAAAAAAGCATTTTTGGAAACATGTCCGTGTGTGTGTCTGTGCTCAGAAACGAACAGTCGGATAAACACCAAACTTGGTATTTAGGTTCAGTATCTTCCAGAGATGCGACACGAAGGTTTTCAAGAAAATCCCCCCACCCCAGATTACCCTTTACATGGAACATTTTTCGAAAATTTTAATTTTCTCAAAAATGACTCTGACCATTTTGATTAAAATATCATATGTTTAAGATATTTTCATGACAAATAAAATGTATATCTCGAATTTTCTGGGAATTTCTCCAAAAGTATTCTTCATTGTGAACGACTTTTGCATAACTGGTAAACCATAAGAGATAGACAAAATGTTACTACACAAAAAAATGTAGATCGCGTTAAAATACACAATTTATGTTATATACATTTTTTTTGTTGAGTGAACCATTTTCGAGATATTGCTTGTTATTCCCTTAAATTTTTCAATACTTATTTTCTCAAATGGAAATTCGTTATTCATTTTTTTGTCCTGCACATGCAAAGAGTATTAATCTGTGGCAAAGAGAATGGTGCTGCACCTAGCAACCAGCTATTAAGAGATATGTCTATGCTTAAAGGCTACTGTATTTCTATATTGCCCTTGCAAACACATAACAAGGGGAACATAGTACGCCTTAAGCGATAGTCAAATATTTTTAGAACTGGTCGCTATGTGTAAAATGTAATTCTCTTTGCATGTCAAAAGATCGTTTCTGCAAATGTTTATCTCGATTAATATGAAATAGATGTTTGTAAAAATAGTTTGTACAAGAGTAGAGAAAGTCATGTGAGTGTAACACATCAGATTTTTAGAGAAAGGTTTGTGTATGTGAGTGAACACCATAGCTCAAAAACTAAATTTCGGTAAATGCCAGAGTTGGTATTTAGTTTCGGCATCTTCCAAAGATGCGGCACGATTGTTTACAAGAAAAATCTTCTCCACCCAAACTTTTCTTTACCCATTTGATTATTTCTGATTGACTCAAAAACAGCTCTAACGATTTTGTTTAAAATACCACATGTTTAAGATACTTGCATGACTAATAAAATGTTATGTGTTACATTTTCTACAAATAGCCTGTGGAATCTTCTTCGTTTGATGAAATTTGTATAACTGGAACTATAATAGATGGTTTGAATTCTGCAGTAATATACTTCTGGAAATTCCTGATCACATTCTCCTGTTTCTCGTGATATCATATAAAGAATATATAATTTCAAGGCTAATTCATAGAAACCCGCTTTTTAAACATTTAACTTTTGCTTCAGTCACCTGTCTCCCCTTGTACGACGAAACATAATTTCTGTAAACACCTATCTCGATTAACATGAATGCATATAAAAATAAGTGTTTCCTAAAGATTGTAGAAGAGATATAAAAATAAACCATAGTGTTTAGAGAAAGTAATGTGAATGCAACACATCAGATTTTTTGAAGTGGTGTCGCCGTTCAGCTGTTTCTCATGATAATGAAAAGAGTATCAAGTTTTAGAATCAACAGTGATCTGTTTTTTAAAGGCATGACTCAATACTCAATATTTATTGATGTTGTAGAACTGCATCATGAGCAATTATTAACATAAGTCAATGATACAATGAGAGCGATAAAATGGATCAGTAAAACAGAAACTAAAAATACAAAAATATAAAACACGACACTTCAAAATGCAATGTCAGTATTGGCTTGAAAAAGCTCATTAAGACTATAAAATGGGTTTGCAGAAAGGCAAACTTTTAAAGTAACTTTAAATCTATTTAGGCTAGCTGAATGGACAGCTCTTGGTAATCTATTAAACATATTAATACCGATGTTATTACACCATTTCCTGGATTTATCAACCTTACTTTGTATGTGACAATAAAATAATTATTTCTAGTATAATGTTCATGTCGCTGATGGTGAATTACATGGTTATTCAAGTTAGTCATAATAATTATTAAACAATTGTATACATATACACACATATTCATTAATTACTGTCAGGATTTTAAAATATTTAAATATAGGTCGACAATGGACATCAAACGATGAACCAGATATAATTCTTAAGACGTTGTTCTGCAGAATTAATACTTTATTTATATTGACACTATTGCCTCAAATATGGATACCATAAGAAATTATGCAATGAGAAAAAGCGTAATAAGTTTGCTTAAGATGGTGTCTTGGAATTGATTTTTCAAATGACTCAATAAAAGTAGTACACGAGACAACCTTTTGCAGATATAGGAAATGTGACCAGCCCAAGTAAGCTTGGAATCCAAAACAATGCCCAGCAGTTTTACTTCAGAGAACATATCATGAGAAGCTTGCTTAAGTGTAAAATATATGTTCGGGTTTTTTTCAGTGTTAAGCTTAAAGCCATTGGCATCAAACCATCAAGTAGCTTGATGAACAGAGGAATCCATAAATTGATTAATACCAATTAAAGAAAAGCAATTAGTCAAGAGAGAAGACTATCGCTTGGGCCCCTATTCCTCTTGTATCTACAACGAATTGTGTGTTGAAACCATTTGTGCAAACACTATTTCGATTAACAGAAAAATGCCCCGAAGTTCCTGAGCTACCCCGTGTCTGGGGGTATAACCAGATCCTGTCTCCCGGGGTTACAAATAGGGTGACCTCGTCCTCCAGGTTAGGGTGTTGAAGCTTGAGGCGGACAACCTCATCTTTGGAAAATCCATATTGTTCAGAAACCTATCAGGAGACAGTCAAACTATAAGGTCTGTAGCGCCACAGAAGAAGAAGAAGAAGAAGAAGAAGAAGAAGAAGATAGAAGAAAAACTCTTATGCGATACATTCAGATGATTTTCTCTACCTTCTATCTTTATTAGTGGGTATACAAAATATTCTTACTAAAGCTTATTTTCCTATCTACTGCATTTTGATCCAAATAAACCTTTGCAGAAATAGCTACAATACACATTTTGTTATAGACACAAAGAGAACAGCGATAGTCAAATGTTTAAGAACTGGGCGCTATACACCGGCCTTAAGTACCATACTCTTTCAATGCAATCGCGAAAAACAACTGAAAATCGATGGGACTTTAAAAGAATGACAAGTATTGAACAATTCGTACCGGTTGCCCCCGTAGCTCAGTCGGTAGAGCAAGTGCCCTCTATTCCAGGTTGGATTTCCGGCTAGGAGGTGGGAATTTTTCTCTAGCCAAGAATAATCCCTATCCTCCCCAGAGTCTGGAAGTATGAATGACAGTATGAATGGGCAGTGTGAAAGTGTGTATGATCTAATGATAAAGAAAACAGAAACGTGCAAGAACCCCAAGGACAAGATTTACAAGAGTTAACACCATTGCCAATAGACAACAAGTTCCAAAGGAAAGGCCGCCGATAAGACCAATGTAGTTAAAGGCGGAGTATAAATGTAACTAAAATAAAATTCGAACCTTTAACAACGGATATCTCAGAAACGGCTTATGCTACAGAAAAATTCATTTTAAGCAAACTGCGTGTTTTAAAGAGATCTAAATTTTTTGCACGGTACGTTTTCGTCTATCGCTTACCAGGTTATACAATTTATTATACAATATTATACAATTGTGAATGAAGAAGGCTTCACAGACAATTCCTACAAAATTCAATTTTATTTGTCATGTAAATATCTTTAATTCTATATAGTATTTTAATGAAAATCGTTACAGCCTTTTTTTAGAAAATCAAAATTTTCGAAAATGTTCCGTGTAAACAGTAGTAAGGATGGGGGAATGTTCTTGAAAATCCTCGTGTCGCATCTTTGGAAGGCACTGAACCTATTCGTTTTTAAGATATGCTGTTTACAGGTACATACGCGAACCTTTTTCTATAAATGCTTTTTTTTATTCAGGGGACCTCAAAACATGTATTTCTGTTGAAATCTCGGTATCGAATTTTTGGGTGGAATGCAATACCTTCTCTACCTACTATATATGTACGTAGTACATAAAGTAATAAGGTTATGAAAGAAAAGTTACTAGAAGAGCCGGTGGGAAAAGTCATGTGAATGTAACACATCAGAGCTTTCTTTTGGCGCCGCCAGCTTGTTTAACTAGTCTTATCTGTGTACCTCTATGTACAAGTAGTAGCACGGTGGAGTTTGCGCTTCCTGGGAGTGAAATTATTACTGTCTAGTGTAAGAACAAGTCAACAGACCCTAAAATGCCTGCGTCTGTGATCTGGTGGTTGGTATACTAGCTTTCAAAACAGGTTTCCTGGTTTTTGATTCCCGGCTGGAGGTGGGAATTTGTGTGTGTGTGTGTGTGTGTGTGTGTGTGTGTGTGTGTGTGTGGGTGTGTGTGTGTGTGTGTGTGTGTGTTTGAAAATTCAAAGAAACTCAAAGGAAAACAAGCCCAGTGGTTATACAACAGTAATGAGCAAAACCAACAAAACCCCGATATGACCTAACATGTTTAAAAATATGTATACACAGGGTGAGCCATAAAACTACGAACCGCCTGCGCGATGCTTTTCCTGTCCGCGTCCTCGGCGCTCGCTGCCGCCTGCCGCTATCATAAAAAGGCGCGGATGAAACCATACAACATTTTTAAAACTACTTTTAAAGGTTTTGCTTACCAACTTTATGAAAGGAAATTCTGAAAATGGCCACCGTCGTTGTCCATACATTTTTGGCACCTCTTTAAGAAATTATCTATCACTCACCGTAGTTCATGTTGAGAATTCCTGGCGTATATTTTGTTTTAATTCTTCTAGGGTGTGTGGGTTTGTCTTGTATACCTTATTTTAAGTTACCCCAGAGATAGAAATCGCAGGGAGTTGGGTCGGGGGACTGAGGGGGCCACAAATCTGTACTAATAATTCTGTCCTCAAACACACTTTCAATTTTTCTCATATTGGTCGTATAACCTGTTGCAGAGTCTTGTTGAAAAAAAAAGGCAAAATCACGCTCCCTGGCTGTTAATTCTCTAAAAAGCAAAATTGTATTCACGTATGCACGGACTTCAACTGTTGACTCGAAAAAAATTGGCGAGTGATGGATAGCTTCCTAAAGAGGTGCCAAAAATGTATGGACAACGACGGTGGCCAGTTTCAGCATCTCCTTTCATAAAGTTGGTAAGTAAAGTCTTTAAAAGTAGTTTTAAAAATGTTGTATGTTTTCATCCGCGCCTTTCTTGATAGCGGCAGACGGCAACGAGCGCCGAGGACGCGGACAGGAAAAACACCGCACAGCCGGTTCGTAGTATTTTGGCTCTCCCTGTAAATATTTTTTTTTATAGGGAGCATTAATGAAGGGGTGACCTAGTGTCTCTCCGCCTAGCTATAAGTAGCGCAGCATTTAACAGTAAGTATTAAAAGGGTTTCTAATGTATGAACTAGGCTGGATTTGGGACTGAGGACATGCCCGAGGGATGAAGACTGCACGCCACTGACCCGTGTGGGAGTAGGTTGAATGAACGCGAGTACCAGATATCGTCAGCTTTTGTTTCTCCCTAGGGCGTCTCCACTTCGTGTCCTCGACGAGGCCATCCACTGATGCAGCGCATATTGAAAGATTTCCTTCACCTTCTCTTCTTCCTCCTGTTTTTTCTTCTTTTTGTTATCTTTTCCTACTTTGTTTTGAATTACTTTTCGCTCGTTTAAACCTAGTCTGTTCTTGTCTCCCTCTCTCCTCTTTCTTATATTCTCTCTTTCCTTTGTAGTTCTTTCTCACTTTCCTCCAACCTTATTTTCCTTTTCCCCTGCTTCTTCTAACATGTTGGCTAGGCTGAATTCTTTCACAGCGGATCTCCTATTATCATCTAAATTACTAATATCCGCATCGTCACTTATACCAAAATGTTTTACCATATTTATTATTATTATTATTATTATTATTATTATTATTATTATTATTTTAGTTTAACATCCTTTAACAGAGTAGCTCTCATCGGACGATGAATGAAATGACTGAAATAATTTTCAAAAGAGCACGGAACTCATAGAGCTTAGACTTACCCGACATTTATCTTTACAGGATAAGGGAAAACCCCGGAAAAAGCCTTATCCGTATAACTCACCTTAACGGAGATCTCTTGAGTGCAGACTCGCTACCCCGATACCGCGGAGGTGGGCAGAAATTATTTACTCGCTTTTTAGAGTGTACTAAATAAACCATCGTAGTGCAATATGTAGAATTTATTTTAATGTTTTATATACGTAGATTTGTTTAAAAATAGTTTTACGTTAAAATATTTTGCAGTGTTTCTGTTTTAACACAGTGATTCTCGAACTTTCCCAGGTAGCCCCCGCTTTGTAAGAGGCCCTTACCCTCCATTTGAAAACGCATTGAACAAATGACAAAATTTCAAAATTCGCAATGTTTTCAACTTTTAACAATAACTGCAGAGTTGTAGCTGAAAGAAAAATGTAAAGTGGAATATATAATAATAATAATAATAATAATAATAATAATAATAATAATATATTAATACATTGGCACTGTTGAGTTGTTGCTTCATATCCAAAGTTTTGGCCTGAAGAGACGTTTAAATAAATAAACAAATATATTAATAACATAATTTTAATTAAATCAACAAGAGAAGTGCTTCCACTTTAAATGAGCAGTTTTGTTTTTGTCACACATACGTACCAAAATGATATAGTGTAAAAAAGCAAACTAAATAAATAAAATTAATCATAATAATAGTAATAAAAAAGAAATAATGGCTAATGAAATCCATAATTATAACTTTAGCAGTTAAACATAATTCTTAAATTAAATCTGTAACACTAAACCAGTTAATGGCGATCCGAATCCGTTTTTTAAATTTCCGACAGAATAATAGGGCACTATTTGAACGATCCTGTGCATTTCCTGGATGGATTTACACACAATTAGAATTCCTATAATGCAAGTTAAAGGGGTTTATACATTGATAACGTAAAAGAGTTTGCATCAAAGTTAATTTTGACAATATAATATCTATCTATTATTAATATTATTATTGTTACTATTATTTATTTTCTCTATCAAATCACGAGTTTCTTCTGAATAAGTTTTTGCCACCCCCTGCAAATTTTCACGGCATCCTAGAGAGGCGAACCTTCCAGTTCGTTTCACGATATGATAACTCGTTTGTTAGACCGATTTTAATTTCTTCTGCAGTGATCCGTATGTATGCTAATCCAGATATGCCTACTTTCAATACTCCGAATAACTGGAATTTTACTCATTTTCTTCTATTCTGCTCCCCCCCCCTCATTTTCTTCTCTTGTTCGGTTCTGTATACATTTTCCCGACTTTCGTTTCTAATTTTTCTCCTTTTCTTCCATTACGTTTTTCTTTTCTCTTCTCTTCCTTTTCCACTCTTCTGTTTTCTGTCTTCCACTTTCTGTAATCTCCTCTCTTTCCTTCATTTCCCCATTACTTTGCTTCACTTCTATTTTTTTTTTTTTTTTTTCATTTTCTTATGCCTTTTCTGTTCTTCTAATAACTTTTCTGCCTTTCTTTTCTTTTCCCTTCCCTTCTGTTCTCTTGTTCTCCGTTTCCTTTTTCCACATTTCCCTCCTTTTCTCTTCTTTTTCCTCGCTTAATATTCTATTCTCCTCTCACTATCTTTTTTTTCTTTTCTTCAGATTATATCCTTACCCTTTTAACCTCCTCTACCGTTTTCTGCAAACCCTTCATCGTCTGACGAAATACGAATCACGCGTATAGAATGAGAGGGAATTTAAAAGGTACAAAGAGGTAGGTGAGTAAACAGAAAGAATTGCGTGCTATCTCTGGGATCACATATCAGTATGCATAGAAATACGCAGAAGAGCGAATAAGAAGAAATATCAGACGGGTTAAAGAAGTCTGAAGTAAATGAAAAAGAGGAAGCAGTTGAAGTGGAATTTAGGACCACAAAGGCCTAAGGAACTGCTCGCTTCATTTCTTAGCTCCTCCTTGAGACGGTGGCATTTGCCTCGTTTGGTTTCCAATTTAAGGCAACTTTACATCAAAGGAAGTCGACCCTAGCAACTTTTCTTCACGCACAATGAGGGACGTAAAATTGAATTCTGGTTGCCATGGGAACCTCGCAAAAATGCTCTTCCTTTGTTCTTTCTTCGCGACCGCCGAAGCCTGTTTGCTATGCGTGACGCAGAGGGGCGCAGGATTTCCTCACAATAACTCAAAGAAATCCCAGTCTTTTGGATTTGTTTTGTATGTACTACTTCATACATCCTCCTTGCCCCATACATCCACCCCACCCCACCCATTAAAAAAAAAGTCTCTATCCATTTGTTAGTTCGTCCGCCAATTCTTTTCATACCCCATGTTGTCTTAGGTTGGAACTGCAATCTGTTACCAATTCACTGTAATTCTAAAAGAGCTGATGCGTTGCATTCACATGACTTTCACAACTCACTCTTCTACAGACTTTTCTTACAAAAGCGTATTCTTTTATCTACACCTTGTTAATAAGGATAAATCTTCAATACTCATTTATACAAACCGTTGAAGTAAAGAAGAATAGAGCAAACTAAAGTCAAATATTTTCAAAGCGTGTCGCTATGTGACGACTTTGAAATCTTGTTCTCTTGCTTGAATACGAAAAAGAAAGAAACAATTAAAAACCAATAGCGATTTGCAGGCGAGAAAAGTACTCGAAAATTCAAACCAATAACACAGAATATCTCGGAAATGGCTAACACCACAAACATTTTGACATATATTGTATGCTTTAACGAGAATTATACAAAAGGCATTCAAAATGAAGAGGATTACAGAGGATATTCCCAGAAAATTCAAGATATACATTTCATTTGTCTTGAAAATATCTTAAACATACGGTATTTTAATGCAAATCGTTAGAGCCAGTTTTGAAAAGATCAAAAGTTTGAAAAATGTTTCATATAAAGGGTAGCTTGGGGTGGGAAGGTTTTCTTGAAAATCTTCGTTTCGCGGCCTTGGAAGATGCTGAATTTAAATATCAAGTTCGCTATTTATCAAATTTTTCGTTTTTGAGTTATACTATTCACACAGACACACATCTACTGTACGTGCGCCCTTATAAAAATGTTGGTTCAGGAGACTTCAAAACACGTATTTCCGGTGAAATCTCGGTATAAATTTTTGGGTGGAATACACTCCTCCCTCTACTTTAAGTACGTCTAGAGAAAGTAAAAACGAATAATGAGTTACACTTGGAAAAACTATAGATATTTGAAAATGCATAGAATATCTTGGAAATGGGTAAGCCCTCAAAAAATTATTCGACACAAATTGTGCTGTTTAACGAGATCTACACCTCTGTGTAGTAAATTCACAGATTATCAATTACACAAAAGTCATTCGGAGTGAAGACTTCGCAGGCTAGTCCTAACAAATTCAATCTATCTCTGTTTTTACTTTCTCTACTACGTATAGTAAGTAGGGGAAGTATTGTATTCCACCCAAAATTTCATACCGAGATTTCACCGGAAATATATGTTTTGAGACCCCCTGAATCCATAAAAAAAGCATTTTTGGAAACATGTCCGTGTGTGTGTGTGTGTGTGTGTGTGTGTGTGTGTGTGTGTGTGTGACTCTGAACAGCATAACTCAGAAACGAACAGTCGGATGAACACCAAACTTGGTATTTAGGTTCAGTATCTTCCAGAGATGCGACACGAAGGTTTTCAAAAAAATCCCCCCACCCCAGATTACCCTTTACATGGAACATTTTTCGAAAATTTTAATGTTCTCAAAAATGGCTCTAACAATTTTGATTAAAATATCATATATTTAAGACACTTTTATGACAAATAAAATGTTATCTTGAATTTTCTTGGAATGTCTCCAAAAGTATTCTTCATTGTGAACGACTTTTGCATAACTGGTAAACCATAAGAGATAGACAAAATTTTACTACACAAGAAATGTAGACCGCGTTAAAATAAACAATTTATGTCATATACATTTTTTTTTATTGAGTGAACCATTTTCAGGATATTGCTTGTTATTCCCTTAAATTTTCCAATACTTATACTTTTTCTCAAATGGGAGTTTGTTATTCATTTTTTTTTTGTCCTGGTAATGCAAAGAGAATGGAATACTCCACATAGCAACCAGCTCTTAAAATATTTGACTATCGCTTAAAGCCTAGCAATTCCCCTTGCATCTACAAGAAAATTAGCAATAAGATTAACATCTCGACATCTCGATTAACATGAAGCATATGGAGAATAAGCGTTTGTAAAAATAATTTGTACAAGAGTAGAGAAAGTCATGTGAGTGTAACACAAGATTTTTCACAAAATTTTCGTTTTTGAGTTATGATGTTCACAGATGCACACATGGACCTTTCTCTAAGATATGTTTATTCAGAGATCTCAAAACATGTATTTCCAATGAAATCTCGGTATCGAATTTTTTGGTGGAATGCAATACTTCTCCTACTTATATTACTATGTGTAAGTATTAGAGAAAGTAAAACCTTTCCGTTAAAGACTACTTAAAATTGAAATTTGTAAACCGTTCAGCTTTTGATGCAACCTTTTACTTTCTCTACCACTTACGTATGGTAGGTAGAGGAAATCAAGCACTTATGAAAAAATAGATTTCGAGATTTCACGGGAATATACTTTTTGAAACCCCATGAATAATAGTAAAACATGTTTATGGAAAGGTTTGTCTTGCTTGGTGTGAGTTGCCTGTATAAGCTTTTTGCAAAAAAGTATTATGATTGTTACACATCACCTATTCTGAGAACATTAATTTTCACGGCCATTCTAACTAAGATTCACACAAGCTCATTTAGAACTTTTCAAGAGATGGGCGGACCACCAAGGGAATCGTTATCCTGAGGGCATGAGTTCTATACCCTTTCTATTGTCTTTAGAACTGAGGTACAAAGATAGTTAAACAATCACTCACTCTCTCACTCTTTCGCTCACTCATTGACTCACCCACACTCTCTCACTCACTCTCTCACTCACACACTCTCTCACTCAATCACTTACTCACTCACTCATTCACTCACTCTCTCACTCTCCCGCTCACTCACTGGCTCAATTACTTACACTCTCACTCGCCCACTCACTCACTCTCACGTCTGTGGCCCGCATTCACGAGGTCCTGAGCTCGATCCCCGACGCCGCCCAATCTGACCCATAGATTTTTCGTGGTTTCCCCTGTGTCGACAGGCGAAAGCTGGGGTGGTTTCTTCTGTACAATTTCACCTTCATTACCTTCTCATCTTTCAGGTGTGCTCCGGCGGCTCCGGCGGTGATACACGGGTCTGCGAGCTTGGAAATGTTAGGAACTTCCGCGCGTCTCTGTGGCCAATCTGCCTACAACCTGTAGCCGCCTGTGTGGTTCCTTCTCTTCCTCCTAGGGGTGGTAAGTACTATAAATCTCTGTAGGTCGCGGTGCCGAGGTGTCACCCCTCCGTTTAAGAATCTATAACCTATAAAAGATAAAGTACGGATGAACGGAGGAACCCCCGCAACCGGAGCAGAGGATCGCAAGTAAGCCCTAACGGCTCTGTTTGGTTCTACCGTGACCCCTGGGATGGGGAGATGAAGGGAGAGGACGACCAGCTCAGGATGGCGACTGACGCAAACATGGAAGGAGTCCTTAACGTTTCCAGTCCCGTAACGACGCCAAGAAAGAAACCTCTACCAAACGCACATCACCCGCCGAACACCGTCGCTTGCTTCTACAACCCTGAAACAGATGGCAATGAAGGAGATGATATGTACAGGAAATGAGGGACAGAAAAGTTGTGGTAGCAGTCGCCTGTCGACCCGGGGAAATCAAGAAAAACCCATGGGGCAGAGTGGACGGCCTCCAGGGATCGAAGCCGGTACCCACCGAATGCGAGTCGCACATTACTGCGGCACCACCTCGTTCGGTACCTATCTACAGTAAGTAGGGGAAATACTCCATCCAAATGGATTTCTGTGAAAATACACAGTGTTAAATCTTTTGAATCCCGAAAAGGGCATTTTCAGAAATAGGCATGGGTGCGTATGAAAGAGGAACAAAAAATCAGATAATTACCAAAATTCATATGCGACACAGACACTATATAGGGTGGACCATTTAAGTTGAGACTGTACAATATCTCCAAAACTAAGTGAAAGAAATGTCTTTGATAAAAGTTGCTTGATATTATGGGAGAAAGTAAATGGCATTAGTTGTGATTTGTTTGGAGGACGTTATGATAGTCATTTTAGGGTCTATTTAATTTCTTTAATGGGAACCTATTTAGGTTCAGTATCTTCCAGAAGTGCGACACGAAGGTTTTCAGGAAAATCTCCCCGTCCCAGATTACCCTTTACATGGAACATTTTTCGAAAATTTTAATTTTTTCAAAAATGGCTCTAACGATTTTGATTAAAGTATCATATGTTTAAGATATTTTCATGACAAATGAAATGTATATCCCGAATTTTCTGGGAATGTCTCCAAAAGTATTCTTCATTGTGAACGACTTTTGCATAACTGGTAAACCACAAGAGATTGACAAAATGTTACTATACAAAAAATGTAGATCGCGTTAAAATACACAATTTATGTCACATACATTTTTTTTTGTTGAGCGAACCATTTTCGAGATATTGCTTGTTATTCGCTTAAATTTTCCAATATTTATACTTTATCTCAAATGGGAATTCGTCATTCATTTTTTTATGTCCTGGACAAGCAAAGAGAATGGAATGCTCCACATAGCAACCAGCTCTTAAAAGATTTGACTAACGCTTTAAGCCTACCACATTCCCCTTGCACCTACAAGAAAATTAGCAATCACATTAATATCTCGATTAACATGAAGCATATGGAGAATAAGCGTTCCTAAAAATAGTTTGTACAAGAGTAGAGAAAGTCATGTGAGTGTAACACATCAGATTTGTTTGACTTTTGGCAGCATATCAAAATCGGACTAGCTATAAGGCAGACAATAAAAATTTAAAATGCCCTACTGCATGCATATAAAACAACTTTTGTAACCATCACACATAAAAAAGTTGAAAAATTATAAAACTAAAAGCATGAAAAGATGTGGAAAAATGCTGGAACACCTAAACATTTAATGTTATGTATTCTTTCTGTATATTAAACATGAGAATTTTCTCTCTGTTAATGGCTTCTATAATTTTTACTTTACCTTGCACCTGGTAGGTAGTGGATTTTGGGAACATTCCACCTAAAATTTGATATCGAGATTTCACCAGAAATACGTGTTATAAGCTTCCCTGAAACTCCACAAAATAAATCATTTTAGGAGAATTTCTGCGTGTGCGTGCATGTGTATGGGTGTGTGCGTGCGCGCGTTTGTCCTTGTGTCTGTCTTGTACAGCATAACTCATAAACGAAAGGTGGATAAATATCGAAATTCGTATTGAAGATTATCTTCCAAGAAAATCATACGAGCGTTTTAGAGAAAATCCATCAAACCCAAAATATCCTTTATTTGAAAATGTTTCTTTATATTAGATTTTTTCAAAAATGGCTTTAACAGTTTTGATTAATATGCCTTATGTTTACAATATTTACATTAGCAATGAAATGTACAACTTGAAAGAAACAAACCTATGACGTTCTCTTCACTTTGAAGGAATAAACCATAAGAGATAGTCTAAACTTAATTTAAAAAAAGATAAATAACTAAAAAGGTGTTTCACTTTAAAAACACCACTTTACTTCAAAAAAGCTTCTATGTGGCATTAGCCATTTCCGAGCAATTCATTGTTATTGCTTTGAATTTTTCAATTGTACTTCTATTTTTACTTTCTCTACTATGTGTAGCAAGTAGGGAACGTATTGCATTCCACCCAAAAATTTGATACCGAGATTTCACCGGAAATACATGTTTTGACCCACTGCATAAAAAAGTCATTTTTAGAAAAAGGTCTGTGTATGTGTGTCTGTGTGGATGTGTGTTTGTGTGACTGTGAACAGCATAACTCAAAAACGAAAATTCGGATAAAGACTAAGCTTGGTATTTAGGTTCAGTATTCTTTCTAAGATGCGACACGAAGATTTTCAGACTACAGGCATTTTTCGAACATTTTGATTTTCTCAAAAATGGCTCTAATGATTTTGACAAAATATCACATATTTAAGATATTTTCATCACAAATGAAATGTATATCTTGAATTTTCTGGGAATGTCCCCAAAAGTGCTCTTCATTCTGAATGACTTTTGCATAAATGGTAAACCGCAAGAGATAGATAAAGTTTTTCTACACAAAAAATGTAGATCGCGTTAAAACACACAATTTATGCCATATACATTGTTTTTTTCCTCGAGATATTCCTTGTTATTTGTTTGAATTTTCCAATACTTACACTTTTTTATATGTCCTGGACATGCAAGGAAAATGAAATTCTCCAAATAGCAATCAGCTCTTAAAAGATTTGACTATCACTTATGGCTACCATATTCCTCTTGCACCTACAAGAAAATTAGCAATAATATAGTTTCTGCAAACGTTTATCTCGAATAGCATGAAGTAGATGGAGAATAAGCGTTTCTAAAAGTAGTTTATGCAAGATTTTTTGAAGTGCTGTCACCATTCAGTTGATTTCGCGATTATTCCATGAAAAGATTATGGAATGTCAAAGCCAACGTTTAGCGAGCCGCTTTTTAAAGATTTGACTATCGCATCAACTTCTATATCCCGCTTTTATCTACAGCGAAGTGCGAAATGAAAATATTTCTGCAAACGTTTATCTTGATTAACATCAAGTAGACTGAGAAATAAGCGTTTGCAAGAATACTTTGTAGAAATATAAAAATAAGCGGCAGTAGTTAGATAAAGACTTGTGAATGCAATAGATCGGACTTTTTAAAGTGGAGAGAAATAATTTCTAGGGTCTTGTTATGTTCCCTGGCTGTGCAGAAGCTAGCCAGGGATCTAGGTATATCACCTGAGCGTTTACTATAAATAAATCCTGTGGAGACCAGGTGTGATGTGAATAACAAACAAGATAGTGGGTGTGCTAAGTGAGCAACGCCTAGCCCCACAGAGCGGGATAGTTCACCAGACTGTTAATTGCTGCACAGGACGCTTACAGCCGCGTTCATTAACTTGAAATATGTCCCACGCCCGCTTCTTCAACAGGCGACAAAACCAGGCTGAAACTTGTGTGTAATGAGATGCGTTTTGTTTGTTAACTATCCGGGTACACGCCAAGACTGTATTGTGGGTTAGAGAAGTTATTGTCCAGCTGTAGTTAACTGAGTTCCTCCACGTCTGTACCAGAGAAGTACCCTAGGGAGTGATTGTCTGTAAAGGAATACTAGGTTTATTGTATGTGACGCAGGGTGAGGTTAGGAGAGTGGCTACGTCTTTGCCGATCGACGTTTGAGTTAAGCAGCTTTGAGCTTCGTCGGTGCTTGGACGAGTGGCCTTTAACCTCTGGCATAAACTATGTGGGGCATAACTCAACCTGCCGTGATTCGGATTCCACGTTAAGCTGGAGGTCCTCAATGTCCATTTGGAAGCATTCCCTAAGTAATCAAATGTGACACAACCAAGAATCCGATATTCCCGCGACAATGTTAGCTTACGAGGGCGGATTGATAAGTCCATGACTTTGACGAGAGATAGCGTTCTAATAACAGGTTTCTTGTTCGCAACCAAGCCGTACATCTATTCTGGGTATAATCGCAGAAATTGGTCGTTATTTATTTCTTAGAGATTGTTGGGAGCGTCTAAAATAAAGCAGATGTGTGTTGCTTCGTAGAAAATGGAGGAAAGTTAATTTCGTGTTCTGATAAAGCATTACTTTTGGCATGGTAAGACGGTGAAGGAAACGGAAGAAAAGCTAAATAAGTGATATGGGGACTTCGTTCCATCACATGGCATAGTTCACAAGTGACTCACAGAATTTCGATGTGGCCGTTCGAGCACAAGAGATGCCGTGCGCACAGGACGGCCAGTTGAGGTCACAACAGAAGAAATGGTGAACAAAGTTCACGATATTGTGTTGGAAGACCACCGAGTGAAAATCCGTGAGATAGCTCGAGTGAACGGGTGTATAGCATTCTGCACGAATTTTTGGGTATGAGAAAGCTGTCAGCAAGATGAGTGCCGCGACTGCTCGCAGTTCAGAACAAGCGAAATCGTGTGATCATTTCACAGGGATGTTTGAATATGTTCCAGCGCAACCCAAATGAGTTTTTGGGGCGTTATATCACGGTTGATGAAACTTGGATTCATTACTATCAACCTGAAACCAAACACAATCAAAGCACTGTATTTCCTTCGGTGAACCTGCTCCAAAGAAAGCGAAAACCATTTCGTCGGCAGGAAAAAGCATGGCAGCTGTCTTTTGGGATTCACAAGGAGTGATAGGTAGTGAAAGGATTTTAAGGTGCAAATTATGGCCAGAAAAGGGGGAAAAAGGTTCTGAAAATACATACAAAAAGGTGCAAAAAAAGTGATGAAATAACTTTACTTAAGTTTAAACCAGCTACATTAACTTTCTTTGTCCTATTTACTTGGTTCTAATATTTCATACACTTGTTATACTGGATTACACCCAACACTTCAATGTTTTTGACACTATGTTGCTGGCGCTTTAAGCTCAATAGCTCCTTATATATGGAGAAACTCCGGTCGACATCTACCGAAACCAATAGAGCATATCTTGTCAGCACCCGTAAAGGAAGTTCAGTCAAAGTTGCAAATATTTCTACATCTGGATTGTTCCTCAAATTTGTCTTTAGCAAATCCATCAAGATTGTCCCTAACACTCATCAGCTTCTTCCACTGTTCCTCCTTCTTCATACCTTCTTCTTCCAAACTCTGAATCACACCAGGCAAATACTTGTAAGCATGCACTGCAAAAAGTTCCAACTCTAGGTCTTTGTTGTTGACTAATTGTTGGGCCTGCTTGATGGCTGCTGCGTCCATTGAGTCTAGAGCACAAATGAAGTGTTTGATTTTATCAAAGTTTTCGCACAAGAAAACTGCAAATCTTATTCAAGTACCTCACCTTGTGATGACACATAACTGTGGAGGGTGGAGCCCAGTCATTTCTTGATATAAAACTTGACGACTGGGAGCCTTTACCTGATACTTTCGCAAACACGATATAGACCATGTGCAATACATGTCACATGGTTGAGATTGGGATACATGCCATTCAATTGTTGGAAAGCCGAAAACATGTAGCGCGCTTGATCAGTCACCACAAGCCTGACATTTTCGTACTGTATGCTCCCTGGCCACAGGTTCATACATGATTCGTTGAATGACTGCATTATTGTGCAGGCATTTGTCTTGTCGAGCTGGTACATTTTAAAAAAGCATAGGTTTTACCGAATCACCACATAATGGGGAAACCAACATATTCAAAATAAATCTTTGCAGCTCATCAGTAGTTTCATCTAAAATGAATCCCACTTCATGTTTGCCGACCGTCTCTTATTTTCTCTAAGACGTTCTCATAAATTGGCTATATGTAACCTTTTCTCAGAGTGCTCTCATCCGGTATTGACCTCTGTGTGTACTTCTCAAGGAACGATTAAATACAGGATTGTTTACCTTGTGGATTGGAATTCCTGTCTGGATCAATGCCACGGCAAGATCCGCACTAAACTCATTCAATGACCGCTGCTTTTCATATCCTGAAGTGAAGGCATGTATACGAGTAGTTTGCTTAGATTTTGACTTGCGAAGTTCAATGTTCTTTAAATGTTTGTTGTTCTGGATGTGCTGCTTTATTCTGTTTTTGATGCTTGTCATAATGACAATATTTACTTCGCAGATGGCACGTCACAGAATGATGCCATCAGTTTCGGTAAAGTGAGTCTTGAATTCTTCTGAAAGTGCACACACAACTTCTCCTTCTTAACCTTCGGCATGATGTGAAAAATCTGTTCTGATAAATCAAACAAGCTAAGAAGATAGTACACAGTCGATAGATAGGAACGGTTAAATTCATGCCAGTGCTAACTGAATTTAGGTTTCAACTGTTGGAGCACCATTGTTTAAATTTTATTTGATTTCACACCTGCCGGTTGTCCTTTGTTGCTGATGTTGACTATTTTTGCTGCGGTTAGCCATTGTTGCTGGGGTTATGAACTGCCGGCTGTCCTTTGTTGCTGATGTTGACTATTGTTGCTGCTGTTGGCCATTGTTGCTGGGGTTATGGATATTTACTGGTGCTTCCCATTAATTATATTTTAATATTTATTGACCATTGTTTACATCTGATTAAACAAAATCTTAAAATCCGTTCAAGAAGAGAAAAAAAATGTGTAATCTATTAAAAATGCAGATAAAAGTGGAGGGAAAGGTGCTGAAGACTTGTACCTCTTCCTTATGTTTGCCTACATCTTTTATTACGCGCCCCAGCGCACGTACACATACACGAAGACTTCCTTCCAAAATATGCTTATGGGGAATTAAAACTATTTCCGGGGAAATCTCGAAATTTAATTTTTGGGTGGAATACAACACTTTCTCTGCGTGCTTTAAATAAGCGGCACAGATTTTGATTAATTACAAATTTTGAAACACTAGTCTTAAATACGTATAATGATCAGACCTACCTATATTTGCAATAGTTAATAACAAAATATCAATTTGGAAAAATAAAATTTGACGGTAAAGAAAAAGTTGTAAAACCTGTAGCTATGTTATTCTTTGAGTTTAAAAAAACCTGGTGTTGCACTCACATGACTTTTCTACTCTTGTAAAAACTATTTTTACAAACGCTTATTCTCCATCTACTTCATGTTAATCGAGATAAACATTCTTATTGTTAATTTTCTTGTGGGTGCAAGGGGAGTATGGTAGGCTTTAAACGATAATCAAATATTTTAAGAGCTGGTTGCTATGTGAACACTTCTTCGGGCTGCCCTCAGCCTGCCAGCCGTCGATTTGATTTGATTTGGAGCATTCAATTCTCCTTTCATGTTCAGCAAATTCCCATTTCAGAAAAAGTTTCAATGTTGGAAAATTCAAACATAACAAGGAATATCTCGGAAATGGTTCCTCGACAAAAAAAAAAGAATAGGACATAAATTGTGTGTTTTAACGAGATCTACATTTCTTGTGTAGTAAAATTTTGTCTATCTCTTACGGTTTACCAGTTATGCGAAAGTCATTTATAATGAAGAGAAAGTTTTGAGACATTCCCAGAAAATCCAAGATATACATTTCATTTGCCATAAAAATATCTTAAACATATGATTATTTTAATATAAATCGTTAGAGACATTCTTGAGAAAATCAAAATTTTCGAAAAATGTTCCATGTAAAGGGTAGTATGGGGTGGGGGAATTTTCGTGTTGCATCCTTGGAAGATACTAAACTCAAATACCAAGTTTGGTATTTATCCGACTTTTTGTTTTTGAGTTATGCTGTTCACACCCTCACAGACACAACACGGACATGTTTCCAAAAATGCTTTAATTGGATTCAGGGCACCTCAAAACATGTATTTCCGGTGAAATCTCGGTATCGAATTTTGGGTGGAATGCAGTACTTCCCCTACTTACTATACGTAGTAGAGAAAGTGAAAAATAGAGCTTTAAATATGGTAAGATAGCAGATGACACAGTTCTATGACAGAAATGAGAAAATCTTCTACTACTACTGCTTCTTCATGCATTGACCTATACAAGCTTATTACGAGCTTAAAGTATTTCTGAGTATTTCTTATAGGTCTTTCTCTGCCATTTACCTATAGCATGTATAGGAAATATCCCACTCAATAGTAATAGAATTAGAAATTTATGCTACGGAAGTAATGTTTTGCGGTCTACTGAACAAAAAAGAAGAAGAAGAAAGAAAGCATATTTAATAAACGTTCGTGTGTGTGTGTGTGTGTGTGTGTGTGTTAGAGAACAGTATAACTAAAAATGAAAAATCGGATGAATACCAAACATAGTGTTTAAGTTTAATATCTTGCAAGGATGTTATATGGCTTAAAGAAGATTTTCCCATTCCTATCTGCCCTTCAAATAAAACAAAATTGTTGATTATTTTTTATTTTCTCGAAATTGACTCTTAACGATTTTGATTAAAATATATTATGTTTGATGATATGAGAAGTAAAATGTTTCTGAAGTTCCCTTTAGTTCATTGAATGTTGTAAAATTTTGCATAACTAGGAAATCTTAAAATAGAAGCAAAAACTTGCTGCAAATGCTAAGCTCATTAAAATACACATTTTGGGTCACACACTTTTTCGAAAAACGTTTCGAGTTGCATGTTTGCACGTATGCAAACGATTCCAAGTGTGTCAACCGATAGACATGCTTGAATTGGGCGATTCTTCTTTTTCTTTCCAAACTGAAGGGTTCGTTACCACGGCTAAATATTTTAATATCTCCGAATATTGTCTGTAAGTACCTATTGCTTAATGTTAGATTAAAAAACTGTCATGAGTAACCTAATATGAATGGAAGAATCACTTTTTATACAAATAACAGATAAATGTGAACTTGTTATTGGTAAAGAGTGTCGTGTGAGTCTATCATATCAGATTTTTCTTAGTGCAATCTTTGTTTCGCGGTTCTGCTGTTTATTTATTCTTTCTACTTGGTCTAACTAAAAACTCTTTGGCTACAAAGATGCTGAAGTTGAAACTTTCTGCTCAAAAGTGGCATTAAAAAACTGCAGGAAAGAAAGTGTATTGTAAAACTTGGACAAAACACGTATTTTCCAGTGTATTGTGATCACAAAATGCCGAGCCAACAAGAGGAAAGTTGTATCAGATATGGGCTGGGAAGCAAGAAATGTCACCGGAATATAAAGAGAGGGAAGTTTACCCCTAAGGGACAACCCTGGACCTCCCCTCGTATGTATTATGGAAAACACGGACACTGGGAATGGTTGCCATTATAACTATCGTTGAAATGCTTCGATATTGGTGAAGAGAAAGCATACAAATGTCTTATGGGGGAGGACTATACTGAAAATGTGACCTTTTTGGGGCAACATGCCTTTTTAGGGATGCTCGCATAACTTAGTTCTGGCACGTCTCCGGCGTTCTAATATCCTACTGTGCCCGAAAGTGCATTAAATGGCTGTTTTCAAATAGTTCCTCTGTGTTTGTAGGGCTCCTTTATGGATCCTTTATTCAAACCCATTTATGATTTTTTGAACTTTTTCTACTTGCCTATAGTAAGTAAAAGAAGTATTACATTTCACCCAAAAAGTTCAACACCGAGATTTCACTTATTGTAGCTCCCTGTTTAATGTTCAGATCGTGTTTCTATGTTTTATATTATGTTGCTAAGGTTGCCGTATTCATTAACAATTTTATTTTGTTAAGTTTTATACAAGTTGTTACTATGGAAACAAAGAAAAATTGTATATTCACTTATTCCAATTTAAGAAATAAAAACAGTTAAAGAATGAAGTACAGTTTTAAGTTAAATCTACATCCCTCAAGCCATTTTTATCCATGGCCTCAGAAGTGCAATCATTTCGGAAGAACCAGCGTTAAGTATTTTTAAGCATATTAACTCAAGCATACAGTATCGTTACAATACACTCCTTGAATAAAAAAAAGCATTTTTAGAAGCCGTTCTCGACATTCTGCTCTTAGAGTGTCGTCCACAGCGATGAAAATGATGTGTTATATGTCCAACAGATGTCACTGTATGTCATACAGTCATACGCTAGCTCTAACGTAATGCTGGCAACACATGAATAACTAATGCCGCCAAAGCCGGTAAGATACTCAGCCTCAAGGCGTAGCCGAGAGATTGAGGGCCCTCAGCCTCAAAGCGTAGCCGAGGGATGTTTTTTAGAAGGAGAGGAGTGTAGCAAGTTGAGGCCGGTATCCGAGGGATCTGCGCGTCTAAAACTCCGATGTATGACAACCGTTTTTCTTAATCCAAAGGCGCCTTGGGGAAACTTGGGGGGGGGGGCGGGGGGAAGAAATTGCTTCACTTAAATAAACACAAGAACGTATTTACGTGTCAGTACGAAATTAATTATTTTCAGTAATCAAAATAAAGCTTCATTTAAATAATTCGGTTTAAAGGAGGTCGTAAAATTGTTATTGGTTTGAACTTTTCAATACTTTTGCCATATTTTAATGTGCATCCAGAAATTCCCAATTTCAAGCTCTCATGGCTCCGAATATATATTTTTGAAAATCTGATGTGTTACATTCACATGACTCTCTCGACAGTCAGGTGTTTAAAATCCGGGACGCTATGTACTGACCTAGCAATCCCATGCTCTTTCCATGACATCGCGAGAAACAACGGAATAACGACAGCACAACTCGAATGATTCACGTTAGCAGAAACAACAGAACATCGCATATTTAGCGGAGTCCACTTTTTATTTAGGTTGGCAGTTCCCATTTTGCATGTGCTTTAGTGCAAAAATGGCTATGTTTGTTGTGTTCATAACGTGATTTTCCTATAAAGGTAAAACACCTAAAAGGGGCGGGCACCAGACATTGGAAAGATCACATCCACTTCTAAACTAAGATAATTTATTCACTTTCCTTTTGATTTTATAAAAATTTTCAACGACGCTCTAAGAGCAGATTCGCCAAAGTTCTATGTATTTGTGTGTGTGTGTGTGTGTGTGTGTGTGAGTGAGTGCGCGCTTGTGTGTCTGTAAACACCATAACTGAAAAACGAAAAGTCCGTTAAATATCAAACTTGATATTTAAAGTCAAGGATGCAACACGAAACCACCATGAAACAGTTTTTATTTTCTCAAAAATGGCTATAACTATTTTATTAAAATGTGATATAAGAAAATTGCATGACAAATAAAAACGTACTTTATCTTGAATTTTCTGGCAATATCCCCAGAAACACATGTAACGCGCAACGGTTACATCACGAAATGACGTGTTTTGTTTAGACTGAAGTTTAGAAACGAAAAGTCTGTATAATCCGCCGGTAGATAGGGCTGTGTGCGCCTCGCTGCAGTTAGTTGTTGTAAACGCCGACAGATGTGGCTAGAGAGCGAGTGGGGTTGTTGAGCAGTGAGTGAGAGTGAGTGAGAGGTCCATAAGTGGCAGCACTTCGGCTGAGTGGATGGTCTGACTACCAGCCATATTGATACAAGGGAATTCTGCTGGCGTCAGTACGTTGTGAATATGGAGCAGGAAAACATTGACTTTCAGGCAGCATTCATAAACATGTTGGGAGAGCATCCTATTCTCTTCAAAAACTCGCAGCTACCCGAGGCCAGGAGACAGAAAAGTGCAGCCATCGAGAATATACAGCAGAGATGCGCCGAACAGTTCAACAAGACGTTCACAGAAGCTCAGATCTCGAAACGAATCATGAACTTAAAGAGCAGAGTGAGAATGAAAATAGCTGTAAAAAGATCAGCAGGGAAGCCAATAAACTTAAAGTCATGGGAGAGGCAATTAGTGAGCATTATGCAGAGAAACAAAAACACTCATCTAAACAGATTACAAGGTAAGGTTCATTGTTTACGTTTAGCTTCTTTAGGGTAGAGTAGATGTGTGTGCAGTCTGCTTGCTATACCTTGTAAAATATGGCAGTAAAATCTAGAAGTAGGATAACTAAATGGGGCCTGCAGAGTGGCTTTAACATATCAATTGACATGAAACAATACACTTAAAGGTATTTTCGTAGTTAATACAATAGTTTGTTTTACATTATGTCGAATTTTGTCATACATATTTGTTAAATAGTATACTGAATTTTGAAGATCAAGGCTTTAGAGGAGCTTGAAAACAAATAACAGTTGAATGGAAAAATGCTTCTCAATGTACTGCATTTCGTATAGCATTTCGTCAATTATTTTATCATTGCATCTTTTTCAAAACTCCAAATTCTACTCTTGAATATACAGCAGCGTACCTGAAAAGTTATATGTAATATTTCTTGGTTCTAAATTCTCCAAATAGGATCACATTTAAAATAAAATATAATCGGAGTTTAAGTATTTACAAATGTTTGTGAGGTTATGTATGCATTTATAGTTTTCTTTCTATGCTTTTATGTATATGTATTAATAATATACAAAGGTTAGGTTCATGGGGTACTTAGCACCTTTTTATAGAATAATATAAAACAAACGAATTTAAACCTCAGATATACATGCTTTTGGCTAGCTTCTGCTGTCTGTATTTGACTATATTATGCCCTTGTATGCTTGAATTCAAAAAGAAAAGATAGTTACAATGTCTCCTGAGTTTCAAGCACTCTTCTGTTATAGTTTTCGTATTGAGAGCTGTCGAACTCTCTCCCAAGATAAATTCTGGAACACTGCTAATATTTTTACAGATTAAAAAAGTATTAACACTCACACAAAGTACTGCTTATCCCTTCGCTAATTGGACATTGCATGTCAAATCTAATGGCATAAACATGTCATACTTTTTGTTTAAATTGCAATTTTTTCTGTTGATGAAGCATGCTAGGAAATCACATGTATCAAATATTTGCATTTAAAATCCAACGGTATTCAACGATAACTTTAGTGCATTGTTGTTATTATTATTATTGCATTTTAAGTTCTTTAACTCCGAAAGCATATATTTCAGAGTATTGAACCGAATCTCGTTTTGTAGGCGAAAATTATTTTACTACATCGTATCAACATGTTTATATTCGCAAAACGCTATATGCAGTTTTTACCCATTTAAACGACTTTATAAAACCTCATAAAACTACAATATTAGATTCAGAATAATCCTATTGTTAGTAAGAAAATCTGGTAATATTGGTAAAGTGGTATCGTTGGGATGTAGGTAGTTATAAAATAAAACAGGAATAAATGCAGCGATTTGCGTCATACACACGCAGCCACAGGTTCGTTGGTCGCTCTACAACAATACTCGGGAGGGGTGGATGTTATTTGATTCAATGGAGATAGGTGATTCAGCAACTGACAAGCTCGCATTTCGTCTTCAGTCCTAGCAAGGGTAATAGTGAGACGATTGTGATTTAAACACAAGCGGTTATTCATTATGTTTTTGTTAATGATACTTTCTTGTGAGTCTTTCACCAAGGTAAGAAAGTTAAATTCAAGAGACTTTAGTTGGGTTAAGGTATGTCTTAAGGTAGTCTATAATATGTTCATAAGTGTCTGCAATCCCGTTTCCAAGACAAAAGCTGCAAGAAAATCCTATTCTTTTCCTGCAGAGAGCAACGAGTTGAAGCTGGTCTTGGTGCTTATTGGATATACTGTGTTATTCTTCTACTTATAGTAATATGAATATAGAAAGGAATAATTAGTACCGTATAATTCCATAGTAGCGTTCCCATACATGCTTTCCTGACTACAGCAGCTAGCTTGTCCTTGGGTTCAGTAAACAAACGTACGAGACCGAACCTGACCACTTGGTTTGAGGTCACTCGCACGTGAAATAAGTTACTTCTGCAATTATTTTGTACGAATCCTTGTGAAATACCACTATATCAAAACATCTATGTGATTGTATTTAAATTGCGGAGTTTTACGATGTATGACAACCGTTTTTCTTAATCCAAAGGCGCCTTGGGGAAACTTGGGAGGCGGGGGGGGGGCGGGGGGAAGAAAAGAAAAGAAATTGCTTCACTTAAATAAACACAAGAACGTATTTACGTGTCAGTACGAAATAAACTTTTTTCAGTAATCAAAATAAAGCTTCATTTAAATAATTCGGTTTAAAGGTTTCGGAGCCATGAGAGCTTGAAATTGGGAATTTCTGGATGTCGTAAAATTGAATATATTTTTTTAAAAATCTGATGTGTTACATTCACATGACTCTCTCGACAGTCAGGTGTTTAAAACTCGGGACGCTATGTACTGACCTAGCAATCCCATGCTCTTTCCAGACATCGCGAGAAACAACTGAATAACGACAGCACATTAAAATATGGCAAAAGTATTGAAAAGTTCAAACCAATAACAATGGATATTGCTCAAATGACTGATATCACAAGAAAGTTATTTAAAATAATTGCGTGTTTTAAAGAGATATACATTTTTTTGTGTAGTACGTTTTTGTCTGTGTTATGTGTTTCCAGAGTTCCTTCCGAATCAAGAGGGCTTCTCAGGCTATTCCCAGAAAATTTAAAATGTACATTATGTCATTTAATTGTCTTAAATACTTGGAATTTTAATAAAATAAAAAACGTTCGAGCCATTTTAAAGAAAATAAAAAATAATTAAAAAAGGTTCCATGTAAAAGGTAGCTTGGGGTGGGTGGATTTTCTTGAAAATCTTCGTGTTGCATCTTTGAAAGACACTGAACTTAAATACGAAGTTTGGTATTTATCTGACTTTTCGTTTTTTAGTTATGCTGTTCACAGACACAGACAAGACACACACGCACACATTCAGATACACGCGGACTTTTTTTTTTTTAAAAAAAATTATATATATTCATGGGTCCTCAAAACATGTATTTCCACCTCGACATCTAACTTTTGGGTGGAATACAATACTTCCTCTACTCATTACAAGTGCATAGCAGATAAAAACAATTATGTGATACATTCACATGACTTTCTCTACCTACTCTCATTTATTTATATTTCTACAAACTATTCCTACGAAAGCGTATTCTTCCACCTACTTCACGTTAATCGAGATAAACCTTTACAGAAATAGATTAATTACGCATTTCCTTGAAGGTACAAGAGGGATAGAGGAAACTGAATCGATAGTTAGATGTTTAAAAACTCAGTCGCTGTAATATGCTTGACCCATAAGTCCGTACAGTTTCCACGACATTGCGAGAAACAACTGTAAAGCAACAACGCTTTAAAATGTTAAAGTATTACAATTAGAATAATAACGGATATCTAGGAAACAGCTGACAGCAAAAATAGTTATTTAGAATAAACTATTTTTAAAGAGATCTACATTTTTTTGTGTATGTAGTACTTTTTTGTCTCTTTATTATGATTTACCAGTTTTATAGAATTATACAAAATTCCTTCCGCGTAAAGAAGACTTAACTGGCTATTTCTAGAAAATTCGATATATGCGTTTTATTTGTCACTTAACTATCCTAAACAATGGTATTTTAATTAAAATCATTAGTCATTTTTCCAGAAAAATGAACATTTCTAAAAGTCCTCCATGTAAAGGGTATTTTCGGGTAGAGAGATTTCCTTAAAAATCTTGTATCTCATCTTTGGAGGATTCTGAACTTAAATACCAAGTTTGGTATGTATCCGACTTTTTGGTTTCGAGTTATGCTGTTCATAGGCGCGCGCGCACACACGCACATACACACTCACTCACGCGCATACACACACACACACACATGGACCTTTTTCTAAACATGCTTTTTGAATTCAGCGGACCTCAAAACATGTATTTCCGGTGAAATCTCGACATCGATTTTCTTAATGGAGCACAGTGCTTCCTTTTACTACTATATGTAGTAGGGGGAGAGAGAGGGAGAGAGATAGAGAGAGAGAGAGTAAAAAACCGAATGTCAGTTTTCGTTCTGTTTTGAGACGATTTTAAATGAAATATCTCTTATATGGAATTCCTACTTCACTTAAGTTTTGTAACAGTAATCAAGGCGATTAGAAGGCATCCAAGTATTTATTTGTGAAATAAAATCCACATTACTGTTTTCCCCATTTAGACGTGGAAGTTACAGTTTATAACTCTAACTTAATTTTTATAAAAAAGATTATTTTTATTGCTGACTACTTAAATTACTTTTTAGAAATTTGGTACTACTTTGATATTGGATTATGGTGAAAATAGAAGCTTTTAACTTATGAAATCGGATGTTTTTGCCATTCACAGTAATTGTTGGTGAATGAGGAACGTTTTGGTGTAGTAGATGTTGCTCTGGGGCTAATATATTGGCCACCCACCCTCCCTTTTATGCGACCGTTATTATATAGTCTTTTTGGCGGTTTTGGCGACTTTTGGAAGGAATTGCTGCAAACGTGAATCATTCGAGCTTCCGACGCTCGGATCCCTCGGCTACGCCCTGCCGCAACTGTTCCACTCCGATTCTTCTAACAAACGTCCCTCGGCTACGCTTTGAAGCCGAGGGCCCTCAATCCCTCGGCTAGGCCTTGAGGCTGAGGGCCCGTAATCGTGTTTTCAGCTAAGTTAGGATTTCAAAGTTTGGCAGCGGACAGACAACGCAATCGTTCCCATGATGCCATAGGTATGATGCATGCGATGCCACTTCTGAGAATCGGTAATATGGAACAAAAGTGACAAAATATGCCATATATTCATGAAAATAGCTAAAGCACCATGTTATTTGTTCTTCATTACATGCAACGATGTTTCGAAATCAATAAACGTTGTGCAGTGTATCCGTGTGTTACGCGTGTATAGTGATGCCGGCCATAATCCAATATCAAAGTTTATCCAAAAGTTCATATAAGTATAAATAGATTTGGGCGTAATCGGTTACTTTTGTACACATAAAAATGCTGTAATCATTTCTGATTTGAAGTATCATCTACGTGATTGCTTTGTAATCTGAAGTATTGGTAATGCTACGTCTGAATTCTGATTACTTTTGGTTTTACTTGTTTTTAAATTTATATTTCGTGTGTGAGTGTGCGTGGGAAAAGTAAAGGTACTGACCAACGGAAGGGACTCCCAAAACAAGGCCATCCAGTCCCTTGTGACCCTTGGGAAGGAGAGGTGAAGGCAGAGACCCGAAGCAACCAGATCCGGATGAAGACGGGCGCAAGCATGGACATGGTCCCTAATGTTTCCAGATTGAACTCCTCCAATGCCGACCGAGCCCACCCATTGGGCCTGGAGCCTCCGGGAGGTCCCCGAAGGAGCGCCTGCGCCAAAGCACCCAGAAGCGGGTATCCAACCGAGCAGTCCCTGGACGACGTCAGGAAGAACCCTCCACAGAGCTCATGAAGTCACCCGCATGGCTTTATTATTGCCCATACTGGAACATCCCATGTATTATGACCACTTGCATTAACCATGACCATTTCTACAGATGCCTCATATCACGCGATCCAAATAAATAAGCGCACACTCACAGTAACACTAAAGTAGAAATTGTAGACTGGCTCATTCGCATAATATAGCTTGTAACATTACAAACAAATAAGGGGAACTTGATAAATTATGTCACTCATAAATGACAACAAGCCCAGGCCCAAATATGTTGTGCAGTCGACTGCCAAGTGCATTTTAATTTTGTGTGTGTTTTTAGTCACTTAATCTGCTGCTGAAGGTGTAAACCCGAAATATTGAACACTTCTACTGTGTAACTTTGCATGTTTATCTTTCACTCGGAACAATCTCTTGTTTCACCACATATAAGAGGCGTATTCCAAAACTAAGGCCCGGTGAACAATATTTAACGCATGGTAGGCCTGAATGACGTTTTACGCCTGCAGCTCTGTCTACCTACCCCTGAGGAACCTACCGTAGTTTCGTGTGACGCAGTAGGCGTTTGCCAGAAAATTCGAGATATACATTTTATTTGGCATGAAAATATCTTAACGTATGATATTTCAATCAAAATAGTTACAGCCATTTTTGAGAAAGTTAAAATTTTCGAAAAATGTTCCATGTAAAGGGTAATCTAGGATGAGGGGATTTTCTTGAAAACCTTCGTGTCGCATCTCTGGAAGATACTGAACCTAAATACCAAGTTTGGTGTTTATCCGACTGTTCGTTTCTGAGTTATACTTTCACAGACACACACACACACACACGGACATGTTTCCAAAAATGCTTTTTTTTGGATTCAGGGGGTCTCAAAACATATATTTCCGGTTAAATCTTGGTATCGAATTTTTGGGTGGAATACAATACTTCCCCTCCTTACTATACGTAGTAGAGAAAGTAATTAGTTGTACGAAAGTGTGAGGGGAACAGGGGGGCGGCAAAGCTCCTGGAGCGGCCCTGTGTTTAAACCAAGTATACTGAAATGTGAAACTAAATAAATGCGAGGAGACATACAACAACATAATCACTAACCCAAGTTTTTTTTCCCCCCTGGTGCAGAATTCCCTGCTGCTTCGACTTCAGCTGACAGTGACATCGATACCAACGTTACTGAAGATATGGTTCCTGCTATTATTATTGACTGCCCCGTTAGTGCAGGACCTGTTGAAGCGGCACCAGAACCGCTCCCATGTCCCACCACGCCGACATCAGTGCTACAACAGCTCGAAACCGAGAAGACACAAAACCTTTCACTACCGGAGCTGCAGAGGTACGTGCTTCTAACGCAACAGAAAGTGTTAGAGACTCAACTCAAGTATCTGGAGAAGAAAAGCAAAATCCTCGACCTGCGAGAAAAGGCGCTGCGAACTTTGGGAGCAGAAAATGCCGAGGCTGAGGAAATTTTGGGAACAGAGACGTGTAAAGAAGAACCGCTTTACAAAGACGAAATGTATAACTTTTAGGGTCATTTTCTCCAAAAACATAGATCAAACGGGATTAACACTAGCAATCGGTTTCCTCAAGTATTTCTGGTTCTCGTTTAGTTTTTTTTAAAGTAACGTTGGCTACATTGAATCATCGTGTTGATAACCAGTTGTCCAATCAGAGCAGCGTTAGTGCTGTTCAACAATAGAAGTATTCTTTGCTTTTCGCTCTTTAAATCGATCGCAGAGAGAGAGGAGAAAGCAAACATACCATCTCTGCTGTCAAATTCAGTTATAAAGTTTTAAATGGAAGATTAAACTCTCTAAACAGGTGTTTGCATGAATTAGTCATGAATACAATATTGCTAATTTGGTTTGAAGTGTTACATAACCTCATTTAATTCGTATCTAATTATATTTTTTGGGGCGCATACTCGATTATTTTAAAAGTATTAATTTGTTTCTTTAAAATATCAATTCATAATAGCTAGAGTACACTTCATCGGTATCATAGAGCGTATTTTTTTTTATGCTAGCCATGTCATATGTCACGTATAAACATTTTGCCTAAATAAACTCATAGTCTTTTCCCTCTGAAAATCTGCTTTTCTTAGAAGTTTAGGATTTCTTTTTTCATTTGCTTGTGGTAAATACACGAATTCTGTTATAATCTGCATCATCAATTAGGAAGCTGCCTGACGTATAATATTTCGTTTTTCTGATTAAACATCATTATGTATGTATTTACTTAATGCATTTTTTTAATTACCTGTGTTTTATGTTATATAACACAAGGTTTGCTGAATGCCAGGACCTATTAAAATCATTTCACCCCATTTTTCAAAGTTATTTATTCATACACGAACTATTCTAAGTCTAGATAACCTCACTTCCAGATCATAATCATTTTCCTCTATTTCTCCATTTTAAGCGTATGTCACTTGGCAAATGCGATATATATATAATTAAGTTTGAGAAAAATTACTTTTCAATGGAACTCATGACTGTTATGACAGTGTTTAAGAAGAGTAAAACTTAATGGAACTAAGATTTAATTTACATATTATTCTAAACCTCATGAACAGTTAAAACTAACTTGGGAAATCATTTTTTTTTATTTGTTTAATCCCTGTCTTAAACCAGTTTAAACTAGACTTAGACTACTTGGAGAAAATGACTGTTAGTGTGTAACCTTTTTAAGTGAATTTGATTTTGGGAGAAGAGTTCTTAGTATAATTTTGTCTATTTTTAAGCTTGAAACAACCTGCACTTACCGAGGTGAAATATTACTGTAAGGGTTTGAAAATAAATTTCTACTCGCATTTCAAATTTGGTTAAAATCGGAAGAAATTAAAGTTAAACTTATTTGAATTTGAAGTTATATATACGGAATGAATACTAAATGCTCTCTTCGAAGATCAGGGCCTAATACATACGTAAATAAAGAGGAACCAATTCTCTATTTTTCAGTTTTTTTCCAAACTTCAAACGGGAAAGCATTATTTCCCTGGGTTCAAGCTCAGAACATATCTCTCACGTGTCCTTGTCGGATATCCAAATTATTCTTTCATCATCCCAAGTACATAGATATGCTCTATAGCATTAAAGTTCAATGCCGGACACAGTGGCATCCCAAACAAGAACGGACCGAAAGTGCCAACATTGATTTACCCACTTGAAATTACAGAATTATTTTCGGAATTGTCTGATTTTTCTTTTTGCATACCGCAACCTCCGGCCTTCCGGATAAATGAGTTAATATTTATTATTAAATTTAGTTATAGGAAGTTGCTTTTGTCCATTGCCGCACTTATAAATAGGCGTGCAGAAATTGTGAGAATTGAGTAGGTGTGTAAATCCTCTTGATTTACCACTGCCTTTAAAAAGCTCTGCGGCAACATTATTGCGAAGAATTCGCTGTTTAATTTTAAATATGATTAGACAGGAGCGCACTTGTTCAAAATATAAATAAAATACTTTTTTGTGGTAACTTTTACATGCTAAATATTGACGAAAGCTTTAATTCGCATTGTATCAACTCGTTTTATTTTAATGTTGGCACCTCTACTTGCACATGTTACCACATGGAATCGTGTTAGGTGTTAATTGGCTCGGATACATGCTGTTTTCTTACCCTCGACACCCGCATTGGAAGCCCTGAATTCTTCTCAGCTTGTCTGAGACATACCACTGCTCTCCAGACACGAACCCATAGGATAGTAACACTGCATTACTTCTTTGTTAGCTTCCTCATTGGGAAATACTGTCGTATTCTTGCTGTACAGGGAGTATATGAAATAAAAAAGACATTTATTTCAAAGTTTTCATTTTTATCGTGTTTTATTTTACTAGTGCGAAGGCACGACGTACTGCTCCTGAAGCCGCCATTGGCCGGAATCACATGCTTATACAACTTCACACATCGAAACACATACTTATTTTAACATCAGTTTGAATTGAGACATTGCACAAAGAACTTAGAGCACAGTAGACAAAGCAGTTATGGCTTACAATACAGCTCAGTATTGTAACATGCACTCTGTGTTACCATGTTATAGGTATATGGAGCGTTATCCTCAGCGGCGCCTCCATAATCCGCATATGTTTCGGACTACCCCATTTGACTTTTGAGTACATTGGCCTCAATCTCCAACTAATTATTATACCATGACTATTTCTACGTCGAATTTCATCATTATAATACACTGATTTTTTAAAGGAGGTATTTAGTACTCATCTTGCATAACAACTTGAACATTATCGATACATTTCAAGTTGGCCGAAAAGAAATTAAGGGTGACTTATGTGGAAAGCCTCCTAAAAATAAAGAATCCTTAGATTCTTTCTGAAAATATCGATAATAGTCCATTTGTACAATACTCCCGAACTATTTCTTCTACAAAATGAACGCATCTAACGCAAAGCGTACATTTACAACCTTGTTTTGACATACTGCGGTTGTTTCATTTCTTCTTCTTTTGTTTTATCAAAGACGAACTATTTTATTTCAATATGAGTTCATTTTAATTTGATAAACAACTACTTTGAAATACATATCGCCAAAATGTACATAACATAAATGTAAATATCAAAAGAAACGCATGGCATTAATGAGGCAAAAACATAGTTATTTATGTTATTTTGTTGTAAAGAAATTGTTTAATAACAGAAACGATAATGCAACAAATGTAATTTATTTACAATAAAACAACTACGTTTCATGTATTAGTGTTATTATTGTGCTTTCTTCCTTTGTTTCATCCCTGATTATCAGACACCAGATTTATATGCACTTTATCTAAAAAAAATCTGATGTGTTACACTCACATGACTTTCTCTACTCTTGTACAAATTATTTTAACAAACGCTTATTCTCCATATGCTTCATGTTAATTGAGATATCGAGATGTTAATCTTTTTGCCAATTTTCTTGTAGATGCAAGGGGAATTGGTAGGCTTTAAGCGATAGTCAAATATTTTAAGAGCTGGTTGCTATGTGGAGTATTTCATTCTCTTTGCATTACCAGGACAAAAAAGAATGAATAACGAATTCCCATTTCAGAAAATAGTATAAGTATTGAAAAATTTAAGGGAATAACAAGCAACATCTCGAAAATGGTTCACTCAACAACAAAAATGTATATGACATAAATTGTGTAGTTTAACGCGATCTACATTTTTTGTGCAGTAAAATTTTGTCTATCTCTTATGGTTTACGAATTATGCAAAAGTCGTTCACAATGAAGAATACTTTTGGAGACATTCCCAGAAAGTTCAAGATATATTTTATTTATCATGAAAGTATCTTAAATATATATTTTAATCAAAATCGTTAATCAAATTTTCGAAAAATGTTCCATGTAAAGGGTAATCTGGGGTGGGGGGATTTTATTGAAAATCTTCGTGTCGCATCTTTGGAAGGTACTGAACCTAACTACCAAGATTTGTATTTATTCGACTTTACGTTTTTTAATATTGCTGTTTGCAGACACACACGGGCCTTTTTCTAAAAGTGCTTTTATTTAATTCAGGGGGTTTCAAAACATGTATTTCCGGTGAAATCGTGGTATCGAATTTTTGGGTGGAATGCAATACCTTCTCTACCTACTATGTGCGTGGTAGGGAAAGTAAAAAGACACAACTTTGATACTGGGGAGATGGTTTTTATTTAAATTAGAATTAAATTGAAATATTTATTTAGACTGGGAAGTGTGGCGAGTCGGAAATGGCTGCCACTAATCTCAGCGTAGGTTTTTCCTCTTCTGCCTTCTGGCGATCTCTGATTCGGAGTCCGCCAGCTACTCTCTCGTGCTGGAAATGCTGGAAATTAAGCCTATTCCTGTCGATTTTATCTCAGGAATGAGTGATGGCAATGATCAAACCATGTGTTCAGCTATTACCTGGACAATTGGCAAGTTATTTCACTTATTTACATAATTATGCTGTTTCTGTATTACTTTCTCTACTACGTATAGTAAGTAGGGGAAGTATTGCATTCCACCCAAAAATTCGATACCGAGATTTCACCGGAAATACATGTTTTGAGACCTCCTGAATCCAAAAAAAGCATTTTTGGAAACATGTCCGTGTGTGTGTCTGTGAACAGCATAACTCAAAAACGAGCAGTCGGATAAGCACCAAACTTGGTATTTAGGTTCAGTATCTTCCAGAGATGCGACACGAAGGTTTTCAAGAAAATCCCCCCACCCCAGACTACCCTTTACATGGAAGATTTTTCAAAAACTTTAATTTTCTCAAAAATGGCTCTAACGATTTTGATGAAAATATGATATGTTTAAGATAATGTAATGAGAAATGAAATGTATATCTCGAATTTTCTGGGAATGTCTTCAAAAGTATTCTTCATTGTGAACGACTTTTGCGTAACTGGTAAACCATAAGAGATAGACAAAATGTTACTACACAAAAAATGTAGATCGCGTTAAAATACACAACTTATGTCATATACATTTCTTTTGTTGAGTGAACCGTTTTCGAGATATTGCTTGTTATTTCCTTAAATTTTCCAATACTTATACTTTTTCTCAAATTCGTTATTCATTTTTACTTTCTCTACTACGTATAGTAAGTAGGGGAAGTATTGCATTCCACCCAAAAATTCGATACCGAGATTTCACCGGAAATACATGTTTTGAGACCTCCTGAATCCAAAAAAAGCATTTTTGGAAACATGTCCGTGTGTGTGTCTGTGTGTGTGTGTGTCTGTGTGTGTGTCTGTGTGTGTGTGAACAGCATAACTCAAAAACGAACAGTCGGATAAACACCAAACTTGGTATTTAGGTTCAGTGTCTTCCAGAGATGCGACACGAAGGTTTTCAAGAAAATCCCCCCACCCCAGACTACCCTTTACATGGAACATTTTTCGAAAATTTTAATTTTCTCAAAAATGGCTCTAACGATTTTGTTTAAAATATCATATGTTTAAGATAATGCCATGAGAAATGAAATGTATATCTCGAATTTTCTGGGAATGTCTCCAAAAGTATTCTTCATTGTGAACGACTTTTGCATAACTGGTAAACCATAAGAGATAGACAAAATTTTACTACACAAAAAATGTTGATCTCATTAAAATACACAACTTATGTTATATACATTTCTTTTGTTGAGTGAACCGTTTTCGAGATATTGCTTGTTATTCCCTTAAATTTTCCAATACTTATACTTTTTCTCAAATTCGTTATTCATTTTTTTATGTCCTGGACTTGCAAAGAGAATGGAATTCGACACATAGCAACCAGCGTTAAAATATTTGACCATCGCTTAAAAGCTACCATATTCCCCTTGCATCTACAAGAAAATTAGCAATAAGATTGACATCTCGATATCTCGATTAACATAAAGCATATGGAGAATAGGCGTTTGTAAAAATAGATTGTACAAGAGTAGAGAAAGTCATGTGAGTGTAACACATCAGATTTTTTTTATGTCCTGGACATGCAAAGAGAATGGAATGCGCCACATAGCAACCAGCGTTAAAATATTTGACTATCGCTTAAAAACTACCATATTCCCCTTGCATCTACAAGAAAATTACCAATAATATCGACATCTCGATTAACATGAAGCATATGGAGAATAGGCGTTTGTAAAAATAGATTGTACAAGAGTAGAGAAAGTCATGTGAGTGTAACACATCAGATTTTTTTTAATTATTTTCCCGATATCCGCTATTTGTAGTCATTTGTGGGAGCTAACTCATTATCGTCACACGGTATATCCCCCCCACACTCCATGCAACGTTCAGTATCTCGCTGCCTAAGCATCTGAGTCACAATGTCATTTTGTCGCAATGAAGTGGGCTGCTCCAGCAAAATTCCTCCTTTTATATGAAAATATCCAGACGCACACATCCCCGCCAATAATTTGTAACTACTTTGATTGGTGCTTTACAAAGCGTTGTATGACAATTGAATCGCTCGTATTTCTGCTGCCGCGCTTCTTATGCCATGTTTGGAAATTCTATACATCCCCGTCTCTTTCTCTCATACAAACTGTCATTTCTGCAGCTCCCTGCGCTCCTACTCTCGTCTTTGGGAATTACGCACTGTCTGTTTCTCTCATCGGTTCTCTCTCTCATACAAGCTCTTACTTTTACCAACTCCCTGTGCTGTTAAGTCCAGATGCTAATTACTTTAACTTGTTAGCTGCTTTTCCAACGCATCCTTTACGTTATTCCATATGCAGTTATAATATTTTTATTCCATTTTATACAATTTTCTGTTATTTTCATGTGTTTTCCTTTCTTATTTATTTCCCTTTTTACTTTCTCTACTGCCTATAGTAAGTAGATGAAATATTGCATTCCACCCAAAAATTCGATACCGAGATTTTACAGGAAATACATGTTTTGAGGTGCACTGAATGCATATAAAGCATTTTTGGAAACATGTCCGTGTGTGTGTCTGTGACCAGCATAACTCAGAAACGAACAGTCGGATAAACACCAAACTTCGTATTTAGGTTCAGTATCTTCCAGAGATGCGACACGAAGGTTTTCAAGAAAATCCCCCCACACCAGATTACCCTTAACATGGAACATATTTTGAAAATGTTAATTTTCTCAAACATGGCTCTAACGATTTTGATTAAAATATCATATATTTAAGATACTTTCATGACAAATAAAACGTATATCTTGAATTTTCTGGGAATGTCTCCAAAAGTATTCTTCATTGTGAACGACTTTTGCATAACTGGTAAACCATAAGAGATAGACAAAATTTTACTACACAAAAAATGTAGATCGCGTTAAAATACACAATTTATGTCATATACTTTTTTTTGTTGAGTGAACCATTTTCGAGATATTGCTTGTTATTCCCTTAAATTTTCCAACCAGCTCTTAAAATATTTGACTATCGCTTAAAGCCTACCAATTCCCCTTGCATTTACAAGAAAATTAACAATAAGATTAACATCTCGATATCTCGATTAACATGAAGCATATGGAGAATAAGCGTTTGTAAAGATAGTTTGTACAAGAGTAGAGAAAGTCATGTGAGTGTAACACATCAGATTTTTTTACTGTATATTCTTTGCTATTTGTTTCCTTATGTTTATTACCACATCTATGATTATATTAATTATAATCACTTGTGCGTTGGTTATGGGGAGGGTACACCACCCCACTTCTACAGAAGTTTTGAAACAAAAGTCATGTCGTCATGACATTCCTTCCTGTTGAACGTTGTCTCATTACTGTGAGCCCTTGAGGTAAAATAAGGAACCCTGATGCGGTACTCTTGCGAATAGAATGCGTTTTTGTGAGCGCGGGTCTTTAACCGCATTTAAACGTTGGAAATGATAGCAGTGCATGCTAAGTTCAGGTTATGTTAATCTCACGGCCACTTGTGTTCCCGCAGCAGCGCCACGCTCCAGCGGACCCTGGTTTCCTCCCTCTCGTTTTTCGGTTCGACCGCAAACACCGTTCTAACAACATGTCCCCCTTTTTTATAGGATAATTGTGTCGACAGAGGAAGACTTCTTCTTGCGTACACCTTGAGTTGTACAGCATCCAGAGCGATCTTCATGTAACAAGCTACTTGTATTCCATCAGCAGCGAGGATGAAGGGTGTGCACTGCTTAACTCTAACACTTAACACTCATACTACCTTCTTTAGCAATACCGCTTTATACCAGCTCTGAATTTTAAAACTGAAGCTCGTGTCACCTCGTGGAAGATTTTCACCACTTCCATTAAAAGTGGTAAATGGCAAGGCTTAATATCCTTTAATATTGAGTTCTTGGAAGGGTGGAGTTATTGCATATTATGTTCACATCACCAAATTTTCCTCTGATTTAGCTGACTTTGTTAATAAGGAATATTTTTTTTTTGTAATATTCTGGCAAAACTTCATCCATCTACATAAATGCTAGAATCTGATAAAAATGAGAAACATCCTCTATCCTAATTTTCGATCTCTAGTTTCAACACCTAATCTGCAAACCTCTTGGATATGAACTTTCATTCTATAGGCTCCAGCGGAAATTTTAGGCTACCTTATAACTCTCAAAAACTAACCCTGCAATATTTTCAATCCCTTATTAGAAATCTACATTGTTTAACCCATCTGCTCAACATACCATACAGTTATGTTAAAGTCCTGATAAAAATCAAATGTACCTTACAACCTTCAGACACTAACCAAACCTTTTTTTATTCATATAATTCCTCGACATTTTTTTAAAATGATACCGTTATCCCTTATAGACAGAACTGTGTTACTTGACCAACGGGAGCTCAAGTTTATGCACTTGAGCTATAGAAACTGGCGAGAAATGTAGAATACGTTACAATTTGAAAAAACTGCTCCTACTCATATCTTCAACTTCTTATGTACAAATTTGCAACATTTTAACCAATCTGTGAAAAGCTTTACACACATATTCCTTAGGTATTGGTGGAAATTGTACGTTATTCACGACTTCCAAACACCTCCCCTGTTCTAATTTTTACACACTTACAGAATACTCCGTGCAGTGCGGTAAGACATGTACGGTGTGGTCGTTTTATGGTGAGGCCACGAATTGTGTGTATGCGTGCTCCCACACTGCCTGTTACACTGGGGGTTTTTCGTTCCATAACTCCCACGTTACTGACACACGAATGATACTAACATGCACTACAATGAGTACTAACCTTGTTATAAGTGGTGTTGGAAGTACGAGGGGCAGTATTTATATCTTGAGCCTTGGCAACCCTGAATGTTGTAGGTGCCATTGAACGTTTCCAATTGAAAGTTTGACATTTTTGACCATAATCTACTTCAAACATTTTGTCAATAGAGCGTCATTTGTTTAGTTTACACTAACTTGAAAATTGTGTGTCAACAAAAACATGGAATTAATCGTGAAAATATTCGTGCAATGATTTATTACGACTTTCGACGTGGATTATCAAAACAAGAGTGCATCGATCAACTAACTTCCACATTTGGCGACGAAGCTCCATTCTTTGCCACTGTGAAACGCTGGTATAACGAATTTAATCGTGGCCTCCGTTCACTCAATGATGAACTTCGTGAAGGTCGTCCAAAATCAGTTGTGCCAGAAAACATTGATGCTGTGCAAAAAATAATAATGGAGGATCGTCATGCGACATATTGTGAGATTGAGATAACCCTAGGCATTAGTTCCACCAGCATATATAAAATATTGCATGATAATTTAGCCGTGAAAAAGGTTTGCTCTCGTTGGATCCCACATAATTTGACGCAATCTCAAAAAGGTGCTCGTGTCGATTGGTGTACAAAAATGCTCAAGAAATACAATGGCGGTGCCTCAAAAGATGTATTTAAGATTGTAGCATATGATGCGTATGAGCCGGAACGTAAACAGCAGTCGACTGTATGGGTGTTTCAAGATGAAGCAAATCCAACAAAAGTTGTTCGCACTCGAAGCACTTCGAAGCAAATGGTCGCCTACTTTATCAGCAAAACTGGCCATGTGGCAACAGTGCCTTTAGAGAAACGTAAAATGGTCAATGCCGAGTGGTACACAACCATTTGTTTGCCGGAAGTCTTCGGTGAAGTAAGGAAAACCAACAAGAACCGTAGGATCGTTCTTCATCATGACAATGCGAGCGCACACACATCTCGTCTAACAACAGCGTATTTGAAGGCTCAAAACATCGAATTGGTGGGTCATCCGCCATACAGTCCTGATTTGGCACCCAATGACTTAGGTATTTTTGTTCCCCAACATCAAGAATAAATTGCGTGGACAACGATTTTCGTTGGTAGAAGAAGCCGTTGATGCCTTCAAAAACCATGTTTTGGAGGTGTCTCAGGAAGACTGGAATAAATGCTTTGACAAATGGTTCAAGCGGATGCAAAAGTGTATTGATCATAAAGGAGAATATTTTGAAAAATAATAAAGCAGTTTTCAATCAGAAATTACTTTGTTTTAATTATTAGGCTCAAAATATAAGTAGTGGCCCTCGTAGTGCCCATCTGCGTGAAGACATTCTTGGCATCCTCGGATGAAATTTATATTCACACCCATAAGTTCTTCTTTCGCAATGTTCATAATTTCTGTTTTTATGTTGTCCTTAAGTTCGCCTATGGTGTGGGGAGTTCCCGTAAACAAATAAGTGTACCAATTTCATCAGGATTTGCTTCCGGTAGAAAATCTCGTTTCCGCTTCTTAAGTTTAGGGCGTAGCCTTCCCGTTGTCCTAAGCTTATTAACCAGACGACTAACAGTTTCTCTACCTGGACCTGGAAAACCAGGAAGTTTCTCCTGAAACGTCTACACACCTGTCTACATGATTCGGTTTTTACATATGTATTCTACATAAAAATTTGTTGCTCAAGCGTGAATTTGTTGTCAAGCATTACAGTGACTAATAACAAGACATTAATACCCTTTAAGCAAATGACACACAACACAGATGTCTTGGAGAAACTTTCACCTTTGAGATGCACAACTCTCTTTACAGCACGAACACAAAGCAGCGACTGAAGCACAGCTGAGAAATATAACTCTGAATGCGCCATTAGCCGCCAGTTGTGCATCGAAAAAGTAGTGAGATCACTGCAGTAAAGCGTGCTACGCATATAACCAGTCTGTGGCCTCAGCTTAAAACGACGTCACTGTAAGATCCATATAAAACATTATAGTTTGTGTACAGTTTAATGTTAATATCTGCGCAAGAGTGCTATCATTTGTATAACACCACGATAATATACGTTTTGTTGTACGTACATATATAGAAAATTGAGACATTTATTAACAGTGATTACTAGCAGGGATCAGCACTAATCTCTAGAGAAAGTCAAATCTCCAGTGGGATTTCATTGACTGTCTCACGATTAAAAAACTATATAAAATTACAAGAAATAAATACAATAAAATATCCATTAACTTAGTAAACTAATTGATCGAACTGCTTCCATATACTGTTTCCCTTTATCTTTGTGTTTAGTGTCGTTTTGTTTTGGCGAAGCTAATTTTGAATATCTATGCAGAAAACAAACGACGATCGCAAACAAATTAACAGATGCTAGGGAAGTGATAAAAACAGAGAAGTCTGTGGCCCGCATTCGGGAGGTCCCGGGTTCAAATCCCGTGTGCCGACCAATCTGTCTGAGGTTTTTCGCGGTTTTTCTCAGTCACCAAGGTAAATACCGGATCAGATATTTAATACCACGAACCAAAAGTTCCACCTTAAGCCTAAAGCAATGGTAAAATGAAAAATAAGTGATAATAGCAAATGCTAAGCCATCTATCTACAATGTAAGCAGTTAAGCTGGACGACACCCTAACGCCATCTGCACGGCACGAAGCAAAAGATCCGGCTGCCATGTGCTGGGGGTCTCTGTGGACACGTGACGAAGCAAGATGGCATTTCCAGGGATGAGACCTGGAAGGCTAACTGTCCACCTTTCTGTGTGAGGGCGGCGGTTGGACTGTACGGCACCCTAATGTCATCTACACGGCGTGAAGCAGTGGTTACAGGGATGAGACCTAGAAGGCTAACTGTCCGCCTTTCTGTGTGAGGGCGGCGGTTAGACTGTACGGCACCCTAATGTCATCTACACGGCGTGAAGCAGTGGTTACAGGGATGAGACCTAGAAGGCTAACTGTCCGCCTTTCTGTGTGAGGGCGGCGGTTAGACTGTACGGCACCCTAATGCCATCTGCACGGCATGAAGCAGGGGTTACAGGGATGAGACCTAGAAGGCTAACTGTCCGCCTTTCTGTGTGAGGGCGGCGGTTAGACTGTACGGCACCCTAATGCCATCTGCACGGCATGAAGCAGGGGTTACAGGGATGAGACCTAGAAGGCTAACTGTCCGCCTTTCTGTGTGAGGGCGGCGGTTAGACTGTACGGCACCCTAATGCCATCTGCACGGCATGAAGCAGGGGTTACAGGGATGAGACCTAGAAGGCTAACTGTCCGCCTTTCTGTGTGAGGGCGGCGGTTAGACTGTACGGCACCCTAATGCCATCTGCACGGCATGAAGCAGGGGTTACAGGGATGAGACCTAGAAGGCTAACTGTCCGCCTTTCTGTGTGAGGGCGGCGGTTGGACTGTACGGCACCCTAATGCCATCTGCACGGCGTGAAGTAGGTGGTTACAGGGATGAGACCTAGAAGGCTAACTGTCCGCCTTTCTGTGTGAGGGCGGCGGTTAGACTGTACGGCACCCTAATGCCATCTGCACGGCGTGAAGTAGGTGGTTACAGGGATGAGACCTAGAAGGCTAATTGTACATCACATATCGTTCTAAGAGTTATCCACCAACAGATCCATCGTGATATGACCAAGGAGTTAAAACGACGTAAAATAAAAACATCTGATGTGTTACACTCACATGACTTTCCCTACTCTTGTACAATCTATTTTTACAAACGCCTATTCTCCATATGCTTCATGTTAATCGAGATATCGAGATGTCAATCTTATTGGTAATTTTTTTGTAGATGCAAGGGGAATATGGTTGCTTTTAAGCGATAGTCAAATATTTTAACGCTGGTTGCTATGGGGTGCATTCCATTCTCTTTGCATGTCCAGGACATAAAAAAATGAATAACGAATTTGAGAAAAAGTATAAGTATTGGAAAATTTAAGGAAATAACAAGCAATATCTCGAAAACGGTTCACTCAACAAAAGAAATGTATATGACATAAATTGTGTATTTTAACGCGATCTACATTTTTTGTGTAGTAAAATTTTGTCTATCTCTTATGGTTTACCAGTTATGCAAAAGTCGTACACAGTGAAGAATACTTTTGGAGACATTCCCAGAAAATTCGAGATATACATTTCATTTGTCATGAAAATATCTTAAACATATGATATTTTAATCAAAATCATTAGAGCCATTTTTGAGAAAATTAAAATTTTCGAAAAATGTTCCATGTAAAGGGTAATCTGGGGTGGGGGATTTTCTTGAAAACCTTCGTGTCGCATCTCTGGAAGATACTGAACCTAAATACCAAGTTTGGTGTTTATCCGACTGTTCGTTTCTGAGTTATGCTGTTCACAGACACACACACACGGACATGTTTCCAAAAATGCTTTTTTTTGGATTCAGGAGGTCTCAAAACATATATTTCCGGTGAAATCTCGGTATCGAATTTTTGGGTGGAATACAATACTTCCCCTACTTACTATACGTAGTAGAGAAAGTAAAAAGAATCACAATATTTCAATCATGTCCTTTGGGTGACGCACTCGCCTTTGGGAAGAGTAGAAACTTGCGACATGGAGAATTTCGAAAGCGGTTAACGCTACACACAATGAATTTGACACAAATTGTGTTATGTAAACACCTTTACATTTTTCCAGCATTAACTTTTGTGTATCCGTTATGGTTTACTGTTAAACAAAATTATTAATTTTTCAGTCAAATAAAGGTCTTCACAGGCTATGCACATAAAAATCGAGATCTGCAACATCCTTGAAGATCGTGCAATATAATGTTTGTTTTAAGTTTTGTCGTTCTCTCTCTCTTTTTCACTGGATCACTACACGTACATATTTAAAAACACTTATTTTATCATTCAGTGTATCTCAAAACATTTATTTCTTGTGATATCTCGATATCGAGTTTTTGGGGGGAATGCAAAATTATAGGTAGATTTCAGAGAAAGTGAAAAAAAAAGAGTTTTTGTTTGAAAAACTGTGGATCTTGTGTTTATAGCATTCATCTAACATCACATACAAATATTGAAGTTTCAGATTAGTACCTATAGCATACAATCAACCAAGAAACAACTGTTTGAATACCGAAACATTGTGGTTGCGATCTTCATTGTTTTTGCAGGAAGGCCGGTGAATCATTAAATTTCCACTGCAGTGATTCTGGATTTTTTGTTTTTTTAAAATGAGGATCAGTGGATTCTCCAGGTTTAGTCATTACAAAATAAAAGTGTTTCAAGAAATTATTTCTCCACGCATTTTGTTCTTCCGCAAGGATGGACGTTTGTTGACCTTTGGTATAAACTAAAAGCTTTGATGAATCGTACGTATAGCTTACATTCTGATTTCACCCGAAATACATCTCTATGGTGTCCCTTCAGGGACGTACATAAAGAGTTCATTTGGGGGATGGAGGGTTTGAAATAGGAATAGCTGAAACACTCGATGTCGGTCATACATTCATTCCGTGTTCACTTTTATTGACGTATCTGTGTGAAAGGGCATCCGTTGGATCACTGGACGGGGTATTGAATAAATAAAGGATTTGACAGATCAACAAGTATTTATAGGACCAAAAGGCAAACAGGAATGCATAGAGACCAAACTCCCCAGCCAGAACGCATACTCACTGAAGTAGTTAACCATTAGACTACGTGGAGCCCCACCCAGAAGTGCTACAGGAGATGCTCTGTAACACCTAGCAAATACTTTACCTGTGACTAAACGTGTGCGGGTAAAAACGAGCGGTGCGGGCCGTTTAATCAACGTTGCTAACCAGCTTATGGAATGGTAATTTTCAAAAGAATGGACTAAATTCCCTGTCATCCCCCAATATTGCCCACGTGTTATAAAGTATATAGGTTTTTTATTTGTTTATTTACTTTCAATATGGTATATTAAACCTGTAAATGTCTAAGGGTTACAGAAAACAAAACGTGGGGCTGTACTGCCTCGATATAGCGATTTAGGATGTCTGTGGGGTGCCCTGAGTCTTTTGAGCCACCTACTTATCCTCTGGATCCCTTGAACCATAGGTTATAGATTGTTCAGCAGAGATCTACTGTGCTTACCACCCCTAGGAGGAAGGAATGAAGTGAAGGAAACACACAAGAGGCTACAGGGCGTAGTCAGACAGGTTACAAAGACGCGTGGAGGTCCCTAACATTTCCAAGCTCACAGACACGTGTGTCAACGCCGGAGCCGCCGAAAAAGGGCGATGAACGACCCACCAGTCGAGTAGCCCTCTGGTGTCCACGGGGAGTATTGAAGCAAACGATCGGCAATTTTGATGCAGTATACCTTCTGATGTCGTTATCTCGTAGCTTGTTCTGTTGTCTCTTGTGCCATCTGCATCAGTGGTATAGCTATGAGTACTTTCTCGTGGTATGCGTGAGTGTAATATGAAGGGTAACACTAGTTAAATTGACTGAGAAATTTAATGTGATCTAATACTTGAGCTGTTGAAGCGAGTTGCCGACCGTTTGAGATGAAGGAATAGACCGACTCTGAATTGTAGCACTAGAAATTGTAGCACCTAATTATTATAGTTGCTGAACGTCTGCAGCATCAACGTTACGGTTTGAAAGAACTGCTTCAGCAATAAAAGAAACTAGAAGCGTAGCTTGCCGTGAGTCGCCAAAATGCTTACCGGAAAGATCCCTTGCATTAGCCGCTAAATGTTACTCACACAAGCGCGTCACTGGACGCTTAAAATACACACAAATAGTCGCAAGTATCAGAGTGACGATTGTAGGCACAACTGTGTGTACGAAAGTGTGCACGAACGAATGTGTCAATCCGTACCAGAGTAACTCTGATTTAGATTGCACTCCTTTTATTAATTTTTGCTCAGCCTACATTAAAACTACTCCCACTAACGTTATCTATTTCACGCCCGGGTCAATCTTAAAAATCCTACGTGTGACTCTGTTACCTGATTGCTGGGGTACCTCCCTTAAATCTGAGAATTTAATCCACCTTTCTCTTTCCCAGAATTGGCTTACGTGACCGTGCAAACGTACTGAGCTCACCCCTTAACTGCGTTCCCAGAATATTTAAGCTAATGTGTTCTATCCTCGGCTGATTCTAATGACTTTCGTTAACATGACTTCCTAATTACCTTATTACAATACACGTTGATTTAATATACAGAAATTATTTATTGCAATTATTTTTCTATCTTACTATTATTTCTTTCTTTAATTATTTATGTCTTCCGTCAATAATTACGATACTCATTCCAAAGAGCATACATCCGCGCTATTTGCCGGTACTGCCATACACCACGAGACCTAAAAGCAGACCTGAAACGGAATGAAACAAATGACGAAAAATAAATCGTGATAGAGAGGAAACCACACCAGCATTCGCCTGTCGACCCCGGGGAAACCACGAAAAACTCATGAATCATTGTGGGCGGTCGAGGGGATCAAACCCGACTTCCGAATGCCCGCCACAGATGTTGCCGGCTTCTCGGTTCCCTTGAACGTAAAAAAAATGCAATTTTGGAGAAAGGCCCGTGTGTGTATGTCAAAGAGAGAGTGAGAGAGGGTGGAGAGAGAGAACAGTATAACTCAACATTGTCACTATGTTATTTCAGAGACGATAGTAACCAGGGAGGCATTTTGTAAACGGCTGAGTGTAGTGGATTGTGAAAGTCACATTTTCTGGCCAGCTCCATCCAACCAAACGTACATTCAGTAGGTATATGAAAAGAAGGAATAAATCACCTGCAGTTTTGTTTGATCAGACAAAAGCAGAGGAGGTCCATTCCATCACACGCAGTGGACCGAGTAACGCCCGCAGGGATCTCTTTACGTTTCCCCTTCCTCCAGTTTTTGTGCCCGCGTTTTGTCAACCTGCAGTGGCGTTACACGGATTTTCTGGGCTTTTACGGTGCTAGGATATAACTATGTAGTTTATATTCTTATCAAATTTCACTCGAGGTTTTGTTAATCATAATTAGTTCGTGTACAGATTTCAAACTTCATTTACACGAATTGCAATTATTACTTTCTCTACCACGTACCTAGTAGAGATACCGAGATTTCACTGAAAATACATGTTTTCAGGCTTCCTCAATAAGAAAAAAATAGAAAAATTGCGTGCGGGTGTGTCTGTCAACAGCAAAGCTCAAAAACAAAAAGTCCGATAAACACCAAACTTGGTATTTAATTTCAGTATCTCCCAAAGACGTGACACAAAGATTTGCAAGAAAATTTCCCACCCTAAACTACTCTTTAGAATGGATTTTTTTTGGAATTTTTTATTTTCTAAAGAATGCCTCTAAAGATTTTGATTAAAATACCACATATTAAAGATATTTACGTGACAAATAAAATTTATATCTTGAATTTTCTGGGAACAGCTTGTCAAGTCCTCTTCATTTGGAAGGAATTTTGTATAATCTTGTATAACTGGTAAACATTAAGCGGTAATCGAAAATGTACTAGACAAAAAATGCAGATCTCTTTAAAACACACAATTTATAAATTACTTTTTTTGTGGCATCAGCCTTTTCCGAAATATCCGCTATTAATGGCTCGGATTGCTCAATAGTTAGCCGTTCTTTTGAAGTCCTGTCAATTTTCAATTGTTTTTCGCGATATCTGGAAAGAGTATAAAATTTTAAGGCCAGCATATAGCGTCCAGTTCTTAAACATTTGACTCGCTGTAGCTATTTCCGGAAATGTTTTTTCTCGGTTAAAATGAGGTAGATAGGAAAGTAACATTTCGTAACAATGATTTGTATACCCACTAATAAACGATAGAGGGTAGAGAAAGCCATGCGAATGTAACACATAAGATTGTTTTAATCATTTATGCTGAAAGGTGGATTACAATGAATATTTTAACTTTATTATCGTTTCCGTGATCGTGTTGCAATAGCACGAAAGAAAAGCGGTAAATGGTTATAACCAGTGTTATTTGTATAAACATCCAAATTGTTAAAGCTTGAAGCACAACAGAACATATACGTAGGCGACATTGCTCGGTACCACTTATACTCAAAGTCAATGAACACTGAGTTAAACAATGGAGGTTAATGCATGTATTTAAAGAACAGCAAATATATGATAAATTATGAATACTGAAAATAGCAATTTCACCATGTTTCCATTTAAATTACAAAAATAGTATCGTTTATATATTAGTCACTCCTCCTATAATGGAATGCATAAGTGATATATCAAGTAAACAAAAACTGGTCAAAGGCAGAATAGGAATATACAGTAATACGAAGCTGTATGTATTTAGGAATCAGAATAATTGATGGAAATGATACGGATTCGGATTTGTTTAAAGAAAATTATAACACATACATTCACATATAATATAAATTAATATAACTTGGGTTATCGATTAAATAACAGACTCCTCTAAATAGACTATATCAAAGAAAAGTGGCTTGGTGCCGGTACACTGGGTCCGGCTTACAGGCAAAAATTTACATTTTTTTATAGATTGCTTGTTTTCTATGAGAAATAAATACATTTTTGACTAAAAAAAGCCATACGGCGGCCGACCGTAGGTCGCCGAGAACAGTCTTAGGCTGTAAATTGTTTGGGTGTTCTTTCCTTTGGGTTTAGAAAAGTTTTTTTTTCACTATATGAATATTTACACAATATTCACACACACGCAAACACACACACACGCCTGGCCATGCTTGACACGTCCCAGTTCAATCACACGGACGCAATCACACGAACTATTTACACTTCACTATACACTAACACTATTTACATTTACATGGAAATGATACTAGCATTGGGAAAGGAATATTAAGGGCACCAGAAATGGAAGTTAAAGGCCGGAGAGAGGCTGTAACATTCAATGTGATGGGTGTGTCAGAATGTTATTACGGAATTGATGAATGGAAAACCATTGCGTTGATCCGTAGACAATTTTGCAGAGAAGTACTTGGATATTATACAAATGGAAAAGGGTTTCATTATAAAAAGAGTCCTAAAATATTGGTATACATTAGTGATATTCCATGAGGCTTAAGTGTTTGAAATTTCAGGAAAGTATGCTAAGTAAGAATGGGTTGGTAGGTTTACTGTAGACCAATTTAGAATGAAATGGTTTGGGGCATACATCGTCTACATGGAAATGATGTGAAAGGTTCTGAAAAAAAAATTAAGAAAAAATTTGAAGATGTTCAAATACATTTATTTAGTGGAATAGGAGAAAAGTAACATTATATAAAAATAAAAGCATATGAGAAATATACATAAGCAAGATGAACAAAGATGCAAGGGAAGGATTAGCCTGGATGAGAACATGGATATGCAGACAGACAGAACAATCAGTGGTCTGGGCGAAGTCATCACCAGCTTGCCACAAAACTCGCCACCGCCAGCTCCGACAGATTCTCTGGAGGAGTTTAGGCGCACGCTGTCAGGTCTTGCTGACCTGATACGAGTCCTGCTCACGACGACGGCCGGTGCTAGCCAACCTGAAGAGTGGGCAGGAAAAGCTTCGAAACTACATGCTCGCACACGGACCTTCTTGGACGTATGACACAAGATATCACCGGCAAAACTGAGCGTATCTCTCGAGAGGCGCTCAAGCAAACTCTTAGAAGCATAAGAAAGAAAAAACAGAAAATCCCATTCCCGATATACTCCCCGCGGTGGCACGGTCATGGCTGTCACCCGGACATTTCCTTCACCCACTGCCAGCGCAATAAGCTTTCCGCACTAACGGGGGTGCACAGGCGGAACCCCAATACCTTTCCTCACTTCTCCTGCCAATTCCTCTCCTTAACTTCACCTTCCTATTCCCGTCACTAACCCCCTCCCCCAAAAAAGATATGCAGGTTGAAAGGACAACGGAAAGATTGTATGCAACGAGTGTCCATGAGTGTGGAGAAAGAGAAGATCTAAAGCACACATTATTCTGTCATGGTACTAATGAATGGAGGAATGCACACAACATAGATAAGTGTTTAGAAGTTGCAATAAAATAGATACTTAGCAAATTCTTATAAAATTAGAACAGTTCTTGTAAAAGGTTAAAATATTCTTAGTGTTACATTTACATGCCTTTTCTCTACTCACTATCGCTTATATGTCTTGTTCAAACTATTCGTTCAACATTTATTATTCTGTCTACTTCATGTTACTTGAGATAAACATTTGTGGAAATGGTTTCATTATACATTTCGTTATAGGTACAAGGAGCATACAGGAGGTTGAACTGTTAGTCAAATCTTTAAGCCGGCCACTATGCGCTAGCTTGAAACTCCACTCTTTACAGCGACCACCAGAAACAATTGAATGGCGCTTTAGTACTTCAAGAAAGCATTAAACCAATAAATACGAATACTAGGAAATGGCACAGAAAATTTTATTTCACCTAATTTATGTGTTTTAGTGTGATCTATGTATTTTCGTGTATAAGCTTTTGGCTACCTCATACGGATTTATTTGTCATATAATTGTATCAAACATTTGATATTTTAATCAAACTCATGGGTGCCATTTTGAAAAAAGATAATAACGAAGTTCTTTCCATGTTAAGTATAATTTGGGATGGGGAGATTTTCTTGAAAATCTTATTGCCGCATCCTTGGAATATGCTGAATTTAAATACCAAGTTGGCTTTTTATCCGGCTTTTTGTTTTAGAGTATGTTTCTCTCTCTCTCTCTCTCTCTCTCTCTCTCTCTCTCAAATATACTCTCATACAAACGCGGACCTTTCATAAATATACTTTTTTTCTTTCTACAAAGGGCCTCAAACGTGTATTTCCTGTGGAATTTCTATATCCAATTTTTGGGTGCAGTACGATATTTTCTTTACCTACCATAAGTACATTGTAAAGAAAGTAATAAATGAAAATGGATAAGAATGAAATATCGAGTAAGCATTAGGGCCATGAGCCATTGCTCAAAGAAATATTATAACTCGTAACTGCGTATGAATTTGATTTAATGTTTATACGTATGACAAATTATTTGCTATGGAACTTTTTTTGTCGCGGTTTACTATATGTTTTACTAAATTTTAACTTGGTTTCTTAGGTTTTATAAACATGCTTTAGAAGCGGCTCTATAGTATACACTGGAAAGTGCATGTAACGCCGCTGAAGCAAGGACGTGACGAATCCGTATAGGACAAACAAATCCCTGTGGCACAGAAACGCAGGTATAACACCCGCACATTCTTCCAGAGGTGTGCTTCACACAATGGACAGGTAGTTTCTCGCGAAACGTTCGAACTGGATGTGGTTTTGTTTAAGATCGTCACGCTAGTTTCACCACAAAAGTTTGCTTTTCTATCCACAATTGGGCGAAACGATTCTGCCTCTGGGCAAATTCCTCTGCAACTGAAACAAGTGCCACTGCAACGCTTCCGGCGGGAAAATTCTAAAACAACTCAGCAAAAATTCATCCAGCTCAAGGATATATTATTTGGTTTTCACGTATCTGGTCGATTTTTTCCTGGCAGTTTGTTAGTGAAACTTGTGAAGTGTCCAAACATATCGCCAGCCTCATTACATTAACATCGGTACCTGAGGCGCTGATTTCTCCTCACACCTAAAATAGTAACTGAAAATGGCTTCTTACCAGGTTTCCTTTTCTTCTCGGGGATAGAATAAAACACACCGCTAGGAAGAATATGAAAATATGCGCATACGGTTTTCTCTTCCCATTATCATTTATTTTCAAAGCTGTTCTATACTGTCATGGGTAGCCCAAGTCGTTGAGGCACGAACTCGTGAACGTGAGGTCCCGCCAGTCCTTCCTGACTGATTTGTTTAAAATTTACCTGTCCTCATAACGGTTAAACACTACTTAAAAAAATCTGATGTGTTACACTCACATGACTTTCCCTACTCTTGTACAAACTATTTTTACAAACGCTTATTCCCCATATGCTTCATGTTAATCGAGATATCGAGATGTTAATCTTATTGCTAATTTTCTTGTAGATGCAAGGGGAATTGGTAGGCTTTAAGCGATAGTCAAATATTTTAAGAGCTGGTTGCTATGTGGAGTATTCCATTCTCTTTGCATTACCAGGACAAAAAAAATGAATAACGAATTTGAGAAAAAGTATAAGTATTGGAAAACTTAAGGGAACAACAAGCAATATCTCGAAAATGGTTCACTCAATAAAAAAAAATGTAAATGACATAAATTGTGTATTTTAACGCGATCTAAATTTTTTGTGTAGTAAAATTTTGTCTATCTCTTATGGTTTACCAGTTATGCAACAGTCGTACACAATGAAGAATACTTTTGGAGACATTGGCAGAAAATTCAAGATATACATTTTATTTGTCATGAAAGTATCTTAAACATATGATATTTTAATCAAAATTGTTAGAGCCATTTTGGAGAAAATTAAAATTTTCGAAACATGTTCTATGTAAAAGGTAGTCTGGGGTGGGGGGATTTTCTTGAAAACCTTCGTGTCGCATCTCTGGAAGATACTGAACCTAAATACCAAGTTTGGTGTTTATCCGATTGTTCGTTTCTGAGTTATGATGTTCACAGACACACACACGGATATGTTTACAAAAATGTGTTTTTGGATTCAGGGGGTCTCAAAACATGTATTTCCGGTGAAATCTCGGTATCGAATTTTTGGTTGGAATACAACACTTCCCCTACTTATACGTAGTAGAGAAAGTAAAAACTGCCGTTCTATAATTTGTTTATGCAAAAGGTTATTCTGATTTCTGCTTACTATTAGTGCTGATATACATTACCTAAGAGTACTTTGAATACACATGTTATTCAGATAGCAGAAGTATACAGAAGGCTGAAATGACAGCTCTTTTCTATTGGTAGCCAACTTTGATATTATATCCTTTTGAGGTATAAGGTATTTATCGGAGGGGAACACCTTGTCATTGTGACCAACTAGGTCTATTGTGGCTAATCCCGTCTATTGCGACGGGATCCCAGAGACGCACGGAATTCCTATCATTTCCGGTTCGAAACACCCGCACTCGGCCAGTAGACGCGGAGTCCCGTGAGAGGTCGACGAAGCGGCCCTTGCAGGCAGGCCAACACGCCCTAGCGTTGTCGGCGAGAAATCTTTCAAAAGCGCAGCGACCATGCACTCTGCCTAACATCAGACGCACTATGGAACTCGAAGACACTGCCTGAAAGCTGAAAGGGAGAAAGATTAAATGACAGAAAATGAGTAAAAGGAGAAATAGTGCTAGAATATACTACCCCAGCATTCGCTTAGGCGACCAAAGGAAAATCACGAAAAACCCTATGGTCAGAGTGGGCGGCCACCGGGAATCGAACCCGGGATCTCCCGAATGCGGGCCACAAATGTTGCCGCCCGAGATATCCCACTCGGTTTAAATCCTATTTGTATGAGCTCATCTTAACAACATTTAAAAAAAACAGATTTTAATTTGCATGTTCTCTGAAGAAAGAAAAAAAAACAGAAACCGCCACTTTGTTTTTCAAACTGTGCTGCTTAAACTTGTAAAATAACAACAAACACTTCGGAATGCTTACGTTACAAACTTGTTTTGATATAATTTACTGTACACATACTTCAACCTTTTTTTCCCCTAAATTAAAGTTTGTGAAATTTGTATCGTTTCACAGGTTTCACAGCTGAATAAGATTTAAGAGGACTTCACAGGCTATTTACAAAAAAATCAGGACATGAGTTACACTTGTCACAATTTCTATCTCACTCTCCCCCTCTATGTTCTTCTTTCTCTTACTCCCTATAACCCATTATCTACGTCTCTCTCTCTCTCCCCCCTTACTGAAGAGCGTTAATTCAACTTCTGCCTGGGGGAGGACAACATTGCCTGCAGCAGTTTGCCGAATTTTCGTGCGAATTCTTAACGACACATTTAGCCTAAAAAACCTTATTTTATTTCTTAAATGTTAAACTTTGTATTAAAAATACAGTTGTGGTAATTTTTCTTTTGATAGAATAATAATAATAATAATAATAATAATAATAATAATCAGGAACCTAATTATTTCTCGTAATTTAGGGGACATTTGTTCCGCCCCCCCAGCAAATGACGCCTCTGCTTTCATTCCTCTCTGTGTAATCTGGATGTGATGTGATGTTTTTAAAACTGATGAGTAAACTGTTTTTACTGAGGTGTTAATACTAAAAATAGGTAGGTATAAGTAAAGGACTTAGCAGAAAACAAATTTGTGTCTCATACTTGCAGTGCGATCAGAACTATGTTTCGCACGGTATACGTAAACGAATAATAGTAAATAAAAATTAATATAACCTCTTAAATATTCGTCCTATAGAAGTTTTGAAAGGAACAAAACTTGCTGGAAACATTATGCTTACAAACTTTTGTTATGTATCATTTTTTCAGCATTTAGTAAAAAAAAAAAAAAAAGAAAAGGAATAATAATAATGCTATTTCTGAGTGGAACCTAAAGAATTATGTATAGCACATTTCATAACAATCAATAGGGACATTGTTGATGCGCGCGCGCGCACGCGTGCACACACACACACACACACACATACATATAAAACTTTTAAAAAATGTAATTTGTGCCTTCAGAGAACCCTTTCCCTGAAAAAGAAATCGGTTGTAGTTTTATTATAGCGGGTTCATTTTGAATGACGCGACTTGCAGCTTCCGGGTCTGACTCTTAGCAGGTTTCGGGTTGAATGACCATTCTCTACGGTAGCCTAGTTTACGCGTCCACGGAGGATAACAGCATTTGCAGTTCTCTAACGTTGTTTGACGTGGTGTTTGGTGTGAATAATGTTATTCGTATTGAACATCGAGTGTTTATTGTGTTAAGTTTTGCTAGAACGTCGACCTGAATTTACACAGAAAGTTTCTGGTGTCACCGTTCCTAACTTATCTACGATTTATACGTTGTTAGAAAAATGTAAACAGCGTGGGTTCATGTTAGACAAAACGAAACACAGGCAGCCAATAGTTCTTAGCGAGAAAAAATTAGACCAGATAGAGGCTAACGTGGAAAGAAGTCCAAAAAGATCAAAGGACGTTGTCCCACAATACAACGTGATTTTGACGACAGAATAATTGACTGGCCTGCTCGCTCTAAATCCACATGATTATTATGTGTTGAGAAGGCTTAAAGTTAAAATATACGCATCAAATCCCGCACGATAATGTGTCCCGCATGCGTTTTCCAATATTTCGGATTCAGAAATTCGTCAAGTGTTCAACAAGGTTTTCAACGGGTGTCAGGCTTGTCTAGACACATAGGGGCTTAATTTCTAACACCGTTTATAACGCATTGTCTCGCATTATCTATGGGAGAACGGCGAACTGGCCCGCCGCCGCTGCTCGAGCGGATTCGTATCGCAGTGCCGTGTGAGCAGCGGGCTGTCAGTCGCGTCATAATAGAGAAAGTCGTTATGTATAGATAATGATATTTCTTCTTAGTGTGGAACAAAATATATGATACAGCTAATAAGAAATATTTACACCTTAAATACTTTCCTTAGAAGTTACGTTAAGAAATGTAGCCTTAAAAACTCGCAGGAAAATGTTACATTAAAGAAATGGTTATCTCGGTCTCATTTGTATGTGTCCCGTTTGATAAAGATGCAGCATCAGAGTACCTGAAAGGAACTGCCATTAGCAATGTAAACTACGTAGTCTTATGTTTGCAGAAGTATGTTGAAATAAAAGCAGAGCGGTATCTGGTACAAAGGCGTTATGTAAACAAGACATGTACAGATAAGCGGGACAGGATAATCTCCTCATGTTTTACTTATCTGCGGCATTTTAATTCATTCACTTGTTAAACAGCATGTTGAGCAAATAGGAGACAAGGCTATTCTTACATCCTACGCTTGTTATCAGCTTCAGTTCCCCGGTGGGAATTCGGCGCGTTTGTGTTTGGGGTCGCAGAATATGCTGCAGCAGCACGCAAGCGGCCAAGAAGGGGCAATGCGTGTAAAGAGCTACTTTTACTTTCTATAACACCTACGTTAGAGCAAGTATTGCATATCACCCAAACATTTGATGCCGAGCTTTTACCGCAAATACATGTTTTGAGGTCCCTTGCATCGAGAAATAAGCCTGTTTAGAAAAATGTCCGCATCGTGCCCACTTCTGTAAACAGCATAACTCAAAAACGAAATGTGGCATAAATACCAAATTTGGTTGTTTAAGTTCAGTATGTTCTAGGTTTGCCACAGAAGATTTTCAACAAAATCCATCCTTAGATAGAAAAGTTTCTAGTTTTTTAACATAAAAATGGTTCTAACGACTTTAATTAAAGTACCGTATGTTAATTTTCATGACTAATAAAGCGTATATTTTGAATTTTTTCTTAAATAGCCTGTGAAGTCCTTTTTATACTGAATGAATGAATTTTGTATTATTAACATGATAATACGAAATTCTCATGAGAACACTTAACTGCACAAAAAAATGTAGATTCGTTAATACACACAATCAGTCAGATAATTTTTTTGTGTGTCATTTACTATTTTCGATATATTCTTTGATATTGGTTTAAATTTTCAAATATTGTTTAGTTTTTTTTAAGTGCTAAGCTGTCATTAATTTGTTTCTGCTGGGCATGCAAACAGTGGAATTTCAAAGCCAGCAATAGCGACCGAATTCTTAATCATTTGACTATTGCTGTGGCTACCGTATCCCCTTGTACTTGTATCGAAATGTATAATGAAATCATTTTTGCAAACATTTATCTCGAGCGACATGAAATACAAGGAAAAGTTTTTGTAAGAATAGTTTGTAGAAGAAAGGGTAGAGAAAGTCATGTAAATGTGATGTTTACTATTCTTCTGAGAGTTACCGAAGCTCCTAAAGTGGCAGCAATTGCGTTATGACAATTGATGTTAGTATTAATGTGCTCATGAAAACAAAATAAGGGGACTTACGATTTCAAAATACAATGTTTAAAACTTAGCAAAATTTAGGTTATAAAAGCAAAAAACTTCGGGAATGTTTTATCCTCCAAGAGGATTGGGTTGTCTATCTCAACATTTGTAATCGAAAACCTTTGTGCTAATTTTCAATGGTTAATTGATACTAGTGGCAATGGATTACCCTGAAGCCAACAAAGCATTTAAAGTGTGTTTGTGAGAAAGAGAGATAGAGAAGCAGCATAACTCAAAAATGAAAAGCACAATAAGTACTAAACTAGTTATTTAAGCCCAGCATTTTCCAAGGATTTGACATTAAGATTTTCAAGAAAATTCCCCGCACCATAATATTCTTTACGTGGAAGAATTTTAATTATTTTTTATTTTCTCTAAAATTGCACTACTAGTGTTGATTAAAAGTAATATATTTAGGTAAGGTATTTGCATGAAAGTTACATTGTGCATCTTCAAATCTTCTTCATTCTGAATTCATTTTATATCATTTTTTTCTATTACTGGCAAACCATAAGAGATAGTCAAAAACTTTAAAAGCATCTCGTTAAAGCACACAACTTATATAAAATATGTTTGTGGCATTAGGTATTTCCGAAGTATTCGTTGTCATTGGTGTGAATTTTCCAACACCTTATACATTTTTTGAAATGCTGTTACAATTAATTTGTTTTTCGCGATGCTATTGAAAGAGTATGGAATTCCAAAGCCGGCATATAGCGACCAGCTTTTAAATATGACTTGTTTCAGCTTCCCTTATACCTACAACGAAATTTTTAGTGAAACTCTCTGGAAACGTTTGTCTCGCTGGATGTCAAATGAATAGAAGAATAAAAGGTTTATACATAGTTTTGGAACAATGCGTAAACAAAGTCTTGTGAATGCAACACATAAGATTTTTTTAAGTTAAACAACATGTTCTATCTACAGGGAGAGCCAAAAAACTACGAACCGGCTGCGCGGTGTTTTCCCTGTCCGCGTCCTCGGCGCTCGTTGCCGTCTGCCGCTATCATAGAAAGGCGCGGTTGAAACCATACAACATTTTTAAAACTACTCTTAAAGGCTTTACTTACCAACTTTATGAAAGGAAATGCTGAAACTGGCCACCGTCGTTGTCCATACATTTTTGGCACCTCTTTAGGAAACTATCCATCACTCCCCCTAGTTCACGTTGAGAAATTCTGGGAATTTCCTTGCGGATATTTTGTTTCACTTCTTCCAGGGTGTGTGGGTTTGTCTTGTACACTTTATGTTTTAAGTTACCCCAGAGTTAGAAATCGCAGGGGGTTAGGTCGGAGGACCGAGTGGGCCACAAATCTCTGCTAATAATTCTGTCCTCAAACACACTTTCAATTGTTCTCATCGAAATATTAGCTGTATGAGCTATTGCAGAGTCTTGTTGAAAAAAGCTCCCACACACACTGGAAGAACTAAAATAAAATATCCGCCAGGAGGCGGCGCCGTGGCCGAGTGGTTAGACCGCTTGCTTCCCACCGAGGCGGCCCGAGTTCAATCCCAGGGACCCGCATGTGGGAATTGTGGTGGACAAAGCGGCGTCTGGGCGGGTTTTCTCCGGGTTCTCCGGTTTCCCCCGCCATTCATTCCACTAACTGCTCCATCGTCACCTTTCCGTCCGTCATTTCGTTTCTTCTACTTCCTTCATCAGGCTGATCACCCATCCTGGACATTCTATCTGCTCCATGAGAGTGTCTGCTCCTCGACGGGCCTCTGACTCCAGGCAGCACCCGCGTGTAAGTCCTGGGGGGTGTAAGTCCTACATAAGATGAGGGTAAACAGCGAATGAATGAATATCCGCCAGGAAATTTCCAGCATTTCTCAACGTGAACTACGGCGAGTGATCGATAGTTTCCTAAAGAGGTGCCAAAAATGTATGGACAACGACGGTGGCCAGTTTCAGCATCTCCTTCCATAAAGTTGGTAAGTAAAGCTTTTAAAAGTAGTTTTAAAAATGTTGTATGGTTTCATCCGCGCCTTTCTATGATAGCGGCAGACGGTAATGATCGCCGAGGACGCGGACAGGAAAAACACCGCGCAGCTGGTTCGTAGTTTTTTGGCTCTCTCTGTAGAAGGCATAGATTAACGGAATTATCGGGATACTAGCCCTTTCGCTTTAGACCGGTTTATCCTCTGGCTGCGAAATGCTCCCCGAAAAGTCCCCATTAACTGTTGTCCTTGTCTGTTTACAGGCTAGTCTACTACTGCACACACGCTATAAGGTATGATAGAGCTGTTAGCGATTCGTTGCAGTTTTAAACGCTGAACACTACTAAAAACCATAACCGGACAGCATAGAGCCGGTCTTGTATCGAGTTAAATATTAAAACGCCGAGAGAGCTAACAACAGTTTGGGAATCTTGATGATAAATAATTCAGATTCATTTAGGACAGTGCCTCCCTCTTTGCTCACGTCCATACAAACGTTACGACGTGCTACGGAATAATTAAACAGCATGGTAGATATGACGTTATTGATTTCCTTAGAAGGCTTTTAAGCTGCAAATGTTGTACAGGTGTGGTTCTATACTAAACACTATCTGGGTCTAGCAAAGGTTACCTGTTTTCCAGTTAATCTCCATGCCATTCCGATTAGCTATCAGAAAGGGCGTGCCTCAAAGCTACTTAATGCCTTACGAGCGGAAGTTTAGGTCGTAGAAGATATAAACTCTCGCAGCTTTTGTCTGGAGTATTATTTTGCGATTTAAGGCAGAGTTATACTGAAAAATTCAGTTTCCTTAATTCTTAACCAGTTAACAGTTTTATAGGACGTATAACGTATGGCCAGGAGCGGAGGGGAACTTAGTACCTTGACATAAGATCTTTTGTGCCTAGGCCGCTAACGGGGCGCCCCCGGGACGGAAGTGTGAGGTGAAAGGTGACACACGGCGGCCGGAACGAAGGCATGACAGAGCAGAGGGCAGGCTCCCTACATTTTCCAGGTTGAAACTCCCGGTGGCAACTAGTACAACTGGCTCCCCTCCCCCTATGCAGGCTTGCACATTCCATTGAATGTCCCGGAACTCGGTGACTGCCCCCATTCCGGGGTACGAAGTGTTACAGAGAGCGTCCTTTTCCCCTGCCACGCAACGCCGAGACTCCTGCAACCCTGAAACAACCAAGGAGATGAAATTCGAAGTGAAATGAGAGTGGAGCTGAAATGGAGGGACAGGAAATTCGGGGGATGTAATTAACCTTCCCGGCATTCGCATAGCAACCCCAGAAAACCCTCGAAAAAACCCATGGTCAGGAAGGTCGGCCGCGAGAATCGAACACACGACCTCCCGAATGCGAGTCACACGCGCTACCGCCTACGCCACCTCGCTCGGTAAATGTTCCGGTAAATTCCAATTGTTGACGAATAATTGATACAAGCGTGTACCTATAATAGGCGACTTTGAGTGCTTTTCTTTTCACGCTGTGGAACATTTCTGTTGCCCAGTCAACACCGTACCTCACCTTCCGCCGCAGCAGTCGACTCCACTAGCTTCACACCACATCATCACAACTCAACAACCCACGCAGCAGCCAGCACCACCACCTACTTTCTCCGGAGTACCCCGGGATCTTCCTTCAAGATTCGTCTTTACCGCCGCTCAACACCGGTGGCCTTCAGCTCAGCCTTGAAGGCCACAAGAATCATCACGTCCCGGGGACCTACAACGCTGGTTCGCCTGGTATTCGCCGATCCAGCCGACCGTGAGGCTGCTTTAAGGTCCGGCCTGCCCTTGTTAGGACAAGTTCTTCGTGCTGAGGCTAGCCGAGCGGAAGGCCACCAGCCATGCCGCCGTTGCTGTTGCTATGGACGCGAGTCCACAATCTGCGCAGCACCTCCGAGGTGCCACTACTGCGGTGCACCAACCTTGACAGCGCAGTGCACCAGACACGACCTCCCCCGACGCCGCTGATACTAGGCCTCCTGCAACGGCCATGGCCTGCATGGCCACTTCACCGGGCAGGCGCAGTGCCCCTTCTATCCGAGAAGCCGCCTATCTACTCCTCCCTCAACCGTACACGCAGTTCCGGCTCCTGGGACGTCAACACCTCCACCACCGGTCGCAACAGACGCCGCTCTGCGAGATGCGGTCGATGATCTCCGCTCTGAGGTCCTCAATATAGGATCCCGCATCTCTCAACAAGAAGAAATGCTCGCTTCGCTCATCACCGCCGTCAACTCATCCAGCACAGAACATCATCTCCGCCGTCTTGCCGCCATGAAATCAGCTATCCAGGATCTTCACGCCACACCACTGCGTTCTCAACTGCCTTCCACAACTTCACCACTCACCCATCAGTGGCCTGGGCGAATCCATCGCCTGCCTGCCACAGACGTCACCACCGCCAGCTCCAACAGATTGCCTTGAGGAGTTTAGGCTCACATTAACAGGTCTTGATGACCAAGTTCGGGTCCTGCATACGACGACAGCGGAGTGGACTTCGGTACTCTCCGACCTGAAGAATGGGCAGGAAAGACTATGCAATCACGTCATTGCAAACACACAAGCAAACTCCTTCACGTTTGCCAGCACCAGATTCCAACGCCCAAGCGGAGCGCACCTCTCCAGGGGCGCTCAACAATACTCAAATTCAATACAATAAAGACAAATAAAATTCCTTATACAATCCCGATCCACTCCCAGGGAGGCAGTCAGGGCCTTGGCACGGTCATGGCTGTTTCCGGTCATTTTCCTTCACCCTCTGCCAGCGCAATTAGCTGCCAGTTGCCTTCCGCACTAACGGGGCTGCTCAGCGGAACCTCACTACCTTTCCTGAGTTCTTTCAATTCCTCTCCATAAATTCTCCTTCCTATTCCCGTCACTATCCCCCCCCCAAAAAAAAACACACCGCACGGCTGCTCGAACTCCCACCGAAATAGTTATATTATCCCCACAACTACCTCACGTTGTCATAGTTGCAATTACAATTACAATGATAATAAATACATACCTTATCACAACAGATGTTAAAAATGTTGCCCTCTCTATCCATACATTTCTGGCATCTTCTCAAAAACGTTTTCATTCACACTGCAAAGTTCAATATCCGAAATCGCGCGCATTTCTCGCATGAGGTTTTCTTTTAGTTCTTCCAATGTATGGGGATTTGTTGCATGCACCTATTTTTCATGTGATCATCAGAGTTGGGAAATGTCAATGACAGAGTAGTTGATCTGCAATTAATATTCTTCTCTGACAAAGCATGGTTCCATTTATATGGCCATGTTTCGTCGCAAAATAACTGATATTGGAGTACAGAGAAACCGGATTTTATACACTCCCCCAGCGTAGAATCTAGCTCAGCTTTAATATTAGTTGGACTAAGACCTATCCAATGAAAGTATTGTATCACATAACGATGGCCAGTTTTATCCATGTTTATAAATTCGCTGAGAGAGTTCACTATTGTTGGCTGGCAAACAATTACTAAACTACTAAACAACGTAGCATCGTCAAACTTCAAACCTAAGCTTTATAAGGGTGGTACTTTCTACCATAGTCATTTGTTTGAAACAACAACAGCTATATATATATATATATATATATATATATATATATATATATATATATATGTCAGGTCGGGTACTTCTGGGACTGCCTTCGTAACTCTTTAAAGTGGGAAGGAAATATTGTTGTATTTAAGTATAGCATAATGCAAGTACTCTTGGGCCGCACATCGACGATCACTTCAAAATTCCAGGGACGCTCCTCGACGATAGGCTATAACCTCCGGGCTGCATATGGGCATCCCCAATTTTTACTTTCTCTACTACGTATAGTAAGTAGGGGAAGTATTGCATTCCACCCAAAAATTCGATACCGAGATTTCACCGGAAATACATGTTTTGGAACCTCCTGAATCCAAAAAAAGCATTTTTGGAAACATGTCTGTGTGTGTGTGTGTGTGTTGTGTCTGTGTGTCTGTGAACAGCATAACTCAGAAACGAACAGTCGCATAAACACCAAACTTGGTATTTAGGTTCAGTATCTTCCAGAGATGCGACACGAAGGTTTTCAAGAAAATCCCCCCACCCCAGAGTACCCTTTACATGGAACATTTTTCGAAAATATTAATTTTCTCAAAAATGGCTCTAACGATTTTGATTAAAATATCATATGTTTAAGATATTTTTATGACAAATAAAATGTATATCTTGAATTTTCTGGGAATGTCTCCAAAAGTATTCTTTATTGTGAACGACTTTTGCATAACTGGCAAACCATAAGAGATACACAAAATTTTACTACACAAAAAATGTAGATCGCGTTAAACTACACAACTTATGTCATATACATTTCTTTTGTTGAGTGAACCGTTTTCGAGATATTGCTTGTTATTTCCTTAAATTTTCCAATACTTATACTTTTTCTCAAATTCGTTATTCATTTTTTTATGTCCAGGACATGCAAAGAGAATAAAATGCGCCACTTAGCAACCAGCGTTAAAATATTTGACTATCGCTTAAAAGCTACCATATTCCCCTTGCATCTACAAGAAAATTACCAATAAGATTGACATCTCGATATTTCGATTAACATGAAGCATATGGAGAACAGGCGTTTGTAAAAATAGATTGTACAAGAGTAGAGAAAGTCATGTGAGTGTAACACATCAGATTTTTTACTTTCTCTACTACGTATAGTAAGTAGGGGAAGTATTGTATTCCACCCAAAAATTCGATACCGGGATTTCACCGGAAATACACGTTTTGAGACCTCCTGAATCCAAAAAAAGCATTTTTGGAAACATGTCCGTGTGTGTGTCTGTGTGTGTGTGTCTGTGTGTGTGTGTGTGTGTGTGTGTGTGTGTGTGTGTGTCTGTGTGTCTGTGAACAGCATAACTCAAAAACGAATAGTCGGATAAACACCAAACTTGGTATTTAGGTTAAGTATCTTCCAGAGATGCGACACGAAGGTTTTCAAGAAAATCCCCCCACCCCAGACTACCCTTTACATGGAACATTTTTCGAAAACTTTAATTTTCTCAAAAATGGCTCTAACGATTTTGATTAAAATATCATATGTTTAAGACAATGTCATGAGAAATGAAATGTATATATCGAATTTTCTGGGAATGTCTCCAAAAGTATTCTTCATTGTGAACGACTTTTGCATAACTGGTAAACCATAAGAGATAGACAAAATTTTACTACACAAAAAATGTAGATCGCATTAAAATACACAACTTATGTCATATACATTTCTTTTATTGAGTGAACCGTTTTCGAGATATTGCTTGTTATTTCCTTAAATTTTCCAATACTTATACTTTTTCTCAAATTCGTTATTCATTTTTTTTATATCCTGGACATGCAAAGAGAATGGAATGCGCCACATAGCAACCAGCGTTAAAATATTTGACTATCGCTTAAAAGCTACCATATTCCCCTTGCATCTACAAGAAAATTACCAATAAGATTGACATCTCGATATCTCCATTAACATGAAGCACATGGAGAATAGGCGTTTGTAAAAATAGATTGTACAAGAGTAGAGAAAGTCATGTGAATGTAACACATCAGATTTTTTTTTATTTTTACTGCTGGTGGTGAATCCACATTTCATCAACAGTGATCACCGCAAAAAGTCGATCAAGTTGCGCCTGATGACGTACAAGCGCTCCTGTGATATGTTCATTCGGCTGCGCTTCTGATCGGCGGTCAACAAATGCAACATCCATCGCGTTACGAGGTTTTTTTCATGTGCAAATGCTAATACACAATGTTCCAGACACGATATGACGATATTTTTGAAAAGTCAGTAAGTTCATGTACTTTGAGTCTGTTACGCCATTGTGAATTTTCGCGATATTCTCTTCACTCATAGTGATAACTGGATGTCCTGTACTATCGTCGCCAAAAATAGAACATCCGCATTTTAAACTCCGCAGCTCATTTCTTCACCGTACAAAATGATGGTGAATATTTCAAGCTGGAATCCAATTCCTTTTTCATTTCGATGGTGGTTAAACCTTTTAATACGAAATATTAAATCACTGCAACACATCAATTTTAGAAACAAACCCCATGTTTATTTTGCAGCACTGTAACAATCAAATTAAAGCACACGTCGTGTCATCTTTGGATCTTACTTCAGAGTTATCCTTATTGTTTGATATTGTCAGCACCATGCTTGTGTATGGCCGACAACTTTCCGAACTGATATGCTCTCCTAAATCTCACTCAAGAAATAGGATACACGCTATCTTAATTATTTTCCCTAAGGGGGCTTTTAACGTGGCGCAGATTAAAATCTGTTATATGTTACATTAGAAAGGATACTCGGTATTGAAATTGCTAATTTCTACAAATTTCTAACAACCCAATTGAAGTTTTCATCATAGATTTATTGAGCATAATTATGTGATATGTTACACTCGCATGACTTTCTCTACTATTGTATAAACTATTTTAACAAACGCTTATTCTCCGTCTACTTCATGTTAATCGATATAAACGTTTATAGAGACTATCTTATTGCATTTTTTCTTGTAGGTGCAAGGGGAATATGTTAGGCTTTAAGCGATAGTCAAATATTTTAAGAGCTGGTTGCTATGTGGAGCACTTCATTCTCTTTGTGTGTCCAGGACATGAAAAAAAGATAAATTCCCATTTGAGAAAAAGTATAAGTATTGGAAAATTAAAAAAAAATAACAAGGAATATCTCGGAAATGGTTCACTCGACAAAAAAATGGATATGAATTAATTGTGTGCTTTAACGAGATCTACAATTTTTGTGTAGTAACATTTTGTTACGGTTTACCAGTTATGCAAAAACCTTTCAGAATGAAGAAGGCTTTTGGAAACATTCCCAGAAAATTCAAGATATACATTTTATTTGTGATACAAATGTCTTAAATATATTATATTTTAATCAAAATCATTAGAACCATTTTTGAAAAAATCAAAATTTTCCAAAAATTTTCCATGTAAGGCGTAGTCTGAGGTGACGGGATTTTCTTGAAAAACTTCATGTCGCATCTTTGAAAGACACTGAACCTAAATACCAGGTTTGGTATTTGTCCGAGTTTTCATTTTTGAGTTATGCTGTTCACAGACACACACGGATGTTTTTCTACAAGTGCTTTTTTTTGGATTTAGGGGACGTCAAAACATGTATTTCCGGTGAAATCTCGGTATAGAATTTTTGGGCGGAATGCAATACTTCCCTTACTTCCTATACGTAGTGAAGAAAGTAAAAACGAAAATCGAGTTATACATAAAAAAATCTGAAGTGTTACACTCACATGACTTTCTCTACTCTTGTACGAACTATTTTTACAAACTCTTATTCTCCATCTATTTCATATTAATCGAGATAAATATTTGCAGAAACGATCTTTTGACATGCAAAGAGAATTACATTTTACACATAGCGACCAGTTCTAAAAGTATTTGACTATCGCTTAAGGCCTACTATGTTCCCCTTGTTTTGTATTTGCAAGGGCAATATAGAAATACCGTAGCCTTTAAGCATAGACATATATCTTAATAGCTGGTTGCTATGTGCAGCACCATTCTCTTTGCACAGATTAATACTCTTTGCATATCCAAGACAAAAAAAAATGAATAACGAATTCCCATTTGAGAAAATAAGTATTGAAAAATTTAAGGAAATAACAAGCAATATCTCGAAAATGGTTCACTCAACAAAAGAAATGTTTATGACATAAATTGTGTATTTTAACACGATCCACATTTTTGTTTAGTAAAAGTTTGTCTATCTCTTATGGTTTACCAGTTATGCAAAAGTCGTTCACAATGAAGAATACTTTTGGAGACATTCCCAGAAAATTCAAGATATACATTTTATTTGTCATGAAAATATCTTAAACATATGATATTTTAGTCAAAATCGTTAGAGCCATTTTTGAGAAAATTAACATTTTCGAAAAATGTTCCAAGTAAAGTGTAGTCTGGGGTGGGGGGATTTTCTTGAATCTTTTTACTTTCTTGTCGCATCTTTGAAAGCTACTGAACATAAATACCAAGTTTGGTATATATCCGACTTTTCCTTTTAGAGATATGCTGTTCACAGACACAAACACACACACGGACCTTTTTCTAAAAATGTTTTTTTTTGGATTCAGGGAGCCTCAAAACATGTATTTCCGGTGAAATCTCGGTATCGAATTTTTGAATGGAATGCAATACTTCACCTACTTACTAAACGTAGTAGAGAAAGTAAAAACCGGAGAGATGCATCATTAGGAACAGGACATTTAAATAGTAAAACGGCAAAAGAACATTGGATCCTGATGGCACATCTGAAGATTTCTTTCTGTAAAAATTTAAAAGTGTTCTTTTTTAATTCTGTTAAATTTGATATCAAGTACCTTTAATGTCACAAGTAAGTACAACTGTATGATATAATTAGTGGGTTTTAATGAGTTTTTGTGTTCTAAGTGAACCAAATGAGGCAGTATTTTTAACACTTAAATGATTTCAGTCAAATTATATAATATAAAATATAATAACCGCTCGCAAATGTGTATGTAACAATATATAAAAAGTGTATATCACAGTCATTGTATATGTTTATATTGTTGTATACATGTGTAAGTAATGTTATGTGAATGTAATTTAATAATGTAGGAGTTGTGAGAATAATAGGTTAAAAGTTGCTAACAATGAGGTAGCAATGAGGTAACCTTGAGGCAATAATGAATTTGAAAGTTTAATAATACTACTAGTCATTCTTGGAGCAACAATACTGTAATTTTTGAGACAGTTCATAAAATAGCTAATCAACAACCAGAAAAAGCTTTAGTTAAATGAAGGTATTCTATTGGACTAGGATTAGCCATTCAGAAACTGAAATATAGCAAAATTTACAAATCTAGAAGTCTTGTATACAGTGCTCATAACTGGACGCGTTGGTTGTAGACAGTGTTACTAATTAGAGGCGAGATGTGTCCTCGAGAAATCTAATACGTATTTTGTGTGAGACAAAAATAGTTTACGTGTTAAAAAGTGCAAGTAAATATTAAAAGAATCTCACAGCTCTCTATATCAGTGAAGTGTTATTTAAACGTGTCAAGCATTAATAAAAGGAGTGAAGTAAAATTATAATCTGTGTAAGCCTACATTCTTCAGTCGCACCACAACCCTGCAAAGAGAAGCATGTCTCTAACAATAAATACTGACGCAGCCGAGGCAAACATAAATATATAATATTTAAAGAAACAGTAAAAATTACAAAGTTAATATGTTTAAACTTGGGACCAAGCGGTTGCAACAACTTCAAGTTCGGCTCCCCAACAGTTGAACTAGAATACAAAACTTCTTCAAATTGGCTCCCAAAACGTGGGGCAAATAACGTCTTCACAAATCACGCAAAAATAATTTATAGTGAAGAGGACCCCACAGGCCATTTAGAGAAAATTCAAGTTATACACTTTGTTAGCCATGCAAATATTTTTTCTTTCTATTTAGTGGTGTTTAACGACCGTTTTACTGCATACGGTACCACAAGGATGGACACTGATGATGCATAAAATGAAATTATAATTTGGAAAGGAAATGTTCCAAGACTAACTTTAGGGTACCTCCCCGGTATTTGCAGTGATTAGGAGTATATGGAAACCTGGAATAAACCTCTTTCAAGGAGGACGGTCTTGGCTGACCTCTCGTTCACGAGACCGGGCATTAACGACCTTAGCTATTCGTGTCGGTATGCAAATATCTTAAGCAATCTAAATGTAAAAGGTAGGTTGGAATGTGGGGAATAGTCTTTAAAATCTTCGTGTCTCATATTTAGAAGATGCTGTATTTATCCGACTTTTCGTTTTTAGCTATGCTGCGCGCACACACAACATTCCTAACCTACCATAAGTACGTGGAAGAAAAAGTAAAAAATCTGATGTGTTGCACTCACATGACTTTTCTACTCTTGTGCAAACTATTTTTACAAACGCTTATTCTCCATATGCTTCATGTTAATTGAGATAAAACTTTGCAGAAACTATCTTATTGCTAATTTTGTTGTAGGTGTAAGTAGAATATGGTAGGCTTTAAGCGATAGTCAAATATTTTAAGAATTGGTTGCTATGTGGAGCATTCCATTCTCTTTGCACATCCAGCACATAAAAAAATATCTGATGTGTTACACTCACATGACTTTCTCTACTCTTGTACAATCTATTTTTACTAACGCCTATTCTCCATATGCTTCATATTAATCGAGATATCGAGATGTCAATCTTAATTGTAATTTTCTTGTAGATGCAAGGGGAATATGGTAGCTTTTAAGCGATAGCCAAATATTTTATCGCTGGTTGCTATGTGGCGCATTCCATTCTCTTTGCATGTCCAGGACATAAAAAAATGAATAACGAATTTGAGAAAAAGTATAAGTATTGGAAAATTTAAGGAAATAACAAGCAATATCTCGAAAACGGTTCACTCAACAAAAAAAATGTATATGATATAGGTTGTGTATTTTAACGCGATCTACATTTTTTGTGTAGTAAAATTTTGTCTATCTCTTATGGTTTACCAGTTATGCAAAAGTCGTTCATAATGAAGAATACTTTTGGAGACATTCCCAGAAATTTCGAGATATACATTTCATTTCTCATGACATTATCTTAAACATATGATATTTTCATCAAAATCGTTAGAGCCATTTTTGAGAAAATTAAAATTTTCGAAAAATGATCCATGTAAAGGGTAGTCTGGGGTGGGGGGATTTTCTTGAAAATCTTCGTGTCGCATCTCTGGAAGATACTGAACGTAAATACCAAGTTTGGTGTTTATCCGACTGTTCGTTTTTGAGTTATGCTGTTCACAGACACACACACACACACACACACACACACACACACACACACACACACACAGACACACAGGGACATGTTTCCAAAAATGCTTTTTTTGGATTCAGGAGGTCTCAAAACATGTATTTCCGGTGAAATCTCGGTATCGAATTTTTGGGTGGAATGCAATACTTCCCCTATTTATTATACGTAGTAGAGAAAGTAAAAAAGAATAACGAATTCCCATTTGAGAAAAAGTATTAGTATTGGAAACTTCAAACAAATAACAAGGAATATCGGAAATGGTTCACTCCAAAACAAATATTTGCATGACATAAATTGTGTGTTTTAACGAGATCTGCAATTTTTGTGTAGTAACATACGGTTACGGTTTGCCAGTTATGCAAAATTCATTCAGAATGAAGGCGACTTTTGGGGACTTTCCCAGAAAATTAAAGATATACATTTCATTTGCCATAAAAGTATCTTAAACATATGATATTTTAATCAAAATCGTCAGAGCTATTTATTAGAAAATCGATGTTCCATGTGTAGAGTAGTCTGAGGTGGGAGGATTTTCTTGAAAATCTTCGTATCACATCTTTGAAAGATACTGAACCTAAATACCAAGTTTGGTATTTATCCGACTTTTCGTTTTTGAGTTATGCTGTTCACAGACACACACACACACACACACACACACACACAAAATGAACCTTTATCTAAAAATGCCTTTTTTGAATTCAGGCAGCCTCAAAACATGTGTTTCCGGTGAAATCTCGGCATCGAATTTTTGGGTGGAATGTAATACTTCCCCTACTTACTATCGTAGTAGAGAAAGTAAAATAAGTGACGAATAACCACGCGGGAAGAGGAAGCGAATACAGTCTAATAAGACGATAAGTAATAATAAGGGTAGCCGAGGATGTTAAGGCACGGACTCGTGAACGGAAGGTTCGCGGTTCAAATAAAGCCAGGGCGGTCACCTGATCGAGATTTTTCTCCAGGCTTTCCTCAGTCCAGGTGAACGCCCGGGAGGTACCCTAAAGTTAGCCTTAGAATATTTCCTTCCCAAATATCATTCCATTTCATACATTACCGATGTCCACCGCCTATGGTCCCATGTGAAGTAAGACCAGGCGTTTAGAACTACTAGAAATTATTAATATGATAAACTACAAAGAGGGTATATTTCTGATGGCCAAAAGTTATAAACCCACATGGAATCCGAGAAATTGAACACACAAGGAAGCGCTGGACAGAAATTCCGCCTGAACTATGAAATGAAAAGGCTTATCAAGAAATACGGAAAATCAAAACAAACATGTGGAAATGAAAAGCAGTTGTTACCATCACGGAATTTTCCTGTGCAGGTATGTATGTTTCGGTAGCTGGCGTATAAAAATGTTGGGGTTTATCCCCCTTGGTACCGTTGTCGATCATACAATACCCGTGTCTCACCTCACGCCATCCAACCACCCCCAGATCGTTAACAAGGTGGGGGTGAGGTGTTGGACATCAGCTGCTGTAGGTAGGCTGCAAGCAAGCAAGCAAGCAAGCAGGTGAAGAGACTGGTCGACCTTGGCCCGCGCCAGAGCTAGTTCTCCACCCTATGTCTATGTGAACCTCGTTAGCGAATGGAAATTGATGGATCAGACCAAAACATTACATTCCCTGTGAGTCTTGTACATATTCCTCTTTCTTTTCTTACTTTCTCTAATATTTCAACTCATTCTACTTTGCTGGGAAGACCTGTTTTGAGGAATCCCAGAAGCGCTTTGTTAGAAAAACTTGGGTGTTACATTCACATGTCTTTTCGACCCCTTCTTCTACATACTATTCTTATAAAAGTTTATTTCTCTGTCTACTGCATGTTGATCGAGATAAAAAAATTGCAGAAATAGTTTCATTATACAGTTCGTTGTAGGTACAAGACGGATACAAGACGCTGAAGCGATAGATGAATCTTTAATGCTAGGTATGTAATATGCTGACTTTGAAATTCCGCTCCTTCCATGACTACGAGAGACAAAAGAATGTGCCTTAGCACTTAAAAAAGTATGAAGTATTTGAAGATTCAACCCCATAACGAGCATCTCGGCAATGGAGAATGTCACAATACATTTTTACTTTCTCTACTACGTAGGGGAAGTATTGCATTCCACTAAAAAACTCGATACCGAGATTTCACCGTAAATACATGTTTTGAGGTGCACTGAATGCATATAAAGCATTTTTGGAAACATGTCCGTGTGTGTGTGTCTCTGTGAACAGCATAACTCAGAAACGAACAGTCGGATAAACACCAAACTTGGTATTTAGGTTCAGTATATTCCAAAGATGCGACACGAAGGTTTTCAAGAAAATCCCCCCACAACAGATTATCCTTTACATGGAACATTTTTCGAAAATTTTAATTTTCTAAAAAATGGCTCTAATGATTTTGATTAAATTGACAAATGTATATCTCGAATTTTCTGGGAATGCCTCCAAAAGTATTCTTCATTGTGAACGACTTTTGCATAACTGGTAAACCATAAGAGATAGACAATGTTTTACTACACACAAAATATAGATCGCGTTAAAATACACAATTTATGTCATATACATTTTTGTTGTTGAGTGAACCATTTTCGAGATATTGCTTGTTATTCCCTTAAATTTTCCAATACTTATACTATTTCTCAAATCGGAATTCGTTATTCTTTTTTTTTTTTTTGCCCTGATAATGCAAAGAGAATGGAATACTCCACATAGCAACCAGCTCTTAAAATATTTGACTATCGCTTAAGGCCTACCATATTCCCCTTGCATCTATAAGAAAATTAACAATAAGAGTAACATCTCGATATCTCGATTAACATGAAGCATATGGAGAATAAGCGTTTGTAAAAATAGTTTGTACAAGAGTAGAGAAAGTCATGTGAGTGTAACACATCAGAATTTTTTTTTTGTCCTGATAATGAAGAGAATGGAATACTCCACATAGCAACCAGCTCTTAAAATATTTGACTATCGCTTAAAGCCTACCAATTCCCATTGCATCTACAAGAAAATTAGCAATAAGATTAACATCTCGATTAACATGAAGCATATGGAGAATAAGCGTTTGTAAAAAAAGTTTGTACAAGAGTAGAGAAAGTCATGTGAGTATAACACATCGATTTTTTGACATTAATTGTGTCGCTTGACAATATTTGTATTTTTAAGAGGTAAGCTTTTGTCCCTTTCTCTGTCTCAGGCAAACTTTGTAATATACGTTATTTTAATCAACATGCTTAGATCCATTTTTTTAGAAAATAAATCACAAAGAAACAATTTGCGTGTAAAAGGTAGTTTGGGGTGGATGTGATTTTCTTACAGGTTTTAATGTTGCATCCTTGGAAAGTGTTGAATTTGAATATTTACCAGACATTTCGTTTTTGAGTTATCCTGATCACATGCTAGACATGCGCGCGTGTGTTCTCTCTCTCTCTCTCTCTCTCTCTCTCTCTCTCTATCTCCCTCTCTTTCACGCACTCAAACGTTTTCCTTATTATTATTATTATTATTATTATTATTATTATTATTGGCGCAGTATTAGAACACGATGGACCATTAAAATCAGAAATACATAGATAGGTATTTCAATGAAAGGGAGCTATTGGATGTTAAATTAGTGTGGAGTAGTAATGCTTCAGCCCAAACAAAGAAAATTGTGGAGAGTTTGATGTTCAATAATGTGGAAATGTAAACTATAAATAGTATACAAGGAAAGAAAACTAAGACTGAAATGGACTAAAAGATGAATAATGTGCAAATAAGAGGGATAATGAATTTAGAAAACCATTATAACTATCAATGAAAAAAGATACATGGTAAGGTCATGTAAAAAGAATGAACGATGGAAGATTTTCATGGGAAGAAATGCAATGGAAAACAGAATGAAGAAATAGCAAGGTCAAGTGAAAACTTAATGGAGAAAGTGTAAAGGTAAATAGAGCTGAAAGGATTACAAGATACAAATGCGGCGAGTAGAAAAAGTAGAGCAAAAAATAAATAATAGAATTACGTTATATATTATCACCTTTATCAGCATTGTATTAGTAAATATTCTTTGTTACTTATTTAATTTTCCCTTCATATTCCATGTTAAATGTTTCAGGTTACATCTCGCAGTTCTGTTGTGCGAAAATGAAATAAAGTTGTGTAAGATAGCGCACACTTATCCTTTATGTAGATGCCTGCACTTTGCATTGTAAAACACCATTTCAGACGCCGGTAAAGCTTAATGCATGCAAATTTGAGTGGAGGTCGAGCCTAAGTAAATCAACAGGTTAAAGTTTGCAAGGGGAATTCTAGAGCGCAGCACGTCTCACTTCGGGAAGGCATTCCAAATAGTTACTCGAGAGAACGGCAGAGCGCACTGCGTACTCGATCCCCTACAAGGTTCCCAGAAGCATTAATAATGCTGCCATCTAGCGACCTTGGACTCGCACCCTCAAGAAAGTATTCATCTCCATTTCAAAAGATACCAGAAGCCAAATAAAGGGATGGAACATTCTCATTTTTAATATGCAGAAAGAACAGACGACATCGCAGCTCTAGCGTTTTTCAAGACTTTTCATTTTATTGGTTTTATTTTGTTTTCAAAATGATAGCGATTTTTCAACGTTTTCATATGTTATGCCTACAAACTTATTTTATATACATTTGCAGAAGTTCATCACTGAAAAAAAAAAGAAAAAAAAAAGATCTCTTTTGAATTCGCTGTACCAATTAAAAATGGTTGCCTTAGATTTGTTTCTTCGCCCAGTGCATTTCTAACCCGATTTTCATATTGTCTAGGCGTTAATGATTTAAAGTCGTAAAGAAATCATTGCAACGAAATGTTATCTGGCTCAAATTCATATTTTGAGTAACAACAAAATCCTTAAATGATGATAATTAACAAAATGTTAGAGGAAATCGAATAAACTACACGGCAATCAACTCGCAAAACATTAGAACGTAGCTGCCAATTATAAACAAATTTCATTTGTTTTTAGAAACATGGCATTCTAAAAACTTTCAGTGTCGCCCTCGTGTATGAATCAGAGAATGACGAGAAAATTAAATTAAATTGAGTATTTTTTATGCACGCTCTTTAACTGCTGCGGTCTTTAGCGTTCCATTCTATATTGGACGTGAAAGACCGGTAATTTTGCTCAGAGGCCTCTTTATCAGGCTTGAGGTTCTTTTACGTGCCGCAAATCTACGGCACGGGACCACCGGCTTTACTTCCCTTCCGAAGGAAGCCATGCTAAAGATGTTTACGCCCAAAAAAAATCCATTGCCCTCCGCCGGGTTTGAACCTGCGACCTCGGGAGCTAGAAAGAGAATAGAGAGAGCAACCTATGAAAAAATATACATACAATTAAATAGAAACATGAAATTAAACACATTATTTTTTGCAGATGATGCAACATTAGTGGTACCTTCAGAGGATGAATTACAATATTTTTCAATACATAATTTCAACAAAATTGGCATTAAGTATAATGTGAAATTAATACAGAAAAAATAATGCCTTTCATGGAACATACCTCTACGTAGCAACATTTGTTTATATTAATAGTATTGGAAAGAGTAAATTCATTCACCTATCTTGGATGCACATAAACTATTTGGATGAAGTAGACATCTCAAACTTCTTCTTCTTTTCGGATTACTCTCCTGTTTGTAGGACTTACAACAACAGGGTGTAGGCCACCCAAGGACTTATATGCCAATGACCTTGGGTCAGTAGCCTGTCGAGAAGCAAGCAAACTCTGGATCATAGTATGACGTATTAATAATTTGGGGGCTACATTATTGTTCTACATTGTCATTACCAGATACATTGTTGTTTACGTTACCCTTGGCTGGTAGCTTTGCTAGCCACGAGTAGTGGGGGATAGCGTCACTCTCAGTTAGGATTCCGTGAGAAACGGGCCGTGTGTGTAAGCCGGGCTTTGGATCGGTGCACATCTCCTTCCACCTTCCATTTTTAATAATGTAAGAACCCCATACGGTTGGGATCTGTGGACATCTCCTTCCACCTTCCATTTTTAATAATGTAAGAACCCCATACGGTTGGGATCTGTGGACATCTCCTTCCACCTTCCATTTTTAATAATGTAGGAACCCCATACGGTTGGGATCTGTGGACATCTCCTTCCACCTTCCATTTTTAATAATGTAAGAACCCCAAACGGTTCGGAAATAAATCTAGGAATGTGTGAGTAGATCTGTGTTATGGATTTTGTGCAGTAAAAACCCACGCCTTCCTCTTAACCTCCTCACCACGTTTCGGTCCTCCGCAGCCAAGTAAGTATACGTCCCCTCACTGTACGTGCTGGGTACTCAAAATTAATTTAATTTGCATGTGAATTTTTACGCTATCTACTCAGCATGTAACAATAGCATATCCAGGATGGGTGATCAGCCCAATGGCGGCGAAGAAGAAGGAAATGAAATGTAGTGATGTAAGGGATGATAGGAAAATTCGCAAATCAAATTATCCAACCCAGCATTCACCTATCGACCGAGGAAAACCGCGAAAATCTTTCGGTCCGATTGGTCGGCCCCGGGGGTTTGAACTGGGAGCTCCCGAATGCGGGCCACAGATGTTACCGCCTGAGCCATCCCTCTCAGTGACATCTCAAACAAAGTTATTAATTTTAATACAACCATGCAAATAATAAACACAAAAATGAAACCTTATTAGTGGCTTATACAAAACATTATCAACCTACACTTTGCTATAACAGCGAGGCATGAACTTTACGGACAAGAAAGGGAACAGGAAAGATAAGATTCCAGACTGGAACCCCAAGGATGTAACTGAAGATTTTGAACCTGGCGCTATTCAAGCTTTGAAGTCTTGTGTTCCTAAATGTACAAATTTCTGGTTGAAAATATCATTTCAATCAGTGTATTTGGAGAAACGCGCAAGAATTAGGAATGACACGTGACTATATTCAAAATGAGGAAATTAGACTTCACATAAGAATGTGTTCTGCATTAGTCATCTTCCGCTTAATGGTTGGCTCATTATACAAGAACATTCACCAGAAAATGAGAAATTAAATTTGTTCTATGGCTGCTTTGTAGAACATTCATTCATTATCTGTTTACCCTCCTCTTATGTAGGACTTACACCCCCCCCAGGACTTATAAGCGGGTGCCTGGGGTCAGAGGTCCGTCGAGGAGCAGACACTCATGGATCAGACAGAGCATCCAGGATGGGTGATCAGCCCGATGCCTGGTATGGGATGAAGGAAGTAGATGAAACGAAATGTTGGTAAATGGATGAAAGGAAAGGTGATGATGGAGCAGTTGGTGGAATGAATGGCGGGGGTAACCGGAGAACCCGGACGCCGCTTCGTCCACCACAAATCCCACATGCAGGTCCCTGGGATTGAACCCGGGCCGCCTCGGTGGGAGGTGAGCGGTCTAACCACTCGGCCAGGGCGCCGCCTTTTGTAGAACAGTGGCTGGATAATCCTTCAATATCAAAATAAATATGGAAAAATGTCACAGAACCAACAATGCTGTCGAAGGATGGAACCACCGGTTCAACAAAATCGTGCAAAGACCACATCCTAACATTCTCGCACTAGTTAAGGCCTTGAAGGATGATGCAGAGTACCAGGGATTCCTTTTCGATAGAATAGAACTCAACTTGGAGGGGGAAAAACGAAGAGAGTCTGTGAGGATTACTAATAGCTTGGAAGTTCTTTAGAAAACCAGAGATCTAAGAAAATGTCTCAAAACTGTTGGCTATGTGCATAAATTAACTTAATGACAAATTCCGTTTTATACGAATGAACTTAAATAATGAAGAAATATGACGAATTCTTGCCGAATGAACTTGTAAATAAATGAAAGTGTAATTATGGACGAAGAAAAAATAAAACCCATTGACGAGTTCTAACAGAACGAAAATAAGATAATAGTAATATTAACAAAAATATAAGTTTTTGGTGTGCGATAAGAGATCACCTCCACGTGGTGTGCCCCGGAAACAGTATACTTAAAATACGCATAACTGGCTAAAGCCGCTTGTACACGATCAAATTTTTGTCAAATTCAATACTTTACAAGACTTTTCAAAAGTTGTCCCAACTTCACAACTTTTCTTGTCGAATTGCTTCCAATACTTTTAACGTCTTTGAAAGTCTTGAAAGTAAATAAGGGCATGCTCTAAACGGTCAAAGATTTCACAATGATTTGATGGCTTTGGCCAATGAAATGCGAATATTCACAGTTGCGTCACGGAATGTGCAGCATGGCTGAAAGTGAAAAGTAAACAGAAATGGCTACCGGGCCAAGGTAAGTCGTATGCGAACTGATTAGGTTATACATAAGCTGGCCATGTCTGTACATCGAGAGCTCTGTGGATTATCACAAGATGGAGCAGATGAAGAAATAATTGCCATGCAGAATACATTAATGCAATGTTATATAGTGTGGTTAACCTATCGATTGCTGTTATTTACATTGTATTCCACACTCGTAATGTGATTTCATTGGATATAATACGTGAAAGTACTACATAATATCAATAAACAGTAATATTTCATTGCGAATTGTTATACTGTGACGCAACTAAATTGCTTTGCGCGTGATAAATTATCAATTGTGTTCTGAAGGGTTTCAGTTTGGCAAAAAGACATCTTGTAAATACACATCTTTGACATTGTCAAGTCTTGCCAAGTCACACATTGAAAAATATTTCACAATTTTTTTTGTAAACTCTTGAATTGAAAAAAAAGTTTGATCGTGTACCTACAAGGGGCTTAAGAATCTCTTAAAAACTTTTTTCAACAAAATAATAAACATGACCATGAGCAATCAACACTTATGTGCCTCCCTTAACACCCAGTGCCTGAAACCGGTTTTGCTAGTTGCTTAATCCACATGCTCAATTGCTACTGTCTTTGCCTTGTGCCCAATTGCTACAGATTCCATATAAGAACACTAGAATAACCGGATGAATCATTTTGCGACGAATGAGTTCGGATAGAGATCGCAAAGCCATGCTTCGTTATCGCCCAACACGGAATAGATTTCTCGACCGTCCAAGATAGGCACAAAACTCGTCTGTGGGATCGTAACAGGCCATTAGGTCTAAGACTTGTACGCAAGAAGAAAGAGGTTCAAATTAACATCACAGCGGATGCTTGCTCTCCTCCTGTACAGTAGATGAACGATGGTCGACAGGTCGTTCAGGCGGCTCCAGCAGTGAGATGGGTCTTCGAGCCTGGAACTGTTAGGGACTTCCCCGCGTCTCTGTGGCCTGACTGCCTCCTGTGGTTCCTTCACTTCATCCCTTCCACAATAGATCTATGTAGGTTGTAGTGCGCGAGGTGTCCCCCCTCCGTTGTGTAACCTATACTTACAGCATCGCATATTCATCCAAAATCGAAAAGAAAAAGTTTGCTTATATGCTTATTAATACACACAAAGAGACCCAATGAAATATGAACTTGGAAAGCTTGGCCCATCGACGAGAGTGGCGCTCACACAAACAAACAATATTTTCCTGAACTGCCTATTATTAATAAGTTTCATTATCAAACTTCATGAAAGGGGTTGCTGAAACACATGCATTTTAACACGTATTTAAAAATGCATTTCTTTCTCGCTATAGTTCACGTTGGAATGATGTTGTTTACGAGGGCGGATTGATAACTCAGTGACTTTTTGGAGAAAATACTATTTTTTTCCAAACAATCAATGTTATTTCTCAACATAGTCTCCTTTCAATTCAATACACTTTCTCCAACGTTTCTCCAATCTTTTTTTAACCCTTCCAAAAATATGATTTCTCGAAGTCTGCAAAATATGAGATTGTTTCTGCCATGATGTGTTCACTGGACGTGAATTTCTTCGCAGCAAGCCAATTTCTAAGGTTTGCGAAGAGGAAGTCACTCGGAGCTAACTCTGGAGAATATGATGGGTAAGGCACCAGTTTGTAGCCCAGTTCCACAAGTTTTGCGATGGCAGTGGCTGACTTGTGTGCGGGTGCATTATCCTGGTGAAAGAGAACATTTTTCTTCACCAAATGGGGTCGTTTTTCTTAAAACATTCCTTGTGAAACTGATTCAGCATTGTGGCATAATATGAACCTATGATCGTTTTACCCTTTACCAGGTAGCGGATATCTATCACCTCTTGTGAATCCTAAAAGACAGCTGCCATGATTTTTCCTGCTGACGGAATGGTTTTCACTTCCTTTGGAGCAGGTTCGCCGAAGGAAATCCAGTGCTTTGATTGTTGTTTGGTTTCAGGTTGATAGTAATGGATCCAAGTTTCATCAACTGTGATATAACGCCGCAAAAACTCATTCGGTTTCCGCTGGAACATGTTCAAACATCCCTGTGAAATGGTCACACGATTCCACTTGTTTTCAACTGTGAGCAGTCGCGGAGCACCCATCTTACAGCTTTCTCATACCCAAAAATTCGTGTAGAATGTTATACACCCGTTCACTCGAGATTTTTACGGTCTTGGCTATCTCACGGATTTCCACTCGGTGGTCTTCCAACACAATATCGTGAACTTTGTTCACCATTTCTTCTGTTGTGACCTCAACCAGCTGTCCTGGCGTACGGCATCTTTTGTGCTCGAACGGCCACTTCGAAATTCTGTGAACAACGCCATGTGATGGAGCAGAGTCCCCATAATACTTGTTCAGCTTTTCTTCCGTTTCCTTCACCATCTTAGAACTCAAAAAGTAGCATTTGATCAGAACACGAAATTTACTTTTCTCCATTTTCTACGAAGCAACACACATCTGCTTAGCAATGCTCTAAGAAACAAATGACGACGAATTTCTGCGATTATTCAAGAATAGATGTAAGACTTGGGTGCTAACAAGAAACCTGTGATTAGAACGCTGTCTCTCGTCAAAATCATGGACTTATCAATCCTCCCTCGTATTTCCTAGCGGATACTTAGTTCCCTTTTTCCGGATGTGTGGCTTTGTTTTTTTACACGGTAATTTTTAAAATTTATTGCAATGATATGCCGCAAGAGGTGCGTTCGGTGGGGGTAATGGAACACAAATCCTTGAAGATGACTTAGTCAATCTAAAAAACACCCTTTCACTTTTTCACGAAAACAGGGAAATCAAGCTCCCTGTTGGTTAATTCCCGAAAAGGGTGTTAACATATGAATCGTTAATAAATACCTGTTTTGCGATAGAAGACATGTACTAAGTAATAACTAACATCGCGATTAAAAGACAACAAAACGCAGCATTTGCAATGACTGAACTGAAGTTACCTACTCTCAGATCCACAGCGGTTGCCAGAAGCCAGCCTTACCTTATTCCCGTCAGCGGCAGGAAACACGTTGCCCACGCTCAATAGAAAAACAGTGCAAGTGGTTCGTAGTTCATTGGGTCCTCGTTACCTAGAATATGTTTTGAGGCAGTGATTCCCCAACTTTCCCACCTGGCGTCAGCTTGTTTAAGTTCTGCAGTTACCATGGCTCCCGCGGTTGTTACAAAATGATTTTCTTTCTTCAATTTAACACTTGTATTTGAGAATTATAGGGGTTTCTGAGAGTTTCAAATGTCGCAATAGTACACTATTTTTACCAAAAACTATAAGATTTTCGCTGAAACAATGATGACAGTTGAAATACATGAACACGTGAAAAAATGTTAAATAAAAATCTGCTACCCCTATCCCAGATTATCCTTTACATGGAACTGTGTTCATTATTTTTGATTTTCTCAAAAATGGTTCTAACAGTTTTAATTAATATAGCACGTGCTTACGGTACTTGCTTGACTGATACATACAGTTTATATTGGTTTTGTTTTTGTTTGTTTGTTTGTTTTGCACTTAGCCTGTGAAATCCTCTTCATTCTAAATGAATTTTGTATAATTCTGTATAACTAGTAAACCATAAGAAATGAACAAAAACCTACTACACAAAAAGTGTAAATATCGTTAAAATACATAATTCTCGTCAATAATTTTTGTGGCATTAACCACTTCCGCAATTGTTGTATTGGTTTGAATTTTCAAATGCATTATGCTTTTTTGAAGTGCTTGGTTACCATTCTTTTGTTTCACGCGATGCATTGAAAGAGTACACAATTTTAAGGCCAGCATATGGTGACCCACTTTTAAGAATTTCATTATCGTTTTAGCCTCCTGTATTCCCTTGTACCTACAAGGGAATCAATGAAACATTTCTGTAAGCTTTTAACTTAAAAGGAGAATAAACTTTTGCAAGAAAAGTAGGGAAATTAATGCGATTCATACACATGAATTTACAGTTGTTTTTTGGGGGGGGGCTTTCTCTACTACGTAGGTATAGTGAGTAGGGGAAGTGTCGTATTCCACCCATAAATTCGATGTCGAGATTTCACAGGAAATATATGTTTTGAGGTCCTATGAACCCCCCAGAAAAGCGTTTTCAGAAGAAGTCCGTGTTTGTGAGTGTGTCTGAACAGCATAACCAAAAACGAGAAGTCGATATACCAAACTTGGTATTTAGATTCAATACCTTCCAAAGATGCATGCGATAGGAAGATTTTTTAACAAAATCTCCCTCCCCAAACTACCCGTTACTTAAAACCTTTTTTCTAAGTTTTTTATTTTCTAAAAAATGGCTCTAACGATTTTGATAAAATACCATATATTAAATATATTTACATGACAAATAGAATGTATGTCTTGAGTTTTCTGGAAATAGCCTATGATGTCCTCTTCATTCGGAAGGAATTTTGTATAATCTTGTACAACTGGTAAACGTTAAGCGATAGACGAAAATGTACTATACAAAAAATGTAGATCTCTTTAAAACACATAATTTATTGTAGATAAATTTTTTGTAGCATAAGCCATTTCTGAGATATCCATTATTGGTGTTCCGAATTGATCATTACTTGGTGATTCTTTTCAAGTCCTGTCAACATTCAGTTGTTTCTCGCGCTTGCATGGAAAGTGCATGGAATTTTAATGCCAGCGTGTAGCGTTCAGTTTTAAAACATTTGACTATCCCCGTCCGCTTTGTATCTATAACGAAATATGTAATGCAGCTGTTTCTGTAATGGATTATTTGGATTTCAATGAAGTAGATGGAAAAGATGCTTTAGTAAGAATACTTTGTACACCCACCAATAAACGATAGAGGGTAGAGATAGTCATGTGAATACATCATATCAAATTTTTTATTTATACATTTATAAAATGCTTCTCTTATTCAACCAATAATGAAATTCGTGCTTAGGGATACATATTTCACTGTTATTACGTTATCAACAGATATAAGAATCAAACAAGACAATCACGAAAACATGTGCTGGACAATTCTGTGTTTTTCCATGTAATGATTTTATACACTTACTGTGTATTTGGTATGTAATAAAGTAGTTTATACTTTAAAAAAGTAACATTAAGGTTATTATTGACTACAAACGTATATTATTATTACTGATTTTTGTTAATAGTTATTAAGATTTTTCATTTTATTAGCTACAGTTTTCTGAAAAATTACAGAAATTTTCAACTTTTTTGCATGTGATATTTACAAATTATTATACATTAAATTTACATTAAATTAGCGGGGCAACTATTTTGGCGTAATACCTGAAATTACAGTAAAAATCGGTTTGGATTGAGGGAGGGAAGAATAATTCACAGTCGAGAATAATTAACGTTATTACTGAACTTTCTCAATAACTACCCAGTTTTGGATTTACTCCTACGTCAGTTTAAATCATATTTCGGGACATTATCAGTATGTCACTAAACAAATATAAAATAATTTTGTATATAGCACACATGAAAAAGTTTAAAACAATTGGTGGAATTTACTAATAAATGAAAAATCTAGAAAAACGTCATAATATTTGTTCTTTTTGCATGTGAGAAATGGGCATTTTGTCTGCATTAATTTGGCGCTAGAATTTTTAAAGTGGAAAGAAATACATTCTATAATCACCATGTATGACACTTAAGATATACTTTATGTTCGTAGTACACTCAGAGACCGTTTGAAACTGTTGGACGCATGCGTGGTTTACTTTTCACGCGTCTGATACTTGCAAACGGTCTCTGTCTACTATGAGAAAATTTATAATGAAACTACTGCGCAATTGCAGTGGAGCATGTTGCGAAAACTTCAGGCCACTCAGAAGTCCCCACACAATATTGGTATCGAACCCAGTTGGTTACAGCCAAACAGTGTGACCACTGTGTCACAGCGCACCTTTTCGACAGTTATAATGTCAGTGACACAATTTAATATCAAGTTAACGTATAAATACAGAATTTTATTTCTCTTCACTTGGTCAGTGCAGGAAGTTAGATTGACGCCGACTTGCCCGTCGAGCGATGGAGCGACGTCTCTCTTCAGTGACGGATTTCTTTGCTATGTCAAGCTTGTCCATCAGTGTGTCTCTGCGTATGCTGATGCGTCGGTACTGCAACGGCACTGCACCTGTAATCATTACATAACGACAGGATAATAAAGACGGTTACACTTTTAAAATATCTTATAAGTCGGATTTACATGAGGTTTACTACTCCTACATAAGCTTCTATCTGCTTTTTGTTAATTGAGATAAATATATGCAGAAATGGATTTATTACACGTTTTGTTGTAGATATACAGGAGGCTAAAGCGGTAGTCAAATGTTCAAACAACAGGGCACTATATGCTGGCTTTAAAACTTCAATCTTTGTTTGACCACGAGGAGAAACACTCCGAAGTGACTCACCGCTTAAAGTATACGTACTGTCTGTTCAGCGACGTTCCAACTAGTGAGTGGAGGAGCCCTACCAAGCAGGTAAAGGTTTACCTAGTGGAAGGCGGTAGTGTTTACTTGGGCTGCGGCAAATGAGGGGCAGAAAGGCGCGATACTGAAGATTGGTGGCTGTTTTCCACTGTACTTGTCACGCGCGGCACGAGTTCAGCATTCTGTGTACCCCCCACCAACTAAAATATGGACTTTACCGCGGTTAAATCTGATCGGCTATGAACGTCCGGTTTTCTTCGATTATTTCCAACTTTACTTGTGCTGAAATGTTAAAATGGCGGAACGGTATAGGTTAGAATTCCCAAAGAATGGATACACTCCATGAATATATCCTGATAAAGTTGCTTTAAGGCCTATTTGCGCGGCAGATGGCTTAAATATCCTGACCCAAGATGTAACGAAAATCCACACAATCACGGCATTACGTATCACAATTATATCAATTGAAAGAACAAGGCAGAAATAGGGAGAGTAATGATTTAGTGCAATTACTACATTTTCAGAAATATTAAGTACATTGATTGCACAGATAATAGGAATCCGGTAACCTGAAGAGATCAGTACCGAAGTCTAAAATCTGAAGGTGTCGGGGTAGCGTATGCGATTCATATTCAAGAGGTTCCGGGTTCAAATATTGTTTGGGAATAATGTACGTTTTTTTCTTTCTTTTTTCTGCCTGTCTTTCAGTGAATATCGGCTAAGCTACCTGGAATTTACTTAGTGTGGAAACAAAAAACGTCTATAATAGTTCATATTTTTCTTATCAATTTTAAGGCCAGCTTTTCCCAGTGTCCATCTTAAAGTTATTGCTTCTATCTCTGTTCTTTCTATCTTTTCTTAAGAATTGATGTTAAATTTAATAACTTGATAGAGAAACTTGGTTCTGCTTTTGCTTTCCTCCATTGTTCGCTGAACTACATGCATGCGCTTCAGCAAAGAGGTAGAACAAGTGAAAAACAGACGACATGATGTACATCCAGTTGTATTCAGTAGAGTTTACCTGCAATGAACCTGCTCAACCAAGATGAGCGCTTGCTAGGTAACCACGGTCACCTAAACTGCGGTAAATATTGGTGCGCCGCTGTGTGATGATTACCCCGGTAAGCTGAAGGTCTCTGAAGGGTTTGTTTAACAAGAATGGTGCACACAGCCATTTATCTGGGAGAGAAACCACCCTACCCCAGTAGCTAAAATGACGATGAAGAGACCGCATTTAAAATTCAAACTATATTCGAAGTGAAATGGGTAAATGTGTTAAGTTCTCTTTCGGGAAGTTGCAGATTCAAACCGCGCATACATACCAATCCGTTTTTTCCCCTTTATTTTCTTCTTTCTTTCTTTCTTTCTTTCTTTCTTTCTTTCTTTCTTTCTTTCTTTCTTTCTTTCTTTCTTTTTTCATGATTCCTCTTAGTCGCCAGGAAAACACCGGATTGGATATTCAGTAGGTACCATGAATCCAAGTTTCAAATTGAGGTAGTATTTTATATCATAACATTCTGTGAATGCCAGAGTGATTGTAGTGTAAATTCACATTATTGTATGACAATGATTTTAGATGTTTGTTAGCCATAAGCATTGTTAGGAAATAGGTTTACACGGCCTCACTGAAACTGACAATAGAAGTGGGTAACAATGAACCGATGAGGTGTTTTGTTTATCACTAAGAAGAGACAAACAAATGGCGTCAGGGTAGTGTACCTTTCTTTAGAAATGGAGGGAATATCTTCCCTTGAGCATACGAGTTAGTAATTGTGGTTGGCTGACAAAACAGACGCTAATGTTGGCGCGATTTGGTAACCAATAGCAGCTCTATTATAATGTTTCGGCATTTCGAGGTGAAGGAGTATATATTCTCGAGCCATAAGCATGTTTCACACAGTTCTATGGAATTATTCACGAGGTACACGTCGCGCAGTCTTGAATAGTCTTTCGCGAGGTACACGTCATGCAGTCTTCAAGAATCTCTCGTGAAGTGCACGCCATACAGTTTGGATGAATATCTCGCGTAAAGTTAGTTATAAAATGTGAAGTACGCAGCAACTAATACGACAGTAATTACATTCGGCAATATAACAGTTTCAGTCAGGCGTGTATCAAGATTAAAGATGTGAATTATTAATTAAGTGTGACGGCAATAAAAGGGTAAAAACAAATTCTTTTATCATTGCTATCTTTTAGTAACAACTCCTTTCCGTTTACACGTCCTGCTCAAAGAGATACTTGCTTAACTGAATAATAATAATAGCTAGCCAGAGGACAAAGAAACCAAATTTTAAAATAATATAACAATAACACGCGCCCAGCAAATAAGATAACACGAGCCGATTACCGCGACAAAATACAATATATGGTACAGGAAGGCGAATACGCGAGTAAAGCCATCTATCAACAAATATATGTTAGGCATCACACTGACTATGTACATGTACCCATGTGTACATGTAATTACATGATTCCAAAGTCCATCTTCCGAATAAATCAATAGTAGCAAACTAGATGACATAGGAACGCTACCACACAACTTAAACTGAGTTTGGAATTGCGCATTTTATCTCTTGGGTAAGTGTATTAACAATTACAGTGATTACTTCTTATCAGATAACAAATCTTGCGTTCTCTGGAAACTAGTGAGAGTGAAAAATGATGAATTAGCAAACAGAAAACTTAGAATTTCCGTCGCGAACGAAAATTGCGTCATCACAGTAACATGAGCTATAAATCGATTACTGTGCGGACGCCTTTGGGATTCTGACTCTGAAGGAGAATTCAGCGACGAAAAATAAGGTAATGCATCAATACACTACGACAAAATACTTGTGGTTGCTACATGGCAAATATTCCCCTTCTCCCTTCTTGTAAATGTTTGCGCGGCAGCTGTCATTTACCGCCTTCTTCCCTAACGTAAACAATAATCTTACAAATTTTGTACGTGAGCACTATGATAAAGTAGGATGTCTGGGGCTGATGTGCACAGTGAGATGTTTCATTTACTTGAAACAGACCATATACAGGGAGAGCCAAAAAACTACGAACCAGCTGCGCGGTGATTTTCCTGTCCACGTCCTCGGCGCCCGTTGCCGTCTGCCGCTATCATAGAAAGGCGCAGATGAAACCATACAACATTTTTAAAACTACTTTTAAAAGTTTTACTTGCCAACTTTATGGATAGGAGATGCTGAAACTGGCCACCGTCGTAGTCCATACATTTTTGCCACCTCTTTAGGAAACTATCCATCACTCGCCGTAGTTCACGTTGAGAAATGCTGGCAATTTCCTGGCGGATATTTTGTTTTAATTCTTCCAGAGTGTGTGGGTTTGTCTTGTACACTTTACGTTTTAAGTTACCTCAGAGATAGAAATCGCAGGGAGTTAGGTCGGGGGACCGAGGGGGCCACAAATCTCTACTAATAATTCTGTCCTCAAACGCACTTTCAATTGTTCTCATCGAAATATTGGTCGTATGAGCTGTTGCAGAGTCTTGTTGAAAAAAGGCAAAATCACGCTCCCTGTCTGTTAATTCTCTGAAAACAGGCGGCAAAATTGTATTCACGTATGCACGGGCTTCAACTGTTGATTCGAAAAAAATTGGCCCTTCATAAAGTTGGTAAGTAAAGCCTTTAAAAGTAGTTTTAAAAATGTTGTATGGTTTCATCCGAGCCTTTCTATGATAGCGGCAGACGGCAACGAGCGCTGAGGGCGCGGACAGGAAAAACACCGCGTAGCCGGTTCGTAGTTTTTTGGCTTTCTCTGTACTATCTCATAAGGACTGAAATTTCATAAGGAAAAGGTTGCACGTTTTGGCATGTGATCTGTTTTCATTTGACTGCCCCTCATAGTATGTACAGCAAAATATGTGTAGGTGTATTTGGAAAGCCTCAAGGTGTGAATCTAAACATCACCTTTATATCTTATTTAAACCCTACCTGAGTCTCTGTTGAAGGTACTGATCCGCCTCTTGAAGGCAGTTTCCAGCGATCTGCTAGTGGAGTGTCTACCACCGTTGACCTTGGGATCCAGTTGATGGACGGTGAAGCGGCGATGTGAGGGCGCTGCCTTGCCCGAATCTATGTTAGTGCCGATCCTCTGTTCTTCTTCTTCCTTCTCCTCCTTCGCTTTACCCGGCTTCTGAAGCTTCTTGACACAATCTATCAGGGCTTGAGTCTCCTCGGCACCGTTCGGCTGCATCAGAATAAAATGTGACAGATTAAACCTCTCCAGTTGGCGGTCATTGATATTATAACGTGATTATTCGTTGGTGGGATTTGAAAAGTTTTAAGAAACAGATATGAGGTGAGTAAACTTCACCAAAACTCGCGTCGTAAACTTCTCAAGAGTGTATCGTAACCCGTACAGGACAGTTACCTACACAAGTTATATTTTTCTACTGCTAAATAATGTCTTAAATAAAACCACTCATCTACATACAAACATATCATGATAGCGCGAATAGTTATAAAAACGCCTTCTTCGCAGCAGATAGGCAAGTTTACAGGACCAGAGGAAGTAAACGAGTGAGTTAGGGGATGGAATGGATGAGGGGTGAAAAGCAATTGCTTTTTCTGAATGTTGCTAGCGAAATGAAAGAGACACGAAGAAGATAGTAGCATTTACGCTAGAACCCGCCCATCTACTTCCAGATGCGTCAATTTGCTCTCAACATAATGGGCCAGGTCTTTAGTCGAACTACTGAAAGAAATTGAAATGACACGCAGAGCAATCCCTGTGAACATTACAACCTAATCAATGTTGTTCATGCAGTAGTTCGTCAAAATCGAAAGTGTTTAAAGGTGAACATTTTTAATATCCTGTGATTGAAGAAGACAAAAAGTTCACCGTTTATGTCTTCATATAATATTAATAAAGCTATGTTGAATATGTATACATTTTTTTTAGGTTCTTCTGTATTTCTATCAGCAGCTGACATGAAAAAGAATTCACAGAGAACCATTTTTCTTGGAAATGACGACTTTTTACTCTGGACTGGAATTCCCTCGTCAACTTTTACTTTCAGGTGTTCGTTTATTTAAAAGTGTCATGATACTAATAAAAGGACAATCGAATAATAACAATAAACTTCCCATTATTATACTGTTTTTAGCATATATTTCTATGTTTTTAATGAATGTCTGAATCTAGTTATCGTTGCATCCTTTCATTGCAGTACGATTCTCTCCCCCCTCTGTCTGTCTACCTCTCTCTCTCTCTCTCTCTCTCTCTCTCTCTGTTTGTCACACACACACACACATCGAGTTGTTTCTTAAATTAGAGAAAATGGAAAAGTTATGCGTGATTAAAATGACAATTTCGTCGCTTTGGCAGCCCACAAAATTTTGAGATCTGATTTTTAACCATTGGAAGTTTTGAAATCATTATATAATAATTATGTTCGGTTCTAACCAATTTCTTACTAAGTTAAATAAAAATATTTTATTTTTTTTTGACTGCATGAATACTTCAAACTCAATATCTTAAAATCTGTTCACAGTGGAATAGAACCATACACTCAGCAATCATTGCTTGGTATGTTCACGCAGGGCATTTTCGTTCAATGCAATGGTTTTAACTTTTACATCTGCTTGGTAATTGCATTTGATGACGTTAACATTGCAAAGGGAGCAAACACGAAGCGTCCATTCTTTAGCTAACAGGTTGCTAGCTTAATTTAATACTATGCATAACCTAGTTTGATAAAAACTAACACTTAAATCTGAAGTACCGCAATTCTCTGTACAACTTAATATCGAAAAATCTGCTTGCTTGCTTGCTTCAGAAGTAAAATATGTCATATATTTTCTCCCCTAATGTGAAGAATTTAAACTAAGAAAATCATGCGAACCAATGAAGCTTCACATCACTCCTCCAGGCTTCCATTTCCATCAGTTTATCCCGAAGATGATGATCGCCTTCGAAATGTCGGTTTCAAACTAATCATTTACCTGGTTAGATGCCAGAGAAAATTTAGAATCAAAGAGTTTGTAATTCACTTTCACTATTAGTATGCATACGTACGATAAGGACGTCATGGTATGCATATGGATTGTGGAAAGAAAAGATACGCCTTCTCACTTCCACCCTTCTTTGCATGATCTGCACCTCTATTTTAAACCAAGTATTTGTAAATGTATATTCGCTTTACGGAGCATTACCGAATACGCTCTAACTACAATATCTCCGCGCTTTGAGCGGAGGAAAGGCTACGTTAGCGCTCCTATCGCTTTGGCCCGAAGCAACAAAGCTGCATTAGGTGTGTTGAATGAAATATGCACAAAACATATCTATAGGTAAAGTGTGTGCCTCATATCATTGCAAGCATTACCAGCATGGCTCCAATTGAGGGTATTTTGTTTGGATTTCCGAAGGAGAGAATCTTTACAAGTTTAATTGCTGGTTTTAGGTATTTTTGCTGTTACTATGATTATACTGGTAAAATGTTATATTTGCGATAAATGGGTTCATTTCTGCAGGAGTCCTGCTCCTATTTGTCCGCTTTGTGGCGAAGGCCTGTCGGTCCGTCACGTGTTGCTAGAGTGTATTGCTCTAGCACATCATCGGGACATTCTGCAACTGCCGGACAGTCTTGCAGAGGTCTTAGCGGATGATAAGCAAGCGGTTGATAGGATTTTTAATTTTGTGTCAAAAGTAAATTTCCAAATGCGGATTTAGTCATATGAATTGCAGGTTTTTCATATTGCTTTGACTTTTATGTTCAAGTTTATCTCTGGCCTTTGCCATGATCCGTTTTACAAGGGCGCTAATGACCTAGCAGTTGAGCGCCCTTAAGCAAAACAAAACAAACAAACAATCTGCAGGAGAACTGATCTGGATGCAATTTTTTAGGAGAGAAAACCTCTTTATAGGTACAAATAAAAGACATTTTGGTTATTGTCTGAGCATTTCATGGACTTGGTCCTCATCAAATGTTTCTGTAAGAAGGAAAATCAAAAGAGTCAAACCCAAAGAGAAAAACAAATCAAGGGATAAGAAATTAAATAGGTCTAATTCCGTGAAATTCTAAATAAATTCTTTCTAAAACGTTTTTATTTTCCTTAACGTTTCCTAACTCTCACAAAACTATCAAAATAACCATTAAGTATAGTTTGATAAAAACAAAACTATCAAAATAATTATCAATAACGAAGTTAATAGAATTCTGATAAATGCAAACAAGTGTATAAGCGGCTATATCTCGTGGTAAAGGTGGTAGTTCATACAGTTGGTAGGAATTCTCCCAGTTAAAGCTTTAGTCCCACAAAATACTATAATTTTATAAAATGCTGTACAATATACCTATCCTATTTCGACGTTTATTTTGTATAGTTTCATCTAAAGATAAAATGTATTTTAATGCGTGCTGTAGATGTCCATTTGCTATACGCTGTAGCAAAAGACATAAAGCAGGTGCTGGTGACTTGGCTCCCCATGTATAACATGGCATGAAACCGGAGTGTCCTGTATTTGGCATTACCTACCTTTACGGAGGTCCACCACCAGCTGATGTTGGTAGTGGCCAGCAGATGCGTGAGCGTCCCCAGACGATGAAATAACATGGCGATGAACTGGATGATGAGGATGACTCCAAAGAACAACACGAACAGTACGCCGATAGGTTCCAACTCCAGATAATTCTTGGTCACCGTGATCTGTCAACACAGATAAAAGAAGTTGCATATTTTATAAGGTTATTGTACATACTGCACACTGTCTTTACCGTTCAGAAATACCAACCCATATGTAGGCGCGTAAGAAAATATTGTTGGAGTTTGCAAATATGAGAGGATAGGGTAGGACTAGGAGTAGGATTTAACACCTCGACTTACGCAGATCTTTTGTGCCTAGGCCCCTGAGGCGGCGCCCCCGGGGAGGAGGTGAGAGGAGACAGAGGGCGGCCGACCGGAGGCACGACAGGCAGAGGGCAGATTCCCTAACGTTTACAGATTTAAATTCGCCGAAAGGCAGCTGATGGAGTAGGCTCTCCTTCCCCTCTGCGGACCCTTAACACTCGTGGTACTTCTGACGTTACTAGAAGTACGCCGGGCCGAACATTCAAGCCTCTCCCGATAGGGAGTTGTTCGGATTGGGTTGGACTCGGCGGGCAGTGGGCGATTGGGTACGCCTGGTTGGTTTTTCGCCTAGTCAGTTGTGAGACGACCAGATGTTCTCCGGCACCAACCATGAGTGAGAGCTTGTAGACAGTAACTAGATGTACTGTCGACCCCACCCCTTCCCTGAGAACTTTTCCGTATTGGACTGACGCGTGTAAGTGGCGTATCCACTTCCGTCCCTGTGTGGCAGGAGACGAGGGGAGGATGGTGTCCTGACCCAACCTCGGCCACGCAGGGGGGGCAGAGTATAAAATAGATGCTGCCCTAATGGAAAAGCCCCGCGAGCATGATCCTGTGGTCCTTTATGTCCTTTATCTCCTCCCCCCTGCGGGCTTACACATCCCCTGTGGGGCTCGGGACTCGGAGTCCGACACCATTTCGTTCGATGAAGGTTTACTCAGAGCATCCTTTTCCCCTGCCATCACACGCAGAGACCACCCACCGTAACTGGCATCCCTGAAAGAGACCAAGCAGACGAAAGGTGAAGTGAAATGGAGGGACAGGAAATACGGGGCATGTGATGAACCATTCGCCTAGCGACCCGGGGAAACCCTCGAAAAAACTGATGGATCAGGAAGGTCGGCTATGGGAATCGAACCCACGACGTTATCGCCTGTGCCACCCCGCTCGGTAATGTGAGAGGATTGCTTAGAGTAATATAGAATGTGTGCTGCATTCACATTACTGTATCTACCGATGAGAAATTCACATTATTCTTCATTATAATATTATAGTAGTAGAGTATGTGGCACGGCAGCCCTTGTGAGTCTAGGCTACCAGCTCGGTTGCCGATCTCACGCGCATGGCAGACGAGAACTATCATCCAGCCATTACGAGGGAAAGATGTGATCAGCACCAAACTTCTCCAACTATAAAAAATAGAATGTTGGTCGCTTTCCGCGACCTACAGAATGCTGTATATCGATGCTGAGTGGGCACTATTGGCTTAAATCGTTGTCAATATTAAAGAATACAAATAATGTACAGCCAGGGATAAGATTTAAATTGAACTGCTTAATTATATTTGATGTATACAATAACGAATATATAACACATTTAAGGTTTTTATGTAAGTGCCGTGCGTGGATAGCATAGTAGGCTAAAGACGCAGATACGAACATTTGTTTGGAAGCCTTGGATACAGTTAAATGGACTTCTTACCATTAAAACATGAACAGAAAAATCATAAAAAAATCTTCCAAAAAGGATATTATTTCTTTAGAGATAACAGAAACTTACCTCATCATTTATTTTATTGTAAGTAAAATTGGCTTTGACTTCAAGAGGCCACTTGAGATGAATTTGGTCCCTGCTGAGCTGTAACAGGAAGATGACGAGGACGAAGAGGGCATTCAACATGAAGAAAGCGAACACGGAAACGTCTCGTAGATCCTTGAGATCCTTGGCTGCCTTCTCTTCAACCTGAAGACACAAAAAACACGTTACACAAAAACGTATAAATGCGAGGAGAACATGATAATGCTAGTCGAAACAAAACTGGCCCGAAAATGCGTCTGCAAGTTTTATGAATCATCTCCTTATTTTGGACTTATAGATGTGCCGTTCATGTCAGTGCTTTTACTATACCGGGTTTAACTTGAACGTCATGACAGGCGGCCGCTCGTGTCGGGTTGAATGATCTGGCTCTGCAGTATCCTAGCTCATGTGCCTGCGGACGTTAACGGCATTTGCTGTTCAGTCCTACAGTCTATGTTTAACATGGTGTATAGTTCGAATACAGTATGTGAAACTGTGTGTAGTTATCACAGTGCACACTATAATATGTTTTGCTCAAACGCAAGTCACGTGTGGAATTTCAGCTTGAATTTATACAGAAATTACCTGGTATCAACATTCCTAGCAAATTATTCACAATTTATAGGTTACTAAAACAATTTTAACGTATTGGGGTTTATGTTAGGCAAAAGGAAACAGTTCCAACACAGAATAATAGATAAGATAGGCGCTGTCATGAAAATAAGACCAAGAAAATCGCTGCCAAACATTAACGTGTTTTTGATGACCGAATAATTGGCTCACTCTCCAGATCTAAATCAATGTGACTATTATTTGTGGTAAATGCTTAACGATAACGTTTTTACAACAAACTCCAATATACTCGACGAATAAGAAGACGTGCGTTTCCAACATTTCGGCTGGTCGAGTATTCTATAATGTGTTCAACAGGTGACAGACTTATATAGACATAAGAAACATTATTTCGAACACCTTTTATAACGAGAGGTAAGGGAAACATGTTTATATTGTTTCGCATCGTTTGAGGTACATTATGTGATCAAAAGTATCCGGACACCCCACAAACATACGTTTTTCATCTTAGGTGCATTGTGCTGCCACCTACTGCCTGGTACTCATTATCCGCGACCTCAGTAGTCATTAGAAATGGTGAAACAGCAGCATGGGACGCTCCGTGGAACTCACGGACTTCGAACGTGGTCAGGTGATTGGGTGTCACTTGTGTCAGAAGTTTGTACGCGAGATTTCCACACTACTAAACATCCCTTAGTCCACTGTTTCTGATGTGATAGGCCGACCTCGTCTGTTGACTGACAGAGACCGCCGACATTTGAAGAGGGTCGTAAAGAGTAATAGGCAGACATCTATCCAGACCATCACACAGGAATTCCAAACTGCATCAGGATCCACTCCAAGTACTAGGGCAGTTAGGCGTGAGGTGAGAAACCTTGGATTCCATGGTCGAGGGGCTGCTCATAAGCCACACATCATGCAGGGAAATGCCAAACGACGCCTCGCTTGGTGTAAGGAGCGTCAACATTACTCGATTGAACAGTGACAAAACGTTGTGTGGAGTGACGAATCACGGTACACAATGTGGCAATCCGATGGCAGGGTGTGGGTATGGCGAATGCCCGGTGAACGTCATCTGCCAGCGTGTGTAGTGCCAACATTGAAATTCGGAGGTGGTGGTCTTATGGTGTGGTGTTTTCCCGGAGGGGGCTTGCACCCCTTGTTGTTTTGCGTGGCACGATCACATCGCAGACCTACATTGATATTTTAAGCATCTTCTTGCTTCCCACTGTTGAAGAGCAATTCGGGGATGGCGATTGCATCTTTCAACACGATCGAGCACCTGTTCATACTGCACGGGCTGTGGCGGAGTGATTACACAACAATAACATCCCTGTAATGGACTGGCCTGCACAGAGTCCTGACTTGAATCCTATAGAACACCTTTGGGATGTTTTGGAACGCCGACTTCGTGCCAGGCCTCACCGACCTACATCGATACCTCTCCTCAGTTCCGCACTCCGTGAAGAATGGGCTGCCATTCCCCAAGAAACCTTCCAGGACCTGATTGAAAGTATGTCTGCGAGAGTGAACGCTGTTATCAAGGCTAAAGGTGGGCCTTGACAATGACTTCCAGCATTACCGATGGAGGGCGCTACGAACTTGTACGTCATTTTCAGCCAGGTGTCCGGATACTTTTGATCACGTAGTGTATCTCGGGGAGAAACAGCAGACCAGCCCACCGCTAGTACACGAACGCATTCGTATATTAGTGCCGTGGAATTGCTGGGCTGCCAATCGCGTCATTCAAGAGAAACCCGGCACTAAGGGAGAGTAATCTAAAAGTATATAGGAGTAAAACCGCGACGTCAAGTTTGAGAACCACTTATCTGCAACTTCAGAGTCGGCATATCTAGCGCGATTGAAGGTGGATTAACAGGGATGTAAAGGAACTCCTGTAGTATAAAATTCCACCACACCTGAGACGCTGATATGAGCGTAGCAGTTGCTGGCGTCGTTGAGTAAATCTATCAGTTCTTTCTTTCATTCGAGTTTTTCTGATACGTTATAATCTTTCATCACGTTACTCAAATTGTCTTTTACCACAATAGATTTTTTCTGCACACATCACTGAGTATGTCATTATCAACATAATAGACAAAATGCTCGCTTTCATTCAGATCGCCGCAATTGGAGGCATTGAAAATGTGTTAAGGAATACGTTTAACCATCTTATTAATAGCAGAAAACTAATACTTGGAGAAATCTTTATTGGGTTAATTTAATTTGAGAGACTGGTATAGTCGACTGTATATAAAAGACGGATCTACAGAGATCTGGTGTTTTTGAGGTTATGGTCGCAGAAACTCTGATTTCTATGTACATGACTTCCATAAGCTATATCATCGCAAGTGTTTTGTAGTAATAACCTCTCGCAGTAGAATTAGATTATTATTTTGAAATATTCTTTCTTGACTCTGTCGTGATCGACTAGAATGTGTTACATTGATGTTTTCGAAAAAGTGACGCAGAATGTAGGTCAAGTTTAAGCGGTTACGTAACTAGTTCTGTAATATCGGGCTGGATAAGATGCCTGTGACGACTGGATCACGACACGTCTCGGAAAGGGTGGGTAGCCCAGAGAAGAAGGAAGTAAATGACATAAAATTCCCGGAAGCAAATAATCCAACCCAGCACGCGCCTCCTGACAAAGGAAAACTGCAAAATACCTTAAGTGCATGTATACTGCAGTGAAACGCCAACACCTCTGGCCACCCCTGTACGCAGTGTGCATTTGGGGTTTTTTTGGAGGGGGGTTTACAACAGGAATAGCTAAAATACATGTCAGTTATACATTCATTCTATGGCCATTTTTATATTTATCCATGTGAGGGGGATAGCGGCTAGATAAAGGATTCGATAGTTCAGTATGACCAACAAATAACATTTTAAGTACTTATAGAACAAAAGGAATGAGAAATACATATATTAAACTCCTCATCCAGGACTCATACCGCGAGATGTGTTAAACACTAGCTACGGGGAGGTCCACTCAGAAAATCCCTGTAACTACAGGAGGTGCTCTATAAGCATCTATACAAAAAATAAGCTGAAAGGAGAAGTAAACAAAACTTGAACGTATCACTCCGCCGAGCACATGGCAGCACCACGTGGAGGATGACGGGAACTATGACCTGTGAGAGGAAATTGCTTCAGACAGAATGCGAATAAGTATATTGCGCAGCTTGGGAATCATTAGCTTTTAAACATTGTATGTCTTATTTCTATATTTTATCTTACATCCTAAACTTCTAACACACAATACTACGAGTAGACAAATAAAAGTTTGTACCTGAACAGTTCGGCATCTGTGATTAAAGGTACTGGATTAAACTGTTCTTAACTTTAGGCTTTAGAAATTATTCATTTAATGACTAATATCAGTGTACCACTTTTGCTTTAACCTTTTATGAGTCAACAAATTAAAAAAAAAAACATTGGCACTATAGGTTAGAAAACAAACGCGACCCAAGCTGCCCAAGCAACAATTCTGCATCACTAACATAGAAGTTCAATTATTGTTAAAGAATGTCCAACCATATTCATTGTCGATTAAAGTTGGCTACTCTTCACTGAATTTTTTAAAAGCATTTAACACAATTGTCTTCTTTCCATTTCCCGCGTTTATGTTTTCCACAGTGGCAGAGGAAAGGAACTGCAGCGCCTGCGCATAGCATCTTAAACCCTCTGCTATAACGGTTCATTTAGTTATAGGTGAATCTAAACAAACACATTTAGTTTCATAAGTTGAACTGTTACAGTAATGAGTTTCTTTTTTAATTTCTCTGCACGAGAATAACCACAAAATGTTACGACCTGAACCGAACTGTTTTTTATAGAGGAAGAGATGACATGCTAAGTATTTTTATTTACTTCTCCTGTTAATACCTGTTAATAAATAGGTACAGTGAGGTATACACACTAAACCTGTAAGTATACAAGATTTGAGAAAACAAAAACCTGTGTTAGATACACATGAATTTTCTACCCTCTATCATTTATTAATGGGTATAAAATTTATTCTTACGAAAGCTTACTTTCTGTAGCACATGCCTAGTAAGTAGAGAAAGTAACGCATTCCACCCAAAAATTCGACACTGAGATCTCACCAGAAATACATGTTTTGAGGTCCCTGAATAAAAAGTACTTTTAGAAAAGATCAGCGTGCGCGCGTGTCTGTATGCGAGTCTATGAACAGCATAACTCAAAAACAGAATTTTTTATAAATACCAAACTTGGTACTTAGGTTTAGTACCTTCCAAAGATGCGGCACGAGGATTTTCAAAAAAATCCCCCCACCCCAAACTATCCTTTACATGGAACAGTTTTCGAAATTTATGATTTTCTAAAAAATTGGCTCTAACGGCTTTGATTAAAATACCATATATTAAATATATTTACATGACAAATAAAATCTATATACTGAATTTTCTGGGAATAGCGTTGTGAAGCCCTTTTCATTCCGAAGGAATTTTTTGTGATCTTGTATAACTAGTAAACGTTAAGTGATAGACGAAAGTGTACTCAAAAAAATTGTAGATCACTTTAAAACATACAATTTATTTCAAATATTTTTGTGGCATCAGCCGTTTCCAAGATATCCGTTATTAATGGTTGGAATTCTTCAATAATTAGCCATTCATTCAAAGTTCTGTCGATTTCCAATTATTATTTTCAGTTATACTTCATTTTAATCAAGGCAAACCTCTGCAGAAGTAGCTACATTATATATTTCGTTATAAATGCAAAGGGAATCGCGACAGTCAAATGCGTAAGAACTGGACGCTATATACTGGCCTTACAATTCCATACTTTTTATATGCAATTGCAGAAATAACTGAATGCCGACAGGACTTTAAAAGAATGACAAAGAATTGAACAATGCAAACCATGAAAACGGAAATTTCCGAAATGATGAATGCTACAAAAAGAGTTATTTGAAATAAACTGTGTGTTTTAAAGAGATCTACATTTTTGTGCAGTGCATGTTCGTCTATCGCTTAACGTTTACCAGTTATACAAGATTATTCCAAATTCTTTCGAATCAATAGGACTTCACAGACTATTCCCAGAAAATTCAATATATACGTTTTATTTGTAATGTAAATATCTTTAATAATATATGATAATTTAATCAAAATTGTTAGATATATTTTATAGAAAATAAAAAAAATCGAAAAATGTTGCATGTAAAGGGTTGTTGGGGGTGGAGATTTTGTTAAAAATCTTTGGAAGATACTTCGCATCTTGTCGTATCTTTGTAAGATACTGAACCTAAATACCAGGTTTGGTATTTATCCGACTATTCGTTTTTGAGTTATACTGTTCACAGACACACACTTGGACCTTCTTCTAAAAATTTTTTCAGGGGACCTCAAAACATGTATTTCAATGGAAATCTCGGTATCGAATTTTTTAGTGGAGGCAAAACTTTCTCTACCTACTATGTACGTGGTAGAGAAAGTAAGAATGAGAATGCAATGCTTCGATATTATGGTTTTGATATCCTGGGGGAAGGCTGTTGAGATCCTTGAGTCCCTCTGCGCACTCAACGACAACAATACCGTGCTAAACAGAACACGCACTAATTATAGTTTTAGGTCTTCAAATGAATTGTCTACAGGAACAGTCAAATTGAATGAGCCTATAAAATAAAATATGCTGACCACTTACCGCTTTGTACTTCTTCTTCTCCATGACGAAGAGGTATTTGTTAATGAGCTCTTCCCAAAACGTGAGCTCCTTGGTGGATAGGTAGTCCACATCGCCCTTACGTATCGTAGGATGGTCTATCCAGTAGGGGTTTATTAGGTCATTTCTTTCCTTATGCGGTGCTGTAAGAAAAAATCTGATGTGTTACACTCACATGACTTTCTCTACTCTTGTACAAACTATTTTTACAAACGCTTATTCTCCATCTACTTCATGTTAATCGAGATAAACATTTGCAGACTCTATCTTATTGCTAATTTTCTTGTAGATGTAAGGGGAATATATATTTACAAGGGCAATATAGAAATTCGGTAGCCTTTAAGCACATACATACCTCTTACTAGCTGGTTGCTAGGTGCAGCACCATTCCCTTTGCCTCAGATTAATACTCTTTGCATATCCAAGACAAAAAAAATGAATAACGAATTCCCATTTGAGAAAATAAGTATTGAAAAATTTAAGGGAATAACAAGCAATATCTCGAAAATGGTTCACTCTACAAAAAAATGTATACGACATAAACTGTGTATTTTAATGCGATCTACATTTTTGTGCAGTAAAATTTTTTCTATCTCTTATGGTTTACCAGTTATGCTAAAGTCGTTCACAATGAAGAACACTTTTGGAGACATTTCCAGAAAATTCAAGATATACGTTTTATTTGTCATAAAAATCTCTTAAACATATGATATTTTAATCAAAATCGTTAGAGCCACTTTTGAGAAAATTAAAATTTTCGAAAAATGTTCCATGTAAAGGGTAATCTGGGGTGGGGGATTTTCTTGAAAGCATTCGTGTCGCATCTCTGGAAGATACTGAACCTAAATACCAAGTTTGGTGTTTATCCGACTGTTCGTTTCTGAGTTATGCTGTTCACAGACAGACAGACACACACACACGAAAATGTTTCCTAAAATGCTTTTTTTGGATTCAGGGGGTCTCAAAACATATATTTCCGGTGAAATCTCGGTATCGAATTTTTGGGTGGAATACAATACTTCCCCTACTTACTATACGTAGTAGAGAAAGTAAAAAAGGCCTTCAGAACTTTTTATGTGCGTCATTATCAAATTAGAATAAAATTATTATTGCATATCAATAGTAATTAGGGCTATGCCGAATTATTTTGGTCTTCATTGAAAACAATAAAAGCTAAAAGAAACGCGGGTAAATTGCTCTTACGGGGTCCCCGACAGCGATGGAAGTGATGTTTTATATGTCCTACAGATATCACTCTGTGTCGTTCTCTAACTCTAACGCAATGCTGGCAACATATGAATAACTAATGCCACCAAAACCGGTAAGATACTCAGCTTCAAGGCGTAGCCGAGGGATCCGCGCGTCTAAAACTCGAATGATTCACGTTTGCAGAAATTCCTTATTTCGCGGATTTCACTTCTTATTTAGGTTGGCACTTCCCATTCAGCGTCTGTTTTAGCGGGAAAATGGCTACGTATGTTGTGTTTATATCGCAATTTTCCTATAAAAGTAAAGTAAAACATCTAAATGGGGCGGGCAGGTGGGCACCAGGTATTGCCGAGATCACATCTATTTATTTCCTCACTCTTAAGGCAATTTATTCCATTCCTTCTTGCTTTTTTCAGAGTTTTCTACGGGGACCCCATAAGAGCAATATTGCCAGAAAAGCAATAAATTGCCTGAGTGAGTTTAGAAGTAGATGTTATCTCTTCTATATCTGACAACGAACGCAGCCATCTTGTCGCTATCGCACATGCGCATTGGGAACTGCCAATCTAAATGAGAAGTGAAATCCGCGGAAACAGTGATGTGTTGTTACTTCTTCTTCTTCATTTTGTATTGCCGCTGACAAAAACGCAACGCATTGTTATTAAAGAGTTTCCATCAGAAGTTTAATTTGTTTATTATTATAGCGAAAGTTGTGTTATATTGAAATATCATTTCAAGTTTAATAAAGAAGTTGATTTACAGTAACACTGGTAGGTAATTAGTGGTCGATACTTAACCTAAGCTTATATAAAAACTAACCTAACCTCCCGTGAATCAGAAACGTAAAAAATTAATAAACCTAAAATAAAAAGTAATTCGGAACGCAGGTTGAGATCGTTGGCAGTTTCTTACTGGCTTTGGCGGTATTTGTTATTCATATGTTGCCAGCAGTGTGTTGGAGCTAGAGGACATAGGGTGACCTCTGTAGAACATGTAATACATCACTTTCATCGCTTCTGAAGACCCAAATAAAGTAGAAAGTCGGTAATTAGTAATGAATAATGCATTATTTAGTAAAATTTTGTAAATTATATGCGTACATCCTTTAAATAAACGCTATCGCACTTTCCCGCCAAACCAATACTTGTGGTTATGTGTGATGCTATATAGCTGAATGGACTCACCTGGCTCGCTCATTATACTTGCTCTGTCCTCTTCGTCAGTGTCCTCTTCAGATTCACGTCCACCACCGTCCTGTTCTGGAACAGAACCGAGGTTCCTGATACCAATGCTGGTGCGTCTTCTTCCCATACCTGGCCCCATCGCGCTGTAGACCGAAATATCTGATGTGATACATTCACACAACTTTCTCTCTCAAAGACAAATTCAGATATTTATACTGTAGTATTCTTAAATTGATTACTCTATCCTTATTGGATTAGCACGATATATTTTCACCAAGGAAATGTTTCAAATTAATGAAGAAGCTCTCAACATGCAGAAACAGCATTCAAATGTTTATTCTTGGTAACAAGCTTTTGTGCTGGAAAGAAAAGAAAGGAAGGAAACAGGGAAAAATCGGAAGCTTATAAGCATGTACGTTAGATGACGCTTAGGAAAGGTTTAAACTTGCAATATGGAATATTTTGATAAAGGCTAACACCACAAAACAAGTTATTTAACAAAAATTGTGCATTGTAATGTGCACTTCATTTTTACTGTTACAAGTTTTTATGTATCTGCTAAGGTTTCCTTGTTATACAAATTCAATCAAATAAGGAAGACTTCAAGATAGGTATATATACGTTTTATTTCTCATGTCAATAGGTATATGAAACCTGTGATGTTCTAACAAAAATCGAGAGTTGTTTTTGAAAAAATAACAACGAAAGCTGCCCCATGTAAAGTTTGGAGTGGGGAGCTTTTCTTGAAAATCTTCGCGTCGTAACCTTGGAAGATGTCGAACTTAAATACTATTTTTTATATTTATCTGACTTTTCAGTTTTGAGTTATACTGTTCGCACGACCTTTTTATAATTTTTTCCGTTCAGTGAACCTCAAAATGTGTATTTTCGGTGAAGTCTTGATATCGAATCCTTGTGTGGAATACGATATTTCCTATTCCCTACTGTGGGTAGGTGGTATAAAAGGTAAAAACAATGAACCTGTTATAATGAAAATGGAAATTGGAGCGTTATATTATTATTATTATTATTATTATTATTATTATTATTATTATTAACTTTAATTTTACAAAAGGTACCAGTAGAGAAAGTAGTAACGTAATTCGAGATTTAAAGATGGAGTAATTCAAGATAAAACATAAAGGGAGTCTACTTGAACTATGTGAGCAGAGCTGCTACTAAGTTAATGTTTAACAATAATACTCTTACCAACATTAATAAATACACTAAATTTTAGTTACCGCTCAATGTTATCTAGCCTTCTGTTAATCTTCTCCAACGAAGTATTTATCATCAGCAGCTGCAGCTTGTCTTCTGATGATTTAGGATGAGTACACATGGCACAACGAAAGAGGCCAGCCATAGAGAACTCTATAGAACCTTCTTCTTCTGCTTCTTTCTCTGCGCGGCGTCTGAGAAACCCGAATAAAGATTTCTTGTTTTTCTTGGCTTCCTCCATGGCTTTCCTTTCTTCCTCTAATTCCTGTAAGAGAAAATCGATTATTGAGCCATTTATGTCGATTGTAATAAAATACGTTTGGAAAAGATTATTGATTCTACTGCCCATGTGCAACTGAGAAGCTCCACTAAGGTAACTTTACCTAGTTCTCGAAAATCACAACTCAAGTCAAGCAGGTATGAATAAAGCAATGGAAGAGTAAGTCTGCTTTTCATTCATATATAGGAATAAAGGATACTTGTATTCCGAAACTAGTTTTGTGACAGGAGCCGAGAGATAGTTCAGATGGCAAAGATAGTGGCTGGGGCAGGTTGCGAGCTCGATCTCCATCCCTCATCTCTTGTTAGTTTCAGGATAACAGGATCAAGCAATGAGGATCTGTCCGCCTCGGCGGTACTGTGGAATTTGCTGCGTGGAAACGATTTCTCCCTGACTTTCGGTTAGTTGAACCCTTGTCGGTGCTCTCAGGAGGTGCCTCTTCGGTGTGAGCTCTTTTCGAGGACCGTCTGTAAGGTGTTCTCCAAGAGGTGCCTCTTCATGGTGGGTTCTTTGCGACAACTGCTCATGGAGTGCTCTCCAGGAGTTTCCTTTCGTAGTGGGCTAGCGCATCAGGTTAGCACAAAATGGAATGATTGGGACCCTATTTTCCTTAGCGCGCAAGGCCCTCCGTATCTGGTCGTCCTTCTAGCCTTCCATGTTAAAGAAAGGCTAAAACTTCATCCCTTCCTCCCGGAGGTCGCTGTAAGACATAATGGGGCCGTTGCGACTTACATAAGTGCCGGGCTTCATAGTTAACCATTATTAAGTTATCTTTGGAAGATGTTCGGAAGAACAATTAATTATTATTGATTGGCTTACGATTGTAAGGACGAAAGTAAGTACTTACGATATTGTAAGTCGCCATTGGGGTATGTTATCTCAAAATGAATTTGAAAACGCATTTGGTTTACCGGAAAAAATGCGAGTCACGAAGTTTAATGTCCCACTGTTATGTTCCAAGTTAGCTCTCAGTTGATTGAAGTAACGCCACCGAAATCCGAATATTCGTGGTTCAAATACCGGCTATGGTATTAAGTATTTTCCTCTGATTCTACCTTTCCAACTTTAGTCTGCACACGCATGTGTAATTATCGTTACCTGATGTTTCTCTATTGTATTTCCTACCTCCTTTACTATTTAAATCTTCAAGGACATACAAACTAAAAGCTTGAGTTAGACATCTCTCGAGGAATAAGCAACCACTCGACTACAGCTCGCTCCGTATGGGTGATCATCTCAGTGTAGGATAGGATGGTGGGAAAGGAAACGAAATTATAAAGTAAATGATAATAGAAACTATGTAAGCAAACAGCCTGACGTAGCATTCGCCCAACCTTAAAAGAAAACTGCAGTAAGCTTCGTTCGAAACTACCAATAGGTAAATTTGACTGTTGACTGACCCTCCACCTTATAGAAATAATTTATTAATTCATTGCACCGTATGGGGTAAGCAAATCTGTAAAAATACCCAAAACTACAACGGAATAATACTCCTACATCTCATTCTGGAGAAGACTATGGTTGCACGTTATCCAAACCTCAAAACTCACCTCTTCCGTCTTATTAGTGGCAACTTCTCGCGTACCCCAGGTGACCACATTTAGGTTGAAGATGGAGTACACGATGAGCAGAAGGTACATTGAAGGCACAGTAACGTAGTACACAACACCTGCAGGGAGACAGCCAAACTCCTGGGGGTGCAGGAATCCGGCAATGACCATCTCTCCAGCTACTACGAAGAAGAAGAGAGAAGAAGGCGCAAGAGGACCGTCCTCGTTGATCTGCAGCATGATGCCCACAAGTACAGCCATCATCACCAAGCCATACACTGCACTGATCACCTTGGCTGCCAGCAACTATTGATGCAAAAAGCGTCCAAAATTAAAAAAGCTCTTAAACGCTGGGCGGATTAACCAGTTGCCTGACCTAAACTGAGATACAATCGCTAGACTTACAGGAATTATTGTCCGATAATGAGAAGAATACCAGCAACCGCAATGTGCCTATAAAATATTTTGTTTACCCTCCTCACCTTCATGGAGTATAACACTAAGCATTAGCGCCACTCTTACCAAGTGATTCCAGAGGGCGTGCAAGATCCCAGTTTGACGTAACAGTGAAGCGATATGTGGACAAACTACAGCCCCGTCTCACAATTGATTTCTCACTCGCTTCTTGTGACCGTCGGACAATAATTCAGAAGGTTTTAAGTAGAATGCACACAGTTTTACCTTCTCTACTTCTTACTAATGGCAGGAGAGGAAGTGTTGTGTTTCACCCAAGAATTCGATATCGAGATACATGTTTTATGGCATCCTGTTTAGGCATCCCCATCCCCCAAAATTCTTTGCGCGCGTGCGTGTGTGTGAACAGCATAACTTTAAAATGAAAAGTCCGATAAATACAACTTGGTATATAAAACCATCATCTTCATAGGATGCAACTCCGCCCTTCCGTCCCTCCGACTCAAACTATCTTTATATAGAAAATTTGTAGGTTTCTTTCCCTCAAAAATTGGCCATACTGATTTTAATGTAAATAACATGTACTTGAGAAACGCGAGGAATAAATTGCATATCTCGAAGTTTCTATGAATAGCCGGTGAAGTCCTCTTTATTCTGACTGAATTTATTATAAATAGGAAACCATATGAGGAAGAATGTTGCTCCAAAAATGTAGGGCTCATTTAAATGTATAGTTTGTCTAATAATGTTTTTCATATCGTCAGCCACTTTTTACTTTCTCTACTACGTATAGTAAGTGGAGGAAGTATTGTATTCCACCCAAAAATTCGATACCGAGATTTCACCGGAAATATAGGTTATGAACCGCACTAAATTAAAAAAAAATTAGAAAAAGATCCGTGTGTGTGTGTGTCTGTGAACAGCATAACTCAAAACCGAAAAGTCGGATAAATACCAAACTTGGTATGTAGATTCAGTATCTTTCGAAGATCTTCAAGAAAATCCCCCGACCCAGACTAATCTTTACATGGAACATTTTTCGAAAATTTTGATTTTTTCAAAAATGGCTCTAACGATTTTGATTAAAATATCATATTTAAGATATTTTCATGACAAATAAAATGAATATCTTGAATTTTCTGGCAATGTCGCCAAAAGTCCTCTTCACTCTGAATGACTTTTTCATAGCTGGTAAACCGCAAGAGATAGACAAAATTTTTCTACACAAAAAATGTAGAACTGATTAAAACACATAATTTATGTCATATGCATTTTTTTGTGAAGTGAACATTTCCGAGATATTCCGTGTTATTTGTTTGAACTCTCCAATACTTATACTTTTTCTCAAATGGGAATTCGTTATTCGTCTTTTTATCTCCTGGAAATACGAAGAGAATGGAATGCTCCACATAGCAACCAGCTCTTAAAGGATTTGACTATCGCTTAAAGCCTAGCAATTCCCCTTGCACCCACAGAAAATTAGCAATAAGATTGCTAACATGAACTAGATGGAAAATAAGCATTTGTAAAAATAGTTTGTGCAAGCGTAGAGAAAGCATGTGAGTTTAACACATCGGATTTTTAAATATTCCATGCTTGGACTATATTTTACCAAGTATAGACGTGTCATTTGAGGGAATATGCTAAAGTCTGCGATGCTTCTGCTTTCTTTTCCAAGCATTGTCTCGTTATTACGACTTCTGGATTTATTCCTCCATGCTTCCGAGCCTTGTTTCTCCAGGTTGTATGTAACTAAGTGCTTTGCTTAATTTGAAATCATTTATAAGCTAAGATGTATCTTGAGTAACGCAACATGAATACAAGATTAACTTGTTAATAAATACTATAAAATGTAATCTAAAGTAACAAATAACCTTAAGTCTCAATAGATTGTAAACCAGAAGTGAAAAAAGTGTAGGAAAACTCACGTGTTGATAAAGGTACTGCTGTTCTCACCTGTATTTTTTCCTTGCAGAGCAAGCAGACGAACATATAGACGAGAATGGGTACAATGTTATAGAGGAAGCTTGTCCAGTTGTCGATCTTGAACGCTGCCACAAAGGCACCCACCAACATCAGGAAGATACTCCCTGGGCCGAGTATGGAGCCCAGCATCAGCAGACCCTATCAGGTAAATGGCAGAACAAATGATAATACAAACAATATTTTATTTCATTGTTTGAAATCCGAGCAGGAAGTAGCAGCATAAATTTTGGTACACACTTATGAACTGTTGTGTTTTTATAGATTAAAATATCTGCGCTAACTGTGTATAAGACAGGTAGAGAGGCGAATTCATATTCGATATTCGAACGAAGGATCTTCAGCTTTGCATGCTCATACACTTTAACAACAAAGTTACCTTGTCTATCTTCCTGAACCTAAACGATTCGGATAATTCCAGCAGTGTATTTGCTAGGGGCGGCTGGTGACTGGTGGTTCAGAAAGATAGCGATGCAATTTGAATTTGTTAAAGAAATAGACAGTGTACCATCAATTTTGCTCCAAATATCATCAGCATGTTCATTATAAATTTATCTGCAACTGTTATTACGAGCCATGCGTTTTTTAGGAAGGTCATTAAGATGCTGCAAATCATTCACATCATGTTTTATCCATCGGAAACAATAACTGCATAGTTTTTTGAAAGCTTTGGGTTACATTTTGCAAAATGTATTAATATTATTTAATAATTAACTTATACATCTGCCCTTTAAAGACTTTTTAGCTTAATAATAATACATTTTTTATGTTTCTAGCTTATTAGTTACAGCCTTAAAGTATTTAATTTTCGCTATGTTTTACAGTTTTATATGTTTTTATTTTATTTTAAATCTTAGCTCATGTCGTTATTTGCTAGGATTGATTTAATTGTTCTTTATAATCCGTTTGTTTAAGGTTTATTTACTTTATATTTTTAGCTTTCTTCCTTTCTTAGTGATCTGCATCTTTATTAAGCACTATTTCTGTAGTAGATTCCTTCTTTTGTACATAACAGTTGCTTATATGTTTGATTATTATTCATTACCTCATTTGTGAGTAATCTTAATTTTATTTATGTATATGCCAATGTAAAATAAACCTACAATTGCTTCACTATTCTAGTGAAAAGCAATTGATTATCTGATGGTCCTTGTAACAGGGCCAAACTACGTATTTCAGTGCCAGCAAAAGAATTATAATTTGTTATTCTGGTTAAAACAGTTTATTATTATTAATTCATATATACACTCATTCTTTGGTCTCCTCCATGGTGGAAAGTGTTAAGGCTGGTTCACAACCGCCCGAGAATTGTAACCAAAACGGAAACGAGAACGGGAATATATATATCGATTATCATATCGACCACAACGTGAAAGTCGATTTTGCGCATTGGGATTTCATTTGTTTTTAACTGACCAATGATATTTTTTCACCTACTTCCAATTTAGCCAACATAATGCGGGTTAGCCAACCTCAAAGGTCGATAGAGTAAACATTATCTAAATGCATATCCATTACATTTCCAATCCCACTAGTTGTGCCAAGCTTTCATTTCTTTATTTAATGGCACATATTAAAGTTGTTTATTGATTTTTTTTAATTTCCACCGGTTTTTGATGTTTTTTTGTAGGTTTTGCAATTGTTTTTGAGGCAATAGCCAGTTTTGAGTGCATATACACAAACTACAGATGACCCTATCACCAGAGGAACCAACGCTGAGGTTAGGAAGCACATTTACTGCTAATTCCTTCCAGTTTCATATTTCCAGCTTGCGACTATAGAGAGCACTAGGCTGTTTGATGTCACGGCCGCCTAGAATAACCTCTAGAGTGAAGAGTCTAATATGCACAATATGGATCTAATATGCCGTGCCCGGGAAGAGAACGAGAAAGTTAAAAGTTGGGCAACTCTTCTTTCCCGTTCCCGGGGCCCGGAAAGGCTTCCCGTCGATTGTGAACGCTCCCATTTGAATACACGCATTTCAACTTTCTCGTTCTGGTTACCGTTCTCGTTGGTTGTGAACCAGCGTTTAGTGCTACGATGTGGTGAAAGACAGTACTAAGCCGTTGTTTCTCAATGCTTGTGGGACTTCAGTACCATCTCATTTAGTAAACTGTATTGCTTTCCTTCAGTAGTTTAATTCTGTTGCTTAGGAAACAGCAGGTTGTAGGACTGACCAACGAGCAGAAGTTTTCATTTATGTATCTTTCATTGCAGTGCAGATTTGGTGCAAGTTTATTCTGCCATTTGTTTATTAATTGTTATTAACTTATCAATTGTTATTAGTTCAAATATATTGTTTATTTGTTAATAAAAAGGATTAAAGTTTAGATCTGGAGTGTTATCAGCAACCACGGTTACCAGATCCTCCAGGGCTAGGTTTGTGCTTTGATTTAGCAAAATTCAGTAATACACAGTAACGCTTCTCACCAACCAAGCAAGAAATCAAGCACCCTATCCTATAAACATACAACCTGCACTGATCCTGCATAGCGAAGTGAGAACTGCCATCATTAAACTAAAAAATGAGAATATACCTGGAGATGACGCGATGCAAAATGAAGTACTGAGACTAGCTGAAAGCCATTTAACACCCATAAATTTCAAACTCATCAACAAAATCCTAGAAACAGAGAATATCCTTGAACAGTGAAAACAAACAATACAATAGTTCTTCTGCACAAAAAAGGTACCAGAGTTCACACAAGCAACTTTAGACCTATAAGCCTGATGTCGGACATATATAGGTTCTACACCAAAATTCTAACAAGAAGATTGACGAAAATCCTAGATGAAAACCAACCTGCAAAACAAACAGGTTTCCGCAAAGGTTTTAGCACAATACATCACCTGCAAACCACTAACCAACTTATGAGAAAACAGAGGAATTCCACCTTACCATGTACGAGGGCTGATCAACAAAGACTGAGACTGATTTTTTCCTGTAGCTTCCGTGATAGTTTCGTATCTGTAACATAAATATTTGAAAAGAGCGGGTTTTATGTATAATGTTGTTAGGCGGCAGCACTCTCGTATTGGTAAGTTGGTAGTAATGCTCTATTTTGTAGACCCTACGTGCATTTCGCATACCAGACAATGGAGGTGACGCGAGAGGTGACGCGAGAGAAGCAGTACAGCGCAATCAAATTCTGTTTTCGTTTAAACCATACAGCCACCGAAACTTATGAAAAGCTGAAGCAAGCGTACAGTGAAGACGCACTACCTCGTGCAACAGTGTTTAGGTGGTTCAAGGACTTCAAAGAAGGCCGACTTGTCAGTGTTAAGCAAGGTGATGAGTCATGGCTGCAGCATTATGATCCTGAAGGAAAACAAGCCAGCACAGTGTGGAAATCGCCAGGTTCTCCAACACCAAAAAAGGCAAAAGTTGTTCCATCTGCAGGGAAAGTGATGGTGATCACATTTTTTGACTGTAATGGAATGATTTACCAGCATGCAGTTCCCCCTCATACTACTGTTACAGCAGCATACTACACGTCAGTATTGGCTACACTGAGGAAGCACATTGCAAAGAAACGACCAGAGCTTTCTCGGACTGGGTGGTGACTTCATCATGACAATGCACGGCCTCACGTCGCAAATCAAGGCATGCAGTTTCTGGCTCGATTCAACATTACCTGTGTACCACATCCACCTTATAGCCCCGATCTTGCACCCTGTGACTTTTTTTTTATTCCCATCACTAAAGGCAAAGCTTAGGGGTATTCGATTTGAGAACTCTGAAGCAGTGCTCAAGAAAAGTGAGGCGATTCTCAAGGACCTGACAAAGAATGGTCTGCAGCACGTGTTCAAGGACTGGCAGAGACGCTATAAAAAGTGCATTGAAGTAGGAGGGGACTACTTTGAAAAATATCATGTAAACATTGAATTGGAGTAATAAACATCTGTGAAAAAAATCAGTCTCAGTCTTAGTTGATCAGCCTTTGTAGGCTGTAGTAAGGCGTTCGACTCAGTCGAGCACCCAAGTATAATACAGGCACTGACGGCACAAGGAATAAATATATAGTACGCCCGGATACTACAAAAAATATAGCCAAGGTCTTGCCAAGGTGAAGATGTAAATAGATGAGCCATTCCGTCTAGAAAAAAGAGTTCGCGAGGGCGTTCCAATTTCTACCAAACTCTTCACCTGCATAATGAAGATACATTCCGAAAAATGAAATGTAACAAAGCTTTTGGAATAAACCTAAATGGAAGTTAGATTTTCCAACGATGTTCTATTCGCCAGAACGCCGGGAGAACTGCAGTCAATGCTGGATCAGCTGTATGAACATAGCAGAACTGCAAGACTCTCATTAAACAAACTGAAAACGCAGCTAATGCCTAACGGACCAGCAACCCCAATATTAATAGACAGAGTACCCATACATACGTAAGGAGTATACATATCTGGATAACAAATCTCCTTTCAAGAGAAAATATAGAATAAAGTACAAAGAAGAATCTCCCTAGCCTGGAAGGCATTTTGGGTCCTTAATTTTATACCGTTAGACAAGACACTAAGCAGGAGACTTAAATTCCATACACTGGAAACCTGGGTTTGCTCTGTACTACTCTATGGGCCGCAGAAATGGTCATTAACAGCAAAACAAACTAACAAAATCCAAATATTCCAACGGAAGATGCAACGCAAACACCTGGGTGTTGTCTCTGAAAGACAGAATCTCTATTGCAACAATAAACCAGTTATCACAGACAACAGACATGGCACAACTAGCCACCAGAATTACATGGAATAGGGAAGCCACGTTCGAGACTACAAGACAACAGATGCACATACAAGATTAACTTGTGCACCCCCCCCTCACCATAAAGGCAAGCGATTGCAAGGAGACGAGACCTAGATGGGCAGACCTCTTCATGGAGCACCAGGTCGGCAATGATCACGAGTAGTGAGACGAAGAAGAGACTGTAAATCCCTGGAGACATCTGTATAGTGACTAAATAGTAAAAGTGGATAAGTAGTGTTTTATTAAACGGTGATTGAATAACGCACCACACAAACAATCAGACAAAAGTGACTAAATAAATAGGTGCAACGGCTGATGTGGAGTAGCTCACCACGTTAGTAATAATGAGTTTTCCCTGTTTTTAGTTCCGAGAAAAACGAGTTTAGAAAGTTGAATTAGAGAAGAATTAAAGCCCTCTGGTATTTAAAATGGTACCTATAACGAGTACTAACAGGGAACCCTATAAAACCCTTAGAAACCTTTAGAAAACAATCTACAAGGTTTAATGTACATGCTTGGAAGCAATTTGGTTCAATTATAAAGCATCAACCCTATAAGAATGTGTCGACAAACTTTACTAAGGATAAATCTGGTTGGTGAGTCCTGCACTTACCTGGTACATGATATATGGCCGTGAAATATTGTCGTTTACTTTGACAGTGCGCTGGTAGTTGGAGAGCAGGTCCATGATGTTGGCCATGGTCGAGGGAACCCATCGCCTTCTCTGTTTGTAGAACTCCTCAAATCCTTCAGGACAATGAGTGTAGGCATCACTGGCGGCCGAGTATTCCACACGATATCCTCTTTGCAGCAGAAGAGTGCACAGCCAGCGATCCTCTCCTGTAAATACGATTCTGGGTTCAACGGAGTGTATGAGATGCAACTTCATTCCCATTCAGTTGAAGGCAATGACAAACCATAGCAGTGTTACCTTGTTTAGTAAGCCTTTAGGCAAGTCGTATTGTCACCCATGATCTAGCCTAAATATAGGTTCTAACTTTTTCTGCAAAATTGTATATGATTTTTGTATCATACAGAAGTGTTGCATACAAAGTAAGTGGAACATTCATATAGGACATGTACAAGCCAATTATAAGGTAGGTGCATACATTTTCTGAAATTAAATATACACTATGTGATCAAAAGTATCCGGACACCCCCACAAACATACGTTTTTCATCTTAGGTGCATTGTGCTGCCACCTACTGCCTGGTACTCATCCACGACCTCAGTAGTCATTAGACATCGTGAAACAGCAGAATGGGATGCTGTTTGTGGAACTCACGGTCTTCGAACGTGGTCAGGTTTCACTTGTGTCAGAAGTCTGTACGCGAGATTTCCACACTCGTAAGCATCCCTAGGTCCACTGTTTCTGATGTGATAGTGAAGTGGAAACATGTACAGCACAAAAGCTACAGTCCGACCTCGTCTGTTGACTGACAGAGACCGCCGACATTTGAAGAGGGTCGTAAAGAGTAATAGGCAGACATCTATCCAGACCATCACACAGGAATTCCAAAATGCATCAGGATCCACTCCAAGTACTATGATAGTTAGGCGTGAGATAAGAAACCTTGGATTCCATGGTCGAGCGGCTGCTCATAAGCCACACATCACGCAGGAAAATGCCAAACCACGCCTCGTTTGGTGTAAGGAGCGTCAACATTACACGATTGAACAGTGGCAAAACGTTTCGTGGAATGACGAATCACGGTACACAATGTGGCGATCCGATGGCAGGGTGTGCGTATGGCGAATGCCCGGTGAACGTCATCTGCCAGCGTGTGTAGTGCCAACAGTGGAATTCGGAGGTGGTGGTGTTATGGTGTGGTCGTGTTTTTCCTGGAGGGGGCTTGCATCCCTTGTTGTTTTGCGTGGCACAATCACAGCGCAGACCTACATTGATATTTTAACCACCTTCTTGCTTCCCACTGTTGAAGAACAATTCGGGAATGGCGATTGCATCTTTCAACACGATCGAGCACCTGTACATACTCCACGGGCTGTGGCGGAGTGGTTACACGACAATAACATCCCTGTAATGGACTGGCCTGCACAGAGTCCTGACTTGAATCCTATAGAACACCTTTGGGATGTTTTGGAACGCCGACTTCGTGCCAGGCCTCACCGACCTACATCGATACCTCTCCTCAGTTCCGCACTCCGTGAAGAATGGGCTGCCATTCCCCAAGAAACCTTCTAGCACCTGAATGAAAGTATGCCCTGCGAGAGTGAACGCTGTCATCAAGGCTAAGGGTGGGCCAACACCATATTGACTTCCAATATTACCGATGGAGGGCGTCACGAACTTGTACGTCATTTTCAGCCAGGTGTCCGGATACGTTTGATCAGGTAGTGTGCATCTGTTATAGCTGTTCACTCCATTTTTATTGGTGAAGAAAAATGAAGGTCACCGACGGAAAGAGTGGTTGTGCATTATCAGATTACAGAACATTAACTGTTATAACTTGTCTTCTATTCAAAAACTTGCCAGTGTGAATCAGCTTAAGAGTGTCAGGCCTGCCTTTGGACAGAATACCCATCTTTCATATACAGGGATATTTACATATATTTTTGTGGTTCAGTTCCACACGCAAATCAGAATGCGGTTAACGTTTACCTTTCTTCTTACTCTTTCTCTTCCTCTTCCTCCCCCTCTCTCCCTATCTATACAACCTAAATGACATGTGAAGTTTTGAAAATCGGTATTAAACTGTTGTTTTTGTGGGATGTTAGTAAACATTAAAGCATAAAATAAGAAGATATCTGCCAAATTAAACATTTTGGATAGGTTATACAGACTATAACCATGGAGAAAATAATCTTCGGCGTAATCAGCGTGAGAACTTCTTTAAGAACTACCATGACTGTCTTCTGAAAACGAAGCCTCTGACGAAAGAGTGTGTGTTAGTGAAAACCTGAAGCATACCTTGATCATACTGAACGTAATGTCTGGCTTCTTTGGCAGTAGTTGTGTATCTCTTCATGACGTTGTCATTCATGAGGGCTATACCTCGGAAGAGAGAGAAGCATCCAGGGGAGCAGAGGACGCAACCAATCATATGTTCTGTAGCCTTCTGCATCCAGTGCCCTATGGCATACTCGAATTTCTGGTACCATACCATTGGACCTATAAAGAAAGTACACACTTTTTTATCTACGCGTCTACTCAAGTAAAGCTTAAGCTGAGCTAATGTGTTACTGCATTGGAAAGCCTGCGTCACACAGTTGCAGTTAGTGTCGCCGTGAGCCACTTGTTTAGTTTAATGCCTCAAGAACTCAATTCTCACCTGTTCCTATTGGGTGAATCCTCCCACATGCGGCTCCCAGATGCTCGTTCTTCTTCATGAGGTCCAATAACAGGTGTACTGCCTCGGGCTTGAAGTCGATGTCCCCGTCCAGCGCCAGGATGTACGTGTTGCGAGCAATGACATCCTTCCTCGTGGGGGAGATCGGCAACTCCATGAGACGATGTCCCAGGAGGTAGTACATGTACATGACCTGGCTCCAGCGCTTCTTGTGACGGATCTTGGCCTTGTCTTTGAGGTGGGCTATGAGCTTGGTTTTCCCAGGCAGGGTCCATACGAGACGCCCCCCGTAAGGTGTGGGGTACTTAACAGGAGGCCTCAGGTGGTAGTTTGTGGAGTGAACTTCCGAAGCGGCTTCGTCAATCGTTTCCAACAGCGTGCGCACAAACGGGTTCACTATCACGTCGTCCTTCACTATCTCGTTCACTACTTCATTGGTGAAGGCGTCATCGAAAAATATGTGAGCTGTGGGCAGACAACAAAACTGTACTAATACGGTACTTGCAAGTGTTTAGCAAACTGTCCGTTTATCACGAAGTTAATTAAAAGCAATGAAACTGCGTTATCTATACCAATAATACTCACAGAAAATTTCTGTTTATGTGTTATATAGGGTAATCTCTAAAACCATTCAGCTGATCTTGTATAGTTCTTTCAGTATTGAAAACCTGATTCTTCCCGACGGGCTTAAGCTATAGGGTATTTCCAAAAGGGTTATCAATATTCATGTCACTAAATTTCAATCTTCTACGTCAGGGGTGGCGAAAACGTGACTCGCGAGTTATTTTGACTCGCAGGCGCCGTTCCCTCTCTGCAACCGTCCCGTTTTTTTTTTTCACATGCTACTGAGTGATGCAGTGCGTGTTGCATATTGGGTGACTCGCGCAATGAAGTCGTTTTCGCCAACCTTGTTCTACGTGGTGCCCCGGTCCCCGTCTGTTCGGCGTGTGACGTGCCGCTTACCGTGTCACATGTTCTCTTTGTTTGTCCGAGATACGCCCGTGATCGTTAGTTTTTGGCCTGGGTTCTACACTGCCCTCAGTTTTAGGCGATGACCCAGTGGCTGTAAGGCAGACCCTGCGGTTCGTTGCCAAAATCGGATTTTTTACACAAGTATAACTTGTCTTTTAGTTTTAGAGGTTTTTTTTTAGTCTTTTTAGACTAGATTTTATTCCATTTTACCGTCACGTTTTAGTCCTGGGTTTTATTCTCTTTTAACCTCATTTGTGCTCTTATGGCTATTTAGTTTTTAACTTATTCTTCTGCGTTTTTACCTCGACTTTTTAAAGTGTTACCTGTTTTTTTATGTTTTTATATGGGACCCCAATGACCTAGTTGTCGACGGGCCCTTAAACACCACTCCAACCAACCAACTAAATTTCAATCTGATGTCGTAGAATAATAATATAGGAGGATATTTTAACCCCTTATTGAGAAAAATTAGGATTTTTAATATCTTTTAGCGCAAAGATATAAAGGGGGTTTATATAACCTTTAAAATTGCGATATAGATAGCAGGGAGAGTTGCATATCACCGAATTCCCTTCTGATTTTGATTAACATTATTATCGGAAAGTGCTTTTGGTATGATTTTGACAAAGCTTTGAACAGCTGGGTTTTAGAATCATAAGCTACCTTAAAATTAAAAAAAACTGTCTACAACTAAACTACAGGAGGCAATGGAAATTATATTTAACTTACAACTTAAAAAATTATTCCTACTGTATTTTCAACCACTTACGTGTAAATCTGCACCGATTAACCTATCAGAGCAAAATCGCGTACAATTATACTACAGGGCTTCCGAAATTGTACGTTACCTTACAACTTGCAGAAACTGTTTACACCCTTATTTTCAGTCATATAGCACTCCAACATTTTTACTTTCTCTATCATATTCCTAGTAGGTACAGGAGGTAACGTATTCCACCCAAAAATTGGATATGGGGATTTCACCGGAAATAATATTTTGAGGCCCATGAACCCAAAACAAGCACTTTAAGAAAACTATCCGTGTGTGTGTGTGTGTGTGTGAACAGTATAACTCAAAAGCTAAATGTTGTATAAATACGAAAGTTGGTATTTAAGTTCACCATCTTTCAAGGATGGGACACGAAGATTTTCAAGAAAATCCCATCACCCAAAACCATCTTTTACATGAAGTTTTGTTTATTTTCTCACAAATGGTTCTAATGATTTTGATTGGAATACCATCTGTTTAAGATATTTATATCACAAATAATATGTACCTACATCTTGAGACTTTTTTGAGGAATAGACTGTGAAGTCCTCTTTATTCGTAAAGAACTTTGTATCATTTGGTATAAGTGGCAAACCATAAGAGATAGACAAAGCCTACTACACAAAAAATGTATATTTCTTTACAACACACAATATTTTAAATAGCTTTTTTGTGCCATAGGTGTATTTTCGAGATATGCATTAGCTATTATTGGTCTATTTCAATAATTTCGCCATTTTTTAAAAGCGCTCTCGCTGTTCACTTGTTTCTCGCGATGTTATAGAAAGAACATGGAACTTCCAGCCCATCATATAACGTTCAGTTTTTAAACATTTGACTATCGCTATTGTCTCTGTACCTATAAAGAAGTTTGTAAAGAAAATATTTATGCAAGCGATTACCTCCATCATCTTAAAGTAGAATAAGCTTTGTAACAATAATTTGTAGACGCTGTATAAAAATATACGATAATGGGTTGATAAAGTCGTGTGAATATAACACATATTTTTATTAACTATTCCTACTTTATGTCCAACCCCTTACTTTGTCAGTAGGGGCAACAAAATGTGTGTACCTGAGCTATAAGACTTGGAGAAAATTCTAAGGCTAGTTTATAACTTTAAGTTGCCGGCCCTCGTAGCCGTAGTCGCTGGAGTGTATAGCTTCGGCGCTCCGCCAAGCTGAGGGTTGTGGGTTCGAGTCCCGCCATGGGCATGGGTGTTTGTGTGTGCCTGTGTGTTGTGTAATTGCCGTAATAAGCGGCAAAGAATGCAGTAAAACCACCGTAATAATAAACTGGGTAAACAAGGGAGCTTTTAAAAAAACTAGTCCTATTAACATTTTGAATACGTATCTACAAATGTTCACCATTTAATAATCTGGACCAAAATATGGGCATTAGCGCTGTAGATCCCTACAATAACTTTAGACTTCTCGACTTTTAGAAACTATTCCATATCCTTATTTGCAACCCTTACATATACGAGACGTGTTTTTAAAGTAAGTACCGATAATGTTTTAAAAAAAATTGAACACTATTTTCCAAATACTTTATTGTCATTTATTACCTTACACCTTACACTACTTCTCCACATAGTCACCGCCGTTATCCAGGCGCTTGTCGTAACGGGAAACCAATTTTTGTATGACTTTGTCAAAGAATGATGCCGTTTGGAGCGAAGTCTGCGCTTCTTGTTTCACAATATCATCTTGTTTCACGTGTTTTCCACCAAGGAATTTCTTCAGATGAAGAAACAGATGAAAATCGCTCGGTGACAAATCCGGGCTGTTGTGAAACTATAATGAAGTACAGCTTCATCACAGCTTTGATCTCGGCTTTACTTACTTCAAAAACACGCGCGGTAAATATTCACTGTTTGGCGTATATGAATAGAACCTTGTACACACTCGCCTTAGGTTCCGGTGACGATTATAGACTACCAATTTTTTCAATCCCTTATGTACAAACTTGTTGAAGATAAGTAAAATACCAAACGTTTAGCGGGGATATCAGCTTTACCTTAAACGTTGTATGGCACGTTTTATATCTAGGAGTTGGGAAATTAAAATTAAATTGAGTTTTATTTATGGACGTTCTTTAACTGCTGCAGTCCTCAGCATTCCGTTCTATATTGGGCATGGAAGACCTGTAATTTTGCTCAAAGACCTTTTTTATCTGGCTTGAGGTACTTTTGCGTGCCGTAAATTTACGACCGGGACCACTGGCTTTACTTCCCTTCCGAAGGAAGCCAAGCTAAGAATTTTTACGCCCGAAAAAAATCCACCGTCCCACCTGCGACCTCGAGAACTAGAGGCTAGCATGGTAACCACTACACCACGGAGGACGATCTAGGAGTCGGGTCTCACCGACTTAGGGGCCAAGTAATTTACCTAGATAAGCCCAAGTTCTATAACATTTTTAAACAATGTAAAACTACCTTATTAACTTTCCATATCAGAAATTCCTGATTTTTGCCAAGCTGATGTTCCTAAGAACTGTCAAATAAACAATATAAACGACGATTATAAGATACACATTTAGAATTGTAGAAAAGGGTGAAAAGTCTTAAGGAACTGTAGTTATAACTAACTGTTAAAGGAATTTAAGTAATTTGAGGCTTTTTGGGCCGATTTGGAATTATTTTATTTTTAATATGCCGTTTCTCGTAGTTTCTCTCTCTCTCTCCCCCTCTCTCTGATCCCTTTTTCTCTCTCAGCCTCTTTTACGTCATCATTTCACGTTTTGTGCTTTTTCTGGGGTGTTAATAAAAATTAAAACAAGTGTAAGCTTTAACAGTACACACATTTGTGTTTGTTCCTTACACTTACAGTGCGATGGAACACTTCTATTTCTTGTAATCGATATATGCACACGAATATTACAATCCGTAACGAAAAACATTTATAACTTCTTATATTCATCCAATCGAAATGATGCATATAAGAGAACTTGTTATATACATTATGCTTACAGATTTATATTATTTCGCATTTAAAAAAAACTTATCGTAAGCCAAATGTTTCAATCATTTAATTTTGCACTCCATTAGAAGCTCCCTTATCGAAAAGTAACTAAGATGTCATTTGTATATCCGATTTTCCAGTGGGATCTAAGATATACATATTGTACGTTACATTACAAGATATGCGATGGAACACTACTGTTTCTTGTAATCGATTTATGTACACGAATATTACAAGGCGTAACGAAAAACATTTATAAATTCTTATATTCATTTTTAAAATACTATTTCTGGTTTCAGATTTGCTCATCATATATGTATCATTTATTATTCATTAAAAATCGAAAATTTTCAGACCAATTTCGGCTGTAGTTTTGTTATTTGTACAGACTTATAATGCTTTAAAGTTTGAAGTAATTTTTAAGAACACTATACTTAAGATTGATCGGAAGAATCAGTAGTATCTTAAGTAAACAAATATATCTTGGGGAGAACGCAAATTGTCCATGCATGTTTGCACCTGAAATAGACCTACAATTCTCATTCGCTAATGATATAACTATCTCTTTGTTTAACCGATTTAAAATGAATTTTACTTAACCCAGAGATTAGCAAGAATAGATGTGGAAATACGTGTCGTTGTATAAACTTTCATTACCGTTTGAGACTTAGGATTTCGAAAGACAAGAAAACGGGAAAAGTAAGATTGAAGTGCCCTGCCTATCTGGTGCACAAAATGTATTGCACCGTGTGTTGCATAGTTATTTTTGTATAAACTCCTACCTTCAAACTCATAATAGTCCGGATCAACGATTTTGAGATGTTTCTGTGCAAGTCGTCGAGCACTTTGGTCCATATCCATACGTAAAATAGATTTCAACATCTCCATCATCTCTTCTCGGGTCTCATGCCACATTGTTGCGCATCCGTAGATGCGTGGAATCCTGTCGGAAGGCTCTATCCTGCCTGCTGCTCCTGGTGAGATGGCAGCGTCCAGTTCTTGTTCTGCCTCGTGGCCGATCTTCTCTAGGTCCTGAAACAAGGTCATTCGTTTGGTAGGTACTTGGAAAAGTGTTGAAAATGACTGTTTTGAAATGTAAGATGAATGTCTGCACAAACCTCGGTCGTCACAATTTCCTCGTCCTGTCTAAACCGATTCAGAGCCAGCGACTGGTCAACGAGATAGCCGTTGTACATGGGCAATCTGAAAATCTTCTCCGTAGGAGCCAAACGTTCGATATGAGGAGTCCACAGATGTCTGGTGATCCAGGTCTGAGAGAACACCCAGAGTATCCAAACCCAACCACAGTCCCCTATCAAGAACTGTCCCAGAGGTTCATAGTATGGCGGCGACTCGAAGAAAATATGGTCCGGGATGAAGCCACGGAAGTAGCAGGGATCAGCCAGACGAAGACCGCATGCTGTCACAGCCAGTGAGATTGTGAGTGGCACAGTCATGTTGATGGGGAGAGCCAAACCCACGATCTGGATCCTGATGCGGCAGGCAAACTTGCCCATTACGTAGCAAATATATGCGCTGCCCACTTGTATTATCATCACCCACAGCGGGGTCAGGTTCTCTATCTCTATTGTGAAGTACCGTCCACCATCTATAGCCTCGGATGTTGAGCTGTTCCACAGCGACATCACCTATAGAAACATGAATAACATAGGTGAATGTATTAGCTTTGAAGCGATCGAGCAATTTATGTAGCTCCGTCTCTACTGATGTGTTTATGATAAAATATAATAGATATGTTCCTTGTTTAAAACCATGAACTTTAATGTGTATTTTCTAGCTTTGGGATTGACAGGTGTGGTTGGGAGTTTATTCCCTGCTTATGTAGATACTGACTGGTTGGCACACGCATATAAACATAGCCTTTAGGACCACGAACTTGGAACAGCAGACTGTTGGCATATACTCGGAAGTATATTTCAAAGTGATAAATAAAGCTTGCTCGAGTATGCAACTTAGGAACTTTATGCATTAATAGTATAAAAAATATCTGATGTGTTACACTCACATGACTTTCTCTACTCTTGTACAAACTATTTTTACAAACGCTTATTCTCCATATGCTTCATGTTAATCGAGATATCGAGATGTTAATCTTATTGATAATTTTCTTGTAGATGCAAGGGGAATTGGTAGGCTTTAAGCGATAGTCAAATATTTTAAGAGCTGGTTGCTATGTGGAGTATTCCATTCTCTTTGCATTACCAGGACAAAAAAATGAATAACGAATTTGAGAAAAAGTATAAGTATTGGAAAAGTTAAGGGAATAACAAGCAATATCTCGAAAATGGTTCACGCAACAAAAAAAAAAAAGGTATATGACATAAATTGTGTATTTTAACACGATCTACATTATTTGTGTAGTAAAATTTTGTCTATCTCTTATGGTTTACCAGTTATGCAAAAGTCGTTCACAATGAAGAATACTTTTGGAGACATTACCAGAAAATTCGAGATATACATTTCATTTGTCGTGAAAATATCTTAAACATATGATATTTTAATCAAAATCGTTAGAGCTATTTTTGAGAAAATTAAAATTTTCGAAAAATGTTCCATGTAAAGGGTAATCTGGGGTGGGGGGTTTCTTGAAAGCATTCGTCAGGCATCTCTGGAAGATACTGAACCTAAATACCAAGTTTGGTGTTTATCCGACTGTTCGTTTCTGAGTTGTGCTGTTCACAGACACACACACGGACATGTTTCCAAAAATGCTTTTTTGGATTCAGGAGGTCTCAAAACATGTATTTCCGGTGAAATCTCGGTATCGATTTTTTGGGTGGAATACAATACTTCCCCGACTTACTATACGTACTAGAGAAAGTAAAAAAGTATGCCTGTGTTTTATACAATATGTGTATTATTTCTCCTGTGACTGGCTTTACTTCTGTCAAATTTCCGACAACATATCAATACTCCAGAAGTCAAAGCATTCCTTACTTAGTAAAGAAAGTAAAAATGTAGTGTGAACTTTACTTCTAAGAAATCAGCATTCTCCTAGAAATTGTGGAACAGCATAAGCATGTAATAGAGTACAACCAACCGGACAAATTAGGTACTATGGAGCATGCAAAACCAAACGTAGCGTAAGAGTGTATGTTTCCACTTGCGTATAACCTCAATGTTAAGAGAAACGTTTTTGACGAGAGGACTTTGTTACTGAAATATGAAGTAATAAGCAATGCGACAGCAGTGAGGACGAAAAAGCATACAATAAAAGTATGAAGCATAAGTTTAAAATTAAACTTTGCTTACCAGTTGGTTTTATGTTTAATTGTATCACTAATCATTTCTGGTCCCATCATTGCCGACTGCTTACGTAATCGAAACCTCTCGTAGAATTCTCGGTCACTCCATACGTGAAAATAAATTGGACGCATTCTAAACCTTCTAAGTTGTCTTCTGAAGATGGTTTTTGCTTCACGTATGGAAAGCCAATTTGAAGATGTATTATATTTCGACTTTTGGGGAGCCGAACTTGAAGTAGGTTGCAACCGCACGTATGGTAAGAAGTTTCCGGTAGCCTTCGCCCTAATGTACTTTCCGGTGGTCTTTGCCCCCAAAAATGTTTAAAAAATATTAACTTTGTAATTTGACTGTTTCTTTATATATTACATTTATGTTTGCCTCGGCTGCGTCAGTATTATTGTTAGAGGCATGTTTCTCTTTGCAGGGTTGTGGTGCGAGCGAAGAATGTAGGCTTACACAGATTATAATTTTTAATTCACTCCTTTTTTTTATTAATTCTTGACACGATTTTAATAACACTTCACTGATATAGAGATCTGTGAGATTATTTTGTTAATTACTGGCACTTTTTAACACGTAAACTATTTTCGTCTCACACGAATACCTATAAAATTTCTCGAGGACGCATCTGGAGGACAAACAAAGCGTCCAGTTATGAGCACTGTGTACAAGCAACTGACTTCTAGATTTATAAATTTTGCTATATTTTAGTTTCTCATTATTGCCTCAAGGTTACCTCATTGTTAGCAACTTTTAACCTATTATTCTCACAGCCCCTACATTATTAAATTACGTAATACATTCAGATGACATTATTACACATGTATACAATAATATAAACATTTACAATGACTGTAATATACACTTTTTATATATTGTTACATACACATATTGCTTTAAGGCGGGCTGTTATTGAATTTATATATTATATAATTATACTGAAATCATTTAAGTGTTAAAATACTGCCTCACTTCTGTTGTGTATATAGGTTAAAATAATTTCCATTTCTTGGTCACTAATATCGTCTTGTTCAGAAACATGGTGACTCCTAGCTTAAACCGCAGTTCAGTACAGTTTAAGACAAACCACATATAAGTTCTGCCTATCGCTTGCACTACGCGTTATAAAACTCCATTGTAACTAAAGCTTAAGCTTAAACCGTGAAGCCTAACTGATTAATTGCTCTGTAATGAACATTTTTCTTTGTTTCTTTTTAAATTGTCTTTGGAAACAACTTTCAAAGCGAATGGAAACATTTCCAAAACGAAGGTCCCTGGCGAGAAATTTATTTTAGAAAATGTCGTATTAAGTTCTGGACCATTATCACCAAGCGCCTGTCTCTACTCGTGCATGGGAACACTACTGGAGGAGCTAGGTAATAAGGGCAGATTTAACCTTGGTGGCATTGTGGTATCTCTGGACACAACTTGAAGACACGGTTCTTACGATCGTCCTGCTATATGACGGTACGCAGAAACAGGAGAAATAGGCATTATCTCAAATGAAGGTTATTTACCTTGGTCACATTAAGGTGTCGAAGCGATGTTACGTTGGACCTTATCTTTCGATCAGCTTACTACAGGGCAATCCCAAGAACACGAGAAAGAAGCTCTATGGTCGCTAGCTGTTGAAATCAAGATCACCTACCTCAATTATCAGGACGGATTGATAAGTCCATGACTTTGGCGAGAGATTGCGTTCTAATCACAAGTTTCTTTTTTATACCCAAGTCTTACATCTACTCTGGGTGTAATCGCAGAAATTCGTTGTTAATTTTTCTTAGAATATTGTTGCGAGCGTCCAAAATAAGCAGATGTGTGTTGCATCGTAGAAAATGGAGAAAAGTGAATTTCGTGTTCTGATAAAGCACTATGTTTTGCGTCATAAGACGGTGAAGGAAACGGAATAAAAGCTGAACAAGTATTATGGGGACTCCGCTCCATTACATGGCATGGTTCACAGGTTCACAGAATTTCGATGTGGCCATTCGAGCACAAGAGTTGCCGTGCGCACATGACGGCCGGTTGAGGTCACAACGGAAGAAATGGTGAAAAAAGTTCAAGATATTGTGTTGGAAGACCGCCGAGTGAAAATCCGTGAAATAGCCAAGACCGTAAACATCTCGAGTGAACGGGTGTATAACATTCTGCACGAATTTTTGGGTATGAGAAAGCGTCAGCAAAATGGGTACTGCAACTGCTCACAGTTGAGAACAAGCGGAATCGTGTGACACTTTCACAGGGATGTTTGTGCATGTTCCAGCGCAACCCAGATGAGTTCTGGCGGCCTTACATCACGATTGATGAAACAGATCCATAACTATCAACCTGAAGCCAAACTACAATCAAAGCAGTGGATTTCCTTCGGCGAACCTGCTCCAAAGAAAGCACAAACCATTCCGTCGGCAGGAAAAATCATGACAGCTGTTTTTTGGAATTCACAAGGGGTGATAGACCTCCAATGTCCGAAAAAGGGTAAAACTATCAGAGGTTCATATTATGCAGCAATGCTGGATCAGTTTCACAGGGAATTGTTAAAGAAATGACCTCAGATAATGCATCCGCACATAAGTCAGCCATTGCCATCGCAAAATTTATGGAATTGGATTACGAACTGCTACCTCATCCACCATATTCTTCAGATTTGGCTCCGAGCGACTTCTTCCCCTTCGCAAACCTGAAAAACTGGCTCGCTGGGAAGAAATTCACGTCTAGTGAACACATCATGTCGGAAATAACCTCATATTTTGAAACTTCGAAAAATCAAATTGGAGAAACGTTGGACAACGTGTATTGAATTGAAAAGAAATTATGTTGAGAAATAAAATTTATTTTTTGGAAAAAATTGTTATTTTCTTTAAAACTTATGACTTATCAATACGTCCTCGTATAAGTGACGGAGAAATGTCGCGTTGGACTTAAGCTTAAAGATGTGGTCCACACGATCTTCCTGTCACAGGAACTCGAGTAAGAAGTGTGACTCTAAGCACCAACTACTCAAATTCAGATTACTTACCTCGGAGACATTGAAGTATCGGGGTGATGTCACATTGGACATGAGTTTGAAGATGTGATCCACACGACCATCATGGTAGAGGACGGAGCCCAGGAACACGAGAAAGAAGCACAACACCTTTATCCAGGGTATGAAGATGTAGCTAAAGTAACGGGTCTTCTTGAGGCGGTCTAGATATTCGCTGAGGGGTGTCTTGTCCATATAGTTTTCTGCCCAGCCGAATGATATCAAAAGTAGAGTCAGCGGCAACATCCATAACTCGGGCTTGGAGCTGGCGTCCAGCATCGTCCAGACAACGAGTCCTGTTAGCTGGGTAGACATGGCCACCACGTCCAGTATCTTGTACAAGTCGCAGTCCCACAACGGGAACAGTGCTGCAATCACAAAAAACACATCTGTGTATTCGTGCACTCGAGTGTGGCTATTGTTCTTATATTGATCAATAGAAAGATGGTCAGAAAACGCAATCACTCGAATAATTTTTGGTTTGTTTGGTTATTGGAACGTATTACTTCCATAGCTCCGTTTCAAAAATTCTAGGTGCTCAATTACATGATAGCACTTGAATGAAAAAAACCTGCACTTTAAATAGGGATACCTATGATAGGGAGAGCAAACAATGCATTCCGCCCAAAAATACGAAAACAATATATCACCGCAAATACACTTTTAAGATCCCTTGATCTCACTCCGCCCCCCCAAAAAAGGTAAAATAGATCGGGGTTTGCGTACATAACTAAAAGAAAGTACTTACATTGAACACCAAGCTTCGTATTTAATCCCCCACCGAGCGGGATGCCTCAAGCGGCAACGTTTGTGGCCCGCATTCGGGATGTCCCGGTTTCCATCGCCGGCGATAGCCCACTCTGACACATCGTTTTCCTGGGAATTTCCGAGGTCGTCCCAGGTTTCTTTCAGCCCCCGAATTTCCTGTCCATCTATTTCGTTCATCCTTCATTCCGTTGGTTTCCTACAGATTCGAAAGTGTGAGCATGGTATTTCGGTGCAGCGTGGCAGGAGGAAATGATGCTCTCTCTGAACTCTTTTCGTCCCTCGGTATTCGGTTGGCTTCCGCGGGGTATCTGAACACGCTTGAGGGGCTTTGGATCCCCTCTGTGCAGGGTGGTGTCCCCGGTCTGCCTAGGTGTCTACTACTGGAAACTTAGGGATCCTGTCATTGCTGTACTGTTGCTCCTGGATCCGACCGCTCGGTGTCTCCTCTCGCCTCATCCTTCCTCCCGGGGACGCCCCCTCGTGGGGTACAATATCCCCTGTGGATCAGTGTCGAATCCCCTCCGTTCAGGAAGATAAAGATTTAATACCACCATCTATTATGCAATACGAAAATTTCCACGAAACCCTCCCTCATCCCATACCATCCTCGGCATGGAAAAATGTTAATAATTCTTTTTATTTTCTCAAAAACTGCTGCAGCGATTGCAATTAAAATATCACATTTTTGAGATGTTGACATGTATAAAATGTATATCTCCGACTTGCTGTAATATAGCCCTTTAAGTCATATTCATTCTGATTGAATTTTGTATAATTTTGTGTACTAAATGAGAACCAAGACAAAACTAACAGAGGAAAAATTCAGATCTTATCAAAGTATACAATTGATATCCGAGAGAAATGTGTGTGGCATTAACTATTTCCGAGGTATTTACTGTGCGTTTGAATTTTCGTGTTCGAAGCAATGTAGTTTTAAGCATTAGGTCGTACATGATTTTGTTTCTCGAAGTGTCATGTGAAGGAAAGAAATTTAAAGTCAGCATATAGCTAAGAAGTGTTCACAGAAACCATTTTTGCCAACACGTATAATGATTAACATGAAGTAAATAGGAAAATACATCTCTGTAACAGCAAAGTCGTTTGTAACACGTCAGATTTTTAAATTAATATACCTAATTGCTTTGTCTATCGTAGAGTAAAGAATATAATGCATTCTACCTCAAATTAGATATGGAAACTTTACCGAAAATTAACCTATTAATGCCCCTCCAGACTGAAAACAGTTTTTATAAAAATGTAGTTAGTTTTAAGGGAGTGGGAGCGAGTATGAGTGTTTTCTCTGAGTTTAGTATATACTATACCTCATTCTTTTGTATCTCAACTGCCTCCTCGCTATTCAACCATTATAAAACCGACACTCGTCTCCATTCACTGATTTGGACGCAATGCATTTGTGCCAGATTTAATGACAGTTTGCAATTGAAAAGTGCGATTATATTTACGCGTAATGGATTTGCGCCAATGTTTAGCTAAGAATTTTCATTACTCTACTACGTATAGTAAGTTGGGAAAGTACTGCATTCCACCCAAAAATTCGATACCGAGATTTCACCGAAAATACATGTTTTGAAGCACCTAAATAAAAAATGCATTTTTTAGAAAACGGTCCATGTGTGTGTGTGTGTGTGTGTGTGTGAATAGCATAACTCAAAAACGAAAAATCGGATAAATAATAAACTTGGTATTTAGGTGCAATATCTTTCAAAGATGCGACAGGAAAATTTTCAAGAAAAACTCCCCCACCCCGATTTCCCTTTACATGGAACATTTTTCGAAAATTTTGATTTTCTCAAAAATGACTCACGATTTTGATTAAAATATCATATGTTTCAGATAGGCGGCGCCGTGGCCGTGTGGTTAGACCGATCGCCTCTCACCGAGGCGGCCCGGGTTCAATGTGGAATTTGGTGTGGGCGGGTTTTCTCCGGGTTCTCCGGTTTCCCCCGTCATTCATTCCACAAACTGCTCCATCATCACCTTTCCTTTCATCCATTTCACCATCATTTCGTTTCATCTACTCCCTTCCTCCCATACCAGGCATCGGGCTGATCACCCATCCTGGATATTCTGTCTGATCCATGAGTGTCTGCTCCTCGACGGACCTCTGACCCCAGGCACCCGCTTGTAAGTCCTGGGGGGTGTAAGTCCTACATATGAGGAGGTTAAACAGATAAATAAGAAAGGAGAAGAACATTTAAGATATTTTCATGACAAATAAAATGGGAATGTCCCCTAACATTGTGAATGGTTTTTGCATAACTGGTAAGTCATAAGAGATAGACAAAAAATCTAGATCTCATTAAAACACACCATTTATGTCATATATATATTTTTTCTGAAGGGAACCATTTCCGAGATATTCCTTGTTATTTATTTGAATTTTCCAATATTTACACTTATTCTCAAATGGGAATTCGTTATTCATTTTTTATGTCCTGGACATACAAAGAGAATGGAATGGAGCCACATAGCAACCAGCTCTTAAAAGATTTGACTATCGCTTAAAGCCCACCATATTCCCCTTAGCAATAAGATTAACATGAAGTAGAGAATAAGCGTTTGTAAAAATAGTTTGTACAAGAGTAGAGAAAATCATGTGAGTGCAACACATCAGATTTTTTTCTTAAGTTGGTAGCGCACGAACTATGTTAGTGCTCAGGTGGCGTGTTTTGTTTAAGTAGCAGGCACATTGAGTCGGAGAAGATAAACATTGTAACGCAGGCTAGTGAATAGTGAAGGTTGTCATGGAGGTAGTCCAAAGGGGCAGCAATAGAGGATAAGACTTACTTGTAAGAGAATTTCAAGTTTCGTAAGGGTACACATATATAGATAGGCGTATACGTTGGTATTGTACAGAGAAGAATTGCCCCGTCAAAATAATAACCTTAAACATGGTTACGAAAACTGTAGGCGGTCATAATCAACATAGTAATAAAAGAGGTGTCGTACGGCAAAAATTACGTGTGTCGTGTAAAAGGAAAGTGACTAGTGACATTATAATAAGTACAACATTGACTGAGAATCCAGAGAGTTGTGCTAGTGTGTTACATTTCATGACGTTAAAACTAATACGAGAAGCAATCTACAGAGAATGACGCCACCATATACCGAACCTATCAAAAACTTTACTTGAAGTTCATGAAGCTGTAACTAAATTGCAAGTAAAGTCCTCTGCTAACGATTTTGTGCTACTGAATGATTGCGAAAACAATGTGATTATTTTCGGATGTGAAAGCAATTTGCAATATTTGTGCGAAGCAGAAACGCTTTTCGTAGATAGAACTATCAGATACAGCGCAATATATTCCACACAGTTATTTACATTGAACTCCAGCAGTTTTTTGTTTACTGCCAAATAAAATAATTTATATACCTATATATCCATTGGTGTTTCGTTTCATAGTTGAAAAGTGCAAGTGTATAGGTTTGAAACTTGAACCTAAGAAAATAGCAAATTTCAAATAAGTCAACGTTGAGTGACACAACTAAGGTATTGGGTTTTAGATTTCATCTCGACCAGGCACGGTGGCATAAACTACACAGCATTGGTCTAGCAACTGTGTTCAAGGACAATTCATCTGACGCTGGTAAGTAGCTTGAACATTGTTTTGGTTTGTCGTATTTACCTCCACATGAAGGAGGCGATTGTTTTGTGTTTATGACTGAGAATACACCGTTATACCGAAAGATTGAACAGTGTGGCGAATATCCTGTAGATTACTATATATCTGATGGGGTCATATATACTCCTACAGTATGGGCCGAGCTGTCGTTTGAAGCCACTCACACTACGAACGCGTGCGAGGTATTTCATAGCACATTAAACGCTTTAAATATCCTGAAATTTTCAAAATAATTTCAGTTTTAAAAAACATTCTAATATAAATAATTTGAAAATTAATGGCATGCACCTGCAGGCCAATAAGGGAAGGAAAGTAGAAAACAAAGAAAAGAGGACAGAAAAATACAGCAAAGGCCAAATGTCTCGTATTGCTTTGTAAAGTACATTTCCCATTTGAACGTACCTCTCGCATGATAACCTGTAGTTGAAAATCTGAAATTATGACAATTTCCTACTGACGTGTACAAGCAAAATGTTTTGTATAAAGTATGCAAGTGCAAATTTTAATAATTTCACCAGTTTAATTTCCAATATGCATGTTACGATAATTTTTAACCGCACCAAGCGCATATTCCGCAGTTTGTAAGTGGGACTCAAAATTGTCGTACCATCTTAACGTGGTGGGAACCTAGGAACGAAAACGTACATATTAAGTCTGAGTTATTGGTGCAAAGGCATTACAGATATGCAGCAACCCATTGTGGCGCAATCATGGTGGCCCGTCACATTTGCTGTTGTAAATAATTTGGAGGCAGAAGGTGATTACTGCTTTATTTACGGTTTCGCGCAGTTTCTGTATGGCATGTACACAGAGCGCCAAAGTAAATCTTCGGCGGATTTTGTATCGTTTTCTGGGGTCTTTTGAGGCGTGTCCTTCACCTTACATACTGTAGAGCGTGATGGCTTGTTAACACAGCAATAAGAGCGAAAAGAGGGGAGGTTTTTGTCTTTGTTTTTAGGGTGTTATTGAAACCAAAACATGTTTATTATCTCAGAAACAGTCATGCCGTATACTAACGAAATTACTCGTGGACGTACCGTGGGTATGTGGGAGATTGGTCGCACTGTTACAGCAATTGCAACGACAGTACATAAAAGTGTTTTATAGCAAATTACTGGATTAAAATATTCCAGGAAAGTGGGGAAGAGGTCTACATACTCGTCAGAAAATGAACACTCCCCGTAAAACATCCGCACATGATGATATTCGTTCACTAAATGCAAATTATTACTTTCTCTACTACGTATAGTAAGTAGGGGAAGTATTGTATTCCACCCAAAAATTTGATACCGAGATTTCACCGGAAATACATGTTTTGAGACCCCCTGAATCCAAAAAAAGCATTTTTGGAAACATGTCCGTGTGTGTGTGTGTGTGTGTGTGTGTGTGTGTCTGTCTGTGAACAGCATAACTCAGAAACGAACAGTCGGATAAACACCAAACTTGGTATTTAGGTTCAGTATCTTCCAGAGATGCGACACGAAGGTTTTCAAGAAAATCCCCCCACCCCAGACTACCCTTTACATGGAACATTTTTCGAAAATTTTAATTTTCTCAAAAACGGCTCTAACGATTTTGATTAAAATATCATATGTTTAAGATATTTTCATGACAAATGAAATGTATATCTCGAATTTTTGGGAATGTCTCCAAAAGTATTCTTCATTGTGAACGACTTTTTCAAAACTGGAAAATCATAAGAGATAGACAAAATTTTACTACACAAAAAACGTAGATCGCGTTAAAATATACACAATTTATGTCATATACATTTCTTTTGTTGAGTGAACCGTTTGCGAGATATTGCTTGTTATTCCCTTAAAGTTTCCAATACTTATACTTTTTCTCAATTTCGTTATTCATTTTTTTTATGTCCTGGACATGCAAAGAGAATGGAATGCGCCACATAGCAACCAGCGTTAAAATATTTGACTATCGCTTAAAACCTACCATATTCCCCTTGCATCTACAAGAAAATTATCAATAAGATTGACATCTCGATATTTCGATTAACATGAAGCATATGGAGAATAAGCGTTTGTAAAAATAGTTTGGACAAGAGTAGAGAAAGTCATGTGAGTGTAACACATCAGATTTTTTTTGTTATAATTGACTGATCATGTTTAGAAACTAGAGATAAATATGTATATGGCTTACCGAATATGACATACATATTATGACAATAAAATTGGGCTATATTTTTGTCTATGATCAGCAATGTGTTAGTAAAGGTATGTTAACCAATTATAGCTTGAATTAGAGGGAAAACATGCTGCTTTATTTATTATTTAGTTACGTTTGCTTCTATGCAGCAACAAGCATTGGTACCACTGTGATAATACAGTTCTGTTTATTTTTTGTTATAAAGTGCTCCTATGTATTTAATGAATACCATTCAAAATTACTCGTAATTTGCACTCCCTGAAAATCTTCTCAAACTACACATTCCACTTTTCGCTACCTGGGCGCTCATCAAGTTTTCCCCTTAGCTTTCACCCTTTCAAAGCTGTGTCCTGCACTAACCAATAAGGTATGGTGAGGTGATCACGATAAGAGGTGATCAAACTGAATGCACTCAGTCTACCTCTTTCTCTTTTAGTCAATACGATCGAGAGCGTAAGCATATATTTCGTTTCTACGCCATTTTGTAACCTTTGTTGTGGATTGGTGTAACTATTTAGCAGAAGGAGTGGCGCACCCTTGCACCGCGGCCTAAAGCAACCAATGAAATGGCCATGGCATAGACGCGAGGTGCAGTGAGATTTTCTTTGGCGCTCTTTGTACATAATGCCACCACACGTGTCACCGCAGTACTCCAAGAGAATAGTTATTTATGATACAAATGTTGAAATCACTTTTAACATGTGTTATCATACACTGTTTTTAGGCAGCCCTGAAATTAAATTATAAAGTATTCACCTAAAAACGGTGTGGCAATAGCAGCATACATTCGGACATGGGCAATGATAAGCTCTATATAGTTTGTTGTTGTTTGATCTTCGTTGTTGTTTGATCTTCATATTACCAATGTTGACAACATGCTCAATTACACAATCATAACATTCTATAGTATATAGAAGGGTGTGGCAAAAATAAATCAACAGAAGACGTGTAACAATACTTTTATTAACGATATTAAAGATTATTATTATTCCTTTAATGTGATTGTGATGTTTATTATGTAATTGTTTCAATGTGAAATGTTAATTAGTAGTAGCATTGGTATTGATAACATCATTGATTATATTGCTTAGATTAGAAATAGTTGCATACATCAAAGAATCAGTTTCCGATGCATTCAAATAATCCGCTGTTACATTAATCCAAAGAAGGCCTCCGCTTAATATGCAATCCATCGCAGGATACAAGGGTGGTAACCATGGAGTATTATAAAAATGTTATTTCACTGACATAATCTTTAATTTCTAGTAGAGTAGCTCGTGTTAGAAGTACTACTTTAAATACCAGCTGCGTAAAACATTATAAAAGGCAGTAATTGCGTGTGAAAGTTGACAAACTTACCTAAGAGGGCAGGGATGAAGCACATACAATTAGTCAGCATTGCACCCTTGAGGACATCCAGTTGGGGAAGCACCACGAACACCAGGAGTCCCATGCCGATGGCGTGCAGGGCCTCCGGAACGAGAGCCACGCAGAACGTCGGGAAGTCGGACGTAGCGACAGTCTTGAAGATATACTTGGTGACGGCTCTGTAGAAGGTGGCGAACTCTGGCACGACGTAGGCGAAGAAGGCCATCCATAACCATGCCACTCGCTCTGTTTCAGGGAGGCTCACTTGGAACTGTCTCTCCCCTGCTGCAACATCTGATATTTCATTCTGTACAAAACAACTGCTGAATTCACGTTTACAGGCTGTTGATATGAAAGCGTTTTAGCTATAACCAGGCATAGGAATTTCTAAGCATTAAAGTCAGGACGAAAGGAAATTAAGTTGAACTGTTACTGGAATTAATGCAGCTTAAAAACCACCCTCATCCCTGGTATACTTCCTGCAAGATTTAGAAAAGGTACAAACGATATATCGCCTTCAACATCTAAGGTCACATCGTCGGTTTTGCCTATGGTACGATTGCTTATCGCAAATGATGTTCAAGCTTACTATTGTGTATCTTTCCTTTTATTTCTAAACATTAAATTCAGAAACAAACATTTACACTCTCACTCATACTTCGAGACTCTAGGAATGATGCGGAATAATCCTCGATAAAGAAAAATTCCCATCCTCCAGCCGAGAGTCGAATCCGGGACTCTGGATTTGGAAGCTAGTATGCTAACCACCTGATTACAGAAGCAGTCGTCCCTTCTTTGTAAGAGGCTATAAAGGCAAACTTTCAACAATCCGCGTGTGTTGGTTGTATGTTGTAGGTCCTGCAGTCAAAACAAGCTGAGAGTATTGTGGCCACGTGTTTCTGCAAAGTCTCTCTTTGTCTCTTTCCCTCCCTTCCTTGCTTTTTCTAATATTGTCAATTTATCCAGTTTCTAGTAGACCAATGTGACGTGTGCGTCTAAACGTTGAGAAACGGCAGTAAATACAGCATAAAATGTACTCAAGTTGTCAACGACTGAATTGAACAATAAGGTTCGACAACGTAGGCACTTGGCCGCGACTCTCTCCAAACTAGGTGATTGGCACAATCCAGCTAGAACTCCTCCCCTAGGTGTCAGCTTATTAGCTTTTTTCGAGCACGTATCATTTGCACCTATTCTAAATTTTGTGAGAAGTAGACGGCACTCACCAGATCGTGTTTACCTGCCGTCAGTGACTCATGGCCACTGTTGTTTACATTCTTTGTTTTGACATATGGCTTGATTGTAGATAACTTTAAGACAACTGCTTAAAATTCCTATGCCTGATTATAAGTTACAAGCTGGCTTGTCTAAACGTCGAAGGGAAATCTAATTAATTTCGTTTACATTGATCTGGATCTGTGTGATGAATCTGCCATTCATTTCTTGTAGTTTCGTAAAACCTCGTGGTATCGATGATAATGGACAACAAATCCCCCTAATACAGAGAGAGCCAAAAAGCTACGAACCGGCTGCGCAGTGTTTTTCCTGTCCGCGTCCTCGGCGCTCGTTGCAGTCTGCCGCTATATAGAAAGGCGTGGAAGAAACCATACAACATTTTTAGAACTACTTTTAAAGGCTTTGCTTATCAACTTTATGAAAGGAGATGCTGAAACTGGCCATCGTCGTTGTCCATATATTTTTGTCACCTCTTTAGGAAGCTATCCATCACTCGCCGTAGTTCACGTTGAGAAATGTTGGCAATTTCCTGGCGGATATTTTGTTTTAATTCTTCCAGGGTGTGTGGGTTTGTCTTGCACACTGTTTTAAGTTACCCCAGAGATAGAAATCGCAGGGGCTTAGGTCGGGGGACTGAGGGGGGCAAAAATCTCTACTAATAATTCTGTCCTCAAACACACTTTCATAAAGTTATTAAGTAAAGTAGTTTTTAAAATGTTGTATGGTTTCATCCGCACCTTTCTATGATAGCGGCAGACGGCAATGAGCGCCGAGGACGTGGACAGGAAAAACACCGCGCAGCCGGTTTGCAGTCTTTTGGATCTCCCTGTATTTTCGGGAAGGATGTGAAATATCGGCCAATGCTATATTCCTGATTTCGGTAACATCCCCCCTCCCCAACAGTGTTCCTATTTCTGGATTTGTTGTACATTTTGGCGATTATCGCAATAAACCTTCGTAACCTCACTTGGCCTCGTGGCTAATAAATAAGGATTATGAAGTTTTCACATAGTGCAAACGCAGCGAAAAATGGGGGGAAACTGGTGAATATGAAGATTCCCTACCCCCAGGCCACCAAGTTAACATTTTGGAAATGGCATATAGCTGTATCCAGATAATCGTCTCACTTGTTATTCATAAAATGTGGAGTTACTAATTTTTTATGCTACGCTAATAATGAACTTGATTAGAACATACCTACACAGGTAATACAGCAAATCTTTCTTACATAAAAATAATTATTAAAAGTATTGCATGCATGTCATGTCGTTACTAAAATCTGCTGAGTATTTACTCAAATAAAGCAATTTACTATCCAAACCATGTATACAATTTGATTCTGATGTGAGAATATCTGAAAATAAATAAATGAACCGATTTTTTAATATTTCAAAGGTTAAATTCCTGAACTTTTGAATTTCCACATCCTAATTATGTATAAAGAAATAACTTTACAAAGTTTGGTGCAATATGTTAAGCCGTTTCAAAATTATGCATTATAAAAACAAATATTAATATTTTTGTTTGAAATGTTCCTTAAAATGCAATTTTCATTGTTTCTAAACAACATTACAGAGTTGGGTTCTTTATAACTATAAAACAAGTTTGCTATGAAATACCGTTTAAAGTTAATTTCCATTTTTTAAAATAGTTTTAGTTCAATCCGAAGTTTCAGTTTTTGTAAACAATATAGAGTGGCTCTAAAAATATCGTCTCCACTTTAAAAAATTCCAGCAGTCAAATTAATGAGGAAAATTTGTCATTTTTAATCTGCACTAAGAAGAAAATATAGTATAGTTATATTTTTCATTTTATTAATTTTATCATTTTTAAAATTGCGATTTTTAACTTCGGTAAAATCATTTTGCATCTTTTAGTGCAGAAAAATGTTTCATTTAATATGTGCAAATGCTGTGAAAATAGTTTTGATCTGACGGAGGAAAATGTTTCAAATGAACTTCCTCGTTAATGTCTCAGCTTTTACGAGTACGTAAATTTATTTCTCCGTTAGTTTAAATCATATGTCGGTGATATTGCTAGGTATTATATAAAAGCTGCTCTGATGAATGAAGATAAAATGATTTTTAAACATATATGGAAAAGCTAAAATATCAATGTAGTTAAAAAAAAAGCTATTACAATAAAAAAGCATGAACTGTAATACAGTTTTTTCTTTCTGCACACTAAACATTATAATTAATTTGAGTGCTAAAATTGTTTAAAGCGGAAGGAGTACTTTCTGGAGTTATATGTAGTTACGAAACTTCGATGAGCTTGGTGGTATAAAGCGTGTGTCTTGCAGTAATACCTCCATTGTCAATTGTATACTGATAGTTTAAATGTTGTAAACTGTTCAGATATTATAACCAAGAATATCCACGTTTGAAAATTCGCACATATGAACTGACGTGAAATTCTGGTCATGACATTTTCATAAAATAGTTAACATTATATTTCAAATTCATAATTTAGAAACTGGTTAATTTATGTTTATTAAACTTTCTTACAACAAAATTAAAAAAAAAGTAGAGGAAATCTAGAAAGCTGCAGATGTATTTGAACCTTTACATCAGTCGTTTTATTCGAAAAATAAAAATTTTTACAAGAAAGTGTTTCTAAAGAATCAAATTTTCAGTGATAGATCTCCTTAATATGTTAAATATCATAGCTCCTGTTACCGGAATTTCAGAAAACTGCAGCAAGAATCGTAATAATAATAATAATAATAATAATAATAATTCTTATACGAATTTCCATCTCTTCACCCCATGTGGGCCATATTTATCCACAACGAATCAGTGCTCTATGTTAAAGAATGAATACAATTTGAATATTTTTCTAGCTAAGTATAAAGACGGTTCATAACAACCGGGAACGGTGACCAGAGTGAGATGAAAAAGTTAAAACACATGCATTACAATGCGAGCGTTCACAATTAACGGGAAGTTTCAGCGGGAAAGAAGACTTGGTCAAGCTTTAACCTTTTTGTTCCCTTTCCCGGGAATGCAGAGTAGTTTCATATAGTGTATATTCAACTTCTCACTTTAAGTACTATACAAAGTGGCCGTGACCTAAGACAACTGCTAGAGCCCTCTTTAGTTGCAAGCTGGGAAAATTAAACCGGAAGTAATTCCGGCAAACGTGCGTCCTGACTCCTTCAGATTCATTCAACATTGGAGAACAACAAATAACCTTAAAGAACGCTATTAATAAAGGGATGACGCTTGCTATGACACTGAAAAAAGTAATGGTTCTTCATTCAGAAATGCTTACTTCGTCGAATATTGACGTTGGCTAAACTCGATTAAGTTGGCTGAATTTTCCAGGTGAAAAAACATCAGCAATTAGTTACCAAAATGACCTCTCAATCCCATTGCTAGTGATATGGTCATCGATATGCATTGCCTGTCGTCTTCTGTGGTTTAAGGTGAGGCAATATTTTATATCATAACATGCTGTGAATGCCAGAGTGATTGTAGTGTAAATTAATATTATTGTATGTACATGATTTTAGATGTTTGTTAGCCATAAGTATTGTTAGGAAATAAGTTTACACGGCCTCACTGAAACTGACAATAGAAGTGGGTAACAATAAACCGAGGGGGTGAGTTGTTTATCACTAAGAAGAGACAAACAAATGACGTCAGGGTAGCGTGCCTTTTTTAGAAATGGAGGGAATATCTTCCCTAGAGTATATATGTTAGTAGTAGTGATTGGCTGACCAAAACAGACGCTAAAGTGGGCGCGATTTGGTAACCAATAGCAGCTCTATTATAATGTTTAGGCAATTTGAGGTGAAGGAGTATATATTCTCGAGCCATAAGCAAGTTTCGCACAATTCTGAAGAATCTCTCATGAGGTGCACGTCACACAATTCTGAAGAATCTCTCACAAGGTGCACGTTGCTGAATTAGTTACAAAAATGTAAAGTACGCGAAGTAATTGGTGCGCGGCAACTATAACGACTGTAGTTATATTCAGAAATATCACAGTTTCAGTCAGGCGTGTATAAAGATTAAATATGTGAATTATTAATTGTGACGGCAATAAAAGCGTAGAAACAATTTTTTTATCAGTGTTATCTTTTAGCAACAACTCCTTTCCGTTTACACGCCCTGCTTAGAGATACTTGCTTGACTGAGTTATAATAGCTAGCCGGAGGACAATGAACCCAAATTTAAAATAATAAAACAAGAGGCGCCCAGTAAATAAGATAACACGAGCCATGAGAACTGCGACAAAGGGTACCTCTAATTCCCGAGCATGGCTTCCTTCGAAAGGGAAGTAAAGCCGGTGGTTCCGTGTCGTAGATTTGCGGCACGTAAAAGAACCTCAATCCTGATAGAGGCCTCTGAGCAAAATGTCCAGTCTTTCACGCCCAATATAGAATGGGGCGCTAAGAACCATAGTAGTTAAAGAGCGTCCATAAACAAAACTCAATTTAATTTTCAATATATGATATGCACTGCCATTTTGTTTTCGGTGTATTGTGAACAAAAATGGTTTCCGTTCCTTTCTCGGGTTGTTGTGAATCATACTTAAATAACTTATTTGCGCAGCTTTGAAGTTTAGGTCGTAGTGTACTAGAAATAGACCACGGTAACTTCACGGTCACTGAACATGACCCATTATCACTTACCGATGTTCTTGTTACAGTAGGGGATATTCCTGTTCGGCTGCAGCTGGGCAGTGATGAGCAGTAGCGCCATCTTGCTAATTATTGCACAACTTAGCACTAGCAGCATCGTGACCGGGTATGAAAATAGCTTCATGAACTTCACGGCCGTCTTCACCCAGGTTGCCTCCGCCATGGATCCAGACAACTCCTCCATCGGCTCGTCCTTGAAGGCGTCCCATTCCTTGACCACTTGAGGTCGCCGTCCACCGCCCAGCCTAGTGAGTGAATGTATATAGTAGTTACATCTTAGACCAAGTTCAGTTCTGCTCCTATATTCAAGTACATGTTTCATGAATAACTCAAATTAACTCATACCCTGGGGCATACAATCTTGATCAACCATCTTGGATTGGTTATTTTTTATCTTTTATATGAATATGCAATTAGAATAATACTGCAAACATATATTATATTCCACTGATAAGGCACAAAGGAATATTTCCTTATTTTTATGGAAAGGAAAGTTTTGTTGCTGACTTTTTCACAACGATATACAGTGGTCGACCAATAAAACGCAAGACAGTGTAGAATTTTAACCACCATGGCACGCTCGCTTTGATTATATCACTACCCTAACTTTGTTTCATAAGCATTTCCAGAATACCTAAACGAATTGAAACATCTAGTAGTAGCTCTGTTTCGCTGCTTCAGATATACACTCCCGCTGCTGTAGACCTAGAAGGTTTTGTGAGCTTCTTTTTCGTTTTGAGGTTAGGCATGCTCTCATTACCACTGTTTGTATCGTATCCCTGCTGTGATGATGACCGGAGTAAAACTGTTTGTTGTTTTATTTGATAATTATAATTTATTACAGTGTATTCCTGAAATAGTTCATTTTAAACTCTCTCGTAATTTATATAAAATCAAAATATCGTTCAGTGAGATTACTTCACACAAATTTCGATTTTAACAAATCCTTAATTTTTTTTTTTAATTTTGACTTAACGTCCTTTAACCTAGTAGGTTATCGGACGATTAATGAAATGGGTGCAATGATCTCAAATGAACTCGGGGTTCCATTGAGCTTAAAGTTACCTACATTCATCTTTTCAGGATAAGGAAAATCCAGGAAAAACCTCACCCGAGTAACTCACTCTAACAGGAATTCGAGCTCGAAACCTCTTGAAAGTGAAGTAGACATACTACCCACACCACGAAGGGGGTCCTTAAATATTATTTTAGCCTATCTCGGAAAACAAAACTGGCGGTGGCGACATAATTACAGGATTTTTTTTTTCGAATCGGAGGAGTATACAATAACGTATAAGCAACCTAAAACAGAACAACACTATAAAAACAGTGAATTTAGCCAATCGTGGTAAACATTGCAATTGCATCACGTTCTCTGTACACATATATTTGTGTTAAGCTTTCTTGCCACTCAAGAACAATTAGATTCTTTTAGATATACATATCTTTATTTGCTTCATATTCATCTCTACCCTGTTACTTTTTCTATATTCTTCCCGAAATAAGAAACACGTTTGAGGTACACAAAGGCAAGAGGCATGACAAGCACAAGGCCACGGTGTATGCGCTCATTGGCCCCAACCGCATCTCTCAGCTGAGAGTGGAAAATAAATCTCAACTGTTTTTGTGTTGTTAGTTTTAAAATGCGCTAATGGATATGTTTAATGATGTCATTGCAATATGTTACATTTTCACTGTTAATTGGAAATAGAAACCAATTAATTTACTGAAAATGAGCAGCTATTACATATGCTGCGCACCTGTTGCGCGGAGTAATACAAAAGTGTGTTTTTAGAGCGGATCCAGTGTAGTGCCTACCAAGAAATATTGTTTTCCTTCCCAAAAATTCGATATTGAGAATTCAAGAGATTCGGTGAATGAGAAAAACCATATTTATAAAAATAAGTCCATGTATGGGATGCGAAGGAAATGGCGGATAAATACCAAACTTGTTATTTAAATTCGAAATCTTCCCAAGTGCACAAGAAAATGTTTCAGGAAAATTGCACCATTCAAACTACGCTTTATATGGAATATTTTTCTTTGTATGTTATTTACTCACAAATGGCTCTAACCGTTTAGATTAAAATAAATATATTTCAAGTATTTGCATGACTAATAAATCGTACGTCTTGAATTTTCTGGGATAGTGTGTGAAGGTTTCTTAATTCCAAGGAATTTTCTATAATTTTATGTAACTGTTAAACCACAAGACAAACAAAAAAGGTTTACAGCACGAAAAATGTAGATTTATGCTAAATACACTTTTTTGTGGCGTTGACCATTTCCGAGATATTCGTTGCTCTTGGTTTGAATTTTGGAGAACTTTATATTTTTTAATGCTGGTCACCCTCGTTAGTTTTCCGGAATGTCTTGCAAAGAGTGTGTTATTTCAATGGTACTCGCACAATATATGTATCCAGTTTAAAGACTTGACTATAGGGTCCATATTTCATCTACTGTTATAACACAGGAGAAACTCAATGGAATTGCGTTTAAGTATCTGAACACCAAGAAATGTTCATTCGAAAGCGTTTTTGGTCCATTGTTAACAAACGCGGCAGTCATCAAGCGGAAGGCTTTCTCATATGCAGAACTTTGTGTAAAATGTAGTGGACACGGCCCTCAAGGAATGCGAGTCAAATCCCATAGGTACCTTCTATCGGCGATCATTGAGTACGAGGTGATTTTTGTCACAACATCCTCACACATAGCGTTTTGAGATGCCCTCGGCGCTCATGTTTTTGAAGCGACCACGCCTCAATTTAGCAACCCACTTTTTAGCCGTCGAAACTTCCTTTTGTATTTCTGTAGGGGTTAAATCCTTCAAAACAAATTGCTTTATCATTATTCGTATTTCAGTTTTATCCATCTTGTAGAAAATGTTAACACTATTCAGGAGTGGCGAAAACAGGACTGGTATGCGCTTCTACCACTCTAGCTAACTGTTCATTTGTTTTCATATGCTGGTGGGTGATACATGGTGACTCGCGAAAGGAAGGCATTTTCGCCATCCCTGCACTAGTTAGTTTACATGATCGTCACAAATAAGTGGCCACACTTAGCGCGCCTGAAACTTCACGGCGCGCCATCTAAAGGATAATACTTGACGGCTATGGCAGTAATTTCGCCATCTTCACGGCATCTCTGAGTCACGCCGAGAACTTTTAGAACTCCCCTCGTATACGCTGGCTTTGAAATTCCATACACTTTACATGACAAGTAAATGGTGACAAAATATAGTTTTGAAAAATTCAAACCAGCAACAACAAAAATTTTGAAACTCGTTGAAAAATGTACTTGAAACAAATTATTTCAAGGAGACCTACGTCAGCTTTGACTGCTTTTACGATTTATCAATAATAAAATTATGCAAATTTCCTTCTGAAGAGGACTTTACAAGCTATTTATATAACATTCAAGACATGTGCATTTAATTAGCTATGTAAACATCTTAAACATGTGGTATTTTAATAAAAATGGATATAGACATTTTTGAGAAAATCAAAAAGAATGAAACTGTTTCTATGTAAAGGGTAGTTTGGGTGTCAAATCTTCGTGATTCATTGATGTTGAACATTCAGGCTAAAAAGCCTCAGCATGGCTTCCTTCGGAAGGGAAGTAAAGTCGGTGGTCCCGTGTTGTAGATTCACGGCGCGTAAAAGAACCTCAAGCCTGATAAAGAAGTCTGAGTAAAATTTGTGGTGTTTCACGTACAATATAGAATGGGACGCTAAGAACCATAGTAGATAAAGAGCGTCCATAAATAAAACTCTGTTTTTGTATTTATTATTATTGTTATTATTATTATTATTATTATTATTATTATTATTATTATTGATGCTGAACTTAAAAATTAAGTTTGGTATTTTCCGACTTTCCGTTTTTAAGTTACGCTGTTCGCTCTCTTTCTCAGACCTATGCCCGCGCGCGGACATTTTTCTAAAAGTGCTTTAAATTTTGGATTAAGGGGTCTCAAAGCATTCATTTCCGTTGAAATGTCGATAGGTGGAATACAATACTACCTCTACCTACTATAAGTAGGTACTAGAGAAAGTAAAAAGGAGAGTATCTCGCTCCCAAACTTAATCATTTGTTGACGAAAACTTCTTCTTGAGAATATATAAAACAACGAAACCAACGGCAACGGCTAATGCTGCGGTTATTTGACATAAATTGTATACCTACCTGAATTAAATCTGTTTTTTTAAAATTAAGTTTTTATCTCTGTTGATTCATAATAATGAAGCGGATCTCACAAGTTGTTCATAGAAAATTCAGAATACACGTATTATTTATAATATCAACCTCGAGACTCGTATATTTTAATATAAATTGTTAGAGGCATTTTTGAGGAAGTACAAAGTGAATGTAAAAGGGTTTTCTGGGGTGGAAAATTTTCTTGGGATACTCTACCTGCATCCTTAAGCGGAGGTCACTCAAGTACGAAATTTGGTACTTATCCTACAGTTTAATTTGTTTTTCCTCACTTCTGAAAACCGTTGCACATGATAATGAATTCCCTGCATGAAAAGCACAGAGAATCGATCCTGTTTAGGTTAACTGATAACAGAGCTAATACATATTACTAAGAAATAATTCTTGAATAGAATGTATCCTACATCCAAGTTTATTGTTACTTAAACAAAATATTATTCCTGCTAATTCTCTTGTGACTCGTGCATTGCCAACGAAAACATCAACACAGATTGCAGTAGGGAAATAAACACCTTTCAGAGCCATCTACGAATTTTTAAACCTGAATACTTCCCAAATACAGTGCAATTATAAAAAGCGCAGAATTGCCAAAAAGAAAACCCACTCTCTAGTGTTAGTGGGTTGGTAATTCTGAAAAAGTGCCAAATACAGATAACTTACCCTGAGCTGTCGAGTGAAGTTGTCTCATCTTCGTCATAGTTACTGTCGCTTTCTTCAGAATTCATTCTGAAACATAAACGTTATCACACCTTATAGAATTATAAGAAGGTATAAGAACAAAAATAACTAATATACATCTGCTTATTTATTTTTGAAGGTCTCTTGCATCTAGATCACCTTAACCAAACTTCGATATTTGGTACAATGCTTTTCTCGTACGAGTTGGCCGGTTGCGCGGAGGAACTTAATACGGCAGCCAGAGCTCTTACTCCCCAGCATTCGGATAAACTATATCCGCATATGAAACCATTAGCTTTTGTCGCAGTTCTCATGGCTCGTGTTATCTTATTTGTTGAGCGCCTCTTGTTTTATTATTTTAAATTTGGGTTCTTTCTCCTCCAGCTAGCTATTACAACTCAGTCGAGCAAGTGTCTCTATGCAGGGCATGTAAACGGAAAGGAGTTGTTGCTAAAAGATAACACTGATAAAATAATGTGTTTCTACACTTTTATTGCCGTCACACGTAATTAATAATTCACATATTTAATCTTTATGCACGCCTGACTGAAACTGTGATATTTCCGAATGTAACTACAGTCGTTTTAGTTGCCGCGTACCAATTACTTCGCGTACTTTACATTTTGTAACTAACTTTGTAACGTTTACCTCGCGAGAGATTCTTCAGGACTACGTGACGTGCACCTCGTGAGAGATTCTGCGCGATACTTGCTTATGGCTCGAGAATATATACTCCTTCACCTCAAATTGCCTAGACATTATAATAGAGCTGCTATTGGTTACCAAATCGCGCCCATTTTAGCGTCTTTTTTGTCAGCCAATCACTGCTACTAACATATATACTCTAGGGAAGATATTCCCTCCATTTCTAAAAAAAAGGCACGCTACTCTGACGTCATTTGTTTGTCTCTTCTTAGTGATAAACAACTCTCCCCCTCGGTTTATTGTTACCCACTTCTATTGTCAGTTTTAGTGAGGCCGTGTAAACTTATTTCCTAACAATACTTATGGCTAACAAACATCTAAAATCCTGTACATACAATAATATTACTTTATACTACAATCCTCTGGCATTCACAGTGTTGTGATATAAAATATTGCCTCACTTTGTAATAAGGTGTGAGCGAGCTATATGACCCTTCACTAATTACCCTACGAATTCCTGAATGAAATTTAATAACTTCAGCAGTAAGCTATTCTGACCTTGGAGGATGCACTCTTGGGTTAAACATTACTTTCTAATTCCCCTGTAAGATGATATTATCACACTCAAATCGTATATAATATCCTATGTTGCAATTTTTATTATCTCGCGAATTATCATCATACAAAATCAATTTTTTTGTAATCCATTCCCGTACACACTGTCATGGTAGAAAGCGAATTTCCTGTATTCAAAGCTGGCAATCTAACCTACCTGCTTGTTTTGCCTATTTTACTGCATGAACTATGTTTAATCCTCTACCTTTGGATATATTTGTTATTGCAGACGTGGAATAGGTCCATATTTAACAATTTGCCGGTTAAATCGTCCCCGGGTCTTTACTTCATTTTTATTTGTTAATGTTTACTCATGATTTAATTCATGTACCAGTTAAATATGAGCTGCAAGTCATTGACCTTTTTAAGGAAAACAATCAGGCGTGCATAATCGATCACCATTCACCACCAACGTTAATGTTTGTGACCTTGCTACAGGAACCAGCATGTTCAACAGCTGTTAGTAAGTCATTTTATTTTCGCGTAAGTACTATTTCCATAATTCGGTGTCGTCGAAAAAATGGTATACATTACACATGTGTTAAATGTTGCAGAATATTTGACTTCACCTCGTATTTTCAAACTCTTCCTCGTTCTCTAATGACCCACTTACCACACGTGTATCGCAATATATTACAGGGAGAGCCAAAAAACTACGACCGCCTGCGCGGTGTTTTTCCTGTCCGCGTCCTCGACGCTCATTGCCGTCTGCCGCTATCATAGTAAGGCGCGGATGAAACCATACATGTTTAAAACCAGTTTTAAAGGCTTTACTTACCAATTTTTTGAAAGGAAATGCTGAAACTGGCCACCGTCGTTGTCCATACATTTTTGGCACCTCTTTAGGAAACTATCCATCACTCAACAATTTTTTTCGAGCCAAGAGTTGAAGCCCGTACATATGTTAATACAATTTTGTCCCCCCTTTTTTTTATACAGAATTAACAGCCAGGGAGCGTGATTTTGCCTTTTTTCAACAAGACTCTGCCACAGCTCATAGGGCCAATATTTCGATGAGAACAATTGAAAGTGTGTTTGAGGACAGAAGATTTGTGGTTCCCTCGGTCCCCCGACATAACACTTGGGGTTTCTATCTCTGGGGTAACTTAAAACGTAAAGTGTACTAGACAAACCCACACATCCTGGAAGAATTAAAACAAAATATCCGCCAGGAAATTGCCAGAATTTCTCAACGTGAACTACGGCGAGTGATGGATAGTTTCCTAAAGAGCGTCGTGGCGTCTACCGGCCAACTCGTACGTGAGAAGCACTGTTATTCAATTTCAAAGCGATAGAGGTATTCATTTCTAATGTGCTAATAGAAAATCAACATTTGCAAATTCTTGAGTGCTCCTCGCTAAGGAATGGGTCACAATATCACTCAAAACCTTCCATGGGAACTTAAACGATCCCGCCACATGAAACTTGCACTTTTTGTTATACGCCGAAGAGAATGGCATTATTTCGTAAGGTTGAAAGCTTATTTAGACGTTGCCATCGCGTTAATGGCAGGTAATGACGATCGTTGTGTGCTCAGGCCTCTTCCTGGCGGCAGTTCAAGTTTAGGCTACTTTCGGAATGCTATTGCAGTTAGCATTCACATTTAGTTAACTCGTTTTGGGATGTAACAACGGCTCTCCTGATGGTAAGCACTTGTTAATTGGATCACTCATATGTGTTCAGAGGTTTTTGTCAAGCTTCCCTTTCATGTTTTTTATAAGTGGTACAATAATTACTGTGCAGAATAGTGTTGGTAAAGTGATAAAGCCGCTGTTTGGAAGTTTTGTTTCCTAATCATTTTATCTTACTTTATTGCATTTAAGCTTCGTGCTCAATGGCACCAGTCCTATTAATGGGCAATCTATTTCTTAGGAAGCTCTCTGGATTATAAACTAGAGAGCTGATTAAAATTATGCAAAACATTAAGCAGAAAGACACAAATAAATAGGCACTCAAACACACAAAAATTCAATAAATGATATGAATGACAAGAATGATATATACAAAAGTAAATCATCGTGCTATATTTCTGTTTTTTTTCCAATGAACTTATATAAGCCTCCATAGTGTAGTTTCTGTTACTATGAATTATCGTGCATTTCTTAAGATCTTCGGAAGCGAAACCCTGTCAAATATCAGACGCGTACGCAACGTGCGATAAGGTTACATCTCCACGCGTTCCGAGTGAGTGTTGTCCTATGCAAGGGGAATACTGCCAGCCATTCCACCCTAGTCTACCTTCTCCTCCTCCTCTGCGTTTCTGGCGTGTCACGACGAAAAATTCGACCTGTAACTCAGAGTTATCTTTCAGGCAACTCCAAATTTACTATTACTAACTAGTTTAGCTTGTTCAGGTAATATAACGACGTTAGCAGGCCAATCTAACCCTCTAGCTGGTAAAATAGCTTGTATTTCAGCATTGTACAAGTTTCAATAAATTCAAACTAAAAGAGAGCATTTGTCAAAACTATATGAATGCAAATATTTAAAAGTAATAGAAAAATACCTAGAAGCTGTTCTAGGCATACATAAAATATTGTATTGAAGAGGCACTTGTGTCTATGCATAGATGTAATAAAACTGTAAATGCAATTGTGCTGATTGTTTTGGGTTTTGGATGAATAATATAAAACACTACCTTGAAGCCAGAAATGGCAAGTTTAAAATTTTATTTGTGTGCGTGCGTGCGTGCAGAGGTACTAATGGGGTACAAAAGAAACTCCAAATATTTCCCTTATTATTCAGTTTCTTTAAATATATTAAATAGCATAAAATAAGTCATGTAAGTATCTTGTAAAGACGGAATGGCAAAACAAAATGGCGACAGATTTAAGAATAGCGACAGAACGGAGAGATTCGATATACATGTGGAAGGTAATTAAGAAAATTAAAGTGCGAAGACGGGATAACGTAAGCATCAAACCAGGAACATGGTTAGCGTATTTTAATAGTGTGTACGCTGAAGTTGGTGGGGATGAGTGGGAGGGACCCCGGATGTCTTTCGCTGAACTATGCTTAAATTCTACAGTACCAATTCTAGATGGGGAATTAACTGACGGGGAAATTGTTCGGGCAATAAAAAGCCTAAAGAATCACAAAGCACCGGGAATAGAAGGAATTCCGAGTGAATTTGTTAAATGCTCCATAGAAGTCCCTAAAATATTATACCTTCTGCGGGTGGCATTTAACAAATTATTTAACGGAGAGAAGTATCCTGAAGCTTGGACAACAGCAATTATTCAGCCAATATTTAAGGGTAAGGGCAGCAGTCAGCAACCAGAAAATTATAGAGGAATTGCGTTGTTATCTATACTGGGTAAGGTATATTGCAAAATTATCTATGACCGGTTAAGGGGTTGGGTAAAAGAGTTCGATATGATTTCTAAATTTCAGGCGGGTTTCAGGGAAGGGTTCTCTACTGCAGATAATATTTTCATATTAAAAACATTAATTGATTCAAATTTGAATAGAAAGAGGGGGAAACTTTATTGTGCTTTTGTTGATTTTAAAATGGCTTTTGATAGTGTGCAGAGGAATGCCCTTTGGGCGAAACTTCACCGCAAAGGACTCTCTGGTAAAATGATGAAAGCTCTAATGCAAATTTACAACAGTGTGAATTTCAGCATCAAAATAGACCAAAACACAACAACTGAATCTAAATCGGCCAGTAGAGGAGTTCGTCAAGGATGTATTTTATCGCCCCTATTGTTCAATTTATTCATAGACGATATAACAGACGTGTTAATAGCAGAGGAAATGAATGGCCCAAAAGTAGACGATGTCTGCATTCCTGTACTTTTATACGCGGATGACATGACAATTTTGTCAGTGACGACAGAAGGCTTACAGAAAGGTATTAATAGGTTGGAACAATATTGTAAACAATGGGGTCTGGTGGTAAACATTAACAAAACAAAAACAATGGCTTTCAAAAATGGCTATGTGTATGGCAGGGATGAGAAATGGTATTACAAGGGGCTAGAACTACAAAACGTTAAACATTTCTCCTATTTAGGAGTAATGTTTAATATGAGAGGAAAATGGAACAAACATCTATCTGTAACTAACTACAAAGCACGAGGGCAGTTAAATGAATTATTACGTACCCTCTCGCGGATACCGGATGTACCTGTAGATACATTAGAAAAGATGTATAACTCCATGATAAGGCCTGTTCTGTTATACGGCAGTGAAATCTGGGGATGGGAAAGAGCAGAGCATGTAAATAAAACACAGGTAGCATTTTGGAAAAGAGTTCTTGGAGTTTCACAAGGCACATCAAATTCGGGGGTATTGAGGGAGGTAGGATGCTATGAAGACACAATACACTGCAAAATAAGAGCAGTGAAGTACTGGCTAAGGCTGATGCATGGGGATAACTCCACACTACGATCCAAATGTTATAAATACCAGCGAGAAAACCTGTCTCCTAAGTTTTGGGCAGCTGATTTGGAAAGGGGTTTGAGGAGAATAGGAATGGGATCAGTATGGCTAAGAGCTGAAACAAATGACAAAAACATATGGAAAGGTGTTAAAAGAAGACTAAGAGACATCAACCAACAGGAAATAGAATCGGACTGTAAAATTAAACCTTCTCTGAGTCTAGCAAATGAAATAAAATTGAACTGGGGTAAAGAGGCATATATACTTAATTTAGGAAGAAAGGAAAGATCAGGAATGGCATGGTTTAGACTGGGGGGCTGGAGAGCACAGAAAATGACCGACGATTCTGGCAGGAGAATCTGCCCATTCTGTGAATTGGATGAGGACTGGGTACATATTTTGGCGGAATGTGCACAGTGGGAGAACCAGCGAACGATTAAACTCAAAGAAAAATTCTTAAGTCCCTTAAGAAAGAGATTGGCATGTTGGGATCTACTGGCTGACCAGAGGAACTGGCAAAACATGGGCAATTTTCTGGCTAAAGTGCGCGAAGCTAGGTCAAATTTGTTCAGTTAGACAAAGGTAATTTATTTCTATTTCCCTTTTTCTTGTTCCTTTTGTTGTGTTTTCTTTATCTGTTGTTTATTTTGTCACCCTATTGTATCTTAAATATGCATGTACGGTCAACGACCCATGCACTAAATACTTGTGTAATAACTTCAATAATTTGAAACCAATAAAGATACCTTATCTATCTATAAAATTTCGATCGTAAGAATAAAAGATAAACCAATTTTTACTTTCTCTACTACCGATAGTAAGTAGGGGAAGTATTGTATTCCACCCAAAAATTGGATACCGAGATTTCACCGGAAATATATGTTTTGAGACCCCCTGAATCCAAAAAAAGCATTTTTGGAAACACGTCCGTTTGTGTGTCTGTAAACGGCATAACTCAGAAACGAACAGTCGGATAAACACCAAACTTTGTATTTAGGTTCGGTATCTTCCAGAGATGCGACACAAAGGTTTTCAAGAAAATCCCCCACCCCAGATTACTCCTTACAAGGAACATTTTTCGAAAATTTTAATTTTCTCAAAAATGGCTCTAACGATTTTGATTAAAATATCATATGTTTAAGATATTTTTATGACAAATGAAATGTATATCTTGAATTTTCTGGGAATGTCTCCAAAAGTATTCTTCATTGTGAACACTTTTGCATAACTGGTAAACTATAAGAGATAGACAAAATTTTACTACACAAAAAATGTAGATCGCGTTAAAATACACAATTTATGTCATATACATTTTTTGTTGAATGAACTATTTTCGAGATATTGCTTGTTATTCCCTTAAATTTTTCAATACTTATTTTCTCAAATGGGAATTCGTTATTCATTTTTTTGTTTTGGATATGCAAAGAGTATTGATCTGTGGCAAAGGGAATGGCGCTGCACCTAGCAACCAGCTATTAAGAGATATGTCTATGCTTAAAGACTACTGTATTTCTATATTGCCCTTGCAATTACAAAACAAGGGGAACATAGTACGCCTTAAGTGATAGTCAAATATTTTTAGAACTTGTCGCTATGTGTAAAATTTAATTCTCTTTGCATGTCAAGAGATCGTTTCTGCAAATGTTTGTCTCGATTAATATGAAATAGATGGAGAATAAGAGTTTGTAAAAATAGTTTGTACAAGAGTAGAGAAAGTCATGTGAGTGTAACACATCAGATTTTTCGTTATCTATTATTCGCGGACATAAGCCGGTTACCATGAGAAACAGTATAGTTCAGTTGGATTGCAAGAATAAGGAAGAGGCACAAATTTGTGTATTGTTAAACCTTTTACTTATGTTTTATATAATTTTTATTTAAGGCAGCAGAAAAATCAGTTTTGTTACTGTTTTTAAAACATCACATCACATAGTGCACAGAGAAAATGAGGAGAGAAAGGACTTGGAGACGGAAAGAAGGGGAGAAAGTTAGAGATACAGAGAAGAATCCTCACATTAACCCACCAATGTGAGCAGAGTTGCGGATTTTGTTAGTCCAGTATAAAATAAAAATTGTAGGCTTCCGATTGCATGAAACGGATTTATAGTTTCAAAGCCTACTGTGAACGAAAAAATAAGTAGGCGGATAGGAAAGATTCCGCTCTCTAGTGATAGTAAATTTCGTTAGTAGTTGTACTGAAAGCCTCTTTTCAAACCTTTTTGACAAATGGAGTAGAGTTCTTCAACAAAGGGAGCAGAGATAAGAGAAGAAAGAAAGCAATAAGATGAATGGAAACCTGAAAATGTTGCATTCTTAAAAGGAAAAAGAAAATCGCTCGCTCACCAGAAGAAACATGGAACTGTTTCTGTACATTCTTTTGAGAGGTTGACTGATGTAAGCGGAAGTGAGTGATAACGCTTGAAGACATTATTCAAAGATAAAGATGATAAACCTTCATCGGAATGCTGAATCGGCTCTTTGGTTTCTTAGTTGAATAGTTCAATCATAATTTACAATCAGTATTGAATCCGTTATCTATACATTTCTCCGAAATTGAAGAATCTATAAATACTTTACCAGTAAAGGCAACACTTAAAATGCATAAAATGCTAATTTGACAACTGTTTTAACTGAATACGAAATTCTTGGCCTATCTAGTTTTCAAATACTTTTTCTTTTATATATATTGAAGGAGGTGTATTGTAGTTCCACTGTTGGGGAGCCAAAACTTGAAGTTGTTTAGACCACGCACGTTACAAACTATCCGGTGGCCTTCGCCCCCACGTTTAAAAATCAACGTTGTATTTTTAATGTTTATTTAAATATTATATATGTATGCCTCGGCTGCGTCAGTAGTAATTTGCAGAAACATGTATCTCTTAGCAGGGGTTGGTGCGGCTAAAAATGAACGCTTACACAAATTATTATTTTAACTTCACTCCTTTTTATTAATCTTTCACACGATTAAATAACACTTCACTGATATATCCTACTGTAGAGCCGCGAGATTATTGTTACTTGTACCTTTTTAACACGTAAACTTTATATTATTCACGCCGTAATGAATATTTTTATGTCTCACACTGAATACGTATCGTACCGATCGTACTATGAATATATACAAAATCTGAAATTTAATGGTTGTAAAAAAGATAAGTCGTGCAGTTATATTCAAAGCATCTCTCTAATTAGTGTAACAAATGGAATCTATGGAAATTAAAGCTTGTGAAGATAGGAGCATTTGCAATAGTTCCTCACCATCAGGTTAACGCCGGCATGACTAAACATTACAGGCGGCTATGCAAAATGGAGGTTGAGGAAGAAAGAATAAGCTTTGACACAGAAACAGTTTGTATTTATGGATGTAAATAGTTGTTTATAAATTAACAAAACTATTTAAGCATTCACTTGCAAGTGAGATGTGTAAGATGAAGCTGCAGGTGAGTTTTGACTAATTACACTTTATTCACGTTTCATAATGCATTATGTTCGACACTACACCGAAAACATATTCTGTTTGTGAATACTTTTACACGTAATATAAACGTCTGAATGTTTAATTGTTTTTATTTCTGAACTGAGTTTAGAAAGCTTTCAGAATTAGGTTCCAAACTAAAATTTCTATCGTAATACTTCTTCCATGAGCAGGTGTCCAGAAGCACTAAATGTTCAGGTGTGTAACAACACACATCGCAGGAAACAAATATTGTGGTGAATTTTCTATCAATCATTATTCTGTTGTAATCTGAAGTATTCCAATGTTTGACTTTTCTTGATGTATGTCGGTAAACATGAAAGGTGGAAAATAGCTACTGAAGTGTAAAATTCCATTTTCCACACTGATTTTAGTATGTAAAGTATTTCTATACATATCGAGTAGCAAACGTTTAAGCTTCTATAGGAAATATAGAACAGCTGCTGATTATTCTTTACTAGAATCACTATTTTTGTACAGCCAAATCTTCAACGTAGAAAAAGTGTTTAAATCAACTTTTTTTTTTTTACTTCAACTCGATAGGGTCAACTCGGGCGATGAATGAAAGGGTGAAATGATGCTCAAATGACCTTAGAACACAGAGCTTGAAGTTACCCGGGACAAACCCTCATTCGGGTAACTCACCCTAACCGAGATTCGAACCCGGGACCTCTTGAATGTGAGGCAGACATGCTACCCAACACAACACAGAGGCGGGCGCGTGAAAGCGTTATCTTCTAGCAATACGGGATAAGCTGTGAAGACTGCCATTTTGACATCTGTGAAATTATTCCTGATATGTTTAAGTTTCTTACTTTAATGACAAAAATAGAGTAAAAAACTTTTATGACAGTTATGCTTAGTCGATTCTGCATTATAATATTTTTCCACACTAAAATATCACAGTAAAATACTGTTTACTTGGTATACGCACCAAAATAGTAGTAAGATAATTCCTTTTACAAGTAAGAGCATCTTAAAAGCAAGATATAATGCTTACTTGCATTCTTTAATGATATAAGGAATAATGTTTTGGGAAAATTTAGTAAATGGCAAAAAATATTTCGTATACAAAAAAAGTAATAAGAACAATGGAAGAGGCAAAACGATCTGCTCATTGTAAACCAGCATCAAATAGTTTGGAATTTAACATTTAGGAGTAAATATAAGTTGTACTTTTATTTGTAGTAGACAGCTCATATTGTTAAAAAAAATCGATATTAACAGCAAAGCGATCAGGCACAGCAGGGCTTGCACAGTTCACGTAATAATTCACCGGCATTCCAAAAAGAATTTCATTACAGTAGCATAGTATTATTTATTTCAGTTCATCTATAAAGGAAATGCACACTAATAAAATAAGTTCAGATTGGCATTAAAAGGATATCTTATCTCTCACAACCTCTATATATAGGATATTTCATTTAATAATAATAATAGATTGTAATAATTTTTCTGCGTCGAGTTAATTCCGTTTTGTAAATTTATTAAATATGAACACTTTAAAAATATAATTTTATTAAGCTGGCATGTTAATGTAATTTATTAAAAAATTGCCATCTATGACAAACTCTACACCAGAGTGAAAATTGTTTTTAATTGATTAATTTTTATAGTTCCTTCTAATATCCCCGTAAGGGGGGGGGGTCCGACCCCTTCAGCTGCCGTGGTGCGGGCGCTGCGGACCCTTAGCACTCGTGGTACTTCTGACGTTACCAGAAGTACGCCGGGCCGAACATTTGAGCCCCTCCCGAAAGGGAGTTGTTCGGATTGGGTTGGACTCGGCGGGGCAGTGGTTCCCGATACCCATGGGTGATTGGGTACGCCTGGCTAGGTTAATTCCACCCAGGCGGGGTTGTGAGACGCCTCGAGACTCTCCGGCACCAGCCGTGAGGGATAGCTGGTAGACGGTAGCTAGAAACTGTCGGCCCCACCGAGGTTGTTCGGTAGTCTCCCCCAGTAGGGTTCGCCCTGCTGGCCTGACGCGCGTAAGTGGCGTATCCACTTCCGTCCCTGCTTGGAAGGGTCGGTGCTGGAGGTGTCCTAGCCCGATTTCGACCAGGCAGGGGGGGCGGTATATAAAATAGGCACCGCTCCTAATGGAAAGCCCCACGAGTTTCTCCTGGGTTTGCGAGGGTGTGGTCTTGCGTTGGCGGACCCGGTCCCGTATTTAGTCCCTTCTAATATATAAAGTATATATTTTGAGGAAAATGTATTGAAAGTAGTAGTTTTTAAAAAGAAAAAAACAGCGGATAGATTCTTGAATTTGGTTAAAATTATTAGTAGGGATAAATAGAATAAATAATATTATACATAACACTTAGAACTTGCTATATTAAAAGAAATTGTTAATTGTTATAATTAGTTGAAAATTAATATTTATATTAAGTGTAGTTTCGGTATGGTTACCAGTACCTTAACCATTGGATACCAGTGGTTAGACTATAGTTTAATTTAGAATAGAGACTTGCTATCCTTATTTTGTTTACTTTAGAAATTGGGAATAGTTGGATACCAGTTATTTTATGTTGCCGGTTATCAGGAACAGTAGTTTGAATATATAAGTTTGATTTGAATTTTAACTGTAATGATTATAGTTTTGATTTAATTATTATTTTTAGCTTACTTATTATATCTATTTTTTTAATTTTCTACTTTTATTTACTAGAATATAAGCAAAATCTGTACAATAATAATGCATAAATTGAAAGAAATATTTAAATAAATAATAAATTTAGAATACAGGACCTGGTGTAGGAAACAAGGTACCAGGATGGCGTATTGCAGATTTGATTTGATTTTATTCGTATTTTTTTAGTCTCTTCTAATTTCTATGCTCGTATCGGGGCTTTAACTTGAGAAAAAATCTGATGTGTTACACTCACATGACTTTCTCTACTCTTGTACAGACTATTTTTATAAACGCTTATTCTCCATCTACTTCATGTTAATCGAGAGGTTAATCTTATTGCTAATTTTCTTGTAGGTGCAAGGGGAATTGGTAGGTTTTAAGCGATAGTCAAATATTTTAAGCGCTGGCTGCTATGTGGAATACTCCATTGTGTTTGTATGTCCAGTACATAAAAAACTGAATAAGGAATTCCCATTTGAGAAAAAGTATTGGAAAATTTAAGGGAATAACAACAATATCTCGAAAATATGTCACTCAAAAAAAAAGTATATGACATAAATTGTGTATTTTAACGCGATCTACATTTTTTGTGTAGTAAAATTTTGTCTATCTCTTATGGTTTACCAGATATGCAAAAGCCGTTCACAATGAAGAATACTTTTGGAGACATTCCCAGAAAATTCGAGATATACATTTTATTTGTCATGAAAATATCTTAAACATATGATATTTTAATAAAAATCGTTAGAGCCATTTTTGAGAAAATTAAAATTTTCGAAAAATGTTCCATGTAAAGGGTAATCTGGGTTAGGGGGATTTTCTTGAAAGCCTTGGTGTCGCATCTCTGGAAGATACTGAACCTAAATACCAAGTTTGGTGTTTATCCGACTGTTCGTTTCTGAGTGATGCTGTTCACAGACAGACACACACACACGGACATGTTTCCAAAAATGCTTTTATTAGGATTCAGGGGGTCTCGAAACATATATTTCCGGTGAAATCTCGGTATCGAATTTTTGGGTGGAATACAATACTTCCCTTACTTCCTATACGTAGTAGATAAAGTAAAAAACTTACTGGTAGTGCTTTTACTCTCTGAACTGTAGGGATTTTCAGTTGATTTTTACTTTCTCTACTACGTATAGTAAGTAGGGGAAGTATTGTATTCCACCCAAAAATTCGATACCGAGATTTCACCAGAAAAATATGCTTTGAGACTCCCTGAATCCAAAAAAAGCAATTTTGTAAACATGTCCGTGTGTGTGTCTGTGTGTCTCTGTGTGTGTCTGTGAACAGCATAACTCAGAAACGAACAGTCGGATAAACACCAAATTGGTATTTAGGTTTAGTATCTTCCAGAGATGCGACACGAAGGTTTTCAAGAAAATCCCCCCATCCCAGATTACCCTTTACTTGGAGCATTTTTCAAATATATTAATTTTCTCAAAAATGGCTCTAACGATTTTGATTAAAATATTACATGTTTAAGATATTTTCATGACAAATAAAATGTATATATCGAATTTTCTGGGAATGTCTCCAAAAGTATTCTTCATTGTGAACGACTTTTGCATAACTGGTAAACCATTAGAGATAACCAAAATTTTACTACACAGAAATGTAGATCGCGTTAAAGTGCACAATTTGTGTCATATACATTTTTGTTGTTGAGTGAACCATTTTCGAGATATTGCTTGTTATTTACTTAAATTTTTCAATACTTATTTTCTCAAATGGGAATTCTTTATTCATTTTTTGTCTTGGATATGCAAAAAGTATTAATCTGTGGCAAAGAGAATGGTGCTGCACCTAGCAACCAGCTATTAAGAGATATGTCTATGCTTAAGGGCTACTGTATTTCTATATTGCCCTTGCAAATACAAAACAAGGGGAATATAGTACGCCTTAAGCGATAGTCAAATATTTTTAGAACTGGTCGCTATGTGTAAAATGTAATTCTTTTTGCATGTCAAAAGATCGTTTCTGCAAATGTTTATCTCGATTAATATGAAGTAGATGGAGAATAAGAGTTTGTAGAAATAGATTGTACAAGAGTAGAGAAAGTCATGTGAGTGCATCACATCAGAGTTTTTCATTCATTTTTACATTAAACACACACTCACTTCCGCATTCACACTACCAGACTATAAGGAGATAGCGAATAATTCTGGATAAAGAAAAATTCCCCGCTCCAGCCGAATGAACCCTGGAGCTTTTGGTCGATAGTCAGAACACACTGTACACTTGACCACAAAAAAGTCTGAAAGAATTTGTAAATACGAAATTTCTGACTGTTTCAGCAAACTCGCTATAGGATTCACAGAAAAGAATGGCAACAGAGTTTGCAACAGCATAATTCCCTGACTCCAATGTCACCATTCCTCTATCATTTTATAGAACATGTTCTTTCTATGATACGTTACTAAGAATAAGCAAGCAGCAAGTGTACTTTTAAGCAGAAATGAGTGGTACGAATGTTAACATCAAACAAACTGTAATCTTACCTTTATGGAGTGAAGCTAGAGTGAAATGCATTCCCACAAGGTTCACCACACACTGCCTTGGGATAGAGAATTATTCGATATCTTATCTGAACGTCAATGCTGCCTCTATCAGAACTTCCTAATCTCTTAACAGACGTAGCAGATTATTGGCGTGGTTTTTGCAGCAGTTCCAGAAAATCTGCAACAATTTGGTGCTCTTTAACCATTCTTTAAAACTAATGCTCGTATTGCGATGGTTACTTTAGGTTCATCGGTTCACTTGAATCAGTGTATACCAGACCGATGGTCTTAATTACGTAGTCGTCTTCCTGTACCTTTTTTTTCACTTTCTCTACTAAGTGTAGTAAATAGGGGAAGTACTGCATTCCACCTAAAAATTAAATACCGAGATTTCACCGGAAATACATGTTTTGAGGTGCCCTGAATCCAAAAAAGCATTTTTGGAAACATACCCGTGTGTGTATGTGTTTGTGTGTGTGTGTGTGTGTTTGTTTGTTTGTCTCTCTCAATCTGCCAGGCTGTGAACAGTATAACTCAAAAACGAAAAGTCGGATAAATACCAAACTTGATATTCAGGTTCAATATCTTCCAAAGAAGCAACGAAGATTTTCAAGAAAATCCCCAGCCCACTACCCTTTACATGGAACATTTTTCGGAAAATTTGATTTTCTCAAAAATGGCCCTAATAATTTTTATTAAAACACCATATGTTTAAGATATTTTTATTGAAAATAAAGTGTATATGTTAAATTTTCTTGGAAAGTCCCCAGAAGTCTTCATTCTCAATGATTTTTGCATAACTGGTAAACTGTGAGCGATAGATCAAATGCTACTACTACTACTACTACTACTACTACTACTACTACTACTACTACTACTACTACTACTACTACTACTACTACTACTACTACTACTACTACTACTACTACTACTACTACTACACACACACACACAAAAAAACACGTAGATCTCGTTAAAACACACAATTTACCTCATATATATTTTTGTCGAGTGAAGCATTTCCGTGATATTCCTTTTTATTTGTTTGAATTTTCCAATACTTACGCTTTTTCTCAAATGGGAATTCGTCATTCGTTTTTTATGTCCTGGACAAACAAAGAGAATGGAATGCTTCACATAGCAACCAGCTCTTGAAAGATTTGACTATCGCTCAAAGCCTATTGTATTTCCATATTCCTCTTGTGTCGACAAGAAAATTAGCAATAAGTTTCTGCAAATGTTTATCTCGACTAACATGAAGTAGACGGAGAACAAGCTTTTGTAAATATAGTTTGTAGAGCAGAGGAAGTCATGTGAGCGCAACACACCAGATTTTTACTTTCTCTACTACGTATAGTAAGTAGGGGAAGTATTGCATTCCACTAAAAAATTCGATACCGAGATTTCACCAGAAATACATGTTTTGAGACCTCCTGAATCCAAAAAAAAAATTTTTTTGGAAACATGTCCGTGTGTGTGTCTGTGAACAGCATAGCTCAGAAACGAACAGTCGGATAAACACCAAACTTGGTATTTAGGTTCAGTATCTTCCAGAGATGCGACATGAAGGTTTTCAAGAAAATCCTCCACCCCAAATTACCCTTTACATGGAACATTTTTCGAAAATTTTAATTTTCTAAAAAATGGCTCTACCGATTTTAATTAAAATATCATATATTTAAAATACTGTAATGGCAAATCAAATGTATATCTCAAATTTTCTGGGAATGCCTCCAAAAGTATTCTTCATTGTAAAGGACTTTTGCATAACTGGTAAACCATAAGAGATAGAAAAACAAATGTACTACACAAAAAATGTAGATCGCGTTTAAAATACACAATTTATGTCATATACATTTTCTTTGTTGAGTGAACCATTTTCGAGATATTGCTTGTTTTTCCCTTAAATTTTCCAATACTTATACGTTTTCTCAAATGGAAATTCGTTATTCATTTTTTTTTGTCCTGGTAATGCAAAGAGAATGGAGTACTCCACATAGCAACCAGCTCTTAAAATATCTGACTATCGCTTAAAGCCTACCAATTCCCCTTGCATCTACAAGAAAATTTGCAATACGATTAACATCTCTATATCTGGACTAACATGAAGCATATGGAGAATAAGCGTTTGTAAAAATAGTTTGTACAAGAGTAGAGAAAGTCATGTGAGTGTAACACATAAGATTTTTTGTTTAGGAATTATCTACCATACAGCAGTTTTCCCACAACCCACACATAATTTTATTTCTCCACAAATCCCTATCATCTGCATCTTTATCTGTTAGTGCTCTAGACATCATGCTTCTTCGAACCCCATCCATCCACTATTCTCCCCATCCTGTGTTTTGTTCAGCTTTCCATTCTAACACAATTCTTACTATTCTATCGTTTCCCATTCTTTTTACATGGCCGCACCATTTTAAAATTCTCTCTTCTGTTATTTCCAATACAGTCTTTTTTATATCCACTGGTTGTCGAATTTTTGTGTTTCTAATTTTATTCCTTCTTGGTATTCGAGATACTCTCCGGCAAAAATCCATATGTATTATTAATAGTTTTCTTTCTTGTAACCTATTTATTATCCCATTTCTGCTCATAGAGTTTGTACTGTTGAATTGTAAATGTGCTTTTTAATTTTATTTAATAATTTTCTGTTACAAAATATCGAGTGCAACATTCCAGTTGTTTTCCTTCCTACCTTTTTTTTCTTCTACCGAGCGAGGTGGCGCCACGGTGACGTGTGCAACTGACATTGGGGAAGTTCCGGGTTCGTTCCCGGCGACGGCCCACTCTGAACCATGGGTTTTTACGTGGCTTCCCCGGATCGGCAGGCGAATGCTGGGATGGTTCATCTTCTACCCCTCATTTCTTGCACCCACCATCTTGTTTGTCATTTGTTTCAGGGTTGAAGGACCAGGCGACGATGTTCGGCGGGTTGAGACTGAATGGTGGCCATGCGCTCTGTGGAGGATTCTTCCTGATATAATCCAACGACCGCACATGTGGGTGCTTTCGGGGAGGCGCTCCTTCGGGGACCGAGGCCCGGGGCCCAATGGGTGGGCTCGTCTGTGCTTGCACCCGTCGTAATCTGGATCGGGTCTCTCTCCTCATTCCTCCCTCCCAGGGTCACGGTAGAAGTACAAGGGGCCGGATGCCCTGCGCGCGGTGCTCTCCCCAGTTTCGGGGGGGGGGGCTCTTCCGTTCGTAGTACTGCTCTTCCGTTCTGCTTTTATGATTAATTCCAAATACTTAAATTTATTGCCCATTTTAAGTCCTCGTTGATAACCTTTAATTTTTCAACCGTGCCATCTGTTTCGGCAAATGGCTGAAAGCCTTAGCTGCGTAGTAGCCTTCTTATATAATCTATTTTGATGTATGTTCAGTTTCCACTATAGGTGAAATTTCGGTCGCGGTACTGAATATCCGGTATTCACCTGGCAACTGGGGGAAACTATGAAACAGTAACACACAAGAAAGAGAGAAACAGTCAGATTGTCCGGTACACGGGATTGGAACCGGCTATTTCCCGAATGGGAGACACAAACGCTATCGCCTGAGCCATCTCACTCTGTACGTTTCAGTTTACTGTCTTTGATCTTAAATAAAAGCTGCAATACAATTTATTGTACAAACTATGTACTAGTGCAATTTTCGGCAATGCGTGTCTAAACTTTTGTGTCCGTTCCGGTGTAGAATTTGCTTGTTATATTCCAGTTTCCGTGGTCCCGGCGCAGCGAACACTCCTTACCTTCTCAAGTTTGTTTGGAGGCATCGAACTGAAGATTACCCTTGTTCGCTTCCTAAGGTTCAAACTTCGCTTATGCTTGAGCCAAAAAACTACGAACCGCCTGCGCGGTGTTTTTTCCTGTCCGCTTCCTCGGCGCTCGTTGCCGTCTGCCGCTATCATAGAAAGGCGCGGATGAAACCATACAACATTTTTAAAACTACTTTTAAAGGCTTTACTTACCAACTTTATGAAAGGAAATAATGAAACTGGCCACTGTGGTCGTTTGGCTGCAGTTGCATGGATTTTGCTTTTTATTGTTAAAAAAACTACAACTTTATTGCAACAATATTAATATTTTTATAATATAAACAGCTATAAATATCCTCATTTTATTATTGAAGGTTAATATAATATGAAATTAGAGAAAAAAATCCCATTAATAATCCTAAAACCTAAAAAATACTCTCGTAATGTATAAGTTACATCAGGCTATAAAGGATTAAAGAATGTTATTAAAGACGTTTGTTATAGTAACACAGTATAGCACTGAGGTATCACTATTGTAAATATGCAGGCAATTACCTTCTCTCTAATGAAAGGATTAGATGGACGTTATCCATGTGATCTAACGATAGATAACTGCGGAAATAACGGTGCAAATATGTTATCAATTCTTATCTGTTGATTGCCACTATTGTGGACTCAGGTCGCGACTTCCTTAAAACAGCTTATCTTTACATACACATTCATATTCTGTATGCGCAAATGTTTAGAAAGTAATATGTGATAGACTACATTTCAACAAATTTGCGTAAAAAACAGAATTAAAAAAGTCTGATGTGTTACAATGCACGTCTTTCTCCACACTGTATTGCTTATTAGTGGCTATACGAAATGTATTTACCAAAGTTTGTTTTCCTATCTACTTCATTTTAATCAAGACAAACTTAGAAATAGCTGTATTACGCATTTCGTTATACGAACAAGGGGAACAGCGATAATCAAATGTTTTAGAGCTGGACGCTATACGCTGGTCTTAAAAAAATTCATACCCTTTCCACGACATCGCGAGAAACAACTGAAAATCGACACATGACATGACACGGCATAAAAACCATTCAACAATTCGAACCTTAATAACGGATATATTGGAAATGGCTGACGCCACAAAAAAAAAGTTATTTGAGATAAATTCATTCATTCATTATCTGTTTACCCTCCTCTTATGTGGGACTTCACCCCCAGGACTTACAAGCGGGTGCCTGGGGTCAGAGGCCCGTCGAGGAGCAGACACTCATGGATCAGACAGAGCATCCAGGATGGGTGATCAGCCCGATGCCTGGTATGGGATGAAGGAAGTAGATGACTCCATGTAAAGGGTAGCTTGAGGTAGGGGATTTTCTTGAAAAACTTCGTGTCGCATCTTTGGAAGGCACTGAACTTAAAACACCAAGTTTGGTATTTATTCGGCATTTTGTTTTTGAGTTATGCTGTTCACAGAATATTTTTTGTTTGTTTTGTACTCAAGGGGCCTAAAAAATGTATTTCCGGTGAAATCTCGGTATCGAATGTTTGGGGTGGAACGCAATCTTCTCTACCTACTATGTATGTGGTAAAGAAAGTAAACTCGCACAACTTTATCTACCCATTACAATTCATATAAATACCTTATAGCGTAGCATTCATTAAAAAGTTGTTCTTCTTTCCACGCTACGTTATTCACGACACATTTGTGTATAGAAATAATTTCATACTAAACAAAATTACTTAGTTGAATATATCAACAAATACAATAATGCTCAAATATTTATCGGAAGCACAGATTGATAGATTCAGAAGTCCTAGTAACGAGCCCCTGCGGAGGAAATTAAGAAATTGGAAGCTTTCAAGAATCTTCCGTTAAATACATTTATATTAAGGTAAATGCAATCATGCAGGATGGAATATATCGAAAACAAATGACGCTACAAGAACTTACTGAATATTAGCTGTTCTTTCAATAGGCTCTACATTTTTGTAGATCGATGTTGCCTCTTATTGACACAAAATGACAGAATTCAAACAGATTAAAGGGAACTTTATGCAATTCAGGAAAGTCAACACATACATTTAATTCCTCATGTGAGTATCTCAAACATGTAGTATTTTAATCAAAATCATTAAAGTCGTTTTTGAGAAAATAAAAAATTAGAACATTTCCATCATTCAGGTGGAGTTCAGGTAGGAGAAGTTTGTGTCGCATCCTTGGAAGATACTGTCGTCCTCCGTGGTGTAGTGGTTAATTACCATGCTAGCCTCTAGTTCCCGAGGTCGTGGGTTAAAACCCGGCGGAGGCCGATGGATTTTTTTGAGCGTAAAAATCTTGAGCATGGATGGTGGTCCTGTGTCCTAGGTTTACGGCACGTAATAGAATCTCAAGCCTGATAAAGAGCTCTCTGAGCAAAATTACCAATCTTTCACGCCCACTATAGAATGGCACGCTCAGGATCACAGCATTTAAAGAGCGTCCAAAAATAAAAGTCAATTGAATTTTTGAAAGATCCTGAACCTATACAAAGTTGGGTATTTATTCGAATTTTGGTTATCTCTCTCTAACACAGGGGTCTTTTTCTAATTTTGGGGGATGTTTCATTAACCTCAAAACATATATGATCTCAATATCGAAATTTTAAAATGATATAGAATACTTCCTGCCTACCATTAGTAATGAATGGAAAACCATATTCAGTGGTGGTGGTGGTGGTGGTGGTTGTCAGAAACTAAAGTCACAAGGCCTGTAACCTTTCCTATACTTTCCTTCGTTATAGAGAAATTAGTAGTGTGAGGTAATTGTAATGCATGGGTTGAAAACTGTGCGGACTTTCTGCCACTCGCCACCTACAACGCTAGTTGTAGATAAATACAAATGGCAACTCGTTTGTAAAAGTGGTCTCGCGAAGAAATCTGCTCCGTTATTCGATTTCTGTGGGTGAAACATATAACCGCAGCTGAAATTCACCAGCAGGTGGTAGAGGTTTACGGAGAGACTGTAATGTCTCCTCAGCATTTCACAGAATGGCGTGGAAATATTGCGGTCGGTAGAGAAAACGTTACCGACGAGGATCGCAGTGGCGGACCCAGCACGTAATTAACAGATGTGAACACAGCTCGCGTGGAAGAGCTGATTCAGGACAACAAGAGGATCACGTTACGGTATATGACGGTTGAATTGGGAATGCCGTTCGGAAGCGTTCGTCATATTGTTCACGATATTCTGCAGTGCCGGAAAGTTTGTTCCCGATGTTCCCTAAATCTGTTCAACCAACACAAGGAGAAGCGCATGGGGGCACCACATTGTCACGGGTGACGAAACATATATCCACCATTACACCCGCAGCAGTAAGCAGTAGTCAATGGAGTGGAAATACCCCTCCTCTCCAATGACAAAGAAGTTTAAGGTGACGCCATCTGTCGGGAAGGTGATGGCCACAGTGTTTTGGGACAGCGCGGGTGTCATACTCGTGGAACTTTTGGAATTAGAGCACACAGTGACCGCTGGCCGATACTGCCAGACCTTGACACCTTTACGCGAAGCAATCAGGAGGAAAACGGTCAGAATTTCTCCCAAGGACGTCATCTTCCTTCACGACAACGCGTGACCTCATACAGCCCAGAAGACCACCACGCTGTTGAAGCAGTTTCGCTGGGACATCGACCACCCTCCCTACAGCCCGGACCTCTCCAATCGACTTTCACCTTTTTTCTCGCTTGAAGGAGCACCTAGGAGGCCGACGATTCCCTTTAGAGGAGGAGGTGAAACACTTAGTCACAATGTGTGAACATGCAAAGAAAGGATTTCTTTCCAGGAGGGTATATTCAAACTCTTCCCACGAAGGAACAAGTGCCTAAACCGATACGGAGACTGTCAAAAATTAACCTAATGTATGTAGTATCAGTTGGCTGTATTGGTTGTGTGAAATACAATGTACACATTTTACAGTGGTTACCATGCTACCGAGGTCGCGGGTTCAAACCCGTAGGGCGATGGATTTTTTCGGGCGTAAAAATCCTTAGCATGGCTTCCTTTGGAAGGGAAATAAAGCCGGTGATCCCTTGTCGTAGATTTACAGTACGTAAAAGAACCTCAAGCCTGATAAAGAGGTCTCTGAGAAAATTACCGGTATTTCTCGCCCAATACAGAGTGAAACGCCTAAAACTTGCACCGCAAATATTTCGAAAATGGAAAGTGCTATTGATGTGCAGTTTTCACAGCATTGATTGGTAGTCAGGGGCTCGTACATTTAGCCTATAAACATATTTTAATAATGCTGAGAAAGTGTATTTTTGAGCAAACATACAATTTTTAAATGAAACAAAGACTAGTTACAACAACAGAATAGAGGTAGGATAAATCAGAATGTCAATGGTCTTTGTTTCAGGATTCTAGTGAAAGTGGTTTACGAGAAATCGTATTTTGAAAAGTTTCCACCCCGAAATTGTTTGTCCCATTCAACCTGCTTAGTTGTTAGGTACGATGTTGCTATGTTTGTTTGCATTGTGGTTTCTGTTCATTGATTGCGTTGCGACTTTCTGGTCAGTTACTTTGTGACAGTTCAAGCATTAAGTCGTGAGTGGAAGATGGGGTTTACTAATGCAGAAAAAGCCGACATGTTCATGGTGTATGGAGAGTGTAGGAAGAATGCAGTTCTTTAAGATATTCTATACATTGTAGCGATATTTCCGCCTGGTTACGCATACACAAAAAGGAACTCTGCAATATTTATAATTTAGGAATTATTAATGATTAATAATTAATGATTAATTAACATGCAATTTGGTAATTTTCCATAATTTAATTCTAAACTGCATCAATCGAAAGCTCTTCTGAAGTTGTAAATATGTTTTAATAATATTGTCAAATAAATAAAGGCGTAATTGCCTAAGAAAAACTGCAAGATTTAGGCAAAATAAGAGTAGCTTCCTTTCACACTGTCTATTATATTTTCCGAGCGTGGGGCCATAAAAATCGAAAGCTTCTTTTGTACTTCGAGAGGATGAGGCAAGTTTTAAGAATAAACAAACACTATGAGGCAACACTTTCTTATAGTTAGGCTTTGAATTTTCAACCCATAAACGTAGAGGATAAGTATTAGAACAAATAAAAAGATAGGAAGATGTAGTTACATGCACAAAATTTGGAGGCGAGCAGTGATTGTTATATGTGAACGCGAGCGTGGATTTTGGGACAGTCTGCCATGATTCTCCGCTAAGGAAACACGCGTCACGTTCAGTCAAAAGAAAAAAGGACAATAAGTTTACAAGTGCCGCACTACGGTGTAATCATAAAGTAATACGTATGGAATAATTATATAGCGTGTTACAGTGTTCGTTGAAATTATTTTATCTAAGATAATAAATAACTTAACACACCGCAAGTGGTTACTTCAAGTTCGCGGGAATCAAAAGAACGATGACAGAGCGCCTTATATACTAAATAATTAGCCGGAGCAAAACGTTGGCGGACCAAAGGGGAAGATATTCTTGTATAAGAACCGTACGGGGTAGGAAAAACAAGAATCTTGCGCCTTAGTGAAGAAGTGAAAATGTGTTTTTTTGTTTGTTTGTTTGTTTTGTTTATGAATAATATCCTAGTGTCACCTCTCCCGCAATCTTACCCTGACAATAAGAGTAGAGAATTTCAGACCGATTCGCCGACAGTTGACGCTGAGATGCGACGATAAATGCTTCCTAACTGACAACGGCGATCTCGAATCCTGAAGACTACACCTACAACAACGCAGAGACATAACGACGCAGATAAGATACCCACATCGAGGTAGCGGACTGGAAAACGCTATAACATAACTCAGGGGCAGTACTGGCAGGACTGTAAAATTGCTCAATAATAATAATAATAATAATAATAATAATAATAATAATAATAATTGTTTGTTGCCCTGATCCTTTATTTACTTCGTAAAATTACATGATTAATAAAAGGTACAGGCTTTGCAGGGCAGTGCTTTCCAACTATTCACGTAAACTTTTCCTTAAACTTTCACTTCACGCCTAGACCTGTCTTGCGTTCATGTGGCATTTCATATTTGTTCTTAGTACAGGAATAAATTGTCAGCAGTCCTCAGCATAACTGAATTTTGCGAACGGGAAAATTACGCTGCGCATGCGTCTGACGGGCTCAAGGAATTTCCGAGTATACTACGAGGAGAGCTAGAATTTACTTCATATCATTAAAAGACTAATTCACCAAGAGGCTGGGGTTCTTTCAACACCAGTTAGTTGAAGTTCGGTGCTCTCGAGTGTATGTTTGTCAAGACCGAGGATGGCAATGTAGGAAGTTTTTACTAGGGAAAACTCATATTTTTATGTGTAACATTGAAAAATAACTGAGGAACAGATTAAATGTGGGTCCTATATGTTGACTTTGAAATACCTCTCATTGCATGACCACGAGAAACAATAGAATGACTGCTAGCACTTCAAAGAAGTATAAAGGATTTGAAAGTTCAAACCAATAGTAACGAATATTTCGAAATTCGTAATACCACAAAGCATGTATTACAAATAAAGTGACTGTTATAAGGAAATGTATATTGTCTTTCTCTTACGGTTTCCTAGTTATACAAAATTATACAAAGTTAATCTCCAATGAAGAGCACTTCACAAGCTATTCTTAGAAAATTCAAGATATATATTTTATTTCTATGCAACTACGCTAAACATTTGTTACTTTTATCAGAAACGTTAGATCCATTTTCAGAAAATCAAAAATAACAACACAATTGTTCATGTAAACAGTATTTTGCGGGGGGAGGGAGTTATTAAAAATCTTCGGTCGTATTCATGGGAGAGTTGAACTTATATATTGACTTTTGTATTTATCCGATATTTCGTTTTTGAGTTATGCTGTCAGGGACACATATACATACAAACACTAATCTTTTTCTAAAAATGCTTTTATTTTTTATATATTTCAGGAGGCCTAAAATATGTATTTGTGGTGAAATATCGATACCGAATCTTTTAGCGGTTCTTGTTCCAAACAAATGACTATGACTGACAGAAAGTACCAACCTTATAAAGCTTAAGTTTGAAGTTTGACGATGCTACATTGTTTAGTAATTGTTTGGCAGCCATCAATCGTGAACTCTCAGCGAATTTGTAAACATGGATAAAACTGGCCATCGTTATGTGATACAATACTTTCATTTGAAAGGTCTTAGTCCAACTAATATTAAAGCTGAGCTAGATTCTACTCTGGGGGAGTCTGATCCTTCGTTTACAACAGTAAAATATTGGGTGGCAGAGTTTAAGCGAGGCCGTACGAGCTGCCAAGACGAACATCGCAGTGGTCCACCAAATGAGGTGACCACGCCAGAAATGGTGAAGAAAATCCACAAAATGGTATCGGATGACCATCCAATGTGCGAGCTGGCAGACATCGTAGGCATTTCAAAAAGTGCGTACATCGCATACTGACTGAAAATTTAGACATGAGAAAACTGTGCGTAAGATGGGTGCTCACAATGGAAAAAAGCAGCATTGTGAGGATGTTTCAGGCGAGTGCTTGGCTATGTTTCGCTGCAATAAAGCCAAGTTTTTGCGTCGATTCATAACAATGGATGAAACATGGGTCCGTCACTTTACACCTGAGACGAAGGAACAGTCAAAACAGTGGATTGAAAGGGGAGAATCGGCTACAAATAAGGCGAAGATAGTTCCATCTGCAAGCAAGGTCATGGCGTTAGTTTTTGGGGATGCGCGTGGGATAATTTTCGTTGACTATCTTCAAAAAAGGAAAAACAATCAATGTCGAGTATTATGGAAACTTATTACAGCTTTTGAATGATAAAATCAAGCAAAAACGGCCGCATTTAGCGAAAAAGAAGGTTTTGTTTCATCAGGGCAATGCACCAGTTCACACATCCATTATCGCCATGGCCAAAATAAATGAGTTAAAGTTCGAATTGCTTCCTCATGCACCCTATTTGCTAGACTTATCCCCCTATGCCCAGATGGCGCTTCGTCCACCACAAATCCCACATGCAGATCCCTGGGATTGAACCCGGGCCGACTCGGTGGGAGGCGAGCGGTCTAACCACTCGGCCACGGCGCCGCCTGCACAACAAATAACAAAACGAAAACAAGTAAAGATTTGTGGACGCTTGGTTTGCAATTGTGGATCTGTCCTTGCACCGAAAACTGTGAATGTCGTCCTCCGTGGTGTAGTGGTTAGCATGCTAATCTCTAGTTCCCGAGGTCGCGGGTTCTCGGCGAACGCGATGGATTTTTTAGAGCGTAAAAATCCTTATTAAGGGAAATAAAACTGCTGGTCCCGTGTCGTAGATTTACAGCACGTAAAAGAATCTCAAACCTGATAAAGAGCCTCTGAGCAAAATTTCCGGTCTGTCACGGCCAATATAGAATGGGACGCTAAGGACCACAGCAGTTAAAGAGCATCCCACAAAAAATTTAGTGTTTTAGAAAACAGTGACTGGTTGACTATAACTGCTACAACATACTGCTATGTTCTGAATTCACACACCCAATAGTTCCTTCTCGTCCGGATCCATTTAGCCAAACCAAGGTTACAGAAGTAAATAAGAATAACCAGTTTTGTTTTAAAATATTTTATTTTCATTTTGTATAAGCAGAAAAATATGTTCACAAAATAACATAAAAATATCATTATGGCAGCTTTCAGCTCAATCCCTTGTCAAATGACTCCTTGCAATAATTCCAGGAATGTATAAAAACATATATCACTTAATGCAGACTTTGTTTCGGAACAGGACGTGTGTTGTCATGGTTACTGTTTAATTGCTGGAGCAACCGTCCAGTATGAGTATTTATTACATAAATCAACCAGCAGATCTTGTAGGTTGGTATTGCTTATCACATTAGAAAATTAAAATGAATAGTGTACCTTTAATAAATATAGGGTATAAAATACTACTGCATCCTAATCCAGTTCAGTGGGTAGATTAAATCAAAGTAATTGGAAATGTTTCCACCAGTTCCTCAAACATTGAGCTTTATTTTACTTTAGCTAATTATATCCAAATGGTCTAGTAGATAAAAAACTTTTATTTCACCTTTGAATTAAATAATGAAAAATTCTACAAGTTATTAATTAAATAAACCTAGAGTTTGTACAGTAACATACAGGGAATATGGTACTAGGACTTAAAATTGACTAATAGTACCAAATCTATGATATCTCATTACTAAATCAGTTGTCTTCGCTTCTTTTGCTAGTTGAGGAACAAATATTTCACAAAGAGTATTTTCAAACTTAACAAAAGGCTAAGAAGAATGTTTTATACAAAAATGCAGTTCTTAACTGACGTTCAGCATGATATGCCTTCTATTTTGAGCTTTTCTAAATTGCAGCTCTCACTTTTTTCATGGCCAGTTCCATGAAACGAGATTTTGCCGCACATTTGGTGTTTAAAGTACATTAAAAGCGTTCCAAAATGTTATAAGCAAAATAACACTTTTGAATATTCCATTTACACCTGTCATCTGATGCAAACCAACAGTATTTACTTTATGTATGTATAAATGAATGCGGCAATTTTGAAACGGTATGGCGACTAAAAACTAAGTCATGCTAGTATATTTCAAAATGTCACTCTTACAAAACTTTCATACTTGATTCACTTTTGAGATTACAGTTCTTGGATTCGAAATGCCATGGTCTGATATTGACCTGTTTTTAAATAAAGATTTTTTTAAGTTAATATAAATCTTTGTTCTACTATGTGATGATAATTCGTGGAATAGTTTTGCTAAATGCAATTTGCGAGTTCCAACTTCACTTGTTGCATGTTAAAGTTTAAATTGTACATTCCAGCATTTAAGAGTGTAAAATCGAAACATTGAAAGTTTTCTAGCTGTAAAATTCCAATCAATATATTGCATCCTTGGGCTTGCTTGTAAACATTTAAACGCAACGTTTAGCGTTAATAGAATAAATTTGATGCTGGCATGTTGCTTGCCCTTAAATTAGGCAACGTTTTAATAAATCTTGTTTGTAACAAACTTTCTCTGATCACAGATGTTGGTTTATCGAGTTCCGTCGCCCTATCTCTGGGTCCTGCCAGCTGACGGTGTTGCGAGCCGCGATACTCTGAAGGCGCACCGAGTTCCTTGCGCTGATGTCATCATCGTCGTCTGATCCCCTGCTGTAAGCTCGGTTAACGTGTCCCCGACCGCCGGAGATCACAGACGGCGGCGGGTCAAATATGCCTGCTGTTGAAGGTCGGTGGGGACGACCGTTGATGTTATTGGAGACACCATTGGGAGCGGTGCTAGTGGTGGTAGTGGCGCCTAGCGTCTTCATCTGGCTCTTTCGTCTCTCCGCCATGACGGAGTTGCGTCGTACCTCGAGTGCCTTTATCGTCTCCTTTCTCAAGGTCAGCTTCCGGCCCAAAACCGGCGTTCCTGAAACACACACATTATGAGATGTACAGCTGGAAGGATACCTAACAAGATCGTAAATCTCTGCTATCCGTAAAAGAATGCTTTGTTTTGTATTAATTAGGCGATGGGTTTTTTTTTCGGGCATAAAAATCCTTAGCATGGCTTCCTTCGAAAGGGAAGTAATGCCGGTGGTCTCGTGTCATAGAGTTAAGGCACGTAAAAATACCTCAAGCCTGATAAAGAGGCCTCTGAGAAAAATTTTCGGTCTTTCACGCTTAATATAGAATGGGACGCTAGGAGCCGTAGTAGTTAAAGGGCGTTTATAAATAAATAAAAACAGTTGTTACAATTATTGCCGCGTCAGGGCATTTTCATATACCTACCTAAAAGGAGTAATTTTGCTCAAGCAGCCCACTTCATTGCGATATTCTGGCATTGTGACTCAGATTCTTAAGTAGCGAGAGGCTGGACGTCGCATGAAGGGTCGGGGAGATAAAAATGAATATGAATACACTATATGAATTAGTTTCCATAAATTACTACAAATAGCGGATATCGGAAATAGAGTAAAAAAACAGAATCAGCATCAATGCTGTGCCGTGTATGTGTATTGTCACGCCAGACACATTATTGCGTCGTTAGCGACAGTATTGTTGGGGTAATTCTTTCGGCTTTGGGTTTTGAAGTTCGTCTGGCGTGGCGACTCGCTACCGTCTAGCTAGCGATAGAGAGTGGGGGAAGTGAGCGTTATTCCTTTGTGTGTTATGTGGTTAGCGTCACTTTTGTCTAAGTGTTGGGTCTGTAAGGTCGTATGTGAATCGTGTGAATGTAGCCTCGTGTGTGTAGCATCTTTCTTTTTATCTTTTGTGTGTGATGTAGGGGCACTGTGTTATACTGAATAAACCACAGGTAATGTGATTAATGTGAAATTCTGTGTATTTTGTTACAACTATCCCACGCCTGCTCTGGAATGTGTAGTTTAAGATTCTGGTCTTCTTGCTACCTCTGCAGTTATGCCTCCCAATGTATATACTAGGGTAACAAATTTAATATCTAGCTGCAAACCTTTTGGCCTCACCTCATTGCCTTCACCCACTCTTGAGATAAAATTGATAGGAATAGGCTTAATATCCAGCGTTTCCCAGCACGAGAGAGTAGCCGGCGGATTTAGAACCAGAGACCACAGCAGTCTAGAGGAATGCCTACGCTGAGATTAACATAATTGGAGCGGCATGCATTCCCGACCCACCATAGGAGAGAGAAAGAAGAGAGAGAAAGAGAGGAAGTGAAGGAGAGAGAACTGCCTGGAAAAACTCCAGATACCCCAACTCTGTCTTCAGCAAACGCCATTCTGCTGCGAACGTGAAATATTCCGTCGTGGCGCTAACTCGCCTACATGACCAGTCGACGTACAGCACTCGTAGTTGGAATCATGAATAAATCAACTTAGCTACAACGGAAATGACATACCAGTGACTCCTCCGTCCGCAGTCATGTTGAAGAATCGTTGCTTGAATGCCACATCCAGGGTGCCGATGGGTCTCTTCTTCTGGCGATTACGTTCTAGGTTATGGATAGTGCGCCGGCGCTCCACCTTGTCTGAATCGTCCTTATCGCCATCAATACCACGCAACCGCTGCAAGTTCTTCACTATCTGCACGAAGTTTTTGTCTATGATTGCATCTTGAGAAGTTTCCTCCACCTGCAAATAGAGTGCGTAAATGAACATCTAACATAAAATCGCCCACTTCCATTCTATTTTGGTCCCTCCTATTTTCATTTGATGGGCTACATTTCTCATCATCTTTTTTAAATTTCACTAAAAAGCTGTGACCTCAAGAGAATTAATTCTGATATTGAAATATCTCCTTTCTTTCATTCAATTTTTAAACCTTAGGTTCAGTTTAAAACATGGGTTTTATGTAAAACATTTTCGGTTTCGAAAATTTTACTTTAATTCTGAAGGATGTTCTTTCACCATTGCGTACGTTAATTTTAATGATTGAAAAACAAGTTTTAGGTGCATAATTCCACCAATTTGCTGGGGTAAAACGGTGGTTACTCTTTTATTTATCTAATTTATTAGCACTTACGATCCTGCGATTCCGGTATAATAGCTGTGTCGCATTTGGACATAAAACCTACCAGGACAGAAATAAAAATGTACGCTTTGTTTGAAGAAAGCGCACACAGAGCTTATGACGTTCAAGTGAAATAAAACAAAAAGGCAACGGATCACTTGAAGCGGTTTTTGCGGAGCATTTCTAACAGCAAGAATTATTTGTATGTTTTTTTACTTCCTAAACAACATTTTGAAATTTGTGTAGGTATGTGCTTAGCTTAGAAAATATACGAATAAGTGTATCCCTTCAGGTTGAATGAAAACTTATATAAGTTTGTGTTAAGTGATACCAGTTTGAGGAATTTAATTCAGTAGATAATTTACAGCAAATGCTTTACAAGTGTGATATTGAATCAAATTTGAAAAATGCAATACTACGACCTGAACTGGAACCGCGTATCGTCGGCTCTTCGGGCCGGCACTCTTATCGCTTGAGCTACCATTGCGAGATACCCGTACGCGCATGAAACCTGCTCACCTGATTCAAGTAAACCTTCAAGGCATTCTGAAATATTAGAGATATCATACCTCAAAGGCTACTTGCAATGTTACAAGTACTTGTAATTTCACAGCTTTGTAGTGGGCCACTGCTAGGTTCATTTATATTTGATAACTGTTGTTTCACATTAGACGCATGTAGGTAGTATAAGTTGGAAAGTTGAATCAGACTTTAAAGATTCTATTCCACGCGGGACTCGATCCATGGATCTTCAGCTTTCCGTGCCGATGTTCTTACCGCTTGAGCTACCATGGGATATGCTCGTACGCTCATTAAAGCTTATCATCCGATTCAAGTAGCCTGGTAAGATGTGCGTATGACATCTCGCTATAGTTTATAGTATTCACGCGCGCACACACACACACACACACACACACACACACACACAGATACATATATATTGAGGCAGTATTTTTAACACAAATGATTTCAGTCTAATTATATAATATATAAATTTAATAACAGCCCGCCTTAAAGGAATATGTGTATATAACAAGATATAAAAAATGTATATTAGTCATTGTAAATGTTTATATTATTGTATACATGTTCAATAATGTTATGTGAATGTATTACCTAATTTAATAATGTAGGAGCTGTGAGAATAATAGTTTAAAAGTTGCTAACAATGAAGTAACAATGAATTCGAAAGTTTAACCATACTACTTGTAATTCTTGGAAACAAAAATGTAAATTTTGAGACAGTTTATAAAATAGCTAATCAACAACCAGAAGAAAGTTTAAGTTAAATGAAGGTATTCTATTGGATTAGGAATAGCCAATCAGAGACTTGAAATACAGAAATTTACAAATTTAGGCGGTAGAAATCCAGCCAGTTGCTTGTAGACAGTGCTCATAAATGGACGCGTTGCTAGCAGACAGTGTTACCAATCAGACGCGAGATGCGTCCTCGAGAAATTTAATGCGTATTTTGTGTGAGAAAATAGTTTACGCGTTTAAAAAATGCAAGTAATTAACAAAAGAATATCACAGCTCTCTATATCAGTGAAGTGTTATTTAAATCGTGTCAAGCATTAATAAATGGATTGAAGAAAAACTTAAAATTTGTGTAAGCCTACATTCTTCAGTCGCACCACAACCCTGCAAAGAGAAACATATCTCTAACAATAATACTGACGCAGCCGAGGCAAACATAAATATATAATATTTAAAGAAATAGTAAAAACACAAAGTTAATATTTTTAAATTTTGGACGAAGGCTACCGGGTACCATACGTGTGGTTGCTACTACTTCAAGTTCGGCTCCCCAAAAGTTGAACTATAATACAACTCCTTCAATACAACCTACTTCAAATTGATGTCCAAAGCGTGGTGCAAATAAAGTAAAGATACTATCTACTGCAATATATATATATACGTGTATATATACATATACATACATACGTATGTACATACATACATAATTCTTCCTCCATGAGAGAGGGGGTGAAGGAGATAGATTATGAGGTAAGGTTCGGAAATTGAAACCTTGTGTGCCTAAGTGACCAGTATTCAATGTTAACAAATGCCTGCTACAAACACGGCACACAGAGGTACTGTCACTAAATACACGTTATGTTAGCTTTGTTTACATTATACCTGTTGACCGCAGGGCACGCCAGGTCCCAAGTTCCGAGCCTTCAAGATTACAGTAATACCAACCTTCTTGCCGCAGTACAAGTTGAGCTCTGTGGAAGCCAGAATGTGCGACAACGTTCCAAATCGATGGAACATCATAGCGGTAAACTGAATGACTAAGATCAAGGCGAAGAAAAACACGAACACCAGACCAATTGGTTCCAGTTGTAGATACTCCTTGGAGATGAGTACCTGTGACAAGCATTCACTTGATGTAAACTGTGCCACTGATGTTGTGTTCTTACACATAATTGAAACTATAAAATGTATATAAGATTTTTTATTGTAATTAAAAACAGCAACGGTTAAATTTTAGTATCTTTGCTATAGTTTTTGCTTGTTCTGATTAAGTTCCAAGAAACTAACCTTTGCTCTCCGATATTAAAACTTGATCACACATATTTATAATCCATTATTTGTCATTAGATTTTAGATTTATTAAAATTTTTAGCTATTTTAATTTTTTTACATGATTAAAATACAATGATTCACTAGGTTGCCACGAGAGTAATTTAGATTGATTAGTTAATCTACAGTAAAATGTATTAACTAATCGCAGCATGTCTCGTATCTCTGGATTGCATAAGGCGCAATAATTCAAACTATGACGAGACAAATATGTTTGCTTATGAACGCATAATTATGAGTGTATGTTTGCAAGTAGCCAGTCAGTCAGTCAGTTATACTGCATTTGCAACGAATGATCAACCTCTGGTGTACGTAACTGCCACAGCGTGTGTTGGAATCCGTGACTCCGGATAGATCTTTTGTTGTTATCGGAACTCACGTCAATATAATTCTTGAGTTGCTTAATGCTGTCCTGGATTACTTAACGCAGGAAACTGCACATAACGTATACTGGTCTATAGCAGCATTACAAACTGCATTAACTGACAGAATAACTGACTGGCCAGCTCGCTCCCAGATATATATCCGTATGACCAATCTCTGTTGGGGGGAATTCAAAGGTGGTTTATGCAGGGAACCATGGTATACTAAATGAAGCAGAACGGAATGTTCGATGTGTCTTCTCCTTTATTTCGACCACAGCAATTCCTTCAACGTTCACAAGGTGGAAGGCTTATCTAGAAGCAGAAGAGGCGTCATTTTATCAACACATATAACGAAAGATCAGCTTAATAAATTTATTTTTTGAGAGCGAGAGGATTTAACGTCCTTTACCACATCTAACAACTATTCAGGCAACTTTCCTCAATCGAGAATACTGGAACTCTGGTGCTCCAGTTTGCTTCTTATTTTGTTCATTAATCAGGGAAGAAATACCAGCCTAGTCCTATGCTACTGCATGGGTAGATTAAGCCTTGGAATGCCACTGGAGTTGCAGGCTGTCACTTGTGTCATATAACGAACTTGGTACTTTCATACAAAATCTATAATAAAGTTGATATATCTGAACGATGGATAGTTATTTCTCTATGTGACCAAATACATGCACAGAATAGCCAAATAATAGTCACTGGTATCGTATCAAAACTCAAAAAGCTTAAAGAAGCCTGGTGCTGTTCCTTTATGGAATTACAGACACGACCTTCTCTTTGAGAATGCTGCACAAATTGACCAGAGATTGGTGCATGTCCTTGGGAAGATTATTTCCAGTCTGGTGGCATCAGATCCAAAGTTTCTTTGTGAGTCTTGCATATACTCGTATCATGGAGGTTCCTTTGAAGATAGCATAGTATATCTAGACTTTTTGTATCCCTATCTTTGGGGATCATATTAAAATGCAGTGGGAGATTCGCCTAAACAGAAGAAGGGATCTTGGGTAACATTTCGAATGTCGCCCTCCATGGACTAGGCCTACCATGCTAGCCTCTAGTTCCAAAGGTCGCTGAGGGCGATGGATTTTTTCGGGCGTAAAAATCCTTAGCATACCTTCCTTTGTAAGGAAAGTAAAGCCGGTGGTCCTTTGTCGTACATTTACGACACACAAATAATCTCAAGCCTGATAAAGAGGAATCTGAGAACAATTTCCGGTCTTCCACGCCCAATATAGAAAGGGACGCTAAAGACCACAGTAGTTAAAGAGCGTCCATAAACAAAACTCAATTTAATTTTTTTAACATTTAGAAATAAATCCGTACACTTCTATGCACTCGTGATATTTGGATAAAACACTGGATTGTGTCAATCATAGAATAAAACAAGTCATTTCATATCTCTGTACTCCAGATTACATCTTCGATGGAGGAAGTTAAAATTGTTCGATTTTTCTCAAGGTTCTGCTGTTTCTGTCCAATAACATCTTTCTTTTTCATTTCTCTTCCTCGTAATTCTAACCAAAAATATTGGTTTAAGATGTAGAAGTGTTGCTATTGTCAAGGTATTCCAGCAACATTTCGAAATAAAGTGGTATATTTCCATGTACTCGTGATATTTGAATAGAGATCTGGATTGTTGCAACCTCAGACTACTCCATTTCATAAATCATACTCAGATTGCATTCTTGCTGAACAAAGCTGACATTTTCAGATTTTTCTGAAGGTTCTGCCCAATAATAGCCTTCTTTTTCATTTGTAATTAGCACTTCGCCCTAAAATATTGATTTCAGCTGCAGAAGCGTTTCGGTTGTCAAGATTGTATATATTTCCTGACAGTGTAACTAACTTAAGCTCTAAATGAGGTTTTAGACGTGGAATATCCAGATGCTAAAACTTTAGATGGTTCCATTCATTCTCAGGACTTAGAGACGAGATTGCTGTCCCGAAGCTATCAGTGAATGAGTTATTAGCTGAATTTGGGATGTTGAATGTATCCCTTTACCTTGACTGCCTAGTGAATCATTGTGAATTATAAAATACATAAAATGAAACATGGAGTATTCTACCGTACCAAAGTAACTGTACAACTATTTCAAGCCGCTCTAGAAACATTCACTAACTAAATGCTGTGCGATTTACAAATGCTTTGTGGTTCACCTGCTAATCGCTACGTAAAATATTCTACTTATCTACTATTATGTACAGAGCCTACTTTTTCAAATGTTGCTAAACTTCACTAACCACAGGCAAAGTTTCATTTTGGGCATTTACATCTTCGTGTTTTATTCCCTTCTGATTTATATATTTACAAATCTAAGTGGTTATTTTACTTGCATTATTTATAAAACATTTATCAACAATGGGAATCACAGATGGAGGCATAGTAGAATAATGGAATCGAAATGTAAAGGAATATACACAAGGGAAGTAAGTCTAGTTTTGTTGTGCCACACATGTCTCCATCTGTGACGTACTATAATAGAGATTAGAAACATATAGAAACACAAAAGAAACACCACATGCAATACTGGAAAGGAGAGACAGGAATCCCTGTACCGGTGTCGCTGTCTATCGGCCGCCTCCTGTAACAAGTGGTGTGGTGTGCTGGTGGTTGATGATGATGTGACGATGACGATGATATGCGTCTACCATGACAATCTTATGTTTGTGTTTTGTGTCGCGTGTTCTGTGATCTCATTCGTAACAGAAATTTGTTTCAGGGACACCGGCGAAGTTTTTTTTTACTTTTGAAAGAAGAATATGTTCGATCATGCCATTTGAACATAACCTTGCAGACAGAAAGCTTTGATGCTTTGAACCATTTTTCTAAAGTACAGTAAACCAAGTGGTTTTCTCTCCTAAGAAAAATACAAATACATTTAGTTACAGACGTGCAAGTAAGAAAGAGTAAAAGTTTGAATAATGAAAGTTACTTTGTATTCAAGTATGTAAGGATCTACAAGAGAAGAACGTTAAGACAGTACAGAGGTCCTAATTGCACAAATTTGTAACCTTAAGAGTACTTCATTCCGAAATTATAAATTTCTACAAATTTTAAAAAAATTAGTTGAATAGGTTACAACACAATTGCAATAAAAAAACATGTTTGACGGTAGGGTGCCCCTAACTTTCCAAAAATAAAAATCGAGGCATATGAAAACGACCCCCATGATGAAAATTTCAACATTCTTTGCTTTTAAATTCTCCATTTTATTCCTCAAATACAGTTCTTCACCATTAAAGATTATATTTTGTGCGACATTAAATACGTTTGCTGTAAAATAATAAAAATTCCAACAATTTTAATTTTGAAATAAAAAGGTCCGTTATATTAAATTATTAAAATTGTAAATCCAAAAGTATGCTTTATATCGATGCCTAAAATGTTAAATAGTTTGAAAAAATTGCATTATGAGGAACATTTTAATGTGGCAAAATGTGAGAAAACGAGATTATGAGAAAAGTTAGCTATTTTCACACATCTGTGCACCTTCACTTCGCATTTGGGTATTTAAATGGCCAATAGAGAAAACTCGCAGTTAGATCCTGCAATGTTTTAGGAGTTTTTCAATGAAAACATTTAAAGTGTGATTTTTTTTCTTACATTTTGGGGAAAAATCGGCATTGAGTACCCTTAAGAGCCGCTTTCTTCAAAAGACTTGAAACCGAAGTTTATCTATAATTTTGTTATTTCTTCGTTTAAAATACGTTTAACTGGTAAAGTTAAACCTCCAAGAACTGAACCAACTCATTTATTGCCGCGGGATAGTGCTCCAGGTCCTTGTGACATACATCTAGGATCGAGCCTATGATTGTGCGGAGTCTTCGACCCATGTATAGGACCGCCCCACTTTGGCATTATGAGGAGTGTATTAAGCTATGATCAATGTAAACCAACATTCGGATGGGGGAAGCGTTATATTGACCACATCATCCGTCCATATCGGCTTGATGTCGTGCATATGTGGCGCCAGACTGGCAGTCCAGTTAGTCATCTATGACCTTTCAAATTTGTCTTCCCAAGGTTGTCATTTGTGTTACGAAAGTAAAATATTTATTGTCAGAGAATAATACTCTAAATATTGAACTTGAACAACGTTGGTGAATTCATATTAATTCACGATTTACAGTGCAGCGGATGAAAATGATTATGTGCATCGTGTTGGCGTAGGACATCAAAAGTTTACTAACTTTGATCTAAAAGGTATTGATACGTCACCGATAATAGGAACTTTACAGATAACTTCTGATCATCTAGCCATCTAAAGTTGTGAGGAACTTATCCTACAGCGTAAACAGTTCAATTTGGACGTAGTTCATTGGAAGAAACAAGCAAGTACTCAATCGCGGCTGCACATCAGTCACTCAGTTTTGGTTGGGTAAAATTCCACAGCAACAATTTTAACCGAGTACAGACGAATGTTCGAAGCAGTTTGTCAGCAAACGAAAACATTTTTGGTGTTTCTATTGTAAATCGACCACATATCTAACGTAGTAAACCATTGTTGTTTTAGAGCGCATTTAATTTTAGACACTTTCGGTTGTTATTTAGGAATGTCATTTGTGTTCAGAAGTCTTAAAAGGTAGCTTCAGAACATATGTTGGATCAAAATGAAAAAAAAGAATCTTGTAGCAATATTTCGGAACTGGGTGATTTGCCGCACGGCATCTTTATTTATAATTTTTAGGTAAAAGCTGGTTTTAAAACTCATTCCAGTTTGCGACTGGGAATCGCAGTTGACAAAATTTTGATCCAGAACTGTCGCTGCGTATATGTAGGTCGGTAATAGCTTGAAGATGTTAGATTGTTGTTATGAAGAACAAAAAGAAGTCTTTTGTCTGAGAAAATAGTTTGAAGTGAGTGAAGAGGTGTGAGTTGGAAGAGAGATGAGACAACATATAGGGTTTAGTGTAGATGTTGGAAGTGAGTCCCGAAGAAGCCACCGCCAGTGTTAACAAAACACTGAAGAAGGAGGAAGGAACCAGACCGCCACTGGTTAGACCAAAACCACCTCTTCCAGGCCAGAAAACCTGACGCACGGCGTTACCTCTGCCGTTTCCTCGATGTACGTGATGTTGGTCTTGACGCCCAGTGGCCAGTCCACGTGGAGCATATCCTTATTGAGTTGTAGCAAGAAAACGATTAGCACAAACAAAGCATTGAACATGAAGAAAGCAAACACCGACTTGTTGCGAAGCTCGATCAGGTCCGCTGCTATCCTGGCCTGCAAACAAAAGGGCAAAACACAACGCAAACATAGTCATAAAATTAAATATTGTCTCAACGGGCTCGCCTGACGCGAAAATTTCCTTCTCCACACTCGTCACATTACCAACAGCTTATTGCTGGGTCTTACGTTTGCAGATACAATGTCAGCTGTCGGCTTGACTAGGTGTTCTGTTGAGGTACAGACATCTGCTAATCAGTGGGATTGTTAAGAGGCTGTTTCAAATGAATATGACAACGTTAGGATACTACGTTCGACTCAAGGTTACTATAGCCACTAGCAAAGGAATCTGGTTAAATGGAAAAGACGTGAATGTGGCCTTACACTTGTGAACGTAACTTATCTGGTAAACCTTAGGTAGCAACATAGCATTGATAAAATCTGTCCGCAGATACGCCTGAAGTATTTTGAGAGAATGGATGATACTGTGCACGCTGAATATATCAAACATCCACTGAACGATCCGGGCTTGGGTCACAGCACGGCCTTTTGTCTGGATTAGTCCCAGCATTGCATATCGCTCTACTAGACATGACGCATCGTTCACACACTCGCAGTCCATAATATACGTAGACGAACAGTACTTTTCAAGTTTCTATTTGGGCTTGATCGATGCAAGAGGAATGTTTATATAGCACCTTGGTGAATAAATTGGCAGTGGTACTCTTACAAAACTATATTGTTAATATAAATTACTAATCTTCACTTTATCCACCTCTTACCTTCATAGGTAGAGGAAGTATTGTCGCGGGCGGACGGTGTCAATACCGTAACTCAAAAACGCAAGATCGGAAGAATACCAAACCTTTTTCTTCCTTTTCTTTTTATGAGTTTAACGCCCGTTCTTCCTAATATGGCACCGCAGGCTGTGGACACTGATGCTACATGCAATGGAATGATACTTGGGAAAAGAATTTTAGGAAAGAAACATTTCAGGCCTAATTTTAGTGTACCTACCCGCCATTTTCCAGTTATGAGGATTGAGAAAAAACCCGGAAGAATCCTGTCAAGGAGCACCATCCTAGCGAGATTTGAAGCGCGGACCTCCCGAGTGTGAGCCTCACGCGTTACCACGCCATTGAATACAAAAGTTAGTATTTGAGTTCCAAACTCTTCAAGGGTGTGAAACGAAGATTTCTAATAAAGTCCTCACCCCATACTAAAATTTATATAAATACTTTTCCCTTATTTCCTTTATTTTTATTTCTTTTTTCTTTTTCCAAAGATTATGATTAACTACTGTGTGGTTACGATACTTGCACGGTTAGTAAAACGTATATGTTACATTCAGTGAATAGTATGTGAAGTCTTTTTAATTCTGAAAGAATTTTGGTATAACTTTGTATAGCTGGTAAACCATAAGAAGAGAGAGAGAGAGAGAGAATCTTGACTACACAAAAAATGCAGCTCTCGTTAAAACACAAATTTTATCTCAAATAACCATTTCAAAGATATTCCTTGTTACTGGTTTAGATTTTCTTTCACACATCTTTGAAGTGCGAAGTCGCTATTCATTTCTTTATTGTGATGTCATACACAGAGTATGGAATTAAAAAAACTATTGTCTATCGCTTCAGCCTCCTGCATCCCCTTGTACCTAGAACGAAAAGTGTAATGAAACCAGGTAGAGAAATAGCCTTTTGTAAAATTAATTTATAATAAACGATGTTCGGTAGTGAAAGTAATAGCATAACATATAGTTTGTTGTTATACTCGATGAAGGATGTATTTCTCTCGACTTAAATATTGGATACCACAATTGCATCATACATAAATTACATCAGACTCAGAAAAACAAAAACTAATATTTTTTTTTAGAAAAATGACATACGCCCGCGCTGTTGTTGTCTGTGTAAGTTGGTACCAAATTTCGTGATTAAGTGACGATGGAAACTGTAGGATTTCAGACTATTTCCCTCATAAGGACTAATGCTTTAATTGAAAAAAGTAGTTTTTATTTCCTCAAAATGTTTTAACGTATTAATTGAAATACGATGAATTTGAAACTGTAACATCAATTAATCCTACTGCTTCATATTCAGGGCTAATGTATATACAAAGGCATTTTATAACAAAGCGTGCGTTAACTTACTCGAAACATTTCTTGATTAACAGTTTCAGTGGATACAGAAATGTTTGCCTTTGTGTGTAAACGCGTAAAGTAGGTAATTAATGTGATTAATACACACCAATTGTTATGTCCTTATCTGGTAATCTATAATACGATACAGCAAAAAAAAACACACATCCGTCCAGGTGATAAGACAGTGAAGGTACATATTAAAAGCGTGTATCGTATGAGGACTTCTGTAACTCCCGCCTCCCACCGTTGGTTTCAACTTAAGTTGCGAATAAGACGGAGTCAACACTAGTCTCCGTTCCTGGTGTAATACTTGCACTCAAGGATTGTATATGTATATACTCGTATACCTGACATCGTAATGAGTGAATTTGCTTATGTTTCCCGTTTGCCACCATTCGTTTGATCTTCTCTAACGGCTTGAGTACATCCTGACTCGCAACTCCAGCTTTACTCGTATCTACTGTGATAACTACTCAAGCCTATCTGTCGTCCTCCATGGTCCAGTGGTACCATGCTAGCCTCTACTTCCCAAGATCGCGGGTTCAAACCTGGAGGAGGGCGATGGATTTTTTCGGGCGTAAAAATCCTTAGCATGGCTTCCTCCGGAAGGGAAGTAAAGCCGGTGGTTCCGTGCTGTAGATTTACGGCACGTAAAAGAACCTCAATCCTGATAAAAAGGCCTTTGTGCAAAATTTCCGATCTTTCATGCCCAATATAGAATGGGACGCTTAAGGACTACAGGAGTTAAAGAGCGTCCTTAAATAAAACCCAGTTCTTTCTAGCTTTCATGGTTTTTGAGGCATCAACGGCTTCTACTGCCAACGAAAATCGTTGTCCACGCAATTTATTCTTGATGTTTGGGAACAAAAAGAAGTCATTTGGTGCCAAATCAGGACCCATCAATTCGATTTTTTGAGCCTTCAAATACTCTGTTGTTAGACGAGATGTGTGTGCGCTCACATTGTCTTGATGAAGAACGATCCTACGGTTCTTGTTGGTTTACCTTGCTTCACCGAAGACTTCCGGCAAACAAATGGTTATGTACCATTCGACATTGACCGTTTTACGTTCCTTTAAAGGCACTGTTGCCACATGGCTAGTTTTGCTGGAAAAGCAGACGACCATTTGCTTCGAAGTGCTTCGAGTGCGAACAACTTTTGTTGGATTTGCTTCATCTTGAAACACCCATACAGGCGACTGTTGTTTACGTTCCGGCTCATACGCGTAGATCCATGATTCATACCTGTTAAAATCTTGTATACGTCTTTTGAGGCACCGCCATTGTATTTCTTGAGCATTTTTGTACACCAATCGACACGAGCATATTTTTGAGATTACGTCAAATTATGTGGAATCCAACGAGAGCAAACCTTTTTCACGACTAAATAACCATGCAATATTTTATATATGCTGATGGAACTAATGCCTAGGGTTGCCTCAGTTTTACGATATGTCGCATGACGATCTTTCATTATTAGTTTTTGCACAGCATCAATGTTTTTTGGCACAACAATTGATTTTGGATAACCTTTACGAACTTCTTCATTGAGCGAACGGCGGCCACGATTAAATTCGTTATACCGCGTTTCACAGTGGCAAAGGATGGAGCTTCGTCGCCAAATGTGGAAGTTAGTTGATCGATGCACTCTTGTCTTGATAATCCACGTCGAAAGTCGTATAAATCATTGCACGAACATTTTGACGAGTTAATTCCATGTTTTTGTTGACACACAATTTTCAAGTTAGTGTAAACAAAACAAATGACGCTTTACTGACAAAATGTTTGAAGTGGATAATGGTCTAAAATGTCAAACTTTCCATTGGAAACGTCAGATGGCACCTACAACATTCAGGGTTGCCAAGGCTCAAAATATAAATAGTGCCCCTCGTGTGATCTGACAGGAAAGATGATTTGCTTATATTTCCCGATTGCCATCTCTCATTTGATCTACTCTAACGACTTGAGTACATTCTGACTGGAAACTCCTGTTCAGCTCGTATCTCTTATGATAACACATTTAGTCTATCTACTATGATCTGAGTGGGAGATTGGTTTTGCTTATATTTCCCGACTGCCACCACTCTTTGATCTACTCTAGCGGCTTCAGTACATCCTGACTCGCAACTCCTGTTTTGCTCGTATCTCCTATAACACCTCTAGACTATCTACTATGATCTAACAGGAAACATGATTTGCTTATATTTTCTGGCTGCCATCTTTCATTTAATCTACTCTAACGGTTTGAATACATTCTGACTCGCAACTCCTGTTCAGCTCGTATATTTTATGATAATACATTCAGTCTATCTACTATGATCTGAGTGGGAAATTGGTTTTGCTTATATTTCCCGACTGCCACCACTTGTTTGATCTACTCTAACGGCTTGATTACATCCTGAGTCGCAACTACTCGTATATTCTGTAATAACACCTCTATCCTCTTAAGAGACAATTTATTGGGAAGGGGATTTTCTTATAATCCTGTTCTACTCTAGATGCGTAAGTATATGCTGACACTAGCTTTGGTCGCAGTGAACAACTCTAGCCTGCTGACAGCTGACATGATAAAGTATAACATAAACATAATGGAAGTGTGTGAGAAGGGAACTTGCCTGTAGCGCCCGGCAGTGTTGGTAATCTTACCTCCTGAGTCTCCTCAACATAGGTTATGTTGGTTTTCACCCCGAGCGGCCATTTTATATGCAGCTTATCCTTGCTCAGTTGCAGTAAGAACACGATCAGCACAAACAGGGCATTCAGCATAAAGAAAGCAAACACTGAAGAGTCGCGTAATTCTTTCAAATCCTTGGCTACCCTCGCCTGAGAGACAACAGTAAACAGCTCATTCCAAGAATTCGAATTATATTCTGTGTCCACCATTCAAGTTAGAGAAGTACTAGAAAAGATGTAATGTAGGAAAGAGGAGGAAAAAAAAGGCAGAACTAAAAGAAATCAGGAAACAAATCAGAATCGTTTAAATAGAGCATAATGAATGGAAAATAAAAAGCTAGGTGCATAAAAGCTGCTTCATAACAGGAAACGGGGACCAGAACGGGAACGAAAATGCTAAAATATAGATATTACCAGCGGGTGTCACAACTAACGAAAATCTTGCCAGAGACTGGGAGCGGGAACGGAAGCCATGGGAAGTTTTAGGTTTCTGTTGGGTTTCCTGGGAATGGCATATTGGATGCGTATTGTGCGTAGCTGTCTTCATAATAAAAATTATTCAAAGAGGCCGTGAATTACAACCACCACTATAGTTCTCCCTACTCACAAGCTTGGAAAATCCAAACGGGAACCTATATGCCGTTTATTATAAACGTTTAAGGATAACTCATTCGCATAGATATCAGAAATGATAATAGGGCTTTACCCAATGCTCACCTCTTATTTTATATACGTATTAACTTCTGTAAGCTTTGAAGGTTAAAGGAGGAAATTTATCGAACTTGTAAGTAAATTTTTTCCAAAAACTCATTCCTCGTTACAGAACCAGAGAGACAAGCTAACAAAATTGGGTGCTGCAACTTGTACGTTTTCGTTTTTATTGACTTTTAAGACTAAATTATGCATTTAATAAGAGTTTAAATCATCCCTAAAATTTCTTTTGTTTTTAGATGAACACATTGAAGGAAAGGATGAAACAGTGTTCGAAAAAAGGCCCATAGAAGAATATCAAATACAAAATAATAAATAAAAATAAGTTTCCTCTATGTTAAAGAATATTTGGCATGAAGCATAGAAGGGAAAAGAGAAACGAGTGGTAGTAATATTTACATCTTTTCTAGCAAACATGTGTTTTTAACTCTAAGTGACAATAAATGCTTTCCTGCCTTCCTGATTCTTATACAGACTTAAATGTCTGAACGAAGGAAATATTCTTGAATGGTGGACACTTGTTACATATACCAGCACTCCGATTGGCCTGAAAAAATACAGATTCACAATATGATGTTATTTAATGCTTTAAAAACAAGCGTGCAATTTTACGTAGTTCTGATCATGCCCTGTTTCTTACCCAAGCTAAATACAACTGAAGCTCTGGTCCTATTGGACCGTAACATTGCTGTATTGAATTTGATTCTGTTTGCAACAAAATTATAGAAAAGAGTGGAAAGTTAATTAACTGCAGTGACGCCAACATAAAATATGGGGAGGCAATTTAAAACCAATTAACATACTACTGTAAAACAAAACAAGGTTGCAGAAAATGCCATTTAAATTCACATACTCAGAATTATATTTTTAAACAAAAATTATGTTACAAACAGTATTATTTAATACTAGTATTTGGAACTGGCTAATGTGTGCCAAAATTATTTTTTATTTCCCAATAAAACATGCACATGTCTTGCTAAATAAGAAGTAAGGAAAAACAACATTCCATACTTGCAAGAGCTTTCAATAAATAAAACAATTTGAAGTTGGCGACACTGGGGGAATAAAGCTATCTTGGACATATTCGTACCACTGGTTCAACTGAAACACATAAGAAAACATAAATTACCTTTTCTTCCTTGTTTTCGTCGATGGGGTGTAGATATTTCTCTAGAAGATCCTTCCAGAACTGAGTTTCTTGTGCAGAAATGAAATCCACTTCTCCCTTCTTGAGATCTCTGTCTTCGATCCAATATGGGTTGATCATATCGTCTCGTGTTTGTTGTTGATCTGTTAGGGAAATTCAAAATAATTAACCTAAGTAATACGTTCTTAAATTCGAGATATCTAACAGCCAAGACGTGATTTGGTTGGCACAAATGCTGCAAAACGTAATAAGGGTCAAGAAGCGCACCATATCAAAAATATTTGTCGCAATCAACCTTCCATAATACTTGCAAATAACTCTGTAAGGAATAAAGGTGATTTAGGAGGTTTTATGCCGGAGCTTCAATACTAAAAGTAATTGACTTTACTACTCTTCTACAAACTATTCTTAATGCATATAATGAACGTTATTGAATTAGCCTACAAAAATTATCAAGCTTATATGAAATGGGTTTTGAGGTAACTGAAATACAGGAAGTGTGAAGCTGAGAAAATTTCACCAAAAGGGGTGTAGCATCTCTCAGTTTAGTTTGTTTTATACTTCAACATACTAAAATAACCACAGTAACAGTATTCTAGACAAATTTGAATATATTATTCACCCAAAAAACTCGTATGATAGTATTAAATGAATGTACTTTCGCACAAGTATTGAGATTATGTAAGAGAAGATTGTCATGTTGATTCGGGAATTTCTTTTTAATTCATTCCCCTTTAAAGGTATCCCGGAAATTAAGAGGCACGTATTTGGCTTTTGACAATACAGGTGCTCTTTTTAAAGCATGTAATTATACATTTGATAATATTCGAAACGTTCCAAAAGGCAAGTTTTCTTATGTAGCTTTTCTGTTATTTTATAGGTAGATACGTTAAAGTGTAGCATAGATGTCTCAGTGTTTTAGATCGTCCAAAAAGTTTGCAGGAAAGTTTGCAATTTATGTACTATTTTCTTAAATTTGCAATCTTTCCACGCCTTTTCCGGATTTAGTATAGACACGACCTTGTCTTGTTCTGCAGTGATGAACTTGCGTGCAAGCAATACCCGAAATTATCCACTGGTATGTTTTTGGCTTTCATGGGCAAACTAACCTAATGTAAGACAAAGCCGAGATACAGTTCCTTTATTTTCGATGTCCGAGGGCTGATCAATAAAGACTGAGACCGATTTTTTCCTGTAGCTTCCTGGATAGCTCCCTTTCTCTACCATAAATATTTGAAAATAGCGGGGTTTCATGTTTAATGGCCATAGGCGGCAGCACTCACGTATCGGTAGGTTGGTAGTAATGCTGTATATTGTTGACCCTACTTGAATTTTGCATACTACAAATGGAGACGACACGAGAGGAGCAATACAGTGCAATAAAATTTTGTTTTCATTAAACCATACAGCCTCTGAAACTTTCGAAAAGCTGAAGCAAGCATACGGTGAAGATGCACTACCTCGTGCAACAGTGTTTAGGCGGCTCAAGGACTTTAAAAGCAAGACAAAAAAGGCAAAAACTGTTTCATCTGCAGGGAAGGTGATGGTGATCATAATTTTTCGACTGTAATGGAATGATTTGCCAGCATGCAGTTCCCCTCACACTACTGTTACAGCAGCGTACTACACGTCAGTATTGCCTACGTTGAGGAAGCACATTGCAAGGAAACGTCCAGAACTTAATCGGAAAGAGTGGCGACTTCACCACGACAACGCGCGACCTCACGTCGCAAAACAAGTTCAGGAATTTTTGGCTAAATTCAACATTACCTGTGTGCCGCATCCGCCTTATAGCCCGAGCTTTCCCCCTGTGATTTCTTTTTATTCCCATCACTAAAGGCAAAGCTCCGGGGCATTCGATTTGAGAGCACTGAAGCAGTGCTGAGTAAAAGCGAGGCGATTCTAAAGACCTGACAAAGAATGGCCTGCATAATGTGTTCGAGGACTGGCAGAGACGCTATAAAAAGTGCATTCAAGTAGAAGGGACTACTTTGAAAAATATCATGTCAAATTTGAAATGGGGCAATAAATATCTGTGAAAACAAATCAGTCTCGATCTTTATTGATCAGCCCTCGTAGTTTCACTTGAAAATGTTCTCCAGTGAAGTTGTATCTGTCACACCTTGTTAGCGAAAATGAGAATTCCTGGAGTATTTGAGCCAGGTCAAGGCCTGAAGGAAGCATACCTGAATTGACAGTTTCCGTATCAGTATCAGGTATTTGGTCTTCTTCTGCAGGATCCTCAGCCAGAGATCCTAGGTGATGAGGATCTCTACTGTTGACAGAAGTAGTTCGGCGTCGAGACGTATGTTGACCCTGAGGGTCCAGCACCCTGAAACAGAACAAATAAGGAAAACTCTGCCCAACTAGAAACTGTATCTCTGACACATTTAAATGAAGCAAAGTAAGAGGGTTTACCGCTCTAGTGTCTCGAGCCGTTTCCCAAGGCTGTCCAAGCTCTCCGCTATACGCAACAACTGTTGTTTCTCATCTACAGACTTGGGGTGTGTGCACAACATGATCTTGAAAAGTCCCGCCAGAGAGAACTCGATAGAGCCCTCATCGTCGTCAGAACCACCACCTCCTCCGCCATTGTTCAGGAATCCCAACAGCGACTTCTGGCGAGCTTTCTTCTTGGCCTCTTCTGCCTCCTTCTTCTCCTGCTCAAGTTCCTGCGAGAAACACAAATGTCCAGACGGTTAATGTGGTTTTGCTGTTCTATTTGTTCAAACAGAGTCTCGTTCGAGCCTAGCTGCAAGGCTAGCAGACTGAGCCAGTGTCTCTCATAAAGCTAAAACAGCTATATTTAGAGCCGTTTTCAAGCGCTCAAGACAAACGTTCGGCGAAAGATAACAAACTATCAAAAAATAAATTCTAACTTTTATAGCTATTGGAAAGTAGCATTAGACAGAAAATTCAATGCCAAATCAGAGACTTGGCTTGCCGTTGCTCTATCCTAGCATGGCAACAAGCCGGCAGGATACTGACATTTTCCCACAAGACGTTCTCATATTCATTTCGAGATAAAATACTTCGTAACTACTTTAAAGTCCCAGTCTTGTTAACCACGATTTATACCTATTATTTAGTATGAATATTTTGATACCTACTTTTATGAAATGTGTTAAATTGAACCAGTAACGCGATAATTTAAATTCCTTTTACCATAAGTAAGCATCATGTTCTCCAAACTGAGATACTGTTTTCTCCATTTTGAATATTTAGACATCTACTCACACTTAAACTGCCCCTTACGATGCACTTTTTATGTTTGTACTGTGAAAATTTGCAGTCTCCCCAATAAATGTCATTTGAAACTCTCCAAACAATATTTGTCCTAAAATGCATATTACCTTTCACTGAGTTATTAAATTCAAACACATACATACGACTAAAAAAAGAACAAAAGAATACAAAATGTAAAATAACGTTCTTCCCTGTGTGACATGCATTTCACTAGTCACGTAATCACTCTAATTATTTAATTTCATAGAAAAAAGTGGAATATGGAAGCTATCTTACTTGAAAACGCCAAATTCTATCCAGCGCCCCTATTAAGATACGTAATATAAGCAAACAAAAAAGGATCGAACGTGTTACACTCACATGACTTTCTCTATCCACTCTTCTACAAACCACTCATAAAAGCCTGTTTTTCTACCTACTTAATCGAGATAAACGTTTGTTGAAGCAATAGTCAAATCTTTAAAAAGCGCATCGCTATATGCTAGTTTTAGAATCCCATTCTCACATGACTTTCCCTACTCTTGTACAATCTATTTTTACAAACGCCTATTCTCCATATGCTTTATGTTAATCGAGATATCGAGATGTCAATCTTATTGGTAATTTTCTTGTAGATGCAAGGGGAATATGGTAGCTTTTAAGCGATAGTCAAATATTTTAACGCTGGTTGCTATGTGTCGCATTCCATTCTCTTTGCATGTCCAGGACATAAAAAAATGAATAACGAATTTGAGAAAAAGTATAAGTATTGGAAAATTTAAGGAAATAACAAGCAATATCTCGAAAACGGTTCACTGAACAAAAACAATGTATATGATATAAGTTGTGTATTTTAACGCGATCTACATTTTTTGTGTAGTAAAATTTTGTCTATCTCTTATGGTTTACTAGTTATGCAAAAGTCGTTCATAATAAAGAATACTTTTGGAGACATTCCCAGAAATTTCGAGATATACATTTCATTTCTCACGACATTATCTTAAACATATGATATTTTCATCAAAATCGTTAGAACCATTTTTGAGAAAATTAAAATTTTCGAAAAATGTTCCATGTAAAGGGTAGTCTGGGGTGGGGGGATTTTCTTGAAAATCTTCGTGTCGCATCTCTGGAAGATACTGAACGTAAATGCCAAGTTTGGTGTTTATCCGACTGTTAGTTTTTGAGTTATGCTGTTCACAGACACACACACACACACACACAGACACACACACGGACATGTTTCCAAAAATGCTTTTTTTGGATTCAGGGGACTCAAAACATGTATTTCCGGTGAAATCTCGGTATCGAATTTTTGGGTGGAATGCAATACTTCCCCTACTTACTATACGCAGTAGAGAAAGTAAAATAACTTAATTATGACAGTACCTAAAGAAATCTGATGTGTTACACTCACATGACTTTTCTGTTCTTGTACAAACTGTTTTTACATACGCTTATTCTGCATCTACCTCATGTTAATCGAGATAAACATTTGCAGAAACTATCTTATTGCTAATTTTCTTGTAGATGCAGGGGAATATGGTAGGCTTTAAGCGATAGTCAAATCTTTTAAGAGCTGGTTGCTATACGGAGCATTCCATTCTCTTTGTATGTCCAGGAGATAAAAAAAACCGAGTAACGAATTCCCATTTGAGAAAAAGTACGAGTATTGGAAAATTCAAACAAATAATAAGGAATATCTCGGAAATGGTTAACTCCACAAAAAATATATATATAAATATATATATATAAATTGTGTGATATAACGAGATCTACATTTTTTGTGTAGAAACATCTTGTCTATCTCTTTGGTTTACTAGTTATGCAAAAGCCATTCAGAATGAAGAGGACTTTCGGGGATATTCCCAGAAAATTCAAGATATACATTTCATTTGTCATAAAAATATCTTAAATATATGATATTTTAATAAAAATCGTTAGCCATTTTTGAGAAAACCAAGATCTTCGAAAAATGTTCCATGTAAAGGGTAGTCTGGGGTAAAGTGATTTTAATTGAAAATCTTCGTATCGCATCCCTGGATGATACTAAACTCAAATACCAAGTTTGGTGTTTATCCAACTTTTTCTTTTTCAGTTATGCTGTTCACAGACTGGCAGACACAAACACACACACGGGCATGTTTCCAAAAATGCATTATTTGGATTCAGGGTACCTCAAAACATGTATTTCCGGTGAAATCTCGGTATCGAATTTTTGGGAGGAATGCAATACTTCCCCTACTTACTATATGTAGCAGAGAAAGTAAAAAATTATAATGTGATACATTCATATGACTTTCTCTACGCTCTATCGTTTATTAGTAGGTATACAAACTATGCCATGGCATAGTTCTCACGCTGAGATACGCGAGAGAAAGTTACCCAGTTTATTGGAATGTGCTTCACTACTCTAAGCTTATTTCCGCGGAGAGTTAACCACCCCTCGCGACAGCACCGCTCTCCGCACAACTAGTCTACAGACTTCCGCCGTTACCCGAGTATTGTAACACCGGGTTCTGTGGTTGCCGCCTTAGCTAGATCATACCATATCCAGGATGGGTGATCACCCCAATGGTTGGTATGGCGGTGAAGAAGAAGCAAATTAAATGTACTGATTAAAGGGACGATAGGGAAATTTGCGGATCAAATTACCCAATCCAGCATTTGCCTAGCTACCGACAAAAATTGCGAAAAAAACCTTCGGCCAGATTGTTCGGCCACGAGGGTTTGGAGCCGGACCTCCGAATGCGAGTTGCACGTTACCACGGTGCCACCTCGCTCAGTTCTCCTTGGAATATGCAAACTTAAATACCAGGTTTGGTATTTATCCGACTTTTCGTGTTTGAGTTAGCTGTTCACACACAACACACACACACACAAACACACATGCGTACGTACCGATCTCTTTCCTACAAATGCATTACTTTTTTTTTTACTTAATCGACCGCAAAACGCGTATTTCCGGTGAAATCACTATATTAAATTTTTGCCTGGAATGCCGATTCTTCCTAGGTGCTACAGAAAGTAAATTAGATCAATGTTACTAACTCTACATTATTTAGAATTCACCGATAGGTCGCCTTAATTTTGAGCGGCTGGCCTTTGGCGCCTGGAAGGAACGTAAGAATAGCACAAGGTAAATTCTGTAGAAACTTCAGAGTTCGAAAACAGCCCTAAATATTACTTTGAGTTAAAAGCTTTTAAGTTTCTGAGGAGCACATCTTGCAGCTTGAATGCAACCCCAGTTTCCAAAGAGTGGAGTGTTCATTATAAATTATAATTATCTGATACGATTTTTGGTTAGAAGCTTTTAGTTTGTTATACCGCTACTAAACGTAAACGTTAACCGTACAGACGTATTTGATTGAGTTAATAGCAATACTAACAGCCAATTTATCTGTCTAGATAATCGCAGAAACAGTCTGAAAAATTGCGATTCAACCGTATTTTAAATGTGTTTTTGTTCTACTTGGAAATTGCGAAAATTCTTGTAGAAGATACACTACGTGATCAAAAGTATCCGGACACCTGGCTGAAAATGACGTACAAGTTCGTGGCGCCCTCCATCGGTAATGCTGGAAGTCAATATGATGTTGGCCCACCCTTAGCCTTGCTGACAGCATTCATTCTCGCAGGCATACTTTCAATCGGGTGCTGGAAGGTTTCTTGGGGAATGGCAGCCCATTCTTCACGGAGTGCGGAACTGAGGAAAGGTATTGATGTAGGTCGGTGAGGCCTGGCACGAAGTCGGCGTTTCAAAACATCCCAAAGGTGTTCCATAGGATTCAAGCCAGGACTCTGTGCAGGTCAGTCCATTACAGGGATGTTATTGTCGTGTAACCACTCCGCCACAGCCCGTGCAGTATGTACAGGTGCTCGATCGTGTTGAAAGATGCAATCGCCATCCCCGAATTGCTCTTCAACAGTGGTAAGCAAGAAGGGCTTAAAATATCAATGTAGGTCTGCGCTTGATCGTGCCACGCAAAACAACAAGGGGTGCAAGCCCCCCTCCAGGAAAAACACGACCACGCCATAACACCACCACCTCCTAATTTCACTGTTGGCACTACACACGCTGGCAGATGACGTTCACCGGGCATTCGTCATACCCACACCCTGCTGCCATCGGATCGCCACATTGAGTACCGTGATTCGTCACTCCACACAACGTTTTGCCACTGTTCAATCGTGTAATGTTGACGCTCCTTACACCAAGCGAGGCGTCGTTTGGCATTTTCCTGCGTGATGTGTGGCTTATGAGCAGCCGCTCGACCTTGGAATCAAGGTTTCTCACCTCACACCTAACTGTCATAGTACTTGGAGTGTATACTGATGCAGTTTGGAATTCCTGTGTGATGGTCTGGATAGATGTCTGCCTATTACTCTTTACGATCCTTTTTAAATGTCGGTGGTCTCTGTCAGTCAACAGACGAGGTCGGCCTGTACGCTTTTGTGCTGTACATGTCCCTTCACGTTTCCACTTCACTATCACATCAGAAACAGTGGACCTAGGGATGTTTAGGAGTGTGGAAATCTCGCGTACAGACTTCTGACACAAGTGACACCCAATCAACTGACCACGTTCGAAGTCCCTGAGTTCCACGGAGCGTCCCATTTTGGTGTTTCACGATGTCTAATGACTACTGAGGTCGCGGATAATGCGTACCAGGCAGTAGGTGGCAGTACAATGCACCTAAGATGAAAAACGTATGTTTGTGGGGGTGTCCGGATACTTTTGATCACATAGTGTATGTGCTTACAAAGTCTTTTTTTTTTTCTGAACTCCTGTTAGGAGTATATCGTATATACACATTTCCGAAATAAGTGACGGGATTGTTTAGAGACGATTATGTCGGATGTAGACAAAGGTTTCCTATACGGAACATGCGGTAATTATGGTGCTATACTTGCGTTGCTATCGTCAGCATTGCATAACAAAGAGGATAACGGTAGTGATATTAAACAACGTTTTGAAAGGTATAGGGCGGGTTCTTCTTTCTTTTTTTTTTCAGTAGAAACTTGTTGAATTTATTTATTTACTGATTTAGAAGCTCATTCCCTCACACTTCCAATCAATTATACGTATACACAGCGCATAATATTCATAAATAAAACAAAACTTTTACATCGGCCATTAATGGCTGCACCAGCCACCTACTATGGCTTGGCGTCACTCTCCTACACTCTCACATAGACAACTGCTAACAAAGCTTGGCTTCACTTTTCAAACTTAGCGTCTTTTTTATTGCTTGCCACCCTCTAGGCAGTAATTGCTCTGTTTGCCTAAATTCTCCATAGGTTTCCATAGTAACCTCCCTTCCACTCACATATTTGCTTTCTTAGGGTCAACAATGATCACTTCCATGGGCTTAAATAACTCCTTCTGGCTGTTTTTTATTATTTAATTTAATCTTTTCCTTTCCTACATTCTTTTTCTCTCATGTTCCAAATTAGAGTAATTAATTTAATTTTCCCCATTACAATGTTAGGTTATGTTACTACGAAATTAATTCCACAACATACATACTCAAACAATAATATCAATCACTTGAAATTAAAATAAACATTTCAACAATAACAATAAATATGAACACATTTTAAGATTGCAATTAACATATAAATATTTGCATGTTCATAAGTAAGCCTGTGAGGTTATGTAACTTTGAATTCCGCTTGAGTTGTATTTGATGTAAATATAGGAACTATTATATTCCAAATGCATGTTATAGGGTAAACTTTCGACTTTCTGATTTACTTTGGTCTTCAGAAGCGATGAAAGTGATGTATTAAATGCCCTACAGATGTCAACCTATGTCATCCTCTAGCTCCAACACAATGCTGGCAACATATGGTAACAAATATCGCCAAAGCCAGTAAGATCTCAGCCTGTGTTCCCAATTACTTTTTATTTTAGGTTTATTAATTTTCTACGTTTTTGATTCACGGGAGGTTAGGTTAGGTTATTTTTTTTTAACATACGCTTAGGTTAACTATCTACCACTAATTATCTACCAGTGTACTGTAAAGCAACTTCTTTATTAAGCTTTTAATGCAAATAACATTTTAATATCACAAAACTTTCGCTATAACAATCAAAGAATTAAACTTTGGATGGAAATTCTTTAATAACAATGCGTTGCGTTTTTGTCAGCGGCAATACAAAATGAAGAAGAAGAAGAAGAAGAAGAAGAAGAAGAAGAAGAAGAAGAAGAAGAAGAAGAAGAAGTAACAGCACATCACTGTTTCCGCGGATTTCACTTCTCATTTAGGTTGGCAGTTCCCATTGCGCATGTGAGATAGCGACAAGATGGCTGCGTTTGATGTCTTCACATTGTAATTTTTCTATGAAAGTAAGACACCTAAAACAGGTAGGCACCAGATATAGAAGAGACAACATCTGCTTCTAAACTTGGACAAAGGACGCATGTCAGTCGTCTAAAAGTTGGTTCTGCGCTCACAGATGAACAATCAATCATATTACTTATTATTATGAGCACTTACTTCGGCACAATGAATGGACAATATCATCTTACAGTGTGCCCCACGGCGATGAATATGATGTGTTATATTGTCCAACAGATGTCACACTATGCCATGCACTAGCTCAACACATGTCACGTATGTCATATGTTTATGCTGCCAACATATAACAAATTAATGCCGCCAAAACGGAAATTAATGCCGCGAATGCGGAAACGACCACAGAGTGTAGCCCAGGGATCTTAGACAACCTGTGCTTTATGAATTAATGGAAGGTTACGCTTACGTTAGATTTTTTATTTATGTAAGCTTTCGAAAGGTTAGGTTTAGGTTAGTTTTTTATATAAGCTAACGTTTCTGAATTCACGAAAGGTTAGGTTTAGGTTAGTTTTTTTTATATAAGCTTACGTTTCTGAATTCACGAAAGGTTAGGTTTAGGTTAGTTTTTTTTATATAAGCTTACGTTTCTGAATTCACGAAAGGTTAGGTTTAGGTTAGTTTTTTTATATAACCATAGGTTTCTGAATTACTTTTATATATATCCTTGTTTTAATTTGTTACCACTGTTTGCATCAAAGCACGCGAGCGAAGCGATTGTGCGTTCCTAAACTTACGTTTCTGATTCACGGGAGGTTAGGTTAGGTTTAGTTTTTTTTTATATAAACTTACGTTTCTGAATTCAGGAAAGGTTAGGTTTAGGTTAGTTTTTTTTTATATAAGCTTACGTTTCTGAATTCACGAAAGGTTAGGTTTAGGTTAGTTTTTTTATATAACCATAGGTTTCTGAATTACCTTTATATATATCCTTGTTTTAATTTGTCATCACTGTTTACATCAAAGCACGCTCGCTTCGCTCGCGTGCGTTCCTAAACTTACGTTTCTGATTCACGGGAGGTTAGGTTTAGTTTTTTTTATATAAGCTTACGTTTCTGAATTCAGGAAAGATTAGGTTTAGGTTAGTTTTTTTATATAAGCTTACGTTTCTGAATTGACGAAAGGTTAGGTTTAGGTTAGTTTTTTTATATAACCATAGGCTTCTGAATTACCTTTATATATATCCTTGTTTTAATTTGTTACCACTGTTTGCATCAAAGCACGCGAGCGAAGCGATTGTGCGTTCCTAAACTTACGTTTCTGATTCACGGGAGGTTAGGTTACGTTTAATTTTTTTTATATAAACTTACGTTTCTGAATTCAGGAAAGGTTAGGTTTAGGTTAGTTTTTTTATATAAGCTTACGTTTCTGAATTCACGAAAGGTTAGGTTTAGGTTAGCTTTTTTTATATAACCATAGGTTTCTGAATTACCTTTATATATATATATATCCTTGTTTTAATTTGTTATCACTGTTTACATCAAAGCACGCGAGCGAAGCGAGCGTGCGTTCCTAAGCTTACGTTTCTAATTCACGGGAGGTTAGGTTTAGTTTTTTTTATATAAGCTTACGTTTATGGATTCACGGAAGGTTAGGTGTTTTTTTATATAAGCTTACGTTTGAATTCACTAAAGGATGGTTTTTTTATATAAGCTTACGTTTCTCAATTCACGAAAAGTTAGGTTTAGGTTAGTTTTTTTTATATAAGCATAGCACGTGTTGAGTTAGAATGCTAAAGACAGTATTCTCACATCCCGTGCAAACCATTTTGCTTTATATTAAATACGCACTGTTAATTTGCACGCGTTGCGTTTCATCAAAATCGCAGAACAACAACAACAAATAGCGGTAACAACGGCGCATCGCATTTTTAGCCGATTTCACATTTTTATTTACGTTGGCAGTACCCAATTTGCATGTAATTTTTTGCAAAATGGCTACGTTTGTTTACTTCCTGATGCGATTTTCCTATATATCTAAAATACCTTAAACGGGCGGGCAGGTGGGCACCAGCTATAGACGAGACCACATCGTGTTCTAAGCTCACTCTTAAGGTAATTTATTCGCTTTCCTTTTGATTTTATAAGCATTTTCTACGGGCACACTATAAGATAATATTAGCCCTTACCTTCACACTCATCCTTACGTGTATTGTTTCGTCACTATTTAACATTAATTATAGTTATGACTTCGCAAAAAACAACCTGATCTCATACACGTCCCAGATGTGTGGTAACACGAGCTATGAAAAGCGTTATCTGATTGATATAGGTTTTGTTTTCTTTTACAGTTTTTTTAAATAAAAATAAGATTATTTAGTACTCTGTTTCATTAAGCGTTTAATTAAAATGATGTATTTTTTTCTTACTATATTTTCTCCAAATGTTAAACAAAAATTACCCTTTTGTTTGTTTTCATTGAACGCTTAGGTAAGCCCATGAGCTTTTTATCTTTTATCTGATGGTTAAAGCTGCTACACCTATTCAGTTTTTATTTTAAATGTATAGGTTTAAGCTAGAATATTTGTTTTTCTTTCATTCTTTAGTTTGAAGTTTAAACAAGCGTGTTTCGATCTTAGTTGCTTCCCCGAAAAATAATATCACCAGAAATTAATACTACTGCCTATGTAATGAGTTGATAGCAGAAGCGCGGTGCGCATTCTGTTGTGGCGCAACCGTTTCCTTAACCTCAAATGTAAATTTTCTGTCCTACGTGCAAGGTTTTAATGATATTTTTTTCTTCCAAAGAGTATTTATAAAATGTATCAAGGATGGTAGGAAAGAGCCCGTCGTATACTTTTTCAGTGTACTCATCGAGATCTTTTGCCTTAAAGGATGACATATTTACTTCCTCCGCCCAGAATATCGTGTACTAATATTGTATTATAAGTGTGAAATTGTTTTAAGTTTTACTACTGTAATTTGCTTGGCATTTGTAATGTGTAATTACCAATTGATAAGCATTCCGTTATGAATAAAAGCAGGTACCACCACCACCACCATCACCATACCATCACCATCATTAGGCATCTGAAGAGGCACCTTCTTTGTCTTCTTGACGGCGACTTCTCGCGTACCCCAGGAGACGACGTTCAGGTTGATGAGAGAGTACAGAATCAGCAGCAGGTACATAGAAGGTATAGAGAGCAGGTATATGAGGCCGGGGACGATGCAGAAGAACTCTTGTGGATGGAGACAGGCGGCTATGAAGAACGATCCTGAAAGGGCTATCAAGAAAATAGCTGAGGGCGACCCGATACCGTCCTCGCCCAGCTGGAGCGCTGTACCTACGATCACAGCCATCATGATCAGGGCATATGACGTCGAGAGTATCTGCGCCACTAGAAGCTGTGAACATATCAGGAAAATTGTAAGTTATGATTCTATGTTTATTAAACAAAGTAGGATTGTAATTGCAATAAAGTTGATAAAGGGACTCTGTGAACCGTTTCATATCCACAATTCCAATTGAATAGTAACGTTAAAAAGTTCTTATGCGTTACATTCATGACTTCCTCTACCCTCTATAGCTTACTAGAAGGTATGCAATTATTCTTACGAAATTTTGTTTCCTATCTACTTCATTTTAGTCCAAATAAACCTTTGCAGAAATAGCTAAGTTACACATTTCGTTATACATACAAAGGGAACAGCGACAGTCAAATGTTTAAGAACTGGACGGTATATGCTGGCCTTAAAATTCCATACTCTTTCCATGACATCGCGAGGAACAACCAAATGTAGACAAGACCTTAAAAGAAGACCAAGTTTGAACAAATCGAGTCATTAATAATGGATATCTCGGAAATGGCTGATGCTACAAAAAAAAAAGAGTTATTTTCAATACATTGTGTGTGTTTAAAGAGATCTACATTTTTTGTGTAGTACGTTTTCGTCTATCGCTTCACGCTTACCAGTTAAGATTATATAACATTCCTTCCGAATGAAGAGGACTTCATAGGCTATTCCCAGAAAGTTCAAGATATGCCTTTTATTTGTGAGACAAATATCTTTAATGTCTGGCATTTTAATCAAAACTGTTAGAGCCATTTTTAGAAAATAAAAAATTTCAAAAAATCTTCTACGTAAAGGGTAGAGTGGGATGGGGGATTTTCTTGAAAATCTTTGTGAACCTAAAAACCAAGTTTGGTACTTATCCAGCTTGGTTTTTGAGTTATGCTCTTCATAGACACACACGCACACAGACATTTATGTAAAAACGCTTTTTTTTAATTCTTTTTTGGATTCAGAGGGCCTCAATATCAGTGAAGTCTCTATATCGTATTTTTGGGTGGAAGGCAATACCTTCTCTACCTGCTATGTACGTGGTAGGGGATGTAATTATGAGAAATATGGCCAGGCATTTTCTGCCAAAGACCTGATTCGGCAAAGTATATATTAATTACAATTTCAGCCTTTTCATACTCATAAAGTTGGCTCTAAGCTTAGTTCAACATTAACAAAAGCGACAGTTCAGTTTGCTTCAGTTTCCTTTTCATATCAAAGCTAGAGGCAACTAGAGCGGTTTTGGCCGCAGGAAGTGCCAAGAAAGTGTCCAGATAATGCGTTACCGTCACGCCTAGAACTTTCCAAGTGACCCGAAGTTATAATGGCAGAGAAATCAGATAGGAAAGTAGTAGTGAACGCAGAAAGAAGAGGGAACTTTTCTGTTACACGTGTAAAACAAGTTTAGTGAAAATAAAGGCCAGGAAACTTAAGATTGGTTTAATTATTTGTTAACAATGTACACCGGCATAACATCTGTGCTTTAACGAACTAAAGCACTAATATACATGACGTATATATGAATAAAAAGCAAGTACTTTCTCAAAGTTTGTACTCATGAGTATGAACACTTTCTGTGATTATATACTCGGCTCAATGAGAACATACTCGTTTTCATAAGAATAAAAGCCTACTACTTCATGCGAGTATATACTCATCACCACAGCCATTTTTTCACTCAAAGTATATACTCATGTTATCTACACTCTTTGACCATATCCTAGCTTCATTGATTGTGTGGTGTGTTGTTTAGCATTCTGAATCATAGGAGTAGATTTTGTTGTATTTGGTTCTGTCCCATCTGAACTGCTCAGGAATTATCCTGTGTTGCGTATTAAGTTTCAGGAGCAATGTTAGAGAAATATGAAGTCCTTCAAGAAATGAAAAATTCATTGACGCAACACATACAAAAGCATAGTTGTAAATTAGCAAAACAATAAAAAAACTGAATTAAGTAAAAGTCTATTATCAATAAATCAGGCAAAAAGAAAATATTCACAGATTCTGAAGTCATAATTATAAGGTGCCGGATGCAGATTCAAATCAGATTGTTTCTAGAATCCTCAGGTGTTTACACTATTTTTCTACGAAACAGTTTTGTTATACCTAACCTAACTTCTTAAACAGCTGAATTTTGGGGTTAGGATTTTACATAGTAAGCTTAATTAATAAATCTGAATTTCAATGATACTTCTAGGTTATGCTTCCATGAAGCAATACAGGATTTTGAAACGCTTTGAATGTTTATGGCAATGATAGAAAACCAATAAATAAAATGCTTATAAGCAAAAAGAAAGGAATGATTGTGGATTGGAAAGTCATAACTCATGAGGAGCTGGATGAAGTTATCTGACTGTTTTTAGAATCCCAGGATATTTACACTATTTAGGTATACTACGAAATAGCTTTCTTGTAAAGTTATGAGTAGGTATCTGGATTTTGAAGTTAACACTTTACATAGTAAGGTTAATTAATAAAGCTGACTTTCAATGTTACTTCTAGGTTATGTTTTTCTGAAACAATGTAGGATTTTGAAACTTCTTTAATGCCCATGGCTATGTTTATAACTTTTTCATGAGTACTATACAGCTTATAAATTGTGCCATCCTCCTCATATTTAGTTTTAAGTAAAAAAAGCCATATATACACGGAAGTGAGTATGCATCTAATCATGCTCAACATGAGGGGAGAATGAACTCATAAAACTGAGAATATACTAGCTTTTACTCATACCAAATATGAGTACATACTCTTGTGAGATGGAAGCCTGAGTATGTTCTACTCTGCTTCCATTACTTGAGTATGTCCTCAAAATGAAGTAGACACTCGAAAGGTTTTATTCTTACCAAACTGAGTATTTACTTGAAAAAGTGAAGCATATTCTATATACTCGTTTTTATTCATATAACCCATAGCCTTTGTTTCACTGTACTTTCGGATTATGTTTTATACAACATATTGCATGGATATAAAATCCACATAATCAGGTTCAATGCGACAGAATGTTCAGACAGTGTCATATTATTTTCGATTATCTCGAATATCTACTTGGCACTACTTGTGGATCAACAAATGAACAAAAGCATAGCTCACCTGTATCTCAGATTTGCAGACGAAGCAGATGAACATGAAGAATAAAATGGGGATGATGTTATATTCGAAGCTGGTCCAGTTGTCTATATGGAAGGCTGCCACAAAGGCTCCCACCAACATAAGGAAAATCGTTCCGGGTCCAAGAATCGTACCTCCCATCAACATGATCTAGAAGGAAGATAGAAAACGTAATGTAAGCGTAATATGCATGTTAAATCAGCCACTCCTAGTTCATTTATAAATAAATAAATAAATAATCCACTTTCACTGCAAAAGTTTTGAAGGTACTCGGCACTGAAATTGCTAATTGTAACAAATTTCAACCAGTTTAGCTAAAATTTGTATCGCAGGCTGTTTAATATGTTTAATAGTTATTGTACCTAACATTCCAAGAAAATAATTTTCAAAAAATGAAATTCGACTCATGTGAAATGCCTCACGTGATGAAAATCTGGATAGTTTAAACTTTTAAAGTATACATACTATTTCTCGAATATAGTTCCTTACAATAAAAAATCAAATTTTGTAAAACATTCAAACCTTTCTTGGAAAAAATAATGATGTGACACTTTACTTTTCTAAAAATCAATGCTAAATTATTACAATTGCTAATATAAAACTATACTGTTCTGTAGATATCCCCATCCACCTTCAGAGAACGTACACCAAAACTCTGATAGAAAATTAATAAAAATTGCATCATGGGGAGCGCTATAAGGTAGTAAAAACTTAAGAATATAAGATCACAAGAAAATCAAATTATAAAAATATAACGTTATTTGCATACACCTACACACGTAGATTTAAACTTCACGTTTAAGCAATGGCCGAAAGGTAAAATTGCAACTGGATCCTGATTTGAGGATTACTTCCATAAACACTTTCGAAAATTCAGTATCGAGTAACCTTAAGCAAAAACAAACAAAACTGTTAGTCTATTCTGCATATTTTTAACCTATCCTCAAAGAACACATCCTTTTGCACTCTCTCTTAACGAGCTACCTATGGTGTGTATCTAATGTCAGAACAATCAAAAAGAAAATCTGATGTGATACATTTAAATGACTTTTTTTATCCTCTATCATTTATTAGTGAGTACACAAATTATTCCTTACTCAAGCTTACTTTTCTGTCTACTACATTTTAATCCAAACAAACCTTTGCAGAAATAGCTACATTACACATTTCATTATAGATACAAAGGGAACAGCGATAGTCAAATGTTTAAGAACTGGACGCTATATGCTGCCTTAAAATTCCATACTCTCTCCATGGCATCGCGAGACACAACTGAGTGCTGAAAGGACTTTAAGAGAATGACCAAGAAATGAACAATTCGATCCTTTAATGATGGATAGCTCAGAAACGGCTTACACCACAACAGAAATTTATTTTAAATAAATTGTGTGTTTTAAAGAGTTTTACATTGTTTGTGTAGTACGTTTACGTCTATCGCTTAACGTTTACCAGTTATAGTGTCGCGGTAATCTGTCGTATTATCTTATTTGCTGAGCGCCTGTTATTGTTTTACTATTTTGAATTTTTTTTTGTCCTCCGGCTAGCTATTATTACTCAGTCGAGCAAATATCTCTTGAACAGGGTGTGTAAACGGAAAGGAGTTTTTACTAAAAAATAACACTGATAAAAGAATTTGTTTTTATACTTTTATTGCCGTCACAGTTAATTAATTTTACACATTTAATCTTGATACACGCCTGAATGAAACTGTTATATTTTCGAATGTAACTACAATCACTTACTTGCCGCGCACTATTAATTCGCGTATTTCACATTTTGTAACTAACCTTACGACACGAGAGATTCTGTAGAATTGCGTAATGTGTGCTGCGTGAATGTTTTCTTAGAACTGCCTGACGTGTAACTCGCGAGAGATATTTCTTAGAACTGCGCGACGTTTACCTTGTGAATGATTCTGTAGAACTGCGCGATACTTCGACTTCTAGTCAAGAATTTATACTCCCTCGCCCCGATATGCCTAAACATTATAATAGAGCTGCTATTGGTTAATAAATCCCGCCAACATTAGCGTCTGTTTTATAAGCCAATAAAAATTACAAACACATATGCTCTAGGGAAGATATTCCCTCCATTTCTAAAGAAAGGCACGCTACCCTGACGTCATTTTTTTGTCTCTTCTAATTGATAAACAACCCACCCCCATCGCTTCATTGTTACCGGCTCCTATTGTCAGTTTCAGTGAGGCCGTGTAAACTTATTTCCTAACAATGCTTATAGTTAACGAACATCTCAAATCATTGTCATACAATAATGCTAATTTACGCTACAATAACTCTGGCATTCTCAGTGTTGCGATATAAAATACTGCCTCAATAGGTACAAGATTATACAAAACTCCCTCCGAATGAAAAGGATTTGATAGGATATTCTCCTAAAGTTCAATATATACATTTTATTTGTCATGTAAATATGTTCATATGTGCTATTTTAACCAAAATCGTTAGAACCAGTTTTTTAGAAAATAAAAAAATTCGAAAAATGTTCAATGTAAACGTTTGCTTTGGGTGGAGGGATTTTGTTGAAAATCTTTGTATTGCATCTTTGGAAGATATTTAACCTAAATACCAAGTTTGGTATTCACCCGACTTTTCATTTTTTAGTTATGCTGTTGACAGACACACACACAAACAGAAATGTTTCCAAAAATGCTTTATTTGGATTCAGGGTGCCTCAAAACCTGTATTTCCGATGAAATCTCGGTATAGAATTTTTGGGTGAAATGCAATACTTCCCTACTTACTATATGTAATAGAGAAGGTAAAAGTGTTGGAGCTATACAATTGGGAAAGTACAGACTGCAGATGTTTTATGGCGCACAAAAGATAATAAATAAGTCTGCTACGAATATTTTAAACAGCGGTCATAAAGCTCGTCCACTTAATCGCCTAAAATGTACTGATATACATGTGAAGTGTGAAAAGGCTAAGAAGAGCAATCTAAAACAAGCGTTGTGGTTTTCTGACATCTGGTGTTGTGTTTTTGCATGACAAAGCTAGCGCTCACACAGCAAACAACACAAATGAACTTTTGGCCAAGTCCAAATGGGACTTTTTGACCATCTCCCGGACTTGGCCCATAGCGACTCCCATCTGTTCCCGTACATGAAAAAGTGGCTTGCAGCTCAGCGCTTTGGCAATGACGAAGAGCTTCAAAACGCCGTGACATGTTGGCTTAGTTCACAGGCGGCAGAAGTTTATGCAGAGGGTATTTCAAAGACTGTGAAAAGGTATGAGAAGTACTTGAATCTGTTTGGAGACTATGTAGAAACACAGAGAAAAGCTGTAGTTTTCAGATGTATATAATACAGCTTTTGCATGTATATCGGTTTCATGTTTGTTTCAAAACAGAAGTTGGTCTCTGAAAGCCCCCTTATTATGCGCCATTTATAAATGTATACTCAAATATAAAGAATAAGTATATGTACCACCGAAGCGAAAACGAGGAAAGAATATCCATTTTTGTTTGAAGGTACCTCGGACACTACCCCTCGATTTATATTTAAAGCCTTATGAGTGTATAGACCTCTTATAATAATCACCAGAACACAAATATACTGAAGCTTAATGAGCAAATAAATGCAGTTAACTATAAATAATTCTGAAATTAAAATCTACAGGGAGCGTTATTCTCTAATCTCACCTGGTATGCGATGTAAGGCATCGAGATGTTATCGTTGATCTTGATAGTGCGTTTATAATCTTGAAGCAAGTCCATAATGTTGGCCATTGTGGAGGGCACCCATCGACGTCTCTGGTTGTAGAACTCGTTGAAACCTTCCGGACAGTGAGTGTAGGCGTCGCTGGCGGCTGAGTATTCTACACGGTATCCTCTCTGGAGCAACAGTGTGCACAACCAACGATCCTCTCCTGCAACCACAGAAAGTTGAGGATGGAAATGAGAGCAGGATGATGACAAGAAACAGTTTGACCGCCTTTCCATTACATTTGTTGCTGATATCTGCAGATTAACACGATTTGGGAACTATTTGCCCTGTGTTTAACTTGTGCTTTTCACCAATACTATCATATCTTAGGTTCCGAAATAAAAGAGCTATACTTTGATTTAGTGCATTTCGTTACATTTTATTTGTTTTCCCAGGCTAAGTTGTGGTAAATATTTAGTTTTTATTTACTACTGTCGCATTGAGACAAAAATACAGGTCAAATTGAAATTGCTGCTAGCGAATAAGAGGATGCCTGAAAAGGTTGGATTGTCTGCCATTGTATCTGCTTTTACTGCACAGAATCTTAGTGTTTTGTTGATGAAATCATACTGAGGTTCTGACAGTCAAGGTTCAGAAGCTCAGGAAAAGAGAGCATTTTAATCTATAATAATATTAGAGCAACAGCAACTTTAACCACATTTGTGCCACCTGGAGCCAAGAAGCTTAATTCTTTTTAATATCATCCAAGTAGATGTTTAAGCGATTCACGTGGCGTTCGGACTATGAGATATTGTAACACTGGATCTGCGGAAATCTTCCGAATGTACCTAACATGATTACCTTATATAGTAGTTAAAAGCTGATGATTATAGGATTAGGGTACTAAACCAACGAAATTATTTGAGCAGCCGATTTTGCTCGTTTAAAGGCAAACATGTCACTCTTCCATCTTTGGTTACTCCTCCAATCTCACTCCAGGATTAATACTACTGAAATTACAGTTTAGATGATTACTAGTAAAGCAGTAACCTGCCGTCCCAGTCATGGTAGCGCTATTAAATGAAGATAAAAGAAGAAATTTGAGCCAACTAACCCTGATCGTACTGCACGTAGTGTCTGGCTTCCTGTGATGCTGTGGTGTACTTCCTCATTACACTGTCGTCCATGAGAGCCTTTCCTCTGAACAGAGAGAAGCACCCAGGGCTACAGAGTACACATCCAATCATGTGCTCAGTAGCTTTTTGCAGCCAATGTCCAATAGCGTACTCGAACATCTGATACCACACCATAGGACCTGCAAAGAGTTATCACATCTATAGTTTGGAACCAAAATATTTATTTATAGCGTGTCACATGCTACATAAAAATGTTATCAAGGACAAAAAATGCAACTCGTACATAAATTTTCAGTAATATTACTGACATAACTGGATTTAATGCGCAATTTTTATCGACATATGAGCTGTTATCGTAGATTTGGGTAAATATTTGCTGATCTGTTTTACGTTATTATTCTGAAGATTTTTAGCATGTCTGGCGTAAATTAGTTAGAAAATGGTTGCTAACCTGAACCGACGGGATGAATTCGACCACAGGCAGCTCCCAGGTTCTGGTTCTTCTTCATGAGATCGATCAGTAGATGCACAGCATGGGGCTGGAAGTCAATGTCACCGTCCAGGGTCAGGAGATATGTGTTCTGAGCGATTACCTCCTTCCTCTCTACAGGAATTGGTAGCTCCATTAGACGGTGTCCCAGCAGGTAGTACATGTACATCACCTGGCTCCAACGCTTTCTGTGACGGATCTTGGACTTGTCCTTGAGATGGGCGATCATCTTTGTCTTGCCAGGGAGAGTCCATACCAGTCGTCCACCGTATGGTGTGGGATACTTCTTCGGGGGCTTGACGTGGATCTCTGTTTCATGAACGAGAGAAGCAGCTTCGTCGATCGTAGCCACCAGCAACTTCACGAAACGATTCACCACGTTCCAGTCGTCGTTTTCGTCACTAATTTCGAAAGCATCGTCGAAGAATATATGTGCTGCAACAGAGGGATAGATACATTTCCGTTACAAGTTATATGTTGACTAATACGGAAATAAATTAATGGGCATTGTACTTACTCTCGAATTCGTAATAATCCGGGTCAACAACTCGGAGGTATTTCTGAGCAACCCGACGAGCCGATTGATCCTCGTCCATTCTCAGGATAGACTTCAACATCTCCATCATCTCCTCGCGTGTCTCGTGCCACATAGTAGCGCATGAGTAGATACGAGTGATGTGATCCGAGGACTTGACTACGTTCTTGGGAGCTCCTCCGTTCGTCACGGAATGTCCAGAGATGCTCTCATAATCGTCGTCGTGCTCGTTTCCGATGTCAGCAAGTTCCTGTAGTAAAGGTCATCAGTGATTAGTCACGAAGCATAAATATCTATACCAATGGAACTGGGCAAGCATAGGTACGCAACCCATCAATTACACTCTTAGATGAAGATATGTTCACTGTTATCATGCAGTGATTTCTGCAACTGTGTTGCTTGTAACAACTACCTTTATTTAACTTGTTTGTTTTACCAGCAGTAATGATTAAATCCAAAGTATTACGAAAGTCTTCCAAACTACATCGAAATTATACAAAATATTTCATTACATAGACCGTCATTAGTGGCCCCTTGGAGCGGAAGCTAGAAATTAATTAAATGGATTAAACCTGCCGCTATAAGATAGTTTTCTTTCAGCGGACTTTCTTTCAGTGGCTGTGAAAGCGGTATAGGTAGATTTCAGATCTTTTGCACACACGCGTCACATAATTCTGACATGATATGATGTGCTCAAGTATTGTCTCGAGCGTTGACTCTTATTATTCCAGGATGATTTTAAGCAAAATATGTATGTTTCTTAAACCAGAAGCTCTAATCAGTTTTGTGTCAATTTTATTTTATCCGTAATCTGTTACAATTTTGGTTGAATTAGTACCGATCTTGGTACTTTGTAAGCTTTTGCACTACAAGTTTAACTACACTGGCGAAAGTAGTAATTCTGAATGGAATATTTTTAAATCCGGTTCCCTTTGCACACTTACACGCTGTCACCTGATGGCGGAGATGATCACTGGTGGAGCCTATGCGTATCATAACACTCAGTGTCATGGAGAAACTGCGGTAAGCGTCTAACATTGTTGTCTGTATCTGTGGAGGGACGGAGGTTTCGTTCAACGGTTCATCCACTGTTTAGAGAAACGTTTCATTTCGCTGGCTTCTCCTTTGAGGATATCTTCTTTTTCCCCACCCGTATTGGTTAATCATTTATTAAATATTACTGTGCCGCCAAAGGTTCAGTTGGTGCTGGCTAGAACTGGTCGCTAAGTTGTGCAAACTTGTTGCACACATCGTCTGGTTTAAGGTACAAAAGGACGAACAGCCACAACTCCATACCTAATATGCATTTGTATTTTATTCCTGTCGATATTCAGACTTTTAAGTAATCTTCAAGCTCATTCTATTAAATGTGACTTTTCTTACATATTTATTCCTTTACAATGTTATTTTATATATTATTTTTAATAAAATCAATATTTGATTTATGTTATACTTCTCTACTTAGTGGTTTAATACTTTAAATTTATACTGATTTATTAATTAGCATATTTTAAATATACTAGCAGTCGTGTTTACAATCACTATATACTTATTTATAACATGCATTTATGTAATGATATTTTGCTAAAAATGAAGTTTTCCGCTATGGGAAGCAGAAAATGTAGAGAAAAGGGCATACTGTGCAAGATTAGAACGCGCACTGTTATTTTCCGCAAGTCAGCATATTGCATAAAGACCACGCAGCCCATCGAAGCTCCAGGCTTAGTACGTTTTAACTCAAATATACTAACTACACAAACAAAGCTCTTTTCTTTGCAAACATTAGTCCTATGTTGACGTTTGAGACGGTTTTAACTCTCGGAAGTTTTAAGATTTATTGTTTCTATGACGCATCAGTCAGTTAAAATGAAAATCACGACTCTAGTAATACCTACTTTATCTACTGTCAACAGAACGCCAGTAATAGGAATGTGTTATTTAAACATTTCCTACTCTTTTCATGCAACCACAAATACACAGTGTCAGAGCTCCGCAAGGAGACTGCAATTACACGGTAGTGAAAAGCTGTCAAACTTGAACAGATCATTTTCTTGGCTCCTCCCCCTGGGTAGCATTATTCTCATCTGTGAACTGTATGACATGCCGTGTGACGTGACTGTACAGTGCTCCATTTTGTGTATAGATGTGCCTCTATCTGGTCGCAATCTGCAATTGTATGGATTTCCCATTTTTTTCTTTTTGTTACTGATATTGACAATGAACCCAAGAGATTAGATATGACATTAAATAGAGGTATTCGAAGCTCATATTAATGTATACTATGGAGCGGGGCGTCGAAAACGAGATTCGCGATTACATTTGGGCTCCTGGTGCCTCTTCCTCGCTGACTGGCTGCCCATTTGTATTCTCGTACGTACTACTAAGTGGGTCAGGCATGTTGCACATTGGTGCATTTGATGAACATAGTTATATTTCACTCCTATTGTACAGAAAAGTTTAGAAAACTGGTGCAACTCGCAGTCCAAGGGTAGAATGTTTTTGGGATGGACCTTGCTTACCCTCAAACCTCTTGTGACTGAGTGTCGAACCCTTTTTTATGTGTGTAAACTATTTAATAGTATACAACGCAGAATAACACTCAGGGGCATCTGATTCAGCTTATTTATTCACCGCAGAGTTCATCATTCATTAAAAAAAAATTAGAGGGTCAATGCGTCGAATTCCTTGTTGCGAATGTTTGGTAGGAAGGACGACATCTAGAGCTACAATGGCAACTACTCGAAGGTTCTGAAGCCGGAAACAGGAAGTTTGTTAGAGATCTAAACAGTGTTGGCAACTTATGAACTAATTACTGAGAGTCCTTTCATGAAGCCTAACAGAGCTGAAGGGCTTGCCATTTACGAGCGATTTCATTCACTATATCAAAATTAATATATAAATGAGTTCGTGTCGTGTGGTAATTTATGACAATAAAAGTCAACCACAACGCTGCAAGTGGTATCGTAAGGAATTAACGCTATGAAAAATTTTGTGTCGGGTAGCTAGAGCTATATTTTTCGTACCAACTTAGCTAACGCAGCCAAACTCAGCGATGAGCACAAAGAATGTTTTGTAAATATTATGCGAACGACAAATGGTATGAAGTATAAGAACTGAAAGAAGGATGAGTTGTGAATGTAATGAACTGTGAGAACAGCGAAGGAAGAATAGCTTGGGAACGCTATGAGAAAGAGAAAGTTACGAAGTGTAAAAACTGCAAAGAAGCCATCATTAGTGAATATTATGCAATCTCATAATGTTATTAGTCAACCACCATTTGAGTGCCCATATGAGATGTTTGTGTAACCATGCGCAAAAAGAAGTGTTAGCTCCGTGAACTGTGCCTACAGTACAGGAATTCACGGAATCGCATAGCTGGTATGAACCGCTAATAGTGTTTTATAAGTAAATAGTGCATCAGGGATTTGGTCGATCTATATGAACGGAGAACTGTGAACTATCAGTGGTGTAGCGTACATTTTTAATGATTCATTCATGAACCAAGCATCCCAACTTCTTGAACGCTAGACTTTTCTGGAAGAAAAAAAAACAAACAAGCGGATCTAAAAGAAAGAGGGAACGAAAAGTTCAGTCTTTCGAGTGCGACTAGCTGTGAAGTACGAGCTGTGCCATCTTAATTGGTACCTACTAACGCTGCAGACACAGTGGCATCCAGCTTGAGCCCCAAAGAATGACTCCAGTGGATGCTGCGAGACGTATAGCTGCTGAAGAAGAAAATAAATTTGTCAGGGTTGGAAACTGGAGCTAGCCACAAAACTTACCTCAGATTTGACTTCCGCCTCGTCGTCACATCGCCTGTTCATACCAAGACTCTGGTCGATGAGCAAGGAGTCATACATGGGGAGAACAAACAGCCTCTCGGTGGTGGCTAGACGTTCCGCCTTTGGTGTCCAGATGTGTAGCGTGATCCACGTCTGAGATAACAGCCATAGCAGCCAAACCCATGCTTGCTGTAAACATGAGGATTAACTTTGAAGTCACCACTCGTTATATCGACTTATTGAATGAGTTAGAGCAATTAATGCAATAGCAGTGAGTTGTGTTGTCTTAAACTTATTCAGTTGTGCCAAATGTAGTTGTAAGCAGCGTATTACTAGAACAGAAAGTCAAGTGTAAACTAGCTGTTTCCGCTCGTATGCAACCTTTGTACAACATAGGGAGTATGCACTTTTCCTCTCACTACCTTCAGCGGCGCTACACTAAACAGTGACCTCATGGCTCCATGGTAGAGATGTATGTAACGGGTGGATCTTTATTTAAAACGTATAAAATCACATCCCAAATGATAAAGGCTACATATAAGGCTTACAAGACTGTCTTGCCAAATTGATTTCTCGATAAAAAATAATGGCATGGTTATATCTGGATATTCTCTCTATGCCCTGCACCTTATGTAGTGAGTTGGAGCGTGCTGCTCCGGTTTTCAGCCACGAAATGCACGTAGCTTCGAGATCGCAATTGGGAGTGTATATTTTTCGGCCCATGTATAGGACAGGAGCCCAATAAATATCGTGAGAAATATGAAGAACTATGATAGGCAGCAAATTGTAGGTCAATTCAACCAAAATTTCTGTTGGGGATATAAGATGTTGACCACTTTCCCCATGTATGTTGGTGTGAGGCCGGTAGTCGGGTTGGTCAGCCCGTCAGGCGTCATGCCACAATTATTATCATTATCTCCGTATACCCTGGTTTGGCAGAAAATAAATACTGATCACAAGCTTCTCTCTACACTAAAAAAAATGAGTTGGCATGAATTAAAGTTTTGCTTCGAGTGCTCAAAATATTGAAAAATAAAATATGTTCAACATCACTTTCCAAATGCAAGAGATTATGTTTTCATGTTTCTAAATATAATGTGGATGTAATAAAAGTGTAATCTTCGATTTTAGATGAATAATTGACATCGACTTGCATAATGGACTACCCTGAAGCCTGAAATTGCATTGAAATTGTTGTATATGAGAGAGAGAGAGAAGTTTTTAATGGGACGTTAAATAAAAAGCATCAAAATGTGTTCTTATAAGCTTTTTTAAAAAATATTATGTAACCAAAGTTTGTAAACATGTGTTAGACAATATTTGCAAGATTTATTATTTACAAACTTTGATAGGAGATAGGAATTAAAGCAATTTTTCGTTAATGTTATTTCTGTACATAAATTGGTTATTACAAGAAATAGTGTTCCTTTTGCTTTGCAAGCATAAGGAAAAATCATAACTTTGTGTACTGATGAGCCTTTTAGTTATGCTATAGTTTATGTTAAAACTCTATAAAATACCAGTTTTCAAAACATCACATAATATAAATATGTGTCCTCAAAAGGTTTATTTTGTTGAAATGTAGGTGCTAAATTTTTGGATGGATGCATTAATTCTACCTTGTTAGATAAGTGGTAGAGAAAATAAAAGCATTAATCTCTGTGTTTCTTCCTCTTATATGCAAAATGAACACTTTTCATAACTTATGTTATATGAGAAAAATTTGTTTAAAAATCCTGTGACCTGTATCACAATTGAAATTTCCAAACAAGTATGCACTAGAAAAAATAAATGTTTCTTTTCATTCGCAAAACATTAGGAGTTTACAATAATTTTTAATTTTGTTTATCTTGTGGAAATGTGCTAAATTTGGAAAGAAAACTGATTTTTATATCCTGTGTTGTAAAACTAAGTTTAATTTAGTTAACACAAACCTTCTCTATGTCGGCTATATATACTAACCTGTCTGGTAATAAAGTCATAGACGAAATACACTGGTGGTGATTCAAAGAACAGATAGTCTGGAACAATGTTGTGGAAGAAGCAAGGGTCTCCATTTCGAAGCCCACAGGCAGTAATAAGGAGTGATATGGCAACAGGGATGGTAAGATTCACAGGGAAGGCATAACTGAATCCCTGGATCAGGATCTTGCACGCAAACTTGCCTGAAATAGACATATTAATTAGCATTTAATTTGATTACACTAAGCTAATAAATACCTTAGGGTAGAAAAGTTGAATCAGATTTGAAAAATTGAATGCCATGGCTAGTGCTTGAACCACAGAGCTTTGGCTTTTTGCCTGATGCTCTTACAACTGAATTACCTTGGTGAGATACTTGTACGGGTTAAACCGTCTTTTCCAGTTGAAGTTATCTAGTAACCCTTCAAGGCAATCTCAGATATTTGGTGTCTTAGGTGTCTTACAGTCTTGCAAATGCTTTTAATTTCAGGGCTTTTTTTTTTTTATAAAATATGTAATTTATCTGCAATAATTTGGTCTTGATAGACCAGGAAAGGTTTTGGCTAAGTTGATGAAAACCATTATTGAAACAGGAGGAATTGTTGAGGAGCTTTTTTCAAATAACTTAGTTTTAAACAATGATATAAGGAAATGCAGTTTGCAAGGAAAAATTCCCTTTATATCACTACTTAAATTAGGGTTCATTCATTCCCATCCTAGCATAGGATCTAAAAATACCATGCAATCTGGTTTTTTTTAATGTTTCTATAGCAGTATTCCATAAATCATTTGGAACATTTTGCTCATGTATCAAGTGATCATTTCAGGATAGAAATGGTTTTTGAATTTGGTCCAATTATAACTGCCTCTTCTTTCAGTTTTATCATTTTCATTTTACCACCTAAATTTATGTTTTAGTGCTGTTAACGTGTTATCCTGTAAGTAATTTTATTCTGACCTTCATTTGTTAAATTTGAAAGGAAAATTAAAATCCCAGGCTGGATATTCATAACAACTGTTATAGTAATTAATATTTTATAAGCAATTTTAATGATATCTTATTTAATTTTTTTAACATTTGATTCATGAAATAGATAAAATAAATACAACTCCAGCTGTAGATTCTTTCAAGATAATTTTTGAAGCTATCCTTATATTATTACAAACTAGTCCTAAATATTACCATTGACATTATAATCTTATCTACTTCCAAATTATTGAAACCAATAGGTACCTATTGTTTTTCTTAATAATATGCAGCTTTGAACAATGTGTACATTTTTCTGATAGTTTTTGGTTTTATGGGCTACATTTGTAAGCCCTTATTGCAGCTTTAGTTCTATGAAAACAGCGCATGAATAACATTTCTCATTTTAGCCATATTGTCAGTGGTAGTGGGTGATTCATTCTGTATAGAGTATATTACCAAACTCTTAGAGTTTAGAAACAAGAGTTTTTAAATATCTGTAAAAAAATCTATTCACAAAACAAAATGCAGAATAATATCCAAAAACAAAGTGAGGGGAGTTTACATTGTAAAAGTTATAAACCGTTTCAAAAAAACGTGAGTGCAAACTTGACCAAATACATCAGCCAAACCCTACTTCACATAACAACAAAGCAAGATCTTTATCACTTTAAAATTTGGTGACAACTAATTTCTTCTATTTTCTAATGATAGGCATTCCTCCTTTCATAATGAGTTATGAGAGAATGCCTAGTTTGCCTAAATGTAACTTTCAGTTATTAGCTACCCCACCATTTTCTTTGTTAAGTACAAATAAATTCCCCTGGTGGCCTTCTCCAGTCAAACCAGCAGATCAGCTGTGAATCACAGCCTTGGGGTGTTTAATTCTTTGACTGCGAAGGCTGCCAACCTCTGGGATGTTTGTAATTGTGTAACATTGCTGTACTTTGTGTTACTTATAGGGTGTAGGAGAAAGCCTTCCGATCTTAGGCCCATTATTTTCAATAAATGCTTATTATAAGCTACCTTTCAATGAAATCGTGTATAGTGTTAAATTGCCTTCATTTTGTGGCAGCATTTTGCTACTTAATATTATGAATCTTTTGGGGAAAACATCTTAAAAACCTACTTTTAGGATGTGCTGTACAGATTTTAACCAAATTTTAAAGGTCCCGACAAATTTTATTCAAACTCGTAGTTCTTGTTGTTTCATTCTGCAGAATTAGATGTACTAAAAAGGTTAAACTTCTTGCAGAGCCAAATCCTATCTGTGTGACTTCAGCATCAAACAGTGATGAATGTTTGAAAACAAAATTGTTGTATTACTTGAAGCATCACATCACAGTGACATTCTTGTTTTACTTTAACTAAACTGGTCTATTTGAAGTATGTGGACTACTTATACTTACCGAAGATGTAACAGAAGTATGCAGCAAGTATCTGTATGAGCATTACGTAGAGAGAAGTGTTGTACCAGGCTTCGATATCTACAGTCTCACCTGTAGGAGTAACATCTGCGAGATCAGGCAAAGTGCCACCAGTAACCAGTGGCTTGATCTGTAAGCAAAACACAATTTACTTTTATCCACAGATGTAATGGAGATTTAGCATCATTAGGTTCTTGTTTAATTGTGAAGAGCCTGTGCAGTAGATAGTACTAGAAAAAATATGACATATTATGTTATCAAATATTAAATTTCAAGTAGTAACACAAATTATTAAGTCAAAATGTGATTTATTCCAGTTAAATGTAAATAAAACAGAAATGTTTAAAGAATCAAGAAAACAAAGACAGAAGGGAAAAAGGTAGCACATAAAACGTATTAAAATAATGGAGCCTTCTGGAAAAATGAATAACCTTAAACATTTAAGCTTAAATTTGGCTACATGTACTTCGTTATCATTAAGTAATAATGGTGCAAAATTTCACTTTGTTAACTCAGTTTCTATGAGTTACTGGTTGCAGTTTTTAAGTAATTTGGAGCTTAGAAAGTAAATATAAGGAATGAAAAAAATGTTAAAAATTAATATGTTATTTTGTTTTCTTACATCATGAAGTTATAGTATAAGTTTAAACTAAATTTGAGAAAATTTAAACACAGTGTAGAAATAAAAATAATAATTAGCAAAGAAAGAAACTGTGACATGACTAATTAAGTCACCTGTGAATCAGAATTATTTAAATTTCAAATATTGGAAGACAAATATGTGAAAGATTGAAGGTAAAAAGTTTAAATTTACGTTTAACTCTAGTAAAGATAGTCACCGAGCGGGATGGCTCAGGCGGTAAAGTCTGTGGCCCGCATTTGGGAGGTCCCGGGTTCAAATCCCGTGGGCTGACCAATCTGTGTGAGGTTTTTCGTGGTTTTCCTCAGTCGCCAAGGTAAATACCGGATTGGATATTTAATACCACGACCCAAAGTTCCACCTTAAATCTAAAACAATAGTAAAATGAAAAACATAAGGTGGTAATAGCGAATGCTATGCCATCTATCTACAGACAATATAAGCATCTGCACGGCACGAAGCAGAAGATCCGGCTGCCATGCGCTGGAAGTCTCTGTGGGCAGTGACGAAGCAAGCTGGCATTTCCAGGGATGAGACCTAGAAGGCTAACTGTCCACCTTTATATGGGGGGGGGCGGCGGTTAGACTGGACGGCACCCTAATGCCATCTGCACGGCATGAAGCAGGTGATTACAGGGATGAGACCTAGAAGGCTAATTTCCGCCTTTCTGTGAGAGGGTGGCGGTTGGACTGGACGGCACCCTAATGTCGTCTGCACGGCACGAAAGCAGAAGATTCGGTAGCTATGCGCTAGGGTGTCTGTGACACGTGACGGAGCGGGTGGTTACAGGGATGAGATCTAGAAGGCTAACTGTCCATCACATATCGTTCTAAGAGTTATCCACCAACAGATCCGTCGCGATATGGCCAAGGAGTTAAAGCGACGTAAAATAAAATAGAAAAAAAAAATAGTCATTTTTATTTTTTTATTTTCGCCATAGAGTTTCCATAATAAAATCTTGCAACTCATTCATTAACCTGTGCGCATGATATTCAATTGGACATCACTATAGTACAAAATGTTGCAAAGACGACGTTTCATAAAACCATATACTTACCTCTGTTATGGCTATGGCTCTCGCTGAGAAGGCGTCGGTGAAGAGAATGAAGAAGTTGGGTACCGAGTCACCTTTGAGGAAGATGATTAGCAACATGGAGCAGAAGAAACACAGCATCTTCCACAAGGAGATGAAGATGTAGGAGAAATAGCGTGTATCACGTAGCCTCTGTATAAACCTCCGCAGGTTTCTCTGGTACTCTGGAAAACAATACAGCATGTTAACAACCCACATGTCATGAAATCTAATTTTGGGTCTACAAGAAAAGTAAGGCTAATCATTTGTTAAATAGTTTGAAGTTTTCAGTATAGGAAGTTTGGAAAAATATCTGATGTGTTACACTCACATGACTTTCTCTACTCTTGTACAAACTATTTTTACAAACGCTTATTCTCCATCTACTTCATGTTAATCGAGATAAACATTTGCAGACTCTATCTTATTGCTAATTTTCTTGTAGATGTAAGGGGAATATATATTTACAAGGGTAATTTGGAAATACAGTAGCCTTTAAGCACATACATATCTCTTAATAGCTGGTTGCTAGGTGCAGCACCATTCCCTTTGCCACAGATTAATACTCTTTGCATATCCAAGACAAAAAAATGAATAACGAATTCCCATTTGAGAAAACAAGTATTGAAAAATTTAAGGGAATAACAAGCAATATCTCGAAAATGGTTCACTCAACAACAAAAATGTATATGACATAAATTGTGTATTTTAACGCGATCTACATTTTTTGTATAGTAAAATTTTGTCTATCTCTTATGGTTTACCGGTTATGCAAAAGTCGTTCACAATGAAGAATACTTTTGGAGACATTCCCAGAAAATTCAAAATATACATTTATTTGCCATGAAAATATCTTAAACACATGATATTTTAATCAAAATCGTTAGAGCCATTTTTGAGAAAATTAAAATTTTCGAAAAATCTTCCATGTAAAAGGTAATCTGGGGTGGGGGGATATTCTTGAAAATCCTCGTGTCGCATCTCTGGAAGACACTGAACCTAAATACCAAGTTTGGTGTTTATCCAACTGTTCGTTTCTGAGTTATGCTGTTCACAGACAGACACACACACAGACAGACACACACGGACATGTTTCCAAAAGGCTTTTTTGGATTCAGGGGGTCTCAAAACATGTATTTCCGGTGAAATCTCGGTATCGAATTTTTGGGTGGAATACAATACTTCCCCTACTTACTATACGTGGTAGAGAAAGTAAAAAGAGTTTTTTTATAAATGTTATTCTGTTTAAACCGGTACAGAATTAGGTGCGATTCTTATGAAAGGCTTACTTTAAGACTGCATCACAGTACCCAAAAAAAGGGAAACCAAAACGGCACAACAAAGTTAAAATACATGCGTTCACAATTAAATGGGAGGCTTACGGAGACTGGGAAGAGCGTATCTTATTCATATTGTGCACAGCTATCTTCTGGACAGAAATTGTTACAGATGACCGCGAAATATAACCGCCACTGGAGCTCTCTATAGTCACAAGCTGGAAAAACAAAAACGGAAGAGTAAACAACAGAAGGACTTTCATTCACGAGGAATCAGCAATAGTAATGGCGTAGCGTTTAGAAAATGTTTACTGTATTAAGTTTCCAAATTGGTTTAGCTGCATTATTTGCAAGGAGGTGAAAAAGAATCATTGGCCAGTTACAAACTGACAGTAGTAAACGTAAACTTAATTGATACACAGAAATTAGAGTCGGGAGCACAGACGAAGTCGGGTTCGGGAAAGCCGCTGTGCAGACAGATAGAGAGAGAGAGATAGTGCATTATCTCTTTCTTTCATTCTCGCTTGCTACGCGCTGGCAGGTCACGTGACTCAAAGCAGTGCTGCTGTGAAACCTGCCCTGCCCTTCCCCGCCTTCGTGTGTGCTCTCGACTGTAGTATATTTTAACTCTACCATTAAGTTAGTTCGGTATAAAATAAACTTATACCTCTGTTGCAAAAGAAGGTTATCAGAATCATTTGTAATTCCCATAGCAGACATTCGTGCAAATACAAGATATGAACTCTTTATCTTGCATCTATATATTCTCCTTAAAGTTCTATGTATGCAAGGGTTTTATTCTGCGAGTAGAACTGTTTGCCGTAGGCCTTCGTTTCGCAATCCTACTTTTAACACGTGTGGCATATACTATATTTTAGACAGCGCTCAAATTTATAAAATATCAATAATATATACTGATTCCTGAAACTAACAGATAACACGTTTAGAACGGTTCTTGAAACAAGAGAAATGACGTTAAAACAGCGAGATGCCTGACCTTTCTATGCTTTGTTGATTCGGTAGTAGTCATTTTTAGTGAAATTATTTTCAACAAGTTTTGTCTTACACCAGCCAATGAAGCGGTTAAATGCTATATCATCTTGCTTTCCCGATTTTTTGAGTAAGTACTTTTAGTGTTATTCTTTCTGCTGCTTCTGTAATTTCACCTGGTTCTTCCATTTCAGTTTCTTCTGAAGTCATAATTTTCGCCATTTAATCTTGATGGAGGTTATAGTAGATAAAAGAGTAACGTTTTAGAAAGCAGAAGGCTATCAATATAACGTATAGGTTAACTCTACAACGAATTGCGATAAATTGAAGTATGGCGATTTGAATTGTGAACAGATAATGCGAGCGCCATGAGAAATTAATCGTGTAAAAAGACATCATGAACAGTAAAACCTAGTCGAGTTATTACATTTACACTTCAGTGTTTGTGTCAATGAAATAACAATTTGAAGGTAGCACTTGGAAGAACCGAGCGGGATGGCTCAGGCGGTTACGTCTGTGGCCCGCATTCGGGAAGTCCCAGGATTGATCCCCGGCGACCGCCCATGTGTTTTTCGAGGTTTCCCTGGGTCGCCAGGCGAATGCTGGGATGGCTCATCTTCTACCACGACTCTCCTTCCTCTCATTTCCTGTACCCATCTTCCTTGTCATCTGTTTCAGGGTTGTAGGATCAGGGGACGATGTTCGGCTAGTTGCGGCTGGGCGGTGGCTTCGCTCTGTAAAGGTATCTTCCCTGCGGTATCGCTCAGTTAGGTCTCTCCTCAGTGTGGAGTTCTGCTCCGGGGGAGCCTGGAGATTGGTGGCTTGTGGGCAGGGACCGTACGGCGTCGGATGCGTTCTATCTGGAAACGTCGACTTGTGCTGTCGGCAAACGGATGTAGTCGTCCTTCGGGTCTCTCGCCTCATCCCTCCCTCCCAGGGGTCACGTTGGAAGCATAAAGAGCCGACCGGTCTGCGTGCGGTGCTCAGCCCCGGTTGCGGGGGCCCCTCCGTGATGCGTACCTTTACCTTTAGCACTTGGAAGACGATACTCTAGTCTGTTACAAGTGTGCCGGTCGTCTTCTGTGGTGTAGTGGTTACCATGGTAGCCTCTAGTTTCCGAGGTCGTAGGCTCAAACCGGCGGAGGGCGATGGATTTTTTGGGGCGTAAAAATCCTTAGCATGGGCTTCCTTCGGAAGGGAAGTAAAGCCGGTGGTCCCGTGTCGTAGATTTACGTAACGTAAAAGAACCTCAAGCTTGGTAAAGAGGCCTCTGAGCAAAATTACCGGTCTTTCACGCCCAATATAGAATGGGGCACTATGGACCACAGAAATTAAAGAGCGCCCATAAATAAAACCCAATTAATTTTTATAAGTTTACACCCTCTGGCTAACAGGTCCTAACTGCTAGCAAATGCGTTTTAGACAGATGGTAAATATGTGAAAACTAGTGTATTCTTTAACTGCAATTGTAAACTATGTGTAATAATATAATAAGATCAATTCTGGAGCTCTTCTTATGTTTATTTTGAATATATTATAAGTAAGATTATGCAAATTAAATAATATATTCATAAGATGCGCTTGTATTATTATTATTATTATTATTATTATTATTATTATTATTATTATTATTATTATTATTATTATTATTATTATTATTGGTGGTGGTGGTGGTGGTGGTGGTGGTGGTGGTGGTGGTGGTGGTGGTGTTGCTATAGGTATAAAATCCATTTGCAGTTATAAAATACCACAGCATTTTAATTTCCCTGACAGTTGAACAGATAAAGGTTGAAATTAAAAGGATTTAGGGATAAACTGTCGTCTACCCTAGGAAATAAATAATTCTACATCGAAGTGATAAAATTAAAACGATAAAATATGAGTTTAGACAGAACAATCAAAGCATTTTTATATACAGAATTTGTAAACGTATACATGAGTGAATAAATATAAACAAAGCCTCGTAACTCCCAAGTATTATTAATCATTATTTATCAGCTATAAAATTCAGATACAGCTGCACTGTAGAGGACTGGGAAGTCGGAAGCAATACTCACTGAAGTTGGCATCCTTTGGGATGTTGACGTAGTTCTCCCACCAGCCGCAGGAGATGAAGATCACAGTTAGAGGAATGAGCCATAGCTGGGGCTTCTCGCGCCCCTCCAACAGGGGCCACACCACAAATCCCGTCGCTTGGGCTGCTAGTGCGGCTATGTCTATTATCACTTTGATGAATCTTTTGGACTCGTGGTGACTCCTCGTCAACATGCCTGGAACATCATTACCAGTTTTAATTAATTTTAATTACGTTCTATAAATTCTTCTTATAAAAGCTTAGCTTTTATTAAACACGCTAATCATGATAAAAAAAAAGTTGCCCAAATGGTTTCAAAATGCCTCCACTGTTATGCAGGAACACAGAGAAAGTTGGGGTGGCAGTCTACCGTTGAAAAACAAGTCGAATATGCAAGCCTTAATTTGCATATGCTGATGAGAAACAAAAGCACAAACATGACTTTTCAAAAATGTATAACTTAAAATGCTAGAAAATTCAAACCATTAATAGAAAATATCTATACGGCTGAAGCTACAGAAAGTTATTTGAAGTAGATTGCATATTTTAATTGCTTCTATTTGTTCCTAAAATATATTTTTATCTATTTCTTATCGTTTTTCGCTATAGAAAATAATTAGGATGAAGAGGGCTTTACAGACAGATTCAAGTTCTGGCAATATCTCGAATATTTTAAATTTTAATAAAAAATTAACCTTATTCAGAAAAAATAACGAATACCTTTTTTCAAAGGATACACAGTAAAAATTTCTGCAAATTTCAACCAATTAATTGGAAAATTTTATCGCAGATTTTCTCAACATAATCACAATTGCAAATAAGTTTTTATAGTACTTTGTACTTAACTACGTAAGAGAAAGTTTTCAAAAAACTCAAAATCAAATCTCACCGAAATGCCCTACTTGATTAGAGCTGTAAAAGTATTCCTCAAATATAGTTCTTTATAATCAAACATTGATTTGGTGTAAAATTAAAAAATTAAAAATGTAAAACTTCTAATCAATAATTTATTAAATTACTAAAATTCCAAATCCAAAACTGTATAATATTAAGAAAAGGATCTTCAGATCTCTTCATTGTCCTTAAAATCGTTTGCTGAAAATTTACAGGAAGTTAAAAAAAAAGTTGTAACTTGAGGAAAATTTTAAAGCTGCCAAAATGTAGGTAAGAACACAAAATAACCAGAAAAATACGTTTTAACATTTTACGCACTATTTGCGCACGTCCATTTAAAGGTCGCCTTCTGAGCGTTTAAAAAACCAGAAGGGCAAAGCTGTAGTTGCATCCTGATTCTACAATGTTTCAGGATTTTTTGCATGAAACGTTTAAAAAACGAACTTTTTTGAAATTGCAGTATCGATTTCCCTTAATGGGTTGTTTGTGTATATTAATGTGTGTGAGGGGGATTTCGTAAAATGCTACACCTTGCTTCCTTCAGCAAGCTGACTTACCGTATGCAATCAAACAAATACCTTTCTCTAAATAATCTTTATGGATTAAAAGACACAAAACGTGTATTTGGAATGACATCTCGGTATCGAATACATCTACTGTGAGGCAGTATTTTTAACACTTAAATAATTTCAGTCTAATTATATAATATGTAAATTCAATAACAGCCCCCCTTGAAGCAATATGTGTATGTAATAATTTGTAACATGTATGTAACAGTCATTACATATGCTTATATTATTGTATCCATGTGTAATAATGTTATGTGAATATATTACGTAATTTAATAATGTAGGAGCTGTGAGAATAATAAGTTAAAGGTTGCTAACAATGAGGTAACAATGAGGTACCTTGAGTCAATAATGAGTAAGAAAGTTTAGCAGTACTACTTGTGATTCTTGAAGTAACAATAATGTAATTTTAGTGACAGTTTATAAAAAATCTGATGTGTTACACTCACATGACTTTCTCTACTCTTGTACAAACTATTTATACAAACGCTTATTCTCCATCTACTTCATGTTAATCGAGATAAACATTTGCAGAGTCTATCTTATTGCTAATTTTCTTGTAGATGTAAGGGGAATATATATTTACAAGGGCAACATAGAAATACAGTAGCCTTTAAGCACATACATATCTCGTAATAGCTGGTTGCTAGGTGCAGCACCATTCCCTTTCCCACAGATTAATACTCTTTGCATATCCAAGACAAAAAAAATGAATAACGAATTCCCATTTGAGAAAATAAGTATTGAAAACTTTAAGGGAATAACAAGTAATATCTCGAAAATGGTTCACTCAACAAAAAAAATGTATGACATAAATTGTGTATTTTAAGGCGATCTACATTTTTTGTGTAGTAAAAGTTTTGCCTATGTCTTATGGTTTACTAGTTATGCAAAAGTCGTTCACAATGAAGAATACTTTTGGAGACATTCCCAGGAAATTCAAGATATACATTTTATTTGTCATGCAAATATCTTAAACATATGATATTTTAATCAAAATCGTTAGAGCCATTTTTGAGAAAATTAAACTTTTCGAAAAATCTTCCATGTAAAGGGTAATCTGGGGTGGGGGGATTTTCTTGAAAACCTTCGTGTCGCATCTCTGGAAGATACTGAACCTAAATACCATGTTTGGTGTTTATCCGACTGTTCGTTTCTGAGTTATGCTGTTCACACACACACACACGCGCGCGCGCGCACACACACACACACACACACACACACAGACACAGACACACACACGGACATGTTTGCAAAAATGCTTTTTTTGGATTCAGGGGGTCTCAAAACATGTATTTCCTGTGAAATCTCGGTATCGAATTTTTGGGTGGAATACAATACTTCCCCTACTTATTATACGTAGTAGAGAAAGTAAAAATAGCCAATCAACAACCAGAAAAAGCTTTAATTAAATGAAGGTATTCTATTGGATTAGGAATAGTCAATCAGAGACTTGAAATATAGAAATTTACAAGTTTAGGCGGTTGAAATCAGTTCAGTTGCCTGCAAACAGTGTTCCTAACCAGACGCAAAAAGTGTCCTCAAGAAATTTAATACGTATTTGTGTGAGACGAAAATAGTTTTACTTGTTAAAAAGTAAAGTAATTAATAAAAGAATCTTACAGCTCTCTATCAGTGAAATGTTATTTAAATCGTATCAAGTATTAATAAAAGGAGTGAAGTAAAATTATAATTTATGTAAGCTTACATTCTTCAGTTGTACCACACCCCTGCTAAGAGAATCGTGACTCTAACAAAACTACTGACGCAGCCGAGGCAAACATAAATATTTAATACTTAAAGAAACAGTAAAAATATATTTGGTGTGAAGGCTACAGGAAACTTTGCTATACGTGCGGTTGCAACTACTACAAATCCGGCTCCCCAACAGTTGAAATACGATACAACTCCTCCTAAAATTCAAGTTTACTTCAACTGTAACATTTCTTGTTCCTTGGCAAGCGATAGACCAAGTGAAAGACGGCAAGCAGAGAGTTCAAATTAGAACATATAACGTTTTGCACAAATCCAAATGCTAAACATTAATTTTAGTATCTACACTATTTATGAGATTTCTTTTTACTTGGTTTATTTGACGCTACCATCTATCAAAATACTGGGTATCTTTTTTTGTAACACTTTCCGGCAACTACAGTCATCTGTTTCATCCCGTTCACGTCTACGTAGCCGCATTCTTCTCTATATTTCATGAGCTGTCAATGCTGTTCCTGGTACTTTCACTTAATCTGGCGTTTCCTTATGTCGTTATCTTCTGCTTATACTCTTGTTTAGTAGGGATGACCAAAAAGTAACGTAACGCTTAACATTTATTAAAACGGGGACAGAAAATAACTAGTTATTGGAACATTCACTGCGTATGCGCAGAGGCAGTAGGAACTCGTGCGTCAGCTCTTATTATCACAACTCACTTAACGCTACCCCCTTCCCTCAAGGGTTTGCCTGCGTTTTTTTTTCTTTCTTTTTGATCAGGCATTCCCAACTTTTTGGACTCGGGAAACCCTTTTGATTCAGTTCCTATAGTGGAGCCCCTTGGGCCATGCCGGAGAGGAGAAAGAAGGGAAATATAAAGCAAAAAGAAATCTAGATATTTGCGTTGTGACCATGCAATTAAATATATTCTTAAAAACGTTAATATGTCCTATTATATCTCAATTTATTCTTAACTATCACAATGTATACATTTCCAAATTTGGCCATACATAACGTATATCAAAATAAGTGTTACACGTTTGGCAGGGCAACAATAAGGTCCACACAATCAATTCAGTTAGTCATAAACATTCTTTCATTTATTCTCCAAAATGCGTATTAGTCTGTCGTGCTTCTCCCTCAGCCTCTATTATAATTTGGAATAGAGAGTGGCCCACTATCTTGAGAGCATATTGACGGATCTAGAAGTGGATGAAGGGGAAGGCATGAACGAATTCTAGCGAAAATGCTTCTTAATGTCCTGTTCAATTCGCCACCAAGCAGCAACCAGATCAACCGTGCTCCTTTCACCCCCTAACTCCCTTATTTTCATTGGACATATAAATCCTCCAACTAACTGCGTAGAATACGTCTTCAGCTATTTTCGCTGACATGGCTCCGGGACTGACGTATAGTTGAATTGCTAAGAGTCCTCAGTTAGAGGAGGCACGAAATTTAACTTGGCAAATATCTGAATGTAAATTTTCTTACTTTCTGGATTCTACTTTTTGTTACTCACTCTTTAATATAATATATTTATTTTATTTTCCTGAAGCGGACATGGGCTTCTTCGGAAGTGCATAGATTGGAAACTCTGATTTAGATATATAAGATCCAATGAAATGCTGGTTGACTCGCCTACAGGATTTGAAGTAAGGGCAGGGACCCAGAATGATGATCCAGCTGTTTTCGCTGGGACCACCGGTTTTATCTTGAATGATGTGACTGGCAATCGCTGGTTCTAACTCGTAGCCTAGCTCAGGCGCCTACGGAGGGTAACAGCATTTACAGTTCAATCTAACGTTATTTGGCAAGGTGTATAGTAGAAATAGCGTTATGTGAAGCTGCGTGTAGTTAACATAGTATACTAAAAACAGCTTTATTTATTAAGTTTTGCTAGGAAGTAGTCATATGTGGACTGTGAGCTTGAATTTATACAAAAAGTTGCTGGTGTTAAGGTTCCTAACAAATCCACAATTCTTTGGTTCTTAGAAAAAAAATTGCGCACTAGGTTCGTGATGGACAAAAAGAAACAGTCAGTAAACCCCTATAACGAATACAAAATTAGACGAGGTAGAAGATGAAAAAAACCCAAGAAAATCGCTACCTCGTATTACAACGTATTTTTATGACAGATCCGGAGAGCCAGTCAATTATTGTAAGTCCCTGTTATTATCTGTGGGGAATGGGTAAAGATAAAGTTTATCCAACAAATACCGCTACGCTCTACGAATTAGAATGTTAGTACCTTGCGTGTGTTTTCAATATTTCGACCGCACAAATTTGTTGAGTGTTCAAATATGGTTCAACAGATGCCAAGCTTGTTTAGACAAAGAGGGCATCATTTCGAACCCCTTTTATAGCGAATGGTAAGCGTAAAATATTCATATTGTTTCGCATCATTGGCATTATCTAGGGGAGAAACGGCTGGCGGGTCTGCCGCTGTTGCACGAACGGATTCTAATAACTTGTTTCGTGGGAGCGGCAGACTTTCAGTAGCGTCATTTAAGAGAAACTATGTAGTTCACTAAATATCATTACGCAGTTTTACACTTCTCTTGAAGAGAGCGTGGCACTTTCGGTATGTTATATTATCTGACGACAGAAATATCGACCGGGTCTGCATGCCCACCTCCGTGGAGTAAACAGAACGTGTCTAGTTTAAAACCAGGAGAGCCCGAGCTCGAATTTGAGTATAACTTTACCGTTTAATTCGGCGTTTTCGTAGATCTGAGTTGTTAAAATGAGCCTTATACAACTCTCATTTCCACCTGCAAAAAGATAAACCACGCCGTCTCCTTTCCAATCCAACTGATTCATCTGGTCATAAAAACCTAAAAGAGTAAGGTACGGAAGGTTACATTTGGTTATTTCCTATAAAATAACTAATCTGAAGTGTGATTTATTTTAATTGCTTAGGTTCACTTGTGTGTGATTATCTTACGATCATAGCCAGCGGTATAACATATGCTCCTTGTAACATTCATAAGGAGGGCGCCAGGATAGCGCAGTGCTTCCGTTTCCGACTCCCGTACTGAGGTTCCGGGGTTTGATTTACGGGTCTGGGGTGGCGATTTTAATTCGGCCCTATCACCTCTGACTTGCTCATGTGAAGTATCCGTAAGGTCCAAGGTGATTCGGAGCCCACGGTAAAAGCTGTAGGTCCTCTCATTTCCTCGCCATCCTCATCATCGTTGCCAACGGAATCCGCCCGCTAGGTGCCTCCATCTCAGAAATGGATCCAGTCATCGCTTGGTGGAATGAGGTATCCCCCGAAGGTCAAACGTTAAAAACGACGACGATAAGGAAATACATTGACAGCTACTGCTACCGATAACAGGAACTAAGGCGTTAATACCCCAACCGTTACTTGTAGGTAAAGTAACTTAAATTTAGCAGTAGTGGAAGAAGGACTTTTATCGCGAACAGTTTCAGTTACCTCATGGACGTGCATTTCCTGTCCCTAGTCACTTATAATAAGTGTATAATACTAAATATATATTTTAAACTATATATTAACATAATGGAGGAAAAAAAGAAAAGAAGGAAAAAATAATATGCATGAATTACAATTGCAAATGTAGTAACAATTATTATATATAGTGCACTGATCCTTAAGAACTCAATCTTAAGTACCGTCCCATCTTTTCCGTTCTCCAGGGCAAATTAACCTACTTTGCCGAATGTTAGATAAAAAAGACCCCATTTTATGACACCCCAACTCCAACATTACATCCAAGCAGATCTTCATTCTCATTTGGACTCCAGATATTGTGCTGATAAATATTGTCTTCTTAGTAATTCCGTTTCTCTGCACTCAGCCAGAGCATGACTCCATGTTTCCCCTTCACCAGAGCGGACATATTCTTACTCCGGTATCGTCAGTTAATTTGTTGCCTTGCCAGGTGCCACGCCAAACCTCTTCTTTCCTCTCGAGTACAGTTATCTAAATAGTCTCCATTCCCCAGCCCCGCGCTATTTGACACTGTAAGTTAAATGAAGTTTTAGGCGTAGATTGTGATTCTAACTTCTATCGGTCAGTATCACGTAGTCGTCTCTGAATTATCTTCCACCCGCTACGTCACATGTCCTTCCCCTGTAGCCACATGTACCCATTCCAATTTCTTCTAAGCCCCTGCGCAATTTCGTTACCCAACACGTATCCCACCCTTCCCTTACTTGCTCCCTGAAACACACCGCATATGGGAGTGCCTGATCAGCATTTAACTGCTCTTATTTTTAGATGTATGGTTTCATTGTATAAGCCGAGATTTTTAAGAACCATGCAATTTGCAGTATCTCTCTCCACCTGTATAATTCGCTCCAGAAAATGCGTCTGGATTTGGTTCAATTTTTCAATATTTTCCCAACCCCAAATGTCTGCCCCATACGATCAACCAGACCTAACAACAGCTCTGTATACCATCTCCACTATCCTCATTGGTATGAGGTCTTTCATCAAGTGTCCTATCTTTGAACTTAAATAAAACACGTCCTATAAATGATAGAGGTTTATTTCTTTTTTATTTTGGAACATACTGTCATTACATGTGGAAGAGAACATCAGTTAAGTGACCGCCGCGACTTCGTTGGGTTGCGCATATACGGTTGACCCAATTTTCAATGACAGAAGAACGTAAATTAGGTCCAACTTCGCGAATAACACGCGTGATGTTATTCATAAGATCATTTACTGTTTCTGGCTTGTTTACATAAACTCGAGATTTAACATAACCCCACAAGAAGTAATTCAACGGCGTTAAATCACATGACCTGGGGTCACTTTACATCACCAACACGGGAAATGATGAGACCTCTGAACTACTCCTTCAAAAGTTCGATTGTTTCGAGAGCACTATGACATATGGCACCATCTTGCTGGAACCAGATATTTCTGAGATCCATACCATTCAATTGAAACCAAAAATAGTCCCCTATAAGAGCCCGGTTCTTTCTCCTTGATAGAGCTTCTCCATCTTCATCTTGGAAAAAATATGGACCAATGATTCCACCATACCAAAATCCCCACCACACAGTAACCTTTTGGGGATAAAGTGGTCGTTCTTGAATCTGCATTGTATTGTGATTGCTCCAATAGCGGCAATTTTGTTTGTAACACAACCATCCTTCCATCCTTCGTCGCTGAAGATGATTTTTCGACAAAAATCCGGGTCAGGTTCCAATTCCTCCATAGCCCAGTCAGCGAATACACGGCGCAACCTATGGTCATTGGGCTTTAGTTCTTGAGTTAACACCATTTTGCAAGCGTGAAACTTCAAGTCCAGATGCATAATTCGCCAAGTTATGGTCGGCGAAATCCCCGATTCTTGCGCTCGACGAGCTATTGATTTGTTTCCGCTCTCGCGTACACTCTCACGAACTGCGCCTATATTTTCGTTGGAGCGCTTACGGCGATTACGTACAGGCGTTCTTTGATCGTTGACAGAACCACTTCTTTCAAATTTATCGATCAAACGCCGAATCGTTCTCTCGCAGGGACGATTATGCACACCGTAAACACGGAAGGTTTGGCGAACAGATGATCCATTTTGATAATAAATTTTCACAATTTCTACGCGTTGCTGAATATATAACGTTCCATGGCTATTTGTCAATAACAACTGTAACCACATGAAAAAATGACAGCTGTTAACTCAATAACAACAGCAGCTATCACATGTTAAAGATAGGACACTCTTATTAAAAGACCCTTTATATGAGGAACTTTCATAAGAGACTTTAATAAATCTATATTTTTTACTATGCATTTACATTTTGTGATGTCTATGTGCTGCCCCCTTCTGTTCATAGATAGTGTGACGCCCAGATACATAAATTCTTTAACTCAATGTCTGTCCTGCATACTTCCAAATCTTCTTACTGCTACATACCGTTCCATTCTTGAACGTTAGCGTTTTGGTTTTCACTTGATTTACTGCCATTCCCCATTCCTTACAATGTGCTTCTAAGCAATTTAGTTCTATTTGAAACCGGAAATTGGCGTGGACATAAAGATTAAATCATCCACGTATAGCAGATTGGATATGAGGATATCTCCTATACTTGGAGCATCAGGTTCAACTGAATTTAACACTTCTGGTACATTGTCCACATACAAATTAAAAGTGTCGGTGCAAGAATACACCCCTGTCTTACTCCCCTCCGAGTTATAACATTCTTCGATACGGTTTTGAAATTGCATTTTACACAGAACTCTACTGTTTTGTATATTGCCTGAAGAGCGCTAATAATATTTCGTTACAAAACCTTCGCCCGTAATTTCACCAAGAGGGCTTGTTTTTCAATACAGTCTAACGCTTTACGAAAATCTATAAAAGCACATTGCAGTTTCCCCTCTTTTTTCCGCATTTATTTCACTCTAACAATATCTAATATACATATATTGTCTACCGTACTGTATTTTTCCCTGAACCCGCTTGAGAAACCGATAATTTATTGTTCTCGTTAATCCATTGTTTCAGTCGCTCATATATACTCATTACTGCAAGAAGCGCTACCCCCTTACAGTTGTCCGGAATTTTTGTGCTTCCCCTTTTACTTTCTCTACTACGTATAGTAAGTAGGGGAAGTATTGTACTCCACCCAAAAATTAGATACCGAGATTTCACCGGAAATACATATTTTGAGGCCTCCTGAATCCAAAAAATGTATTTTTGGAAACATGTCCGTGTGTGTCTGTGTCTGTGAACAGCATAACTCAGAAACGAACAGTCGGATAAACACCAAACTTGGTATTTAGGTTCAGTATCTTCCAGAGATGCGACGCGAAGGTTTTCAAGAAAATCCCCCACCCCAGATTACCCTTTACATGGAAGATTTTTCGATAATTGTAATTTTCTCAAAAATGATTCTAACGATTTTGATTAAAATATCATATGTTTAAGATATTTTCATGGCAAATAAAATGTATATCTTGAATTTTCTGGGAATGTCTCCAAAAGTATTCTTCATTGTGAACGACTTTTGCATAACTGGTAAACCATGAGATAGACAAAATTTTACTACACACAAAATGTAGATCGGGTTAAAATACACAATTTATGTCATATACATTATTTTTTGAGTGAACCATTTTCGAGATATTGCTTGTTATTCCCTTAAATTTTTCAATACTTATTTTCTCAAATGGGAATTCGTTATTCATTTTTTTGTCTTGGATATGCAAAGAGTATTAATCTGTGGCAAGGAGAATGGTGCTGCACATAGCAACCAGCTATTAAGAGATATCTATATGCTTAAAGGCTACTGTATTTTTATATTACCCTTGCAAATACAAAACAAGGGGAACATAGTACGCCTTAAGCAATAGTCAAATATTTTAGAACTGGTCGCTATGTGTAAAATGCGATTCTCTTTGCATGACAAAAGATCGTTTCTGCAAATGCTTATCTCGATTAATATGAAATAGATGGAGAATAAGAGTTTGTAAAAATAGTTTGTAGAAGAGTAGAGAAAGTCATGTGAATGTAACACATAAGATTTTTATATATTGGACATAAATTCCGTCGTCCATTCTTGTGGAAACGTGCCCCCATTAAAATTTTTGCTTAATACTTTCAGCGCCAAATTTCTAAAGATTTCAATGTTCATTACCTCCTTAAGTAGTTCAGCTGGTATTTCGTCTAGTCCTGGTGCTTTGTTATGTTTTAAACTGTTCGTTGCCTGAATTACTTCCCGCATACTTATGTCCTTAACTAAGTTTTCGATTTTCGGCGCTCCTAGTAGTCGGGTTCCAATAAGTATTGCCCCCTCGCAATTCTCCCCATCATCGAATATTCTTAAAGTACTTAAAGCAAAGTAACTACGATAGTTAACAACTGTTACACGACAGTAAGTTTGTCTCACCGCTAATGACTAGCCCTAACATAAGCTTGAGGAGAAACTCACCGAGAAGTCCTGGTATGAAGCAGACGCAGTTGGTGAGCATAGCGCCCTTGACGACATCCAGATCGGGCAGGATGACGAACACCAGAAGAGCGATACCCACAGCATGCAGAGTCTCGCTGAGGAAGACGGCGAAGAACTCCTTGGCGCTGGGTTTTTCACACGACTTGAAGAAGCAGATCCTCATGGAGCGTATGAGGGTCCCCACTTCGGGCACCATGTAGGCAATGAGTATGCACCAGGCCCACGCCACCCGTTCCACTTCCGGTAATGTTACAATGAACTGCTTCTCTCGACCTGTGGAAACAAACAACAGTCAGATCAACTCCTCCCCCTTTGTGTCCGCTGCAGCAGAGCACCTATTAGCTTCACTTTGTTCATATATGGGTACCTCTGTACACACGAAACAACTGACGAGCGACTCTACGTACGGAAATAAAATGTTATATATCAGAGTTTTGAGAAAGTTGTCGAAAATGTTCAAAATCGGTACAAATTTTAAGTACAATTTATGAAGAGATCCTCCTAAAATATACAATTTAAGAAGAACGTTGCACTTATTCAGTTGGCCATTATCAAAAGATGAACAAATTTCCAGTGGAAAAATTAGCATCAAACGACATTGTTGTGGAAAACAAAAGTATGTAATATACGCAAACTTTGAATTACACTAAACCATAAACAAAAGCCAAACATTAATGACATTCCTGTGCTTAGGTGTGACATAATATCCAGGTTATGTAAACGGAGCATAATGTTATAATTTCTAGTAATGAAGGAGCATTGCGACGACGATTGCTACACCCATATTAAGATATGAGCGATCATGTTGGCAGGCTGAGGAACAGACCTTACATAGTTATTTCTAATGAACGACAATAGATGGCGACACATGCGATACATCACTGAATAGAGAAAAGTTCAAAGTTTTATTTTATGTGTTGAAAATGAACACTATTTGTTATGCGAGGACGACCAGTGCTTTTCCGTTTGCATACGCAACCATCTTCCACGAATTTATTGTATCAATTATAAATTTTTATGACGAGGTGGCTCGTTGAACTTACAACAAAATGCACGCTATAATGAAATAATGGATTTACTTTTTGCTTAATGCAGCACACAAAACGACTTTCTCTGTGGCGTCGCCATTTTCTCTAAACAAACACAGCGCCGCTGTAGGCACTTAATGGGGCTTAAAACTTTGAACTTCCCTCTATTCAATGATGTGTCCTATATGTCGCTATCTACTGTCGTTCATTAGAAATAAATATGTAAAGTATGTTCCTTCTTTTTGAATAATCCTGTATTTAAGCGTACCTACCCGCGATGGGTTTAACCGCTTGTAGAAAGGATGGGAGTTGCAGTGTGACGGTTGAGAGTGAGGTTGAGGCAGTGAATATAGGTAGCAAGATTGCTCCTCGACAGCTGCTGATCAGGGTGCAACGGCCATCGTCACCGCTGGTATTGTATCTTTTTAAAAAATTAATTTAAGGGGGTGCTATTGTAAATTTTTAGTCCAAGCATCTCTTGGAAGGATTGTAAAGGAGCTCAGTTTTAGATGCTGTTTGGAGTTGCCCCTGTGTTACCTGAGGTACCCGTATTCCATGCACAGCTTCAAGCGGCGTTGTCTGGGGTTGTAGTCCACAAGACCGCAAGAAACCTAACCAAGGCGCTCCGATGGAATGGCAGACTGTCGTAGAATATTGAGGTCCGGCGCCTAAATTATTCTCACGTATGGAAGAGATGAGGCTTCGTAAAGCAGTCACACGGGAAAGGAACGGCATGAGAATAGATAATCCGAGGTTCTGTAGGTTCAGTAACTGGAGTCTGCGGTCAAGCCCCAAATTATTAAGACGTAAGCATTAGTTTGTTTTTTTAATTCTGCCATCAATATTGTGAAAATATGATGAACTACGATAACATGTGCAATAAATATACTCAATAAATATAACATAATATACCCATCCACTATTTCTCACTACGTTGACAACCAATTTAAAGGTGGTTATATAATTTGATAGTTTTGTTTCAGCTCGGAACGTAACATTAGTTTACATGACATTTGTGGTTGTTTTGTATTCATGATAATGTCAGTTAAATTGGCCAACTTTTTCAAACAAAAATTAATGTTGTTTTACGAGGGCTGATCAATAAAGACTGACACTGATTTTTTCCTGTAGCTTTCATGAGAGTTTCCTGTCTCTACCATGAATATTTGAAAAGAGCGGGGTTTCATGTATAATGTCCATAGACGGCAGCACTCTTGTATCGGTAGGTTGGTAGTAATGCTGTATATTGTTGACCCTACTTGAATTTCGTATGCCACTCGACACGAGAGGAGCAATAAAATTTTGTTTTCGTTTAAATCATACAGCCTCTGAAACTTTGGAAAAGCTGAAGCAAGCATACGGTGAAGATGCACTATCTCGTGCAACAGTGTTTAGGTGGTTCAAGGAGTTCAAAGAAGGGCGAGTCCTCTGTGCTAAGCAAGGTGGGCCTGGTGCTTCGGCTTCTACTATGACTGAAGTCAACATCAACATAGCTGCAGTGACTGTTGTTCCTCCTTACACTACTGTTACAGCAGCGTACTACACGCCAGTATTGGCTACACTGAGGGAGCACATTGCAAGGAAACATCCAGAACTTCATCACAACAACGCATGGCCTCACGTCGCAAATCAAGTCCACGAATTCAACATCACCTGCGTACTGCATCCGCCTTATAACCCCAATCTTGCCGCCTGTGATTTCTTTTTTATTCCCATCACTAAAGGCAAAGCTCCGGGGCATTCGATTTGAGAGCACTGAAGCGTGCTGAGGAAAAGTGAGGCGATTCTCAAAGACCTGACAAAGAATGGTCTGCACCATGTGTTCGAGGACTGGCAGAGACGGTATAAAAAGTGCATTCAAGTAGGAGGGGACTACTTTGAAAAATGTCATGTCAACATTGAAATGGAGTAATAAATACCGTGAAAATAAATCAGTCTCAGTCTTTATTGATCAGCCCTCGTATATTATGCTGCATATTTTCAGTTATTTTGCTTTACAAACCTGCCTGCTTTTAAATTATGTAATGATATTAAGGTTATCAAACATAATTCACTCGCGAAAAAAAGTTTTCTTTATGGACGTTTTTTAACCACTATGGTTCTTAGCGTCCCATACTATATTGGGCCTGAAAGACTGGTAATTTTGCTCAGAGGCCTCTTTATCAGGCTTGAGGTTCTTTTACGTGCGGTAAATCTACACACCGCTTTACTTCCCTTCCGAAGGAAGCCATGTTAAGGATTTTTACTCCCATAAAAAAATCCATCGCCCTCCGGGTTTGAGCCCGCTATCTCGGAACTAGAAGCGAGCAGGGTACTACTAGACCATGGAGGACGACCAAATCACTCACTGGTTTAATAGGGACAAGCCATAGTAAAGTCATCAATACTAATATTATTTTATACTTCCAGTAGATATTATTTCTGTTGGGGGGAACCACATCATAAATAAAAATTGAGCAATATACTCGTATTATTCATATAAGTTTCATTCCACAATGACACGAAACTGCTACTAATCTCAAAATGACCTTATATAAGAGTTAGAAATAAATCTGTCTACAACTTCAAATTTGATTGAAATCGGGACGAAATCAAAGGTGGTTCTTATGTAAAACCTCGTAAAACTGTATTTGTTTTAGGACTATTTCAAAAAAATAAGCACCAATGCTACCGCACTATTATCCCCAGAAAACCAATGCACCTCTAATTTAAAGCTAAGTGAATATTAATTAACTTTTCCTATACTGTCTCATTTGTGTATTCCCTTTAAGTTATATAGTAGACATTTTACTTAAGAAACAATTGATAGTGTTAGTAATTCGTTGACTAGATTTTAAAGGTACTCGGTAACGAATTTCCGACATTTCGAAAAAAGTATTTCTTTTATAAGCTTCATGGGGAACAAACCTAAAATATTGTAGTTGTGGTTTTGCCCTACTGGTCGTTTAAACGTGGCATTTAAATGGGCGTACGTAGGCTTGTGTAAATAACGTGCGAAATTTTAAAACTTCATTTTCTCGAAATCGTGTTTTTTTTGGGGGGGGGGTTTTGCCACTTTGAAATGCATTCTATTATGCAATGTGTGTTGAATTTCTTTCATATTTTCAGTACATGTTCTTTGAAGGCATTAGATCTAAAAATCCTTATGTTGATTACTAGTTTTGGATTTAGGATTTTAATAATTCAATACACAACGATTTTCTGAAAATGAAGAATGTAAAGAGCTGTATTTAAGGAATAATATGCAACATATTAGAAGTTTAAAGTTTTCAAAGTTTCATTACGTGGGGGAATTTCACATGAGAATCCGTTTTCATTGTTTGAAAGTTATTTTCTTTGGAAGTTAGTTACACAAAACTATGAAACATAATTTTCTGCTACAATTATATTGAACAAACTAGTGATGAAGCTTACAGCTAAATTGGTTGAAAATGTTAGAAATTAGCCATTTCAGTACAGATTACTCCAAAAGTTTATTTTATTAATTCTTTATCTATTAAACACACTCACATTCATACTTTCAGACTCTGTGGAGGGTAGGGAATTTTTCTAATTAAAGACCCCCCTCCTGTCCCAAAGATAAGCCAGAACGCTGACACTCGGTCACAGAGACAGATTTGTGTTGTTTGTTATTCAACGCCAGCTTGTATTACTAAACACTGCAGGCGAGGAATTCCTTAAGAATAATGCTTACCCAGGTCTCGATTGCAGTAGGGTATGACGCGGTCCTTGCGAAGTTGTGAGGTCATGAAGAGCAGAGTACCCTTGGCGATAACTCCAGATACCAGCACGATGACAAACGTGACGAGGTAAGCGACCACTTTGAGCATCTTGACGGTGATCTCCAGGCATCGCTGATTCGCCATCGAGCCCGAGTCCGACTTGGGCGGTGGGTCCTCGAACACATCCCATCCTTTCGTCTCTTGTACTGTTCTTTGGCTGAAACAGTCACAAACAAGTCGTAAGTTTATGTAACTGCCGAGAATCAAAATATGGTTATGGTTTCAACACTTTCTGGAGAGGAAGGATCCAGTTTAAAGGAACTGTGTATATGTATATATATATATATACAGGCAGATAATGGAATAGCATGAAACCAGAGCTCTGCAAATCGGGTAACCGAGCACAAAATAAGAGCTGCTTCATACTGGTTAGATTGCATACATGCTTGAACGTGACCAAGTACGGATGTTATGACCGAAAACCAATGTGTGATGCAAGTATTGCAATTTAACTTGCCTAATGACAAAAGTCAATAGTCAATACTGGATATAATTAATGCTGCCCTTAGTGGACAAATTTATTATTTCCTCTATTTGGTACTGACTTAGTCTTTATTGCTAGCAGTGTATGGCTAAATAAATCTGCATTTTATCTTTCCCTGTCACCTAGGTATAGTAGGTGAAGGACTATTGTACTGTACTCAAAGATTCTATACACGTTTTGAGGTCCATTAAACAAAAAAATTAATTATCGGAAAGCACGCGTATGTCTGTGAACATGAACAGCATAACACACAAAGAAAGGTACGATGAATCTCAAATTTTGTATTTAAATTCAGCTGCTTCCAAGGGTGGGACACACACATTTTCTAGAAAATCCCCACAGCCAAAGCTACCTTTAGATAGGTAATTTTTTATTTTCCCCAAAAGATTCTATTTTGATTAAACATGATAAGTTTTGGTATACGAATATACGTGTATAAACTGTGTTTTATGTGAATAACCTATGAATTAGAGTAATTTCTACTTTTGTATAAATACATACTTTAAAATGTAGATATAAATTTACTACGTAAGAATGTAGAGCTCATTGCAATATACAATTTGTATGCAATAATTAATCACGAAAGGCAATCATGAAAATAAGTGAGAGAGAGCGAAATAGACAAGAGACAGGATCGAGTAAGATTGCTTACTCGATATCAGACAGAAACCTAAGCAAACGGCCGAGGGAAGCAATTACTGTGGTCTTCCGTGAGAAATGACATCGCAGAAGGAAACCCTGGGGCCACCCAGTATCAGCAAAACAGTGACTGCAGAAAGCATTTGTTTCCACTTTAAAATACTCTAGCAGCCGAATTAAAGTAGAGAAGATTCTCATTTCTAATATGCAGAAAGAACAAATGATATTGCACTTTTCTTGTTCTGGAATTTTTCAAAATATTTCATTTTATTGCTTTTATAACTTTTTTCAAAATTGCATCAATTTTTCTGTCTTTAGTATTTATAGAATTATTTTACATACATGCAGCAGAACACATTCTTTATGTGTAATACCTGAAACTAGCGGAAGTGGGTTTTAATTTGATTGTTGAAATGTCAAACTTAGGAATTACCAAAGCTCTTATTGAACTTCCTCACTAACACCTGAGCTTTTACGACTACACAATTGTATTTATCCACCATAGTCTGGTCACGTATTATCTAAAAAGAATTGCTCAACTAAACGCATATATACGAGAATAACTTTTTTAAACACCGCTCTTGAAAAGGTTGAATGATCGGTGTAATTTTCAAAAGATTATAAAACTAATAAAATGAAAACTAAAAAAAAAAAAAAAAAAAAAAATCGCCGGAACATATAAACTATAATCGTTTATTATTTCTGCATATTAAAACTGAGAATTTTCTATCCATTTATTTGGCGGCTATAATTTTGACGATTGGTTTTTGGAGTCACTGTAGATGATAGGAAAGCAAATCTGGTATACGTAAACTCGTGGGGCTGCTGTACAAGAGCACATGAACATCCTAACTTTTGACATCTTGCAGATTTATTGGTTATTTTCTTTTAATGCTATTAACACAATGTATATACGATAATTTAAAATCTACCGGGCTATTCCTGTAAGCTCGATGAAATGCGGCAACAGAGTCGGTAGCACATCTTGACTTGTACACGTTTTAAGGAGCTTTTGCGCATGCGCAGCTAATATGACGTAATTGCCTTATACGTCAAATACATACGGGTCATACGCACTTGAAGACGTGCACGAAGCTTCTCTGTTTCCATAATTATCACTACAATTTTAAGTTATGTCAGTAAACCACGGCAGAAGTAGGTAACCTGCACGAGCACGGAAACTTCTCCTGGTTATTCCACACCATCAATACTCTTAACTACATTTTAATTTGCACGTTATTGCCTTCTTACCCTAAACTGCTGTACTTAATTATGTATACAACAACAAACATCCACAAAAGCAACGCTTTCTTTTGTCAAAAACTTATGCATTATTATTAATGCTTATTATTATCATTATTAATCATTATCATTATTTTTGTTGTTAGGAGCAGTTTCAGTTGTATCAATATATTCATAATCTTAACTAGTATGCAGCGATGATATTTCACATTTTCAGGGTTATCTGACTCTAAAAGTTTGTAAACACCCAAAATGTATAGTCACGAGCTAGTACTGGGTAAACTGCTTGCAACAGCGAATCTCAATAAGTACTCTCCATAGACACAAAGGAACACCATTGGAGTAAAGGCTGGTTCACAACCGCCCGAGGACGGTAACCAGAACGGAAACGAGAACGGGAAGCAATACACCATACAAGATATGGTTCACAACAGCCCGGTAACGAGAATGGGAATGCATATCGACGATCATATCGATCACAAAGTGAAAGTCGATTTTGCGCATTGGGATTTCATTTGTTTTTAACTAACCAATGATATTTTTTCACCTACTTCTAATTTAGCCAACGTCAATAGAGTAAACACTATCTAAATGCATATCCATTACATTCCCGATCCCTCTAGTTGTGACAAGCTTTCATTCCTTTATTTAATGGCATACATTAAAGTTGTTTATTATTCTTTTTTAATTTCAACCGGTTTTTGCTGTTCTTTGTAGCTTTTACCATTGTTTTTGAGGTAATAGTCAGTTTTGAGTTGCATATACACAAACTACAAATGATCCTTTCACCAGAGGAAGCAACGCTCATTGGATTTGCGGGTCAGGATCTGAGGTTAGGAAGCACATTTACTACTGATTTCTTCCAGTGCCATGTTTCCAGCTTGCAACTATAGAGAGCACTAGTGGCTGTTTCATGTCACGGCCGCCTAGAATAATCTCTAGAGTGAAGAGTCTAATATGCACAATATGGATCTAATATGCCGTGCCCGGGAACGAGAACGAGAAAGTTAAAAAGTTGGGCAACTCTTCTTTCGCGTACGTCGTCCTCCGTGGACTAGCCTCTAGTTCCCAAGGTCGCGGGTTCAAACCCGGCGGAGGGCGATGGATTTTTTTCGGGCGTAAAAGTCCTTAGCATGGCTTCCTTCGGATGGGAAGTAAAGCCGGGTCGTAGATTTGCGGCACATAAAAGAACCTCAAGCCTGATAAAGAGGCCTCTGAGCAAAATTACCGGTCTTTCACGCCCAATATAGAATGGGACGCTAAGAACCATAGTAGTTAGAGCGTCCATAAATAAAACTCAATTTAATTTATCTTTCCCGTTTCCAGGGCCAGGGAAGGCTTCCCGTTGATTGTGAATGCTTGTATTTGAATACATGTATTTCAACTTACTCGTTCTCGTTCTGGTTACCGTTCCCGTTGGTTGTGAACCAGCCTTAATATTAGCTATAAGCTTTACATTGTGTCTAGTGTTTACTATGCATGCTAACATGCGTTGAGTGAATTCCAATTGATGAAGGAATGTTTACATTCGGGGAATACTGCAAATCTTGGCGATGTTCGTAGCCAAAAAGCTCTCTTTTTCTCTTTACTGGGATGTCTCCATCTAATGCTTTCCCTCACGTCTCATCCCCAGACTTTTTCTTTGTATCTATGCCTTACACCTAAAGATGTTGCGATTAGACCTTAGAAATTGAAGTGAGAATAAATACACACATGTTTAATGCAATATAAGCGTGGTTAATACTTTATAAAAGAATCTAGCAACAGTTTGAAAATATGAGACGCAGTCGGAGTGTTTTTTATTTCCATATTCTATTATACATTTAACCCATGTATATTGCATATTATTTTTGGGGCAATCGATGATAATTATGTTAGCTGTAGTGTTATATACTTAAAGTTCCTTATTAACAGCTGATGGAAGTACTTATCAAAATGGTTGGCCAACCAACCTTAAAAACCTCAGTTGTTGCATTTGCATGACTTTCTCCACTCACTCTTCTACGAGCTATTCTTACAAAAACGTACACTTCTATCTACTTCTAGTTAATCTAGGTAAACTTTGGTCATAAGTTTATACATTTCGTTGAAGGTATATGAGGATACAGTATGTAAAGCGATAGTACGGTTTTAAAAAACGTATCGTTGCGTGGTTGCTTTCAAATGCCCTGCCCTTTGCATGGCCAGGAGAAAAAACTAATATCGACCTACCACTTGAGTAAAGTATAAGTATTTGAATATTCAAACCATAATGAAGGATGTCTCTGAAATGCTTAATGCCACAAAAATTATATATCATATAAATTGTGTGCTTTAAAGAGATTAATTTTTTTGTGTATAATAAGATTTTGCCTATCTCTAACGGTTTACCAATTACACTAGAGTCATTCGGATTGAAGAGGACTTCACAAGCTATTCACAAAATTCAAGATACATCTCATTTGTCACGCAAATATCTTAAACATGTGGTATTTTAGTCAAAATCATTAGAAACAACACAAATTCCCCGTAAAGAGAGTATTTTCTTGAAAACCTTAGCGTTGCGTCCTTGGAAGAGACCATGTTTGCATTTAACCTACTTTTCATTCTTGAGTTACGTTGTTCACAGACACGCGGTTATAGACATACACACGCACGATCTTTATTTTTAAAATGCTATTATTTTTAATTTTTGGATTCAGGGGATTAAAACAAATGCATTCCCATTGAAATCTCCACAACAAAATTTTGGGTGGTATGCACTTCTTACTCTACTTACTGTAGGTAAGCTAGAGAAAGTAAAAACACTACATAAATGTCTGTTCCATGGCTAACTTTATTTTCAAGGATCTGAAATGCATGAGCAACTTATGTAAAGGTGAATTAGGTATCTATATCAGTAAATGTGTAGTGTGTAGCGAATATTTTACGTCAAATAAAAATTGAACATCGGTACATAAAATTACTTTAGGCTATATTTTCCAGAAAAATAGAAAGGTCTTAATTTTGCCTGGACTATTTCTGCAGTGCAGTGTGATAAATTTATGTTCGTGGGTTTTATGGAATGTTATTTTTATAAGTTATAACTTGCCAACTAAAATATACACGAGCTGCTACTGTTAGTTTCATTTTTCAACACTTTTATCTTTTTTAAGTGCTAAGGCGCCATCATTTGTTCCATGAGCCATATAAAAATTGTGGAATTTCAAAGGCAGCATTTAACGACCCACTTTTTAAACATTTGGCTATTGCTTCAGCTTTCTACAATATTTCCCCTTTACCTACAACGAGATGTTTAATGAAACCATTTCTACAAATGTTTGTCTCGATTAAACTGAAATAAACTATTAAAGAATACTGTAGGTCGCCATTGGGGTATGTCATCTCAATACAATGTGAGATCTCCTTGTAGTTTATTGGGGAAAATGCGAATCATTTGGGGAATTTAATGTCCTACCGGCAAGTTGCCATGGTAGCTCAGTGGTTAGAGCAACCGGACGGAGACCGGGAGATCCGTGGTTCAAATCCCGACTATGGCATTGAATTTTTCAGTCATCTGTTTCTACCTTTCTATTAAAGAATGGTTTGTGGAAGAGATATACAAATAAACGATAGTGAAAATGTGAACATAGTACATAAGGTTTCGTGTACTGGTCTGTATACTGATAAAATAGTCAGACGGAGGCTATCCCTGGGAGGAAGGATGAAAGGAGACCAATCCTGACGCCAACGCGTTCATGCCTGCGCCACGATCAACCCCGGGGGGTCCCGGAAACGAGCGGCACAGGGAGGGGCACAAGCCGGCCATCCAAGCGCCAAGGAGAAATCTATAGGTACAGAGTGCAAAATCCACCGCCCCGTTGCCACGCACCAATCGCGTGGCCTGATCTTGCAATCCTGAAACTTATGAAGGTGAAACAGAGGAAGTGATGGGGACAGGAAATTCGTGGTAGAAGAGGAATCATCGCAGCATTCGCCTATCGACCTGGGAAAACCACGAAAAAACCGCCATAGCCGGCCGAACGGGATTCGAACAAGAACCTTACATGTTACTGTGGTGCCATATGTGCTGAAAGCTCATTCTAATGCAATACCTCCTTTACCCTAGGCACAACTTTAGAGAAGTAAGAAAGAGTGTTTTCTTTTGTCACTCCTGAGCTCTTGTAAAGTACATTTTAAAACATTATAACAACAAAGAAATTGCTGTTTGTAGGGCTTAATGCCTAATACAAAATTCGCTGGAAATGTCAATTTGGCCTATATGGATTACGTTATAACAGCTAACACCTACAGCTTCCCGTTACGATGCAATTTCCCGGATTTTTTTTTTAAGTGCAGTAAACTTTCAGCTCTAAATTGGCTACGTGCTAGTTGAATAAATGACCGTAGCTAATGGCAATAGCGGTGGCATCTCTCGCATAAGGAGTGAATACGAATGAAGTGAAAGTGTGGAAGGCTACTCAACTTTTGACCTTCGCGTCTTGCCTGATCTATGGTAGCCGCTGGTCCACACGTTTTCTAACGCCTTGAAATTCCGTTTCCCACCAAACCTGCCAGCTCAGGCATTTCGCTCCGTTGCGTCGCTGTGCATAAGGAACAAAGGAGCGCTCAGTCGCAGTTTGTGTTTAATGGGATTACAGCAAACAGTGATTGGTGAAGGTGTGTTCACTTGTGTGTGTGAAACATTTATATATGCTCAGTGGCTCTAAAGGCCACGGATGTTGAAATACACTTTTCAACTTTCAGAAAACGCAAGCATTTTTCGGGACTAGATAAACTTTTAAAGATTGGTTTTGTAGCTGAGTTTACGTAATTTACTATAAACAATTAGAGCTCGCAGTTCTGGTGGCGTTATTTGTTTGTTCCATTTATATGTCCCTTTTAACATTTAAGGTAATACCAGCGGCTTTGCCTTGGAAACACTTGCTCATTGGCAGTAATGCTCACTCGTTTTACTATTAGGTGTCTTTGTTATCTTTGTAAACATTTACTTCACACACACATATACACTCTCACTCATACCTCCAGATTCTTGGGAGGATGCTGAATAGTCCTGACTAAAGAAAAGTTCCCATCCTCCAGCCACGAATCGAACCCGGATCTCTGGATTTGGAAGCTAGCATGCTAAGTTTTATTGTGCTAACCACGAAGGTTCTACTCTGTATTCTGCCCTCTCTCACTATTTCTCATTCCCTCTTTCCTTATTTTTTCCCCATCTGCCTTCCTCTAACACTCTTCCCCTTTGTCACCTTCTCTCCACCTCTCTCCCCCTCAGATGCATACTATCCAACTTCTACGGTTTGTCGTAAAATGTACTGTAGAGGAAGCATTTTTACGACTTTACGGCTAAGAATGCGTTTTCATGGCTTTGTAGGCAAATTCAAAGTGTTACAGATTTTCACCACAGATATGACAAAACATTAAATTCTATTGCATTATATTATAACTTAAGATCAGAATGAATGTTGAGGCAGTATTTTAATACCTCAATAATTTCAATTGTAATTTATAATTAAATTCAATAACAGCCCACCTTGAAACAATATATGTAATAATTATTTAAATTGTATGCAACAGTCATTGCAAATGCTTATTTTATTGTAAACATATTTTAATAATGTTATGTGAATACTTTATATACTTTAATAATGCAAGAGCTGTGAGAATAATAAGTTTTAGGTTGCTAACAATGAGTAATAATGAGGTAATTGTGGCAATAATGTGTTTAGATTTTGAAATGTACTGGTCATGATTAGAACGACGATGACGTAAATTCAGTAACAGTTTAAAATTAGCCAATCAATAGCAAGGAAAAGGTTTAAGTAAAATGCAGATATTCTATTGGACTAGAATTAGCCAATCAGAGACTTGAAATACCGAAACTTACAGGTTTAACCGTTGAGAGTTGCTCAGTTGCTGTCGAAACTTGGTAGTGAACAGACGGAAGATGTGTTCTCTACGTGAGAATAGTAAAAATATGTATACGCGCTAAGTGAAAGTATTGATGGTTCTCACAGTTCTTCAAAAAAGTGTAGTTCTTTATAAAAAATGTGCAAGAATTAATAAAGGGAGTGAATTTAAAAACTTAAATTCTGTGATGTCTACAATCATTGTGATACCGCGCCCTGCCTAAGACATGTGACTGTAAAGCAAGACTGACGCAGCCGAGGCAAATTCAAACATAAATAATATATAGAAGCAGTGTTAATAACAAAGTTAAATATTATAGTGTAAAACTTGGAGTGTAATAACAAAAAACACATCTTGAAAATCAGCTTCTCATACGTAGCAGCATATTACGTAAAAACAGTAACTATTACGTAATCAACAAAATTCAAACCGACGCCCAAAGCGTGTTCCAGGAACTCCTAAAGTGCAACTAAAATAAAGATTACGTAAACAAAATCTTCAAGTTTAAACACTACGCAACAACACATCTTCTTCAATGTACCGCACTAATTAGTATACAGTGTTATGATACTCCAGAGCTTATCTGTGTGTCTATCCTTCATCAACATTATGTTCCCCCTTCGCTGGGCTGCAAACAAATACATAGTGTGTGGATTTAAAATTTGATAGCACTATTATTAACCTCTAGTAACCAGCATAAATGGGCGCGAACATTCAGTAATTGACGACGTGAATTGTAAAGTCATCTCCTCATGTAACTGGTTTATCTTATTCGCGTTCTATGGCTGCAGAATATAAGTTTCTCTTTTTTGTAACAGTTTTTGTTGATGGTTCATGTTATGAAGCGTAAAATATGAACTAGAAATCTGGTAGCCTAAAAAGTGGTGTTCTTTATTTTAATGCGTGTTTATTGTGGTACCAGGAAGAATTCCAGTACATGTGACAGAAAGAAGCAATACTACCAGGCCCTCAATGGTTGTTACAAAATAGAATTCCCGTTTATTTTACATGTAATTTTTGCTCATTTGAACATGTTACGCACTCTAAATTTCATGTCGTCGTAAAACTATTTGCTTTGCCGGACGAAGCAAAGTTTTACGGGTTACAGTTTCAGGAAGTTAGTATTTGACAATGTCGTGTGTCAATTTGAAAACTGCAATAAAACTGCTTTTTCTGATATGTAAATAAAAATTAAAAGAGAATTAAAAGGATTAGCAGTACACAAACTTGTGTCTGCAATGTGATCGAATTATACTATTTCTCATGGTAACGGTTTACAGATATATATAAATAATAGCAAAGAAAATATGTATAACTTTCTAAATATCAATCATATCGAATTATGTGCATAACAAATATTGTTGAAATGTTATGCTTATAAAAGTTTATGTGCCATTTAAAAAAAATTTAATTTTTACTTTCTCTACTACGTATAGTAAGTAGGGGAAGTATTGTATTCCGCCCAAAAATTCGATACCGAGATTTCACCGGAAATATATGTTTTGAGACCCCCTGAATCCAAAAAAACAACATTTTTGGAAACATGTCCGTGTGTGTAACTCAGAAACGAAGAGTCGGATAAACACCAAACTTGGTATTAAGGTTCAGTATCTTCCAGAGATACGACACGAATGTTTTCAAGAAAATCCTCCCATCCCAGATTACCCTTTACATGGAACATTTTTCGAAAATTTTAATTTTATCAAAAATGGCTCTAACGATTTTGATTAAAATATATATTTATGATATTTTTATGACAAATAAAATGTATATCTCGAATTTTCTGAGAATGTCTCCAAAAGTATTCTTCATTGTGAACGACTTTTGCATAACTGGTGAACCATAAGAGATACACAAAATTTTACTGCACAAAAAATGTAGATCGCGTTAAAATACACAATTTATGTCACATACATTATTTTTGTTGAGTGAACCATTTTCGATATTGCTTGTTATTTCCTTAAATTTTTTCAATACTTATTTTCTCAAATGCGAAGTCGTTATTCATTTTTTTTGTCTTGGATATGCAAAGAGTATTAATCTGTGGCAAAGGGAATGGTGCTACACCTAGCAACCAGCTATTAAGAGATATGTATATGCTTAAAGGCTACTGTATTTCTATATTGCCCTTGTAAATACAAAACAGGGGGAACATAGTACGCCTTTAGCGATAGTGAAATATTTTTAGAACTGGTCGCTATGTGTAAAATGTAATTCTCTTTGCATGTCAAAAGATCGTTTCTGCAAATGTTTATATCGATTAATATGAAATAGATGGAGAATAAGAGTTTGTAAAAATAGTTTGTACAAGAGTAGAGAAAGTCATGTGAGTGTAACACATCAGATTTTTTATTTTACGATCTATTAGAACCCTTTCCACCCTCTCTTGGAAAGGTCATTGACATATCATACAGCCTATTTTTAATTGTTCATGTACCAGTTTTTTAACAATCACGCAAAATATAACGTACGCACAGGTAGATAGGTAAACAAATATATAATCAGATTTTTGGCTTCAAGTTAACCCATGATACATGTCAGTAACAATCATTCGTCCAAAATCAGAAAAGCGTTGCTTACGTAGATATCAAAATTTGAGCGAAATACACTAATTCCTCTATCTACCACAGGTATGTGGCGGAGATAGTAAAATGGTTGATTACACAAACATTTTTATTTCATATGAGCTGCATGTTTTAAGGAGATCTATAAATTCCCATATTTTGTTCTTATAGTCATCCATTCATGTTTATTTACATCAAGAGCGAAAGATGCCTTCAAAGGCTATTTATCTACTACTATAATAATTAGTGATTTTTTGGTTCGTAGTTACTAGGCAACAAAACTTTATATTCTAACAAAACACGCTATCAAAACATAAAATACAGGTTCAACAAAACGTAAAATACACTCTTTAAAAATGCCTTTAATTTTCCAAACTTACTGATATCAATATGATCATTAATCAAAACATTTGATATCACCATGGAATATTCACTCCACTTTTCACTAATACTTTTCGTCTTCTCATAAATATACGCCAACAGAGAATCTTCATTTACGTCTGCTTCATTATCCACACACCAGTCCTTGAATTTCGTATAACTACATAAATAAACTTTCCTAGACTTTTCTGGAAGTATATTAATAGTTGCATCTTGGACTGCTTTTAAAATTTTTCCTGATGAACCGTGGAAATCACCTTCTTCGCTCATTTTTACTTTAAATTTACATATGAAACTAGCGTCCAAAATTGCAGAATATAAAACAAAGTTCGTTGATATATTGTGTCTTTTTACTTTCTCTACTACGTATATTAAGTAGGGGAAGTATTGTATTCCACCCAAAAATTCGATACCGAGATTTCACCGGAAATATATGTTTTGAGACCCCCTTAATACAAAAAAAGCATTTTTGGAAACATGTCCGTGTGTCTGTATGTCAGTCTATGAACAACATAACTCAGAAACGAACAGTGGATAAACACCAAACTTGGTATTTAGCTTCAGCATCTTCCAGAGATGCGACACGAAGGTTTTCAAGAAAATCCACCCCACCCAGATTACCCTTCACATGGAAATTTTTTTGAAAATTTTAATTTTCTCAAAAATGGCTCTAACGATTTTGATTAAAATATATGTTTAAGTTATGTTCATGACAAATGAAATGTATATCTCCAATTTTCTGGGAATGTCTCCAAAAGTATTCTTCATTGTGAACGACTTTTGCATAACTGGTAAACCATAAGAGATAGACAAAATTTTACTACACAAAAATGTACATCGCGTTAAAATACACAATTTATGTCATATACAGTTTTTTTGTTGAGTGAACCATTTTCGAGATATTGCTTGTTATTCCCTTAAAGTTTCCAATACTTATACTTTTTCTCAAATGGAAATTCGTTATTCATTTTTTTTGTCCTGGTAATGCAAAGAGAATGGAATACTCCACATAGCAACCAGCGCTTAAAACATTTGACTATCGCTTAAAGCCTACCAATTCCCCTTGCATCTACAAGAAAATTAGCACTAACATTGACATCTCGATGTCTCGATTAACATGAAGCATATGGTGAATAAGCGTTTGTAAAAATAGTTTGTACAAGAGTAGAGTAAGTCATGTGAGTGTAACACATCAGATTTTTTTAAAGACTCTTTCTCTAAACATATAGTTTCCGCAATAAATAAACTTAATTAAATATACTAAATATACAACATATACTAAAATACTCTGAACGTAGATAAAGTATTGTAGACAACACATTACAAATTATGTTTAGTAAATAGTTCTCTAAATAACTATTAGATAAAATTCCCGATATACATTTTCACATGATAAATCTCATACTTAAGACATTTTAACAAAGTCTTTAAGGGCATTTGTGTGTGCGTGTGCGTGTGTGTGTGTGTGTGTGTGTGTGTGTGTGTGTGTGAACGGCAAAACTCTCAAACGAAATTTATAAACACGAAACTTTGTATTTAAAGTAACATCTTCCGAAGGTGCAACACGAAGATTTTCAAGAAATTTCCCCCACTCCAAACTACTCTTTACATGGAAACTTTTTCATAATTCTTTATTTTCTCAAAAATGGTTCTACGATTTTGATTAAAATACCACATGTTTACGATATCTATTTGCCTGACTAATAAAATATATACATTGAATTTTCTGGGAATAGTCTGTAAAAATTCTCTTCATTCTGAGTGAATTTTGTATATTTATTATAACAGATAAACCATAAAAGATAAATAAAAGCTTACCACACAAAAACGTAGATTTCGTTAAAACACAACATTTATAACCAATAACATTTTATGGCATTGACCGTTTTCAAGATATTTGTTGCTCTTGGTTTGAATTTTGATTTCATGCAAAAAGTATGGAATTTCAAAGCAATCATTTTAAAGATGTGCCTATCTCTTCAGTCTCCCGTATCCTCCTTGTATCGACAACGAAGAGTGCAATGAAACTATTAACTGCTAATATTTAGTTCGATTAACATGAAGTAGGTACAAAAACAGTATTTTGAAAGAATCGTTTGTAAACGGAAACGATAGTGAGTAGAAAAAGCTATGTGAATGTAACACAGATTGATATTTTTTAGGAATAATTTTCAGAATATGAATTGAATTATATGTATAGAGGAAGTCGTGTGACTATAGCACATCAGATTTATTTGTTAATCAGTGGGCAGTATTTTTAACACTTAAATAATTTCAGTCTAATTATATAATATATAACTTCAATAACAGCCCACTTTAAAGCAATATGTGTATAAAACAAGGTATAAAAAGTGTATTTTACAGTCATTGTATATGTTTATATTATTGTATACATGTGTAATAATGTTATGTGAATGCATTACGTAATTTAATAATGTAGGAGCTGTGAGAATAATAGGTTAAAAGTTGCTAACAATGAGGTAGCCTTGAGGCAATAATGAATTAGAAGGTTTAATAATGCTACTAGTCATTCTTGGAGCAACAATAATGTAATTTTTGTGCCAGTTCATAAAATAGCTAATCAACAACCAGAAAAAGCTTTAGTTAAATGAAGGTATTCTATTGGACTAGGATTAGTCAATCAGAAACTTAAATGGAGCAAATATTAACAAATTTAGAAGTCAGTTGCTTGTAGACAGTGCTCATAACTGGACGTGTTGCTTGCAGACAGTGTTCGTAACCGGACGCGAGATGTGTCCTCGAGAAATTTAATACGTATTTTTGTTGGAGAAAATAGTTTACGTGTTTAAAAAGTGCAAGTGTTTAATAAAAGAATCTTACAGCTCTCTATATCAGTGAAGTGTTATTTAAATCGTGTCAAGCATTAATAAAAGGAGTGAAGTAAAATTATAATCTGTGTAAGCCTACATTCTTCAGTCGCACCACAACCCTGCAAAGAGAAACATGTCTCTAACAATAATACTGACGCAGCCGAGGCAAACATAACTACATAATATTTAAAGAAACAGTCAAAATTACAAAGTTAATATTTTTTAAACATTTTGGGGCAAAGGTTTACCATACGTGCGGTTGTACTACTTCATCAGAAAGTCATAAAAGGTCGGTATATAAGCATATGTATTCCTAAACACAGTCTTAGTGCAATCTTGACTTTCCGGCCTTGTCCAGCTCTAGAGCGGATCAGGTAGCAAGGTTTTTTTATTTTAAGAGATGTTAAACATGCAGCATGTTCCAAGAAACCGCTCCCGGCGATCGCATTCTGCCAACTTCCTTTCAATTAGCAGAGGTCTTTGATCCGTTGTGATATCCTCAAAGTGTCCTCTACACAGACTTGCTCATACTCCTTGTAATCCTCTGAGTCATTTAACATTGACCCTTAGTTTTCAAATAGTCTTAGCTTATGTGAAAACAAAAACCCTGTTTTACAGAAGCTTCGTTTATCAGTTATTCTGTGGCATGAAAGTCTTGTCAGGACATAGCCGACCAAACTGTCTTTCAGCCTCGCATCCATATGCAAACGATAGAGGTGGACGATTACCCAACCGGTACGGTTTACCTCCTTGTGGTTTATCAGGAAAAATGTGAATCAGTTGGGGAATTTAATGTTGTACCGGCAAGTTGCCATGGTAGCTCAGGGTTAGAGCAACCGGACGGAGACAGGGAGATCCGTGGTTCAAATCCCGGCTATGGCATTGAATTTTTCAGTCGTCTGATTCTACCTTTCCAATCTACAGCAGATTCACTTAGCGTAAGACGAAAGAAAGAAATAAACGAATAAAACTCTCAGAATAGAAGGCCTTCTGGATGCTATCTACAAGCGTGAGCCAACTTAATGGGTATCCTAAATCTTAATCGAAATACTTTATTTTACAACTAATTCGATTTCAGCGAAACAAGTGTTTGGAGGTGCACTGAAAACAGTATAAAAAGACCGATTTCCTCATTATGTATGTTTTGTTTCTTTTTTTCTTTCTTTTTAATTCTCTGTCACAAGCCAGCAGTACTTGAATGGTTTCATTTTTAGAATTACACTTTTACATTATTCTGATATACTTGCAAAGTTTCTAGATTCCTGATAAGAGTGCCTACTCTGGGAACAACTTTCAGTTTCATTTGCGGTTGGTAACGGTTTTTGTGCAGAAACGTGTTAATGCGCGACGGGTCCAGTCACGTACAGAGTAACGGGGGTCTTGCGAAACCTTGGTGTTACATCATTTTGCACATACATACCCTTTCTTACTGTAACTAATGTTGTGTCTGTAGAGTCAGTGTGCCGTGCTTCAGAAAGTGAGAAGAGGGTGCAGCAGGGAATTAATATACATAAATTCATCTTTACTGTCCTTGATGAAGAAAAAATAACTCTACCATTAAAAGCAATTTACCCAGTCATTTTACTTATAATCACAGCGAATATATTTGCCTAGAAGGTTTTAAATTAGACAATATTGATCTGGTTACATGTGAAACAAGCAACAGTCGACTATGTATATCACAAGTTTCTTTTTGCGGGAAAAATGAGTGTCTCCCATATTTAAATGCTCAATGTTTCGAAGACGGTTAATCATATACGAAAAAAAGATGTTTGAATTAAACTGTATTTTAAATAGCTCTTTTTTCGTGCAGGAAACTTTTGTTTCTCTTAAGATTTCCCAGTTATTTAAAACGCAGCGAGAATGAACAGAACTTCACAGGTTACTTACAAAAAATTCAAGATGTATTGCTGTGTTATCTCATATCTTTAATGTTGATATTTCAACCAAAATTATTAAAGTCATTTTAGAAAAATAAAAAATAACAAACGTTTTTCCTGTAAATATTTATATGCAGTGAGGAGAATTAAATGAAAACGTTCTCCTGCTTCCGTTTTGAGCCGGATTTAAGTGAGGCTTAAGTACAAAAGGTGATTTTCTCATGTATTAAAGCCAGAGAATTAATTTCTTGCAACATATTATTACTTGCAATTAAAGTCTGAGTGTGAAAAATTACACTTCAACATGTAACTGCTATTTGAGATATTAATCAAGGTATCTCCTTTCAAAGATACGGATGTATAAGTATAATTTTTTAGATAATATTTATGATACATCTCGAACAACATTCCCGGTGGAAATTTTCATTTAGTGAAATATATATATATATATATATTGCAAAGTAAAAAGGCAAAATTTGCACAGAAGTATGCAGTTATGTTTTTTTAAAAATATACAATAACTTATATCAGGATTCCAATCCCATATTTCTATTACCAAATTTTGAAGTACGTTGTGGAAACATTTCAGGCCTCTGGACTTTAGTTATGTGGAGAAGATAGATTTTGAGATTGGGGAAATAACAAGAAAACTTAAGATGAGAAAATTGGCCACTTAGTTTGTCATACAGTTATTTAATTCAAAAGGCACAAAGGTGCATTTTTGAACCAAACATCAAACAATGGACCTTTTTAAACAAAACAGCTATTTTAGCTGTTTGGAATGTATCTGATTTTGCTGTTACGCTGTTCAACCTCTCCCTTTCTCGCTTTTCAAAAGATGTTTCGGTCTAATGCAATACTTTCCTTACCGAAGCTATCTATATGGTTAAAATTTCCAAATAGTATTTTAAATAGTCCAAATACTGAACTGACAATTTAATTCTCTTAATTTTGTTTTTCAAAATATATTTCATAATTTAATATTCTTTCAATTTTTTTCTTGTATAGTCTCTCTAAATTGTTTCAACGATGCATAATCAATTTAAGACGTTCAGAAGCTGTGTGTACTCCAAGGTTGTGATGTTCCGACAGCCACATCTTTGCGCTGATCCGGTTCAGATCACTGGTTGGCATTTCAAATCGTGCATCTTGAAAATCAAATGATGATGATGATGATGATGATGATGATGATGATGAGTAATTTTAGCAAACAGGTTTTAATGCCAATGAAACCTTCAGAACCTGCAGTCAGCTGGCTAGCGTGAGCGCAGACTTGCAGTGAAAGTACTGCTGGGTGAAGTAGAGCGTGTTGGTCCCCCTGTTTCAGCCTTACACGAATAGAACAATCCACTAGAATGTACACGCTTTAACGTTCTCAATGGTCCGAAACCCGGTAGTGAGGGTGCTTAGAAAGTTGACAATCTTTGTAGCTATAGTAGTTTTCTAATGTACGTCTTTTAGATCACCTTTCCTTTAAAAATGTTGAGATGTAACAATTGCACTACTTTGTCTACCCATTACATGTAATTTCTTAAGGATGCTAAAGTCTGGTTATCCAAAAGCTTATTTTATGTTCACTTTACATTAATTATTATGAATATTTGCCAAGAAAACACCTTTTAGTATGGAGGTGACAAGCAACTGCTCATAAAATAGTTCAATATTAGCCATGATATAATTTCATAGTATACCGTTTAATATCCTTGAAAAAATCAAACATACTATAACAAATACTTCGGAAATGTTTAATGTAAAGAAAATGTTGTATATTTCAACCATATTTATGTTTTTCCATATTACAGTGTGGATAGCGTCATAAGTAACGTTGTAAGTTTAGCCTTTATTCTTCAGAGTAGTTTCTGCCTTTGTTATTGAATAACTAGTTTCAGGATCATGGTCATTTAACAAAAACATTTGTTTTCGTCTTTTCTATCATCCCTAGAAGTTTAAGTACTAAATTTAATTACCCCCCATAGGAAATAACAGGAATGAAAAGGACTTGACTGGTATTTTGCAGAAACTTAGACATATAATTTATTTGCCATTCCACTGCTACAAACTGTTAGTTAAAATCGCTAAGATCAATTTCTGTGGAAGTAAAAAATACTTAACAGAACCTTTTTCAAGCAGATTGTTAGAGTGAGCAGAAGAATTCATGGAAAATCTCGTTGCATCCTTGAAAGTTTTCAAACTTAAATATACATTTGGTTTTTCTCTTTTAATACTATTTCACCGTCACGCATACAAATGCGCGCTTAAAATCTACTTTTCTCAAAATACCTATTATAAAATCGAAATAGCATTTGGGGGCGGAGTACCATTTAAACACTGTGAATAAAATTGTGTATAGAAAATAGATAAGAGTAAGAGAAAGAGATAATCGTGTGTTTTCTGTCACATATTTCTCTATACAGACGCAGTCAATTTTGAGTTCGTATACTTATATTTCCCTTTGACTTATGCTGTATATTTGATATACGGATGTAATAATTACAAAATAATAAAACTCTTTGTACATCTGTGAATTTATGCATTCATTTCTGTCCTTTGGTTCCCCTTTTAGAATACGAGCATAAACAGGGCATGGATATATTTCCATGCAGCGAATTAAAGTGCTCCCTCCTCCATCAAGCTGTACGATGTAGTTTTCAAGTTTTGTTTCACTCCGAAGGACCAATAACTGTATACCTCAGTCAAGAGCTTGTCCTCCAACAGCAGTCCGCAAGATAGCGTGACGTGTAGCAAATTACTTTCTCCTTGTGTGGGAGATTTCAACGCTGGTATAAGACACGAGAGGCAATCGGCCGTTTCCTACCTCATCTGGCAGGGAAAAGCGCTTGTGTGCACGACTGTAGATTGTGTCTGATTTCCTCCTCTTGTATCTTATCAACGGAATTATCTTGGAAGATGAAATTTCTAGCACCTTGGTTCATAATTGTGTTTTGTTTTAATGTTTAAAATCTGAGACGTAACAACTAAGTCGGCTTTCTCTATCAATTACAGTTCTATACTATTCATATAAAATGTTATTAAATTATTTTCTTTACGTTAACCACATTAAATGCTTAGTAATAATCTCAAAATAATGCACTGTCTTGGTAAAGTGCAACTCAATAATTGTTACGTCACAATTCTATTTTTGCTAGGAATGACTTCATTCGAAGCTTGAACAATTACTCTTTCAAATCCATAAACAGATGGTATCAAAGCAAATTTCAAGCTGAGGAAACTTAAAAATACTAAAAGGAATATTTCGGAAAAGACTGTAATGCTGCTAAAGAAATTATTTAATATAAATTGTGTATTTTAAGGAGCTCTACTTTTTGGTAGTAAGTTTCTCTCTGATGTTATCTATGCCTTTCCCAGCTGTATATAATTCTTTAAGAATGAGTATTGTTTTTAATGTCAGTGTCCTAAACCTAAGATATTCCATTTAGACATTAGAGCCATTTTTTTAGAAACGAAACATTTTGCGTGTAAAGACTTGTTTAGGGTAGAAAAATTCAATATAAAATCTTCGTCTTGCATAGTTTAAAATTGTCGGACGTAAATGTGAAGTTTAGTATGCATTTTGTTTGCGGATGGTCAGATATTGCTAGCGGAAAATGAAAAGGAGTTGCAAAAATCAGTGTTTAAGTTGAACGAAATAATAAAAGGATACAATATACAAGTATCAACTGAGAAAACTAAAGCTATGGCCATGAGGAGGAAAGAACAGTGAGCGTGAAAATAGTGATAGAAGGAAAGTTAATCGAACGAATGGGAACGTTCAAATAGGATCAAAAATAGTCAGTCAGTGAAAGGAAAGCGGATATTGAAGAAAATATTAAGAAATATAACAAACTTAAGCTAAGCCGGCATTGAAATATGGTTGCCAAACATGGGAAATCGGGAAGTCAAGGCTTGAGCCAGCACAGATGAGATTTTTAAGATCAACAGTGGGAGTAACAAGAGCAAGTCGACTTAGGATTGTTGATATAAGGGAACGATTGGGTGAACCATCTGTGATAGAAGAAATACAGAAATATCAGCGCCAGTGGAAGGATCATGTGCAAAGGATGCGGTCTTTGAGATTTCCTAGGCAAGCATTATTATACAAATCATATGGACGGAAAGAAACATCATGGGCGACCACGGAGAGGATGGATAGAACGGTTTCAAGAGCCTCGTAACAGGTCGTAAGGGTCTAATACTTGCATGGAAGAAGAAGAAGAAGAAGAAGAAGAAGAAGGAGGAAGAATGAGTAGTGTGATAACTGAAAGAAAGTAGAACGCGTGGTTTCCTGTAATGAATATTTTTGTAATAATAATATAGCCATAGGTATCTGCGAAATTATTCCATCGTAGTTGTCCATCCGACGCACTTGTTTAACATTACCTAAGTTTGTTATAAACTTATAATCATGGACAGCGGACTGGTAAAGAAGTTTTTTCAATAATCTACACAGAGTAAAACAAATGCCACATAAACATTCTTGCGAGAAAAACTTTAACTATATGTAAAGATTATCAGTGAAAATGTTCGTGGGATATTACAAGTAATGTTTGTATATGGTCAGTTAGAGAAATCAAAACTCAATTTTAGCCAAAATACTAAATTAATTTAATTCTAAACTTTCATCTATACAACTCATTTCATCATCTGCATAATACTATGCTTTCCTTAAGTTTTTAAGGGAATTTTGCGCTTTCATTGACAGCTTCCCTCCGGTTGACGCAGCCACGCTACGTCCTCCAACAATGAAGCAATACCTTTGCCTCACGGTTGCTGCTTTTCTCCTCCTAGTTGGTTCCTTTCTTAATCACTGGGTATGCGTGAGTGTATGTACAGAGAAACACGAGCGCTTTCTTGGAACACTTTTATTTTCACCCTTTAAAATAAAACTTAAGGTTTGCCGATCACTTTTAAATGCATACGATGCTAGTGTGTCTTTACCAAGACCGAAGATTATTAACTACAGCTGAACGTTCTACCCTCTTGCATGTTCGCCGCCAATGTTCACAACTCGACGAGAATGTCGTCCTGCTCTCACCAATCGCTCAGGACAGACTGACTTTCACCACCGCGCTACAAAGAGGAAAAGTACTACTTCCCTTACTCTCCCCTCAAACGCTCGTCACAACTTGGCGTCCTGAAGCCCGGAGTGGCCTTCACCAGGCTAAGTGCAGCTGTCCCCAATAATTCCAAGAGAAACTGGCTTCAGCTATGTTACCCTTTATACCTGAGGCTGGTCCCTAATTAACAAAACTGTGCCTGTCTGGTCTTTCTGTCGCTTTTACAGTCAACAATTTTCACAATGCTTCTCCTTTTTATACGTACACTGATTTTAAATATATTATTACTTATTTTATATCCCTATCCTTCTCAGAATATTATGATAATTATTGCCTTTATAATTCCGGCTTCACGGTGAAAATTAGGGAAAATAGTCCAAAAAGTCAATTTTTCTTCAGTTTAAACTAAGCTTATAGTTTCTAAACCGATAAGATTGTTTACAGTATGTGATTTTTAAAGAAACCTGAGGCGGATTTGTAATCTTTATTATCATACGTTAACTTTGTTTTCCTTATGAATGATTTTCTTTGCGTCTACTGTTTAAAATATCCTAAATTATACAATTTTTAAAACCTTTGTTGAATTTATTTTCAGAATTCTCTTTCCCTTATAAAAATAAAAATAAAGTATGCATGTTTTTGGAGCCAATTTAAGAGCTGCTTAATATGGTTATAATCCCGGAAGCCGTTGTGCGGGGTGGGACGAAAGCGACTTCCTAACTACGTGCCATTCCTACTATTGCACTCTGCCTCTGACACCTTGTATGGACGGAGGAGGGGAATGAAGCGGTCATGCGGGTGACCCACAAGGGATTTTATGCCAGGAAGTCCCTGTGGGTCAAAGTTTTAGTTAATTCTTATAAATAAGGATAAATATTGCAGTATTTCAGTAATTTTTTCTCTGGTATAGAAACGTTAGAGAGAAAAAGTTGATGATACTTTTCAATTTATGTTTTCGAGAGAATTGTTCTTGCGCTGTTAATATGAAATAAACTGCATTTGGAACAAATTTTCCTGCGACTAAAAAAAATAAACAATTATAAAACTTGATAAGGTGAAACTATTTAAGCTGAAGAAGTAAAATCCTGCAGTTTTTTACGTAACGATCAAAGGACATGTGGCCCTATCAGCTTAATATATAAAGAATTGTAACATTTGTAAACTTCATGGAGTGTTTGCCTTAAAGAGGAAATTTCTTCTGACATCTTTTTGAGTTTCCTGACGTACCCTTGTTGTAGATCATAAATATTTAATAGTGTGGTAGTAATTTAAGTCTAAAGCGGCATAAATTTGGTGTGCTGATGATTCATAAAGCCTTGACACATTACTCTGCTACAGAGACATATGTCGCATTGTTTACGTTTGAATGGTGGATGCGTCCCCAAGCGCTCCTGACCAACATCAAGACACGAATATCAATTTTTCCGAGAGCGATGACCCATGCGCATGAAGGCGTATAACTAACCAGAGTAGGCGCGACCATCCGTTAGGAGACGGAGCGTTTCCCACAAAACATGTTTCACCGCAGGTTGCATTCATCATCTCGACATTTCACGCTTCTGCTGTGTTGAAAAGACGTTCAGGGGATCGGCTTGCTCCATTCTTAACTGCTACGTCATCCATATTAACCTATGTTGAAAAATTAAAAATCTTCTGTGTTTGTAGATTTTCGGACCACACATTCTTTTACAACACAAAGAATAGCTTCATCCGTTGCTGATGAGCTGTTTAAGAGCTTCTGCGAACAAAAATTATCTAAGATGTGAAATCGGGGTTAAGCAGTTATTGGGATTAATTTAAAATTGAGAACCTCCAGAAAACCGATATCAGATAACCGATTAGAGTACAACACTGAATAGAATCATTCTTGCCAAAAGATGTACATTGTATACAATACATAAGTATGGTGTGGCAAAAATATGAAAGTTCCTTCCCTGTTAATAATGCAACAGGTCTTCTTCAGCTAACAAGGTACACTCCGTTAATAATTGTTCTTTCACATATGCCATGTTTAGACTAAAGTTGGAAACATACACTCCGCTCGTTCGAAACTGGGAATTTATTTCGGGCTACATGTTTAACTGCCTGGGGTGGTCTGCTTCTTAAAAATTAAAACAATTTTGACCAAAAGAGATTTTGGTGCTTTTTTGAGCGTTGAAGTCTGATTGTTTGACTTTGTACTCGGAAGATTGAGCCGCTCACCCAAGCGATGTCGCTATGTCTACGGCTTCTTCCATTATTGCGTTCTTTCCAAGCGTCAAACAATGGCCGACCGCTTTTAACTTTAACGCTCAAAAATGGCCCTGAATATCAGTTTGGGACGAAACCGTTTCAATTTAGAAATCACCACCTCAGACAGATAACCTTGCAACCCCAACGAAATCGCAGTTTCAAACGAGTAGATGGACTGTTGCCCCTTGAGTCTCCCAGAAGTTTCAATTATTGCAACAGCTGAACTTTCTATTCTTTTTGGTGTTTCAGCCAGTTTGTTGTTACTTCAAGGCAAAATCTTCATCATAGGTTGGTACAGCTTAATTTCTTAGTTTTCCTCAACTTCTCTACTTTTGCTAGTTCCAGTTCTTGGATCTGCCCAGTTATTGCATCTGTCAAAATCCGGAACTCAGGGTTTTCTATGTCACAGTTTAACCTGATCTTCAACAAATTGTTCATCACAGTCGTCGCTCTGCGAAGGACATACCGCCTTGAAGCATCAATATTAGCAGAGTTATTATTACTCTTTGTTTTCTTTCTTTCTTTCTTTCTTTCTTTCTTTCTTTCTTTCTTTCTTTCTTTCTTTCTTTCTTTCTTTCTTTCTTTCTTTCTTTCTTGAGGAAGTTTATGTCAGGCACGTAATATGACTTCCTAGCGCCTGTCGAAGAGCGCCTTAACGTGGAACTTTAAGCATGGGAACATTCGTGCATTTCTGCACCTGCCATTTCTATAGCTTGTCTCTCAATTTTCTCAGTTATGATTAAGAGTTTTCCAGATGGCCAGTTTCAATGCTCTATGCTAACCTTTACTGTATCATTGCTTCTCTTATATATGGATACATACAATTTCACATATGGGGACGGAATTTCCTTCACGTTAATTTGTTTTTACTATCAACGAATATTTCAAAATTAGGTGCAATCATTTTATAGAAAGTTGACAGTGGAGTGCGACAAATGCGTTCGTCCGTACGCATGAAAAGCTTTACCGATCGCTACAACTGCAGAGTTGAGATTTTATATATAAGAATTTGAAGGAAAGTTGTCAGCACATTTTAAATTTGGTTTAAATGGTTACAGAGGAAGGACAGTTAAGATGGAGAGTCTCCTAAAAATTTTCAAACCAGTCCAGTATGAATTTGGAATTGTATACACTAGACTTCGAACAAAATTTATCCACACATCTAAATCTTGTGTAAATTAAGAGTAATTAGATAAGGAACCTCTGAATCGACGTTGTTGCTAAATGCTTTCGAAACAAGCCTAGAATTTTTAAATTTTGCTAGCCAAAACAAATATCCAATGAAATATATACGTAACTGATTGCAAAAAAGGGGGAGGAAGTAAATATACTGTGTTTTTTATTTTATTTTAATTTTATAGCCATTAGAAGTGCCATACAGCTATAACGCAATCATAAAGTTAAACAGAGTGAATTGTCGCACATAATAAAAATTCTTATAATGAACTGCTCAACTATATGTGAAGAAAATGTGTGAAAAGTGTTGTGTATTATGTAGGTAGCCTTTTTAATGCTATGCAAGTAAAAGGACAATTTTCAAAACTCTCTAAGCTAATTTTGGCCAAAGTACCTACTGCACTAATAAATTGTACATTGTTATGCATCTCATATGTTCTTCGTCTCACTAGTGCTGTCGTCCTTAAGTTCAAGTTTTTAGTCGGTTCTAATAATTGCAGGATAAAAGTTAAAATATTTGAATCATTTAGTTTTGAAAAATAGAAGCTTAGACAAAACTAAATATATTTTTACTTTCTCTACTACGTATAGTAAGTAGGGGAAGTATTGTATTCCACCCAAAAATTCGATACCGAGATTTCACCGGAAATACATGTTTTGAGATCCCCTGAATCCAAAAACAGCATTTTTGGAAACATGTCCGTTTGTGTCTGTGTGTGTGTCTGTGAACAGCATAACTCAGAAACGAACAGTCGGATAAACACCAAACTTGGTATTTAGGTTCAGCATCTTCCAGAGATGCGACACGAAGGTTTTCAAGAAAATCCCCCCACCCCAGATTACCCTTTACATGGAACATTTTTCGAAAATTTTAATTTTCTCAAAAATGGCTCTAACGATTTTGATTATATCATATGTTTAAGCTATTTTCATGACAAATGAAATGCATATCTCGAATTTTCTGGGAATGTCTCCAAAAGTATTCATTGTGAACGACTTTTTCATAACTGGTAAACCATAAGAGATAGACGAAATTTTACTGCACAAAAATGTAGATCGCGTTAAAATACACAATTTATGTCATGTGCATTTTTGTTGTTGAGTGAACCATTTTCGAGATATTGCTTGTTATTCCCTTAATTTTTTCAATACTTATTTTCTCAAATGGGAATTCGTTATTCATTTTTTTTGTCCTGGTAATGCAAAGAGAATGGAATACTCCACATAGCAACCAGCTCTTAATATATTTGACTATCGCTTAAAGCTTAGCAATTCCCCTTGCATCTACAATATAATTAGCCATAAGATTAACATCTCGATATCTCGATTATAACATGAAGCATATGGAGAATAAGCGTTTGTAAAAATAGTTTGTGCAAGAGTAGAGAAAGTCATGTGAGTGTAACATATCAGATTTTTCTTGGTATAATTTCAGTGCTAAATTCTGAGCACATCTGCAGCATTTGAAGAAAATCTCAATTAAAGAATTAAGCAGATAAGAAGAATGCGATTGCTTTTGTTTCTCTGTGTCTTTTGTTTTGACCATTTATGTATAGTGCTTCGTACGCAATGTTCTTTGTAACTATAGAATTTTATATTCTGTGGCATTCTCAATAAAAATTTTAAAGCCTTGTTTAAAGGAGTGTTCATTTATGACTCCAAATTATTCTTTATTCTAATACCCAAACCTTATAGAACCGTTGTAATTAGTAATTAAGGACTTGAAATTAGAAGGTGAACCGATATTCGTCCGGAAGTTCAGTGTTTTCAATGGTGAACTAATTATCAAAGTCGGTTGAATGGGTTCCAAATAACCTTGTTTTAGATACGACAATACTCCCTTGCATTTGAATATCAGCAGAAACAGCTCGCGGTTTTTATGCGTCACTGACGTCCATCTGTTCTGTGGTTTTATTGGCCAATTGCCGCATCATGGTGCCTGAACATGGATATATCTTACTGATGAACCAGAGAATGTCAAATCCACAAGTTTCCTAAACTCTTGCTAAAACTGGTATTTCCCAGCACAAAGGAATCTTGTCTAAAATGTTTCTGTTGACGATTACATTTAGCACTTTATGTCCATGTAACCGTTGTTTCCCGTGACTCAAACACTGCGACCTCCAAGGTCGACGGCGAAGTTCCGGTCTGAATGTCGAGGACAGCTGACCTCCCTCTTGCGTCGTCATCGCTCAGATTCACCTTTTGATTATTTGCCTACAAGAACTGTTACAGCTCTTATGTACCTTTTTCAAGATAGCTAAAATCCTGCTTTGGATGAATTACTTTTATGTGGTATCTGATCGTCTTTCCAGCAAGACACATATTTTGTGAACGCCTCAAGGTAAAGTTGTACCCACGTCAAGACGTTTTCATTAACTCTGTTAATAAACGCTGTTAATAAAAAAATTTAATGAATACTTTTCTAAGTTCATAAATAAAATAGTGCGTTTATGAATGTTTTAGCCATGTTATGGACAAACTTTCTTTAACGTTTGCGAACTTTCGTTCTGGTTTTCTTTAATTTGTGAAATACTTCGCATGAAAATAAGACCAATATCAGTATTTCCGGTTGATGAAGCTGCAATAGAGTAGTGTAATGAAAAGCTTATAGTGCCAATAAATAGAACTGTATCAGAAATAGCCCATTTTGTCGGCCTCCAATTCGAAGAGATGAATGCGAGGAGAGATTGTACGTTTAAATCATCTCTCAGTATAAATTGCAAGTATATTTTAAGTTCAGAATCTCTGTCCAACAGCTTATCTTTAATGTTTCTGAAGAAGAAAAGAGCTTCCAGCTTTGAGAAACGTGTAAGCTTTTAGCATCAAACTTGAAAAATGCGACATAATCTCTAAATTTAATTTAGCCGTAGACAGTTTACAATTTTTTCAAACACCTTTCACTACAGTATTTGCGCTTCTAGGTTAAATCACTTTGAAAGCTTGAATCATGAATTATAAGCTCAGACACAGGTTCTTTTATGTATTGTTTTAATTTCTAAGCTCAACTCCGCTTCTCTGCCAAATATATTTCTCTGCCAAGTTTTAAGTCTGCGCGTTTCTTTAACCTTACTCTTTACAATATTGAATGCTGCAGCTGCATTTTCTGTTTCCTGATCCTGTCCACTGTAATGTCACAAACAGAGAGGTCAGCATTCTGATTTTTCAACCAAAAGTCCCGGGTTCGATTTCCGACTGGGAGTTCTCTAACCAGAATATTCTTTACCGTCGCAGAATGAAAGTGAATGCGGGCGTGTTTGATTGTAAAATGAATGCAACTTCCGATAACGTATATTTCAAGAGTTACTAGCACCATTATTGTTTCTCAAATCAAATGCCGCCTATGTGAGCTAAGGTAGCTGTATGTTAAAGTGGGCTATACAAACAAAACAAAAAGAATATTGTAACAACATCATACATTCTATTTTAATTTTTTCCTGGATACATCCTTGGTATACGTTACAGGATAGAATATACGTACCAAGTACTAAAAACGGGAAATGGTGAACTAGATGACAATAATATTATCCATAATTCATTGAAATCCCGGTTAATTAGAATCCAACTGTTTTATTGTTAACTGTACTGTAATTATCAAGCAATTGTGTGGGTGCCATTTTTTATTTTAAGCTATTTACGATATTATTGAAATTTGAACATAACTGAGGGAAACCTCCATTGCAAATGTAAATTTCAAACTTTTTAGTGAATTTAATTTAAATTTATATCATAACTGTGTCTGATGTAAATATAGGAGACGTATAAACTTCAGTTTTGGAGCTACAAATCGAAGCTGCAGTTCTGAATAAGCAATCCCGTGGAGATATACGTGCAATGTCCGCAACGGTAGTTATTAGTAAGCTAATTCTTATGAAGGGAATGTGGTTACCAGGAAGTGGTTCTACAGAACCAGACAGCGACCTAGATGTGATCCGGTACTGCTCCACCCTGTGTAGTTGCAGCAGTTGGGAAACAATGCTAAAGTTATGAAAGTGAAGGCAGCCTTGAGATCGGCAAGTACGCCCACGGGCACGGGGGGGGGGGTCCTTGAGCGCAGGGTGACTGTCCATAGTGGCCATGTTGTTACTTACTGCTACTTCTCGAGTGTCTTGTTGGCTACACTGAACGCGCTCTTTCACTCTTGATTGGCTCTTCAACCAACAATGCACTGAGTTGTTGCCAGGGGAAGTGAGGTCTACAGACGCATGATACTAATTCAAAGTTGGTGACATAGGTGTTTAAGAGAGATTGTCTGAAGGCTTAAAAAAATGTACTCTTAGCTTTTATAACGAGGTATGTAGCAGGTTTCCGGATTGTCTAAAAGTTAATAATTTCTGAACTTATTCAAAATAATGAATTCGGTACCATCTGGAGAGAAAAGAAGAACAATCGCATGATGGAAGAGAAGTCTTGTTGAAACAAGTATCGATAAATCTGAGATAAAAGAAGACAAAAATCTGTGTAACATATACATTACTTTCTCTACCCTCTATGGCTCATTAGTGGGTATACAAATTTATTTTCCTATACACCTACTTCATTTTAATCGAGATACACATTTCGGGAAATAGCTGAATTACACATTTCGTTATTGATACAAAGGGAATAGCGATTGTCAAATGTTTTAAAACTGGACGCTATACGCTGGCCTTAAATTTTCATACTCCTACCATGACATCACGAGAAACAATTGAAAATCGACAGGACTTTAAAAGAATGGCTAAGAATTGAACAGTTTGAACCATTAATGACGGATATATGGGAAATGGCTGATGCCACAAAAAATTTATTTTAAATTAATTATGTGTTTTAGATTTTTTGTGTAGTACATTTTCGTCTATCGCTTAACGTTTACAGTTATACAAGATTATACAAAATTCCTTCCGTGAAGAGGACTTCAAATGCTATTACCAGAAAATTCAAGATATACATTTTTTATTTGTGATGTAAATATCCTTAATATATTGTAAATTAACAAAATCGTTGGAGCCATTTTTAGGAAATAAAAAATTTCGAAAAATGTTCCATGTAAAATCTAGTTTGGGGTGGGGGATTTTCTTGAAAACCTTCATGTCGCATCTTTGGAAGGTACTGAATCTAAATACCAAGTTTGGTATTTCTTCGACTTTTCGTTTTTGAGTTATGCTGTCCATAGACACACAGACACACACAGACGTTTTTGTAATTTTTTTTATTCAAGGTGCCTCAAAACATGTATTTCCGGTGCAATATCGGTATCGAATTTTTGGGTGGAATGCAATATCGTACGTGGTAGAGAAAGTAAAAACGTTTTAACACACCTTCCTATATCCATTAAGTTTATCAATAATAAAATATGTCACGTTTACGCAACTTTCTCTACCTATAATACCTTCACGTAATAGTATTCATAGCATAAGTTATATTTCCATTCATGTTACGCTGCTCACAATAAATGTTTGATTAAAATGATCTTAAATTGAGCAATATAGACTTGGTTATGCACAGTACAGAAAACAAAAAACACAACTGTTCGCATAACGTGAATCTGCTTTTCTTTCTAATGAACTCATGCGGGGAAAAAAGAAGAATCGCGTAATATGTTTTGCATACGCCACATCACTTTCACTTAATTGATGTACCAAAGAATATTTCTAAAATAGCTAATGCTACAAAAATGTATATGATACAATAAAAATGTAATAAAATTCATTCACATGAAGAGGATAATATTCAAGATATACATTTGATTAGTCATGCAAATAGCTTAAATATTTTACTCAGAATCATTAAAGCCACTTTTGAGAATATGAAACATAACGACAAATGTTCCATGTAAAGTATAGTTTGGGATGGAGTTTCTTTTTTAAATATTAGTATTGCATTCTTGAAAGATGCTGAACCTTAATAGCAAATTTGGTACTTATCCAACTTTTCGTTTTGAGTTAAGCTGTTCACAGACAGACGCGAGGGCGGATACATTATTACTATGATTCAAAACAGAACTGGTAGACTGTGGAAGATAAAAGCCGAACACTGAATAAAGTTCTACATTATCTACATGCCATAATTTTTGTTACTCCGGTACATACTTTTGGATCAATCTGTTCTTTGAAATATCTGTAAGCCTAACTGATCTTGAAGAGAAACACGTTGTTTCTTGAAGAAGGTTTTATAGGCAATTCAAATGAAGAAAGCGAATCCATGAATACTTTCCCCACTTAATCTTGTGTACAGAAGAAAGTGTCAGGAAATTAACAAAGGAGTTTAAGTAATTAGGCTCTGGTTGTCGTCCTCACCTTGCCGTTGAAGGAAGTGGAAGTACGTCATTGTCACTTGCGAGGAAGTTGGCAGTTTTCTAGAGCAACCTTGAGAAGATTGGGTGTGGTCTGAAATGCGGACCTTTATGTCTTACTTCCAGAACAAAGAAATGGTTTGTCAGAACTGAGTGGGCAGAGACTGCCGTATTTAAATTTTATAATATGTTTGTAATCGATAAAGTTGCATTATTTATTTGCAAATAATTTGTTGCCTACATACCTCAAGAATTGTAAATAAATTGATTTCCTCATGCATTAGAACTGCTCGTAATAAATGAAGATACACTGTGTTTGTGAAAATCACGTTAGATTTTTGGTATCCTAAAAGAATAGCTTGTAAGACCTTCTGTTAAGTAAATTTGGTATAAATTTAAAGGTAGTTTGCAATAAAGCCTTCTAATAATTTCCGAAGTTTAGGAGTGTTTCCCAAAAAATACATAATAATAATAATAATAATAATAATAATAATAATAATTTTACGAGCGCCACCACATTATTTCGATCTCAAAAACGATACAACCCTAATTTTACGGTAGTAGGTACCCGTTACTCTGCAACATACCAATCAAATTCTGATATACAGTACATTGCAGTATGTTTACTTTAAGAGTTCTTGTTGTATTTATATAAGTTAGTCTATTAAGTGTAAAAGCAGGAATGTGAGCATACAAGCTGATTTACTTATAACAAGTTACATGTTTTCGTTGTCTACCACGCATTGTAGCAAAAAATCAGATACAGAGATTTACTTCGAAATACGTTTTGAGGCAGCCTGATTAAAATAAAAAGTATTTTTAGAAATCTTTTGTGTTACACTCACATGACTTTCTCTACTCTTTTACAAACTATTTTTACAAACTCTTATTCTCCATCTATTTCATATTAATCTAGATAAACATTTGCAGAAACGATCTTTTGACATGCAAAGAGAATTACATTTTACACATAGCGACCAGTTATAAAAATATTTGACTATCGCTTAAGGCCATATTCCCCTTGTTTTGTATTTGCAAGGGCAATATAAGCACAGACATATCTCTTAATAGATGGTTGCTATGTGCAGCACCATTCTCTTTGCCACAGATTAATACTCTTTGCATATCCAAGACAAAAAAATGAATAACGAATTCCCATTTGAGAAAATAAGTATTGAAAAATTTAAGGGAATAACAAGCAATATCTCGAAAATGGTTCACTCACCGACAAAAAATGTATATGACATAAATTGTGTATTTTAACGCGATCTACATTTTTTGTGTAGTAAAATTTTGTCTATCTCTTATGGTTTACCAGTTAGGCAAATGTCGTTCACAATGAAGAATACTTCTGGAGACATTCATAGAAAATTCAAGATATACATTTTATTTTTCATGAAAACATCTTAAATATATGATATTTTAATCAAAGTCGTTTGAGCCGTTTTAGAGAAAATTAAAATTTTCGAAAAATGTTCCATGTAAAGGGTAATCTGGGGTGGGGGGATTTTCTTGAAAACCTTCGTGTCGCATCTCTGGAAGATACTGAACCTAAATACCAAGTTTGGTGTTTATCCGACTGTTCGTTTCTGAGTTATGCTGTTCACAGACAGACAGACAGACACACACACACAAACGGACATGTTTCCAAAAATGCTTTTTTTGGATTCAGGGGGTCTCAAAACATGTATTTCCGGTGAAATCTCGCTATCGAATTTTTGGGTGGAATACAATACTTCCCTTACTTACTATACGTAGTAGAGAAAGTAAAAAGGAGTGTGTGTATGTGTGTGTGATCAGCATAACTTCAAAAATGAAAGGTCGGATAAATACCAAACTTAGTATTTAAATTCAGTATCTTCCAAAGATGCGACTGAAGGCTTTCAAGAAAATCCACCACTCCAAACTACCGTGTACTGGAACATTTTATGAGCTTTCTTATTTTCTCAAAAACGGTTCTAACGATTTGAATTAAAATACCATATATTTAAAATATTTACATGACATAAAGGGTTTAGCTTTAATTTATAGTCTGTGAAGTCCGCTTCATTCGGAAGGAATTTTGTGTTATAGACTATAGATTTTGTTTCCTCTGTCCCTCTTGTACCTACAACGAAACGTGTAATGAAACCGTATCTGCAGATGTTTAGCTCGATCAGCATAACGTAGATAGAAAAAGCAGCTTGCATAAGAACAGTCTGTAGAAGCCATTTAAAAATAAATGATGGGTAGAGAAAGTCATGTTAATGCAACATCAGATTTTTACCTAATTATTTTAAAAGTTGCTTATGCTTGCCCTTATGTGCATGCATGTTATGGTAATTTGTTATTTTGCATGATTAATTGATTTGTTATTAAACCTGTGTATAGGGTGGACCATTTAGATTGCGACTGTACAATATCTCCAAAGCTAAGCGTTGTAGAAAGAATCGTCTTGAATAAAAATTGCTTGGTATTATGGGGGAAAGTAAATGACATTAGTCGTGTTTTGTTTGGAGGACGTTATGATGGCCATTTTAGGGTCAATTTAAATTGACCTTAATTGTAAGTTTCCTTAAAATGACCAGCATAAAGTCCTTCAAGCAAAACACAACTAATGGCATTTACTTTCCCCATAATATCAAGCAATGTTTATTAAAGACATTTATTTCTACAACGCTTAGTTTTGGAGATATTGCACACTCTCAACTTAAATGGTCCGCTTTGTATAACATACGTTAGGTACCACTTTGAAAGCAGACTATATGGCCTCTTAGTTATTTGAGGATGGCTCTAATGGGGTAATACATAGCTTATACACATTTTTAAAAACTGTTAAATAACCAACGTTTACAAACACTGTGTTCCTAATAAGCTTTATTTAAAACGTTCTACAGAATAAACATTTAAGAGGCTGTACAAAATTTTCGTTACTATCAATCGGTAGGTAAAGCGAGAATCAGTACAGTGTCGATTGCATAACAAGTATAAGAAATAGGCACTTTAATTTTTTATGTCGCTTTAACTTTTTAGTCATATCACGATGGTTCCTTCAGATTCGTTGGTTCACCTGAGTCAATGTACTAGACATATGCCCTTAGTTGGGTAGTCGCATTCCTGTATCACCTGCTTATAGAACTTACTGAAAGCTGGCTTTAGTTGTGCAGTCGCTTTTCTATACCATCTAATTTATATTTATATTATATAACTGCCGGTATTTACCTAGCAATTGAGGAAAAAGACGAAAAAATTGGCCGGCACATGGGGTTTAAACCCGCGACCTTCCGAATGAGAGTCACAGACACTATCGATTGGGCTATCTCGTTCGGTAGCGTATGTCTATGCATTTTAAACCATTTTTGTTTTAGGTTTTAGTAACACACAGGTAGTTTTATTACAGCTTTTAAAAAGTCACATGACATCTACATTGCAGAGAAAGAGAGATGAAGAGAATGCAAAGGATGGGAGGGAGAGAGAGAGAGAATGCGAGATCGGAAAGGAAGAGGAGAGGAACAGGGTATGAGGGGAGGGAAGAAAGAGATGAAGGGAGTGTAAGAGACTGGGAGAAAGCGAAAGTGGCAGATACAATGAAAAAGTGAGAGAGGGAGAGAGATGGAGAAAAGTCTATATTTAACGAAGAAAGAAAAAAGCTAGCAGAGGCAGTTCTGCTGGTTTGCAATTTAAGAAACCAGTAAGAAATAGTCTAATATTTTAGTTTTCTCGATATTATAATTACACCAGCTCTATAAGATGTAGTACCTCAGTATCTTGTTTATTGCAACACGGTTCGTTGACTTTATGGGAGCAGACATGTGCTAAATTAATTGCAAGAAACGTTACCAACCGGTTTTGTCTACGTTGTGTCACCTGGCGGTTTACAGCGGCAAACACCAAACAGTAGTCCTCGGATTTTGTAACGCGTACCAGTATTTTCTCAAAGTTTTAATGGTATTCCACGCTTCATAAATACCAAGCATCTTTACAACAACTTGTAAAATATATGCCCGCCTTTAAAGAAAGACTATCCAAAGTGAATGTGAACTCTAAACTTTCATATGTGCTTCAGGGATGTTTATTGAGTGTTTTGATGCACTTAACCCAAGCATTTCATTCCTTGAAATATTCTCCCACATTTGTTGTAAAATGTGCCGCTATGTGCATGTGATTTCAACATGATCGGGTGTACGCACACTTTGAATTGGATATCAGGACCACCTTGATGTACAATTTGGGAAACGATGAAAGGTTGTGGTGGTCCTGTTCCATTGCCAACTTGGTCAACAATGAGCATTTTGGGGGCCCCATGTAAATAACCTAGGTTACGCTCGCAAGCACCTATTTGTTCGAATTGTCACAGCTGCTGATGTTTGCCAATCTCTTGTGTGCGATACTCTACGCGCGTTACTGTATAGTTTATCGCGGTTATGGCGAACGACATTTTGAACAGTTGCTTTGAAAAAACAGTTTTGTACAGTACAGTGACAGAAGAGGTATGGATTAGTAATGTAACAGTAGTGCACGTGTTTTTCCTGAAGGTTATCGTATTATTCATGTAGATTTTCTATGTAGGTTTTTGTTATTTCTTCCTGTACGAATGATATTGCAGCAGTCAGAAGGTAATGAGAAGGTAATTTATTAATTTATTTAAACACCAAAATTCATCTGTTAGATCCAACGCATCAACATAAGAATACTCGGTAAATCAGCCACTGGAAACCGTGAGTTCCATATATCAAAACACTCAGCAATTAAGCATAAGCTTTCATATCCACTCTGTATATGAAACACACAATTTCAAAACTTGGGGACGTTATTTACTATCTCTATTATCCAAAAAGAACATGAAATTGTACGAATATACTGATTAACTCCTTTGGTGAGTTGTACTCTCACTTTTGTATGTCCTGGAATTTATGGACGATACAAAGAGACAAGTTGTTCTCTCCTTTAACTACATTGGAAACGCAAGAAACGTGTCGTTTGATACAGCATATGCATAACAGAAAAAGAGTAAAAGAGGGAATAAATAGTGTCCTCGTTGCTCACCTAAAGGCTCGCTGTATGAAGGAAAATGCATGAATTAGAAACTGTCTAGAAATTGTGGATTTGTCTATAGTAAGTCTGCGGAGAAAAGTTAAAACAAGCACTAGTTACTATGTAATAAATTTTCCTTAAGGAACTGTAGCTTTTTGCATTACGTTAAAGCCTGTTATAAAAATAAAATAAACTTTTATCACTTGCCAATCAAGCAGTAATTGTAAATACAGAATGCAGATGAACCAGTGCCAAAATTAACCTACTTTTCGATGTTTAGTTCACACACACACACACACACACACACACACACACATATACGTGCGCGCCCGGACCTTTTTCTAAAATCCTTTTTTTTATTCAGGGAACCTCAAAACCTGTATTTCCGATGAAACATCGATCTCTTGGGCGGAATACAATATTTGCTCCACTCACTATAGGTAACCAACAGAGAAAGAAAAAAACTGAATTACCGAATGCCTTGTTAGAGATTTTTTTATTGAGCAATACTATTGACATGTGTTTTTGGAACTTCAATTGTCTCTATATTGTGTTATCAAATAACTAACTTGTGGTTTACCATGGTGTAGTGGTTACCATACTAACCTCTAGCTCCCGAGGTCGCGGGTTCAAACCCGGCGGAGGGCGATGGATTTTTTTTCGGGCTTAAAAGTCCTTATCGTGGCTTCCTTCGGAAGGGAAGTAAAGCCGGTGATCCTGTGTCGTATATTTACGGCACATAAAAGAACCTCAAGCCTGATAAAGAGGCCTCTGAGCAAAATTTCTGGTCTTTCACGCCCAATATAGAATGGGACGCTAAAAACCACAGCAGTTAAAGAGCGTCCATAAATAAAACTCAGTTTAATTTAATGAACTATCCAACAGAAGTCGCAACTGAGTATTTCTTTAGAGGTAACCATTCCTATTTAAATAGGAATAGTAGTAAATGTGATTAAAAGTCGCGTTTTAGCGCCGGATAACAAGCAGTCTGTGAACGGCACGTTCAAATAATGGCTCGACTAAGCTGGTGATTTCAACGTTGGAGTAGCGCACGAACTTATCGACCTAGTTACGTTGGCGGAATGTTATAATAGCTCGTATGTGGGGCAAGCAATCTCGCTTTTCTGCTTCCATACTACTATCATCTTTACTGATCGCATCTTCAGACATTAGCTCACAGCTCTGAAGTAATGTGAGCGTAATTATAAATGAAGAATATTCGCCAACTCTACCACCCCTTTCACCTGCCATTTAGTTACTCACAAAATAACTTACTCAAAAAGTATTCTTTCCCAAATCCTGAAAACCTCTAGGTAAACCGTAATATGTGCGCCACATTCTCTCATCATTCCCTTTCTGTTAAGGCACTTATATCTGAAAATCTTGAAATCCGCAATTTTCAACTGACAAAACTTCAAATTCCCCCATAGCATGCAATACAGTTACAGTAAATTTCACAATTCCAGTGAGGCAATGTCACAGTTTCAATGAATATGTTGTTTATTATTATTTATTTATTTTTCTCGATCTTATTTCTGGAATGAAAACTGGGGAAAAATGGAACTTAATGCTTCAAGAACATGTACTACCAAGCAATACTGAGTACTTTTAAAACACACACATGAGTGTACCATTATAATAACTTTGAAAAATAGGCAGAAAGTATAAATTAAGACTGTCATATATTTACAACGCAAAATGCAGCTTTCTGTGTTTCAAATAGAAATTCTGAAGAGTATTAGTTATGGCGTTCTATAAAGCATATGGCAAGCTTTTTACTTATTTTGAAAGCTTTTGTGCTCTGCATGGTTCACAAGCACTGAAATGTCTAAACTAATTGACAAAAGGACTGAAAAGGGTTCACAAAGCCTGAATATTAGTATAAGAGCATGTTGGAATCAGAATAGAAATACTTATTAAGATGGATTTGACCTTTCATAACTATTGTCACTCCACAAAGAATGCAGAGAAAACAAAGGTGAAGCATATTAATTCCAAGCAATTTATGGTTCTTTCCAGTCTCTGATCACTTCATGTAAGGATCCGCGATTGCCTTGCTTTGGCATCGGTTACCGTTCAGAATTGGTACGTGCATTATGCTTTTGTGTTTAATGTGCATGCCCAAACTATCAGGGACTATTCTTTCAACAAATCTAATTATAAATAAAGGAAGAAAAATTTGGGGCGGTGCTATACAATGTGACATCGTTTCTATCTTCACCAGTTTGACTCAAGAAAATCAAAAGGCTATTATTACTAAAAACTTTGGAATTTTGCAAGTGAATAAGAAATTAGAATGGCATCCAGTATGAATGTGCGTATTGCGCGTAGACGTGACATTTTACTTTCTCTAGCATCTACGAGGGGCACTATTTATATTTTGAGCCTTCGCAACCCTGAATGTTATAGGTGCCATCTGACGCTTCCAATGGAAAGTTTGACATTTTTGACCATAATCTACTTGAAACATCTTGTCAATAGACCGGTATTTGTTTCGTTTACACTAACTTGAAAATTGTGTGTCAACAAAACATGGAATTAACTCGTGATTTATTACGACTTTCGACGTGGATTAATAAGATAAGAGTCCATCGATCAACTAACTTCCACATTTGGCGACGAAGCTCCATCCTTTGCCACTGTGAAACACTGGTATAACGAATTTAATCGTGGCCGCCGTTCGCTCGAAGATGAAGTTCGTGAAGGTCGTCCAAAATCAGTTGTTGTGCCAGAAAACATTGATGCTGTGCAAAACCTAATAATGAAAGATCGTCATGCGACTTATTGGAGATTGAGGCAACCCTAGGCATTAGTTCCACCAGCATGTATAAAATATTGCATGATTATTTAGCCGCGAAAAAGGTTTTCTCTCGTTGGATCCCACATAATTTGACGCAATCTCAAAAAGATGCTCGTGTCGATTGGTGTACAAAAATGCTCAAGAAATATAATGGCGGTGCCTCAAAAAAATATATAAGATTTTAATAGGTGATGAATCATGGATCTATGCGTATGAGCCGGAACGTAAACAGCAGTCGACTGTATGGGTGTTTCAAGATAAGCAAATCCAACAAAAGTTGTTCGCACTCGAAGCACTTCGAAGCAAATGGTCACCTGTTTTTTTAGCAAAACTGGCCATGTGGCAACAGTGCCTTTAGAGGAACGTACAACGGTCAAAGCCGAATGGTACACAACCATTTGTTTGCTGGAAGTCTTCGGTGAAGTAAGGAAAACAAACAAGAACCGTAGGATTGTTCAACAAGACAATGCGAGCGCACACACATCTCGTCTAACAACAGAGTATTTGAAGGCTCAAAAAATCGAATTGATGGGTCATCCGCCATACACCCAGTGACTTCTTTTTGTTCCCGAACATCAAGAATAAATTGCGTGGACAACGATTTTCGTTGGCAGAAGAAGCCGTTGATGCCTTCAAAAATCATGTTTTAGAGGTGTCTCAAGAAGACTGGAATAAATACTTTGACAAATGGTTCAAACGGATGCAAAAGTGTATTGATCATAAAGGAGGATATTTTGAAAAACAATAAAGCAGTTTTCAATTATAAATTTCTTTGTTTTAATTATTAGGCTCAAAATACAATTAGTGCCCCTCGTACCTAGAGTAGGTATAGGATGTATTGTATTCCACCTAAAAGTTGCATATCTAGATTTCACCAGAAAGGCATGTTTTGTGATCCTCTGAATAAAAAAAAAAACATTTTAGAAAAACTTCCGCACGCGCGTGTGTGTATGAACAGCATCACTCAAAAACGAAAAGTCGGGTAAATACCAAACTTGGTATTTAAGTTCAGCATCTTCCAAGAATGCGACAAGAAGGCTTTCAAGAGTTTCCTCCTCAAATTACGCTTTACATAGAAAATTAGTGGCTATTTTGTATTTTCTCGAAAATGGCTATCAAGATTTAGATTAAAATTCTGTAAGTTTAAGAAATTTGTATGATAAGATGTAAATCTTGAATTTTCTATGAATAGCTTGTGAAGTACTAGTAAGACTCGAAGGATCGACAGAAGCTTATTACTCAAAAATAAAGATATCGTTAAAACACTATTTATGTCTAAATGTTTGCATAATTAACCATTATCGAGATATTCACTTTATTGGTTTTAATTCTAAAATACTTATATACTTTTTGGAAGTATTAAAGTCGTCATTCATTTGTTTCTCGTGGTCGTGCAAACAGTGGAATTTCAAAGACAGCATATAGTGATTCATTTTAAACATTTGATTATCGCCCAGCCACCTGTATTTCCTTTGTACCTACAGAAAAATAAGTAATAAAACCATTTCTGTAAACATTCATCTGGATCAATATGAAGTAGATGGAAAAAATGTAATTTTGTAATCATGATTTGAGAAGAGAGGGAAGAGAAAGTTATGTTATTGTAACACCGTTTTTTAACTTTGTGACTACCTGTCGTTAGTAGTTTTGCAAGTTATCGTCCTATTCTTTTATTTGTGGAAAAACTACCTGGATTCTATCATAGCAACATAAAAAATAGTACGAGTGCTAAAGACTTAATTTTTGCAGATTAAAAAGGAATTCTCGTCATCATCTTTGTCAATTCATATTTTTAAAAGGTCATCTCGAGTTTTATAGTTATGGAAACACTATGAGTTTAAATGATGTACGACATCTAGCGTCTTATGTCTTAGAGCACTGCTTTTGGAAGTTGGTTATTTGGCTCCAGGAGGTTGAATAAATGTAGCTGTGTTTGTGCTTATGCTGTTACTTAAAAATAATGGTTTTATGTGTAGTTTAAGCACTGTACAAGTTGAAGTCATGTTTAATTTTATAATGGAGAAACTGTGATTGAAGGAATCTCATTTACTGTTGATATTCAACGGGTTCCTCACCACTATAATTTTTGCCTTTTCAAATTATAATGTAAGATGTTGAAAATAAAATATAACGAGAGAACGAAGAATAAAGACTCCTTTGTGTTTTAATTGGATACATTTTTGCAGACACGTGGAGAGGAAAATCGGAGCTAAAGGCAAACGAATGCTTTCATGTTTGTCTTGGAATGTTCTCCTGTTAATGTAATTAGAGATAAGTAAAGTGTTCATTACATTGTTACAAACGAGGACGAGGTCCGCCTGGACGGAAGCTACAAGGTAAAGCCAGTGAAGAATCTCTTATCTTGTATACATACCCCAAGTAACACGAGACACTGTCCCAGGGCTATGCCTAGTGATACTCTTGGTCTGCAGATATCTGCTACCACTTTTCTGTCACGCATTGGGCAAGTGACTGACCTTATGTACCTGGAATGTGACCCACCCACGCCTCCTGGGCTTGGCTTCGATTCCATAACGTTGATTGTGCCATTGTGACGAAACTGACATAGAGCAGAGCTTTAAACAAGCCAACGACCTGCTAGCGTTAAGTTGTTCGGTGTATGTGAAGAAGCCTAGAAAATAAATTATAAGAGCAAGGAACCGAGTCATAAGTTAGTGAGCTAAGAGTATCTTTCTGTTGCGGTTTTGCTAGAATACTCCTGGACGTACTTCACGTTATTTTGGCCTTTTATTTGGATAGTACTGCTCTTTGAGGGGGAACGGTCAGAACTATTACTGAAGAATAACCACCTTCCCTCCTCCACATTGTACACTGCCACATTATACACAAAACACCTAAGCAGCTAATATTTGATCAGAGATCCACAAAAGATTATTCTCTTTTCGGTTAAAAGCTTTCTCTGCCATTGCTAACCTCTACTTGGCATATTTGACATCTTCATTTTATTGTACATCAAAAGTATATAAAGCTGTCCACTTACTCCACATCCTAATTGCAAGTGTATCTTCTTTGTTTTTCCCTTCCAATAACCGCAGTACTTGCACCCCCCCCAATTTACTTAATCCCATATTCCTCATCTGGAATGGTCATGTCCCTCCATTTCATTCTCATTTCACTTCACCTTTCATCTGCTTGGCTATTTAAGGGTTGCAAGTGCCGACGGGAATCTCGGCGTTGCATGGCAGGGGAAAAGGATGCTCTATGTAACGCTTATTCCCCCGGAATGGCGACGGTATCCGAGTCCCAGACCTCCCACTGGAATGTAAAAGCCTGCAAGGGGAAGGGAGCAAGTTTTAGCAGCTGCCACCCGGGGAGTTTCAATCCGGAAGAAGGTAGGTACGCTTCCCTCTGTCTTGTCACACCTCCTGGTCCGGCCGCCCTCTTCTCTCCTGTCACCTCAGCCCTCAGGGGCTTGGGCACAAAAAATCTTTGTAAGTCGAGATGCTAGGTCCCCCTCCGATCCTAATCCTAGTCCTATTTATTTATTTATTTTAACACCAGTTATATTACAAAGCAGGTGGCATATCAAGCATATTGCAACTTACTCAAAAGCTGCTTACCTAAAAATGTTTCTGGTCTCAATACATTATAACTCCAGGTTGTGTGTTGCAGATCAAACCATAATCAGTCACATCACACCCATTATTTCCTCTGATAGCCAAATATTTACTGATCCTGTGCGTCTGAGCTATCTTTTCCTGTACTAATTCTAATCCTCCTCTATTGTTTATCCCTAAATTTACCCAATCATTCTCCCATCATTTTTATATTTGTACCTCCCTTAGTTCCTAAAACCTTTCCTATTAGAATTTCTCCCACAAATGTCTTGCTATATCTGTTTCCTCCACAACTTCGTTTGTTCACAATACAATATGCTATGGTACTCATTCTCAGGGTCACTACACTTGGAGCATTAGATCCCACAAGCATTTCTCATAACTCTTGAATTCCTTACTCTTGTTCTGGCCCAAGCAAATCCTTCCCGTCCCAATTTATTAAAAAAACACTTCTCCCTCCCCTAGTCCTTTTTATCTTTCGATAAGTTTCTCAGAGAGCGTGTTTCTCTAAGAGTAGCAAAGATTGACCACAAAACTTAAATGTTTGCTGCATCCAACAACATGCAGAATGTGTTTGTTACTGTATGATCCATAAATACACCGCAGATGTTCGAAGCTATTGCCCCTAACCGGATCTGCAAAGTATGCAACCTTGAAACCTGGTCTGACGAACCCTCTCAACAATCCTAAGTTAATTTAGCAGAGCATGACAGGTGTCATGGAGACTTTACTCCAGGAGTCTGCTCAGGGTTACACTGTACAGTTCATATGTTCCCAAAAGAGAATTTAGATCAGATGACCATACAGGTCCGCCTAGACAGATCCACCTTTCAGAGAATGGATATAATATGATGATTTAAATGCGCACAAACCACACGCGCTGCAGGTTGTACACCTTCGAATGACGCAAACCATGTTTTTGACATGAACAAGAATTATCAATCAGCATTAAAAAGGAAGTATTCCGGTAATTACGTTCATGGACCAATTTTTATCCTTGCCATGCCCTTGAAGTTCATTGTATTGAATGTGTAGAGAAGTCTAGGCAATTGAATGTTGTGATTAAAGGGTGCTTAAACCCCACCCACTTCCCTGTCAACGCTGCGGAGGGTGGAGGAGCGTGAAGCTTGTTCCGTATGTTCCATTGTTTCGCAGTTCAGTTCTCGTCAAGTTTAGAGAGATAAGAGGAGGGGGTGTCTAGGCGTGGTATTAACGGATTGAGAGGGCGTTCAGACCAAGGTTATCGAGTCGACACCGCTATCCACCCTCAAGGTCGCCTGGACATTGGTCACACCCAGTCTTCTGTTGCTATGCTGATTTTACCTGTGACAATGCAAAATTGGAACATTGATGTCGGTGCAGTTTATCGCATATGCTTATGAAAAATAGGCAAGTTGGAGACGGTTAATAAGTGAATGCTTTGTAGGATCCAGGGCTGTCAACTGTTATCCATTATCTGATATCAGGACTACATTCCACACTCTGTCCTTGCCAGGCTTTGTTTTCAGTCACGTTAAATACCGCAGCGTCTAGCGGTAAGTGTTGAGGGGGAGGCGGTATCGACTTATAAGCCCTTGGTAAAGTATTTCTGGCATGGAAATAAGAAATAAACCAACTTGGGGCCACAACCAAGAACGTGCAAAGCTTTGTTAAGTAACAGAATCTGTTAAACAACTTGATGTCAACATTCACACCACTTTTTCTATCCATTACAGATCTATGTAAATGTACTCATATAAAAAGAGATTCTTCTATTAAAGTTACATTATTCGTGCTACATTTTACCTACTAATGATTTGAAACTAAACAATAAGCGAACTAGTTACACACAACATTTAGAAACAGTATTTAAATCTTAAACCTGGTAACGGGACGGGCTCTAGCGATCCAAAGAAAAAAGAAGACTCGCAAACTTTCAAGCATATTCCTCGGATGACATACGTACACGAGAAAGGTAGGCATGCAACACAGAATATTTCGAAAACAGTTAACGGTACGAAAAAAATGTATTTGACACAAATTGCGTATTTTAATGGCCTCTACTATTTTATAGTCTTTTTTTAAGCTTTGTCTTCTCTTGTGATTTCCCGGTCATGTAAAGCTATAATAAAATTCAATTAGCATGAAGATTACTTCATAGACCATTCACAGAATTGTAGAATACATCTATTTAATTTTTCATACACTAGACCTCAAATATATATTTCAATAAAGTCGTTAGTCAGTTTTGAAGAAATGAAAAATAACGCCATTTTTTTCATTTAAAGGCTAGTTTGAGGTGGGGATTCGTTTTCTTCGTCTGGCATGCATAAACAATGTCTGACTCGAGTATGAAATTTGATATTTATTCCACTTTTCCTTATTGAGCTTCCTATTTGTACACGATCAAATTTTTGTCAAATTCAAAGCTTTACAAAACTTTCCAAGAGTTGTCACAACTTCACAACTTATCTTGTCACATGATCTAAACGATCAAGTGTTTGACAATTATTTGCTGGCTTTGGCCAATGAAGTGTGACTATTTACAGTGCGTCACGAAATCTGCAACATGACTGAAAGCGAAAGGTAAACAAAAATGGCTACCTGGGAGCTACTTGGTTATACGAAAACTAGCCATGTCCTTACGTCGTGGGCTTGGTTGATTACCACAAGATGAAACCGAGAGCTATGAAGAAATTTCTGGGCAGACTTCCGAAGTGTACAATAATGTATTAATGCAATGTTATAGAGTGTAGTTAGTCTATCAAGTCGTATTATTTCCATTGTATTCTTTAACCGTCATCTAAATTAAATTAAATTGAGTTTTATTTATGGACGCTCTTTAACTACTATGGTCCTTAGCGTCCCATTCTATATTGGGCGTGGAAGACAGGTAATTTTGCTCAGAGGCCTCTTTATCACGCATGAGGTTCTACGACACGGGACCACCGGCTTTACTTTCCTTCCGAAGGAAGCCATGCTAAGGATTTTTATGCCCGAAAAACATCCATCGCCCTCCGCCAGGTTTGAACCCGCGACCTTGGGATCTAGAGGCTAGCACGGTACCACTAATCCACGAAGGGCGACTAACCGTAATCTGATTTCATGGGCTATAATACATGAAGGTGCTATTTAACATTACGTAGAGAACAATATTTCATTGCAAATTGCTACATAGTGACGCTAATAGTAATTTGCTTTGCACGTAGTAAATTATCAATGTATTCTGAGGAGGTTAAGTTTGGCAAAGAGACAACTTTAAATACACATTTATGGCATTGTCAAGTGTAGCCAGTTCTTGTCAAGTCTAGTATATCCTTGTAAATATTGAAAAAAACATTTAACAGCTTTTGTTGTAAACTCTTGAATTGAAAAAAAAAGTTTTGTTCATGTACAAGAGGCTTTACAGACAAACAGGCAGACTTGCACACGTACGCGAACGCGGATATTTTTCTAAGTCTCTTTGGGGAGGATTAACTGGATCTCAAAACGTGTATTTCCTGTGAAACCTCAATACAGAATTTTTTGGTCGAAAACAGTACTTCACTTTTCACTACAGGTAGGTGATAGAGATAGAGATATAAAGAAAGAAAGCTTATTTTGATGTTATAGCATGCCTTTATGTAGAACTGCACAGGATTTGAATTAAACAATGGTATGGCATAGATGAGCCGCATTTTGAATGTTATTCGTCCCTTAAATATCCACAAAGTGGCAGGTTGAATGATCCCAAGGGACCGTATAGCTTTTCTGTTTCATCCTCGGAACATTTTACGACACAGCTTTTACAATAGGATACAGACCTGCGGTGTAAACAACAATCGAAAATAACTGACAGAAATGCTAGTAAAATCAAGCTCAAGGCAAAAAGAAATAGTATCTGAGGTCATACAAAAATGCCGCTAGTAAATACAGTGGAATTTTGTCTATATTTTTAGCCTGGCTACGGCTCTTATAATAAATAGTTTCCAAAATATAAAATGTTAACTGAACCAGGGCAGAACAGAAGTTATATCATAAAATCCGCAGCAAAATAACTAAAAGTAGTTATATTGAACTTTTATTCAACGAAAACCAGTAATTTATATACCAAATTAATAGAAAAGTCTAAATGCTGATCGAACCTGTTTTTTTATCATTTGATATTCTACAGACACTTTCAAGACCGATTTATTTTCGACGAAAACCCATTTTTAGACTTAAGTACATGTTTAACTATTTGCCCCGTAAACATCGTTTGGCCTTTTCTCGGGCGGTGACCGGCGATTGCGTCACGCGGTCAGTTTTATCCGTCAGTAGCGTCTCTGAAAGATTTGAATTGTCAGTCCCAGTATTTTCAATTCCTGGCACAAACAACATTTCCCTTCCCATTTTGCAGACTTAGCACGTTCTGTAACAGTTTTGATTTAAACCTCACAAATAGATGAAATTTTGTTATGTTTTGTAAGATTACATTGTGTTAGGGATAACAATCTAAGAACTGAACACGAGTTAACAAAAAACAAAATCGTTTGTGGCATTTTCATCATAAAATGTTGGCAGTGCCATTATTAAAATTGTGGTTATGTTCCTGATTGCTTTCAACAATTTTATTTTTAGCGTTTAACTTTATGAAACACAAGATTTCATGCAGCATGCCCAACGCGAAATATGTTCTGCAGATCCCTGTGGTGTATAAATTTGTAACCATCGATCACAAATAAAGGCTTCCCATTCTCACTTGTTATCGACTCCATGGCTCGTGCACAACTCAGAATGGGAACTATTACGTATGTCCAGTTTGACCTTTATGCTGTATACGACGTAGCAGAAACAGTTCTAAATAGTGCTTTGTTGTGTCTCGTCGCAGAACGCGTTCTGCAGTGTTTGCTGTGTGTTAACAAAGAACCTAAACCTACCCAAGCTACCTAAGCAGGTAGCTATGGACGCAACTGACGTACTGATTATTCATAAACATGTTTACGTGGACGCAACTGACATAGCCCCGAATTCCAAGCCGGCGATGACCATTGTGTTACCCTACTTAGGTACAAATCCGAGAAGGAGCCATTTACCAAGTACCTAATGTCGGATGTTAGATTCGAATCCTCTCTTAGGTGCCATCAAGCTCTGTGATAAAGGACGGCACAGATAAAATAAACGCTAAATGATGTGTATGTGTGTTAATGGAATTTCGGCAGCAATATTGTCAGTTGTCCTTCATTTAGTATTAGCTGGCTTATCCGGACTTGCACGGTTGGCTTTAATCCGAAATTGCAATTTCATTTACCTACTCCCACATTCTTTATGGAATTATTTTACGATGATCTAAGAGATTTTAATGGTGAATCCTCCCCTTTACCAGTTATAACTGTAGTTTTGAAAAATCCTGATATCCATGAAAATGGGTATGGAATATCGACGAATTTATTTCGAATTTCCTAAACCTCTTGACGACAGTCTATCAAATTCCGAAAATCCTTTATCGCCTGTAAGTATATTTTAGCAGTAAAAGAATTATCGGAATGGACGGATAATTTCTAGATAATCTCATATCCGTGTAGCTTCTCTTTGGTACCCGTGGTTACCTAACAACACAATGACTCCATTACTTTCAAATACTACAGAAACCCCTGACATCAACATTAAACGAAATGGGAACAAAACTGTCGCATATGAAGATTCCAGGCACCAAGCTAGACATTTTGGAAATGGTACATAAATAATACGTGACCTCGAGAAAAATAATCTCTATTAATTATAAATACTGTTTGAGTAATGCCTGATCTTATGCCAAACACATTTTTTCTCTTTGTGTAAGCATTTAGCATACGCTGGTAATTAACAGATCACAACGTAGAGACGAGATGCAGAACAACTTTCTTATATAAACACTATCAAGATCTTTTGGCACAAGATATCGCACCGTTATAAGCAGATCGGTTATCCTGTCGTGCTCCGTGGTATAGTGGTTACCATGCTAGTTCCCGAAGTTGTGGGTTCAAACCCGGCGGAGGGCCATGGGTTTTTTCGGGCGTAAAAATCCTTAGCATGGCTTCCTTCGGAAGGAAAGTAAATCCGGTGGTCCCGTGTCGTAGATTTACGGCACGTAAAAGAACCTCAAGCTGATAAAGAGGCCTCTGAGCAAAATTACCGGTGTTTCACGCCCAATATAGAATGGGACGTTAAGAACCACAGCAGTTAAAGAGCGTCCATAAATAAAAACTCAATTTTCCGGTTATCCATTTCTTTCAAAGCTGTCAAATTGTGAGCATCTAGATTATTGCTTGGAATGAAATATCCGCGTCTTTTGTCTTATGTTTAGACACATTTTATGTGGACTAGCAACTCTATAATTAGTCCATGGACATTTCAAGGAAATGTCAAAGCCTTCTTCCAAGCATATTCTGTTATGAATCCAACGTGTACTATTCTATAGTAGTGAAACTTGGACAATGACAAATAGAGATAAAAGCAGATTACAGGCAGCGGAAGGAGATCTTTTTAAGGACAGTATTAGGAGTCACTAGAAGAGAGAGAATGAAGAATGATGACATAAGAAAACAATTAAGGATCTTTAACCTAAATGAAGAAATAGAGCAGAATAGACAAAAGTGGCTAGAACACGTAGAGAGAATGAATGAGGAACGTTACCCAAAAAAAAAATATTCTACTACATACCTAAAGTAAAACGAAATGTCGGAAGACCCAGGAAACTATGGATAAATCAATAAATTAAACATTTGGAGCGCGCAACAAGCCTTAGGAAAGGTTTAATGCTTGGTGAAGAAGAATAAATTTTCCTGCAGCAAATTGATATCCAGTACTGAACATGGTGATGGGTTAGCAGGGCTCTAGTAGTAGTATGCTTTTCCTTACATCTAAAAGGTGGTTCGTGTAGGTGTGACTGGATTTCGGGCTCCTCTTAAGAAGGTTTTACACCAGGTGGTACTTACCTGCCTCCATAGAGAGGAGTGCTTTCATCGTCCGAAAAGTTATTGTCGCTGTCGTCATTGTTGCGGACGGCCGCCATCTTGTCTAGGCTGGCCCTGTAACAGAGAGAGTGGTGAAAGTGTTGACACGAGCATTACATTCTCAATTACACATTTCATCCGGTTTCACGTATCCTGAGTATTATGCGACATAAAGAAATAACATGCGTCAGTTGATTTTATGTAACAACATGCAAAGGAAAGAGAATTCCTAATATGCAAGGGAAAGCCACTAATTAAACAGAGTTTCGGTGTAACTTTGTAACAAATTTGAATTAGAAAGTGCATAATTCTGGAGTTTGTTTCCACACTTAGGTGTAACAAGTCTAGTGGCGGTATACACTAAGAATGCGTCCTATACATGGGATAGATGGAGAATAAGCGTTTGTAAAAATAGTTTGTACAAGAGAAGAGAAAGTCATGTGAGTGCAAAACACCAGATTTTTCATGTAACATTCTTGTCAACATAAGCTATGCATTAAAATATTTCATTGCTGTTTTCTCTCTATTGCAATTCAATGTGAGTATATCCTACTTTTCATTGCTATTTTCTCGCTGTTGATATTTTAATGTGAGTTATGCTTACAGGATTTGCATTGCTGTTTTGTTGCCCGTTATATTTTCATTTTTCTTGTAATGAAATGCCGTTTACGTAGCAGTTTTAACGTTTCACAGATATACAACGAATAAACTTTCCAAAGGGTTTACTGGCAACTTTTAAAGTGTTCTTTAATCTGGAACCACAGATTCTGTAAACTTTCACACTAAAATATGTTTATAGATTTTAAAATTTTATAGCCTAAACAGGAAGAGACCCATAAAAAAAGCCAGGTTCAAGGGTCACATTATGAGATAAAGAAAGCAATTTTTTCCGCAAGGGACCTTTTAAGTGACATAACTAAACCAAACAAATTTGCCTATAATTTCTAAGCCGTTAAAGTTGAAACATGAGATTTGGAGTAATACCTTTCTGTGTTATAAGCGTGTGGTAAGTTTACAGTAGCTAGCATATTAGTGCAGAATTTTACACTTCACTTAATTGGTATCCTTTCAAACTGCCTTTTATGCAGCGTGTAGTGGGCATCAAACTACTTTTACGAAGTTACAGATGTAGATATTGATAATCAGAAGATGGGTGGTTTGGTTAAGAACGAGACAGCTAGTGGGGTTTGAAGTATAAAGTGAGTTGTAGAGGCTGCATAGCACAAGTAATATTTACGTGATATGGAAATCTATTTGTTTTACAATGGGTTGTGCTTAGAAACATCAAAAACATTATTGCATTAAACATTTAAGTTAAAATGTTTATGATATATATATATTACACACACCCAACACGAGCCGAAGGATCTCCAAACACAGCTCCGAGTGTTGGTCGTCGTAAGGAGAAAGGAAGTATTCAGCACATGACATGTTGAGATTTGTTTCTTATGATAGCAATGTACCTTCCTACAACTGTTTACGTATGACGTCAGTGCACACGTGATCAGCACCAGTAGTATAATCCGTGAGCATTAAAGCTATAAAAAACCGCATGATTATTTGCTCTTTAGTGTAAATCCTGTTCGCATAATGGATATTTGATACTGACCAATCCAATTTAAGTTACTTAAATTCATTCACGGAGCATGGGGAATAATTCCCTGTCCTCTACGGAGTCTGGAAGTATGAATGTGGGATTATTTATTAATAAAATCACGTTAAGAAAAGTTACAGTTCGGCGAGTAAAAACGCCATCATCTAAAGTCGAAACCCCCCGATATAACTACAAATGAAACAGTTAAAATAAACTTAATGCACCCAACTCGGTGGTGTGGAGTTAGCATGTCTACCTCACATTACATTAAGAGATCCTAGTTCGAATCTCGGTTAACGGAGTTACTCGCGTAAGGCTGCATTCACAATGAAATGTAAGTGCTAACATAATGGAGCTTAAGCACCATGGGAACACCATTCACAATGCAGCCGTAGTTGTAACCAAAAAGTTTGCACGGGCTTCTAGATCCTTAAACTAATTGCGGAAATGTTCCGAGTGCGCCTTAAGTTTTAAACTGAATAATATAACCAACAATACCAAATAAAGTTTTTATCAATATTTTACAAATAGGTATAAAAAGTAATACATACGCCCAAATGCCGCCCGTAGCGTTAATGACATCACGACTGTTTGACCAGAACATTGAAAAGAGTTGTACAAGTACTATGTAAACTGCAGCAAGTTATATATGTGATGATACAGCTGCACAAGCTATATTAATGCAATGTTCATTATCTCTTTGCGCCTTATGATTTGTGAGCCAAGAAATCTAAGCACAGATGCTGGGATCTCCATTAAATGAAAGAAGGATTCAGTAAGGAGACTATCATAACCTCTTGAGAGAAATGAGAGACATAATTTATGGTGAGACATAATTTGTGTGGCACCACCTAATGGAAGAGTGCATGCATGTACATTAGATGGCTAACGTCTGGCATCGCGATCGTCTGCTGTTAAACAGCAGGCAATGCAAAGAGAAAGAAATGCAGAATTTTTCCTCTATGCACGCAACGCAAGCATAAAGTTTGGAGTTTGCAAACTCTTGCGTGACTCTATGTGAATGCTTCCATCAAATAACACGGATGTAAAGTCTTGCGCTTACATTTCATTGTGAATGGGCCCCTAAGGTTTTTTGCGGCGTTTTCCCTTTTTTGTAAAGACGGATATTGGGTAACTTTAAGCTCTGTGGACTTCGGGCTCATTTGACCACATTTCAAAGAAGAAATTCACCTGATACTCAGCTCACTAAACAATTATCGCAGTTGATCTTCAATTATTCGTAGCTAGTAAACAAAGTTAATGGAAGTCAAGCATTCCTGTGATGGAAATTATATGTATAAGGACATTTAATACAAGAATAATAGAGTAGGCCTTAATATTGCCTGTGAAAACACAAATCGTGATTTCATCTACATAATTTCACTATCGAGGTCATGAAATTATGGATAAGATGGTAATTACTATGACGGTCTTGAACTTTTAACCCGTAAAGAGGTTTTCGTGAATCAAATAATTTAACGTTTAAGCGTATCACAAAACTAGTATTATTTGACTTTGAAATGTATAGCTATACTGAAGTTTACATCATCCTTTGCATTAGTCGCTGAGAACAAAGAGAATTGGAAGGAAGATCAGTTTCTTTGTTTACTGTTGTTGCCACATAGACTTAATCACAGCAAGTGTTCCGTTAATTTGTAAAGGCTTGCTTGCTTGCTTGCTTCACCGCCCACACAGTGTGTTGCAGTTTGGTACGACATTGAGACGCCGAATTGAGGCCACTCGTTTCTCCCCTTTCACTAAACCCTTTGCATTACAAAGCCGTGAACGTTTCTAAATGTCGGCATCGTATGTCTTTGAGAGACTGCACAGTGCAAACAGTAATGCTAACACAAGAGAAATTTTGATTAGAGGAATGCACTTTTAATGATTGGATGCTGCTAAGGACACGAGATGGTTAAGGAACCGAAATGCAGATCTCTACGCTTTTTACTTTCTCTACTACGTACAGTAAGTAGGGGAAGTATTGTATTCCACTCAAAAATTCGATACCGAGATTTCACCGGAAATATATGTTTTGAGACCCCCTGAATCCAAAAATGCATTTTTTGGAAACATGTCCGTGTGTATGTCTGTGTGTCTGTGAACAGCATAGCTCAGAAACGAACAGTCGGATAAACACCAAACTTGGTATTTAGGTTCAGTATCTTCCAGAGATGCGACACGAAGGTTTTCAAGAAAATCCCCCACCCCAGATTACCCTTTACATGGAACATTTTTCGAAAATTTTAATTTTCTCAAAAATGGCCCTAACGATTTTGATTAAAATATCATATGTTTAAGATATTTTCATGACAAATTAAATGTATATCTTGAATTTTCTGGGAATGTCTCCAAAAGTATTGTTCATTGTGAACGACTTTTGCATAACTGGTAAACCATAAGAGATAGACAAAATTTTACTACACAAAAAATGTAGATCGCGTTAAAATACACAATTTATGCCATATTCATTTTTTTTGTTGAGTGAACCATTTTCGAGATATTGCTTGTTATTCCCTTAAAATTTTCAATACTTATTTTCTCACATGGGAATTCGTTATTCATTTTTACTTTCTCTACTACGTATAGTAAGTAGGGGAAGTATTGCATTCGACCCAAAAATTCGATACCGAGATTTCACCGGAAATACATGTTTTGAGACTCCCTGAATCCAAAAAAAGCATTTTTGGAAACATGTCCGTGTGTGTGTCTGTGTGTGTGTGTCTGTGTGTGTGTGTCTGTGTGTCTGTGAACAGCATAACTCAGAAACGAACAGTCGGATAAAAACCAAACTTGGTATTTAGGTTCAGTATCTTCCAGAGATGCGACACGAAGGTTTTCAAGAAAATCCTCCCACCCCAGACTACCCTTTACATGGAACATTTCTCGAAAATTTTAATTTTCTTAAAAATGGCTCTAACGATTTTGATTAAAATATCATATGTTTAAGGTATTTTCATGACAAATGAAATGTATATCTCGAATTTTCTGGGAATGTCTCCAAAAGTGTTCTTCATTCTGAACGACTTTTGCATAACTGGTAAACCATAAGAGATAGACAAAGTTTTACTGCACAAAAAATGTAGATCGCGCTACAATACACAATTTATGTCATATACATTTTTTTTGTTGAGTGAACCGTTTTCGAGATATTGCTTGTTATTCCCTTAAATTTTCCAATACTTATACTTTTTCTCAAATTCGTTACTCATTTTTACTTTCCCTACTACGTATAGTAAGTAGGGAAAGTATTGTATTCCACCCAAAATTTCGATACCGAGATTTCACCGGAAATACATGTTTTGAGACTCACTGAATCCAAAAAAATCATTTTTGGAAACATATCCGTGTGTGTGTCTGTCTGTGTGTCTGTGTGTCTGTGAACAGCATAACTCCAAAACGAAGAGTCGGATAAACACCAAACTTGGTATTTAGGTTCAGTATCTTCCAGAGATGCGACACGAAGGTTTTCAAGAAAATCCCCCCACCCCAGACTACCCTTTACATGGAACATTTTTCGAAAATTTTAATTTTCTCAAAAATGGCTCTAACGATTTTGATGAAAATATCATATGTGTAAGATAATGTCATGAGAAATGAAATGTATATCTCGAATTTTCTGGGAATGTCTCCAAAAGTATTCTTCATTGTGAACGACTTTTGCATAACTGGTAAACCGTAAGAGATAGACAGAATTTTACTACACAAAAAATGTAGATCGCGTTAAAATACACAACTTATGTCATATACATTTCTTTTGTCGAGTGAACCGTTTTCGAGATATTGCTTGTTATTTCCTTAAATATTTCAATACTTATACTTTTTCTCAAATTCGTTATTCATTTTTTTATGTCCTGGACATGCAAAGAGAATGAAATACGCCACATAGCAACCAGCGTTAAAATATTTGACTATCGCTTATAACCTACCATATTCCCGTTGCATCTACAAGAAAATTACCAATAAGATTGACATCTCGATATCTCGATTAACATGAAGCATATGGAGAATAGGCGTTTGTAAAAATAGATTGTACAAGAGTAGAGAAAGTCATGTGAGTGTAACACATCAGATTTTTTTATGTCCTGGACATGCAAAGAGAATGGAATGCGCCACATAGCAACCAGCGTTAAAATATTTGACTATCGCTTAAAACCTACCATATTCCCCTTGCATCTACAAGAAAATTATCAATAAGATTGACATCTCGATATCTCCATTAACATGAAGCATATGGAGAATAAGCGTTTGTAAAAATAGTTTGTACAAGAGTAGAGAAAGTCATGTGAGTGTAACACATCAGATTTTTTTATGTCCTGGACATGCAAAGAGAATGGAATGCGCCACATAGCAACCAGCGTTAAAATATTTGACTATCGCTTAAAAGCTACCATATTCCCCTTGCATCTACAAGAAAATTATCAATAAGATTGACATCTAGATATCTCCATTAACATGAAGCATATGGAGAATAAGCGTTTGTAAAAATAGTTTGTACAAGAGTAGAGAAAGTCATGTGAGTGTAACACATCAGATTTTTTATGTCCTGGACATGCAAAGAGAATGGAATGCGCCACATAGCAACCAGCGCTTAAATATTTGACTATCGCTTAAAACCTACCTAATTCCCCTTGCATCTACAAGAAAATTAGCAATAATATTGACATCTCGATATCTCGATTAACATGAAGCATATGGAGAATAAGCGTTTGTAAAAGTAGTTTGTACAAGAGTAGAGAAAGTCATGTGAGTGTAACACATCAGATTTTTTTGTCTTGGATATGCAAAGAGTATTAATCTGTGGCAAAGAGAATGGTGCTACACCTAGCAACCATCTATTAAGAGATATGCATGTGCTTAAAGGCTACTGTATTTCTATATTGCCCTTGTAAATATATATTCCCCTTACATCTACAAGAAACTTAGCAATAAGATAGAGTCTGCAAATGTTTATCTCGATTATTATGAAGTAGATGGAGAAATAGCGTTTGTAAAAATAGTTTGTACAAGAGTTGAGAAAGTCATGTGAGTGTAACACATCAGATTTTTTTCATAAATATTGTTTATTAAGTCTGTGTCGACATGTCGTAATTGACAGGAATCTTTATATTAATCTTCTTTCCTATTACATTTGCTTTTTTTTCTTTAATTCTTTCTTTTCTTTCCTCTCCCACCGTCTACGCTCCTCCATTACCTTTCCTTTACTTGTGCTCAACTGTTTTCAATTTGTCCCTCCTCACCCATCTTTGTTCTTCTCTCCTCAGCTTTGACTGTTAGTAGTCTCCCTTCATCACTTCTCTTCTTCCTCTTGTCTTTTTTGCTATTCGGAACGTTTCCCTATTCTTTTCAACTCCTGCAAACTTGATCTTTTATCTCCAACTCTCCCCTAGCTTTTTTGCTCCATTTATATCTCGCCTTTAATCTCAGGTCATATCGGTGACTTTGCCTTAGAAACAATTGAGTTCACTCTTTACTATTTTGTTAATCTTTGGGTTTGTTTCAAGTTGGGTTTTCTTTATAAATATTAAATTCACACAGATACACACATTTACACTCATTTTCTTTTTTTAGTCTGCCTCGTATGAGTTAGTTTAGTAAAACACTAAAGCATACTTTCCCCTTAGCATGAAGTTTGCATTCTTTGTTATTCAAAACGAAGAAAGACAGAATGGTAAAAGAAAACTGCATATGCTACTCCGTTCATTCCGTGCACGTGTTGACCCCATTATAATAAAATTTCACTGTATTTGGTGCTCAAAAAGTGAAGCTATTCATATAGTAGACATAAAACATAAAATAATATTATATTTAAAACGCAAAACCGATCTTGTGTAATTTAAGTGAGAATTCGAAGACCCTTATTTGTGACTTTTTTGTCATGTTTTAGATGATAAGCGTTTTACTTACTTCAAAAGCTTTTATTATCTAGATAGTCAAGAAATCCTAAAAATGTAAACTATTTCCATATAAGGCATTAAAATGGAATTAAAAATTTCGGTCATGTGCAATAAACTTCACACTTTGATTGACAACATTCGGAATAGAAGAACGGGAATGAAATTCTGTTTGAATTTGCTTATAATATATAGTAAACTTACTTTAAATTGCTGTTACATGCTTTATTAAAATTCTTGGTAACTGTCTGACATAAATTTATGGAATAGTTTAATAACGCAACACGCCATCTGTCGCAGAAAATAAAAACCTCTTTAATATTCAGCATCCTTTGCCTCAGACCGCATGGACATGTGAACAGAGAGTAGTATTGTAGATGATAAACGGTTTGCACTTCCAAGTCCTGGATGGGGGTGCTAATGGGACGCTGTTCGCTAGACCAACAGCGGCTACTTCTCACTCACGTAACTCCACAATTGGCCTCAAGGACCTCATGAGCCTGTGTGTACACCCCGTACCGGAGTATGAGACAAATCCCATATTGGTACCAAAGATCGCATCCGTAGGGACAGTCAAGGAAGTTGTTGGTATGGAGGAAATTCACTGAAAATATTCTAGCATTCTTAGAGGACGTCTTATATAGATGCTCAATCCTACATCTACTCTTGGAAACAGAATACGTGGCCTATTTCCCTAGATCAGGACGGTGTTTTTTCTTTCGTAAGGTTACCACACTTATATAACCAACGCTAGATCAGCTCTTATCACCTGTCTGACTGATTTGAAACAAATCACAAGAAACAAACATGAACCACTGACCAATGTTATACTCCGTTTCAAATTAGAAACCAAGTAGGGATCAGAAATAAACTCTCTTAATGAATTCTACTTTAATTGGTGCAAATAAGTAGAGATGGCTAGTTCAGTGTAACATCGTTAACGACTCGACCTTGAAGAGAGGGATAGGTGAGAAATGAGTTACCTGCAGCAGTGAAAGACGCAACAGTCACTTTATTTATGTCATATGTTTCTTCTGAAGAGATATACAAACGAAATTTAAAATTATCGAATTATTGCCACCCAAAAGGGCATTATTTCGATGCATTAGCCAATTTAAATAATTAGCTTGGTCCATAAGCTTCAGGTATCAGCATAACTATTATTATTATTATTATTATTATTATTATTATTATTATTATTATTATGAAAGGATAAGGTCATCTTGCTTATTTCGAATTCAAGACGTTAAAACTAGTCGTGCCATCTGGTTAAGAGTTTTTCTCCTTTGCTATGCCTCTTGACAAGTAGAAAAATATAGTCTTTAGTAATCTGGAATATATTATTTCTATTATTATTACTAAAATTATCATTATTACCATTATTATTATTATTCATAACACCAATATGATCTTGGTAGTTAAAGCGCTGTTTCATAAATGACTGTTATCCTCACGTTATTAATATTATAATGATTATTATTAACTCAACGACACTCAACTGGTAAGAACATATACAGAATGGACCATTTAAGTTGAGACTGTGCAATATCTCCAAAACTAAGCGTTGTAGAAAGAAATGTCTTGAATAAAAGCTGCTTGATACCATGGGGGAACGTAAGCGCCATTAGTCGTGTTTTATTTAGAGGATGTTGTGATGGTCATTTTATGGTCCATTTAATTTGACCGTAATTGTAGGTTCCCATTTAAAAAAAATTAAATTGACCCTAAAATGACTAGCATAACTTCCTCCCAACAAAATACGACTAATGACATTTACTTTCACCCAAAATATCAAGCAACTTTTATTAAAGACATTTCTTTTTAAAACACTTAGTACTGGAGATATTGTACAGTCTCAACTTAAATGGTCCACCCTGTACAGCAATACGGGATATCGTAAACAGCTTGTCAGTCAAATGGCTAAAATTATGCACGAGGGGAAAAGTAAAGGTGGCGTTTGAAAAGGCGAAGTTACCATGCCAATACCAACTTAAATGGACCACTATTTCTGCTCCCAACTGTGCCTTTAAGGCAATAATGGGTATAAACACTAACCACAGGTATTGTCATCATCTTCTGTCAAGAGTAGCTTTTGATGGGGAGCAAAGTTGTGGGTTGCTTTTATAACCAACATTTGAGAGAATTATGATTAAAAATTCCTGGAGTTAAGTGCACGAACAGGGAACGTGTCTACAGTTAAAAGAGTATTAAAGAAAGGGCCATCAAATTCTCCAGCTAATAAATGCACCAGACTACCTTGAAGTGAAAACCGGAGAATGTCATGTAAGAACCTTGAAGGCAGTGTTCCAGCATCGAATGGGTGTATCATTGGAGCAGTATTCAAGTTACTAGCAGGCTCTCTAGCGTTTCACAGTGCAGCTACAGTTTGCTTTGTCTATGAATCTCGGTCCACCAACCGCAGGAATACAGACACTTACTGACGCTTTGTCTGTCTGTGAATAGCATAGCTCAAAAGTCTGATGTGTTACATTTCACATGCCTTTTTACTTTCCCTACTACGTATAGTAAGTAAGGGAAGTCTTGTATTCCACCCAAAAATTCGATACCGAGATTTCACCGGCAATACATGTTTTGAGACCCCCTGAATCAAAAAAAAAATTTTGGGAAACATGTCTCTGTGTGTGTCTGTGTGTCTGTGAACAGCATAATTCAGAAACGAACAGTCGGATAAACACCAAACTTGGTATTTAGGTTCAGTATCTTCCAGAGATGCGACACGAAGGTTTTCAAGAAAATCCCCCACACCAAATTACCCTTTACATGGAACATTTTTCGAAAATTTAAATTTTCTCAAAAATGGCTCTAACGATTTTGATTAAAATATCATATGTTTAAGATATTTTTATGACAAATGAAATGTATATCTCGAATTTTCTGGTAATGTCTCCAAAAGTATTCTTCATTGTGAACGACTTTTGCATAACTGGTAAACCATAAGAGATAGATAAAATTTTACTATACAAAAAATGTAGATCGCGTTAAAATAGACAATTTATGTCATACATTTTATGTTGTTGAGTGAACCATTTTCGAGATATTCCTTGTTATTCCCTTAAATTTTTCAATACTTTATTTTCTAAAATGGGAATTCGTTATTCATTTTTGTCTTGGATATGCAAAGAGTATTAATCTGTAGCAAAGAGAATGGTGCTGCATCTAGCAACCAGCTATTAAGATATATGTCTATGCTTAAAGGCTGCTGTATTTCTATATTGCCCCTGCAAATACAAAACAAGGGGAACATAGTGATAGTCAAATATTTTTAGAACTGATCGCTATGTGTAAAATATAATTCTCTTTGCATGTCAAAAGATCGTTTCTGCAAATGTTTATCTCGATTAATATGAAATAGATGGAGAAGTTTGTAAAAATATTTTGTACAAGAGTAGAGAAAGTCATGTGAGTGTAACACATCAGATTTTTTTATGTCCTGGACATGCAAAGAGAATGGAATGCGTCACATAGCAACCAGGGCTTAAAAGATTTGACTATCGCTTAAAGCCCACCATATTCCCCTTGCACCTACAAGAAAATTAGCAATAAGATTAACATCTCGACTAACATGAAGCATATGGAGAATCAGCGTTTGTAAAAATAGTTTGTACAAGAGTAGAGAAAGTCATGTGAGTGTAACACATCAGAATTTTTTTTAGTTTCATTCATATCCCGCCTTTAACTACATTGGTCTTATCGGCGGTCTTTCCTTTGGAACTTATTGCCTATTGGCAATGGTGTTAACTAGTATTCTCTTGTCGTTGGTTTTATTGCACTTTTGGGGGTTTTAATCATTAGAACATACACACATTCACACTCTCATTCATACTTCCAGACTCTGGGGACGATAGGGAATAATCTTGGCTAGAGAAAAATTCCCAACCCCCCGGTCGGGAATCGGATCAGGAACCCCTCGCACAGCAGGAGGCCATTTTATTTCACTAAAAAATGGACTTTCTAGATATGTTGTAAACCGGGATATATTGCACTGATTTGGAAACCACTCAACTTTAGCACGGAACGAAAACATTCTTCTGATATCTTAACACAGTAGTACCAAAGCCATCTAAAGTACAGTTTCTGTTGTTGTCACCTTTGGCGATATTGTCTAAGATATTGTTACATGATGGATAGATGGCCTAAAAGTTCACATGAAAATTAAATTAATTTCTAATACCCAGTAATGTAGATTGAGGGGACGTATACTTGGCTGCGGAGGACCGAAACGTGGCGAGGAGGTTAAGAGGAAGGCGTAGGTTTTTCACTGTACAAAATCCATAACACAAATCTACTCGCACATTCCTAGATTTATTTCCCAACCATTTGGGGTTGCTACATTATTAAAAATGGAAGGTAGGAGGAGATGTTCGCCGATCCAAAGCGCAGCTTACACACGCGGTCGGTTCTCACGGAATCCTAACTGAGACAGAAGCTATATTTCCCCACTACTCATGGCTAGCAAAAGCTACCAGCCAAGAGTAACGTAAACAACAATGTGTCTAGTAATGACAATGTAGAACAATAATGTAACCCCCCAAATTATTAATACGCCACAATATGCGGCGTGAATATACCTCAATCGGTGATATGATTAGAGTGTATCTACTTCCTATAACTTAGAAATATGTTATTATTTGAACGAAGCTAATTTTGCTATTAATTACTTTCTGTACTACGTATAGTAAGTAGGGGAAGTATTGTATTCCGCCCAAAAATTCGATACCGAGATTTCACCGGAAATATGTGTTTTGAGACCCCCTCAATCCAAAAAAGCATGCCCGTGTGTGTGTCTGTGTGTGTGTGTGTGTGAACAGCATAACTCAGAAACTAACAGTCGGATAAACACCAAACTTGGTATTTAGGTTCAGTATCTTCCAGAGATGCGACACGAAGTTTTACAAGAGAATCCCCCACCCCAGATTACCCTTTACATGGAACATTTTTAGAAAGTTTTTATTTTCTCAAAAATGGCTCTTAACTATTTTGATTAAAATATCATATGTTTAAGATATTTTTATGACAAATGAAATGTATATCTTGAATTTTCTGGGAATGTCTCCAAAAGTATTCTTCATTGTGAACGACTTTTGCATAACTGGTAAACCATAAGAGATAGACAAAATTTTACTACACAAAAAATGTAGATCGCGTTAAAATACACAATTTATGTCATACATTTGTTTTTTGAGTGAACCATTTTCGAGATAGTGCTTGTTATTCCCTTAAATTTTCTAATACTTTCTCTCAAATGGGAATTCGTTATTCTTTTTTTTTTTTACGTACTGGACATGCAAAGAGAATGGAATGCGCTCTTAAAATATTTGATTATCGCTTAAAGCCTACCATATTCCCCTTGCACCTACAAGAAAATTAGCAATAAGATTAACATCTCGATTAACATGAAGCATATGGAGAATAAGCGTTTGTAAAAATAGTTTGTACATGAATAGAGGAAGTCATGTGAGTGCAACACATCAGATTTTTTTTACATTGTTTTAGCAAACGGAGGTTCAGACCCCAAAACCCACCTGGCTACGTCTCTGGTTCTGATATTAGCATTTGAATGCGCGTTCCGTGTGCTATTTTCAACTAAACACTTACTGCTTAGTTTAAAATCTGAACAAAATTATCGTATAGTGTAATCTGGGTGGAAGAAACGCTTATCACGTGTTACAATATATGAAGCATGTTTGTGAATTTATAATACGCAGAAAAAGTTATGTCAACGTACCATATCAGATATTACCCTGCTTTGAGAATGTTATTTTGTTTCCCTGAAAATTACGGCTGAAATTATATCACCTTATTTTATATTTGATTGTTGTCTCAGCCTTCTAGTGCTATAAAATGTGATTTAACAGAAGCAATTTATTTCTATGCAGATATATAACTTGAAGTGTGGATTTAGAAGTAAGCTTTCATGTAGAATAAGAAAGTGAGATGGTGAGTTGTGATCCAGATGTTACCGTTACAGCTAATACGCCATTTGCTAAGGCGCACCTTGAAGTTGCTGGCCTTGGCGGCGTTGATCACTTGGTAACGGTTCTGTACAACTTGGCTGCCAAACACGGGCTCCAGATATTATGTAGATATGAAGCCTGACCCTCGCCAACACGGCATTTAGCGCTTAAATATTCACCAGGTGGGCTGCTTGGTAAAAGAGTAGACGAGTTTGTCTTAATCACTTTCTTTACCACCTGAATACCTAAAGTAGAGGAGGAATTACATTTGATCCAAAAATCTGATACAGATCTTTCAGTAGTCATGTAAGGTTTGAAGGACCAAATAGAAATATTCATGCGCGTGTTAATGTTCAAAATTGGTAGACAAAGTACAGTTTTCGAAATGTAAAATCGAATGTCATAGCCGGGATATGAGCCACGGATCTTCTGCTTTCCGTGTCGTTCTAATTGAGCTACCATGGCAACATGCCGGTACGGCACTAAATTCCCCAATTGACTCGCACTTTTTCCGGTAAACGACAAGCCGTTCTCAAACTCATTTTGAGACAACATACCACAATGCAGACTTACAAACTCGTAAGTCCCGATTAAATGTCGTACCTGCATGTTGCCATGGTAACTCAGTGGTAGTAGCAACGACACGGAAAGCTGAGGATCCGTGGTTCAAATCCCGGTTATGGCATTGCATTTTTATGGTTGTATGGATTTTACCGCGGTGAACGGTCATTTGTGGTGCATCGATGCCGGTAAAAGTTTATCGAGGGTTTTACCGCGGTTAAATCTGACCGGCCATGAACGGCCGGTTTTCGCCGATTATTTCCAACTCTTGTGCTGAAATGTTAAAATGGCGGAACGATATAGTTAGAATTTCCAACAAATAGATACACTCCATTTCACCAATGAATTACATCCTGATAAAGTAGTTTAATGTACTTTGTCATTTTTAATGCTTAAGACCTTTTTTTTCCTGCGACAGGTGCCTTAAATATCCTGACCCAAGACGTAACAAAAATCCACACAATCACGGCGTTACATAGCATAATTATATCAGTTGAAGCATAGTTGCAAGAACAAGGCAGAAATAAGAGGAGTAATGAATGGGTTTAGTGCAATTAATACATTTTCAAGAATATTATGTACTTTAATTGCACAGATATAGGAATCCGGTAACCTGAGGAGGGTTCAAATCTTATTTGGGAGTATTTTTTTCTTTTTTTATTCTGCCTATTTTTTCAGTAAGTGAATATCGACTAAGGTAGCTGGAATGTAGTCAGTGTGGAAAGAAAGAAAGAAAAAGGTCTATAAAGTTCAGCATATTTTTCTAATCAGTTGTAAGGCTAACTTTTCCTACGTGTCCATCTTAAAGTTATTGCTTCTATCTCTATACTTTCAATCTTTTCTTAAGAATTTCACGTTAAATTTAATAAACAGAAGGTAATCTTTGGTCTGCTTTTGCTTTCCGCCATTGCACGCTGAACTACATGCATACGCTTCAGCAAAGAGGTAGAACAGGTGAAAAACAGAGGACATGGTGTACATCCGGGTGCGTTCAGTAGAGTTTGCCTGCAATGAACGGTGCGCTCAACCAAGGTGAGCGCCTGCCAGGTAACCACGGTCACCTAAACAGCGGTGAACATTGGTGCACGTAAAAGAACCTCAAGCCTGATAAAGAGGCCTCTGAGCAAAATTACCGGTTTTTCACGCCCAATATAGATTGGGACGCTAAGAACCACAGCAGTTAAAGAGCGTCCATAAATAAAACTCAATTTAATTTAAACCGCTGTTTGATGATTACCTCCGTCAAATTCTTACCGCGGTAAGATGAAGATCCCTGGAGCATTTGTTTAACGAGAATGGTGCACACGGCCATAAGTCTGATTCTACCTTTCCAACCTTAGCCTGCACACGGCATGTGTGAAAGAATAATTTATTATAAATAATAATTTATTAATGTTAATTTAAATAAAATCCATTACCAGCATTTCTAAGCATTATTTAATTGCAAGATAATGCAGTAAACAAATACGTGCATTGTCAGTGAGCATGGTCGTTCCCGGCAGCGCTGTAGTAGCGCTGCTGCCTGCGGTGCGAGAGAACCCGGTTTAATGTATGCTTGGGAACTAATTGAAAAGTAATTGATCTGGTCTCGGAAATCACACCTAAGTGTCCTTATTTTCCTGAGTGCAGAGAGAGAGAAAGAAAATTTGCAACGAACTGGTTGCTGTAAGCTATTAAAAGGTTCTCCTGTGTGTTAATAATGGCTGAGTGTAACTAGAGATGACACCTAAAACAGAAAATAAATAACCTAAAAACGAGAATTCCCCTAAAAAGAAATTTGGAGTCGTTTGATTGGAAGAGGAAGTGATTAAACATTCAATACAATCTGTGCCATTTTATCCACTCTGGCGAGTAAGTATAAGTTGGTGTAAATGATTATAATTGTATTTTTAATGATTGAGCCGGTATTCAGTTTTATCCAGAGAATCTTCGTCACTATTCACATTGAAAATATTCTTAGAATACTTCGTAATATGTAGGCATATTACAACCTGCTCTTCCATAAGGATTCCAGGGGAATGTTTTCATGAAATTACCCAACACCAACCAACACGGAAAATGTTTATTCCTCCCTGAGAATTAGTACCAAATTCATTAAAATATATGTTTGAGATAATGTCACGATTAATGAAATGTATATCTCGAACCTTTTATGCATAGCCTGAGATTCATTATCATGTAATGTCTCGTGTATATGTGAGAAACTATAGAAGATATACAAAAACTTGCTACAGGAAAAAAATCTGAGCTCATTAAAATATACAATTTGCACCAAATAACTCTTTTCGTATCATTAGCCGTTGTTATATGGTTATGTTTTCCAAGTCTGCATATATACATAATGTATCGAAACATGAGAATGCGCGATCCTGCTTGTTTTCCGCATGAGCTCAACACTAACGAAAGTTCAACATGTGATATAAACAGTTGAATTATGTTCTCGCATCGTGCATATAACGACCTCCCTGTTCCCTAATTTGAAAGAATCTTGATTAACGTAGAGTGGAGAGAAGGATAGTTTAGTACCTGTGAAAGGGCCGTGAGTAGAGACGTGTGAGTGTTACGCATAATATTTTTTTGTTTAAATAGTTGCATATTACCACTAAATTATATCAGAGTTTGATGAAAATATCAAAGAATTAAAGCCACTATGGTAGTGTAGGGATATCATTCTTCTCTCTCATGCTGTGGGATCAGGTTAGAATGTCGGTTAAGTTGTTTGGCTGAATTTTTATTCGGGGTATTCCTCATTAATTATGATATGTATCAGATTGTCTTATCTCTGTCAGTCTCCAATCTCATTTCCGCATTAATTCTTTCATTCATTGTCCGTCCAATTAAAGGCGCAAAACATACAAAAATGCACAAATAAACAACTTGGATTTTATATTCTTACAAATCTGGTGGATTCCTCTCAAAAACTAGCACCTCATAGCCAGCAGGATTTGAATCTCTACCGTGAGTGATTAATGCTTCCTTAAGATGTATAATGGAACCTTAGGATAATATGTTGAAAAGTATTTTATAACTGAGGATCTGAGTTTGTAACCCGTATAAAGTACAACATACTAGCGATTATTTAATAGTGGCGTCATCAGAAAATGGACCAATGAGATGAAAGAGAATGTTGAATTTTGACGAATAACAGCCGGATATCGCAGTGAAATTACCAAATCTCTTTACCGCCGCGACTTGCATTTGTCTTCTATTTCACTCTAAAATTAATCGATATTCGTCTGCTACAAGATGGCTTGAAAAGGTTATACAATTATTATTATTTTTTAAGTCGACTTTAGGAGAATCATATTTAAATTTTCGTTTTATTCGTTAAACAGTCCTAATAAATATCACTCGAGATTCTGAGCTTTCCAGATAAATTCACTCCGTTCATGAAGTTCTTCGTAGTGTCAGACCTTCTTGTGATGTTATTTGTGATAATGAGAGCACCTTTATGTCAGTGATAGAGTAGGGTCATTCTTTTGGTTTTAAATTACCGAAGCTTCCTTCTTTTGTTTTCTCAATGTCGCTAACGATGAGCATCGTAACGAAGTAGGTACTAATTAAATTACGAAATTCTCCTTCCATATTTTCATCTTCTAATTACGACATGGCCATTTTATCAAAACAAACTGAGACTCCTTTAATTAGTTCGAATAACTGCACTTTTAACAAGTTGTACATTTTACTAATGTGTACTCCAAAAGGAGATAAATATTAAACATAAAGTTGGTTTCTAATTACAAATGGATTTCTGTTATGTGTACCTAATAACGAGAGAAAAGCGTTGCACGTGCAATTACTACTGTGAAAACTGTATTTCGTTTTTCTCTGTTGGCTGACAGTAATCAATATTCACCTATTACAGCAATTATTAACATTTTATGAGCGAAATAGGAGAATTTTATTTAAATTCTTATTTCATTCATTACATAATCCTAATAAATATCACTCAAGTGTCTCGGCCTTCCAAATAAATTCACTCAATACGTTCGTACAACAATCTCGGAGGCTAGCCCCGTAGCTCAGTCGGTAGAGCACCTGTCTGCTGTGTGAGGGTCCCGGGTTCGATTCTCGGTTTTCTCTAACCAAGATTATTCCCTATCTTTCCCAGAGTCTGGAAGTATGAATGAGAGTGTGTATGTGATCTAATGATGAAACCGGAAAGTGCAACGAGTTAACAGCATTGCCTTAGGCAATAAGGCCGCCGATAAGAACAATGTAGTTAAAGCCGGGGTATAAATGGAACTTAAAAAAAACTGATGTGTTACACTCACATGACTTTCTCTACTCTTGTACAAACTATTTTTACAAACGATTATTCTCCATATGCTTCATGTTAATCCAGATGTTAATCTTATTGCTAATTTTCTTGTAGATGCAAGGGGAATATGGTAGGTTTTAAGCGACAGTCAAATCTTTTAAGCGTTGGTTGCTATGTGGCGCATTCCATTCTCTTTGCATGTCCAGGACATAAAAAAAATTCTGATGTGTTACACTCACATAACTTTCTCTACTCTTGTACAACCTAATTTTACAAACGCCTATTCTCCATATGCTTCATGTTAATCGAGATATCGAGATGTCAATCTTATTGGTAATTTTCTTGTAGATGCAAGGAAAATATGGTAGCTTTTAAGCGATAGTCAAATATTTTAACGCTGGTTGCTATGTGACGCATTCCATTCTCTTTGCATGTCCAGGACATAAAAAAAATGAATAACGCATTTGAGAAAAAGTATAAGTATTGGAAAATTTAAGGAAATAACAAGCAATATCTCGAAAACGGTTCACTCAACAAAAGAAATGTATATGACATAAGTTGTGTATTTCAACGCGATCTACATTTTTTGTGTAGTAAAATTTTGTTTATCTCTTATGGTTTACCAGTTATGCAAAAGTCGTTCACAATGAAGAATACTTTTGGAGACATTCCCAGAAAATTCGAGATATACATTTCATTTCTCATGACATTACCCTAAACATATGATATTTTCATCAAATTCATTAGAGCCATTTTTGAGAAAATTAAAATTTTCGAAAAATGTTCCATGTAAAGGGTAGTCTGGGGTGGGGGGATTTTCTTGAAAACCTTCGTGTCGCATCTCTGGAAGATACTGAACCTAAATACCAAGATTGGTGCTTATCCGATTGTTCGTTTTTGAGTTATGCTGTTCACAGACACACACACAGACACACACACACACACACACACACACACAGACACACACAGGACATGTTTCCAAAAATGCTTTTTTTGGATTCAGGAGGTCTCAAAACGTGTATTTCCGGTGAAATCTCGGTATCGAATTTTTGGGTGGAATGCAATACTTCCCCTACTTACTATACGTAGTAGAGAAAGTAAAAATCTGATGTGTTACACTCACATGACTTTCTCTACTCTTGTACAAACTATTTTTACAAACGCTTATTCTCCATATGCTTCATGTTAATGGAGATATCGAGATGTCAATCTTATTGCTAATTTTCTTGTAGATGCAAGGGGAATATGGTAGCTTTTAAGCGATGGTCAAATATTTTAACGCTGGTTGCTATGCGGCGCATTCCATTCTCTTTGCAAGTCCAGGACATAAAAAATCTGATGTGTTACACTCACATGACTTTCTCTACTCTTGTACAATCTAATTTTACAAACGCCTATTCTCCATATGGTTCATGTTAATGGAGATATCGAGATGTCAATCTTATTGCTAATTTTCTTGTAGATGCAAGGGGAATATGGTAGCTTTTAAGCGATGGTCAAATATTTTAACGCTGGTTGCTATGCGGCGCATTCCATTCTCTTTGCAAGTCCAGGACATAAAAAATCTGATGTGTTACACTCACATGACTTTCTCTACTCTTGTACAATCTAATTTTACAAACGCCTATTCTCCATATGGTTCATGTTAATCGAGATATCGAGATGTCAATCTTATTGGTAATTTTCTTGTAGATGCAAGGGAAATATGGTAGCTTTTAAGCGATAGTCAAATATTTTAACGCTGGTTGCTATGTGGCGCATTCCATTCTCTTTGCATGTCCAGGACATAAAAAAAATGAATAACGCATTTGAGAAAAAGTATAAGTATTGGAAAATTTAAGGAAATAACAAGCAATACCTCGAAAACGGTTCACTCAACAAAAGAAATGTATATGACATAAGTTGTGTATTTTAACGCGATCTACATTTTTTGTGTAGTAAAATTTTGTCTATCTCTTATGGTTTACCAGTTATGCAAAAGTCGTTCACAATGAAGAATACTTTTGGAGACATTCCCAGAAAATTCGAGATATACATTTCATTTCTCATGACATTATCTTAAACATATGATATTTTCATCAAAATCGTTAGAGCCATTTTTGAGAAAATTAAAATTTTCGAAAAATCTTCCATGTAAAGGGTAGTCTGGGGTGGGGGGATTTTCTTGAAAACCTTCGTGTCGCATCTCTGGAAGATACTGAACCTAAATACCAAGTTTGGTGTTTATCCGACTGTTCGTTTTTGAGTTATGCTGTTCACAGACACACACACACACAGACACACACACAGACACACAGACACACACACAGACACACACACGGACATGTTTCCAAAAATGCTTTTTTTGGATTCAGGAGGTCTCAAAACATGTATTTCCGGCGAAATCTCGGTATCGAATTTTTGGGTGGAATGCAATACTTCCCCTACTTACTATACGTAGTAGAGAAAGTAAAAAATGAATAACGAATTTGAGAAAAAGTATAAGTATTGGAAAATTTAAGGGAATAACAAGCAATATCTCGAAAACGGTTCACTCAACAAAAGAAATGTATATGACATAAGTTGTGTATTTTAACGAGATCTACATTTTTTGTGTAGTAAAATTTTGTCTATCTCTTATGGTTTACCAGTTATGCAAAAGTCGTTCACAATGAAGAATACCTTTGGAGACATTCCCAGAAAATTCGAGATATACATTTCATTTCTCATGTCATTATCTTAAACATATGATATTTTAATCAAAATCGTTAGAGCCATTTTTGAGAAAATTAAAATTTCCGAAAAATGTTCCATGTAAAGGGTAGTCTGGGGTGGGGGGATTTTCTTGAAAACCTTCGTGTCGCATCTCTGGAAGATACTGAACCTAAATACCAAGTTTGGTGTTTATCCGACTGTTCGTTTTTGAGTTATGCTGTTCACAGACACACACACACACAGACACACACACAGACACACAGACACACACACAGACACACACACGGACATGTTTCCAAAAATGCTTTTTTTGGATTCAGGAGGTCTCAAAACATGTATTTCCGGTGAAATCTCGGTATCGAATTTTTGGGTGGAATGCAATACTTCCCCTACTTACTATACGTAGTAGAGAAAGTAAAAATGAATAACGAATTTCCTAGAAAAAGTATAAGTATTGGAAAATTTAAGGGAATAACAAGCAATATCTCGAAAATGGTTCACTCAACAACAAAAATGTATATAACATAAATTGTGTATTTTAACGCGATCTATAATTTTTCTGTAGTAAAATTTTGTCTATCTCTTATGGTTTACCAGTTATGCAAAAGTCGTTCACAATGAAGGATGCTTTTGGAGACATTCCCAGAAAATTCAAGATATAAATTTTATTTGTCATGAAAATATCGTAAACATATGATATTTTAATCAAAATCGTTATAGCCATTTTTGAGAAAATTAAAATTTTCGAAAAATGTTCCATGTAAAGGGTAACTGGGGTGGGGGGATTTTCTTGAAAACCTTCGTGTCGCATCTCTGGAAGATACTGAAGCTAAATATCAAGTTTGGTGTTTATCCGACTGTTAGTTTCTGAGTTATGCTGTTCACAGACACACACACACACACAGACACACATACGGACATGTTTCCAAAAATGCTTTTTTTTGGATTCAGGGGTCTCAAAACATATATTTCCGGTGAAATCTCGGTATCGAATTTTTGGGTGGAATACAATACTTCCCCTACTTACTATACGTAGTAGAGAAAGTAAAAAACAATCTCAGGCGTTCTTAAGATATTACCTGTGATAACACATAGCACGGTGTTCTAAAACTAATAAGTGTCAATTGGGGATTCGTATGTTGCTATAACCTCAAATGTGCAGTTGTTATTAATTTAGTTTAATTCCATATACCACCCGTTCTGGTAGGAATAAATAGTAATAAAATCGTGAGCGTCTTGCTAAGAAAGATGAAATAATTAAGTCACCGCCATGATGATATGATAATAGTGTGAAGCAAAAATGATACTTTCTCCCACTGCAATTATGTCATGGAATAAGATAATTTATCACGGCACCACACGTTCATTAAGCTCAATTAATTTACTGGGAAGCTATCAGCACTCACACTATTCTCGTAAATTGTTGACAAAATGCTAACATATGCGTAGCGCTTTTTGCACAACAGTTGGAGAACTGCGCTAAGAAGGCGTTGTCTTTTGCCTAAGCATAAGGGAGATTGTGTAAGAAGTGTCGCAAAAGCGGTTCTTATTCACACTAAATATGAATGGAAGCATTTAACGAGATGTTCAAAACTTGAGTAGCAGTGAATATAAAGGGGGAAATGTACTATCACGTCTTGTACAAACGAACTCTGTGAAAGGTTATTGTGGTAATAGGAGAACAGTTGTATAGCAACGCTTGGCTGAAGACAAGTGCCTGCTGAAAGTAAAACCGAAATAACAGCATTCCTGCAATGTGAACGTACCAGTTGTCCTTTGTTGCCTCAAGCAGACAGTACAGTCTGGACACAAACCTGTATCTGCTGTACAGTATTACATTAAAAGACGGAGCATAGTAATTTGCATGGTTACCAGCAGGTGACATAATTAGTAAAATGCCAAAACGCTTTTGTCACCAAAAAAAGACGCACAGAAGTTGATGCTATCGTAAAAGCATATAGAAGAGATTTTGCTGAAAAACTATATATATATATATATATATATATAGTTTTTCAGCAAAATATATATATATATATAAGAATCCTATACTTTCGAAACGATACACTTCATACTAAAAAAGCTTAAAAGCACTATAACAAATATTTAATAAATGTCTAATAAAAACGAAGAAAGTTAATTTACATAAATTTCATAATTTAATGTTCTTATATTTTTTCACCGTAAAGCTTTTGTCTCTATTATGCTTCCCAAGTTATATAACACTCAATGAAACGGAAGAAAACATCACAGGCTATTTATAAAAAATTATTTGGCTGACCGTAGCTCAGTCGGTAGAGCACCTTCCTGCTGTGCGAGGTGTCCAGGGTTCGATTCCCAGCTGGGGGTGGGAATTTTTCTCTAGCCAGGATTAATCCCTATACTCCACAGAGCCTGGAAGTATGAATGTGTGTATGATCAAATGTTTAAAAATAAAAAGTGCAAAAAACCCAACGACGAGAGTTACACGAGTTAACACCATTGGCAATAAGTTCCAAAGGAAAGGCCGCCGATAAGAACTTAAAAAAAAATGTGTACCATCTGCACATCTGCACTGCAGCTATTTAGCTAAATTATCGCCATGGTAAATATTGACCGAATTTAAAGGCGTCATCCTTTATTGAGGAAGGCCTTCACCACGGATAAATCATCCTGCACCCTCCTCTTTGACTGGCTCTCTAAATTAGCTTTCCAGCTAGCGCTAGCACTGTAAGAAACATGCCTTAGAAAATGCTCGTCTGTGTGTGTGTTGCGGGCAATTTCTGGAAAATGTTGCCGAATAAATACAGAGTTAGTCATTTACTCCACCTTGATATTCATGCGCACACGCCACACAGGCAGAGACGATCTTTTTCTAAGGCATGTTTCTTAATTTATTGGATATCACAATGCGTATTTCCACTTAAATATAATTTTAAATTTTTAGTTGAATGCAATGGCCTCCTCTACCAAGACAACCGAAGTATAAAACTTAATTTCCATTGTTACTTTAATTTACTACGTATATTTAAATGCTGCTCGTAATAAATATTGAGATAACAGCAGAAACTGCAGTGAAAGTGCATTTTTGCTTTCTCTAGCATCCACCTGTAGTAGGCAGAGGAAGTATTCCATTCACTAAATATCCTATATAGAGATTTCACCAAAAATACACGTTTTGCGGTTCCTGAATCTAAAAAAGTAGTTTTAGAAAAATGTACGCGCGCGAGAGTGTGGGTCTGTGAACTCTAAAACTCAAAAAGGAATACTTCGAAAAATACCAAATCTGGTATTTAAGTTCAGCATTTTCCAAGGATGCGACACAAGATTTTCAAAAACATCTCCATATCAAAGTTATTTACATGGAAAAATGTTAATTATTTAATTTATTATTATTTATTTATTCCCAAAATGGCTCTTAATGATTTTGATTAAAATTACACATGTTTAAGAAATTTACAAGATAAATAAAATGTATATCTTGAATTTTCTGGGAGTAGGCGAAATCGTCCTCATTCTGGACGAATTTTGTATAGTTTTAAATAACTGGTAAACCAATCTATAGTGGCAAGCGAAGCTCATATTTATCAATTACATCAGTTTTTTTTATCATTCGAGCCACCTAGCGAAAAGACTTTATAAACGTTTTACTGTTTATCCGCTTTTGAGGATTTAACACCCTTCATTGGTCTCACATACATTCAGAAATATAAAACTTTCAGAAAATGTAAACGCCCTTTATATCGAAAAGCATGTAATATCTTCCCTTTATTAGACATTCAGAATCGATTTGCTCATAATTTACATTGTAATTGCATTGTTTTAATACTTTCATAACACGTGCTTCATTGTGTTGGTGTAACCCTATGATGGACACTGCTGGACATATGCTATGAGCGTTTGTTGAAGAATAGCTGCCAGAACAAGCAGGAAGAACAATAAAATGCATAGGAAAGATTTGCTTTTAATAGAAAAGTAAATATCTTCTGTGGGCTCTTGAAGAAAGAAATAAGGATGAGATTAATAGTGCTTTGTCGGAAAATGAAAATGCATAGTGCGGTAACTTTAACTTTACACCAAAGTGAGAGCTTTTTAAGGTGGCTACGGAAGACAAAATAAGTAATAAACAATTTAGAAACAATGGGCAAAGAAACACCAGTACTGAAACTGATCAAGAAGAGGAAAGTAAGTTGAAAGTCTTTTGCTAAGAAATGAAAGGAATTGTAAATAGGAGAAGGTAAGGGATAGGAAAAGGCACCAGATAATAGACAAAGGACCATACAAATAAAATCAAGTGTATGGTATATATTTCACTTTTTGGGTAAGTACTCTGATAACAATAAAACATTTCGAGTACATATTCAAGTAATGGAATCACACTAGTACATAATCAAGCGTCCATCTTAAAAATAGAATGAATTGATATGAAAAAAGCTAAATACATCTGAGCATGGTTAGATACATACTCACTTTTGAGTATATGTTGATTTCTTAGCACTTAATAGCAAATCTGAAGAGAATGGCAGAATCTAAGAGCTAACATAGTGCTCCTGAAAATTTATACAAATATTGCCATGAGCATTCAAAGAGTTTCAAAATTATCTGTTGCTTCACAGAACATAACTTTAAAATATAATTGAAAGTCAGTTTTATTAATTAAACTTGCTATATAAAATGTTACTTCAACACGCAGTTACTTAAAACTTGAGGCAGTATTTTTAACACTTAAATGATTTCAGTCTAATTATATAATATATAAATTCAATAACAGCCCGCCTTAAAGCAATATGTGTATGTAACAATATATAAAAATGTATGTAACAGTCATTGTGTATGTTTATAATATTGTATACATGTTCAATAATGTTATGTGAATGTATTACGTAATTTAATAATGTAGGAGCTGTGAGAATAATAGGTTAAAAGTTGCTAACAATGAGGTAACCTTGAGGCAATAATGAATTTGAAAGTTTAACAATACTACTTGTAATTCTTGGAAGCAATAATGTAATTCTTGTGACAGTTTATAAAATAGTCAATCAACAACCAGAAAAAAGCTTAAGTTAAATGAAGGTATTCTATTGGAGTAGTATTAGCCAATCAAAGACTTGAAATACAGAAATTTACAAATTTAGGCGCTAAAAATCAAGTCAGTTGCTTGTAGACAGTGCTCATAACTGGAGTGTTGGTAGCAGACAGTGTTTCTAACCGGATGCGAGATGTTTCCTCCAGAAATTTAATATGTATTCGTGTGAGACGAAAATAGTTTTACGTGTTAAAAAGTGCAAGTAATTAATTAAAGAATCTCACAGCTCTCTATATCAGTAAAATGTTATTTAAATCGTGTCAAGAATTAATAAAAAAAAAAGGAGTGAATTAAAAATTATAACCTGTGTAAGCCTACATTCTTCAGCCGCATCACGCCCTGTTAAGAGAAACATGTCTCTAACAATAATACTGACGCAGCCGATGCAAACACCGAGGCAAACATAAATATATAATATTTAAAGAAACAGTCAAATTACAAAGTTAATATTTTTAAACTTGGGGTAAAGACCACCGGAAAGTACATTTGGGGCGAAGGCTACCGGAAACCTTTTACCATACGTGTGGTTGCAACTACTCCAAGTCCGGCTCCCTAACAGTTGAAATAACAATACAACGTAAAGACAATAAACCTTCTTTAAAATCGGCTCCCAAAACATGGGGCAAATAAAAATACAAAACACATTCTTCAAACTTTATAAGAAAAGTGACTGGTAGAAAAATAGTGCAAACATCCTGGGATCCTAGAAACAGTCTGGTTTGAATCTCTATCCATATCTCATGAGTTATGACTTTCTAATCCAGTAATTGTTTTGCCTGATATATTAATATCATATTTTTGCATATCACCTTCATTTTATAAATTGCTCTGCCAATTTAATTTACAGCTGTGCTTTGTGTATGTTGCTTCAATTTAGTCTTCATTTCTTGAAGAGGTTCACATTTGCTTTACATTGCTGCTGAAACTTGTTAAGCAGTATGCTTCCTGAGCAGTTTTGAAAAGGTCATTGATGGGACAAAACCAAGTATAACAAAACAACATGAAAAATCTACCCTACTAACACAGGATGCCAGTCGAATAACACACCACACGATCAAAGAAGCTATAAAAGAGTGCAGATAACACGAGTATTTACTCGCATTTAAGTGATCAAGACGGGTATGGAAATGAGTATGTACTCGCGTGAGATAGTGAATGTTTATTCTCACAAAAATGAGTATGTTTTAATTGAGCAGCGAATAAAACCACAGAAAGGTTTCATAATCATGAGTATGAACTTTGAGAAGGTACTTGCTCACTTTTTATTCATATGGCCAATATTAAAACAAATACTTCATTTGGGGAGCGAGGAAAACAGAAAAAAAGAGAAGAATGGTGGAGGCTAGTTTATAGAGAAGGTGTTGCACTTGGGCAAAGAGAGTATTGTAACTGTTACACATCAGAATTTTATGCATTGCCATCGGACCTCGTATTGTTATTGTGAATGCATGTATGCACACGAAGCTGAAGATGATAAATTTGAAGACAACATCGGCATGCAAATGCTTGCCTCAGAACTTCAAGACAAGTGCCAGGAACCCAAAGACTGCAGAACGTGAGGCGAGTGAAGACAATGAGACATATTAATGCTGGGACGATGGTCGAGGAAGCAAGGGAACTTCCGCAATGTGTGAACTCGGGCAACCACACGAGACTAGGTCACGGGAACCCTTCCATTATTGTTTGGGAACTTCAAGTGACGACCACTTTACCACCTGGAGCGTGACGCGTGTCTTGCGTGTTGCACAACACGCAGGCGTGACGCTGACAGGAAGTGCGTGGAGGAATATTCTAAAGGGGGATATGCTAACACGTGCGCTGTTTAAATGTCTTCGAGGAATTTAACGTGTTGTCGAATTTCAACAGGAAACTGACTTTGTGGTCAATAAATAGTGAATATACTTAATTATATGAGTGGTTCCAATATGAAATCGACTAAAATACCGAAAAAACTGATTTAAATACTTTAAATATAATTAAGCTTTTTGTATATGTGGGCATGTACAATAGTCTGCTCTTTAAATAAGGTCTAAAATAGTAGTTTTGTACCTAAGTTTGTTTTTCAAATGTATCATGTTTTCACACAGCTCAAAACCCTTCATTCAAATTAATTAAATTGTGCTTTCTATTGCTTACATACGGTAGGTAAAGAAAATGTGTTCCGCGCAAAAATTTCATACAGAAATGTAGCGACATTTAAGTGCACACTTAAGGTTGGTTCACAATAACCGGGAAACCAAAACGAGAACGACAGAGTTAAAATATGTGTATTGCAATGTAAGACTTCACATTTAACGGGAACGGCATGTCGTCCTCCGTGGTGTAGTGGTTACCATTCTAGCCTCTAGTTCCCGACGTCGCGGGTTTAAACCCGGCGGAGGGCGATGGAGGCGTAAACATCCTTAGCATGGCTTCCTTCGGAAGGGAAGTAAAGGGAAGTGTCCCGTGTCGTAGATTTACGGCACGTAAAAGAACCTCAAGCCTGATAAAAAGGCCTCTGAACAAAATTATCGGTCTTTCACGCCCAATATAGAATGGGACGCTAAGGACCACAGCAGTTAAAAGGCGTCCATAAATAAAAAAACTCAATTTAAACTCGGGAACGGCATAATAGATCCACACTATGCATGTTAGACTTTGCACTGTAGAAGTTATTCAAGGCGGCAGTGACCTTAAGCAGTCGCTAGAGCAGTCTAGTCGCAAGCTGAAAAAATGAAACCGGAAGAAATTTCGGCAAATGTGTGTCCTGATGCCCTCATATTCATAGAGCTTTAGTTCAAGTGAAACCGTTACTTGCATTTTGTTTATACAAATCATAGCTTGCCATTGCCTCAAAAAACAAAATAACAAAAACTACAAACAACAACAAAAGCCAGCAGAAATTAACTGAACAATAAAGCACAACAAACAATTTTAAAGTACGCTATTAAGAAAAGAATGGCACTTGGTAAGATGCTTTCGATAGAGGAATCGGAAATAGTAATGGGTCTGCGTTTAGAAAATGTTAATTCTCTCGAATTTTGACGTTGGCTAACTTGCATCATGTTAGCTTATTTAAAAGCCGGTGAAAAAAAAAAACATCATTGGTGAGTTACAAACAAATGACGTTCCAATGCGCAAAATCGACCTTGCACTTTGCTATCGTAATGGAGTCGATATGCATTTCTGTTCTCGGGGTATTGTGAACTCTTTTGCTTCCCATTTTATGTACCTTCCGTTCTGGTTTACGTTCTTCACGGGTTATTGTGAATGACCCCCCCTCCCAAAGGTGTGTGTGAGTCTTTGAACATCGCTTCTGATGAATACCAGACTTTGTATTCAAGTCCAGCATCTTCCAAGGATGTGGCACGTAGATTTTCACAAAAACAGTTATAACGATTTCTAATAAAATATCTAACATTTTAAATACTAACATGTTGAATAAAATTTATATCTTGAATTTTCTGTGATTAGCCTGTAAAGTTCTCTTCATTGTGATAGATGTTTTTGTATCTTTTATAAATGGGAAACCATAAGAGGTAAGCAAACAAATTTACTTCAGGAAAAATGTAGAAATCGTTAAAATACAATTTATGCTAAATAATTTTTTTTCAAAATATTCCACGCTGAAGGTTTATATTTTCCCAGATTTGGAATATCTGACAGATTATGCCTGAAAGTTTGCGATTCCCCTCCCCCTTTCCTGCCTTCCTTTTGCTCCTCACAAGAGCTTGTTATTTACATTCTGGTATAACCTTTGAAGGCTGTTTCTGCACATCGTAACTAGCACTAATTGATTGATTCGAAATCATTTTGGAGCAAACAAAGTATCGTGAATAACAACGTAAAGAGAGTGATCGCCTTTTAAGGAATACTATGCTATATAAGGTAAATACATATGTAGATTTGTGCGAGATATGTATTCTTAAAATTTAATTTCATACTAATAGGAAATTATTCTGGTTTTACGAGAACAACTTCGTATTTACGAAATCTCATATTTAACTGAAACAATTGTTTTGTTTCGTTTAAACTGTTTCATTTACATAACGTCCTATTACTTTTACGTCTGTATCACAGGCTTTAACTAGAAATAAACATGTTAGTAACTCGTTTAAGTGTGGATCATGATTTTGGTTTTAGTTATTTTGCAATGAAAACTCTTGTTGATCCAGACATCTGTACTTTTCAGACACTACGGATTGTAGGGAATGACACTAATTAAATAAACGTTCCTCCCACAGTCAAGTATCGAAGTCGGAACTTGTGAGTTTAAAGCCAGAATCTAACAATTAAACTGCGGAAACAATATTTTTATTTCTATAATATTTACCTATTAGTAGATAATAGGAAGCAATATTCATTCATTCATTATCTGTTTACCCTCCTCTTATGTAGGACTTACACCCCCCAGGACTTACAGGCGGGTGCCTGGGGTCAGAGGCCCGTCGAGGAGCAGACACTCATGGATCAGACAGAACATCCAGGATGGGTGATCAGCCCGATGCCTGGTATGGGATGAAGGAAGTAGATGAAGCGAAATGTTGGTGAAATGGATGAAAGGAAAGGTGATGATGGAGCAGTTGGTGGAATCAATGGCGGGGGAAACCGGAGAACCCGGAGAAAACCCGCCCAGACGCCGCTTCGTCCACCACAAATCCCACATGCAGGTCCCTGGGATTGAACCCGGTCCGCCTCGGTGGGAGGCGAGCGGTCTAACCACTCGGCCACGGCGCCGAATAGGAAGCAATATATTCCGCCAAAAAATGCGATATCGAAATTTCACCGTAAATACATGTTATAAGGTTCCCTAAGCTCCCGCCCCCCCAAAAAGGATCCGTAGGTAAAGATACGTGAGAACGGATAAAATATCAAACTTAGTATAAACTTCAGCGTCCTTATTGATGCAGGGGAAGAATTTTTGAATGGAAAAATATTAGTTACTCTTTTGTTTTCTCAAAAATGCTCTAACGTTTTGTTTAAAGAATATCTTTGAGTTATTTTTCTGCTCCTGTGACAATAATTTACATTGTTGTAGGGTTCATTGTTTATGTTTGTTAGGCAGTCGTCGTTGCTAGGAAGATCACCACGTTCTTATATAAATCTCTCCCAACGCTGTTTGGTTTCTATTCTGTAACACAGTGAACTGAATTCCGTCCATTAAAACGAGGTAGACCGATATTAAGAGAGTGAAAGTGCCGTTGGCCACTAAGATACACGGAGTAGGCCACAGTGGGACTTGACCCGGGCCTCCTCAACTGGGACGAGCAGTGGGACCAAGCGGAACCGATCTCAAGGACGACTGCGTTCTAATGTACCGTCTTTCTGTAGCCCTGAGCTCTTGCTCCCTTCCTTCCCAGCATAATTTGCATTGTACAATAATATAATAATTAATTTAAGTGTGTACTGTTTTAAGTTCTATAAATGAATCGATATTTGTTAAAAGGGCGGAAGTCACATTTTTTTTTCAAAATCCATATTTGTTTAAATATATGTTCTCCTACCATAGACACATCGTTTTATCTTAAAATGGCTTTAAGAATCCCAGTACAAATGGCTAAACTCGTCTCTAAAATTTAATGGTTTATGTTAAAAGGGTGGATGTCCTGGACTTCAGGCCTTTTAACAAAAAAATATATTAATTCTGGTTATATTCAAAGTTGGTTAACCTGCTAAACCAAAGTGAGTAAATGGTGCACAATAATGCAATACTGTTCATTGTTGATTTGTTCACATAGCACATTCTCACAGATAACAGTTGTTGTTCAAGATGAGTGGTTCTGAAGATAAAGATGAAGAGTTTATTGGAATACTAAGAGCTAATAATAGTGGATATAAACGAAATATAATTAAAATTGCTAGATTAATGGGTAAAGGATATTATAATCATGCTGGGAAAGTTATTACACGCAAAGCCTCCGAAAAGTTATCCCATACATTGAAGACATTTATAGATACATTTATGAAGAAATAATAAATTAACATTCTGAAGTTGTGAACATAAAAGCTTGCATTTTTCATATATAGAGACTATATTAATATTGATTGCACAATGTGTTTTCTGTAAAGGTTCACAAAATTCTGCGTGTGGTCATTTTCTTACAGAAAATAAAATGTTAATTTTCAAATTACCTAATAATTGTTTGTGTTCTCATTCAATAACACGTTTTTTATATTTCATCATGGTTTTATGAATAAACTGTGGTTTATGTAACTTTTAAAGCAAACATATTTGTATCAAACCCCATTATTTGTTAAAAGGGCGGAAGTCCCAAGGTAAATTAAGACCACATTTGTTACCTAAATTAATGTTACACTTTAAACACTGCTACAATATAAAGTCTTATGCCAAAACAAGTTGCTGAGTCCAAAAAGAAAGGTCCAACGTATATAGTTCTGCTAAAAAACAGTTTTTTGCTTCTCCTGTAAAATTTGCATTTTTGGACTTCCGCCCTTTTAACAAATAGCGATTCAAATACACTTTTATTTGCTTGAAGCAACAGCTATGCCCTACATACATTTCTTCCTTGTTACTCAATGTGCAGATTTTTGTGATGTTCGTTTTAGACCAACCTGTAAAAATTTTAAATTATACATTTCTTAAGCAGCTAGTTTGATTTTTACCAGATATGTGTGATATATTCTAAAAACAAAATTCCAAATCTTCAAATCAAACCGCTGAGTAGTTGCTAATGAAAAAAACAGCATGTTATATCGTTTATAATTATCTACAGGAAAATGTCATTGCCGTGCAGTTTTCAAATTTAAATTTTGTGTTCCCTTACAGACTTTTCATATGATTTGCAAATAAAACATTAATTGCTTTAGAAAACAAATTCAAAAGTATATACTTCTTAGTTATTACGCTTTCCAATTAATAAAGATGTTTTAAAGGCATACACTTCGTAATTTTTACTTTCCTGAAAATTTTCAACCATAACTTTTATTTACTATCGTATTAACAGACTTTGGCGAAATGGCAAAGTTTACACCGCAAAGCAATTTGAGTGATAACGAGCACTGAAAAAAAAGAGTAAAACAAAGAAAATGTTTTCATGGATAGAGAGGTGATTTTAGACTTCAAAACTGCACTCTCATGTTGGATGGCACTTTAATGATTTTAATGTCTGCATCATTACATAATCATTCCTCTTAAAAGCACTAGAATGTATTGCACAAAATCTGAATTTTACAGAACTTTCGACAATATTCATAGGTTGGTCCCCTTGAAGTAAAATGTAAAAATAACGCCAAAAGGCAGATTCAATTAAAATTTCTTGCCCAAGGGAACAGTCCTTCACTGCAGAACCGATCTTCCTCTGTTATTCCATCTCTTTCGCATTCCGCTTTCCGCATATGAACTATTTATCTTAATATTATCTATCATCTGGTATAGCCTTTTGCCCCAAATCTTTTATCCATCCATAATTCCTTCCCATGTATCTCTTATCAAACAGTTTCTTCTCGTCAGTTTCCAAACCTGTTTCTTTTCATTGCGTGATCAGTTTCTTCACCCAGTCTTCCCATGACAGCTGATTGCTTATGTTGTCTGTCCATTTCACATCCCCGCTGCATATCCGTAGCGCGTTACTAGGTCGGGTCGATCAAATGAGCCTTTTCTGTTGAGGAGCGTTAAGATTGGGTTGGGCTCGGTACTCTTCCGTGGGGTTCTGAGACGCACTAATGTCCTTCGTTACCAGACTAGAGTTGAGAGACGGCTGGTTAGACACTATCTGGATAGTCTGCCTTGATGCTAGTATACTCGTAAGTGGCGATCTACTTCTATCCCGGAGTCTTTTTAGGAAATAAGGTATTGGCTCTAATAAGAAACCCATGGTGGGAAGCCACTCGAGGAGCTTCAGGCCCCGGGTAGACCTCGCACCGTATTTTCCACTCCACATGCTCCATTTATCTCAATATCCACATTTCAAATGTTGCAATTCTGTTTCCTCACTTCTTTGCAACGTATGTCAAACTCCATCCTTCAGTACTCTCTTCCTTATCTACCCACAGGGATCCACAGAAAATGCCTCCTCCCCTAATGAAAGCTTCTTTGCCATTCCTATCGTCTGTTTGATTCTCGATAACAGCATATTACTACTTATGAACTGAGTAAGGTGGCCTCAGTAACGTGTGAGACTCGCATTCGGGAGTTCCGGTTTCGACTCCCGTCGGGCCAGTCACTCTGACCTTGGGTTTTTCGTGATTTTCCAGGTCGGTAGGCGAATGCTGGGATTTCTCTTCAGCCACGAATTCCCTATCCATCGTTTCCTGCCCTCATAATTTCTGTTCATCTGTTTATCTTCACGAGTTTTGGATTGCAGGACCAGGCAGGACGGTGGAGTCCCTCTGTGTAAATATTTCTCGCTGACACTTGGAATAGCCAGCTGGTGTCCCTTTCTGGGAGCTCGTTCCCGTAATCCCTGGGTTGATTATGGCTCAGGCAGACTCATGCTGGCGTCAGGATTGGTGCCGTTCTGGAATCGTTAGCTAGCACACATTGTCGCCCTTCATCCCTTCCTTCTAGGGGTCACGCAAGTCACAAAGGGCCTACAATGGCTTACGTGCGGTGCTGAGCTCCAGTGGCTGGGATCCCTCTTTCAGATTAATCCTAATCCTATTACTTATGAGATACATCCCAAATATCTAAAGCTGTCCATTTACTCCGCCAAACCAAATCTAATTCACAGGTACGTCTTTCTTGCCTTTCAACCACTGACCAGAGTACCTTTTGCATTTATCTTCAAAGCGTAGGTACTCCTCAACGATGTCATTTAGTTCCGTTAGTCTGTTCCTTGGGGTATTTTCTCTTCTTCTGGAGCTCTTACAATATAGCGATACCATTTCTGAATGTTCCACAAAACATTTTCCTGGAAGTCTACCACTAAGTGTTTTTCCCAAATACTTCAAGAATAACAAAAATAATATTTAACAAAATAACATCATTAAAAAAATCTTAGAGCAAATCGATGTACAATAATGATTACACTACAAGATTGAGGAGTGAGTACTTCATGTTAATCGAGATAAACGTCGAAGTGTTATTATTACACATTTCGTTGCAGACACACGAAGTATTAAGTATATTAAAATTCTACGAATATCTTGGAAATGGTTAATGCTACGAAAACGTTTATGTGACACAACTTGTGTGTTTTAACGAGTTATACTTTTTTGTAGTAGGTTTTCATCTGTCTCTTACTGTTTACCAGTTATACAAAATTCATTCAGAATGAAGAGGATTTCACAGGTTATTTCCAGAAAAATCGAGATTTTATTCATCAGAAAAATATCATAAACATGTGGTATTTATAATATTTTGAGAAAATAAAATATAACGCTACATTTGCGTAGCTTAGGTTGTGTCGTCCTCCGTGGTTTAGGGGTACCATGCTAGCCTCTAACTTCCAAGGTGTTCAGGCGTAAAAATCCTTAGCATGGCTTCCTTCGGAAGGGAAGTAAAGCCGGTGGTCCCGTGTCGTAGATTTACGGCAAGTAAAATAACCTCAAACCTGGTAAAGAGGCTTCTGAGCAAAACTTACAGCCTTTCACGCCAAATATAGAATAGGACGCTAAACACCATAGTAGTTAAAAGAGCATCTATAAGTAAATAAAAAAAAAGCTCAAAGTAGTTTGGGGTGGCCGTATTTCCTTGAAAATAACTTGTGTTGAATTTTCGGAAGATAATACCAAGCTTCGCACTTATTGGACATTTCGTTTTTGAGTTATACTGTTCACACAGGCATAGGCACGCACGCACGCACGCACACACGAACCAATTTGATAATTTTTTTTCAAAGCGTTTCAAAAGATGTATTTCGGTGAAATCTATGCATTGAAGTTTTGGGTGGAATACAATACTTCTTCTTACTATATCTGGTAGAGAAAGCAAACACGAGCAAAGTACGGTTTCTAATTTTCGAAATTCTATAGAATAGTTCACAACATGTAGTGTACAGGTTTTTAATTTTTTATTTATTTGTTTATTTTATTTATTATTATTATTATTTTTGCACGGCCATGGCCATATATTTAAATACCAAGTAACCTAGCTGAGTGACGAAAAGATTCTGTTACCAACGTACATCTGATTTAAGTGTGCGCAGTCATTCTGAAAGACGTGACAACTAGCACGGAAGGCAGTGATTTTACTTCAAACCCATGGCTACGAATCAGATATTATAGCATCATTTTGGAAGCTGGCAATTCTGGATTTTCTATAAAATTTGTAAAATGCCCTCCCAATGTAAGACAAGAAAACACACGATTTTACAAAAAGTTTAATTTTGTTACGAAGACATAAGCGAATCTCCTGTAGAACCTTGGTATCTCTCGTACATTCCCTTAAGCATGGAAAACTCGATGGGTAAACATTTGAAAATATTAACCAGCTAAATTATCTGTTAATCTAGGTTAAAACCTTGATCTCTGATGGCAAAACTGGCCTTCTTTAGCCGTAATGTTCTGTAAAGCATTAAGGTGTGAAGCAAAAGAAGATAGTCTGTTGTTCGTAACAGAAGTGCCTTGCCGTATATGTAAGAGATGACTCAAGAAGGTGGGAAGAGTAAATCCCCCACACTTCTGTTGTTGTTCACGAGAAATCGGCTTGAATACGGTCCAGAATGCGTGCGCTTGTGTTTTAACACACACCTTTTCTACGATTACTCTTCTCAACCAGAATTAAGGAAGGTTTTGGATACTATAGCAAGCGAAAACATCTACGTTTGGTTTTTGTGACAAATATACAGTTTGGTTTAATTGGAGCTATTCTGCAATAAATATGGAAGGCATTCAATCTGTAAATCCATTGACATTGATGCTTAGCAGAGTGAATCAGATGCAAAGGGATAAAAAAGAAATTTCTATTAAAATCTGACAAGTAAGAATCACATAGTTTTCTCCATCAATTATTATTTATTACTTTCTCTACTACGTATAGTAAGTAGGGGAAGTATTGTATTCCACCCAAAAATTCGATACCGAAATTTCACAGGAAATATATATTTGAGACCCCCTGAATCCTAAAAAATCATTTTTGGAAACATATCCGTGTGTGTGTGTGTATGTGTGTGTGTGTGTGTGTGTGTGTGTGTGTGTGTGTCTGTGAACAGCATAACTCAGAAACGAACAGTCGGATAAACACCAAACTTGGTATTTAGATTTAGTATCTTCCACAGATGCGACACGAAGGTTTTCAACAAAATCCCCCACCCCAGATTACCCTTTACATGGAACATTTTTCGAAAATTTTAATTTTCTCAAAAATGGCTCTAACGATTTTTATTAAAATATATGTTTAAGAGATTTTCTTGACAAATAAAAATTATATCTTGAATTTTCTGGGAATGTCTCCAAAAGTATTCATTGTGAACGACTTTTGCATATGTGGTAAACCATAAGAGATAGACAAAATTTTACTACACAAAAAATGTAGATCGCCTTAAAATACACAATTTATGTCATATACATTTTTTTTGTTGGGTGAACCATTTTCGAGATATTTCTTGTTATTCCCTTAAATTTTCCAATACTTATACTTTTTCTCAAATGGGAATTCGTCCTGGACATGCAAAGAGAATGGAATGCGCCACATAGCAACCAGCTTTTAAAATATTTGACTATCGCTTAAAGCCTACCAATTCCCCTTGCATCTACAAGAAAATTAGCAATAAGATTAACGTCTCGATTGACATGAAGCATGTGGAGAATAAGCGTTTGTAAAAATAGTTTGTACAAGAGTAGAGAAAGTCATGTGAGTGTAACACATCAGATTTTTTTATGGATAGAAGTAAAAAATTCAAAATTTAGTCCACATTTCAGGCCTATGTCCCCCAAAAAGTGGCAATTACAGGCATTTAGTACAAGGAAGAAGAGCCAGTTGACGTAGTGTTCACTGACCGGATGTATGCATGATGCGGCCATGTTAGCCCCAATTTCCGGGAGGTGGGGAAGTCGATCAAGCGTGTCTGTACTTTCTAAGAATAATGTATTAGGCTCATGTCTTTGCACGTGAGCCCAAAGTGTTAGAATAAGATGGATAGTGCGAAATGTTAATATACCACATCATTGGCGTTTGCCAAGAGGTTTTGTCGTTGTGGTTATCATCAGCAGGAGCAGCATTATAGTCGCCATTACTAGCACATTTTATAATTTGTAGTTTCAAATATGACTTTTTCTTAGAAGTATAAAAGTTTCTATTTCAACTATACGCCTTTTTTGAACACCAGCTGCTTCACAGTTTTCTTGAACAGCCTAAAACTATTTGTAATAATACAAAAAATGCAAATGCTCCTACTGAGCAAACGTAATGTGTACAACCTTCAGTGTTTTGACGTTTTCCATCAACTGACAGGATCTAGAGATCTTCAGTAATAGATTACATTAGTCTGCATGATATCGGATGACTGAAAACTAATAAGTAATTCTGACTCACTTTTTATGCTGATTTCAGAACTGCTTTTAGTTTTTTTTTCTATCTATTGCTTCAGCCACTACACATAAAATTGGACTTGCTGAAGCAATTTGTAAGGGCTCTACCACAGTATGGACCCTGCTTCAAGTACTTTCCAAGAAATTTCCCTTCATTACAGAAGACAAATTAAAGGCTGGAGTTTTTGTTGGTCCTCAAATAAAGAAATTGATGAAGGATAAAGATTTTGAGAAGACAATGAATGCGAGAGAAATAGAAGAATGGACCGTCTTCCGATCAGTTACTGAAAACTAGACAATAACAAAGATCCTAATTACAAAGCCATTGTCGAAACAATGTTGCAAACTTTTAAGAAGATAGGTTGTAACAGGAGCGTAAAGGTGCATTTTCTACATTCATATATCGACTACTTTCTAGAAAATCTGGGACATTATAGTGAAGAACGGGGTGAACGTTTTCACCAAGATATTAAGGAAATGGAGAAGAATGAAACTATGATGGCCGACTACTGTTGGATGTTGAGGAGGGACAGTCATCTTCAAGGATCTGCAAGGAAGTCAAAGAAGAGAAAGTTTGAAAAAAATTAAATGAAACACTTTGGCTTCTTGTTTTGTTAAAATGTAGTCACGAAATAAATTAGGGGAGTTCTTGACAGTATTCTTGAATAAAAACTTACCTTGTGTGAAATGGTATTTGAATACTTTTCTAAGCTGATTAGTAAAATTGTCAAAACATTACTTATTATTTTGTGTAAAAACCTGACGTGATAGAAAAAAAGGAAGTTATTTCTGGAATCAGCATAAAAACTTGGTTCAAGAACACCTACTTTTAAGAAATCATCAGACAAAAAGTTTGAAAATGCAGATTAGTGTTACAGAACATATGAGTTGTTTCTTCAAATCTCTTCCAATAATTACATCCTAACATTTCTTGTCTAGACACATTAATTCTACACTTTTTGATGTTTAATTCAATCCAAACATCTACGGTTTAATGGAATTAATTGTTCTTCCACACAGGCCCTGTATTGGAAAAAGTTGGAAAGGTAGAATCAGACGAATGAAAAATTCAATGCCATAGCTGGGATTTGAACCACGGATCTCCCGGTCCGGTTGCTCTAACCACTGAGCTACCACGGCAACATGCCCGTACGACATTAAATTCCCCAATTGATTTGCATTGTTCCCGATAAACCACAAGGAGATCTCAAGTTGTATTGAGATGACATACCCCACTGGCGACTTACAATGTTGTAAGTACTTTAAGTCCCGGGCTTCATAGTTTCAACCACTATTAGGTCAATTAATTGTTCTTCCATACAAGCCCTGTATTGGACAAGGTTGGAAAGGTAGAATCAGACGACAGAAAAATTCAATTGCCATAGCCGGGATTGGAACCAAGGATCTCCCGGTCTCGGTCCGGTTGCTCTAACCACTGAGCTACCATGGCAAGATGGCGGCACGATATTAAATTCTCCAACTACTCACATTTTTTCCGGTAAACCACAAGGAGATCTCAAGTTGTATTGAGATGACGTTCCCCAATGGCGACTTACAATGTTATAAGTACTGGGCTTCATAGTTTCAACCACTATTATAGGTCAATTAATTGCTCTTCCACACAAGCCGTGTGTTGGACAAGGTTGGAAAGCTAGAATCAGACGATTGAAAAATTCAATGCCATAGCCGGATTTTGAACCACGGATCACCGGTTTAACTTATTAAAAGGCATGAAAGCGTCACTTTAGTGGCTAATCAGTGTGATTTAATTTTCATCGGAATTATTCTTATTCACAGTTCACCATTCCATCTGTGGCACGGCTTATAATACTTTCAGCTAGGATTTGGAATGTTTACAGTATCGTAATGCAGAAAATATTCTATTGATTTAGGGGTATTGGATAAGCAACAAAACGCATTCATTATTGCAACCTATCAACCGAAAGCAAATGGACTGAGTTCTAGACTTTGAAGGTCAGGGTTTTTAATATGCTAATGACATAATTGTAAATTGTTTTGCAAGATTGTCGTTTACAAATGGAATATAAGTATTCTTATAAAGCCCTAAACGATGTAAATTTTCAAAAACGTTGAGGACATTATTGGGCCAGATATACTAATATTTGATGCTAGAACCGTGTTGAATCTTAAATATTGTTGCTACTGTACTAGTTGAATTATGCTTTGAATAAAATAACAAATATGCAAAAGAAAATGAATAAGAGAAGATGTATTATTTGTGTAATAAAGAGTGTTTGTATATTCATCCTAACTAGAATATTACTACTGAATAGACTTTTGAAAGAACACAGAATTGTACTTTCCGTGCTCTTTTAACGAATTCTTTGTGGTGTCTTGAGAAATAGAATACTTTATCTATGTTTTCCATCAGTATTTTCTAACCTCTGAATTTCTAAACGATTAGAAATTCTTGATGGGGCAACAAAGATAGCTGAATTAAGAATGGAAACTTCTGTAGCTAATCAAGCCTATAAAAACATCCAAAAAGACATTATCTGCACATCTGAATGTAGTACAAAACAAAGCATTGGTAATTCAGAGAAATCTGATGCTTTATTAAGCTCACTGTTATTCTGCGGAAAGAGCCGTTACCAATCGTATCATGAAAACATATTTGTAAGATTTTTAGTCCATCCAAGGTTATCCAGTTCATACTTTCCATCGCTTCGATGACTCTTGTCTTCCTGAACTTTAGTGAGCAAAGTAGGTCATTTTTCCTGGAAATTCTTGTTATAACCCAAAATACCCCAAACGAGGAATTTTTTCGAAGAACTCGAAAGTAACACACAAAAGCACACTACAAAAACAACAATATCATTCATTTACCTCTGTTATATTGTGTACGCATTATAAGTTTCTCTGATTATTCTCAGCATAAGTAGTAATGGGTGCGGCTACTAATGAGTGGGTAACCCGTCTTGCAGCATTAGATCACGTGAGTGTAACCTTTTGTTTCATGTTCGGGAGGAGCCATTCTAGGGAAACAAAGAATTATAGTGATATTATTCTTCAGAATTATTTTCTTGTCATTAATTAGTCTAGCAGATGAATAGATTCTAAATTTATATATTCTGATGTTATATTTTCTAAAATAAAATGTTTTAAAAGGTTTTTTTGGCATTGAATATAGGTGAGTTTGATTGGTTAATCGATAGTTTTATCTCCTTAACTTGACAGTACCCCTTTTTACCTTCTCCAGTACTTTATATGCATTCGCGCGCGTGTATGAGAGGGAGAGAGAAACAGCATACGTCAAAACTGAAAAGTGGATGGATACCAAATTCATATTAAAGTCCTATATCTTTCTTCGGAAGGGAAGTAAAGCCGGCGGTCCCGTGTCGTATATTTATGGCACATAAAAGAACCTTAAGCCTGATAAAGAGCCCTCTGAGTAAAATTACCGGTCTTTCACGCCCAATATAGAAGGGTACGCTGAGAACCACAGCAGTTAAAGAGCGTCCATAAATTAAAAAAAAAAAAATTAAAGTCCAGCATATTTCAAAGGTGTAAAATGAAGATTTTCATACGACCCCCCCCCACACACACCAAATTATTCTTTCCTTGCAAACGTTATTTTTCGTAATTTTCTCAAAAACTGCTCCAAAGATTTATATTAAAATTCGTATTTTTAGGTATTGTTATGAAGAACGGAATGTATACATTGAATTTTCTACATGTAAAGTGTTTATTCTGTTTGAGTTTTATAGTTCTGTATAATTGGAAAATAGCGTCATTTCTGCATTAAGCACTTCGACCGACACAGATGTCCGAGGTAGTTAAGGCACAGGCTCGTGAATGGGAAATTAAGGGTTCAAATACCACCACGAATATTCTCCCTGACAGGCTTTTGCCAGACTTTCCTCATTTCTTATACATGACAAATACCCTAAGGTATCCTAAACTTAGGCCTTTCCTTCCCAAATTTAAATTCCCCATCATCAGTAGGTATCCACCGCCGATGAGGCTGTAAGAACGGACGTTATAACGCTATTTTAAAAACAAACGCTTCCAAGATAATCGCTGTGTTTTGCAATATTTTAAGCCAAGATGTTTAAGTGCTAAATCACTAGTATTTTGTTTCTTGTGATGTTATGCAAAGAGCATATAATATTAAAGCCATTCAACTATGTTTTTACTTTCTCTACTACGTATAGTAAGTAGGGGAAGTATTGTATTCCACCCAAAAATTCGATACCGAGATTTCACCGGAAATATATGTTTTGAGGCCCCCTGAATCCAAAAAAAAACATTTTTGGAAACATGTCCGTGTGTGTGTGACTGTGAACAGCATAACTCAGAAACGAACGGTCGGATAAACACCAGACTTAATATTTAGGTTCAGTATCTTCCAGAGATGCGACACGAAGGTTTTCAAGAAAATCTCCCCACCACAGATTACCCTTTACATGTAACATTTTTCGAAAATGTTAATTTTCTCAAAAATGGCTCTAAGATTTTGATTAAAATATGTTTAAGATATTTTTATGACAAATAAAATGTATATCTTGAATTTTCTGGGAATGTCTCCAAAAGCATTCTTCATTGTGAACGACTTTTGCATAACTGGTAAACCATAAGAGATAGACAACATTTTACTATACAAAAAATGTAGATCGCGTTAAAATACACAATTTATGACATATGCATTTGTTTTGTTCAGTGAACCATTTTCGAGATATTGCTTGTTATTCCCTTAAATTTTTCAATACTTATTTTCTCAAATGGGAATTCGTTATTCATTTTTTTTGTCTTGGATATGCAAATAGTATTAATCTGTGGCAAAGAGAATGGTGCTGCACCTAGCAACCAGCTATTAAGAGATATGTATATGCTTAAAGGCTACTGTATTTCTATATTGCCCTTGCAAATACAAAACAAGGGGAACAAAGTACGCCTTAATGGTCAACAGTCAAATATTTTTAGAACTGGTCGCTATGTGTAAAATGTAATTCTCTTTGCATGTCAAAAGATCGTTTCTGCAAATGTTTATTATAAGAGTAGAGAAACTCATGTGAATGTAACACATCAGATTTTTTTCAAACATTTGACTGTGTAGCACACAAAATGTGTATAGAAACCATTTCGGCTAGCATTGTCATGTTTAAAGGAAGTAGGTATAAAACCAACTTTTTATGAACATATTATAGAATGTATATTAAGGTAGTTATTAGTCGTGTGATCAAAACATCAGATCTATCTTTCATTATGTTTAAATTACTGCACTTTGCAGCATTTTTTTTGTATAGCATATGTTTTTAAATATATTTTATTTGGGCTAACAATGATTTATCTCACATTTCAACTGAGTATTTTTTCTTAGAAATGCCACAATTACTTTGACATTGCAAAAGATATAGGATATTAAGGGATATTTAATATTCGTTACAGGTACAAATGTATGGAATGTATTTCTTCAACTAACTGCTTTCTGTTAGATCTGCACAGCGAAGTATTTTCTGCTTAAAGCAGAAACCAGGAACCTACAGTTTCTATTAACAGTGTGTGAAATTAAATCCTAAATGTAACATCCGTGACAGAAGTTTAGGTGATCACTTAACAAATATGTTGACGTATCTGAAAGTTTACATATTATTCTATTAGTGAAGGTTACAAAATATAATATTGGTTATACAGGGCTGAAGAATAGTAAATATATAACATTGGAATGACTGAATGGTGATAACTAGCCATTGCAACGGCACTAACAGGATGATTATGCACGTTACATCACATAGAGAATACGAATAATACTTTCGGTATTATATAAATATAATGTATATGTTTATAGTCCTGTGGCATCTTCTTTCTCTTACCGTAACTGGCCACTAAAGGAAGGAGGTTTAAGTACACAGTGTATGTAGGCCAATTTCACTTGACCATCCGCAGTAAGTGTTCCAAAGAGGATTTTTACCACGTCTAATTGCGAATTCGTGTCGAGAAAATCTCACTTCTGCACGTAATATTTCAAAACACAGAGTAACTGACGTAGAAAAAGCTTGCGTATTAATCTACTTCTAATGGGCCGTGGGCGGTTATTGTATTATCTATGTAAGTAGGTGTGTTACTTTCTTTGCTCTTAAACAGCACCAGATGCTTTCTTTTTTTATTGAAATTGAAGGAACGTGCTATTTATGATAGCATATTTATAACATAGTATCTAAACAGTTCGTTTGACATATTAAAAAGCCTGATGCTTAAATCATGGGAATTTCTTTACTTGTCGCCTTGCCGTATGTTTTTCTATGTTAATCACGATGTAGTACTGGTTTCACTTGGCTAAAATCAGACGACTGAGACAACAATTTTTACGAAACAAGCCCATACACGTGCTGTCCGTGAACAAATGTATGTGCATTTGACATTTAAAAACCTATATAATAAAAATTTGATAAAAAAAACACAAATAGAGCAAGTTGCGACGGGGCAAGTCAACGTTCATCATTGGAAAATACAAAGTTTGTTTAAAATAAGAGGTTGACAGGTTTATTTTTCAAATAAACTCACTGATGTCGCTGAAAATTTTATCGGAACGCATATTTGCCCCATATTTTAAATATTAGGACCAAAGGTACGAACTAACAAATTGCATTTTTAAAGTAATTAATAAAAGCGCAGCGAAACCCCTCTATTTTTTATAAAATTCCTTGTATTGGGGTAGAAGAAAATGAAATCAATTCTTGTAAAGAGAATATTGGCAACATCTGACAAAAAACAACTGCATTTACGATCGATCGATGTAAGTAAGTGTGTAAGTATTAAATTAAAGGCTGGATGTGCTAAAGTATGACATTACCTTAGTTTTAATTTTCCTTTGTGTTTGCTTGTGTGATTGTTACATATCCTGATGAACATTAATAGGTATGTACCCGTAACTAGAAAAATATGCAAGCCTAACTTTTGGTAACATAGCTACGTTTTGGGTTTGACATCTCTATACCATCAATTTAACTTCAGTTATATATTGAATATTTTACAATTTCCAATTCTACCTACCTGTCTTTATTTCGGAATTTGACAACCCTATAGTTGTACTACGACTTTGCGTTTTGGAGTTAGGCCATTCATAAACAGAAAAAAAATCACGAATATTTATCAAACGCTAATTGTTTAATTCACTGGATCTCAAAACATTACTGGTGAAATCTCGATATGGATTTTGTGGGTGAAATGCAATAGTTCTTCTGTAGATGAGTGGTAGAGAAAGTAAACGTGAACAGCTGTCAAGGAAAACAAACATGCCCAATGACAGTAAAAAGGACTTGAAAGATTGGAGAGTTTTAGGAAAGAGAGTGGTGAAAAGGAATGTGGCAATTTAACGCCGAAACATAACCAACAACAGAGGAAGAAGTGATGATAAAACAATGGCGAAGAGAAATACCTTACCTGGAGCTGTACATATGAGGTTTTGCTATGGTGGCTGTGGAGGTGTTAGCTGGTGGTAACCCACATCTCAGGCTGGGAGCACTGACACTCACATTCACTCACACGCACCAAACAACAGAACACTGTCTTCACCAGAGCCAGACTGACAGAGGGAGAATGTCTTGAGAAAGTTGCTCCAGCAGCTCTGACAACAGAGAGGGGGCAACACCTCCATGACGTCACGTATGACGGCCGGAAGACCCCGCTACAAGAACTTCTATTTCGTTTCTCCAGTTCCTCCTGAGGAACCTTCAAATACCATAAAGAAAATGCAGGGAGAGGGCGGAAAAGGTGCACGATAGAAATTGACACCTCTGCGTGTCGATGTAGCGAGAGCTGAAAACATTTGACAGGTTTATTTGTGAACATACGACCAGAGAGAGTTCTCTGTGGCACAGCATCAAATGATGTTCCACTGGACTGAGTGTGTGAAAATTGCTTAAAGAAAAACAATCCTAGCTGATTTTATGGCTCATCAGAGATTTAAGTGTTTATTGCAGAGGCGGCGAATATGCCACAGGCATGTCACTATAGTCCAAATGACCCGCAAATCCCGTTTTTGCCACCCTGTTTACTAGACAGGCAGGCAAAGGAGAAGGGGTGAAAAAAGCGACGGCTCACTGCGTTTTCTGGAGTTGTACAACAAATCTTAAGTATTGCGGTTACAAGACTCTCTTTATAAGTAGGTACATAGTTTATTTCAATAGCTATATTACAAATTATTTATAAAAACTTTATTTTTAAATCTACTTCCATTGATCGTGATAAATATATTTGAAACCAGAAATGGTTTCAAAATTGGGATATTTTATTCGCTAGTCACTAGTGTATTTGTAGCAGGCGTGCGAAATCTTGGTGAGTTTTTTTAGTTTTTTTTATTTATTTATTTAACTGCTCTTTAACTGCTGTGGACCTTAGTGTCCCATTCTATACTGGGCGTGGACAGGTAATTTTGCTCAGAGGCCTCTTTATCAGGCTTGAGGTTCTTTTACATGCGGTAAATCTACGACACGGGACCACCGCTTTACTTATATTTCCGAAGGAAGCCATGCTAAGGATTTTTACAACCGAAAAAACTCCATCGCCCTCCGCCGGGTTTGAATCCACGACCTCGGGAACTAGAGGCTAGCATGGTACGCCTAGACCACGGAGACGACGAAGTAGTCAGAAACCGCTTGACCCCTCTGTTGCATGCGCAGCTTAATTTTCACGTTTATAAAATTAAATTGCGAATGGTTTCTTATTACACTACGAACAAAGACCGTGATGTTGTCATTGGTGGGAGCCAATAAAGACGCAAGTCGCTATGCAATACAACAGTATCGAAGGACTTTATCAACACATAAATTCAAGCCCTTGCTGCAATTTTAAGAGAAGAAATTAAACAAAGAAAGGATCTTCGGCCATGTGCTGCATTAACAGACATGACGATCTTCCCTCAAGTGCTGCATACTAAACATCTAAAAACGATATACCACAAAGAAAGGTCATTAATTCATTTAACATGCAAAGTTTAATGCTTAAAATAATGTAAAATTCAGTAAGAATGAAGTGATTTCATTGGCTGTTATCAAAATATACCTGTACTTTTTAATGTTATAACCTCAAAGGTATATCTTAAACAAATCTTTTGATAAAACAAAAAGCAATTAAAGAAAATCCTCAGTCAATGCCAGATTTTCTATAAAATTTAGTACCTATTTCTACAAATTTTCGTTTCTCATTTAGGGAGTTTTATCTCATGTATACATACACATACCCTTTTCTCATAATGCATTTTTTAGTTTTAATTTTCTCTACCACATACCTATATAGTTCACTCAAAAATTTGATACCGAAATTTCACAGAAAATATACCAGAGGTCCCCTTACACCAGAAAGAGCATTTTAAAAAAATCTGATGTGTTGCATTCACATAACTTTCTCTACCCTCTCTTTTACAAAACCTCTTACAAAAGTTTCTCTTTTATCTCCTTCATGTTAATTAAAATGAATGTTTGTAGAAATGATTTCATTACACATTTCATTGTAAGTATACACACATGTGTAAGGCCATACACATTGTAAGTATAAAGGGTAAGAAGGCTGAAACAATAGTCAAATCTTTAAAAAAATATGTTGCTATATATAGGGTTTTAATTTCATACTCTTTGCATGACCATGAAAAACTAACGACTGATGACTTTAACAGTTCAAAAAAAGGATTTGAAAATTAAAACAGTAACAATGAATATTTCTGAAATGGTAATGCCACAAAAGCATTTCTTAAATATAAATTGTGGTTTTAGAACTACATTTTTTATGCAGTAAGTTTTTGTCCATCCCTTACGGTTTTCCACTTATACATAAGTACACAAAATTCATTCAGAATGGACAACTCACAGGCTGTTCATAGAAAATTCAAGATATATTACTTTCTCTACTACGTATAGTAAGTAGGGGAAGTATTGTATTCCACCCAAAAATTCGATACCGAGATTTAACCGGAAATACATGTTTTGAGACCCCCTGAATCAAAAAAAGCATTTTTGGAAACATGTCCGTGTGTGTGTCTGTCTGTGAACAGCATAACTCAGAAACGAACAGTCGGATAAACACCAAACTTGGTATTTAGGTTCAGTATCTTCCAGAGATGCGACACGAAGGTTTTCAAGGAAATCCCCCACCCCAGATTATCCTTTACATGGAACATTTTTAGAACATTTTAATTTTCTCAAAAATGGCTCTAACAATTTTGATTAAAATATCATATGTTTAAGATATTTTCATGACAAATGAAATGTATATCTCAAATTTTCTGGGAATGTCTCCAAAAGTGTTCTTCATTGTGAACGACTTTTGCATAACTGGTAAACCATAAGAGATAGACAAAATTTTACTACACAAAAAATATAGATCGCGTTAAAATACACAATTTATGTTGTATACATTTTTTTTCTTGAGTGAACCATTTTCGAGATATTGCTTGTTATTTCCTTAAATTTTCCAATACTTATACTTTTTCTCAAATTCGTTATTCATTTTTTTTGTACTGGTAATGCAAAGAGAATGGAATATTCCACATAGCAACCAACTCTTAAATGCTTAAAGCCAATTCCCCTTGCATCTACAAGAAAATTAGCAATAAGATTAACATATCGATATCTCAATTAAATGAAGCATATGGAGAATAAGCGTTTGTAAAAATAGGTTGTACAAGAGTAGAGAAAGTCATGTGAGTGTAACACATCAGATTTTTTTTTATTTGTCATACAAATATCTTAAAACATATGGTATTTTAATTAAAAGCGTTAAAGAGCCACTTTTGAGAAAATTAAAAATGACTAAAGATTTTCATATAAAGGGTAGTTTAGGATGGGGGGGGATTTTCTTGAAAATATGTGTCTCATCCTTGGAAGATTTACTTTTACTTTCTCTGCCTATTGGGTAAGAGGGAGTATTGAATTCCACCCAAAAATTTAATACCAAGATTTCACCATAAATACACGTTTTGAGACTCCCTGAATCCATAAAAGCATATTTAAAAAACGTTTGTGCGTGTGTGTGTCTACAGCATAACTCAAAAGCAAAAAGTTGATTAAATACCAAACTTGGTATTTAAGTTCAGTGACACGAAGATCTTTTTACAAAATCCCCCACCCCAAACTATGCTTTACAGGTAAATTTTGATTTTCTCAAAAACAGCCTTAATGATTTTTATTAAAATACTATATATTTAGGATATTTTCATGCTAGACGAAATGCATATCTTGGATTTTCTGCAAATAGCCACTGAACCCTCTTTGTTCTGAATTGCTTCTGCATAACTGGTAAACCATAAAAGATAGACAAAATCTTACTACATAGAATATTTAGATCTCTTTAAAGCATACAATTAATGTCAAATAAATTCATTTTGTTGAATTAATCATTTCAAATGGGATGTCGTTACTCATTTTTTTCTTCTGGTCATCCAAAGAGAACACAATTTCAGTTATCACATAGCAACCAGCTCTTAAAAGATTTGACTATTGCTTAAGCCTGCTGTATTTCCCTATTCTTAATGTACTTACAAGGAAATATGTAATGAAACCATTTCTACAAGTGTTTATCTTGATTAACATGAAGAAGATAGAAGAATAAACTTTTGTAAGAAGAATGAATTTTTTTCAGCACATTGAAGAATGCGCATAAAAAATCATATGAACGTAAAATGTCAAGAGTTTTTATGTTACAGAAAGGTCCCAATGAGCAGCACTGGTATATAGAGATGGTACATAAGTTTCCAAATTACGTAATGATGGATATGCACATAAAATATTTCCACACAGAAACAAAAATGGGTAAAAAACACCTCATTTTGGTTAATTAATTTAACAACAATAAATCAGATGGTAAAACAATATTAAGAGTATGAAAATAACATCAGGTACATTAAACAGTAAACAGAAACATATACACACAAGAACACGTGAAGAAACTAAGTATCAGAACATTTATCTAAGAAGAAACGCTTTACTTTCTTTCTGAATGCATTTTCTGAATTTAAAGATGTCATTTCTTGAGGTAAACTGTTGTATAAGGCAGTAATTAAGTTCATAATACACTGTGAACCACATTTGGATTCTATAGTTATGAACAACTATTTTTTGTAAGATTTAATTGGGAATATGTCATCTGTTTAAGATATTGAACTTAAATATGAAGTTTGGTATTTCTTTTACTTCGTTTAGAGTTATGCTCTCTCTCTCTCTCTCTCCACACACACACACGCACACACGGATCGTTTACCATAAATACTATTTTTTTATTCATTGGACTTTATAACATGTAATTCCAGTGAAATATCATTATTTAATTTTTGGGTGGAATGCAATAACACTTCCTCTATCTAGGAAGTAGGTAGGAGCCAGAGAAAATAATGACAACAATTTTCAATAATATCCCCTACTCCAAACTACCTATTACAACAAAACTTCTAATTACTTTTTATTTTCTCAAAAACGGCTCTTAACAGTTTTAATTATAACATCTAGGTGTAAGATATTCACATGACTAATAAAGCATAGTATTTATTTAAAGGTGAGTCGGAATTGTTACACTAACATCACTTAAGTTTACTCACTTAACATGTTTCGGGAAACCGTTGTTCCCATCCTCAGAAGGTTAACTCGACTGGCCCGTGTTGTTGGTGTTTCCGTTTTTTGGACTGGATCCTGTGGTGGCATCTTGTGGTGGAGAAATGTACTTCCAGAGAGGATTTGGTGGCGGCAAATCAAAATTCATTAGATGTGTGTTGTGTTTTTGAATGGTGATCTTCTCCCATGCATCTAATTCGGCTGCAAATTTGGCTGGTTTGACTAATGTAATATTGGGTTTGATGTTGTGATTAGTGATCCAAAAATGGTGTGAAACTGCAGATTTGTCCATTTGTTTGTATTTAATACATCTCATGTGCTCCTTTAGCCTAGTTTCTAGGTTTCTTTTTGTCTTACCTATGTATACTTTATTGCAATCTGAACAATTGATTTTATAGATTCCAGCTTTTTTGTCTTGTGGAATGGGGTCTTTTAACTTGTTACAAAGTAATTTCTCTATGTTAAATTTGTTCTGTGGAGCTAGGCTGATGTTATGTTTCATGAAAATCTTCTTAAATTTGTTAAAAGTTCCTGGGTGGTATGTGAATTTCTTGAACTTTAGCTCTTTATCTTGCTGGCTGAGATTTGTTGTGTTTCTGATGTGCATCTGTCGTTTGAATTTTGCAATTTTTTTGTCAATAGTTGTTTTGTTGTACCCATTATGTATTGCTGTGTCTACTATATGCTGGTATTCTAACTGGTATTCTTTTTTATTTAAGGGGGTATATACCAGTCTATGTGTTAGGCTGTTTAGTACTGCATGTTGTGTGTGGTTGGATTGAAACTCTTATTTTTTATGTAATTAGTAGAGTGTGTTGGCTTCCTGTATATGCCAAAGGTTAGGTTCTTTTGTTCAACAACAAGCCGTCTCATCATAAAAAATTTACAATTGATACAATAAATTCGTAGAAGATGATTGCATATGCAAACGGAAAAGCACTGGTCATCCTCGCATAACAAATGGTGTTCATTTTGAACACACAAAATAAAATTTTGAACTTTTCTCTATTCAGTGATGTAGCGCATGTGTCACAATCTGTTGTCATTCATTAGAAATAAATTTTTAAAATCTGTTCCTTCTTTTTGAGTAACCCTGTATAAGCAAATACAATACACAGAGGGAAAAAGAACCTGATAAAATAACGTAAAATAACATGTAGTAAAGTTTAGTAGAATCAAAAATAAGAAACATTTGTAATTAAATTAAAATATAGTTTATAATCTTTCAATTTTATATTGGCTAGTTGTCAACAATGATTGTTTTAAAATGCAAATACAATGTCAACTGCCTAGCGGAATTGCATTAATATCATGACATGGTAGATGAGTTGCCATGACAGCTGCCTAGATTAAAAGTGAAGACATACAAAGGTACTATCTCTTGACGAAGTAAGTCAGACACATGGTGTGTACTAGCACAAGTAAACATAATTATCTGTCGCAATCCAATATCAGTTGTATTCGTGAGTGTTAAAAGAAGTGGATATAACAGACAAATATTACAACAAATTATATTGTGAATATTTGTAAAATCCAAATGATATTAAGTGGTTGTAGTAAAGGTATTCTTATAGTAACCATTACAGAAATGTCTTATCATTTACATAGTTAAAACTGCAACCAAGGCTAACTGACCTGAGATCCTGAAAACAGTAAGAATCCATTGTGATTTTCTTACAGAGTCAGAGATTGCAACAACTGTCGGCTGAAGCTAGAAGTGAACCGGAGCAAATCCACAGGCTGTAGAATGCAAATTATTCCAGTACTCCAGCCAACAGGTACAATACAAACACACGACTACTTCCCAACCATTTATGAGAATTTGATTAAGCGCACAAGGTAGTCTGAACACATGGAAATTACACCTTAAGTGCGTTAAATTACCACTGCTCTTTTAAGTTCCCAATGGTTTTTCCTGAAAATTTTATGAATTATTCTATAAATCATGACAATTATTTCAAGTGGTTGTTTGCATTGATAGCTTATGTAGTTGAATCCGCAAAAATTATTTCATTCAGCAGAAAAATAATAAAATTTACTCTTAAAACATGTGAATTCATGTACCTTTTTCCCTGATACTTGCAATACAGAATCACACTTTTGCATGCTTGTTGTTAGTATAATCAGCTATCTTCTGAACCTCAATTATTTAGTTATGTATATCAATTCACTAGAAATTTAAAAAAAAAAAGGCATTTGCAAACTCAAAACAGTAAAAATGTGGAAAATTTACAATGTTGTTGCTTTCTTAATATCACTAATATACATTATAAAATTATGATTGTGGTTCAGAAAGTTTAACTGTGTGTTGTATACATGTACTGAAAATTTCAGCTCTCTACCTCTCATACTTTCTGAGAAAAAGGTACATAAGTATCCAAAAATGTTGTTTTGAGAAAACTGAATTTAAAGCTTGAACATTAAAATTCTGACGCACTTCAGACATTCCAGAGTCATAATTACCTGCACCTTCATTCCTGAATTGCTTCAGCTTTTTTGATTGCCTTCTCTTGGTCCTGGCCTCTTTTGCTCTTTTGTTACTTGCTGAACTGTTCGTTGAGCATCATATAGTGATTCATTGTTGAAAAATAAAAAAAATGTTGTAAAAGGGGCATTGCACGACAGCTTTAAAGGAATGCAGACTAGCTTTTAATAGTATTTAAATGTCTTAAAAACCTCTTAACCCCCAAAAACAATATATTTTCTGAAACTAGAAATAAAAGAGATTTTATTAGTGCCTAAATCAAAAAATGTGATTTTTGACCATTTTAGAGTACCTTGTCCCCTTAAAAGTGTTCCATAAATAAAACAATTAAAAAAGAACAAAAGGAGGAAAAGACAGGATGATGTAAACATATCTACGGGTTCTTCTACTGTCCATTCCAAACCAGAGTTCCCTCTGATGTAAACAGAAGCACGTGCTTCTGCTTGTCACGAACCCAAGAACACACTCTTACGCCAATGTAAATAGTTCCTTAATACATGTATTGTATTATGAAATATTTGAGCAGGGAATGTATGAAACTGGCATTTTATTGTGGTTATCATAAGAACTCAGGCTAAAGGTAATGGATGTACACTAGCTGTTAAGAGATTACAAAATATGATATTCGTCTGCTTTGGCGCTAATGCCGAAAGCGTCTTGCTTGTTAATGCCAACTGTATGCATGACTGCCACTCTCTTACATGTACAAGAAATGCAGCAATGAATTCCCAGAGGTGCTATCTGAGTAACGAATAAACACTTTGCATAACACAGGAAATATAATAAGCAAAGTCATTCATAATACGCTAACACACCTGTGCTCAGCACAGGTCAAATCTTGTGATTTAGTCAGTTGGTATTTGGGTTCACATGGCAGAGGAAAGTGCGTGTGGTGCAAATAAACTGTTCAAACACAAAAGTGGGAAACAGTTAAAAAGTGGCTAAAACATACAATACTTTATATATTCAACTCACTGTTAGACAAATACCCGACACTTGCATTAGTGCATATTATGAAACTAATATCGGATTTTACAGGCGTTTCAGTGAGAAGTGTAACCAAAGTGAGCAGGGAATATAAACAGACATAATAGAACATAGAAGAGATAAAAGATGGGAACTTGTTTTAAGTGCGACAGTGCTGCGGAATTGCGGATAAGCTTGTCATTATTTTGGAGAGTAGTTCTGATTCCGATATGACAACTGAGTCATCTTCGGAGGATCCGGATTTGGGTGTTGCACTTTTGCCCGAGGATTGTGATTAACGTAAGTAAAATGTTCATTGCCGCATACTTATAAAATTGATTGTTACCTCAAGTTGCATTTTGAACTAAGATTCTCACGCAGGGCGCATTTTTTATAGATTTAAACAGTGTTCAACAAGCACGTGGGAGGGGAACAAGCCGTCATTAGGGGCGGGGATTGCGAACTACTTTCGCGCGGATAACACAAAGAGTTGTTTCCAGTGAAAGGCACTCTGGTTTGGAATGGACAGTAGTGTAGAAATAAAGCTTGACTACTATAGAGATTTTCCTTGTTTTTATTTTTATGCACAGACATCATGAAAGTTAATGACTATCACAAGTTGTATCACCACTTGTACACTTACATGCAAAACTATTTTACCACATCTCAATAAAGCTGTGTCATAAATGCATAATAAACATTTGAATCTGCCTAATCCTTAGGCTTCTTTCTCTGGCTGCCTAGGGTAAATTTCAGGATGTAAAAATTAACATGCAAACAGATATCATGAAAGTAAGATGGAATACAGCAAATTTCTCATGTTTGGTTGTAAATAAGGAGAGAGTAGGCTGGTTAACCTTCAGCTTGTTACTCATATATCTTTGTGTGTACAAGATATTACTGAACTATATTTATATATTTATTTAAACAAGCCTTGCTAATGCATCCCTACTAATAATGCTATTCCCTTCATTACCCATCCCTATATAAAAGTCACATTATTCTAACTCTTTATAATGTTTCCAAATTGCACTTTCAGGTTTCTTTTCAGATAAAAAAGCGTGATCATGATATACAAATTATAAAAATTGTGTTTTCAAAAAATATGGACAAAAATATGTTGATATTAATGGAGAAACAAGTTCTAACACCTGCCAAACTAATGATATGACATCAACTCCTATAATTTTCCTTTGCATGAAAGGAATTTGATACTTGGGGGTCTTCCACTCTATTTTTTGCGCTTTGCTTGGAAAAGTAGGCTATTATTTGACACTTTTGTACTGCAAATTTTGCCTTTATTGTCAAATAAAATGAAAAACATATTGCTATGCTGGATTTACAAGGAATGTGTTATAAAGCATTTTATATGTATAACAAGACATTAATGCCTACCTTTGTGAAGTGAGGGTAGCATGTCTACCTCATATTCAAGAGATCCTGAATTTGAATCTTTGTTAGGGCAAGTTATCCAAATAAGGGTTTTCCTGGGGTTTTCCTTTATCCGTACAAGACGAATGTCGAGTAATTTTAATTTCAATGAACCCCAGGCTTCACTCATTTCATTCATTGTGTGATATAACCTATCAGGTTTAAAGGATGTTAAAACCTCAAGAAGAAGAAGAAGAAGAAGAAGAAGAAGAAGAAGAAGAGGAAGAGGAGGAGGAGGAAGAAGAGGAGGAGGAGGAAGAGGAGGAGGAGGAGGAAGAGGAGGAGGAGGAAGAAGAGGAGGAGGAGGAAGAGGAAGAGGAGGAGGAGGAAGAGGAGGAAGAGGAAGAGGAAGAAGAAGAAGATTACAGTAATCTGGCAATTTTTACAGCTTTAAATATTGACTTGAGGAGGTTCATATGTTACTTCATATAATTTTTGAAACGTTTACCTGCACCTTATATAGTGGCAGTATCTGTCACTAATACTCTATATCAAAAGTATTTTGCATAATTTCACAACTTTCTATCAGCAAAACATGGTGTTAAGTTGCAGCATCTTTACTGATTTTTAATATCTAAAATTATTATCATAGCAACAGTCAAGCTGTCATGAGTCATAAACAATAAAACTGTTTACTGCTATAACAGGTTTAATAGGCCTAATGCTATTTATAGAGTTATTTTCTTCTAGTTGTCTACAAATAATGAATTGCATACAACTCATAAAAAAGTAGCTTATTGCCTCGTGGGTCTTGGATCATGATCTCCGGTCATGAACTAACTTGACCCATTCAGTAACAAAGGTCCAGTTTTATTGCTGATAATATAATATACTATTTTCTATCACTTTATATTAAAGTTTAGTGTTTTTCAATAATGCAACAAAAGATTTTCATGAAATTAAGCCCATCCCACACTACCCTTTACATAGAAAGTTTTCATTAAGTTTTAGTTTCTTAAAAACAGCTCCAATGATTTGGATTAAAACTAATATTCTGAATTTTCTTTAAATGGTCTGTATAGTCCTCTTCATTCTCAATGAATTTTATATAACTGGGAAACCATAATGAGCCAGACAAAAGCTTGCTTAAGAAAATATAGATCTCATTAAAACACACATTTTGTGTTGCACTAACCATTTCTGAGATATTTGCTGTTCATTTAAATTTTCCAGCATTTTTAAGCCATTTTTGTTTTCTCATAAGAAGAGTATGCATTATCAAAACCAGCACATAGTAACCTGATTTTTTAAATTTTAACTGTCATCCTAACTTCCTGTATGTTTCTTGTATCTACTACAGTATGTGTTCTGAAACAATTTCTGCAAACAGTTATCTTGATTAACGTGAAATAGATAGAAAAATGAGCTTTACATCAATCATTTGTAAAAAATATAAATAAAATAAAAAAAAATATGAAAATAAATCATAGCGGGTAGAGAAAGTCATGTAATTAACATCTAATGTGTGTTTCTTTGAATTCTGTACTGTGTACAAAATGGTGAAGCAGAAAATTCTATAACTGAAAAATTACAAATGCTTCATGAGCATGACAAAATGAGCTTTTATTTGCATTTTTTGTAATAAAAAATATTTCCTATCAAATGATGAAAGTTATTTTACTTTTCTAACTCATAAATCATTACCCATACATAACATTGCCCCACTTTTACGTGTTTAGACTACAGTTCCTTAAAGACAGTATAAACATAACAAATTATTTATATTTATACATATATACATATCAGGTGAGTCCTCTCAGCCTGCAGATTGAGAAGTTATGCAGTCCTGGCATTGTACAGGCTATGCCATAAACATTGTCCACTGCATCGCATCGTATCAATTTTGGTCGAAATGACTGCTTTGCACCGATGTGCATGCAGTGACTTGCACTCGTAGTGCAACAGTGTGCATTGGCCTTCAATGGTGAAGGTCCCAGATTCAAATACTGCCACTTGAAGGTACTTTTTTTATGTTTAGTAAATTTAATGAGAACTGATAGTTTGCCATGGAAGTGTTGTTTCACTTAATTAGTTTAATTATGCGAATTTCATTAAAACACAAATTGTTACTTGTTGGAATATGCCTAAATAAATGAAATAAATAAAAAAACTTGTTTATTTGCAGGCGTGATTTGAACTTCCGATCTTCACCATAACTTTCCAGCATGTTAACCACTGCGCTACTATACTTTTTTCACTATAAACTGAAAGGAGAAGTATAAACAAAACTTAAATGTATCACTCCGCCGAGCACATGGCAGCACCATGTGGAGGATGACAGGAATTATGACCTGTGCGAGGAAATTGCTTCAGACAGAATGTGAATACAGTATGTTGCACTGCTTAGGGATCATTAGCTTTTAAACACTATGTCTTGTTCCTATATTTTGCCTTACATCCTAAACTTATAACGCATAATACTAAGAGTAGACAAATAAAAGTTGTACTTGAACAGTTTTTTATATGTGATTAAAGGTACTGGATTAAACTGTTCTTAGCTTCAGGCTTTAGAAATTATTTATTTAATGACTAATATCAGTATACCACCTTTGCTTTAACCTTTTATGAGTCAACAAGTTAAATAACGATTAGCACTATTAGAACAGAAAACAAACACGACCCAAGCTATCCAAGCAACAATTCTGCATCACTAACAAAGAAGTTCAATTATTGCTAAACGATGGCCAATCATATTCATTGTTGATTAAAGGTGGGTACTTTTCACATAGTTTGTTAAAAGCATTTAACACAATTATCTTCTTTCCATTTCCCGCGCTTATGTTTTTCACAGTGGCAGAAGATTCTCAGTAGGAAACCAGAAACGAACTGCAGCACCTGTGCATAGCCTCTTAAACCCTCTGCTATAACGTAGTTATAGGTAAGTCTGAACAAACTCATTTAGTTTCATAAATTTAACTGTTACAATAATGAGTGTTTTTAAATTTCTCTGCACGGGAATAACCATAAAATGTTACGATCTGAACCAAACTGTTTTTTGTAGAGGAAGAGATAACTTGCTAATAGGGAAAGGTTGTAGTTTGCCCACCAGCAATGAGATGTCTTGTCACATGGTTTTGTTTACTTCTCCTTTCAGCTTATAGTGAAAAAGGTTTAGAGCACATTAAAAACGAGCACCACCGTAGCCCTAATCAGCTGGCTGGTGAATGTGGTGTCAGCACCTCATTTCGCATCATCAGCAAAATGCAGGGTTGCCTAGTTACCAATCTGCAGGATGAGAACTCATGCAGTATATACATAAATAAACATATTTATCACACAGGCCTTTGAAGGAGTTGAAGCCTTTCATTAGCAACTCATTTTCTCTATGTATTTAAACAGAGACAGCTTAATTTTTTTTTTGAAGATTTAGAAGCTTGTAGCAGTGATGTGTCATAATTTAAAATAGAGAGTTGAGGGTTGTTACACTACATCACTATGATAATCTTACTTGAACGCGTTTCGGGAGACGGCTTGTCCCCATCGTCAGCATTCTCTCTCTGTCAGTTGAGAGAGAATGCTGACGATGGGGACAAGCCGTCTCCCGAAACGCGTTCAAGTAAGATTATCATAGTGATGTAGTGTAACAACCCTCAACTCTCTATTTTAAAAAAACAGAGACAGCTTATTCAATTTAAGTACTTTAAAATTGCTCGGTTTATGAAAACAATGACAAATAATTCACCAGAAGATTAACTGTGAGAATGTATTGTGGATAGGCACGGTTGCTGCTGAAATACATTAGAAAAACATTTATTCTCTTGACATTTTCACACCAACTGAAACTAATATTTTCCTATATGGCAAAAAATTTTTGCATGGAATTGTACATAGATTAGATTCAAAACACACAAATCACATCATTGATAGAACTATAGCACTTGTCCACTGGTCTTTGTGCAGGACTTTTCTGGCATTGTAAATGTGGGAACAACTGTGGTGTCAGTTTGTGTGAGCTTGGTGGTTGCCACCTCAGGAACCTTTGAAGGTCCTGGCACTGCAGCTATGCCGCTGGTAGAGGTAGATGTTGTTGGAATGCTGAGAGGCTTAAGAATGCTTATCTGGTCCATCTTGAAGCCGATGGGAGAAATGAACATGTTGAGACCTGCTGCCGTGGCTCTATCCAGGCCCATCAGCGAGGAGGTTGACGGAAACTTTCCTGTAGCAAACAGGGCACTAGCAATGTCTGACCCCATGACCAGGTTACCACTAGGTCCTACACCAACTGTTACAGAGGGACTGGTTGCTGACGGAGAACTAGCAACGGGACGTACACAGGTACTTGGAGGGATCACATTTGGCACAAGTAGATTGACAGCAGAGGTTGTAGCTGTTGTAGGGGTAGTGATAGCAACTGGAACTTCTGGGGTGTTGACAGTGCGTCCATTTTCTGAACCAGGGCAGACTAGGTCCTTGATGAAGCCCCACAGGATTCCATCGCTCTGATCTCGGGGAAACTTTGAGCTAAGCGTAGTCTGTAAAACATGTCATTCCAGAAGCAGCTTTAGATTTATGCTCTATTCTGTAGAAAAGTTACTACTGCATGTGAAATAATTCCTAGCTATCCTAACAAGGTACACATCCTTATCAGGATGACTTAATTGTTATGAAAAACTGTTATTCAGTTAATTTGAGAGCTCCTGATTGTAATGGTAACAGTCATAGAGTTTGGAAAAGAGAGAGAGTGTGTGCATATTCATTTTTACTTTCTCTACTACGTATAGTAGGTAGGGGAAGTATTGCATTCCACCCAAAAATTTGATAGCGAGATTTCACCGCAAATACAGGTTTTGATGCCTCCTGAATCCAAAAAAGATCATTCTTAGAAAAAGGTCTGTGTGTCTGTGAACAGCATAACTCAAAAACGAAAAGTCAGATAGGCACCAAAAACTGGTATTTAGGTTCAGCATTTCCCAAAGATGCGACACAAAGATTTTCAAGAAAATCCCCCAACCCAGACTATCCTTTACATGGAACATTTTTCGAAAATTTTGATTTTCTCAAAAATGGCTCTAACAATTTTGATTAAAATATAATATATTCAAGATATTTTCATGACAAATAAAATGTATTAATTAATTTTGAAGATTTAGAAGCTAGTAACAGTATAATTTAAAATAATTTAAAATTTATTATAATTCATAATTTAAAATAAGAGAGTTGAAGGTTGTTACACTACATCACTTTCACTTTAGTGATGTAGTGTAACAACCTTCAACTCTCTTTATTTTAAAAAAATAAAATGTATATCTTGAATTTTCTGGGAATGTCCCCAAAAGTCCTCTTCTTTTTGAATGGCTTTTCCATAACTGCTAAACCGTAAGAGATAGACAACATGTTTCTACACAAAAAATGTAGATCTCGTTAAAACACATAATTTATGCCATATATTTTTTTTGTCGAGTGAACCATTTCCAAGATATACCTTGCTATTTGTTTGAATTTTCCAATATTTATACTTTTTCTCAAATGGGAATTCATTATTCGTTTTTTTTATCTCCTGGACATCAAAGAGAATGAAATGCTCCACATAGCAACCAGCTCTTAAAAGATTTGACTCGCTTAAAGCCTACCATGTTACCCTTGCACCTATAAGAAAATTAGCAATAAGATTAACATCTCAATTAACATGAAGTAGCTGGAGACTAAGCATTTGTAAAAAATAGTTTGTACAAGAGTATAGAAAGTCATGTGAGTGTAACACATCAGATTTTTTTTAAACATGACCCTCTGAAATACTGTTGCATAGGTTATATTTTACAATTTCAGTGCTATATATGCACATGGCAGTCCGAGAGTATTATTCCAGTTAGGGAATGCAGGGATTGATACATTGTACTTCAGAATCTGTTATTTCTTCACAAATGATTATAAAGTAAGATAAGTTATACAAGGGCGAACATTTTATTTTGCTTATAAATGAATGACAAGAAAAGATTGCAGTAGCATATGTTTTCTGCACAAAGGCAATGAATCTCAGCTTGATTTTTTAACCAGGAAACATGAAACAAATTAATTAATGCAGTATCTGTTTTAAAAGGCAATGTAGCAAAAAGATTTGATCTGATTGGAAAAGGAATCAACGATATGGCATTTGCCAAAGTATTTCAAGTAATCTTTGATCAAAACTGTGTGAGTCACACAGACACCATCACAATCTTGTATGCAAAAGCGGAATGACATCCCCATTTATTACCATTAATAACTGAAAACCAGGCATCTTACTAAAATAAGTTGCAATTAGCAGGCTCAAATTAACCAAATAATAAACCTGCATCTCTCAATAAAGAAATTTACCGTTTATTTCCTTAAATTCTATAACACTGTAGAGAGTATGCAATAACAGGAGAGAGCACTATAATTTATTTATTAGGGAATCCAATGGAACAGATATCATCACAACCACACTATTCCTTGCACTACTAGTCACAACTGAGTAGTGTATCTGCACACTACTACATACTGATTAATAATGGTCAATTGCTGCTTATGTGCTGTAATGCAAATAAAATCTAACAGAAAACACTTAGCTTTTCATATGTATGGAACAAACAGCTTTTTTATGAAATTGTAATTATTTTGAGTACAAGGCAGAGATAAGCAGGCATTATTTTCTTAGTAATGAACTTGGTATAAATGCGTTTTTAGCTTTTACTAAATCAAGCTTGCACACTCACTATAATTTTAAGTGGAACTATTACATCATTCCGAAAGTAATGCCTCCTATTCATTTTCATGGAAACTACAACAGATACGGAAAGCACAACAACACAGCAAGATTTCAGCTACTACTGTTATTTTTCCACATAATCACCACCACCACTTGTTATGCTCTTTTGCCAACAATGAACAAGAGCCTATATGTCATGCTCGTAAAAATCCGAACCAGCTGAGGCTAGTCACTGTCTTAAGCCCCTTGTACACGATCAAACTTTTTTTCAATTCAAGAGTTTACAAGAGAAATTGTTAAATATTTTTCAATATGTGACAAGATTGGAAAAGACTTGACAATGTCAAAAATGTGTATTTACAAGTTGTCTCTTCGCCAAACTGAAACCCTTCAGAACACATTGATAATTTATCACTCGCAAAGCAATTTAGTATTTGCGTCACAGTATAACAATTCCCAATGAAATATTGTTCTTTACTAATGTTATGTAGCACTTTCAAGTATTATATCCAATGAAATCACACTACAAGTGTGGAATACAATGAAAATAACACCAACTGACAGGTTAACCACATTATATAACATTGCATTACTGTATAATTAGTTTGGAAAACTGCCTGGCAATTATTTCTTCATAATCACCTTCATCTGCTCCATCTTGTGATAATCCACGGAGTTCTCGATGTAGAGACATGACCAGCTTATGTATAACCTAATCACTTCGCATACGACATACCTTGGCCGGGTAGCCATGTTGCAGATTTCGTGATGCACTGTGAATACTCGCATTTCATTGGCCAAAGCCATCAAATCATTGTGAAATCTTTGACCATTTAGAGCATGTCCTTATTTGCTTTCAAGATTTTCAAAGACCTTAAAAGTATTGGAAGCAATAACAAGAAAAGTTGTGAAGTTGTGACAACTCTTGAAAAGTCTTGTAAAGTATTGAATTTGAGAAAAATTTGATCATGTACAAGCGGTATTAGAGCTGTGACAACAGCATCTGAGTCTGGAAAATATTGACCATATAGTGCATCTTTCTAGGCCCAAAGAGATGGAAGTCCGAAGGTGCTAAATGTGGTAGGACAGTGCAGCCAAATTTGGTAATGAGCTCTATGGTAGCCAAACTATTGTGAGGCCTTTGGTCTTGTGAAAGCATCCACGGGACCCATCTCGCACACACTTTGCGATAATTAAGGTTGTGTAATATATTGTCTAAGGCATTACAGCCGACATTCAGCTCTACACACAATTCCTTGGTTGTAATCCATTGATCATTATGGATGAGTAATAAGTTAATCGAGATGCTGATCATTATTTGCATGAGCAGGGTCGATCAGGACATGGCTCGTCCTGCACATCCTTTTCACCACTTTTGAAATGCTGTACCCAACGCCTCACATTACTCACATCTACGTATCGTCTCCATACACCTTTAGCAAGCATCAATGGATTTCAATTGGCACAATTTGTACAGCAGTGAGGAATTCAATCACACATCTCTGTTTTGTATGCACCTCAATGTCAGTAGCCATTTTGGAAGGCTCCCCTGCTGCTGCTATCTGTTGCAGCACAACAAAACTAACAGGACACTAGTAGGAAAGTTCAACAATTAATACTACACCAACATAATCTGGCTTGGACACTTGAAGGCAACACAAAAAATGGGAGGCATTACTTTCAGACTGACCCTCATATAATAATGACATATTAATGCTTCATTTGTGGCGATACTGCACTTATGTTGTATTGATAAATACATGACCTTGCAACCAAATAAGCAGAATGCTTTAAAATTAGGTCAGATTACAAAATAGAGTTTCAATATACACTATATCTTACCTTCACCTTTCCTGCAATATTACTGCTATTCATTTTGTAAGTCACCTAGTTCATCATTCCCTTAACCTTACAAAGAATATTGACATTTCTGGGGCTAGATCTTCCAATTTAATGTAATTTAATTCTTGCTTTTAAATTGCAAATCAGAAAATTAACATTTGGTTTTCTTTTAGGCATTTTACAATAACTGCTGAAGATGGGTATGCTTAAAATATGAGAACTCAGATTTAGATGCAGATAAGATATGTCTGTAAAATATTTTAATATAAAGCACATTTTTAAAAAGTAAGCTTATGGCTCATGCGTATCTGCCATAGAAGCTATTTTGGGGAGAAAAAGGTGAAAAATATTTAATTTAAAAACAGTCTTTGTACATTTATGTTGGCTTCATCAGAGTATCCAACCTAACCAAACCTTCAAATAAAACAAACTTACAGATCATGCAGAAGAAAATTCTAAAATAGCCATGATAATCTGTGAAGCCATGATAATCCGTCTGCAGATAATCGAGACTTTACTGTAATAGTAACTTATTATTTGTTTCACTGTTACTAGATTCAATTTTTGCTTACTAAAAATGTTATTTAAATTTCAACAATAAATTATACTGAACTATACTCTCTATTCTAGGATCTTCACTCTTTCTCTCTGCTGCTACAGTCTCAAATATACAGCTAAGGCTTACTCATTCATACCTTCAGTTTGTCGAGGTAGGTAATGTTGGCTTTGAATTTGTCAGTGAATTTAATGAAGTCCTTTTCATTCTGGTAGAAACTGGCACATCGTTTCTGAGGAAACAGAGCAAAATAATGTTACAAAAAACATGTTGCCTGACCATTAGAGCTTGTAAATTAAAACATTCTGCATCTTAGGAGATATAAAAAAAACTAAAGACAAGCAATCTGATTTGATATATTGTTATATACAATTTCCACTACCAATGACAAATTCTTAAATATCCTTTATACAGTTTTGTCAAAAATATGTACACACTCTTTATTGTATGTTGATACTGGACTTAATTATATAACATAGGTTTAATATATGCTTCCTGCAAGTGCTAAACTACTTCCAGTTCACAAAATGTTGCCATTAGTGGCCAGACACATTCAAAATGGTAAACGAGTACTTGAACAATGTTGGTCAATGTATCTGCAGGGATTTCTGCACAAGCTGCTGCAATTTCTCGATGAAGGACCTCCAGCGTATGTGGTTTCCTGTGATACATGGCAGCCTTCAAGGTTAAAAGTGCAGAAGGGTTAAATCTGGTGAATATGCTGGGAACTCAAATGTACCTCTTCGTCCGATCCAGTGCCTCTACAGATTCTCAATCAGGAAAGCCGCCTCAATGGTAGTGGGAGAATACCATGCCTTGTTATAGCTGGAACTTGGGGCCAATAAATGTACCTTCAAAGAACAGTGCTATTAAACCCCTAAAAGGCAGTCTACACCAGACATTCATCCTCAGTAGATACTGACTATCTTGTGAACATGAACTGATTTTCTGGCAGTAACAAATTTTGACAGTCCACTCTTCCATTAAGTTTGAATTATATTCATCCCCATTTACTATATGCTGAAACCATTTGTAAAACTCCATTTGGTGACCAGGATCATCCTTTAATGCATGCAATAATCTTGGCACATACATTTGACTTGAAGGCTTTCAGAATGTGATGTCTCACGAGCGCATTATGTAGCATTAACATAATTAACTTCTGAGGTGACATTGCAAACTTTTCTAAGAACTAGTCAAAGAAGCATGACTTGTAGCCATACAAGGTTTTCCAGATCTTCCCTTGTGCACATCACAAATGATATCATGCTCTCAAACTTACATAATTACAAAGGTGTGTAATTGTAAAGTATGTTGGAGGTTGTGTTGCACTCATGCCTCCACAAACTTGAACCACCACTTTAAAATGAACTTCTATTCCTCAAACATCAAGCATACCCAAGCCATTTTGATTCACTATCATATTGTGACATGTATGTGTATTGTCACACCAGACACATTATTGCGTCGTTGGCGACAGCATTGTTGGGGTAATTCTTTTGGCTGGGGTTTTGAAGTTTTGTCTGCCATGGTGAGGGTTAGAGTGGGGAAAGTGAGTGTTACTTGTTTGTGTTGTGTGGTGAGCGTCACTTTAGGTCGAGTGTTGGGTCTGGATGGTTGTATGTGAATTGTGTGATTATAGCCTGGTATGTGTGTAACATCTCCCTTCAATTTCTTCCTTTTTATCTTTTGTGTGTGATGTAGGGGGCACCGTGCTTATACTGAATAAACCACATGTAATGTGATTAATGTGAAATTCTGTGGTTTTTGTTTTCTCTCTCTCTTTTCGGTGGGGACACCTCATTATTGTAAGTGGGGGGAGATATGACGTATATTTGTGTGCACTGTCATGCCGACACATTATTGTGTCATTGGCGACAGCATTGTTGGGGTAATTCTTTTGGCTGGGGTTTTGAAATTTCGTCTGGCGTGGCATCACTTTAGGTCAAGTGTTGGGTCTGGATGTTTGTATGTGAATTGTGTGAATATAGCCTCGTGTGTGTAGCATCTCCCTTCAATTTCTTCCTTTTTATATTTTGTGTGTGATGTAGGGGCACTGTGCTTATACTGAATAAACCACAGGTAATGCGATTAATATGAAATTCTGTGTATTTTGTTATAATTATCCCATGCCTGCTCTGGAATGTGAGGTTTAAAATTCTGGTCCTCTTGCTACCTTTGCAGCTGTCTCCCAATGTATATGCTGGGGTAACTAAAATTTAATATCTAGCTGCAAACCTTTAGGCCTCACCCCGGTATATAACAATATGTCACATGTTAGTCATAAGATTAATCTGGGTTAGACATCTGTTAAGAAAACACCATACTACATATTCCGCAGGTAATTCAATGCAACTCTGAAAACAATAAAGATACCATCTCTTAAAGTGTGTATGCATTTCTACTTTCTCTCCTACGTATAGTAAGTAGGGGAAGTATTGTATTCCACCCAAAAATTTGATACCGAGATTTCACAAGAAATACATGTTTTGAGACCCCCTGAATCCAAAAAAAAACCTTTTTGGAAACATGTCTGCATGTGAGTGCGAGTGTGAGTGAGTGAGAGAGAAAGAGAGAGAACAGCATAACTCAGAAACGAACAGTTGGATAAACACCAAACTTGGTATTTAGGTTCAATATCTTCCAGAGATGTGATACAAAGGTTTTCAAGAAAATCCCCCACCTAGAATACCCTTTACATAGAATATTTTTTGAAAATGGCTTTAACGAATTTGATTAAAATATCATATGTTTAAGATATTTTCATGACAAATGAAATGTATATCTCTAATTTTCTGGGAATGTCTCCAAAAGTATTCCTCATTGTGAACGACTTTTGCATAACTGGTAAACCATAAGAGATAGACAAAATTTTACTACACAAGAAATGTAGATCGCATTAAAATACACAATTTATGTCATATATTTTTTTTGTTGAGTGAACCATTTTTGAGATATTGCTTGTTACTCCCTTAAATTTTCCAATACTTATACTTTTTCTCAAATTCGTTATTCATTTTTGTTTGTCCTGGTAATGCAAAGAAGAATGGAATACTCCACATAGCAACCAGCTCTTAAAATATTTGACTATCGCTTAAAGCCTACCATATTCCCCTTGCATCTACAAGAAAATTAGCAGTAAGATTAACATCTTGATATCTCGATTAACATGAAGCATATGGAGAATAGGAGTTTGTAAAAATAGTTTGTATAAGAGTAGAGAAAGTCATGTGAGTGTAACACATCAGATTTTTTTGAAAGATCCTGTATATTATAGTATTTAAATAAAAATGATTCTTTTATCCATGTTACATTCCTCATGATATATATAGTTTTGCTTAGGAATATTTCAAATTAAGCTGAAGTACTTAGTTACAAGCTTAAATGTGGAAACGGCATTCAAATGTTTATTCATAATAATAAGCTCTTGCAATGGGGGTGGGAAGATTCAAACTTTCAAGCATCTCTTAGATGAATGCACTCATACTTGGGAAAAATGCAAAACTTGCAACATGGAATGTTTAAAAAGTGGCTAATGCTATAAAAAAGTTTGACATAAATTGTGTATTTTGATAAGCTCCTGCTGTAAGTTTTCATCTATTCTTGTGGTTTCCTAGTTATACAAAATTAAATAAAATAAATGCAGTTTACAATCTGTTTGCAGAAAAGTCAAGATATACATTTTATTCGCCATGCAAATATCTTAAACATACGGTCTCTCAATCAAGACTATTAAAGCCATTTTTGATAAAGTAAAAAATAATGACATTTTCTACATGCACAGGTTAGTTTGGGGTGAAGATTTTCTTTAAAATCTTCATGTCGAAATCTTTTTCTAAAAATGCCTATTTGTTTGTTTTTTTTTCCTAGGGACTACAAGACATGTATTTCTGATGAAATCTCGATGTTGAATTTTCAGGTGGAATGGAATACTTCCTCTATCTACTGTAAGCAGGAGCTGGAAAACAACAAAAGGAACAAGGCCTTGACTCTCTGTACCCATTATTAATTCAAAGGTATTATACACACTGCACTATTAATATAAAGTCTGCTTTTTCTGGGTTTTTCTTTATCCTCAGAAGAACAGATGTCGGATAACTCAGCTTTCTAGGTCCCTGACACATTTGGGCAACCATTTCATCTCTGTAGATGATGAAGTGTTTTAAGGGCCATTAAAAAAAGAAACAAAAACTCAACTGGTTTGAAAAATGCTCTTTCATGCTGGCCATGTTTGAGCCAAAGATGAATGTTCTCCATGGTAGCTCAGCAGTAAAGCATCTATGGTTCAATTATTGGCCATGGCATTAAATTTTTCAAGTCCAATTCAACCTTCTAGCGACTTTACTGTTTACATCACAGTGTATCTTTATTAGCCATGAGAAAAGATTTTGAATTCTTTAATTATGAGTTGGAATGAAAATAGAGAATCATTGATTTTCTAGAGATCATTTGGTTGCACATCATAGCAGACTAACTTGGAACCGACGTGGGTAGTTTAGGCCCATAAGGCTTAGACTTATGAACAGGTCTACAGTTCCAGACTGAGGATTTTTCCATTTCACAGTCCTCATAATTGGCAAATGCCAGGGAGATACCCTAAACTTGGCCTAGAACGTTTCCTTCCCAAATTTCCTTTCCCAACTACCATAATTACTCATGTACCATGTGCACCTTTTCTTTTTTTTTTTTTTTTAATTGGGGTGCAAGTCTTATTTGAATTCATGTTAGATGCATTGCTTTTGATTCGTGTAGTTCTACATGTGTATTTCCAGTATGCAAGCACATAAAGTATAAGAGGGGTTAGAGATAGCATCAGCATCAGTCTTTGTTTGTCTCTATTCTCCATTCCAAACCAGAGTGCCTTTCACTGAAAACAAACTCTTTGTATTATCCGTGCGAAAGTAGTTCGCAATCCCCGCCCATAATGGCTGCTTGTTCCTCTCCCACGTGCTTGTTGAACACTATTTAAATCTATAAAAACGCGCCCTGCATGAGAATCATATTTCAAAATGCAACCCGAGGTAACAATTGATTTTATAAGTATGCGGCAATGAACGTTTTACTTACATTAATCACAATCCTCGGGCAAAAGTGCAACACCCAAATCCGAATCCTCCGCAGATGACTCAGCTGCCATATCAGAATAAGAACTACTCTCCAAAATAATGACAATCTTATCCACAATTTCACAGCACTGTCGCACTTAAAACAAGTTCCCACATTTTATCCTCTTCTATGTTGTATTATGTCTGTTTATATTCCCTGCTTGCTTTGGTTACACTTCTCACTGAAATGCCTGTAAAATCTGATATTAGTTTCGTAATATGCAATAATGCAAGTGTCGGGTATTTTTGTAATAGTGAGTTGAATATATTAAGTATTGTTTGTTTTTAGCCACTTTTTAACTGTTTCCCGCTTCTGTGTTTGAACAGTTTATTCGCACCACACGCACTTTCCTCTGCCATGTGAGCTCAAATACCAACTGACTAAATCACAAGATTTGACCTGGGCTGAGCATACGTGTGACTGCGTATTATGAATGCCTGTTCGCTTATCATATTTCCTGTGTTACGCAAAGTGTTTATTTGGTACTCAGATAGCACCTCTGGGAATTCATTGCTGCTTTCTTGTATGTGCAAGAGAATGGCAGTCATGCATGCAGTTGGTATTAACAAGCAAGATACTCTCGGCGTTAGCGCAACAGCAGACAAAAATCATATTTTGTAACCTCTTAACAGTTGGTATATATCCATTAACCTTAACAATGAGTTCTTATGATAACCACAATAAAATGTGCAGTTTTATACCTTTCCTGCGCTAATATTTCATAATACAATACATGTATTAAGGAACTATTTACTTTGGCATAAGAGTATGTTCTTAGGTTCGTGACAAGCAAGAGCACGTGCTTCTGTTTACATCAGAGGGAACTCTGGTTTGGAATGGACAGTAGGTGGTCTCCAGCATATGCAATAGTTCTGATTTAGGTATCATTCATTATTTGTGACCAGAATTTATGTTTACACTTCGGCGGACTTACAATAAGATAGCATTCAATCACTGCTGCAGAAATTTGAAAATTACCAAGAAGCGGAAGAAATAGGAAGTCATGCTGCATGAAGAAAATTCAATGTTCCTGAATCTTGTGCAAGGGATTGGAGCAAAAAGAAGGACAAGTTGCAAGCAACCAATCACCAACAGACGTTTTCCGAGGATTTCCTGCCAAGTATCCAGAAGTGGAGGATAGATTTGGAGCCTTCATAAGTTCGAGACACCACTTTGGTTGTGCTGTGACCACAGAAATGTGCCAGCTTCAAGTAATGAATATTGTGTGAGAGATCAGCATTGCACAGAGTTTCAAAGCAAGCACAGGCTGGATTCTATGCTGTTTTGTGAGCCTGTGTTTTCAATTAACAGGCATACCAACAATAGCGCAACATATGCCAGAAGCATCTAAAGACAAATTTCTGGCCTTTCAAAGGCATGTTATACGTCTTCTAAGCAGCATGAATATGTGCTTTTGCAAATAGGAAATGCAGATCAACTTATTGACTAATTTTGAAGATTTAGAAGTTAGTAACAGTGATGTGTCATAATTTAAAATAAAAGAGTTGAAGGTTGTTACACTACATCACTAAAATATTCTTACTTGAACGCGTTTCGGGAGACGGCTTGTTCCCATCGTCAGCATGTCCTCAACTGATTTTTCCGGCCATTGTCTGGGGGATGTGTGTGGCTAGTGGTATTCTCTGGTGCTGGGCTGATGAACCTCCAAAGGCTGCTGGGTGGCGGCAGTTCGAAATTCATTAGGTGATTCCTGTGTTTGACAATATGTATTTTTTCCCACATGTCCAATTCATTGCTGCTGTTGATCGGTTTTAAGACTTGAAATAAGACTTAAAGAGCATATGAGACACATTTACCAAAAGCAGCCAGATAAATCAGCAGTAGCACATCATTTCTGGTCTTCAAACCATGATATCACTCCGAACATAAAACTCTTAAAACCGATCAACAGCAGCAATGAATTGGACATCTGGGAAAAAATACATATCGTCAAACACAGGAATCACCTAATGAATTTCGAACTGCCGCCACCCAGCAGCCTTTGGAGGTTCATCAGCCCAGCACCAGGGAACACCACTAGCCACACACATCCTCCAGACAATGACCGGAAAAATCAGTTGAGGACATGATGACGATGGGAACAAGCCATCTCCCGAAACGAGTTCAAGTAAGAATATTTTAGTGATGTAGTGTAACAACCTTCAACTCTCTTTATTTTAAAAAATGCTGATCAACTGTTTATTTCAAGATGCCATGTGAAACCACCATTTAAAAAAAAAAAAAAGACTAAGGTAATAAGTACAGCTGGTTGCGAAAAACATTGGCTATGCTTGCTGATTGCAACAAACTTACACTATTCGTAATTTTTAAGCGGAAAACATTCCCAAGAAAGAGAATTTTCTCCTGGAATCCTCATCAGAGCCTAGGAAAAAGGATGGATGGACAATACGCTCGTTATTGACTGGATTAAAATTGAATGGGATTGACATCCTGGAGCACTTCTATCATGCCAAAGAAACATGCTAGTATTGGACAGCTTTCATGGGCATCAAACAGCAGATGTGAAAAGAAGGTTAGCTGCAGGAAATTCAGACCTGATTACAATTCCTGGTGGAATGACTTCACTGCTACAGCCAGTTGATGTTTGTATAAAACGGTTCATTTAAGGCTCATCTGAAAAGACTGTATACAGAATGGATGGCAAACAACATTCACAAGTTAACATCCACTGGGAAAATTCAAAGACCTGCATTGTCTTTGGAATGCAACTGGTTAAAAGTTGCATGGGTCCGAATTCCAGCCAGTCTCATTGACAAGTCATTCAAAAAGTGCTGCATATCCAATAAAATGGATGGGATGGAGGATGATGTAATCTGGAGTGCCAATGATGAGCCCAGTCCACAGAGGAGTCCAACAGTGATAGCAAGGATTAGTTACCTAAATAAGTACAAGGGCTGATCAACAAAGACTGAGACTGTAGCTTCCGTGATAGTTTCGTATCTGTAACATAAATATTTGAAAAGAGCAGGTTTTTATGTATAATGTTGGTAGGCGGCAGCACTCTCGTATTGGTAGGTTGGTAGTAATGCTCTATTTTGTAAACCCTACGTCATTTCGCATACCAGACAATGGAGGTGATGCAAGAGGAGCAGTACAGCACAATCAAATTCTGTTTTCGTTTAAACCATACAGCCACCGAAACTTATGAAAAGCTGAAGCAAGCGTACAGTGAAGATGCACTACCTCGTGCAACAGTGTTTAGGTGGTTCAAGGACTTCAAAGAAGGCCGACTTGTCAGTGTTAAGCAAGGTGGGCCTGGTGTTTCGGCTTCTGTTGTGACTGAAGTCAACATCAACACAGCTGCTGTGAATGTCCGAGAGGATCGGCGTATAACATTACGTAACCTCAGTGAAGTGTTGAGAATTTCATATGGCAGTGTGTTTACAATTATGCATGACCATCTCCATATGACCCGAGTTTGTGCTCGTTGGGTGCCACGTCTGTTGACTCCCGAACAAAAGGCTGTGCGAATGGAGACAAGCCGTGAGGTGCTGCGTCTCTTTGCTGATGGAGGGGATGCATTTTTTAAATTGATTATCACAGGTGATGAGTCATGGCTGCATCATTATGATCCTGAAGGAAAACAAGCCAGCACAGTGTGGAAATCGCCAGGTTCTCCAACACCAAAAAAGGCAAAAGTTGTTCCATCTGCAGGGAAAGTGATGGTGATCACATTTTTTGACTGTAATGGAATGATTTACCAGCATGCAGTTCCCCCTCACACTACTGTTACAGCAGCATACTACACGTCAGTATTGGCTACACTGAGGAAGCACATTGCAAAGAAACGACCAGAGCTTTCTCGGACTGGGTGGCGACTTCATCATGACAATGCATGGCCTCACGTCGCAAATCAAGTCATGCAGTTTCTGGCTCGATTCAACATTACCTGTGTACCATATCCACCTTATAGCCCCGATCTTGCACCCTGTGACTTTTTTTTATTCCCATCACTAAAGGCAAAGCTTAGGGGTATTCGATTTGAGAACTCTGAAGCAGTGCTCAAGAAAAGTGAGGCGATTCTCAAGGACCTGACAAAGAATGGTCTGCAGCACGTGTTCAAGGACTGGCAGAGATGCTATAAAAAGTGCATTGAAGTAGGAGGGGACTACTTTGAAAAAGATCATGTAAACATTGAATTGGAGTAATAAACATCTGGGAAAAAAAATCAGTCTCAGTCTTTGTTGATCAGCCCTCGTACAATACAACATAAAAACTGAGTAAATTACTTAGATTTTATTTACATTAACCATAATGCACTATTTTAATAGGTGTATATTTTATTTGGTTTAAGTCGTTGTTTTGCATGGAACATTTTTCTTGTCGTACAGAATGCTATGGATACAATCAAGAACGATTCCTTTATTGTACATTTGTAAATAGTTTCTAAATAATAAGCATTAATCTTGTTTGTAATGCATATACTTTGCCACAATTTTTACTTTCTCTACTACGTATAGTAAGTAGGGGAAGTATTGCATTCCACCCAAAAATTTGATACCGAGATTTCACCGGAAATACATGTTTTGAGACCTCCTGAATCCAAAAAAAGCATTTTTGGAAACATGTCCGTGTGTGTGTCTGTGTGTGTGTGTGTGTGTGTGTGTGTGTGTGTGTGTGTGTGTGTGTCTGTGAACAGCATAACTCAAAAACGAACAGTCGGATAAACACCAAACTTGGTATTTAGGTTCAGTATCTTCCAGAGATGCAACACGAAGGTTTTCAAGAAAATCCCCCCACCCCAGACTACCCTTTACATGGAACATTTTTCGAAAATTTTAATTTTCTCAAAAATGGCTCTAACGATTTTGATTAAAATATCATATGTTTAAGATAATGTCATGAGAAATGAAATGTATATCTCGAATTTCCTGGGAATGTCTCCAAAAGTATTCTTTATTGTGAATGACTTTTGCATAACTGGTAAACCATAAGAGATAGACAAAATTTTACTACACAAAAAATGCAGATCGCATTAAAATACACAACTTATGTCATATACATTTCTTTTGTTGAGTGAACCGTTTTCGAGATATTGCTTGTTATTTCCTTAAATTTTCCAATACTTATACTTCTTCTCAAATTCGTTATTCATTTTTTTATGTCCTGGACATGCAAAGAGAATGGAATTCGCCACATAGCAACCAGCGTTAAAATATTTGACCATCGCTTAAAAGCTACCATATTTTCCTTGCATCTACAAGAAAATTACCAATAAGATTGACATCTCGATATCTCGATTAACATGAAGCATATGGAGAATATGCGTTTGTAAAAATAGATTGTACAAGAGTAGAGAAAGTCATGTGAGTGTAACACATCAGATTTTTTTTGAGGGAGCCCTTGAAAATTGGGTATGCGTCTTATTTGCATGCACATGGTACACAAGTAAATTTCATGTATCATCAGTGTCACCACCTGTGGTGCCATATGCAGTAAGAATGGACATTTAACAATACTTCAACCTGAAAATATCTAACATGTAGCAGAAAATATTATCAAGATGGTTAATGCACAGAAAAGCTATGCGACTTAAATTGTATATTTTAATGAGCTCTACCAGTTTCCTACAGTAAACTTTTGATTATATGGTTTTCCGTTTATATAACATTCGACTGTTATACAGAGAAAATTTGCTGATATTTAGGGAAAATTGAAAATGTATATTTATACATCATTGAATTTCATTTTTGAGTTGAGCAGTACACTACAGTTAACACTTCTGTTCTTTGGAAAGAACACATACAGACCTTTTTCTCAAAAATACATCTTTTTTACTTTTTCTACCATCTGCCTACAGTAGTGAGAGGAAATTCTGCATTTAAAAATTTTGATGAGATTTCACAAGAGGGAGAGAGGGGGGGGGTCCAATAAAAACCCAAACTTTGAGTTTAAGGATGTGACGTGAAGATTTTCAAGAAAATCCCTCCACTCCAAAACTACCCTTTAAAAGGAAAATGCTTATCAAAAATGGCTCTAAAAACTTTGTTTAAAGTGCCATGTGTTTAAGAGATTGCATGACTAATAAAATCTATATTTTAAATTTTCTGCAAATAACCTGTGAAGTATTTTTCATTCTGAGTGAATTTTGTGTAACTGGTGAATCACAAGAGATCTTATTAAACCACAATTTATGTAAAATAACCTTTTTGTAGCACTAACCCTTTTTGGGATATTGAATGCTATTGCTTTGAGTTTTTGAATACTTTATCATATATTTTTAAGTGCTAAGTCATCATTCTTTATTTATTTAAAGGTGAGTCGAAATTGTTACACTAACATCACTTAAGTTAACTTAAGTGATGTTAGTGTTAGTGTAACAATTTCGACTCACCTTTAAATAAATTCAATACACATCACTGTTTCTAGCTTCTTTTCATTACAATACATACGTCATCATTCTTTAGTTTCTGATGATGTCCTGCAAAGGCCACAACCCACTTTTTTTGAACATTTGACTATCACTTCAGCCTCCAACATTCCCCTTTTACTTACAACGAAATGTGTAATGAAATCATTTCTCCAAATATCTCAATTAACATGAAGCAGATAGAAAACTCAGCTTTTATAAGAATAGTTTGTAGGAGAGATATAAAAATAAATGACAGTAGGTAGAAAATGTCATGTAAATGTAACACATCTGTCTTTTTTCATTTACGAGTCCTTGAAACATTCATTTCTAGTAAAATCTAGATAAAGTTTTGGATTGATTGTAATGCATGTGGTAGAGAAAGTAAAACAACTGTGGTCCATCTAAAGTAACTTTACTGGACTTAACTAAATTAGGATATTATTTAGTATAGGGTTAGGAGTAAAATGCACCCAAAATACTTATGAAATTGAGCATTTTGATATGCAGAGTGTTTTGTAGAGCATGTGTAGTTATGTCATGCAGGAGTTGTTGCCGGAAAGAAGTTATTTGACCCACCTATCCACCCTTTTTAGCAGCTGTTCTTATATAGTGTTACTGGAGACATTTTGTGATGAAGAGTTGCCAACTGAAGAAGACAAAATGTTGCTAAAGGAGTTGCCATAAGTTATTATTGGAGTTAGCTTCAAAGATCCCATGGCTATGCCCTGTTGTTGCTCTGCAGTTGCAGCCTTTGGTCACAATTGCTCCACTCCTCTACTTATAAAAATCTCATGTATTACACTCACATGACTTTCTCTACTCTTATACAAACTATTTTTACAAATGCGTATTCTCCATATGCTTCATGTTAATAATCTTATTGCTAATTTTCTTGTAGATGCAAGGGGAATTGGTAGGCTTTAAGCGATAGTTAAATGTTTTAAGAGCTGGTTGCTATGTGGAGTATTCCATTCTCTTTGCGTTACCAGGACAAAAAAAAATCTGATGGTGTTACACTCACATGACTTTCTCTACTCTTGTACAAACTATTCTTACAAATGCTTATTCTCCATATGCTTCATGTTAAACGAGATGTTAATCTTATTGCTAATTTTCTTGTAGATGCAAGGGGAATTGGTAGGCTTTAAGCGATAGTTAAATATTTTAAGAGCTGGTTGCTATTCCATTCTCTTTGCATTACCAGGACAAAAAAAAAAAAGAATGAATAACAAATTTCCATTTGAGAAAAAGTATAAGTATTGGAAAATTTAAGGGAATAACAAACAATATCTCGGAAATGGTTCACTCAACAAAAAAATGTATATGACATAAATTGTGTATTTTAATGCGATCTACGTTTTTTGTGTAGTAAAATTTTGTCTATCTTTTATGGTTTATCAGTTATGCAAAAGTCGTTCACAATGAAGAATACTTTTGGAGACATTCCCAGAAAATTCGAGATATACATTTCATTTGTCATGAAAATATCTTAAAAATATGATATTTTAATCAAAATCGTTAGAGCCATTTTTGAGAAAATTAAAATTTTCGAAAAATATTCCATGTAAAGGGTAGTCTGGGGTGGGGGGATTTTCTTGAAAACCTTCGTGTCACTTCTCTGGAAGATACTGAACCTAAATACCAAGTTTGGTGTTTATCTGACTGTTCGTTTCTGAGTTATGCTGTTCATAGACAGACACACAGACATGTTTCCAAAAATGCTCTTTTTGGATTCAGGGGACCACAAAACATATATTTCCGTGAAATCTTGGTATCAAATTTTTTGTGGAATACAATACTTCCCCTGCTTACTATATGTAGTAGTGAAAGTAAAAACCATCCTTCGGCTACGTTTTGCGGCTTAGGGTCCTCAATGCTGGGTTATGCTTTGCAGCTTAGGGCCCTCATATGCTTGCAGCAGAAGGACAACACATGCAACGCTCCCATAATGTGTGTGCGCCATATGTATAGCAAATACAGCCCCAGCCTGTATATGGAATATTATCATTAATTTCACCTGCAGAACTAAAAGGAAATTTTCTGTTCAATGCATTTCAAAATTATAACTGTGCATTATCTTGAGCAATAGATATGATTTGAAGGAGGTTAAGAGTTTTCTTACCATTTCATTGACAGCATCCTGGGAAAGGAATTGATCTTGGACAACACTGTAGCTCATAAGCATGGGTTTGCCATATTCCAAAGGCTTGGTCTCTGGAGGTGGCATCACCCAATAGCTTACAATTGATGATTCCAGACTTGGTGTATCTGGATTATATGGTGCTGTAACAATAATACACAGTGGAGCAAACACATTAAGTTTTGGTGAGCCGCACTATTGCTCCTACTTATTTTTTTTTTACTGACTTTATTAGGACATATTTTGCAAATTTGTAGAAGCCAATTAAATGAAATTATCAGTAAAGGTACCAGTTAAGTCATATTCATACACAAACAATGTAAAATACTTTGTATATTTCCCATGAAATATGAAGATGTTCTGAAACGAACTCTAGTAGTGTAAATGTTGCAGTTGGCAGCAGTGCATTTCAATGCCTTCTTCTTGATCAGTTGTTTGGGTAATGTTTTGTATGTTTATAATATTTTAGTAAAATGTTCAACTTTATGAGCATAAATATACTATAAAACATGTGTGAATAAGTGCACAAGAGGATCTCTAAATAAGAAAACCTGTATCTGTCACAATACGCTGAACATTATAATATTCATAATATACAGAGTTATTCTCTTATTAGAGGTCCTAAACTTTTGTTTGTAAAATCGTAAGTTACTTCAAGTATGTCTTAAAAATTTATTTTTGTTTACCTTGAACAATGTAAAACAAAACTGCTCATAGTTATTGTTTAAAATGGTTTCCATATTCAAGCACAGATATACAAATGTAAAATTCTGGAGTACTTGTCTTAAAGTAACTGAAGCGGAATTCAAAGCTATATAACCTCACTTACTTATGAGCATGTAAATATTTATATGTTAATTGCAATCTTAAAATGTGTTCATATTTATTGTTATTGTTATAATGTTTAGTTTAATTTTATGTAATTGATATTATTGTTGGAATATGTATGTTGTGGAATTAATTTCATAGTAACATAACCTAAAATTGCAATGGGGAGAATTAAATTAATTACCGTAAATTGTTTGGAATTTGGAACATGAAAGGAAAAGCATATAGGAAGGGAAAAGATTAAATTAAATAATAAAAACATAGGAGTTATATAAGGCCTGGAAGTGATCATTGTTGGTCCTAAAAGAGCAAATACGAGGATGGTCTGAAAAGTTTCCGACCTAATAAAGATACAAGACATTTTTTCAGATTTTTTTTTTTTTTTTCAACATAGTCTCCTTGTAACTCTACACACTTCTCCCAGCGATGCTCCCATCTCTGTAACCCGTACAAATAGTACTCAGCGTTTTTCTCTGCAAAATAATTGTTCACGAAAGTGATTGCCTCTTCATTTGACGAAAATCTCTGTCCTCCGAGTGCAATTTTCAGATGAGGGAACAAAAAGAAGTCGCTTGGAGCTAGATCTGGTGAGTAAGGTGGATGGTCAAGCAGTTCGAACCGTAATTTGTGGATTTTTGCCATTGCAACCGCTGAGGTGTGAGGTGAAACAGGATTTTCTTTTTCTGCAAATGTGGCCGTTTTTCCGCAAGTTCTGCCTTCAGCTTGTCAAGTAATGATGCGTAGTATGCTCCTGTAATGGATTTTCCTTTTTGAAGGTAATCAATTAAAATAACTCCTTGACTATCCCAAAAAACAGTCGCCATCACTTTCCCAGCCGAAAAAACAGTTTTTGCTTTTTTTGGAGCCGGTTCCCCCTTTGCAGTCCACTGTTTGGACTGTATTTTTGTTTCGGGCATATAATGGTGTATCCAAGTTTCATCTACAGTAATTAATCGGCGCCAAAACTCGGATTTATTGCGCCTAAACTGCGTCAACAGAGCGTTGGAAATGTTCATTCGAACACGTTTTTGATCAAACATGAGCAAATGCGGCACCCAACGCGCGAACAGCTTTCTCATGTCTAAATGTTGATTTAATATGTGAAAAACACGTTCTTTTGACATGTTTATAGCCTCTGCTATCTCTCTCACTTTAATTCGGCGGTCGTCTAGCACCATTTGGTGAACTTTGGTGATGTTTTCGTCGGTAGTTGCAATTTTTGGACGTCCCGAACATTCATCGTCTCCCAAGCTCTTACGGCCACGTTTAAATTCAGCTGCCTAAAATTTCACTGTGTAAATGATGGTGCAGAGTCCCCATACACAGAATCTAACTCATCTTTGATTTGCGTAGGCGTATTGCCTTTCAAAAACAAATATTTAGTGACAGCTCGATACTCGATTTTGTCCATTTTCTAAAAACACTCACATTACCTCACTCAAACGACTGAGCATCCAAAATGGCTGAAACTTTGGTGAGTAACTGTCAACAGATGAACAACGAAATTCACTAGCTTTTATTTACGAGTGCTGCCATCTTCATGTTGAGGTTGGAAACTTTTCAGACCACCCTCGTATGTGAGTGGAAGGGAGGTTATTATGGGAACCTATGGAAAATTTAGGCTAAGAGAGCAATTGCTGCCTAGAGGGGTGGTAAGCAGTAAAAAAAAAGACGTTAAGTTTGTAAAGTGAAGCAAAGTTTTGTTAGCAGTTGTCTGTGTGAGAGTGTAGGACAGTGACGCCAAGCCATAGTAGGTGGCTGGTACAGCCATTAATGGCTGATGTAAAAGTTTTGTTTTATTTATGAATATAAATTTGCTGCTTATACGTATAATTGATTGGAAGTGTGAGGGAATGAGTTTATAAACCAGCAAATAAATAAATTCAACAAGTTTCTACTGCAAAATGAAAAGAAGAAAAAAATCGCCCCATAATGTTGGTAATGATTTCAGTTTCTAGGGTTGTGATTGTGCAAAGTTTATTTCTGTGCACTTTTTGTTTCAATAATCCCCAAAGAAAGAAGTTGGGTGATGGTAGATTTGGAGATCTTGGCAGCCAAAGATGTTTAGGATAATTTAGTATCCAACAAATTCTTTTGTTCTCCCATTTTGACACTTGAAGTATAGGGTCTTTCAACAAGAGTGTCCTATCTTTGAACTTAAATAAAACATGTTCTATAAATGATAGAGATTTCTTTCTTTTTTTATTTTGGAACATAATTAATGTCATTACATGTGGAAGAGAACATCAGTTAAGTGACCACTGCGACTTCATTGGGTTGCACGTATATGGTTGACCCAATTTTCAATGACAGAAGAACGTAAATTAGGTCCAACTTCATGAATAACACATGTGATGTTATTCATAAGATCATTTACTGTTTCTGGCTTGTTGACATAAACTCAAGATTTAACATAACCCCACAAGAAGTAATCAAACTGTGTTAAATCGCATGACCTTGGGGGCCAGTTAACATCACCACCACAGGAAATGATGAAACCTCTAAACTTCTCCTTCAAAAGATCAATTGTTTCGAGAGCAGTATGACATGCGGCACCATCTTGCGGGAACCAGAGGTTTCTGAGATCCATACCATCCAATTGAGGCCAAAAATGGTCCCTTATAAGAGCCCAGTATCTTTTTCCATTGACAGTTGAAACTTCTCCATCTTCAGCTTGGAAAGAATATGGACCAATGATTCCACCATACCAAAATCCACACCACACAGTAACCTTTTGGGGATGAAGTGGTCGTTCTTGAATCTGCATTGGATTGTGATTGCTCCAATAGCGGCAATTTTGTTTGTTAACATAACCATCCATCCAAAAGTGGGCTTCGTCGTTGAAGATGATTTTTCGACAAAAATCCGAGTCAGCTTCCAATGGCTCCATAGTCCAGTCAGCGAATACACAGCGCAACCTATGGTCGTTGGGCTTTAGTTCTTGGGTTAACACCATTTTGTAAGCATGAAACTTCAAGTCCAGAACCAGAATTCACCAAGTTGTGGTCGGCGAAAGCCCCAATTCTTGCACTCGGCGATGAATTGATTTGTTTCCGTTCTCGCGTACACACTCACGAACGGCACCTACGTTTTCGTTGGAGTGCTTACGTCGATTACGTACAGGCATTCTTTGATCACTGACAGAATCACTTCTTTCAAATTTATCGATCAAATGCCGAATCTTTCTCTCGCAGGGACGATTATGCACACCGTAAATTTCATGCAATACACGCAAGGTTTGGCAAACAGATGATCCATTTTGATAATAAATTTTCACAATTTCTACGCATTGCTGAATGCTGTAATGTTCCATGGCTTTTGTCAATAACAATTGTAACCACATGAAAAAAATGACTGCTGTAACTCAATAACAACGGCAGCTGTCACATGTTAAAGGTAGGACACTCTTGTTGAAAGACCCTTTATAAAGGCTAGTTCACAATGTGGGGACAGGAATGACAATGCTTTAATAAATCTATTAAAACATAAGTGTTCACAATTATTGAGCAGCCCAGGAATGGAAATGGGAGACTTGGTCAAGTTTTAACCTTTCCAAGTAGCAGCATATTGGATTCATATTCTATGCAATTGTGGTGAAAATTATTCAAGGAAGCAGTAAATCAAAACTGCTCCTAGAACACTCTCTACACAAGCCTGAAGAAAAGAACCAGAACATCAAACTTTAATATATGTCATTTATTACGAACATATCAGGATAGCGTTTTCACAAGAGGACTTAGAAATAGTAATGGCGTGGAGTTTAGAAGATGTTTGTGTCATCAAATTTCAGCTGGTTAATTTAAATTGCAAACAGATGAAAAAATGTCATTGGCCAGTCACAAATTACTTGCACTACTCAAAATTGACTTCCCACTTTGCTATCAATAGGCATTCCAATTTCTGGTATATTGTGAACCAAACACATGTCTCTTTGCTTTCTGTTCTCATTCTCATTGCCAGTTTATTGTCAACCAACCTTGATGGAGGTATCCATCTGTAGTTCAGCATCAGTTAAATTGACAAAATAAAGAAAAAAGGCCTATACTCTAAAGGACCTTTCACACCACAGTCTGATTTTCTGAGAATGCAATGGCTCTTCATGTATTGCATATGGATTTTTCTCTACCCATATACACATGCTCTGAAAGTTTAGATAGCCCCTTAAATGAAACCATAAATTATGCTTCCTTCATAAATCAAGTGAGATCTAAAATCCCAGGATTTAGATAAATTAACTTTTTAAGCCATAATCAAAACTGTATAACTTTTTGCAGCTCTTTGATATGTGGAATATGGAACATCAATTTCTTGGGAAAGTCTTTGCAATGATTTTAATGGTAATGTTTGAATCACTTCTTTAAATCCTGTGTTGTCTTTTCTGAGCCTCTTTCTTACTAAATTCAGGATACAACACTTTGAAGGCACAGCAAATTTAATCTGAAAATCTCTTTGACATACTTTAAATGAAGCTGTTTGCTAGTATTCACAAACATACACCACTTCTTCAATTATGTATATTGTTAACCCTTTGACAATAATTCCGAGATGTAATGTAGTGGAACAAAAGTAGTCAAAGTCACTGGAAGAAACTAAATCTATTGCAAGGGGTTAAATCCTATTTTACACTGTTCAAGGTATGTGCACACAAATTTTAAAGCAAGCAGCAATTTTATTTGAAGAGGGTAATAGCTGCCCCACGTATGGGAACCAAACTTGAAGTTGTTTATTACTGCTGTTTGCACCAAGTATTGCGGGAGATATGTTTCTTGGAGTGTTCGCACCACGTACGATACTAACTTTCCGGTGGCTTTTGCCCCCTTTTAAAAATCAACTTTGTATTTTTAAAAGTTTATTTATTTAAATATTATATATGTATGCCTCGGCTGCGTCAGTAGTATTTTTGCAGAAACACGTATCTCTTAGCAGGGCTGGTGTGGCTAAAGAATGAAGGCCTACACAAATTATAATTTGTATTCCACTCCGTTTATTATTCCTTCACACGATTAAATAACACTTTACTGATATATCCTACTATAGACCTGTGAGATTATTTTGTTTTAATTGCACTTTTAAACACGTAAACTTTATTTTATTCTCGCCGTAATGAAGTTTTTATGTCTCACACTGAATATGTACTGAGCGAACTGCTCAGGAATGCTGCCTTCTAGCGTCTGGTGTCTACTGCCTAAATTCATATCATTTCTCTATTTCAAATCTCTGATTGGCTAAGCCTACTCCAATAGAATACTTTTATTTAACTTAAACTTTTTTTAGTTGTTGATTGGCTATTTATAAACTGTTTTAAATATTACATTATTGTTCCAAGAATTATTAGTAGCATTATTAAACTTTCTAATTTATTGTTGTCTCAAGGTTACCTCATTGTTAGCAACTTTCGGCTTCTACATTGTAATTCTGTTTGCTACAGAAGGTATTTTACTTCTATTCTCACAGCTCTTACATTGTTAAATTACGTAATACATTCACATAACATTATTATACATGTACATAATAATACAAACATAATACAATGACTGTAATATGCAATTTTTTTATATATTATAGTATACACATATTGCTTTAAGGCAGGCTGTTATTATATTTTATATTATATAATTACACTGATATTATTTAAGTGTTAAAAATACTGCCTCATATTAACAAAAATGTGAGGGTTTTGGCGAGAGAATCACACTGTAGTTTCTCATGGGCAAAGCAAACTCAAGAAACCTTCCCAAGCACCAACCTGATGGTTTTCACATCTTTAGGGCCTCTAAATTTGCGAAGTGATGAAATGAAATCAAATTTTTACAATTTGCAGTAAACATTTTTTTAAGTAACATTCAAGTCAATATGAACACATAACTTGCTTCACTAATCTTATTTGCTAGAAGATATGTTTTGCAGACATGTTATCTATACCCTCAGTTGGTTTCTACATAGTAAATAAGGCTAATGAAATAAGTTATGTGTTAAAATCAATTTGGATGTTAGTTAAAATATTTTCATTGTTTACCATTTCCAGTTTGGGTTTTATATTAACTATATTGCATATGTAAATTAACAAATGTATAAAATTGGTGCCAAAAATATGCCGTTTTATTCAGCACAGGAGGTAATTTCATTTCTTGAAAATTATGCCCCACAAATGACCTCCATTTCTGCGATGGATATCATCAGACAACTCTTGTAACATCTCAACTACAACAGAAGTTAATACTGTCTTTAAGGTCTATGAGGGTTTGTGGACAATTTTAATATGCCATGCTGTTCAAACACGCCGAGTAAAAGTATGAGAGAGAAATCTTAGAAGCCATACAATGTCTCCATTTTTCAAGAAGTTGATTCCCAGGTTGATCTACTTCTGGCTGTGAGTACTGTGTATCATCTTGCTGGAAACACTTTAATTGCTCCCTTGTAGACCTTAAAGGTAATACTCACACAAGAATTAATGCTATTCCAGCTGAAATGCTACAAAAGTGGTTTGAAGATATGCATCATAGGCTGCAGATTGTCATCACAGAACAGGAGGCCATAATTTTCAGAGAGGAAATATTTTTTTGGTGTTACATAAAATGGTACACATCATCTCATACATTTGTTAATCATAATTTATTAATCTCGTACATTTGTTAATTTGCATAAATATTATTATTAATTAATTAGAATAGTATAACTAATGTTTACCACATAATTATAAAATTTTGGTTTCATCGAATCACTTTGTAGTTGCTAAACCTACAGCTGAATGCATAGCATTACTTAACATTAATCAATCACTATAAACTTCAGCAATTACATAGATTAGTGATTGCCTATTACTTCTCAAAAGAAGCAAAATACCGTATTTATGCAAATCTAATGCGCACCCCATATTTGAAACTTAAAATTATGAAAAAATGGGTTTATATCAAATGTAAAGTGCATCAATGGCAGGTAATAGGTATTTTATTTTAATTTATTTAATGCAAAATAGATTTATTGTATATATAAACCCTCGGAATATAGAATTGAAAGTGCCCTATTGTTAAGTGACACATTTTATACCAAAGTCTTAACCTTAAACTCTGTTTTGGAATACCAAGAACTTCGAGAACTCTTTAGCTTTCTTTCATATAGTGTAACTAGTCACAGGTTGCCCATTCTTCCTCCTTTCATGCACAAATTCCAACACTTTTCCTTCAGCTTCAGGATTTCTTCCTTTGCGAGGACCTGTAAATTTCTTCCTACTAGCTTTAGTAGCAAATAATGCCAATTTCTGTTTTTGCCACAAGCAAATGTTGCTCTCTGATACATTGAACTCCCTTCCTGCCTCTCTATTAACATTTTTTTCAGCATAAAGGATTACTTTACGCTTTAAAGAAGCATCATAAGACATTCTTCTTTGTTTACCCTTGCCCTCCATATCGTAACTAAAAACACTCAATAATAGGCCAATAATAAATGAGCAGCTACCTTGTCACGAGTTTCTGGATGCATGTTAACTCCAGCAATCCATTGTGACATAATAAAGGAAACAATTGAATGAAGCTATTGGCGTTCTACAGAACGGATTTTCACTCAAATCTAATGCGCACCACGGTTTTGAGTACTACATTTGGTCAAAAAAGGTGTGCATTAGTTCGGGTAAATACGGTACTTGGCATACTCTGTACGGTGATGTTGGGGCACTTCTTCTACTGTCCTGGAGTTCATTCATTGTGACAGAACATAAGGCTTTTTAGGACCTGCTTATTCCCAACCTTTGTTTCCTGAGTACCTCATGAGCTATGTTAAGCGTAATCCTGCAGTTACCAAGATAGGAAGTGAATATCTACTTACAACATATAACACCAACACAGGGAGTATAACTTGCATCACTATTGCCCTTCATGCGAATCTCGTAATCAAGTTGAGTATCAATGTCCCTCAGGGTTGGAGTAGCTGCAGCAAAGGGGTGAGAATGATACCATCCTACAAGGGTCAGGTGGCGCTGTTCAATGGCTCTGTAAATGTCTGCTTCTACAAGAGGGGCCAACTCTCTGTCTGCCAGTCGAGAGCGACATGGAAATGCATGTGTGATGGCTAGATCTGCAAGTGAAAGTAGCGGAAATATCAGTAATCACATTAGCTTCTATCCTAGCAGTGAGCATAAAACATTTTTTACTTTAATACTCAAGAGATTACTAAACATTTTTTTTTACATTTGTTTAAATGTTATTCACCTTGTAGTCACATGCTGTGGCTTCCTGTGAAAAAGCTATACAATAACATTGAAACCCTGAATCAGAAGTGTCAAGGTAAATGCCATGAATGGCCTCCAATGGCTTTCATAGCACACCTCATGAACATAATAGTCAGCTAGCAGAAAAAAATGACAATACACTTTTGAGCCAAACAGTATAGTCATATGAGCTTCCTAGAGGTACCAAGTGTCAGAGCCCATGCTACTGACACCAGTATGCAACCTTGGCATACCTAACCTATGTAATAAAAATTTTAAAAATGTATTTGTTGGCATAGGATGCTTCTTGGGGGGAAAGTTTATTTTTAATTACCACAAAGGAAACGTCAGTTCATGTCATCACTTTTAACTGCACAATCACTATTTACATCCAGAAGAACTACATGAGGTGCTTACTAATCTTTGTTTGCTGTACCTATCCTGGGAAGAGACAAGGCACATTATAAATCCTAACTATGGAATACCTTAATCAATATGCTTGCATGTTTATTATATATGTCTGCAAACATACTGCCTACCTTAACAGTGGACTGATTACAAAAGTGAATGTCACTTAGAAAAGGATATGGAATGGTAGTTTTCCTCTTGTTCAGCTTATAGTATTGGAATTGACATATTGGAATTAGCTATTTACATCTTCAAAAAATTCCAGAATACTATTCAAGTTATGCGGCCATTCAATTGAAGCAGAATTCAAAGCTTCATAACCTCACAGGCTTACTTATTAGCATTCAAATATTTATATGTTAATTAGAATCTTAAAATGTGTTCATATTTATTGTTATTGTTGTAATTTTTATTTTAATTTCATGTGATTGATATTATTGTTGGAATATGTATGTTGTGGAATTAATTTCATAGTAACATAACCTAAAATTGTAATGGGGAGAATTAAATTAACTATGTAAATTTGGAACATGAAAGGAAAAGATTAAAAATATAGGAAGAGATTAAATTAAATAATAAAAAACATAGAAGGCATTATATAAGGCCATGGAAGTGATCATTGTTGACCCTAAGAGAGCAAATATATGAGTGGAAGGGAGGTTACTATGGGAATCTATGGAAAATTTAGGCAAACAGAGCAATTACTGCCTAGAGGGTGGCAAGCAATAAAAAAGACGCTAAGTTTGAAAAGTGAAGCCAAGCTTTGTTAGCAGTTGTCTGTGTGAGAGTGGAGGAGAGTGATGCCAAGCCATAGTAGATGGCTGGTGCAGCCATTAATGGCTGATGTAAAAGTTTTATTTTATTTATGAATATTATGCGCTGTGTATACATATAATTGATTAGAAGTGTTAGGGAATGAGTTTGTAAACCAGCAAATAAACAAATTCAACAAGTTTCTACTGCAAAAGCTGAAATTTATTATTTCAATTATATCTTAGTAGTAGCAGACTTCCAGAGATCTACCTGTTAACAGGACCCTGAGATATAAGAACAGAGTCTCTACAATGCTCATCGCACAAGCATCATATAAGAATAATAATACTAATAAAATAATAAAAAAAAAAAGAACCCACCCCACAACAAAAATGTACTGGACATATCTTAACCAAATGAAGGGTTGAGTCTGCAAATGTGAAAAATAAAATTGTGGCAGAGCAGCAAAAAAAACTGGTAGTACTTTAAGATTAATCTAAAGAAACCCAGATGGCAGCTGGCCAACTTCCTCTCCAAACATCAGTTGACTTAGAGTAGACAATGAGGACAAAGATTGCTCAAAACATGTACAATGATAAATCAAAGTAAGCAAGACTAAAGTGCCAAAAAGATTCAGCAATATTCCTCTTAAATATTATGTAAGTTTCACTGTATTTATCACTTCCATTATACATAATGTGTGTTCAATAGAATACTTCATTGAATAAACTCTTACTATGTGCATTTACATCCCAATGGCCAGCGAGGTATCCCACCACTTCAGAAGTTGTGAGATGGCAATGGAAGTCCATAACCAGCACAGCATTGGTTGCCATGGATACAAGAAATGGTTGGATCTTGCCCAGTGTTGAGAATGAGGTGCTTTCCACAAGAATGTTGGGATCACTGTAAATAATGATAGCTGTTATTCATGTTCTGGAATTGGACATAATCAGAATAACTTGAAAGCTATGTATTTATGATACATACTGGTTCATCATCCTACTGCCAAGTACATTGTGCTTAACCATAATCCGAGGCATGGGGTTGGGTACCAGCACTTTGTCTTTCTCCATGTCTTCATCTGATTAAAAAATACATGATAAATTATTTACATAGAACTGAGAATATACAAAGCTATATACCTGCTGAATAAACGAGCAACAAAATATACTACTGTAGCACACGATGCAAACTGTGCCACACTAGCTCCTTTCCTAAGGATAAAGATTAAACTGACCTTTATTTTTAAAATAATAAAACAAAAAAATCATGAAGTGGAACTTTTAATAGAGCAAATTATTATATTCCACCCAAACATATGATATTGAGATTTCAGCAGAAATATGCATTTTGGGAACTCAAAAAGAAATAGGTCTATGCCTGTCTGACATAGCAAACATTTAAAAATGTAAAGTCAGATAGATAGCAAATTCTATATTTAAGTCACACATAATTTAAGGATGGCAGGCAGAGATATTCAAGAAAATTGCCTCAGCCCAAACTACCTTTTACATGACAAAACTTTTGTTATTTTTTATTCTTTCAAAAATGGCTCTAAAAAATTTGATTACAATATCATATGTTTAAGATATTAACATGACAAATGAAAAGTATACCTTGAATTTTCTGTGAACAGCCTATGAAGTCCTCTGCATTCTCACTGAATTTTATATAACTGAGAAATCATAAGAAATAGACAAAAACTTACTTCAGGAAGAAAATGTGATAATACGATTTTTCATAGCATTATCAATTTCAGTGGTACTCGCTGTTGTTCATTTGAATTTTCCAGTATTTCAAGCAATGCATTTTCAAACATCGTTTTATTGCTTCCTCTGAGCTGGAGTCGCTTGCATGAGCGCAAAGAGGTCGGATGTGTAAGGTGAACGCTCATAACCATGGGAAAGATGGGGAACACGTTGCAGTTGTACCGAGCACAGATCAGGCTGTTCAATAGAAGGAAAATCTTGAATATAAACGGAAATAAAGGAAATGGACCAGTTATGCTAAATTTTTGGATTACGTTAGTACTGGCAGCCCTACTAATAATCGCAGATGTGGTACTCAATCCAGGGCTGGTTATGGACAAAATAAAGGCAATGCTGAAAGGTATATCAGAAGACATACAAGATATCAAATGCAGAGCGAAGAGCATGGAAGAAAAAATGGAAAAGAACTTGGAAGAAAAAAACACAGCATACATCAAATGGAGCAAGAAACAAGACAAGAACTAAGGGAATACAGAAATAGAATAGACCAGCTGGAGAAATCGGCAGATGCAAATAGAAAGCTGAGTAACAAATACAATTGGTCTAAGACAGGGCTGTAAGTTAAGTCCCATTTTATTTAATTTATTTATCGATGACATACTTAAAGAATTAGCAAAGGAAAATATGCATTGCCCAGCAATTAACAATAAAGATATTCCAGGTTTACTCTTTGCAGATGACCTAGAAGCAGCAGCAATCACAAGTGAAGGTTTAAAGAAAGCAATAGAAGCAACAGAGAAATACTGTAAAGAATGGGGTTTAAAAATAAATATAAAATTATGGTATGTAAAAACGGGAATAAGCTCAGCAGAGAGGAGAGATGGTGGCTAGACAGGAGTGAAATCGAAGTTGTAAACAAGTTTGATTACTTAGGAGTAAGGTTAAATAGTAATAGAAAGTGGACAGAGCAAAGGAAAAATGCCCTAGGCAAAGGGAAACTAGCTATTGATAGTTTAAGAACCTGTTTGAAGAAAATTCCAAATATGAGAGTAGACTGGCTTGAGAGAATTTATGCAGCCACAGTTGAATCAAGAATGCTGAATAGAGATTTGGGGGACGGAAAAAGGATGGGATAGCAGAGATCAAATCCACGGAACTTTTTGCAAAATGTTATTGGGACTACCGAGAGCTGCGCCTAATAGCGTAGCACTAGTCGAATTGGGAAGAGTTGGTAGGAAAGAATTAGTGCTAAAATATATAGTGAAATATTGGAATAGAATTCAATCATTGGAGGAAGGAAATATTATCAAAGAATATCTAATTGGGAAAGAAGTTGGTTACGTCGTTTAAAAGAAATTGGATTGGGTGAGTTAATTAACCAGCAAGCAATAGGGGGACAAAGATTATGGAATAAAGTAAAAGCTAGGGCGGATGATTAGATAAACAAGAACTATTCCGTAGCTTAAGCGATAAGAGTATCATACAGAGGCATTAAGAAAGAAGGGGAAGAGAAAACTACATTGATGTTTATAATAAAATGGAAAGAGAGGGGGTGGCATGGGCAAGAACAGTAACAATATTATTAAAAGGTCTAAGGGTTGATAAAGAGATATGCGGCATTGCAGATAATAACTTTCACAGTATAATGGAAAGTTCGGAAACCAAAATGTGGGGAGAGGAAATATGGAACAAAAAGTGGGAAAAGTTACAAGTAGAGATATTATACATAAAGCTTTTTGGGAACAAAAGAAAAGAATTTATCAAACAAGTAGGTAAATACGTAGGGAAAGTAAGACAGAAATGGTGAAGAAAAATCATCAAAGAAAGTGAGGATCAAAAAAATGACAATGTCGATGTGGTTAATTTATAGAAAAGGGAATCTAATTGAAGTTAGACTTGGAGATAAAAACATATATGTAAAACGTAAGGTACATATACACAAACAACCAGGGGGTTAATTGTATGTGTTACCAATTTTAAGCAACTCCGGGGAAACAGATTATACGTTTGTACAATATTTGTAATTGGAAGAGATAAAATAAATTACATTACCTAGTTACCTAGCTTCCCCTGAGCTCATACAATGGCATGTAGCATAAAGGCAGGCATATACAATACAATTGACTATCATAACACCTCCAGTATGCTTTGGTGTATCCTAAATACAATATTTATCATGTCCTATTGATTGTCACTGAATTTTACATAACACATAGTTTTATATAACCTTCCCCTGACATTCTTTCTAATTATGGATGGAAATACTGTATAACCTGTGAGTATCTGTTAAAAGTGAAACAGTTAAAGGAATGGTGGAGTAATTTTTAGATAATCACAGAAGATCAAATTATCAACCTTTGTACTTTCTCTTTGGTCCCATAACTGCTTAGCAACATAAACCTATACAGTTTCAGACAATACAGAAACACCTAAACATTAATACACAATGAAATAGGGGCAAAACTAGTGAATATGAAGATCCTACATTCTCAGGCCACAAAGTTAAACGTTTTAGAAATGGCATATATCTGTAAACATCAAGAAAGGTAATCTTGGTTGTTAATTATAAATAATTTCTTATGTTTGCTGGACATAATTTTCCTGCTTTATTTAATTATTTAGCATATCCTGGTAATGAAATTAATTACAACACACAGAGGATATTGTGACGTATGTAAGCATTGTTACGTATGTGACCTGGCTGCCCGGATAGGGTATTGCATAAGAGAGTGGTGGGGATAAACGAGTTTTAGGTAGCGTCCCACGCCGAGTTAGCGTGGGTTCAGTCAGTCAGCAGACACAGTCGTGTCTAGTTACTGGAAGAGGAAGGTTGTGTTGTGCACGCGCTACCCATGCATTCAGGCATGGCATCCTTACCGGCAGACATGGAACCAAGGAAGTACTGTATCCCCTTTTATTAATAAACCCCCTTGCCATCCACTTAAATTCTGTTTAAATTATCATAGTAGATAGATCCCTTCTCTCATCTACACCATGTAGTAATCCTTTTACTAGGTATTTCCTAATATTTTTCACATTTCTCTTAGCTGCGTCCCTCGTCGTGACCTCGCATAATGTAAATTATTAACTTTCAGATTCTTCGTCACCCGAGTTGCGAGTTGCTCTAGTTGAGCTAGTGTGTTTTGAGGTCACGACAATATAGAGCAAAGTTTTTTTACATAAGCATTATTCGAAGGTTTTGGCATATGTATCACATACTTTGTATAACATTATAAGGAGATCTAATTGTCTTTTGTTTTATTGTGCCTTCTGGTCTCTTAGTTGTTAATCATGATCACACTGGTATGTTGCTTGGAATGAAATATCCCTGCCTTTTGTCTTCTTTCTCATGCATTTTCTGTGAAGTAACAACCATTTTCTACTCCATGACAAAAAAAAAACCCTTTGCAAATGCTCTTTCATGACTCTATTCCGTTACCATTCATTTTCCTGATTTATTTTTTCTGAAAGTTAAATTCTATAGCATTTATTTTTCCAAATATAACATTTTACAAATTCATTTTTCAGAATTTTCCTGTAAATCTTTTTCAGAAGAGACAGTTTTTTTACAAGGTAAGTTCAAAATGCCATTTCTCAGGTTAAATTGAAATTTATTTTTATTGTTCCATTTATACCCGCCTTTTTACTACTGTTGTCATATCAAAGCCTACAAAACAAAGCCTGCTTTATCATTTATGCTTGCCCAAAGAATCGTTGGCTGTTTTTTGTTTCAAACGTATTTGATTTATAGTAACCACAAAGTGCAGAACCTATAATTTTGGAATCTGGAAGAGGGATAAAATTATTATGCAGGGATACATGTATTATTAATGTAAAGCTGGCCAAGAAGGTAAAATCTATTGGAAAATATGTAAAACTGCACACAAAGGAATGCTCTGCACGTGCCATAACAATTGGAAATTCACAAAATTTTGAGAGTTGTTAAAGATGTTCAATCATTACACATACATCCTCCAAACAGAGAAGAGGCAGAAGAAGAAATTGTTTGGATTAATCTTAAGCATGTTACTGAAGACCACCCGGAACTTCAGCCATCCCTGATATTGAGAACAGAGTTGCAGCATGTTCCTTCTGATGTACTTCCTTACTTGCCAGAAAGAGAAAATTTAAAACAAGTTATCAGAAGAGAGAGAAGATATAATCAACCTGCTAATCCTAGATCTTTAAACGAACTGCACAATATGCCAATTCAGTACACAAGGACGCTCCATTGGGAAAGAGTCCTTTGCATGTGCTATCAGCACTTGCCTTTGTTTCCACTGAAGACATGCCAGACTGCTTTCAAGAACTGCAAGAAAATTCGGTAATGTTGCCCCAGAGGTCGACGTATCATGGCGGGTGCTGCGCAATATCAGCCAGGTACCCTATAGAAAAAACATCACTAAAGTTCCGCAAATGTGTGGCATTTGGCTTTTTAAATGCCCCAAAGTTTTTAAGCTCTTCCCATTATGTATTCTGGTGCAATTTATTGAATTGGTTATGTATTTTCTGGCGTGATTTTACAGCAGTCAACAATCAACATGGAGAACTTGCGCACTGTTGCAGAGAATGAGATCTTAATAAATGACGCTGTCCTAATAGAAAATTGGGACATAGAACAACTTGCAGAAGAGCTAGCAAGGCAGTTCGGCACTTCTCAGGAGCTCTTCAACTCATACTTGCATGAGTTCATGTACAGAATTTTCTTGTGAACTCTCCGAGAATTATCCTGTGGCATAACATCTTTGCAGCTCTCTTCTGGTTCATCTTCTCCCTCAGAACTTCCTTTTCATATTTCTTTTCTTCCAAAATTTCATATTTCTTCATTGTCTATCCTCCAGAACTTATATTTCTTCTACATCTGTCTTCCTTATATACATCGATGCAAAATAGCCTTTATTGAGGCTAACAATTGCATTGTGAAAGAGCATACATGTCCTTGGGCATAATTATAGCAGTATTCATTATTATTTAGTTGTATTACATTTACTTACCGTGTCACGGTAATTATTTAGTTCTGTTACATTTGTTTACTGATATGCGGTAGTTATTTAGTTGTATTACATTTGCTTACTGTTGCACGTAATTATTCAGTTGTATTAAATTTATTTAGTAGTGTACAAGCGCTAATGGTCATTACTAAACACCAAGCATTAGACAATAACAACAATTTTTTTTTCCTGCTTCATGGTTATTATTCAATTTTATTGAATTTATTTACTGTTTCGCAATTAATATTCAGTTTTACTGCATTTATTCACTATTTTGCGCTTTTCTATTATGACAGCGTGTAACGGTTCGCAACAATACCAAACTGTTTCCGGTTTTACTAACGCAGCAGCATTTTTTCCATTTAACAGTTGGTACCTGACATTGTGCATTTACATCATCCGTCATGACATGTCGACCTCTGGAGCAACATTACCAAAAATACTTGTGAAGAAATTTAAGTCATATTAGAATACTTCAATATAAATTACATCTCATGCCAAAGATCATGGGGCAGAACACGAGCTGTGTCGCCAAGATATCCAGTCTGTATTTGGAATCAGTACTGCGCTACTCTACACAACAAACACTGTACGAATAATTTAAGCAAGGGTTCCCACAATCATCTAGAATTAGTAATTGGTAAACATCACCCCATCTTTTACACAGCAATAAGTGAACTTCAGAAAGACCAAGGGGATACAGAAACTTTGCTGAGAGAATATTTGATGAGGAGAAAATTAAAATCATTACCTCAAAAAAGTGGCTAACTGTACAGAAAAGAGTTAAAGCTATCATTCTGATGTATCATCAATACAAAGAAGAAAATAGACACCTGGAATTTCTTCGTGCCATTGGATATAACTTCACATTATAAATGATTAAACTTTTCTTATGTAACATCAAATTTTTAAAAAAATTGTATTCTTGTTAATAGTATTTGAAAAAAGTACTTTTGGAATTACTTTTGGAAATAAAAAAAAAATTGGAAAATTTACTACCAGAAAATTATATATTCGGAAGTTTAGATTCGGAAAAATAATAGATAAATCGCATACTCTAACATCCAGGTCTTGTAAATGTGTTTTAGCATTTTGGTCACTTAATAATTGAAATTATTAACCTTGTTTATAGCCTGCATCTGCTGGGCACAATGCTTTTGGCGGAAGAATTATCAAAATTGCTTATTAATGGTTTTTGAAAGTACCCTGTACACATGCGCAAATTTTCTCTCTCCATAATATTCGTGTAGATAATCACTATATCATTCATTTTCATGTTGTCCTCCATAGTCTAGGGATACCATGCTGGCCTCTGGTTCCTGAGGTCATGAGTTCAAACCCAGCAGAGGGTGATGGATTTTTTTGGGCGTAAAAATCCTTAGCATAGCTTCCTTTGGAAGGGAAGTAAAGCCGGTGGTCCCGTGTCATAGATTTACATCACATAAAAGAACCTTAAGCCTGATAAAGAGGCCTCTGAGCAAACTTTCCGTATTTCATGTCCAATATAGAATGGGATGCTAAGAATCATAGAGTTAAAGAGCGTCCAAAACTAAAACTTAATTTATTTTATTTATTCATTCTCATACATCAACTTTCAAAGATGGAAACATATTCTCTCTCTCTCTGTGCATCCTTTGCTTTGCAGAAACTATATAATATCCAAGTATAACGACAGCTTTCCTAACAATCAGATTACCCATTCAAATTATTTTTGGTAAAATCCAATAAAATTGTCACCTTGTGTAGAAATGTTTAACCATAGTTTGTTGAAACAGATATTATGTTCTTAAAAAAGGATTATTATTCACTAAGCTAGGCCCTTTTATACCCGACAAAAAGTCAAACTCCGCCTGGAGAAAAACAGCAAGCACAGAACTACAAAGTTTGCATAATACGTTCAGCTGTTCAGCAATGAAAGTTGTCAGAAAGCTGAAAGATTTAAAGTGCTAAAACATTCAAATGCCAATAACTACACTAACAAAACTTAAAAACATGATGGCAAAATAAAAGGAAAGAAATTGTGGCATGCAGCACAGTTACAAGTACACATAATTACAGTGTTCAAAAATAAGAGAAAACACAAACAATAAAACACAAATAATGACTGTACACAGCACTTGCCATCAGATACTTCGTTCTCCTTGTTTTGATCTTGCTTCTTTTTCCTAAACCAAGCGTTTTTGTATGCATCCAATTTCTTTCCTTTGTATTTCACCTGTGGTCCAAGAGAAAGCAAAGGCTGGTTAACACTGTTGCCCAATTCTAGATCAAGTTTTGTTTTTAAGTTAATACGCCTCCATTATTAACGGTCATATTCAACAATGCCAATAACTTATCACCTCTATTTTTATTGGCAAGAATCCTGAATGACAGTAACGTTACTATTCACCAACAAAATTACTTTGATATTTGAGATTACATTGGTTTAAGATTCTACTGGAAAATAATCATCCAATAAAATAGGAAACACACAGTATTCTGTGTATAAAATGGTGCTTTGGTCACTGGAATACCTAATAAATAATAATAAAAAAAAACTATGTTCGAGAGCATTGCATTAAATCACATACTTTGTAATTTAGTGTTAAACTTGCACCTCTGAGAACACGTTGCAATAGAAATTGGAAATTTACTGTAGCTGTGAAATTCTGGCATTGTTTGGGAGCACGTGTGCATACCAAAATTCTAAACTTCAGAAACCTTTTTGATCTGTTTCCCATTATTGCCTGAGGCTTACATCCACCTAGCAGCAGCCACTTGCCTTCAGAATTTCACCCTTCCACAGCTTTTAGCCTTTCATGAAGTTGTTGAATTTTCTTATACTATATGTATAAGTATTTTATATATAATTATCGGGTGCATGTTTCTGCTTCAACTATTCATTTTTTTCACAAATCTTTTTGTTCCAAATAGCTATTTACCATGTTGGTGTTTGCTGCCTCTTTGGGTATAAATGGTTTTAATTAAACAACAAGAGCTTTCACAGTTGGAGGCCATTATAACTAGATGAGTCAATACCATAAGCAGAATACTTCAGCAATGTCATTGCAGCCATTGACAAAACATCTGGAGAGAAGATTTGCTCCAGTAGACCATGGCCCTTAAGCCTGGAAACTTGTGTTTTTACATAAACAGTTTTTGTTTCTATTTATTTTAAAGCATGGTTTTCTCTATGGATGGTATTTAACTTGACACAAGTAAAGTTTCATGCATGTATAATTTAATTCAATCAATCTGAAAGTGACTTCATTAGTGATAGCATTTGTTTTTAAATTATAATTTATTCTGGCCAACAAGCCACAGAAGCAATTCAGGCATTTAATCTATTGATGGAGGTAAACATCTCTGAAACATATCTCTTCTTTTAATAATCTGATGTAAGTGAAGTTTTATGTGTGTTTAATTTGATTTAATCCAATCAATATGCAAGTGATTGTTGATAGTACTTCTGTTTGTAACGTTTGTTAAACCACAGTGGTTTCAAAAGAACATTTGGCAGCTGTTTAAGTTATCTATTCACTTTAACAAGTTTTAAAATTAAACCTGGAAAACCTGTTTTAAATGGAAGAAATGAAGATGTTAACAGTGGTAGCCAATAAAACAAAAGAAATACTGAAGAATAGTAATGAATGGATCTAATACTCCAACTTCATTATTGTGACAAATTACCTTCGAAGATGTTATGGAGGGATTATGCCTCAATCACCAGCTGTGATTCACTGGCGAGTTTCTTGACATGGCTGCAGATGTCACATCTGGAAAGCTGAAATTTATTAGTTGGTTCCTTTTTAGTAGATTGATAACTTACACAGCTAATCTCCTCCCCTTTCCTATTAAATTATTATTTCTAATTAAATCTAATTTAATTGACATCTGCTTTCTTTTCATTGTTTACTTTCCAGCCTAAGATACTACTAACTAAGTAGGAGGGTGATAGCTGTAATAATCTTTCCTCAGTATAATTCAGTAAAGGGAAAGTATGGAAGGTGAGAAAATGAAAGTGCTAGATGGTCATAAATTGGGTTGCTAATAATGAAAAGGTATTGCCTTTTACTTAACAATTAAATTAACTTGAGTTTTATTTATGAACGCTCTTTAACTACTATGGTTCTTAGTGTCCCATTTTATATTGGGCATGAAAGACCGGTAATTTTGCTCAGAGGCCTCTTTATCAGGCTTGAGGTTCTTTTACGTGCCGTAAATCTATGACACGGGACCACCGGCTTTACTTCCCTTCCGAAGGAAAAGCCATGCCAAGGATTTTTACGCCCAAAAAAATCCATCGCCCTCCGCCAGGTTTGAACCTGCAACCTTGGAAACTAGAGGCTAGCACGGTACCACTAGTCCACGGAGGACAACTTTACTTAACACAAATACTGAAAGCTTAAATGATGGAAAATTAATCATACTCATGTTGCTCCACTTAACATCAATTCATTTTCCATAATTTAAATATTTGCTTCACTGTGTGAAACTTCCAATGATTTTAAATTTAAACTGAAAGCTTGTTAAATACATAGATTGAATTTACAACAACAATAATAAATATATTATATGATTAAATAGGTAATTTGGAAACATAATAGCATTTGTGAAATTTACATTTTAAACAATAATACAAGCAACTTCTTTTAAATGTTTTACAAAAGTGCTATATTTTCTTTACATTACTCACAATGTATTTTCAAACTCAAATTGCCAGAAATCGTGTTCTCGTACCAAATAATAAATTCACTTATCAATTCTATCTATTTCACCTTCACAATACCAACAATACATGTCTCTATATTAGCATCTTTGCATGCATTCCGTGCAACATAGTATTCATCCTTTTAAAACATATTAAATACAAATTGTTGTATGGTATGCACAGTTAGCTGGAATGTGAAGCATATGTAGAGAATGTAATGGAGCCATCCAACTACATTTTTACTTTCTCTACTACGTATAGTAAGTAGGGGAAGTATTGCATTCCACCCAAAAATTCGATACCGAGATTTCACCGGAAATACATGTTTTGAGACCTCCTGAATCCAAAAAAAGCATTTTTGGAAACATGTCTGTGTGTGTGTGTGTGTGTGTCTGTGAACAGCATAACTCAAAAACTAACAGTCGGATAAACACCAAACTTGGTATTTACGTTCAGTATCTTCCAGAGATGCGACACGAAGATTTTCAAGAAAATCCCCCCACCCCAGACTACCCTTTACATGGAACATTTTGCGAAAATTTTAATTTTCTCAAAAATGGCTCTAACGATTTTGATGAAAATATCATATGTTTAAGATAATGTCATGAGAAATGAAATGTATATCTCGAAATTTCTGGGAATGTCTCCAAAAGTATTCTTCATTATGAACGACTTTTGCATAACTGGTAAACCATAAGAGATAGACAAAATTTTACTACACAAAAAATGTAGATCGCGTTAAAATACACAACTTATATCATATACATTTTTGTTGAGTGAACCGTTTTCGAGATATTGCTTGTTATTTCCTTAAATATTCCAATACTTATACTTTTTCTCAAATTCGTTATTCATGTTTTTATGTCCTGGACATGCAAAGAGAATGGAATGCGCCACATAGCAACCAGCGATAAAATATTTGACTATCGCTTAAAAGCTACCATATTCCCCTTGCATCTACAAGAAAATTACAAATAAGATTGACATCTCAATATCTCGATTAATATGAAGCATATGGAGAATAGGCGTTTGTAAAAATAGATTGTACAAGAGTAGAGAAAGTCATGTGAGTGTAACACATCAGATTTTTTAATTTGAACCTAAAGAAGAAATTGAAAGTCTACGCATTTCCACTCACTGCAGGTGGCAGGCAACTCCCTGGCAACTTTTCATCAAATAGCATGAAGACCTTGACCTATAATATGGAATCATTACACAGAACTAATTCTCGATGTGAAAACACTTGTAATGTCCTTGGGTGCATTCCAATATCGGCACAAACTTGGCTTTTTTCACATAATTTTTATTCGTTTTGTTTCATTTTCTATATTTACAATTTGTTTCCCACAAGACATGCTACTGTGGATATCACGTCACTTTTGGAAAAGAGATCACAATATAGAAAATGAAACAAAATGAATAAAAATGATCCAAAATCCAATCCAGCTGACAATCTGGGAAAAACTACTGATTCAGAAAAATAGGAAGTAAAACTACTTAACTTCAGCTTTTTGAAAGATAAAAATTTCATTTCCAGATACATCCAACCAAATGCAACATCCTCATACACACCAAGAAACTAAGCAGAGGTTCACAGGCGATGATGAAAGCAACATGTCTGAAGGTAATTTGCTACAATAGTGAAGTTTGAGAGTTAGAACCATTCATCTTTAGTACAATTATATTCCACTGTGTTTTCCCAAAGTTGTATTTCAATAAAAAAAAAAGAAGTTCTATTCACATGCATTATTGGAATTTTTTGTATGTCTAAAGCATAAATTTGTTAAGGCTGGTTCACAATAACTTGAGAATGAAAATACAGAATAAAACCAAAACAACATGCAACATTTTCATTTACTACACATCAGGAATAAGGATGGGATACATATAGACAGCAAAGTGAAAAGTTAATTTTGCACATTATCATTTGTTGGTAGTTGACCAATGATATTTTTTCACCTGCTTCCAATTCAGCTAACATAATGCAAGTTAGCCAATGCCAAATTTTATAAAGTAAATATTTTCTAAATGCACTCATTACTATTTCAATTCCTCTAGCAAAAACATGTTACCAGTGTCATTCTATAATTATTAATGTACACTAAAGTTGGTTGTTCTCTATCTTTTGCTAGAATTAGCGACTGTAAATGAATATGAGGAAGTTAGAGCACACATTTGCCAGAATTCTTTCTGGTTTGATTTTATTTTAGCAATTAGGGAGCTGTAGTAGCTGTTTTAGGTCATGACCACCTTGAATAATTTCTATGGAAAAAGAGTCTAATAAGCACAATATGGATCTAATACACAATTCCTGGGAACGGGAACAAAAAAGCTAAAATTTAATCAAGTCTTCTTTCCATTCCCAGGACCACATAAAATTTCCCATTAATTGTAAATACTCACACTGTAAGATATATAATTTAACTTTGTTGTTCTTATTCAAGTTTCCATTCCCGGCGAACCAAACTTATGACTATTTTCTTATTTACTTTGGTGAAAACATAATTTTTTCTTGTCTATGTGGCAACCAACTTGCCACAGAATGGCACTATCTCTTTTTCAGTATTCATTATTTAGAAGATATAAGCAAAAGCATCTGTGTTACATTTTAGAGCAACTGCTTAATGCACAGAATTACTCACAGATGCCCAACCACAACCAGATTTCTTCTCAGGGTTAATAATTCGCTTGCAATGGATGGCCCATGCGCTTGGAGAGGCAAAAACAATATCTGTTTCCTGTGACCTTATCTTCCCATCAGGAAGTAAATCTCCTATAAACCTCTGGCCCTGCAACAAGTGAGAAATAAAACTTCCATTTTAAACTTTAACCTCATTGTAATTATTAATCACTTACACAGTTATATCAAATTATATGGAAAACAGGATTTCACCACAAAACAGTAAATGTTTTTTGATTTTTACCTAAATGATTGGTATGGAATTTCAATTTTATTAAATAGAAGAACTAACGATTTTTAAGCAATTCTGTCTGAAATATTTCTAAAAACTTCATTTGAGGAGCACTGAATCCAAATGCACACAGTCTGTAACAACCGATTTTTCAGGAGGGATGAAAAGCTTTTTCTTTAAATCTGCCAATGCTTTTTAAAAGTTCTTCATACTTAAAGCCAGCTATATTGAATATTGTCAAAAACTGCTTTTTTTTTATTTAACAGTTTTTACAACTCAAAATGTTTTGGATTCAGTAAATCTTAACCCAATAATCAAAAATATTCTCATAATTGCTAAGAAAAACTGCAAAAATTCAGTATCTTATATTTCAATACAGTAATTAGCTTTACACATACCTTTTAAGAAAGGTAGCTTTCAGTTTTAAATTTATATCAGTTGTTTATCCAACTATTAGGGAACATCAACATTTCTGTGTGTCAGAATTTAATGGCATTGAAATTATCAGAAATTCCATTAATGTGAGAGCATTGTATTTAAAGCATACTCCCGGGCTAGGATTGAACCTGAAGTTTTGGGTAGAAATTGCACACACTAATGAAAATTGGCTTGAACCCCATACACTTTATTCTGCTTGAGTTAGTAAATTGTTTGGTATTTCAACGTTTTCTCCCTAACCATTGCATTTTTGACAATCATTCCTATTATAAATAGCTGAGCCTACCTCTCAATGCATCTCTGGTATACACTTGCATTTAATACCTTTGTTTCAGAGCATACAAGAAAGCTTTTGAGGAATTATCAAGTTGGTTCCCCATCCTGCTGACTGTTTTCCAATTTTCATACGCCCTCTACCCCTCTCAAAAAGATATGCACTCTATATTGAATTTTCTTTCTTATTCCTATACTGATAGCTGCAATAGGCATTTCCTTTTCATATTGTAAATGTTGAGTCAATCTACCAAATATTTCTAACAAAACAGATTTGTTGTTTTTATTCATTCAGCATGACACAGCATTGTTAACAGGTGCAAGAGCAAGATATACAGAACCTTTGTTTTGATGCATGGCCATATTGCAGGGAATTGCCTGCCCTACACTGCACTGTTTCTAAGTGGTTCTGTTCCCCACCCACTTTCCCTCCTCTCTGTGTGACAGCTAATCAATTGACGTGAAATCTTTGTACAGAGGTTGATACATTGTGGGAGATCTTTCACGTTATAGCCTGTCAGGCTGTTATAATGACAAAAAGTCAGCATACTTTAGCTCACAGAATCTTCACGCATGATTCCTATGTGACAACAAACTCTAGTAGAAAAGTGAGATGCCAATTTATAGACACATTCCCTGCTGTTGGTGCACCCCACAGAGAAACGGTTTGTAATCTTGCAAATAAATTTAGGAAAACAGGATCTATTCTTGTTAAGAAACTGAAAGTAAATTGAAGAAAAGTTAGAATAAACTCCAAAGAAATCATTGCACAGGAAACAGGAATTTTACAAACTTCAACTTGGAATGCCAAGAAAACTTTTAAAATTAAAACCCTATAAGATAATTGTAGTTCTAGAATTGTAACCATGTAATAATGTAACTATAATTAAATTCTGTGTTGGGAGTTGGATAATGTTAATGATCGCTCTAATTAACTCACATTTAATTTTTTTAAGGATAAAGCTTGGTTTTATTTACATGACCATGAAGAATTAATAAATGTTAATATTAATTTTCTTAAAAGGTGCAAGAGAAGTGTGGTGGCACAATGATGTTTCCAACATCTTCTATGACAAAGGTATGTGGTTGTTGTAGTTAAAATTTGCATGAGAAATCCATGCCCTTGAATTTAAGGGGTTATAAATATCTGACTCTGCCTGCAAACAGTGTGCTTAGCTGTGCCAAGGAAATTCCCATTAGGCCAGCCATGTGTTCAAGCGAAGGCTCTGTAGTTTGATACTAACATATGAATGCATAACAATAACCTATGCCATAACAAAGTGAGGGAGTTCAGTGCAAACTTGACCAAATGCAACACCCAAATCCTTCACATAGCAACAAAGGAAGATCTTCACTACATTAAAGTTTAACTATTTCTATTATTTTCTAATGAAATGCAATCCTATGCCCAAAGTATTATGTACAAGAAAATGACAACTGCTCCCCAAATTTCAGTTTCAATTATTGAGCTCGCTTTCCAAATATTTTCTTTCTAGTTCTATCCATAATGGGCTTCTCCCATCATGCAGTGAATCAGGAGTAAAATACCTTCAACTGCTACTGCCAGGGCTATCAACAATGTTAGTAATTGTGGTAACACTGCTGTACTTTTCATGTTACTGATAAGTTTGAAGAGGAGGCTTTATTACCTTAGCTCCATTATTATCAGAGAGAGAGGGGGAGAGAGGGGGAGGGGGAGAGGGATTGAGAGAGAGATTGTTAAGTCCATGGCTTTGATGAGAGATAGCGCTTGTTTGCACACAAGTCTTACATCTATTCTGGGTATAATCGCAGAAATTCATCATCATTTGCTTCTTAGAACATTGTGAGACCGTCTAAAATAAGCAGATGTGTGTTGCTTCATAGAAAATGGAGAAAAGTGAATTTCGTGTTCTGATAAAGCACTACTTTTTGCATGGTAAGACGATGAAGGAAACGGAAGAAACGCTAAACAAGTATTATGGGGACTCTCCTCCATCATATGGCATGGTTCACAAGTGGTTCTCAGAATTTCGATGTGGCTGTTCGAGCACAAGACATGCTGTGTGCAAAGGACGCCCGGTTGAGGTTACAAAAGAAGAAACGGTGAACAAAGTTCACGATATTGTTTTGAAAACCGCCAAGTGAAAAGCCGTGAGATAGCCAAGACATAAACATCTCAAGTGAACGGGTTTATAACATTCTGCACAAATTTTTGGCTATGAGAAAGCTGTCAGCATGATGGATGCTGCAACTCTCACAGTTGAGAACAAGCGGAATCGTGTGACCATTTCACAGGGATGTTTTAACATGTTCCAGCGCAACCCAGGGAGTTTTTGTGGCATTATGTCACAGTTGATGAAACTTGGATTCATTACAATCAACCTGAAACCAAAAAATCAATCAAAGCAGTGGATTTTCTTCGGCGAACCTGCTCCAAAGAAACGAAAAACCATTCCATCGGCAGGAAATATCATGGCAGCTATCTTTTGGGATTCACGAGGGGTGATAGACATCCACTACCTGGAAAAGCTAAAATGATCACAGGTTCATATTATGCCACAATGCTGGATCAGTTTTACAAGTAATTGATAAAGAAACGACCCCATTTCATGAAGAAAAAAGTTCGCTTTTACCAGGATAATGCACCCGCACACAAGTCAGCCATTGCCACCGCAAAGTTTGTGGAATTGGTCTATAAACTGCTGCCTCACCCACCATATTCTCCAGATTTGGCTCCGAGTGACTTTTTCCTCTTTGCAAACCTGAAAAATTGGCTCGCCGGGAAGAAATTCACATCCAGTGAACACATGGTAGAAACCACCTCATATTTTTCAGACTTTGAAAAGTCAATTTTTTGGAAGGGTTAAAACAATTGGAGAAACGTTGGACAACATGTATTGAATTGAAAGGAGACTATGTTGAGAAATAAAACTGATTTTTCAGAAAAAAGTGTTACTTTCTTTAAAAAGTCACTGACTTATCAATCCACCCTCATATATATAATATACTGGGCGAGTCTTCTCAGCCTGTGGACTGAGAAGTTATGCAGTCCGGTGTTGTAAAGGCTATGCCATAAACACTGTCCACTGCATCGCATCGTATATATTTCAGCTGAAATGACTGCTTTGCACTGCTGTTCACGCAGTAACTTGCACTCATAGTGCAACAGCATGCACGGTGGCCTTCAGTGGTGAAGATCCCAGGTTCAAATACTGCCACTTGACATTTCATGTTTAGTAAATTTAACGAGAACTGATAGTTTGGCAGGAAGGTGTCATTTCACTTAATTAGTTTAATTATGTGAATTTCATTAAAACGCAAATTGCTGCTTGTTAGAATATGCTTTAATGAACATCATAAATAAATGCTAGAGATGAATAAAAAACTCATTTATTTGCAGGCGTGATATCAATTTCCGGCCTTCACCATGACTTTCCAGCATGTTAACCATTGCGCTACTAGAGCACGTTAAGAACAAGCACCATCGTAGCCATAATCAGCAGGCTCATAAATGCATTTTGCATCGTCTGTAAAATACAGGGTTGCCTATTTACAATCTGCAGGATGAGAAGACTCGCGTGGTATATAAATAATTAGGTTAAACAGCTTCATAAATTTATACATAGGGTTACAATTTAAGTATGTTAATTTTGTAACTCAAATAATGTAGCAGACTTGTTACAGTATTGCCTTCTCTACTATGTATAGTAAGTAGGGGAGTATTGCATTCCACCCAAACATTTCATACCGAGATTTCACTGGAAATACATGTTTTGAGGTGCCATGAATCCAAATAAAGCATTTTAGGAGGGAGGGGGGAGAGGGAGAGTGGGTGTGTGTGAGGGAGAGTGGGTGTGTGTGAGGGAGAGAGAGCGAGAGAGAGAACAGCATAACTCATAAACGGATAGTCAGATAAATACCAAACTTGGTATTTGAGATTAATATCTTATAAGAATGTGAGATGAAGATTTTCAAGAAAATCGCCGCAACCCAGACTACCCTTTACAAGAACATTTTTCGAAAATTTTGATTTTCTCAATAATAGCTCTAATGATTTTGATTAAAGTATCATATGTTTCAGATATTTTCATGGCAAATGAAATGTATATCTTGAATTTTCAGGGAATGTCCCCAAAAGTCATCTTCATTCTGAATGACTTTTGCATAACTGGTAGACCGTAAGAGATAGACAAAACTTTACTACACAAAAAATGTAGATCTCGTTAAAACACACAATTTATGACACATACATTTTTTTGTTGAGTGAAACATTTCCAAGATATTCCTTGTTATTTGTTTGAATTTTCCAATACTTATACTTTTTCTTAAATGGGAATTCATTATTCTTTTATTTTTTGCCATGGACATGCAAAAAGAATGGAATGCGTCACATAGCAACCAGCTCTTAAAAGATTTGATTACCGCTTAAAGCCTACCATATTCCCCTTGCACCTACAAGAAAATTAGCAAACATTCCCCAAATGTTTATCTCGATTAACATGAAATAGATGGAGAATAAATGTTTGCAAAAACAGTTTGTACTAGAGTAGAGAAAGACATGCAAGTGCAACACATCAAATTTTTTGTTAAATAATCCTAAAAATTATACATTTTTGAGGCTCTCGTAAAAATTATCTTAATTTTGAAACAACTTTTAATCAAATTTTAAACATGCAACATGTTGCCTAAAACCCACAAATGTTTAGGAAGACTATACATATAAAAATACCTTACCAAAATACCTTTTCAACCAATTTTAACCAAATTTGTCAGTTTATTTGCAACTTTATATATAATTTTGACTCTATACATGTAATAGGTTTATAGGTTGTTCAATGGAGGGGGATACATTAGTAATGCAACCTAGAGAGATCTATTATGCCTATCACCACCCAGGAGGACGGGATGAAGTGAAGGAACCACACAAGATACTACAGGCTGTAGGTAGACAGACCACAGAGATGCATTGAAGTGCCAACATTTAAGCTCGCAGGCTTGTGTCTTGCCGCTGGAGCCACTGAGAGAGGGCAATGAATGACCTATCCGTCAAGCAGCCCTCTGATGCCCACAGGGAGTATTCTTTCCAGTGAGCATGCATCCGTGCCATCTGTCCGGCACTGCCATACACCCTGATACCTAGAAGCACAGCTGAAAGATGAAAAGGAAATGGAATGAAAGGAAAATGATGGAAAGGAAACCATGGTAGAGAAGAAACTACCCCAGCATTCAGCTGTAGACCCCGGAGAAACCACGAAAAACCGGGTCAGAGATGCAGTTACCGAGGATTGAGCCCAGGACTTCCAGCATACAGGCCACAGACATTACACCTGAGCCATCCCACTCGGTCTGTATATGCAATGGTTGTGAATTGTTTCCTTAAGTGCAGAAAATCACACTAATGGACAGCCTGTAGTAGTATGTGCACTTAAATAAAATGTTCCAATTCCTTCCAGAACCAACTCCTGGCTATGCCACTGCAATTATTGATTACACATACCATCAGTACATGTATATAAAGAACCACATATAAATAGATTCTTTGGTAAGAATGTCTATTTCTCTTGGTGAACTCAGTGCTTTCTGTATAGTATTCCTAGCTCCCTTAACTTCCCTTTTCATGCCTGCAGAGACAGTCAATGAAATTGGTGGAATAATGCTCAAATGAGTCCAAGGCCCACTGAGCTGTTTTGCCCCACATTTAGCTTGTAGGATAAGGGAAAACCCTAGAAAAATCCTTATCTGGGCTACTTGCTTTTACTAATTTGGGCACCTCATTTTGGAAGACAGACATGTCACCCCTATATTGCAGAGCTGGGCATTATCAGAGCTTTGAAGCACATTAAATACATTTATTCTGGATTTTAAAAATGGAATAATATGTAACAAGTTTCATCTGCAGAGGGACTGAGCATGTTCTATTTTAATACTCCTTGTTTATTACTGAAAGAAGGAAATGAAGATTGATCTTGTGATAGGATAATGCATATTCTGTGCTCCAACAGGCATATGAGAGAAAATGCCAGACACATTCTCCTTATTTCCAATATACAGAGAGAGCCAAAAAACTATGAACAGGCTGTGCGGTGTTTTTCCTGTCTGCGTCCTTAGCGCTCGTTGCTGTCCGCCACTATCATAGAAAGGCGCAGATGAAACCATACAAAATTTTTAAAACTACTTTTAACGGATTTACTTACCAACTTTATGAAAGAAGATGCTGAAACTGGCCACCATCATTGCCCATACATTTTTGGCACCTCTTTAGGAAACTATCCATCACTCGCTGTAGTTCACGTTGAGAAATGCTGGCCATTTCCTGGCGGATATTTTGTTTTAATTCTTCCAGGGTGTGTGGATTTGTCTTGTACACTTTGTTTTAAGTTACCCCAGAGATAGAAATCGCAGGGGGTTAGGTCGGGGGGGCCACAAATCTCTACTAATAATTCTGTCCTCAAACACAGTTTCATAAAGTTGTTAAGTAAAGCCTTTAAACGTAGTTTTAAAAATATTGTATGGTTTCATCCACGCCTTTCTATGATAGTGGCAGATGGCAACGAGCGCCAAGGGTGCAGACAGGAAAAACACTGTGCAGCCAGTTCATAGTCTTTTGGCTCTCCCTGTACTTTCTTCCAAAATATTGCCAACATGATACCGAACATTCATTTGACATCTCCTTTAGCATTTGTCTATTTTATGTGATTTCCCTTCACTATCAAATCAGACAGACCTTAAACATTTATGTTTGCTCACCAAAGCTAAATTGTTAACAAGAAATAAACTTACATTTAATGTGATGTGCAATAAATCAGCTAAAATGCTACCTGTGATTAAAAACCTATAGTTAAAAGGTGCACAATTTCCTGTTTTGTAATTCCTTAGATTTTAGGATATATAAGGAAAGATGTTACACCCAAGCTGTTGAATTAGAAAGCACAATCGATTGTTACAAATAAGGAACTTGATACATATAAATGATTTTGGATGTTAAGTAGACAGTCCAATTTCTCCATGTACATGTATAGTACCATACCACAAAGATTTATATAAAAAAAAAAGTAAAAAGCATGTGCCCTGCCATCAGAATTTGCCATATTTTGTTTTGTATCCATCAGTGGAAATTTCAAATTTTTTTCATTTTGAATGTAGTACAGGTAGAAATATTAATGTAACTGGAGGAAGGCATATTTCTCATTCCTCATCAAATTCAGCTATTGATCTATCTCTAAATATTTTTGTTAGAATTACACATGGTTATATAAGTATAGTTTTCCTTTTTTCCTCGTTTGCTCTCGATTCCTTCAGGATTAATATGCAGATGTTATACTTCTAAATAGTTCCTCTTTTCAGCCCTCTGAAATACCTATTTAAGGAAATTTCTGAGAAATGAACATGTTTGCACTAAAAATAAAAAGCTTAATTACAACTTATAAAATACATTTGTGATAAATAAAATAACTAAACATGAAGCCAAATACAGGAACTTGTGCCTAAAGACAACTTTCATGGATGAGACAAAATGTTTGCTCAGATTCAAGGACAAAACACAAGGACAATGAAATAACGAAAAACACACAAAAGAGCAGATCTCACCAGATATTCTATGGCCATGGTGCCCTCACCAGGCTCTAGAATGCCAGCGGCAAGCAACATCTGCAGTGTTACAGTGCGTCCAGTTGGGCCAACTCCTGTCCGTATTCGACGCTCTCCGCTTTCCTCATATTCCTGGCAAAAACAACACTCATTGAGGAGTAATAGGCTGCCCATGTGCAACATACCACATTCACGTATTAAAACGTTAAACTGTTTAGCATTAAGGAAGAATGAGGATGAACAAACAAAACTATTGATACAAACAGATCGAAGAGCAACATAGAGTTTGATCCTTGAAAAAAATAAAAGGAAGAACATAAAAATAATTCAATAATATGATATGCAAACATGTTGCACCTCATCCATGAATTCCTCGTCTTCTACATCTTCATCCATTTCTTCCTGTTCATCAACGGGTGTATTTGTTTGGGACTGGTGTGACTGATGCTGTGAATGTTCCACTGCTGTTGTAGTTTGACACAGGGATTCTCCCTGTACTTGCTCTGGTTGGTGAAGTCCTGTTTGCTGTGGTGGTTGTTGCTGCATGGCTGTAAAATTCTATCCCAAAACACACCACAGAAACAGTGTATTCACTGCGGCGCTATTCCCTACAGCAACAATCTGTTGAAAAGGCCGCAAGCCGTGGATTTTCAGTGCAAATGAGATAACCCAGAGCTGAAGATTTCACTGGTAAAAAAACTATAATAATCTGTGGATCACGTTCAAAATAGGAAATATGAATCAAAGCAAGATCTTTTATCACTAAAATTTAATTTAAAAGTAATTATGAAACGTAAAATGATACATTAGAATACAAAGCAATGCTTTTAACTAGTGACAGACTGAACAGAATTTTAAATCTTGTCAAAATCTGCTCTTTGCAATGCTGAGGATATTTTTGCTTAGTATGTGTACAACTGTAGTGTTATTAAATTTCTATTTACCCGTAAATGCCCATTGAATTCAATAAATTCGTACAAGTTTGCTAATTCTGATCTTCTGTTCTTCTGTAAATTGTGGTTATGTTTATTTTATACCGGCCATGTTTTGATTTATTGTTTATACATCTAAAGTCAATGTAGTACTTTGACTTATTTTATTCGTCTTCAAAATAAGCTAGAATGTGCAATTATTGTTATGCTGAATTTTTAAAAGCAAAGTTCTGCAAGACTGTACAACTTTTTTAAATTCCATGATAAACTTTTCCTATGTTCATTTGTTTTCAATCATTGACAAATTCGTGCTTGGAAATCCCTTTAAATTCCATTAATTGTAAGAAGACAGGGTGTAATACTTCCTGCGAAAAGTGCAGAAAGAGCACATGAATTAAATAAACAGGGATTTAATTTTGCACATTCAATTTTTCACGGTGAGACACTGTTCGTGATAAATTAATATAACAGTTTGTCCAACGTCAATTTGTTTCGTAAACACGGGTAACCATGTTCTGACGGCAACCCTTGTCAATCAATTCGCGATCATGGGTTGGATTATCGTACTACGTAAGAAAATAATCTAGGTAACTACATCAGAAGTTTTGTATAATGCACCAAAAATGCAGTCGGAAGATGCGAGATACTTAAAACGGTAAGTCTGCAGCTTGATTTTACCGAGAAAACTAATAAACGATTTCGTTACTATGATGCTGTGAATGTACATTAAATGTCAAGGTATTAGTTGAATTATTTGCGTTGAAAGTGCTATATAACGCCTTATAAACATTTATGCTTATCACACAATGTCGACAGTTCTTATTTTTAGGAGTGACATATGCGTTTGAATGTTAAAATCGGGTTACATTGATATAAGCAAAAATTGTTTAGAAGATAACATAATTATGCTTTCATAGCGCACACAGTTATAATTTAAGTAACCTTATTGCAGCTTACTTTTTAGGAGATATATATCTCAAGATAAAATTATATCGAAGAAAATAGCAAAATATTACGCAAGAGTTATCAGAATATAATTGCTGCCTAGGTTAGGTTTTTCCTTTTCATATTTAACTAGTCATTGATGAGCGAATATCGGAACAAGATGAATTGTATGGTTTGTAAACCTATTTCTTTAAGTTCTTCCAGAAAATGCTCTCTTGCATAGTTGTTAGTATCTTCAAATGAGTTTTCCCAAGTTATAAATTCTGTTGATTGTGTAGACCAGACGTACCAAAGAGCCAGTATAGTGTGAGCTGCAACCTATCCGATTGCATTATGGCTTCGGCTTTGCTGATAGCTACAGAGGTGTGGTTGACCTTGCTCCCATGCAATATTTACTTCAACATGCCTTATGTGGATTTTATAGGCTTATGTATTTCAAGCAATAGATGGATGTATGTATTTGGAAAGTGGTCATATGCACATTGCCACGAACATTTTCGGCTGATTGTATGAATTAACTTAAATACGAAAAATAAAATAACTGCATACAGAATAGGCCTGAGACATAGTTAACAGCCTTGCTCCTTATCAGAAATGCAAACTGAAGACCAGAACATGTGTTGTGATGCATAGTACATTTAAACAACATGAGACTCCTGACAGCTCACTCGAAGCAGAGAAGTGGAGCAGCTGCATTGTCACGCTGTATTAGAGCATCTTTCAGCTGTTTAGCAGTGCACCTCACAGGAATTTACTATTTGATAAGTCCAATACGGTTAGAGCTAGGATCATAAATTAAATTGCAACTTATTCAGCGCATAAAGAAGTTTAAGACTGATATCTTTATTTTATTCCTAACATTTTCCATTTAAAATACAGAGTTGTATGTTTACAATATATTTGATGGCTCTGCCATGTCTAATTTATGCAGCAAGCATCTAGATGTACATCGTGTGAATTATACAGAAAATAACCAACTTTCATAATTCAATTTTTAAAACTTTAAACTCTTCTCCCATATGTTTTCTTTCTAAACCCAAACTCCTTTGAAATGTGTATAGATTAACTAAATGGTATCCAACCTTAAAGCCAGCTCATGACTGGTAATATAGCATTTACAGTATAGAATCACCCCACATAAATGTGTGACTGGGTTTATTTCCATTCTTTGGTAGTCATATTAACAATGAGATCTGGCTGGCATTCACAGCTAGCAATTTATTGCACTTTATTAATAAAATTCATATACATTTTTACTTTCTTTACTACTTAGTTACAGCAAGTAGAAGTATTGTATTCCACCCAAAAATTTGATTTCGGGTTTCACCATTTACATGCTTTGAGACTCCCTTAAACTTGAAAAAAACATTTTTAGAAAATGGTGTATGTGTGCGTGTCTGTAAACAGCATAACTAAAAAACTAAGAGTCCAATAAATACCAAACTTGGAATTTAAGTTCAATGATATTCCAAAGTTGTGACAAAAAACTTTCAAGAAAATCCCTTCATCCCAAATTACCCTTTACTTGGAAAATGTTTTTGAAATTTTTTATTTTCTCAAACATGACTTAATGGCTTTGATTAAAATATTATATATTTATGTGCCAAATAAAATTATATTTTGAATAAATATCCTGTGAAGTCCTCTTCATTCAGGAAGGAGTTTTATATAACTGGTAGACATTAAGAGATAGACAAAAACACACTACTCAAATAATTATATCTCTTTAAAAGACACAATTTATTTCCGGTAACTTTTTTTTAGGCCTCAGCCATTTCTCTCACGAACAGAGTATGGAGTTTTAAGCTCTCGTATTTAAACATCTTACTTTCTCTATCACATACCTAGTAGGTAGACAAGGCATTGCATTCCAAAAATTCAATATGTAGATTTCACCTGAAACATATGTTTTTAGGCTCCCTGAATCCAAATAAATCATTTTTAGAAAAAGGTTCATATGTTCTTTCTCTCTCTCTGTGCATGCGCACATGCAAGAGGGAGAGAGACTCAAAAACAAAAAGTCTCATAAATGCCAAACTTGGTATTTAAGATCGAGACACAGATTTTGAAGAAATTCCCCTCCACCCCATACTTCTCTTAACATGGAAGATTTTTCGAAATTTTTTATTTTCTAAAAATTGGCTCTTAACGATTTTGATTAAAATGCCACATATAAAATATATTTACATGACAAATAAAATGTGTATCTTGAATTTTCTGGGAATAGCCTATTAAGTCCTCTTCATTTGGAAGAAGAATTTGTTATAATCTTGTATAACTGGTAAATGTTTAGCGATATATGAAAACATATTGCGCAAAAAAATGTAGATCTCTTTAAAACTCTCAATTTATTTCAAATAGGTGTTTTTGTGGCGTAAGCCATTTCTGAGATATCCGTTATTAGTGGTTTGAATAGTTCATTACTGATCATTCTCTTGAAGTCCTGTCAACATCCTCACGTTTGCATGGAAAGTGTATGGAATTTTAAATCCATTGTATAGTGTGTCCAGTTCTTAAAAACTTGACTATCACTGCTTCCTTTGTATCTATGTATAATGAAATGTGCAGTGTAGCTATTTCTGCAAAGGTTTAGTTGAATTAGAATGTAGTAGATAGAAAAATAAGCTTTAGTAAGAATAGTTTGTATGCCCACTAATAAATGATAGAGAAAGTCACGTGAATGTATCACATCAGATTTTTAAACACATGATTTTCTTGCTCCAATAATGGATAACAGTAATGTCAGAGCAACACTGCCTTATCCCACAACCTCCTGGACTCTGCGGTCTTGACACCAAAATATTTAATACACATATTTTGCATAAACTTTCAAAATGTACACACAAGGAAATATATCTGTACAGTACAGCAAGAAATGATCCCTGTACTGACGTGAAAGATAATATGGTCGTGCAAGACAGTATAAGTGATTAACAACAGAATCTGTCAAAACATTTAAAAGCATTTTATAGACCAACTGCCTAAATATTAAAGCCACTAAAGTAGACAAAAAAATCCACATAAGGGTTATTTTCATTTTATTTACATTATTGTAAGTAGTGTGATGAAAAGCAAAAACTGCAAGTGAATTGTGACAGACTTCTTTACAATATCATCGCACAAGGTTGCAAATGACCCTCAAAAGTATCATGTAATAGCCATGGATCTGCATTACCCACTCTAAAACTAACAGTCTCTCATCCTTTTTTATAAATGGAAACTTTGGTTTATAACACAGGTATATTATTGCAGTCGGTTTCAAAATTTTTCATACATTTAAGAGCAAAGCAAAGAGAGGAATGGATGAACTTGGCAGCTATCTCTTTAAATATCTTGGAAGTAAAAACATACAAGTGTGAACAGCTACACATAACATATCTGCCAGGGCCAGAATAATAACTGGAGCTAATATGGGCTTGTAAAACAAAATCTATTGCCACTTTCCACACTTGCCTACCTTGTGATAGAGACTTTGGAAGAATTGAGTTGTATTCTAAGAAACATAAAGCTCAACATTGCTCATCTGAGGAATGGGCCCAAGCACATGGAATGGAGAATAAAAACTGTTGTGTAACACTAATGGGAACTACAGAGTTTAAGGACCTATCTTGCTTTGCAGATCAAATTATAAGAAAACTAAGTCTGATAATTAAAAAGCATTAAATTTCTCGAATATGACAATGTTTTTAATGTCTTCAAAAGACCCTTTCATGCTTCAAGTGGTTTACAAACTCATTCTCTTAAATACCCAATACATATAAGTTGCAGCATCAAAAAGAGAGGCAGAAGGTTTTGTGTTGTCAACCCATTACAAGCACCACAGAAGTGTAATGCTTAAACTTCCATCAGTAAGAACCAAGTGGATGATGTACATTATCTCTTAATTTGAGCCCCACCTGTATACCACACATTTTATGGGAATCTTGTTTCAGACTAAGGAAGGGAGTGTAACCTAAAATTGCTGGACAGAAAGAGAGAGAGAAGCAAACAAAAACAGAAAATAACGATAGTGATCAGCTTTAAACTACTTTATTGAATTTGTGTGTTTTATATTATATTTTTAACAAAAAGTTATGCTTACTAACATCCTAATCAAAAGTAAACTTTTATTTCATTAAAAACGTTGATGTCAAAACTTCAGGATAACACTACCCTACCTCTCAGATTTACACCTACTACAGTATTCTTTTTATTCTGATATGCTGAATTAGTCCAATAGCAAAGAAATCGTGCATACAGCATCTTCTTGAATGCATCTGGATATAGAGGTAAACAGATCACCAGTTATTGTAAAAATAACATTTATGGCTAACCTTCAAACTTTCAGATGCCTACATCTTAAAACATTGAAATGGCGGGTTAGGGCTGTGTTGCTCCTAGCCCTTCAATTGTTAAGTTTTAAATGCTTACTTCAGCCCCCCCCCCCCAAAAAGGAAAAGTTCTACACACTTTCCATGTATTAATATCAGGAGAACCAATGAATTAAAAATTGGTTACGTGATTTTTTCCTATGATACACCATTTTTAAAACTACTTTTAAAGGCTTTACTTACAAACTTTATGAAAAGAGGTACTGAAACTGGCCACCAATGTAGTCCATACATTTTTGACATCTCTTTAGGAAACTATCGATCACTCGCTGTAGTTCACATTGAGAAATGCTGGCAATTTTTGGCATATATTTTGTTTTAATTTATCTCAGAGGGTTAGGCTGGGGGACTGAGGGCGGCCACAAATCTCTACTAATAATTCTGTCCTCAAACACATTTTCAATATTGGCCATATGATCTGTGGCAGAGTCTTGTTGAAGAAAGGCAAAATCATGCTCTCTGTCTATTAATTCTCTAAGAAAAGGGAGGGCAAAATTGCATTCACGCATGTAGGGGCCTCAACTGTGGACTCAAACAAAATTGGCCCTATAACTCTTTCTCCATTCATGGCACACCATACCCATTTTTTTCGTCATGGAGAGGTACTTCATGGACAATATTGGGTTTGTCAGAGCTCCAATAACAATTATTTTGTATATTCACATATCCATGATGGTGGAACCAAGCCTCGTCCGAGAAAAATATTAAATATGTGTATTTCACCGTTGTATAAACTATTGAGACTTCACTCACAAAATGTGTGCCTAAATGCAGGATCACCTGGTTGAAGAGTATGTGCAACAGTTATTGTATATGGTTTTAGCTTCAACAATTTAGTAGCTCTTCACACAGAGCCATAAAAACTGCCTGCCTGTTGTGAAAGATATCTAAGCGCTTTTTGGGGGGACGTCTCCAAATGATGACCGATGTCATCTAATGTTTCTTTGGTAAGAACCTTATGCTTCTTTTAGGTTTCTTAGACAACACTTCCTGTGGCCTGAAATTTATTATAAAGTATATGGATTATTGTACAGCCTGGAACTTTTACACCTGGAAATCTTTCAGCAAATCGTATTTTCACTTGACGAGCTGACTGAGTTAACACACATGAATCATAAATAAATACAGGCTGCACAGTAGAAAACATATACTGTGCCATAATATACTTTGTGACTAAATACAGACAAAATAATAAATAACTCGTAATAACTGAACTACACCATATCACTGTCAACTTAATACAGTGGAGCCAGAGCAGAGCAAAGCTGCGTTAGTAGCATGATCGTGATTGCAGCATTATGGAATCATGTGTTCACATGCGCAGTGAAAATACACAGTGCAGCTGGTTCTTAGTTCATTGGCTTTCTTTGTACTTCATATATGGAATGATTAAGACAGTCATTGGAACCTAAGATAAAAGAGCAAATGATCTAAATTTTCATTTTCTTCCTTAAACTCCTCATTTTGTTAATACCATATTGAGGTTTTTAAATCAATTGCAATTTGTACTGGAGTTCAGATATTGCAGCAATGGCCTGAAGAATTGACATTGCACACTTCTCAGACATTAATATATTGCACACTGTGAACATTGTTATCAATGTTATTTGTCATTTTTCTTTTCTTTTGTTGAGGTTTAAATAAAAATAATATATTTTAATTGTTAGCACTTTTATTAAACCTTAGTACCTATATTTGAAAGTGGGTAATTCATTGATTTACTCTTACAGAATTAAATTGACATTGGTAGGAAAAACTTCTATGTGCTATTATTATATCTTGAAAGTTTAGGATCTCTAGTTAAGCAGATAGTTGCAGAAGCTTAATCAGTTTGCTTTGTTTGGCAGAAAACTTAAAGCTATGATTATACATTCAGCATGTAATAAGAGGGCTTGCTTGCTTTTCTTGTATATAGAAACCCACTTTGAACAATGCTCAAGAATATAGAACATATCATACAGCACACAATCATCACAAAATTCCATACATTTAATTAAACACACATCCATAACCTTCCATGATGTTCATGGTTACAAATAATGTTATGCATGATTAATAACACACAGAAGTAGGAATAGTTGTAAATGACTACTATTTGCTGGGCATATACTTGTAAATGAAATTACATTTTAGGTAACATGGTACCTATCAAAACATTCTTCTATATTGTATGGAGTATATTTAAGAATGGCTTTGTTTTTTTGAAAGGTTTAACTCTTTTTGTATTTTCCAAAATTTCAAGCAAGTTGGAAGATAGGCAGTATTTTAATACCTGAATAATTTTCAATTGTATTTTTTAAAAAGTAAATTCAATAACAGCCCGCCTTGAAACAATATGTATGTAATAATTATTTAAATTGTGTGTAATAGTCATTGCAAATGCTTATTTTTATTGTAAACATGTTTTAATAATGTTATGTGAATACATTACATACTCTAATAATGCAAGAGCTGTGAGAATAATAAGGTTTAGGTTGCTAACAATGAGTAATAATGAGGTAATTGTGGCAATAATGTGTTTGGAGTTTGAAATTTACTGGTCATGATTAGAGCGACGATGACGTAAATTCTGTAACAGTTTTAAATTAGCCAATCAACTGCAAAGAAAAGTTTTAAGTTAAATGCAGATATTCTATTGGACTAGAATTAGCCAATCAGAGACCTGCAATATCGAAGCTTACGGGTTTTGACCGTTGAGGTTACTCAGTTGCTGGCGAGACTTGGTAGAGTATAGATGGGAAAATGTGTTCTCTACAGGTGATTAGTAAAAACAGATTTACGCGCTAAGTGAATGTATAAAAGTTTCTCACAGTTCTTTAAAAAGTGTAAATATGTGCAAGAATTTAAATAAAAGAAGTAAAAAAATTTAAAAGTTTAATTCTGTGATGTCTACAATAATTGTCATACCGCACCCTATCCAAGATACATGACTCTAAAGTAAGACTGACGCAGCCAAGGCAAATTCAAACAGTAATATTACGTAAGCATAAAATTCAAACCGACGCCCAAAGCGTGTTGCAAACTACATAAAGCAACTATTATTACATAAAACAATTCTTCAAGTTTACGTAAACATATATTACGCAACAACAGCAGCAAATTAACCTCTTCAAGTTAGCTTCCAAGCGTGTTGCTAACAACAACAACAGTAAAACGTCAACAGTAGAAGAAAACAAGTTGGCTCCCAATTTGCAGGGCTGATAAAGTAATTTACGTAATCTAATATGTGAACCAAATATCAGTTGAAGAATATTCTTTCTTCAAAGACTACTATAAATTTTTACTATAGAGTAGTCATTTCATTTTAGGAAAAGTTTTACAGTATTTGTTGGCCTATGCAAATCATCTGCATGCCAGATATTGATGTCGTGCCTGCCTAGGTTAGTTGTAAAACCATTCTAATTATCTGCAAGAAAACTCTGGAGTGAATATATGTATTCTCCAGTGAAAATAAGAAATTTTAAGATTTGTAAATAAGAATGTAGGGAAAGCCACGGCCCAACATCACAAGGGATTTAAATAGCTCCTTTTCACTCTTGCATCCACATATCTATGGTAGGTAGGAGAATATTGTATCACCCAAAAATCCAATATTAATATCTTGCTAGGAAATATATGTTTTGAGGACCTCTGTACCCAAAAAAAGCCAGAGTGAGAGTACATATTACTTACTACAGGAAACATACCGAGCTCATTAAAATACAGAATTTGTCTTTTTTTGTTTGTTAGTGTTTGGTTTTGAAATATTCAATGCTGTATGTTTAAATTTTGTTCAGAAATAATTGTACAGAAAGATGCATTTTGTGTGAGAAATCAATATCTGATAATATAATATAAATTTTTCTTTTCTCTCTCTTTTCATATACAGAGTGTTTCAGAAAATGTGTTTAAGCCACACACTAGTTGCACTGATGATTTAGCACTAGTGTATAATGAATATCTTATTTGTGAAAATAGGAGGAATAAGACCTAACTCCATGAAGGAGCTAAAGCTTGATAAAGAATAACCTCAACATTGAAAAAACACCAGGTTATGACTATATAACTGGTCAAATTATGAAAGAATTTCTGGATGAGCCATACTAGAAATTACAGCATATTATAAACATATTTTAAACTAAAGCATGCTCCAAAGTGCTGGAAAGTGGCTGAAGTAATGGTAATACCAAAATCAGGAAAGGTACCAGCTGAAGTAACATTGTATCGACCAAAATCCTGACTTCCCATTATGTTGAAGATACTTGAGAGACTACCCCTATAGAGACTAATGACAGTTATACAAGCCAGAGAACTGATCCCAACTCACAGTTTGGTTTTAAAAATAAATATTCTACCATAAATCAAGTTCATAGAGTTACTAGTCTAATTGAGAAAGCTCTCGAAGAAGGAAAAATATGTTTTGCAATCTTTCTTGATGTAGCACTGGCATCTGACAAGGTTTGGCATAAAGCCCTTAAGATTAAATTAAAAAGGAACCTTCCTAAGCAGTACTTTCAGATACTAAAATTGTATATTACAAATAGATATGTTAGAATATATGGGAAAGAACACTTGTAATTCAAACAAATATCAGCTTGTATGCAACAAGGGAGTGTATGGGGTCCTGTGCTTTACTTGCTATACACTCAAGGTATTCCTAGAGTGGAGAATATTCTAATGGGTACTTGTCAATGATACAGTACTCCTCGCTGTTGAAGAGAATAGTGAGAGAGCCACAAATAACTTACAGAATGCTCTTGAAAAATAAGTAACTGGGCCATTAAGGGTGTATTAAATTGAAAGAAATGAAATCCACACATATAAATTTCACTTATAAGAAAATAACTCCAGTTCCTATCTTCATTAACAACTTAAAAGAGTTCCATGTGCTAATGCAGCCAAATACTTGTGAATCACACTAAATGCCAAATTAAAATAGAAAGAGTATGTTAAGAAGAAAAAGGAAGAACTCGGTGTAAAGTACAGTAAACTCTGCTGGCTTCTTGGATGAAATTTGAGTTGTCAATACATAATAAGTTATCAATCTACAAACAGTGTTGAAACATTTTTTAACATAAATCTAGTTATGAAGCTGTATGAATCCAATGTTACGGTGATTGAAAAATTTGAAAATAAAATACTTCCCAGAATTATAAATGCTCCCTGGTACATCCACAATAGTGACTTCCATCATGATTTAAGAATAGCTACAGTTAATGAAGAGATTTCAATATGTGCAGCAAAACAATATCAGCATCTTCAGGTCCATGTGTATCATGAAATGGAAGCAGTGCACATTGTAGATAATGATGTGCAGTGTAGAACTTAACAACACTGTTTGTGGCAGTGCATTCAACAATTTTATCATTAATAAAATTCTTGTAAAGTGATACAATGTAAAGACAAAAATCATAGTCTATCTGTAGATTGTTCATGAATGTAAACATAAAAAAAAATTTAAAATAGTGTTCCATGTTTGTCTCTTATTTCATATGGCATACACTAACAGTGGTGATGCAATGGTAATTATTAAAGAAAATAAGGAAATTCCAGGCCTAAGTTTAGAGTACCTCTCTAGCATTTGACAGTTATGAGGTCTGAGGAAAACCTGGAAAAAGAAAACAACCTTAGTAAGGGAGGATGGTCCCAGCAGGATTTAAAATGCAGATCTCCCATTATGATTATGTGCTTTCACAACCCCAGCCATCCATGTAGGTTTGTCTGATAAGAGTGGAAATGGTATATGGGATGAAAACTGGAATAATTTATAAGATATGGTAGCAGTTAAATGTTGGCAGATACAAGGATAGAAAAAATTAATACAAGAGGGGTGTTTTCAGAAAAGGTAAAGGATGGGAGGATAAGGAGACTAAGAAAGAAGCAAGAAAGTGCTTACAGTTTTGAAAATGGGGATAGAGTTTTTGTACTCTAATAGATTTTTAAGTGTATTATGTGTGTATATCTGTAATTGTATACTTGTTGGAGATAAATTCATTCATTCATGTTTACATTTTCCCAAGTGTGTACACACATCATTTCGATAGGATGAATATTTACTAAGTGTAAGAGAGAACGTGAGAGAGATTCATTAAAAAAGCAGGAGAGGGAGAGAAACAGAAGAATCTCCACATTTAACACAATGATGCGATCAGAGTTGTGGGTTCTGCTAGTCTGTTTATAATAAACACTGCAGAGCATTGAAGTTCTTGCTCATTACAAAATGATGCAGTATCTGATGATTGATTTAGTGGTGCTTTTGATATAAGTACTCAAACCTCCACAGTTTAGATTGTTACTACTAAAACATAATAATGATTTAAACCAATGAAGTTCATTTTACTTTGTCTATTACGTAGTGTTCCAACAAGCAACAGACAAAACTGGCTGTCGTGTTACTGCTAACTAAAGGTCAATAACAACACATTTGCCTTTAATGAAACTCTGCACTGCATCCTCTTATGTTTCATAATAACAAAAATCAATGAACTTCAGATAATTTAATTTTGTGAAATTAATGGTTCACTTTTAAGATAGAGGAAGTGTTTGTATTCTACCTAAAAAAAATTTATATTGAGATTTCACCAGAAGTACATATTTTGGGACTCCTGAATCCAAATAAAGCCTTCTTAGAAGAAGTTTGACTATCTCTGTATGAACGTGTTCCAAGGATTCAACACAAATATTTTCAAGAAACTCCCCCCACGTCGAACTCCTTTACATGGAAAAACTTTTGTTATTTTCTCAAAAATTTCTTTTAACTTTTGTAAAATACCATATATTAAAAATATTTACATGACCTGTGAAGTCATCTTCATTTGGAGTGAAGCTTTTATAACTGGTAAACAGTAATAGAAAAACTTACTATACAAAAAAATGTAGATCTCTCTAAAGCATATAGTTTATTTAAAATAACCTTTTTGTGATATCAGCAATTTCCGAGATATTTGTTGTTATTGGTTTGAACTTTTCAGTACTTTTGTCATGTTCTGAAATGTTGTCACCATTCAGTTGTTTTGTACAACCTCATGGAAATAGAATGGAATTTCAAAGCCAGCATACAGTGACCCACTTTTTAAAAATTTGACTTATCACTTCAGCCTCTTACATCTCCCTTGTACTTACAACAAAATGTGTAATGAATCTATTTCTGCAAACATTTATCTTGATTAACATTGATGTAAATGAAAAAATAAACTTTTGCAAGAATATTTTATAAAAACTATATACACCTAAACAGTACTGGTAAGATTTTTAAATTATTGTAATAAACAATAGGAGTAAATAATGTAAACTTATTTTTGCACAAGTCACACCCATAACTGTTGCTGCTTATGACCATAATTTTCCAGATTAAAATAATGTACCTTTTCCTCTGTAAAGCTATAACTATCAGGCTTATGAGTTATTGTACTTTTAAGTATACATAAAAAATCTGATGTGTTACACTCACATGACTTTCTCTACTCTTGTACAAACTATTTTTACAAACGCTTATTCTCCATATGCTTCATGTTAATCGAGATATCGAGATGTTAATCTTATTGCTAGTTTTCTTGTAGATACAAGGGGAATATGGTAGGTTTTAAGCGATAGTCAAATATTTTAAGCGCTGGTTGCTATGTGGCGCATTCCATTCTCTTTGCATTTCCAGGACATAAAAAAAATGAATAACGAATTTGAGAAAAAGTATAAGTATTGGAAAATTTAAGGGAATAACAAGCAATATCTCGAAAACGGTTCACTCCACAAAAGAAATGTATATGACATAAATTGTGTAGTTTAACGTGATCTACATTTTTTGTGTAGTAAAATTTTGTCTATCTCTTATGGTTTACCAGTTATGCAAAAGTCGTTCACAATGAAGAATACTTTTGGAGACATTCCCAGAAAATTCAAGATATACATTTAATTTCTCATGACAATATCTTAAACATATGATATTTTAATCAAAATCGTTAGAGCCATTTTTGAGAAAATTAAACTTTTCGAAAAATGTTCCATGTAAAGGGTAATCTAGGGTGTGGGATTTTCTTGAAAACCTTTGTGTCGCATCCCTTGAAGATACTAAACCTAAATACCAAGATTGGTGTTTATCCGACTGTTTGTTTCTGAGTTATGCTGCTCACAGACACACACACGGACATGTTTCCAAAAATGCTTTTTTTGGATTCAGGGGATCTCAAAACATGTATTTCCGGTGAAATCTCGGTATCAAATTTTTGGGTGGAATACAATACTTCCCCTACTTACTATACGTAGCAGAGAAAGTAAAAATAGATGGTAATAGCAAATGTTCTGCCATCTATCCACAGATAATGAAAGCAGGTAGACTAGACCACACCCTAATGGCATCTGCCTGATGTGCAGTAGCAGAGATACAATTGCTTGGCACTCAAGTCTATGGACACGTGTCTAAACTGCCATCTGCCCGTCACAGAAGCAGAGATACAGTTTACTAGTACTGCCCGATTAACTTGAGGTGGCACCTGAGGAAAGATGCATACTAAATGATAAGTCCGTTATCTATCCCGAGAGTAGAGTGGGGATCAGTTATGCATGTGGAGTTGTTGACGCTGCACGTGCGTTATCTGAGCTTCTGTAATGTTTTAAAGCTTGTGTCTGTGTGCGTTATATGTTCATCTATCACGAAACAGTTTGCTTTGTTCCGAGTTGTATTCTCTGTATGTGTGTGTAACTGTGAGTGCCTGCATTGAGTATTTTTTGGATTTGCGTTTTACTTACTGTTAATACATGGGCAGTAAACTTAAAGGCAAAGCACTGCACTCCCAAACCAGGGAAATTATTAGCAATGTATATAAATACATGAAAAGACATGTAGTGGCTGGTGTGGTAAACTTCAATGTGAAAAACATTGGAAAGAGTGTTGCTGAGGCAACAGGCACTTCCAAAAGAAGTGTAAGAGAATTATTAAGGAAACCATAGATATTGATAGTGGCATTTCGCCTTCATTCTCCACACCACATAAAAAGAGACCTAAAAGGTCTTATTGTGTGAGCTTAGATCTTTCAATGAGGCAGTAGTGCGCCGAACTGTGAATGAATTCTATATTCTTCACAAGTAAAGACTGACACTGAAGAAGGTGCATGCAAAGTTAAAGGAATCGATCAACTTTGAAGGGAATGTACCTACATTAAGAAAGATACTACTTAAGTTGGGTTTTACCTGGAAAAGGACAAAAAAAATATAAAAGTCCTAATGGAGCGGCACGACATCAGAACTAAGCGGCTCCATTATCTTAGAATGATAAAATAGTACAGAAGTGAGGGCCATCCCATAATATATATGGATGAGACATATTTACATTTATCACACACTACTCCATATGCACGTCATCAATGTTGAGCTAGAATTCATGCGCAGTGAAGGCTTGCTGGAAGGCGGACAGGAAATTATCATTCATCTAGGGGGCGACACCGACGAAAGCAGTGATTCCTCCGAGTTTTCTAGTGAAGCGGAAGGTGAAGACTGTCAAGAGCAAGGGACTGCAGATTCAACTGGATCTTCTGCTTGCATCTGTTGTCTGAAACCAGACTCAAGGTAAGATGCATGTGATTTCCCCTTCCTCTTGGCTGCATGTGGCTGCAGTTGGTCTCCCACCACTCTTAGTTGCCCCTCTTGTACTGCGCAGCGAGCTGCCACCTCAAGTTAATCAGGGCTCTGGACATGTGACAAAGCAAGATGGTATGGTATAGGGATGTGACCTAGAAGGCTAACTGTTTGCCACATACCAATCCACAAGGTTCCTAATAGATCTGTTGCAATATGACCATGTAGTTAAAGCAATGTAAAATAAATAGAGGGGCTAAAAATATGTTTACGGGGTGTGATCAAAAATAACGGGGATTTTTTATAATTTCATGAGCTTTATACATGCAATGTTCAAAACTTTTGTTTTATCTTCTTGGTACACATGTTCTTGATGTATGTTTGCATTTTCAGCTGTTTTGAATATTTAGCTTATTGTTGACAGTAGACAAAGTTATATGTGTTTTCGAGTGCTCGGGGAATTTTTACTTTCAAAAGAGATGTATAAAAAAATTTGCATTAAATTTTGCTTGAAAAATGGAATAAATTGCAGCAACGCATTCAAAATGTTGACTGTGGCTTTTGGCGAATCTACTGAGTGGTAATAAACGTTTCAAACAGGGTCGATAAGACGCTGAAGGTGACGACCACCCTGGATGCCCTAGCACATCAATCACTGAAGACAATGTGGTAAAAGTAAAGAAAATGCTTCTGGAAAATCACCGAATCACCATCAAAGAGGTTGCTGATGATATCAGCATATCCTTTGGCTCATGCCAAGCAATTTTTTCAGATGTTTTGGGCATGAAACGTGTAGCAGCAAAGTTTGTTCCAAAATGGTTGAATTTTGAGCAAAAATGACGTCACGTAGACATCCCTCAGAAATTGCTGAATGAAGTCAAAAATGATCCAGAACTTCTAAAGAAGGTTATAACAGGTGACAAAACATGGTTATATGCGTATGATGTCAAAACTAAGGCCCAATCGCCCGAATGGAAACTGCCTGAAAAGCCAAGACAAAAAAAAATTTGACAAGTTCGATCACATGTGAAAATTCTTCTCATTGTTTTCTTCAATTACAATGGGATAGTGCATCAGGAGTTCCTGCTGTATGGTTGTACGTCAATAAGGAATATTACCTGGAAGCCATGCACCATTTGTGTGAAGCAATCCAAAGAAAACGACCAGAATTGTGGCAAAACCACTCGTGGAAATTGCATCACGATAATGCACTCACTCACACCTCAATGCTTGTTCATGACTTTTTGGCAAAAGCAAAACCATTATGCTGCCTCAGCCACCATATTCGCCGGACATGGCCCCCTGTGACTTCTTTCTATTCCCAAGGCTGAAGAGAACCATGAAAGGATGACGTTTTGGCACTATTGATGAGATAAAAGCAGAATCGTTGAAGGAGCTGAACATCATAACGAAAAGTGAATACCAGAAATGCTTCCAAGATTGAAAAAGCACTGGAAAAAATGTATTATATTATAATGAACAGAAGTACTTTTTATTGTGATATTATCATATGATAATTTAAACTGAGTCGTTACTTGTTAATTCCCATCACATTAGCGCTAGATGTTAACTAAGGAGCGCTTTCGGGAGGTATGTTTCTCCCATCATCAGCTTCGAAGTAACGACTCAGTTTAAATTATCAAGTGTATTATATATAAGGGGGATTACTTTGAAGGAGACAAAGTTGATGTTGATGAATAAATAAAAATTCTTTAAGAAAAACAAAAATTCCCATTACTTTTTGATCACACCTTGTATAGCTGAAAATGAAATAGATTCACAGAAATGTGACAGTGAATGTAGAAGGTAAATATCTATTCACAGCCTTAACTTCTGCATATTCAGTTCATTATGAAATTTATAGCAAACAAATTTCACAACCTTTCTCACACCGATAATATAATTTTTAGTTGAACAAACACTTTGTGCTTCACTCATTCTTGGATCTAGAAGATGTGTTTATAAGCTGTTGCACACATAATTGGCTAATGTCGACTGTCAGATACTACCATTACAGCTGTACTAATCCCCATCTTACAAATCTGCCGCTGTAGATTTCATGTATGTTTAGTGCTGCAGATGTCAATCACACCCAAAACCATGCGCTGATCAAACTTAAACACAGAGACTGTTACAAAGTGGTGTAGTATCTACTGCACAAATACAAATTCATTAATAGGTGCATCCGTGAAAAATAAACATAGAAATTAATGTCCATTTCGATTCTCTAATAGGTTGAACCAGTATTATCTTATAGGTTTTTTAGAGGCAGAGCTTCAAATGGCATTGCTTTAATTGTACATTTGTATTTGAAACAATAACATCTGTTAAACTAGTATCTTCTCTGTAGTTGGACTTTTAAAAAATAAAATGTTGCTTAGGCAGCTGCCTAATACCTCAGCAAGATCAAAAGATAATTACTCCTTTTACTCTGGTAATGAAACTATTAAAAATGGCATTTGAATAGTAATAGTTTTATTTTTCTCTTGAAGTTCATTTAACTGATTTTGTCATATCCAGCAGAAATTTAGGATCCAGTAATTATCACATATCCCACCACAGGGAAACCAGCAAAACTGCAAAATGTTTTTTTTTTTTTTTCAGGAGACTCAAAATTAATTTTGATTCCATATGAAAAGCCAAACATTATATGATCCGACACGTACAACTGAAACTGGTTGTATATGTGTCACACCAGACAGACATCCTAATTTGCCAGTGTTCTATATAGATTGCAAGATTGGTTTTCTCTTTCTTGATTCACCATTTTTCACTTTTGCTAGTTTGCCAAAGAAGGGATGATATCTAATTGTTTTTGGACCAAAATATGAATAACCTAAGGATAACCATAAGAAACTGTTGCTATCTATCAGTAGATTGCAGTTGGTGGTTTGAGCACTGCTTTCATAACCTAATTCATTTACCTATATTTTCTCTACCACCAACCTATGAGAGCAGAGGTTACAAAAATTCAATTTAGAGGTTTGACAGAAATGTGTATTTTAAGGTCCCTTGAAACCTCAAGGTGAGAGTCAAAAAAGGAAAGCATTAAAGTGTGTATGTGTGAGTGGAAGAGAGAGGGTGAGCAATTCAAAAATAATACCAAATTTCTCACAGGGATACAAGATGAAGCTTTCACCAAATTTCCCCCACTCTGAACAAACCTTTTCATGGATACTGGCTTGATAAAACAATGTACACATTATAATTTTGTGAGTAGCCTGTGAAGTCCTCTTCATTCTTATTGAATTACATAATTGGGAAGTTATGGATGTGGTGGAGTGGAGTTTAAGGGCCCGTCGACAGCTAGGTCATTTGGGCCCAAGGGAAGTTATGGAGGCAGACAAAAACTTAATTAAAAAAAAAAAGTAACACTAATTAAAATATGCAATTTGTGTTTAGCTTCATAGGTTTAGCCATTTATAGGATATTTCCTGTTGTCTGTTTGACTTTCTTGAATTTTTCCAATATTTAATCACTACACATTTGAAATGTTATGTCCATTTGTTTCACAGGAGTCCGTGCAAGGAGTATGTAATATCAAGGCCAGCATATAGCAATCTGCTTTTTAAACATATGATTTTCATCCCAGCTGCCTTTATGCTTCTGTGTAGCTACAACAAAATATGTATTGAAACCAAATATTCGTTATAATTAACATAAAGTAGATGGGAAAACAACTGTTTTCTTTCTTTCTTCTTTTCTCTTTTGTAGAATAACAACTATGAAAATGTTATTGTAATACATTAGAATTTTATAGAGATAACTACTTGGCTTACCTGATGTTGCATGAGTAGCTTTTTAAACTCAACTAATGATTTAATTCAGTTAATTTCCTCCCCAGTTCTATATAGAATTATTGTACAATGATCTAGAAAATTTAATTTTTATGGTGATTTCTCCACTTTTTGCCCCTTATAATTTTTAATTCCTACTATGCTGGCTATTCCTAATAACATGAAAAATCCCCTGATTAAAAAGCACTCAAAAGGTCCCAAGTTCGGATCTAGTTAGGGTGAGTTACCCAGATATGGCTTTCTCCAGGGTTTTCCATCATCCTGAAAAGATGAATGTTGGGTAACTTTAAGTTCTTTGGACCCAGGCTCATTTGAGCATCATTTCATTCATTACCCAATACAACCTCCCAGGTTAAAGAACATTAAAAAAGGTTTAAAAGGAAATTACAACAGGACATTCTGTTCAGCCAATCCAGTGACAGAAATTTTTTTCAGCAATAATATGCACTCACAATTTATGTCAAACTATGTACTATATATACTATTTCTTTTTCATTAATAGCTTATTATCAATTACTGTAATTAAGTGAGAGGAACCATTTAGGTCTACCTCAATATGTAAATAAATTGTTACATATTCTCACTGGCCTGTAAAGCAGTTACGCTGACCAGTCAAAAACAAATTTTTTTTTAAAAAAAACACACACACACAAACACACACTTTCTATACACTATCATTTACTTGCATAACTCTCCTACATGAATTAGTTTTTCTATGTAATCCCTGTTTAAATATGCTAAATATTGGCAGAAATGGTTTCAATGCATATTTTGTTGTAGCTACACAGGAGCATACAGGAGGTTAGCACAACAGTCAATTGTTGAAGAGCCAGGCTGCTATATATTGACTTTTGGTATTATATACATAGTGTTTGCATTGGCTATTGAGAAACAAAAGAATGGTGAAATAGCACTTCAGGAAATGTTTTTGTTGGAATATTGGAAACTTCAAGACTAACAGCAGCAAATGTCATGGAAATGGTTAATGTCACAAAAAGTTTGATTCAAAATGAATTGTATATTTTAACAAGATTAGCAACTTTCCTGCAGAAATGGTTTCATTACACATTTTGTGTTGGTACTTTACAAGGGGGATATTTGAAGCTGAAGCGATAATCAGATGTTTAAAAAGTGTCACTAAATGCCAGCTTTGAAATTCCATACTCTTTGTATGACATCACAAGAAACAAAAAGTCGTCCTTCGTGGTGTAGTGGTTACCATGCTAGCCTCTAGTTCCCGAGGTCGTGGGTTCAAACCCGGCGGAGGGCGATGGATTTTTTTCGGGCATAAAAATCCTTCAGAAGGGAAGTAAAGCCAGTGGTCCCATGTCGTAGATTTACGGCATGTAAAAGAACCTCAAGCCTGATAAATAGGCCTCTGAGCAAAATTACCGGTATTTCACGCCCAATATAGAATGGGGCGCTAAGGACCACAGTAGTTAAAGAGCTCCATAAATAAAACTCAATTTAAGAAACAAAAGAATAATGACCAAGCACTTCGAAAATATTAGTATTGGAAAATTGAAACCAAGAGCAGCAAGTACCTGGGAAGTAATTATGCAACAAACAACTTGACAAATTGCGTGCTTTAACAAGATCAATATTTTTCATGTGTTAAGCTTTCATATATATCCCTTGTGGTTTACCAGTTATACAAAGTTCATTCAGAACTAAGAGGACTTTACAGGTTATTTGCAGGAATTCAAGAATTGCAAATATCTTAAACGCATTATATTTTCCACTTTCTTGAATGCAAGTTTATATAGTGATATATTAATAACACGTGAGTTGGTTTATTGACAAGTGTTTATCAATTAGAAACTATTTTAATTTGCACTGGAATTGCTTTTTACCTTGTAACATCTTACTTGTAGTGCATAGTTGTTGTAAAGAGTCTGTCCCATTACAAAAACGTTTTTATCAATAAATCTATTTCTAGTTGTTCTCCAAAATAGTCATTGTTATATGTGATATTATAATCATGAACATTTTTATTCTTCATATTAAGCTTATTTACAACAAACATTGTATACATATAATGAATAAAGTGTTAACGTTTTATATTCCTTGAGTATATTTATGCAAGAGTCTGAAGTGTTTAAGTTAGATATCAATCTAATGCACTTACGCAGGGTTAATACTCTGTCCAGATGAACACTTATAAACAGTATAAACTGTTTCAATCTTCATTCTTCTTCCCTCCAATATCTCAGTTGAATTCCCTAATAGGTATGAAAGATCCACAGATTCAGCACATTATCAAAGAATTTTTTAAACTGCCTCATTCACAAGTCCTAAAGATAAATTTTCGGAAAGGTATTTTCTTTGGGCAAATAGGAGCTGTATACATTACAATATTTGAATTATTGCATGTAGTTTTTTTCTTAAAATGGATAATAGCAATTCTACTAATGAATACATTGTGGATTACAATTAAAATATTTTTATGATACAGCTGTGAGTATAGCAAGCATGTTAATTGTGCTATTCTTATTTTCCTACAGGAAAATCCGATTCCGCTCCATCGATGTTCACCCCACCGAAAAAGCCTTAGTCGTCAACTATGAATTAGAGGCACTTATACTTGGAGATCTTGGGGACCCTTTACTTGGAGACTGTAAGGTAAATAAAGTGTTATTGATTTAAGCATACTTGAGCTGAGTATCTCAGCATATAACACCAATTGTACAGAACTTTATAAATCAATGTTAACATTGGTTTAGTTAATCTTAGCAGATAAGTTTCCATGATCACGTTGTTTTCTTCTGCATATTGAACAAAGTAAATGGACCTTCCCCACTTTCAAAACATTGCACCAGTCACAAGTATGTATAAATTATGGCTGAGAATACTCCAACAATAGCACTGGCCTTCTAAAAGGATAACTGCAAAGAGCTCACAGCATCAACGAATATTTTTCATACTGCAAGTTTACCCAGTAGATCAAACATTTTTATTATTATTTTAAAATATTCAATTTGTATTATGTTCTCTGGCGGTAGTATTGCATTCCACTTAAATTTGATACTGAGATTTCATCAGAAATACAAGTTTTGAGGCTCCTTAAATCCAAACAAATAGATCTTTAGAAAAAGATATGTGTTTGTCTGTGAACAGCATAACTCAAAACCAACAAGTTGGTTAAATGCTAAACTTGGTATTAAGTTCAGCATCTTCCAAAGGAGACAACACAAGGATTTTCAAAATCCTCCCCACTCATACTACCGTTTACATGGATAAATATTCGTGATTTTGGATTCTGTCATAAATGGCTCTTAATGATTTTTATTAAAATACCATATGATTAAGATATTTGCATGACAGATAAAATTCTTAAATTTTGAGTTTTCTGGGAGTAGCCTTGAAGTTCTCTTCATTCGAAATTACTTTTGTATAATTGATTAACAATAACAGGACAGACAAAATCTCTCTCTATAAAAAAATTTACCATGCATTCAATTTATAGCTGGGCCATAGATCGTATATATGCATAGTTTCCTTTCACTGCATTGACCATTGTACTTTTCCATTAAGTACTAGCGGTGAATTACCCCTCAAGCTATGCTTAGCAACTGTGTTATACTGTGTAATTTGCCTTCTTTAGTTTGAGCTGTAAAGGCTAATTTTTGTTCATTGTGCACCTCAAAAGTGTATTCAAGACATCTGTTTTGTGTCTGAACTACACTATACCTTTTTCACTATAAGCTGAAAGGAGAAGTAAACAAAACTTAAAGTATCACTCCGTCGAGCTCATGGCAGCACCACGTGGAGAATGCCGGAAAGTAAGTATGCATGAGAGGAAATTGCTTCATACAGAATGTGAATACAGTATATTGCACAGCTTGGGAATCATTAGCTTTTAAATATTGTATGTCTATTCCTATACATCCTAAACTTCTAATGCATAATACTAAGAGTAGACAAATAAAAGTTGTACCTGAACAGCTCAGCATCTGTGATTAAAGATACTGGATTAAACTGTTCTTAACTTCAGGCTTTAGAAATCATTCATTTAATGAGTAATATCAGTATACCATCTTTGCTTTAACCTTTTATGAGTCAACAAGTTAAATAACAATTAGCGCTATAGGTTAAAACACAACAGAAAACAAACGCGATCCAAGCTATCCGAGTTAACGCATCACTAACAAAGGAGTTCAATTATTGCTAAGCAATGCCCAACCATATTCATTGTCTATTAAAGGTGGGTACTTTTCACAGAATTTGTTAAAAGCATTTAACACAACTGTCTTCTTTCCATTACCCGCGTTTATGTTTTCCATAATGGCAGAAGTCAGAAGATTCTCAGCCAGAAACCGGAAACGAACTGCAGCGCCTGCGCATGGCCTCTTAAACTCTCTGCTGTAACGGTTCATTCAGTTATAGGTGAATCTAAACAAACACATTTAGTTTCATAAATGGAACTGTTACAATAATGAGTTTTTACTTTCTCTACTATGTATAGTAAGTAGGGGAAGTATTGCATTCCACCCAAAAATTCGATACCGAGATTTCACCGGAAATACATGTTTTGAGACCTCCTGAATCCAAAAAAAGTATTTTTGGAAACATGTCCGTGTGTGTGTGTGTGTGTGTGTGTGTGTGTGTGTGTGTGTCTGTGAACAGCATAACTCAAAAACGAACAGTCGGATAAACACCAAACTTGGTATTTAGGTTCAGTATCTTCCAGAGATGTGACACGAAGGTTTTCAAGAAAATCCCCCCACCCCAGACTACCCTTTACATGGAACATTTTTCGAAAATTTTAATTTTCTCAAAAATGGCTCTAATGATTTTGATGAAAATATCATATGTTTAAGATAATGTCATGAGAAATGAAATGTATATCTCGAAATTTCTGGGAATGTCTCCAAAAGTATTCTTCATTGTGAACGACTTTTGCATAACTGGTAAACCATAAGAGATAGACAAAATTTTACTACACAAAAAATGTAGATCGCGTTAAAATACACAACTTATATCATATACATTTTTTTTGTTGAGTGAACCGTTTCCGAGATATTGCTTGTTATTTCCTTAAATTTTCCAATACTTATACTTTTTCTCAAATTCGCTATTCATTTTTTTATGTCCTGGACATGCAAAGAGAATGGAATGCGCCACATAGCAACCAGCGATAAAATATTTGACTATCGCTTAAAAGCTACCATATTCCCCTTGCATCTACAAGAAAATTATCAATAAGATTGACATCTCGATATCTCCATTAATATGAAGCATATGGAGAATAGGCGTTTGTAAAAATAGATTGTACAAGAGTAGAGAAAGTCATGTGAGTGTAACACATCAGATTTTTTTTTGTAGAGGAAGAGATGACATGCTAAGCCGGGAGGGTGTAGTTTGTCCACCAGCCAATGAGGTGTCTTGTCACGTGGTTTTGTTTACTTCTCCTGTCAGCTTATAGTGAAAAAGGTATAGATAATTTTTATGTCTACGGAAATGCCTACCGAAAACATTCACACTTGAACAAAGAATTTTTATGTGCGATACATATGTAAAACCAAATCATGTAGACAGGTGTGTAGAGAATTTCAGGAGAAATGTCCTGGTATATCAGTTCCAGGTAGAGAAACTGTTAGATATCTGGTTAATAAGTTTAGGACAAGATCACTAAATGCTAAACCTAAGAAGCGAGAAAGATATGTTCTAACAGGAAAAAATTGATGAAATTTGTGCATCATTCGAATGCTCTCCAAAGAAGAGTCTTAGACACTAGGGGCCGGTTTCACCAACCAATGTTAAAAATACTCTAACATCTTGCTTGTTAACAAGGTGTTAAAACTTTAACATAAAGTTAAAAGTTTTGTATTTCATCAAGCTTTTACAGCAAATCATTAGCTAACATTTTGTCAACATAAAAAAACAACTGCAAACGCTGACTTTTGAGAAGGCGGTGGCCGAACTAAACTGCTTCTGAACTTGCTCCGATGCACTTTTGTCTATGTATCGCTGCACTCTCTGTGTTAGTAGCAGACAACTATTTACATTCATGGCAATCGCCATGTGATGCTCCCGATTGTTTGAGGTTAGAATAGTGATGTTAACTGAAATAAAGGTTTTACCGTTTGAAACGTGTTAACATCTGATTAATAAGTATAGACGTGTTACCAAGTGTGAAAAAGCTGGCGGTCTTACATTAAAGGATAAAATTGTAGCCTGAGACAAAATCTGCAAGTAATTTAATTGAAATGAATGCATTTCTCTTAAATCCAGTAAGCAGCTGCGGTAATTCTATGCAAACAAAGTGCAGCACTAGAAACGTTAGTTGCAAAGAGTGTTTAATAAGGTTTAAAACTGGTGGTGGACACTGCATTAAAACAAAAAAATGTGTTATTTCTGTTTACTCAAGCAGACCAGAAGGAAAAAAAAAATCACTGCTTGCTTCTTGAAGCAATTGCTTTGGAAACCTTCCTGATAAATCCACAAATGGTAGCTTTGGAAATACCAACATTATCACCCACCAAATAAATGAAAAATGTTAGTAGCATAAAATCTAATTCACTTGTAGCATGTTGTCCTCCGTGGACTAGTGGTACCGTGCTAGCCACTAGTTCCCAAGGTCGCGGGTTGAAACCCGGCGGAGGGCGATAGATTTTTTCGGGCATAAAAATCCTTAGCACGGCTTCCTTCAGAAGGGAAGTAAAGCCGGTGGTCCCGTGTCGTAAATTTACGGCACGTAAAAGAACCTCGAGCCTGATAAAGAGGCCTCTGAGCAAAATTACCGATGTTTCACGCCCAATATAGAATGGGACGCTAAGGACTATAGTACTTAAAGAGCGTCCATAAATAAAACTGAATCAACTGACACAATCAACTTGTAGCATAGGGGAAAGAGGCATGTTTCTGTTGGTAATATTCTAACCTCTTGTATTTCCCATAAAAACCATGCTCATGACCCCTTGGACAGTCTATATTGCTTTAAAAATTCCTCCTTTTGCAGAGTTTCAAATTTATTATGATGTACGACTACTCTTTTATTAGGAATGGCATTAAAAATGCTAATTGTAGCAAACCCGCATCAACAGCTGGGTTTGCGGCAGCCATTTTTGAACTTGTAAAGTTTGTTAAATGCCTTAACACAGGGGTATGGAGATGTTAACTTAACACAGCCTTTAACACATTGTTAAAGTTAACATTGTTTGATGAAACAGAATTTGTTAACTTCAGTTTTAAATCACTTTAATATTGTGTTAAAATTTAGCATCTGTTGGTGAAACTGGCCCTATACCCCCGCCGCTGAATCTTTGCACTTGACAGTTCATGTGGCTTCGCGTAAAGTTGGCTACATTGTGGTTGCAACGTTGCCAGAGTGGCTAGTAAACAACAACAGCTGATAGTTCTTTCTATCGTGTCTAAACCGCTTCCAAAAGTGTATGTAGTAGCGAACGTCAATGTATAATAACTATTTTGTATTATTATTGTTAATTGAAAATAACTTTGCATAAACATTGCAGCGTATGTGGAATAAATTACGCACTTTTGACAATATAGAAACAGAACAATGCAAACTTGCCTGCCACATTGAGGAGAAATAAAACAAATTATAACCATGCGATAACAAAAGTTATTTTCATTCACGATTTGAAACTGCAATGGCTCAATTCCATCCAAATCCCCGTCATCATTATCTTCACCAAGGCATATCATTAATGGTTCACACTCACTAATAATTCCGTCTATTTCTTGTGTTTTTCTCTTAGCTTATTCACATGATCTACTTTCTTCTTCCACGAAGTCGCGTCCACCATCGCCACACCTTCCCACAAAAGCCTTTCCACCTCGGTAATGGTAAATGACTTATTGTTCTCCCTCACATAAACCTTAATGTCGTTCCACACTAGTTTGATAGGGTTGAAGTGACAGTGTACAGCTTTATCAGCAGGAATAGAGGGATGGCCGTGAAGCTTCACGTACTCCTTTTCCTGTTCAAAGAATTCTCGGGTGCTCCTTAATAGTTCCAATGCCTGACTATTAAGTGGCGCAAAGGATTTACACTTTGTGAATCATCACTCGGCGATCGACGTCGTTTTTCAGACATTGTCGCACTTAAATCTTGTATAAATAAATAATATGACTTAAATTCAATTTTAAGCTCAATTTTTGAAGATTTAGAAGCTTGTAACAGTGATGTGTCATAATTTAAAATAGAGAGTTGAGGGTTGTTACACTACATCACTATGATAATCTTACTTGAACGCGTTTCGGGAGACGGCTTGTTCCCATCGTCAGCATTTTCTCTCAACTAATATTTGCCGGTCATCGTCTGGGGGATGTGTGTGGTTTGTGGTGTTCTCTGGTGCTGGGCTGATGAACCTCCAAAGGCTGTTGGGTGGCGGCAGTTCAAAATTCATTAGGTGATTCCTGTGTTTGACAATATGTATTTTTTCCCAGATGTCCAATTCATTGCTGCTGTTGATCGGTTTTAAGAGTTTTATGTTTGGAGTGATATCATGGTTTGAAGACCAGAAATGATGTGCTACTGCTGATTTATCTTGCTGCTTTTGGTAAATGCATCTCATATGCTCTTTAAGTCTTATTTCAAGATTTCTTTTTGTTCTTCCTATATATACCAGGTTACATTCATTACAATCAATTTGATATATACCAGCTGATTTATCGTTGGGGATAGGATCTTTTGTTCTGTTGCATAGTAGTTTCTGTACGTTGTGGTTATTCTGTGGAGACAGGGTGATGTTGTATTTTTTGAAAATCCTTTGAAATTTATGATGTGTCCAAGGGTGATAAGTGAATTTTCTATATGCTTGTGGTTTTTGTTGTCTGAGTAACGTAGTCATTTGTTGGATGTATTTCTGTCTTTCAAACCTTTTTATCTTCTTATCTATTGTTTTTTTCTGGTATCCATTCATAGTGGCTATGTTGATAATGTGTTGGTATTCTTTCTGGTATTCCTCTTTCTCCATTGGTATATGTACTAACCTGTTTGTAATACTATTTAAAATTGCATGTTTGTGGCTTGTAGGATTGTAGCTATTATTTTTAATGTAGTTTTCTGTGTGCGTTGGTTTTCTGTAAATGCCAAACGTTAGTTTGTTGTGTGCATTATTTCTGATGATCCTGATGTCTAGGTAAGGTAATTGGCCATTTTCTTCTTTTTCCATTGTGAATTTTATAGATCTTTTTTGTAAATTTAATAATTTCAAAGCATCTTCTGAAAGTTTTTTTGGAACAATAGCAAAAATATCATCTACATATCTATACCAGGTTTTGAATAGATGTGGGAAAGATTTAGTAATATAGGATTCAAAATGGCTCATATATAGTTCTGCTAAAAATGGTGAAAGGGGGTTTCCCATAGTTAGGCCTGAGGTTTGTTTAAAGATTTTGTGATGGAATGAAAAGAAATTCTGGTCCAGACATAATTTTGTTAGTTTCAGGTAATCTTCTGTTTGTGCTCTAGGTGTGCCATTGTTTAATATCCAATTTTCTAGGAGTGGTAATCACCCTTATCACCCTTGGACACATCATAAATTTCAAAGGATTTTCAAAAAATACAACATCACCCTGTCTCCACAGAATAACCACAACATACAGAAACTACTATGCAACAGAACAAAAGATCCTATCCCCAACGATAAATCAGCTGGTATATATCAAATTGATTGTAATGAATGTAACCTGGTATATATAGGAAGAACAAAAAGAAATCTTGAAATAAGACTTAAAGAGCATATGAGATGCATTTACCAAAAGCAGCAAGATAAATCAGCAGTAGCACATCATTTCTGGTCTTCAAACCATGATATCACTCCAAACATAAAACTCTTAAAACCGATCAACAGCAGCAATGAATTGGACATCTGGGAAAAAATACATATTGTCAAACACAGGAATCACCTAATGAATTTTGAACTGCCGCCACCCAACAGCCTTTGGAGGTTCATCAGCCCAGCACCAGAGAACACCACAAACCACACACATCCCCCAGACGATGACCGGCAAATATTAGTTGAGAGAAAATGCTGACGATGGGAACAAGCCGTCTCCCGAAACGCGTTCAAGTAAGATTATCATAGTGATGTAGTGTAACAACCCTCAACTCTCTATTTTAAATTATGACTTAAATGTATATAAAACAGATAAATATATATGTATAAACGAACAATAACTAAACTATAAAACAATAACCACAAATACAAATAAGAACAATATGTAGCTTGCAAAGAACAACTCGACACTTGTGCTAGAGATTCACAAACTGAAGCACGTGGTTGGGGATAGCTACATCCGGCAACAGAGCCGCTTCCAGCTCCCGTTCCGCTTCCACTTTGTCATCGACCATCCGGAATGCTGCCTTGTGATTGGCTTAGAAAGTCAAACGGTGAAAGCTTTTCATCTCTGTTTTTTTGCGAGTGTACCAACTTAAACGCGAGCTGTCAAGTGCAACGTTACAGCGGCGGGGGTATAGGTGTTTCAAAAGTCTCAGTTCATAGAGCTGTTAAACTTTTAAATTTGAAACCCCACAGAGTGACTATAGTTGATGAATAGTGAATGAATGAATAAATATAGTTAGCAACCTCGTAATGATGAAAAATATACGAATGGAAACTTCATCTGAAGATGTCAGGAATGTCCCAATGCAGATGGAAACCACTTCTAACACCACTTATAAATAAGGTTAGTACCCATAGTGCATGTTACTATCACTTGTGAGTAAGTAACACAGGAGTATTAGAACGGAAAACTCCCCACTGTAATAGACAGTACATGGAGCAGAATCTGCGGCCTGACAGTATAACAATGCACTGTACATCTTGTTAAAGCACACAGTTTGTCAAATAAATTTTTTGTGGCATTCACTATTTCCGAGTTATTCATTGTTATTGGTTTGAATTTTCAAATAGGTACTTATAGTTTTTCACGTGGTAAGTTGCTATTGTTTTTTCTCATGGTCACACAAAAAGCAAGAATTTCAAAGCCATTCATATAGGGATTGGCTTTTTTAAACTTTACTATCACTTTAACCTATTCTGTTATACCTACAACGAACGTGCAAATGATTAATGAAAGCTTATCTCAATTAGCAAGAAATAGACCAAAGAATAAGTTTTTATAAAAATAGTTCGTATAAGAGTGAGCAGAGAAATCTATGTGAATGCAGCACAAGATTTTCTTTTTACTTCCTTTTCTAAGGCAAATGAAAGAGTTTGAAACCTTGTTATCTTTTTTCTGTTTCTTCAGGAATGCCAGAAAATAATCAGACTGAAGAGTTTGAATGAGGACACCAATTGCGGAGCTCTAGCTAAGGAAGTTGTAGGAAAATGTAGTCTTATCCATCCAAGTAAACTAGAGGAGGTAGAACAGCTGATATACTACTTACAGAATAGAAAGAATGGTGTTCCATTTGCAGCAGGTAAGTCTTTAATTAATGCTTTGAGAACTAATTTCAAGAATTTGTAGGACCTTTAATTTATCTGGAATAATTTTATTTAAAAAAAAATCAGAATAAGCATTAAATCAGGCTTGCAGTCAACAGGAATTAATGTTAAAATCCATATTCTTACTGTAGTTTCTTCTAGTTTTCCATTGACATTTCCATAACACCCTAAGGTCATTTGGAAACAAAAAAGTGATAAAATTGAGATGAACAGTACAGTATGGAAGTAATGACATTGCTCACCATTAGCAAAAATAAAATACAGATGGTGCAGAGGGCAACTCTAATGGAGGGGTACCAGATTATGAAAATAAAGGGAAAAAACTGGACACTTACACCAAAATCATGAGGGTGTCTAATTGCATAGCCAAATAATTACTGTTTGAGATTTTGTAGCATTACATATATTACAGATCATTATTTTGAAGCTTTTGACAGTGGAGGTATTACATAATTGGTCATTAAGGCTCAACCCATTAACGCCTGAATTATTTTATTGTTAATTTATATTGATTTTTTAGTGTGTTATGTCTGTAAGTAACATAAATGTATTGGATAAAATACAAAAATAAGTATTTATTACTCAGTTTTGAACATATTTGCCGTTACCATATGGTAATGCTAGGCACTTCCACTATCTAATTTTAAGGTGTATAATGTTCATTAAGAAATTGTATTCTGAATCTTCAGCAGGCTACTATTCTACATCATTACTAAAGGTAATACTGTCTACAACAAAAGTTTAACGATTTGACCTAAGTATAAAAACATATTCTGTAATTCTACAAAAATGCACTTATGGTATACACACATCAGTATTTTCTATATTTGTAAAACCATGCATAATCTAATGAGTATGAAGGGGAATAAAGCAGTTAATACACAATCCAACACCACACTTCAGGCACATTGGGTGATGTAATTCCAAGAATTTATAAGATGTTATCATGAATTAAAGTTAAACTGGATTAAAGAGTTTCATTTGAAAGTTAAATTTAAGTTTGGTTTTAATTGAAATTCTTTAGTTATAATCCGGTTTTGATTTGTGCGAACATTCTGCTCTATGTAAGTGTTTATTTGTATATCGCTTTGATTATATTACCGTCTGTATATCGCTTTGATTATATTACCATCTTCCGGTAATAAGAGCGGCTTGCTATGACCTCACTCACATTCTGTTTAGCGTTACAGTACCCAGATGAAAGCACGTCAGGATCTTTTCAGCATTGTTAGAAGGTCCACCTCGTGTTTTTCATTTGCCTCTGGAAGAAAATGTTGCGCAACCTTTTACATTTTGTCTTTTAAATAACTGTTTATATCAGCACACATCCGAGTCCTTGCGTCTTGAAAAAAATTTTAATTTCACTATCACTTACGTATAGCAAGTAGAGGAAGTATTGCACTCTACGCAAAAATTCGATACTGAGATTTCATCAGAGATACACGTTTTGAGAGTGCCTGAATTAAAAAGAAACATCTTTAGCAAATGTGTGTGTGAACAGCATAAATAAAAAAAACTAGTTCAAACTTAGTATCCTCCAAAATGTGATAAGGTATTCAAGAAAATTCCTCTACCCCAAAACTATCCCTTTACTCAAAAATGGCTCCAACAATTTTGATTAAAATCCGCTATTGTTTAAGATATTTGCATGGCAAATATAATTAGGTATATCTCGAATTTTCAGGGAATAGCCAGTGAAGTGCTCTTCATTCTGAATGGCTTTTATGTAACGCTTAACTGTAAGAGATTCTACTATAAGAATCCTACTACGCAGCTGTGTCTGAACAGCAAACTCAGAAAGGCAAAGTCGTTAAACAACAAGTTTGGTATTTTAAGTTCAGCACCTTCCAAACATGCGTCAGGAAGGTTTTCAAGAAAGTTTCAACCCCCAAACTGCCCCTAGCATGGAAACTTTTTCCAAAAGCTTTATTTTCTCAAAAATGACTAACGATTTTGATTAAACACGACATGTTTAAAATGTTTTCATGTCAAATGCATATATTCCATTTCCTGGGAATATCCTCCTAAGTCCTCTCATTTCTCAGTAACTTTTGCACAGTTGGTAAACCATAAGATAGACAAATCTATGTACAAAAAATCTTACTACAAAAAGAAAATTGTTCTCGTTAAGCACACAATTTATATCAAAGCATTTCTTTTTACTTTCTCTACTACGTATAGTAAGTAGGCGAAGTATTGTATTCCACCCGAAAATTCGATACCGAGATTTCACCGGAAATATGTTTTGAGACCCCCTGAATCCAAAAATAAAAGCATTTTTGGAAACATGTCCGTGTGTGTGTGTGTGTGCGTGCATGCCTGCGTGCGTGCGTGTGAATAGCATAACTCAGAAACGAACAGACGGATAAACACCAAACTTGGTATTTGGGTTCAGTGTCTTCCAGAGATGCGACACGAAGGTTTTCAAGAAAATCCCCCCACCCCAGCTTACCCTTTACATGGAAAATTTTTCGAAAATTTTAATTTTCTCAAAAATGGCTCTAACGATTTTGATTAAAATATATGTTTAAGATATTTTCATGACAAATAAAATGTATATCTTGAATTTTCTGGAAATGTCTCCAAAAGTATTTTTCACTGTGAACGACTTTTGGTAAACTGGTAAACCATAAGAGATAGACAAAATTTTACTACACAAAAAATGTGGATCCCGTTAAAATATACAATTTATGTCATATACATTTTTTTTTTGTTGAGTGAACCATTTTCGAGATATTGCTTGTTATTCTTAAATCTTTCAATACTTATTTTCTCAAATGGGAATTCGTTATTCATTTTTTGTCTTGAACATGCAAAGAGTATTAATCTGTGGCAAAGAGAATGGTGCTGCACCTAGCAACCAGCTATTAAGAGATATGTATGTGCTTAAAGGCTACTGTATTTCTACATTGCCCTTGCAAATACAAAACAAGGGGAACATTGTACGCCTTAAGCGACAGTCAAATATTTTTAGAACTGGTCGCTATGTATAAAATGTAATTCTCTTTGCATGTCAAAAGATCGTTTCTGCAAATGTTTATCTCGATTAATATGAAATAGATGGAGAATAAGAGTTTGTAAAAATAGTTTGTACAAGAGCAGAGAAAGTCATGTGAGTGTAACACATCAGATTTTTTTACTTTCTTTTTTTAACTTAATCATTCCTGGGATATTCCTTGTTATTGGTTTAAACTTTCAAATAACTACTTATAATTCTCTCAAATGGGAAGTCGGTGTTCGATATTTTCTCGTGGTCATCATGCAAAGAGCGTCAAATTTCAAAGACCTCATATAGTCAGGCGCTCTTTAAAAAGCTGACTCACTTTGCCTACTGTATCGTATAACAAAATTGTAAGTGTAAATTGAACGTTTAATTGGATTAACAAGAAGAAGCTGGAATAATAAGCTCTTGTAAGTGTAGTTTGTAGAAGAATGATTAGAGAAAGCCATGTGAATGTAGAATATCAGGATTTTTTCTTTTTTCCGCGATCATTTGAAAAGAACGGAATTTCAAATCCATCAAATAGCGACCCACATTTAAAATATTTGACTATCCCTTTAGTTTACTGCATTCTTCTATTCCTACAATGATAGTTTATCTCGATTAGCAAGAAGTAGCTACCAAGAATAAGGTTTGTAAGAATTGTTTGTAAAAAGAGTGACAGAGAAAGAAATGTGATTTTTATTTTCCTCTCTGGAACCATGATCATGAACTCCACCAATGTATTAAAATGCAGTTGAGCAAGCTGAGGTACCTACGGAGGTACCTCAAGAAATTGCAAGCAAAAGCTTGCTAAAGGCGAGCAGGACTTGTTTTTATTTATACCATATCGCGAGCAATAGCTCAGCGATCAAGGTCAGCAAGCTTTTGCTCGCGAGGAGGTTGAGCAGAAAAGTTTTATTTATACGAAATCAAGCAAATGCTTGGAATTAGTGAGAAATGAGCTAATGCTTGCTTTTATTTATACCACCCATTGTTCTCACACTTGATTTACAATTGTCATTAGCACCTTTTTCCTCCTTCCGTTGGCTGGACAAGGTGGTCAGTTGTGTCAAATCTTATAAAATCTTATATGCGGCCACTAAGAGATATCCGTGAAGCTGCTGGTCTTCCTACTCCTTTTGGTACAGTCTGGTAACTCTTGAAATAGATGGTAGCTATTTCTCTTTTGAAATCCAGCTGAGATAGTCTTTGTCTTCTGACTTTATTGTACAAAATCCAGCTGTTCTGAATGGCCACATCTAGCATTCACCTAAACAAAGGCCAGTACCATTTTTTGCTTTGTATCCCAATGCAACAGTAGGCAATATTCTGATCCATCTGGTCAGTACCTCCCATAAAAGATGTTGTATTTGGCGACTAGCCTTGGCCTTGGAATCATTGCATTTTACTTCTGCTGCTGTGGAAATCTCTTTATTTGACTAACTTCTTGTGCACCATATGAAGAAGAGATAAATGTGACTACAAGTTATCCATCCATTCATAAAGCAATCCATCATTCTTCTCTAATGCTCTCTCAAAATGCCCACAGTCGTTTTTGTTTGTTTTCGAGCGGGCATCCTTTAGGGATTCTATTTTCTGTAATAGTAGCCACAATACCTGAGAAATGAAAATTGAAATTCGAAAATTTCAATTACTGACATGTGTTCATATCTTGAATAATCTGGAGTGGGGAATTCAGTGGGTTTATCTATGTCAAAATCAGCTCCTTTCTCCCATCATTTTTCAGTTGTTTCCCTCTCAGCCACCCATTTGATAACATTTTTGGATATCGAGGTAGATACAATTTCAGGTGCAGCTGCCTCTAGTGTGGGTGGCTGTACCGATGGGTTGTACTTGTTTTGGTTAACACCTATTCTTTCATTGTTTGGTAATCTTACTTGAGTTTTAGCCAGTAACTGACGAGATGTCAGATTGTCAGATAATCTGCCTTCATCCTCATTTCCAGAATCCTCATCCGTGTCTACATTTGGTACTGGTGGCTCAATAAACACATCACCATCAATATAATCACTGTAAATTATCCCCAGTGCTTCAGCAAGTGAAAGTCCTTTCCTGGAACAATATAATGAAATATGCATTTTACTGAGTATATCTAGCGTTGCCATATGGTAACATTGGAATTAAGAACCCATAATTTCACCTGTTTCTCTCTGAATCACATTCTAACTCCCAGAGAATATATATTGCACTATACAAAGAAATTATTACCAAGAAATAATCCACGTAATCACTCTAAACACATAAAAATATACTTACTCGAAACGAGTGTCCATTTCTGCTCCACATTCAGCGATAGCAGTTTTCAAACAATCCTTGCATTATTATTGTAACAAGCACGACAATGAAAACTACATTGTCGTAAACGCGGTTCCTTTAGCAGTGGTACCAAGGCTTAAGCGTAATTTTTGAAAGCACAATAACAACTTCAAGAATGTGTTACATGTGTTACCATACAGCAATGCTAGGCATTAATAGGTTAAGTTTGAATCAATTAATACACCTCATAGTTTTTAAATACCTGAATATGTTTCAAGAACTGTTGTGCTGAAGATGGGAATAATGGTCAAAGCAAAATTAAAAGAGTTGAGTTTTATTTATGGACATTCTTCATCTGCTGTGTTCCTTAGCGTCCCATTCTAGATTGGGCTTTTAAGACCAGTAATTTTTCTCGAAGGCCTCTTTATCAGGCTTTGAGGTCCTTTTACGTACCATAAATCTATGGCACAGGACTATCGAAGGAAGCCATGCTAAGGCTTTTTAGGCCCGAAAAAATCCATTGCCCCCTCTGGGTTTGAACCTGTGACCTCAGGAACTAGAGGCTAGCGTGGTAACCACTACACCATGGAGGACAACATTATTTAAGCATGCTCAGATATTTAAAAACTAAATGAAGTGTGTGAATTAATTCAAACCTACTCCTATGAGAAATAATCTATATTGATTATATTTGCATATATTCTCATGCAATAGTTATAGTTAAAATTCCTAAAAGGTAAGCACAAGTTAAATATCTTACAAAAAACTATACGCGCATAGTGCTACTTCAAGTCAGATTTTCACAAAATGAATTAAGTGTGTCATTGTAAAATCACTGCATTCCACTAGTAAATTCAAGAATGTTTGATTCAGTAAATCAGACAAAGTGCAAATTATTGGTATGCTTTAGAGATCAATACAATTGCTGATCTCAATAAGTAGAACCAGAAATTAGCATTAAGGTTGCTTTGCATACTGTGTTAGGAAACAAAACAACATTATTGTTAATCTCAAACACACACAGAATGGAGGCAGTATATCATAAACATGCATGTATTGTACAAGCATTCAAGTAGTGATGGGTCAGAGGAGTCAGTTGTTTCAAAGGAATGCTTCCTTCCTTGTAAGTATGAAGTAATCATTCCACTAATTGGAGTAATGCTTCTCTACTCCGCCAGAGTACTTCCAACTCCATCTGAGTTACTTCCACTCCTCTGGAATACTTCCGAGACATTTACTGTCAAAATTAGGGCCCATTCACAATGAAATGTAAGCGCAGACGTAGCATAAATGCAAGACTTTGAATTCATGTTATTTAATGGAAGCATTCACATAGAGTCACACAACGCAAGAGTTTGCAAACTCCAAAGTTTATGCTTACGTTTGGTGCATAGAGGAAGAATTCTGCATTTCTTTCTCTTTGCATTGCCTGCTGTTCAACAGCAGACGATTGTGATGCAAGACTTCGGCCGTCTTATGTACATGTGTGCACTCTTCCATTTGGCCATGCCACACAAATTTTGGGTCACTATCTCTCATTTCTCTCAAGAGGTTATGGTTGTGTCCTTACTGAATCCTCTTTCATTTAGTGGATGAACCCGGTATCTGTGCCTAGATTTCTTGGCTCAGGTGCAAGAGATAATGAACATTACATTAATATAACTTGCTGCAGTTTACGGAGATTATTCCGTACGCGGGAAGGAGGTATGAAATTTTAAGAAACTTACGGAATATGGGGGTTGTTTAATATGCAGAGTTGATTGTGTAGTATCCTGGGTTCTTAAATTGTGTAGGAGGTGTTGGTTTATCGAAAACATTGGGCCCTTCTTGGCGACCGCTTAGCTTTGCGGAAATCTTGTCAGAAGATATTGGGAACGTGATGAAAACAAAATATGGCTAACAGTATGTCATGAAGCAAGGAAAATGTAGCTAAAGTGGTTTAATCGAGTTTAGACGCGCAGAACCTACGGCTGTACCTGTCGTCACTCTTAGCTGCGGGCCTTATGGCTTGGGCCCATGATGTTACAATTTTGGCAGCAGAATGCCAACAACACCAACGCTAAGATAATGTAAGTGCGTGTGTTACATATTGATAGCGAAAGTGCTCACTACCCACATATGGAATAATGGCTCTGCTTCCATAGTACTTGCACAATTACTTTCAATGTTTTGAGCAAACAGTCGTAATGTTACTAATGCTAAGGGCGGCTGTTGACGTTTTTTTTTTTTTTGTGACCTACTTATTTATAAAATATTGAGTGAACTTTCTTATTTGGTATTGTTGGTTATATTATTCAATTTGAAACTTACAGTGCACTCGGAACATTTCCACAAATGAAGCCTTACTTCCACTCCGCTGGAGAACTTCCAAGACATTTACTTCCAGCTTTGTTGAAGTTACTTCCACTTTCACACTTCTGGTTGCATCATTACATCAATTTCATTACCATCCCAACACATACTATGTACTGAGTAATGATATTATTTAGAAGTCGCCGTAATGTTGGATATCATTTGCTGTACAGCAAATTAGATGACATGAATGCAGCCTGCATCGTTGAAATTTTAGTAAAAGTGTTTAAATAACTCAATTCAATAATTCTGAATCAAATACTGATGAATGCAAGTTTGTGTCATTTATAGAAAGTTTACGTTAAAGGTGATATTAAATAATACAACAAATGTAATGTTTGCTTCGGTTGAACACTACGTACAGAATTCTAAAAATATGCAGCGCCTGGTTTCTCTGATGTCATAGTTTAATGTCAATTATGCTTCTATGAGAAAAGACCAATTTTTAGTCACATTTCCAACTACTCTTATGTCCCACATCATGTGGTAGTGATATAAATAAGGGGATATTGCAATGTGTCTGTATGGCAAATATTGCATTTTAATCCCTAAAGCAACATTTTATGTTGACTTCGTGTTTTAGAGTTAAAATTTGTACGTGAGCAGCACAACTTGTGCATAATTACCCATTAGAAATATGTTTTCTTTTGTTAAATTGTCACTGTAAGCAAAATAACTTTTAGTGGCACTAGGATACACTTAAAGTTCCATAATGAGCGATGCAAAGCTACGATAGCATTTAATAATGAATAATTGTTGTACGCCACATAACCTCATTTAAAATCAGATGATACTTCCAGTTTTGCCAACCTCTTTTCTTTTGAAAATATTGGTACTTTACATTGTGCATTTTCCTTATCCACTTTCTTGTTGGCTATCCACCATGATTAGTAGACATTAAGAGCAAAATAGCCGTTAATTCTGCATATGCAGATATACTTAATACAAACTATCTGTAATCTGCATTATTCTGTATCTGCTGACCTAGGTTTTTCATACAGTGTGAGTAATACCTTGAGAATTAGGTTATCCCTTAGACTTATGGTTCAGAAGCGTAAATAAAATAAAAGAGAATCGGGAGTACATATTCTTTATTTCTATTATTATTATTATTATTATTATTATTATTATTATTATTATTAAATTCTCAAAATGTGTTATTCTAGAATAACACAAAAGGCAACTCTGAGAGGTTATGAGTAAATTTAAGTTCATTTCCCAAAAGAATGCTTTATATTCGTTGAAACCACATATAATGTAAAATAATTTACCTCCACACTGTTCATAACCTAAACATTTAAGATGCAATAAAACAATATTTTTTAAGTATCTGTAAGCTTCAGTGTTAAATCCATAGTTCTGCATTCCATTGGTTATCGTTTACAGCAAATGGAATTACAATTTATCCATGCAATTACTTATATATTACACATGATATTACCAATATTACTTTGTAATTTATTACGCAACAGGGATCAAAGCAAAGCAAACTAGCATAGAACTGCAAGTCATTAAATCATAAACAGTTGTTTATGCGACAGGAGATGTGTGTTAATTCATTGTGTGCATTGGATATCAATTCCTTTAATGGCATCGCAATAATTCCATGGTTGTTGAGGGGAGAAAGAATTTCAGCACCCTCTGGAGTAAAACAGTGGAAGTGCTTTCACCAATATTCCAGAGTAAAATAATGGCAGTACATACTTCCAATGGAACAACTTCCACCAAAGGCCAGAGGTACTTCCTCGGAGTGGATCTGGAACTATAGGGTCTTTCAACAAGAGTGTCCTATTGTTGAACTTAAATAAAACACGTTCTATAAATGATAGAGGTTTATTTCTTTTTTTATTTTGGAACATAATTAATGTCATTACATGTGGAAGAGAACATTAGTTAAGTGACCACCATGATTTTGTTGGGTTGTGCGTATACGGTTGACCCAATTTTCAATGACAGAAGAAAGTAAATTAGGTCCAACTTCACGAATAACACGTGTGATGTTATTCGTAAGATCATTTACTGTTTCTGGCTCGTTGACATAAACTCAAGATTTAACATAACCCCACAAGAAGTAATCAAACGGTGTTAAATCACATGACCTCGGGGGCCAGTTAACATCACCACCACGGGAAATGATGAAACCTCTGAACTTCTTCAAAAGATCAATTGTTTTGAGAGCAGTATGACATGCGGCACCATCTTGCTGGAACCAGATGTTTCTGAGATCCATACCATCCAATTGAGGCCAAAAATAGTCCCTTATATGAGCCCGGTATCTTTCTCCATTGACAGTTGAAACTTCTCCATCTTCAGCTTGGAAAAAATATGGACCAATGATTCCACCATACCAAAATCCACACTACTCAGTAACCCTTTGGGGATGAAGTGGTCATTCTTGAATCTGCATTGGATTGTGATTGCTCCAATAGCGGCAATTTTGTTTGTTAACATAACCACCCATCCAAAAGTGGGCTTCGTCATTGAAGATGATTTTTCGACAAAAATCCGAGTCAGCTTCCAATTGCTTCATAGCCCAGTCAGCGAATACACGGCGCAACCTATGGTCGTCGGGCTTTACTTCTTGGGGTAACACCATTTTGTTTTTGTAAGCGCGAAACTTCAAGTCCAGATGCAGAATTCACCAAGTTGTGGTCGGCAAAAGCCCCAATTCTTGTGCTCGACGAGCAATTGATTTGTTTTTGTTCTCACATACACTCTCACGAATGGCGCCTATGTTTTCGTTGGAGCGCTTACGTCAATTACGTACAGGCATTCTTTGATCGCTGACAGAACCACTTCTTTCAAATTTATCGATCAAACGCCAAATTGTTCTCTCGCAGGGATGATTATGCACACCGTAAACTTCACGCAATACACGGAAGGTTTGGCGAATAGATGATCCATTTTGATAATAAATTTTTATAATTTCTACGTGTTGCTGAATGCTGTAACGTTCCATGGCTATTTGTCAATAACAACTGTAACTACATGAAAAAAATGACTGCTGTAACTCAATAACAACGGCAGCTATCACATGTTAAAGATAGGACACTCTTGTTGAAAGACCCTTTAGTTTGAAACAACTCCAACTGCAGAGTGAAATAGTTCTGATAAAGGAATACATTGACCCATCACTGCCTTCAAGTGCAGCGAATCTGTTGGACAGCTATGCAAACTATCAAAAAATGTTTTAAGTAAATTTGAAACAGGGTAGAAATTTTAAACACAGCGTGAGTCAGAGTAACAACAACAAATTTTTAGACATGATTTATGGGATCTGTATTTGTATTTGTATCTGTATCTGTATTTTCATATAGGGCATATATGTTCATAAATGTTTTGTCAGTTGCACAGCATTAAAATTATTAAAAGGCTGTGTTGGGTTGGATGAAATTCAGCCAAACTGATCCCTGTTTTCGTATGGTTTTGGAATGTTGTTTATTTTTTTTTAACATTGTTTAATCACTAACTTAAAACTATGTGCCCTAATCAACAAATGAAAGCTTTTGTGTGTCGAATGCAGCCAACTGACAGAGCCTGTCATATTAAATGAAATGGATACATGGAGCTACTGGTAACAGTTTGTAAATCTCAATTAATTTATGAGAAATACTTTTAGGTTATTTTCGAGATCTAAGGTACATGCACAGTTGGCTATTGTTATGGTGATTTTTATATACCATAATGTGGCCCCAGATGAAGAAAGTACATATAAAGCTGAGTTTTACCTAACCCTTTGCAACTATTTAGTAACTTTGTCATATAACTTGATACCAAGGAATTTATGTGCACATTTTCCAATATGAAAATGTTAGACACCTTCAATTTCTCTGTGTTATTCTGACTCGCACTATTATTTTGGTTACTTTGATGAAAAATAGGATGTTCAGCACATCATTTAGACTCATTTCACACCTGGAACGCAGCATCTAAAAACAGAATTGTCCCTGGTTAAATGGAATCTCTGGGGGCCCTTACTCTTTAAGGTCAACTATCTAGTATAAGCAAATTACATCTCACAAATACATTAAAACTAGATATCCAAAGATTTTGGAAACTGATGAAGTTAAAGCAAATATAAATAATGAGCAAATTATCAAAAAATCTTATTTTTAAAAGTATTATAATCATAGTAGATTGAAAGGACCATGACTTGCTTTGAATCATTGTTCAATTGAAATGGCACTTTTATATTCCTTATTACGAGGGTGGTTTGATAAGTTCTCAGAATCACCACAACGGGTCAGCACTAGCACAACAAGTTGTTCACGTTATATTCATTGGACTGTTGCCTGTAAACACAAAGCCACGTCAGTGCTCTTGGAAGAAAGCTGTGGTGGCGACGTGGCTCTGTTGTTTTCCCGCGTAGTGATTTGCGAAGATGGAAAAAATCAAGATTTGAGCAGCGATTAAGTACTTCGTAAAGAAGGGTATGAAAGCAAAGGACATTCATGCCGACTTCCAGAATACGCTGGAGGACTCTGCTCCTTCATATTCAACTGTTGCCAAGTGGACAAATGAATTTAAATTTGGTAGGGAGAGCTTAGATGACGATCCACGCAGTGATCGGCCAATATGTGTCACTACTCCAGAAATCATTGCAAAAGTGCACAAAATGGTCATGGAGGATTGCCAATTGAAAGTGTATGAAATTGCTCATGCTTGTCAGCTGTCATCTGAAAGGGTATATCACATTTTAACTGAAGAATTAAAAATGGAAAAATTATCTGCAAGATGGGTGCCACAACTCTTGACGCGGATCAAAAATGCATGAGAATGGACATATTGGAACAATGTTTGGTCCGTGTTAGGAGAATCAAACAAGATTTTTTCTGCCAGTTTGTGACCACAGATGAAACTTGGGTGCACTATTATACTCCAGAGACAAAACAACAATCAAAGCAGCGGAAACATGCTGATTCTCTGCCACCAAAGAAAGCAAAGACAATTCATTCGGCTGGAAAGGTCATGGCATCAGTATTCTGGGATGTGAAGGGGATTCTGTTTGTAGATTATCTCCCCACTGGGCAAACAATTACTGGAGAATACTATGCTAACCTCCTGAACAAATTGCAACAAAAGATATGCGAAAAAAGGCCAGGTTTAGCAACGAAGAAAGTCATCTTCCATCAAGACAATGCACGCCCGCACACATGTGCCGTCGCCATGGCAAAATTACACAAATTAAGGTATGAATTGTTGCCACATCTGCCTTATTCACCTGATATGGCTCCGTCAGACTTTCATCTGTTCCCACAACTGAAAATTTTTCTTGAGGACAAAGATTCACTTCAAATGAAGAATTGATAGCCAAAGTTGACAACTATTTTGCAGGAATCTCAATTTCGAGATGGGATCAAGGCACTGGAACGTCATTGGACCAAGTGCGTTAATCTACAAGGAGACTACATTGAAAAGTAAAAAAAGTTTCAGTGATGTAAGTACTTTTTTTTCTATTCCGTTTCGAGAACTTATCAAGCCACCCTCGTATAAGATCTTTATTTAGGCTAACTAATCAATAAACCATGAAGGAATGACATCCCTCCTTTCCTCCATACCCAAACAGTTTTGTGATGTTTCCTCCTGCATTGTAGTACAAGAATTTGAAAACAAATTATTACTTATCACTCACAAACCAATATAAAATGAATGAAATGGACAGTCACTGTAAGTACTGTAGTAAATGATTCCCAAAACTAAAAAAAGCAACCCCAAAGTCCTTTAAATGTGTCATATACTGAAAACCTGTAAAAATTGTGCAGGTGTCGTTAAAAGTTCTTAAAAATGAATGCAAAGTAATAAAAAAAAAATGCAGGTCTGTTAATAGTTGCTTGTACTGAGTTTATGCCCTCTCATACAGCAGCACCAGCTGTAGAGCAGCAGAATGATGCACCTCGTCCTGAGTCATCTTGCTCCGGAACTGAAAGTCCCAGCTCTGCTCCATCGTCGAGTACAGGTGGCACCAAGGCAAACATAAACAGCATTGAGAGTTATGTGGAATTGTTATACGAGGATATACCAGAGAAAGTGACAGGTTCTGCCAACATACTGCAGCTGGCTCGTAACCCAGACAACTTAGAGGAGCTTGGCAGCAATGGTAATATGTACTTCTGGCTTATTTTATCTATTATCTACATCTATGTACCTCTTCATATTCTGAGTTTTCAAAATATTTTATTAAACAGATATGAACCTGCTAGGTTTGTAGGCAATTAATGCCTATGGCATAGTGACTTGAAGCATGCTGTTCCAGTTCCCAGCCATAGAATATGCATGGGTTTAAGTTCCCATCCCTCCATGGGGTTACAATTGTAGGAAGAATTTGAGGAGCTAAGATAGTGATATGTAGATAACAGAAACCAATATTCTGGCTGGGCGAAGATGGTGCTGACAACATTATCTGCTCACATTGGCTGGTTGATCATCTACATCTGCTGTGCACATGTAGACGTGAGGCTGGAAGTTGGTTTGGTTGGCCCAGATCCATCAGGGCTGTTGTGCCTTAGATTATTTTATTAATAAGAGCTCTTGTTCTCATCTTGATTAGAGTAACTTGTGCAAAGAAATTATTAAAAAGTGCCTTTAAATACGTAAAATACACAGTATAAAGTGCACTGCTAAGCCTAGCCAAACAGAAAAATAAAGCAGCTTTTCATGTCGTGCTGACATTACGTTAGTTCAAATTTGTCCAGTGTTAAGAAAAGAGTTCTAGAAGTTGTATGGACTTTTTCATTTGTTAACGCCATCCCCTAAAACAATGAATTAATAGTAGAGTTTTAATACTTTTCAATAAGACTGCATTGGTTTTTCAACATGCATTTCTTACAGAATATTGAAAAAAGACATGATTGCTTATAATATCTTTGCTTCCATCGTGAAAAAAGAAGAATTCTGGCTCAGTAAGTGAAACAGACCTGGTGGCAACACACAACCAAACAAGCTGTCTGCTATTTATTTGCATATTGATGTTCAAGTTGGATATTCATTGTAATTTGCAAGATAAAATGTTCTCAAATAGGGTGTTGTCAAGGCATCGACTTGTGAATAGTAGGTCTGTGGTTCAAATTTCACCAGGACTGTCCTCCCTAACTGAGGTTTTACCAGATTTTCGCCAGTCCTCATAATTGGCAAATACCAGAGAAGTATCCTAAACTTAGGCCTGGGATGTTTCCTTCCCAAATTTCCATTCCCAATTATTATTTCATGTCATGTATCATCAGCATCCACTGCTTGTGCTATATGAAAATGTTCATACAATAGTGGTGGACCAATCCATAATTTCTCCCCTAGGTAATGCTGACAATGTGAAAAGTGTTTTACATTTACTGATCATTACAAAAGCTGTTCAAAATGATATCCCTCTACATCTATACTAGCCTGGCATCAGTTTTGTATATTACTCAACACACATTTCTGCAGCCAGAATATTGGAAAACACAAACTGGATGCTATCTTCTAACTTGTCAAGTTTAAGGGGATTTGTTGCTTAAACTTATTCTCCACAGATAAAGATCATATGGATTTAGATCTGGAGAGTGAGCAGACCAGCCAATTATTCTATCAAAAACATGTGCTGTGAGGCATTGGATTTTCTTGGGTTTCTTTTCACATTAGTCCCTATCTCATCAAAGTTTTCCTTGGTTGGAATTGTTGACTATGTTTGTTTTTGTTTAACAAAGACCTCTTCAGTTTACATTTTTTTCTTACACTTTAAATTGTTGATTTCTTAGAATGTTGACTCCAGGGAATTTCTGTATAAGTTTAAGAATACAATAAAGACATGCTTTTCTGCAGTATACAATATATGCAGCTTCACATAATGTTACTCTCAAACAACGTTTGAGAGAACTGAAATACTGCTACCCTCCATAGGCGCATGAACTAGGCTACTGCAGAGCGAGTTTATTCAACTCAATACCTGCTGTGAGTCAGACCCGAAGGCGCCAGTCACATCATAGAGCAAGCAGACATGCAGCTCTTTGAAACTGTATTGCTGCAAGATATGTAGTCTTTTGTTAATTCTAGATGCTCCGTAATTCCATGAAAATGTAGTATAAAAATGAGAGTTTCAGTACCTGCTAGATCCACTATACCCCCGCCGCTGTAACGTTGCACTTGACAGCTAGCGTTTAAGTTGGTACACTCGCAAAAAAACAGATGAAAAGCTTCAACCGTTTGGCTTCCTAAGCCAATCACAAGGTTGCATTCCGGATGGTCGATGACAAAGCGGAACCGGAACTGGAGTCGGCTCTGTTGCCGGATGTAACTATTCCCAACCACGTGCTTCAGTTTGTGAATCTCTAGCACGAGCGTCGAGTTGTTCTTTGCAAGCTACATATTGTTCATTGTTATTTATATTTGTGGTTATTGTTTGATAGTTTTCCTATTGGTCGTTTATACATATATATTTATTTATATTTATCTATTTTATATATATTTCATTCATATTATTTATTTAAACAAAACTTTAGTGCGACAATGTCTGAAAAACGATGCCAATCACCGAGTGATGATCTACGAAGTGAAAATCCTTTGTGCCGAGGTGTGCCACTTAATACTCAGGCATTGGAACTATTAAGGAGAACTCGGAAATTCTTTGAACAGGAAAAGGAATACGTGAAGCTTCATGACAATCCCTCTATTCCTGCTGATAAAGCCGTACAACGAACTGCAGCAGCTCTTGGACTAATCACGAGAACTGTTATTCACAAGGGAGTGAAACTCCAAGAGAAAGAGCACAAAATTCCTGAACCATCTGGAACGCAACAGGTATTTCTATCAACTCCAGGGAAGAAAAGAAAGCAGCCTCGTCCAGTCACAAATCTTGATGCTTTCCAATTAGACGCCATAGGTAGACACATTTATGCCTATTAGCATAGAAAGGAGTATCCGACCATACCAAAGCTGCTTATATCGCTTATTTTCAATTAACAATAATAATACGAAATAGTTATTATTCGTTGACGTTTGCTACTTACGTACACTTTTTGTATGCGGTTTAGACACGATAGAAAGGAGAACAATCAGCTGTCGTTGTTTACTGGCCATTCTGGCAACGTCGCAACCACAATGTAGCCAACCTTACGCGAAGCCACACAAACTGTCAAGTGCAAAGATACAGCGGCGGGGGTATAGATTCATTCCAATTGCTAAATTTCAAGAAGTGCCTAGTACATTTCTGATAAGTACACCAATCAGGCGTATTTATCAGAACCATGGATATAAAGTAGCCAAAATAAGCAACTGCCCAAATTTTCAGAGAACATTTTGCTCTTCGGTAGAAACCAGATATACTAAATTGTGTGATGGAAAATCAATTAAAGAGAAATGCACTTCGTTCTTTTTATAATCATGCTTTATAGCAAGCAGTGTTTTCTCATGTATTGATGCCTTTGTTGCAGAATCGGTGTTGAGTGCCTTGTCACGGGTTTTGCGTGAGGACTGGAAGAAGAGCATAGAGTTGAGCACGAATATTGTATACATCTTTTTCTGCTTCTCTACATACAGCCAGTTTCATCACATTATTTTACAATATAAGGTAAAGTTCTGAAGCGGAATTCAAAGCTACATAACCTCACAGGCTTACTTATGAGCATGCAAATATTTATATGTTAATGGGAATCTTAAAATGTGTTAATATTTATTGTTATTGTAATGTTTATTTTAATTTCATGTGATTGATATTATTGTTGGAATATGTATATTGTGGAATTAATTTCATAGTAACATAACCTAAAATTGTAATGGGGAGAATTAATTACTGTAAATTTGGAACATGAAAGGAAAAGATTAAATAATAAAAACATAGAAGGAGTTATGTAAGGCCATGGAAGTGATCATTGTTGACCCTAAGAGAGCAAATATGTGAGTGGAAGGGAGGTTACTATGGGAACCTATGGAAAATTTAGGCAAACAGAGCAATTACTGTCTAGAGGGTGGTAAGCAATAAATAAAAAAAAATGCTAAGTTTGAAAAGTGAAGTCAAGCTTTGTTAGCAGTTGTCTGTGTGAGAATGTAGGGGAGTGACGCCGAGCCATAGTAGGTGGCTGATGTAAAAGTTTTGTTTTATTTATGAATATTATGTGCTGTGTATACGTATAATTGATTAGAACTGTTAGGGAATGAGTTTGTAAACCAGCAAATAAATAAATTCAACAAGTTTCTACTGCAAAAGCTGGAATTTATTATTTCAACTATGTCTTAGCAGTAGCAGACTCCCAGAGATCTACCTGATAACATGACCCTGAGATACAAGAAAAGAGGCTCTACAATGCTCACCACAAAACTATCATATAAGAATTATATGTATAAATAAATAAATAAAAAAGAAAAGAAAAAGAACCTGCCCCAGTTCTTTGATAATATTACTGTTTTATTTCCCATAGAAATAACTGGTTTTCATGATACTAAATAAAAGTTTGATATTTGACATTCAGACAACTTTCTTTACCCATTAGTAATTTTTGCATCTCCCTCACAATTACAAGGGGTGTTTGGAAATGGTTTACAATTGTGTTATTTTAAAAATATCGCTGTATTTATGGGCACATCCTCTCGTGGGATGATTTACTGATACTAGTACACTACGCAGATGTTAGATAGGAGTTGTGAATAATGTGTATAGCAAATGGATAGCACTTGTTTGTTAAGTGGAGAAATCCATGGACTGCATGGTTTTTGTGGAAGGAAGGAGTCAAAACAACAGATATACATAAACATTTAACTGCAGTATGTAATCAAGAAGCTCCTGCACAAAAGGCTGTTTACAACTGGATCGCTGGGTTCACCAGTGGAAGGGAATCTGCATACAAGAATGTGAGTACTGATCGTCTGTCAACATGGCAGTCTCCAACAAGAGGTTGTGTCTGTATTGATTATGGTTGTTAGGTACGTAACCTTTAATAAACTGGAATGCCAGACAGGCCTCAGTCGTTCAACCCTGCACGCCATTATTCATGATAATTTGGATATAAAAAATCTGATGTGTTACACTCACATGACTTTCTCTACTCTTGTACAAACTATTTTTACAAAGCTTATTCTCCATATGCTTCATGTTAATCGAGATGTTAATCTTATTGCTAATTTTCTTGTAGGTGCAAGGTGAGTATGGTAGGCTTTAAGCGATAGTCAAATCTTTTAAGAGCTGGTTGGTATGTGGAGCATTCCATTCTCTTTACATTACCAGGACATAAAAAAAATGAATAACGAATTCCCATTTGAGAAAAAGTATAAGTATCGGAAAATTTAAGGGAATAACAAACAATATCTCTAAAATGGTTCACTCAACAAAAAAAATGTATATGACATAAATTGTGTATTTTAATGCAATCTACATTTTTTGTGTAGTAAAATTTTGTCTATCTCTTAGGGTTTACCAGTTATGCAAAAGTCGTTCACAATGAAGAATACTTTTGGAGACATTCCCAGAAAATTCGAGGTATACATTTCATTTGTCATGAAAATATCTTAAACATATGATATTTTAATCAAAATCACTAGAGCCATTTTTGAGAATATTAAAATTTTCGAAAAATGTTCCATGTAAAGGGTAATCTGGGGTGGAGGAATTTTCTTGAAAACCTTCGTGTTGCATCTGGAAGATACTGAACCTAAATACCAAGTTTGGTGTTTATGCGACTGTTCGTTTCTGAGTTATGCTGTTCACAGACACACACACGGACATGTTTCCAAAAATACTTTTTTTGGATTCAGGGGATCTCAAAACATATATTTTCGGTGAAATCTCGGTATTGAATTTTTGGGTGGAATACAATACTTCCCCTACTTACTATACATAGTAGAGAAAGTAAAAAGGTGTGTGCACATTGGGTTCCATGGGACTTGACACAGGCCCTGTAGGAGAATTTTGTTGAAGTCTGTCATCAACTGTTGGAAATGAAGAATGAAGATCCAGATTTTTTTTGGAGAAACTGGTGATGAATAATGGTGTTATTACCATACACTTGAGATGAAACATCAATCTGTGCAATGGAAACATCCTGAGAGTCCCCAGCCCAAGAAATTTTGTGCTGCTCCATGTGCAGGTAAGCAGATGACCTCTGTCTTTTGGGACACTTGTGGCATACTGGTAGTGGACTGGCTTCCACAATGAACAACTGTCAACATCAGGGTATATTGTGACACCCTTACACGACTTAGTTGCAGGATTCAGCAACAGGGAAAGTGGTCGAAAGGAGTGCTTCCTTGAGCACCACAATGCACGGCCCCACACCCAATGCCACGACCTCAAAGTTGACATCACTGGGGTTCATATTTTGTCACACCCACCGTATTCACCAGATCTCGCTCCATCTGATTATGCTTTATTCGACAACATGAACTCGCTGTGAGGTAAAAAGTTCATTAACAATGAGTAATTGCAGGCAGCTACCCTCGAGTGGATGAACAATACCCACAAACAGTGGTTCCCTGACACAATAATGAAGTTGGCCAGGAAGGTAACAACGGCATATTGACATTGGAGGGGGGGAAGCATATTGAGAGATCCCATGTACATTGAATCATGTTCATTAATAAATAAGGTACAAAAAACTACTATTGCAAATCATTTCCGAATGCCCCTCGTATATATGGCCAAGCAGTTCAAATAATTTCCATCATCAGGAAAAAGTGATCAGCAACTTTTCTCATTTCCTGCAGATTGGATCGCTCTGCATGGAGGTAATAGACTATGAATTACGAAGATATGACCAATGGCGAGATGATCTGGAGGGAAGGAGAAAAAAGATTGAGGCATCGGGAAACCAACAAGGTGAAACAGGTCGTACATCGATATCAGAACACCGTAGATCAATCTCGCACATTCCAGTGGCAGCAACTGCTGATATACGAAGGAGAGGACCAGACCCCACTGCTCCAACAGAGCCCAAGGATGAGCTTCGAAGGATGAAAGAGGATCTTGAGAAAATGAAGAGAAAATTCCAGAATCTTACAAAAAAACAAGACCAGCTTCTAAGAGGTGGGTTAGTTCACAGTATATTTCACTCGTGTTAGGGCAGAAGGGTGTAAGTACTATTGTCATAATTTTACAGAAAAACAAAAAGTAAATTTGCAATCCACCGTGGCAAAATGTGTACAAAGTAATCGGATGTTTTTTTACTCCAGTATGTTCCCCCTTGTATTCTCTTGCATAAATGCTCTATTAATTTCATAACATATTTCAGGGGATGTTGTTATGTTTTCTTGACTTATATAATTATTTCTTCTGTTATAACATATATTTTTGTACTATTTTATTTATCTTTTAGATAAAATCTGAACTTGACAGCGTAATGTACAGTGATGGATAATATTTCCATCTAAGAAGTATTTTCAAAACAATCAAAGTCAGTATTTATGTAAAGCAATATAATACCTAACATTAATGTTATAGATTTATAATGCAATAGTCACTTTATTACTCTTTTTCCATATTTTATCAAATCAATCAGGTTAGCAATTGTTGTAGAGCAACCAATTTGCAGCGCTTTTTGGAACATTCTCAGAGAGATTGTAATGCATTTTCCAAAGTAAAAATATTATATTGGCAAGAAGCACTATTATCAGTGAAGTTGTGTTGATTAATGAGACAGTGGTCACCTGCATACTCACACTTCACTTTTTTGTTGAATTTTTTAATTGGAAACATTTTCAAGGTCTGTTGACCTCATCCTTAGCCATTTGGTGACTAAACCCCAAAGCATAATCTCCTTCCTTCATTGGCCGACTGGGTTTATGTTGCCATCTGGTGGTAGAAAGGCAACATTTTACAAAGTTGCTCACTGGCAGGATTGCAAAATTCATGATGTCTTGAACAATTTTTAAAAAGGTATAGTTCTTCCCATACAGTTAGATTTAATGCTGATGTGGTCTGTTTGAGGGTTTTAATACTGTCACCTATATTATGATTTTCTTTCCAAAATTGAGATGCAACTGCAGACCTATCTAATTGTTTCTGTCTAATTGTTCTTTGATGTTCCTTTAGTCTAGCATCCAAATTTCTTTTGGATTTTTGAATATAGAATTTTTCACAGTCATTGCATTCTATTTAATACATTCCTGACTTCATCTTGTGTAATATTTTCCTTGAAAAACAAACAAGTAATGATCATTGATTTGAATGAAGTTAAGGTATTCTTCTTACATCAACATTATTCCCCATTTACGAATCAGAGGAATAGCAAAAGATTGGTTTGCATCCTACCTAAAAAAACAGAATACAAATTATAGAAATTGACACAGTTCAATTGGAAACACTAAAAGTAAATCATGGAGTGCCGCAAGGTTCAATCCTTGGACCACTATTGTTTCTTGTTTTCATAAATGATCTTCCATTGAACATTCCAAAAGCGCATACAATAATGTTTGCAGACGATATAAACCTAGCCTTCAGAGGAAAAACTCATTATTCCTCCAGAAGGTAGTAAATGAAGAAAATAATAGTTTACAATGTAGGCTAACTAAGAACAAACTTTTATTGAATGTAAAAAAAACAATGTATCTGTTTTATTTAAAGGTGAGTCAGAATTGTTACACTAACATCACTTAAGTTTACTCACTTAACATGTTTCGGGAAACAGTGGTGTTAGTGATGTTAGTGTAACAATTCCGACTCACCTTTAAATAAATTCAATACACATCACTGTTTCTAGCTTCTTTTCATTACAATATATACGTAATGTATCTGTATTTCCATAACCAATCAAAAAACAGTAATTTAGACTTATATACAAATCAAACTCCCATAGTTAAAAAATATGTAACAAAATTCCTGGGAATCTGGATTGATAACAAACTGTCATGGGAAACCCATATACTACAACTAAGTGTCAAACTGAACAAATTATGTTATGCTGTTCGTAGATTGGCTAATGTGTGCTCCAAAGAAATACTAAAGATAGTGTATCACAGCTGCATTGAGTCCCAAATTAGCTATGGCATCCCCTTTTGGGTTTCTTCTCCAAAAGAGCACAAATTCTCACAATTCAAAAAAGAATTTTAAAGGCAATTCTGAAGGTACCCATAAGAACACCAAGTAGATACAAATTCAATGATTTGCCTATCCCATGCCTATATATTGTTGAAACCTTAAACTTCATTCATAATATAGCTATATTTAATAAGATCTCAGAATATCATAACTCAACACAAGAAATCTCAACAACTTACATTAGGATAGCCACAGGCTTACAAAAAGCCTAGCAAGCATTTCCCATCTGGGTGTCTTAATGCATAAAACAAACTAGATACTTCAATAAAAAACTTAAATAAAGAATCTTTTAAAGGTAAACTAAGAAAGCTACTTCTAAAAAGGCAATATTTACATATAAATGACTATTTAAATGAACCATGATAATTAATGTACATAGATTATTTAATTTTTTTATTCTGTGACATAGTATTTTTTTGTAAAGAAACTGACATGTAATAATTATTATTATTAAGAATTATTTTAGTATTATTTGCTGTAATGTAAAATTTGTACATATCTAATCCTGACATGTCCAAAAAACAATGTAAGTTGTTCCCAAAGGATGAAATAAATTACTTACTTACTATAATGTTATTCCCATTAGACGAAACACATGTAGTGAGTTTTCTCGTGCTCTGAAACTGGAACACATTACTCTTGATTTTTTATATCATATCAGATGTCATGTTGCATTTGCAAGACCAGGGAATCATACATATCCTTTGAGAATTAGTATGCACATTAGAATAAAAGGAAAGTCCCGATAACTGTAGGAGTGAGTCAGATATTTATTACCTTCACTTACTTTTACATTTGCCACAGCTAATTTCAGGAGCATTCACTCCCATCCTCAGCTGGAGACCTACTGTCAACTGTTTTTAACATGATATTTGTTTCATTCTGCAGTGTCACTATACTTGCTGTTGAATATTGCCGAGGATACCAGGGTAGAAGACAAGATGCGCAAGAAGAACATCACGGGCATGCTGACCAAAACATTAGACAGAGACAATGTAGACTTGCTAATCTTAGTACTTACGTTCCTCAAGAAACTTTCCCTTTTTCGTGAGAATGTTGATGACATGGTGAGTTGAACATATTTAGAGTTTCTGTATGTGTGAAAAAAATAGTGTGATTCAGTTTATTAGTTTCAAACATCATTTGCTTTAGTTGAATGAAGGTTGAAATTTTGAATGATTGGCTCATAAGATATAAATACCATATTGGCCCAGATATAAGATAATCTTGGATTTTGAAGGATGCTTAGAGAAAAATGTTTGACTTGTAACCATCACAGTTTTCTTTATCCATTAAGATTATTTTTTAGCTGTTCTACAGCCGATTAGTACAAAAGCTTATTTTTGTATCCAGCTCCAGATAATCATGATATATATTTACCAAACTAGTTTCAGTTAGTGTTGCTAAACATACACAGGCAGTAGATTTATAGCCATTACAAAATGCTAGAACACAGAATATAAGGAAATAACTGACTCATTAAACTGGTATAAGCACAAGTTGTTGAGCTCCACAGTAGGTAGAAACGGATAACACCAACACAGAACCGGAAACCAATATTGACACAGAAGCAATGGCCATATATTAAGATGCCAACATTGATACTGATACACTCACAGGCAAGCTATCAAATGCCAACAACCCCCCCTGTGTGGAATTTTGCCACAGTGTGCATAAGACAGAGATGTAATCTACCACTGGACACAAAAACTCCTGCATAAAATTGAGAAATACATAGTCACTAAAGGGAGTATATTGTTCTTATGGGCATTAAGTTGGTACTTTAAATTTGTGATGTACAGGAAAGTGTAAAATCAAAGTTTCACTCTAATCTTTAATACTTGCACAGGAGCTATGTAAATTTTAATACAAATTCTATAAGATTTAGGAAGGCAAATTTTTGAGACAGATATCAGTACAGTTTTAGTATAAATTATAAAATTAAAAAGTAAAATAATGAACCACCCGTTGAAGTTCCTAACCATATTAAAATGAAAATTAGTCTTTGGAGAGACAAATTGCATAACAGTTTTTCAAACTAAAAAGAAATTGTAATTCTGAATTATCTCATCAGTCTCAATTTTAATCACGTAGATTAGTTGAATTAACAGTGGTTTGTACTACGAGGGTGAATTGATATGTTCAGTGACTTTTTACAAAAAGTAACACTTTTTTTTCCAAAAAATCAATTTTATTTGTCAACATAGTCTCCTTTCAATTCAATACATGTTGTCCAACATTCCTCCAGCTTTTTTAACCCTTCCAAAAAATGTGATTTTTCAAAGTCTGCAAAATAAGAGGTTGTTTCTACCATAACGTATTCAGTGGACGTGAATTTCTTCCCAGCAAACCAATTTTTCAAGTTTGCGAAGAGGAAGAAGTCACTCGGAGCCAAATCTGGAGAATATGGTGGGTGAGGTAGCAGTTTGTAGCCCAATTCCACAAATTTTGCGATAGCAATGGCTAACTTGAGTGCGGGTACATTATCATGGTGAAAGAGAACGTTTTTCTTCACCAAATGGGGTCGTTTCTTTAACAATTCTTTGTGAAATTGATCCAGCATTGCAGCATAATATGAACCTGTGATCATTTTACCCTTTTCCAGGTAGTGGATTTCTTCACCCCTTGTGAATCCCAAAAGACAGCTGCCATGATTTTTCCTGCCAATGGAATGGTTTTCGCTTTCTTTGGAGCAGGTTCGTCGAAGGAAATCCACTGCTTTGGTGGTTGTTTGGTTTCAGGTTGATAGTAATGGATCCAAGTTTCATCAACTGTGATATAATGCCACAAAAACTCATTTGGGTTGTGCTGCGACATGTTCAAACATCCCTGTGAAATGGTCACACGATTCTGCTTGTTTTCAACTGTGCGAAGTTGCGGCACCCATCTTGCTGACAGCTTTCTCATACTCAAAAATTTGTGCAGAATGTTATACACCCATCACTTGAGATGTTTACAGTCTTGAAATTCTGTGAACCATGCCATGTGATGGAGCAGAGTCCCCATGATACTTGTTCAGCTTTTATTCCGTTTCCTTCACCGTCTTACCACACAAAAAGTAGTGCTTTATCAGAACACGAAATTCACTTTTCTCCATATTCTACGAAGCAACACACATCTGTTTATTTTAGATGCTCTCCACAATGTTCTAACAAACAAATGACAACAAATTTCTGTGATTATACCCAGAATAGGTGTAATGCTTGGGTGCAAATAAGAAACCTGTGATTAGAACGCTATCTCTTGTCAAAGTCATGGACTTATCAAGCCGCCCTCATATAGTGCCTGCTTTTTATTAGGAGTTGTTCTACTTTGTGCCCATATTACTTTGCTGAAGAGCTTATAGCAGAAGAGATTTTTATTAACATACATTACTGTTTCATTTTTTGCAGACCGATCTGAATGTGGTAGAAAAGTTGCCAAGAGTACTCATGATGAACAGTTCAGACTTAGTTCACATCACACTCAAGTTACTGCTCAATTTGTCATTTAGCACACCTCTCCGGGACCGAATGGTGCGCGTGGGTCTTCTGCCAAAACTTGTCAGCTTACTTGGTAAGAATGTGCAATTTTATTACAGCTTATTTGGTATTGTCACATCCCAAAATAAACAGAGAGCACTCGCAAAATTTACTTATTTTAATAATTATTCACTAGGTCGGATATGGGGGGGGGGGCGAGCTAACTACATTTTAGATTATCTAGGTGAAATCTAAAGCATCTCATTGAGTTATGTAATCTTTCTTACATTGGTAGGGAGGACAGGAAGTGTATTTTCAAATAATTAATCCTTTCAGGCCCAGTTGTACGAACTCGGAATAAACCTCTGTTAGACATTGTTCCATGGTTAAGTGCTAAATTGTGTTGTATTACATCGGAATAGGGCCTATCAAGAGAATAATCATGGAATAACTTGTTCCATGATTCTATGCGGGGATAAGCCGTTATTCCAAGAATAGAGTATAAAAAGGAAAATGCTGCTTGGGCGTGAACACAGTTTTGTTTGGTATATATGATGAATTTCCTTATATGTTTTTGATAACCAGAAATCTTAACATAATACATTGTAGAGATGGTTCGATAAATGAATGCGATGACAATGAGATTTAAGTTGAGAAAGGATATCGCTCTGAGATAATTTGATGGTTATTTAGAACTTATGATAGGCAGATAGATAAAAAAAAGGTACTATTTAAAACAGTATAAGCTACCTAGAACAGTATCAGCAAAATAATTGTTTTATGAAAACAGTGAAGTTAAATACTAACGAAGATAAACACAAAATGCCTACAGTATAACAATTCACTACTATGGAGCGTAGCAATGTAAAGAGTGAGGTTAAGTTATTATCAATGATACACAAAGGAGTGGTTACTTCATAAGGCACATATAATTCAAAATGTAATGTTAGCACAAGTGTGAATGTTCTGTGCGATATTCGGTGTTTGGAGGTTATGTGTAAGTTTAACAACGATGAAGCTAATGACACCACATGTGGGGAGGAGGTACCGTGATTACCAGATTAGTAGAGGCCTTCAGAGCTCCCATATTTTAATCTAATATTAAGTTTAAATTATTTGAGAGCAAAATCATAACTTGTGCATGTTTACAAAGTGGGTTTACTCCAGACGAATACAGAGAGAAACTCACTTTTATCACTTGTCATTTGTCTGGGTACAACGCAAAGCAGCTGGATGACTTTAGAAGCAAGTTTTGGTTGAATAGAGAACTCGGCCAGTGAAAAATAATGCACCCAATGTCATTGCTTTGATTGATAATTTCTAGCTGTTGCAAGTATTGCCATAAAAAATGTAAGCTCTAATGGGAATATATTCTTAATATCCTACTTGTATGAAGCACTCTAGTATTTTTGTTGGCTAATAATACCTGCTTAGCAAATAGTTTACTCGCAATGTATCCAACATTAGTTTTGAATCTGCAAAAAGTCAAATAGCTATCTAAGGAATAAAACTGTATCATACAACTCATCGCCACAGTTATACCCTTGATAAGATATTCCAAGATTTATTTCAAGTTCGTACAACCGGCTCTCAAACAGATAGGTACATTTATTATAAAAATATTACGTGGTACTGAAAGAGATGTGTTTCCACTGAAACATCATCTCTGAAGGTTACACTACAAAAGAGGCAGAGAGACAGCTTCGTGCCACTATCTGCCTGCTTGCCCCTCCCATACTAACTTAGCATAAGACCTCCTCTAAAGTCCCTAAAAACTGCTAAATGATATAGTATAACAGTTTCTCTTTCTACATTTAACCTCCCCCCACCCCCAAACATGTGGAATTAGTTTGTGCCAGATTTAACAAAGTTTAAAACTTGCTCTAAAATTTAAAATGTGTTCTATTTACATTCATTTTTACTTTCTCTACTACGTATAGTAAGTAGGGGAAGTATTGTATTCCACCCAAAATTTCGATACCGAGATTTCACCAGAAATGCATGTTTTGAGACCCCCTGAATCCAAAAAAAGCATTTTTGGAAACATGTCCGTGTGTGTGTCTGTGAACAGCATAACTCAGAAACGAACAGTCGGATAAACACCAAACTTCGTATTTGGGTTCAGTATCTTCCAAGGATGCGACACGAAGGTTTTCAAGGAAATCCCCCCCACCCCAGAGTACCCTTTACATGAAAGATTTTTCGAAAATTTTAATTTTCTCAAAAATGGCTCTAACGATTTTGGTTAAAATATCATATGTTTAAGATATTTTTATGACAAATAAAATGTATACCTTGAATTTTCTGGGAATGTCTCCAAAAGTATTCTTTATTGTGAACGACTTTTGCATAACTGGTAAACCATAAGAGATAGACAAAATGTTAGTACACAAAAAATGTAGATCGCGTTAAAATACACAATTTATGTCATATATATTTTTTTTGTTAAGTGAACCATTTTCGAGGTATTGCTTGTTGTTCCCTTAAATTTTTCAATACTTATTTTCTCAAATGGGAATTCGTTATTCATTTTTTTGTCTTGGATATGCAAAGAGTATTAATCTGTGGCAAAGAGAATGGTGCTGCACCTAGCAACCAGCTATTAAGAGATATGTATGTGCTTAAAGGCTACTGTTTTTCTATATTGCCCTTGTAAATATATTTTCCCCTTATATCTACAAGAAAATTAGCAATAAGATAGAGTTTGCAAATGTTTATCTCAATTAACATGAACTAGATGGAGAATAAGCGTTTGTAAAAATACTTTGTACAAGAGTAGAGAAAGTCATGTGAGTGCAACACATCAGATTTTTGCACATTATAACTAATATTGTGTAAATGTAAGTGATCATACCTGGCTATGCTGATATTGAAACAATTCACTAAAATGCTGGGTGCAAAAACAGTCTGTGTGTTGATTGTTATTATACACTCACAGGTTCTACTCTAAGTAGGTTTGCTTTGTGTGATAAAGTTTGAAACACTTATCTGGATGGAACTAGGCTTGTCAGATTACCGGTATTGATAGCAACATGTAACACTTGCAAACCCAGGCACTCATTATTGTCATCACTCAAATCACTTGAGCCATTGGGTGGTATTGATAAAAGCAAGCTGTGACTAATGAGCCATGGCTTGTAGCAAAACCGAGTCATCGGTAGCAGCGAGTTGGGAGTCACAGATTTGGTATTAATAGAAACTTCCCCTCCATGCTGAGCCTTGGCTCTAATTGCGAGTCTCTGACTCGCGTTTCCCCTCTTCCTGATTGCAAATGCATTATTGTCAAGCGGCAGTAAACATTCAATTCAGTGTGGCAGTATATCCATCAGAAATGACTGAAGAAAGCAATCAGTTTGTATCTTCTTTTGTGAACTTAACCACCAAAAGTGATGAGCAAATCTCAGCTGCCCAGACAAGCGGAAAAGGCTTCTGATATGACCATAGTGCAGCGAAAACTAAAGGACAATCTGAATCTTCACCTAACAGAAGAGCAGACAGCCAAGAAAATAAGAAATATGAAAAGTCGCCTAAAAGTGAAGACTGATCTGTGACGGACAGGCAACAAGCCCATAGCCCTGAAAAAGTGGGAAAACAAGTTTTTAGACCTTATTCAAGGGGAATCAAATCCATCTATAGTTTCGTTAAGAGATAAGAATAGTAAGGGGCGACTTTTGACTATTCTCCAGTTTATTGATGCTACTAGTAAAGCTCTGTTTTATGAAATAATTCAAGATTACAAAACTTTTTGCTGTTTGTGAGAGGTTGCAATAATGTAAAATAACGCTGCCATTCAAATTTAGCACCTTGTAGCTGGAAATTTGATCCAGTTTCTCGATGTTTGTTTAATGTCAGAAGAAACTTTCCAAAATATATTTAAACTGTACCTTGTGAAACGCTCAAGTCCTCTGGAATCCGGGGTTCCCAATAAATCGTAGAAATATTCATTTTTCCATCTTTAGTACATAAGGGCCTTTCCTCTTGTGTACACAGTTTCTGGAAGGAAATGCCGGGTGAGCCACCTCACGTTTTCTTTCTCAAACATATTAAGTTGTTTATAATTGTATCTTCAGAATCCCGGAGCATTTTATAGTATTTTTCTTTTCTCAGGTTGACGTTCACTTGCAACTGAGCCATCGCCTTCAAGTTTGAGACAGCTACTGAGGTGGCTTAAGAAATCGTAAACCATGACTCTTAAAGTGAAGTCACAGTTCCATTTTATTAATACCATGGCTAGAGCCGTGACTCGCTAGGAGGAGGGGTTGAGTAGTTGACAAGTCGAAGGTCACGCTAAGCTTGAGTTGTTGCGTTTTATTAATATGGAAGTGAGACATGGCTCAGAAATTGCGAGTTTTAAGCCATGGCTCGCTTTTATTATTACCACTCATTGTTACACCCAGCTTGCTGCAGAGTGGTTTGTATATAACTTTCATTCTCTTTTGAGCCAAATAACTCGTATAAAGAGTTGTCACTGAATTCCTTGAACATTTACATTATTTCACTATCTGTCAGTGTTCGTTTCAATGCCACCTTCACATATTGTGCAACAAAATCTCAAAAAGCGGAACTTCAAACATGCATGTGTTCAACATCAAACTTGTGTCTGGGAATCCTCCTTAAACATGTTTTAACTGACTTCGAATTGCATACTTGCACACTGCTGACAATGGTTGTGGAAAGCATTACTTAGATCCAGTCACAAATGCTCAGTTGGTAACTAAGTTTACCTCACTTCTGAATCCTTGCAGTTATGTGCACATTCCAATTGCGAAAGCTTATAATAAAGGAAACCATAAGCTTATGAACAAAGTATTATAAAGATATGAATTGATATTTTGCAAAACAGCACAGGCCAGGTTTTACCCGGAAATGAATTAATGCCACTAGCATGTTTCTTGAATGTTGATCTTCGGTTTCTGCATTAAGTGCACATGTGATAATGCATATTCTGTGGTGATGTAATAACAGCACCTGCTTATTATCAGGGGCAATATTTCCACTGTTTTGGTGAAAGTAAGCTGGAGGCCAGCCTCATACCTTCTAGTATCAAACTGTCTGGAGGGTTGGCACCTTTATAAAAGAACACTTGCTTAAGTGAGTAGCAATTTTGTAATAGGAAAGGAAGGAATTGTAGTCCTGTTAATACAGCATATGGCCAATTAGTATAAGGCTACCAAAACAAACAATAGTAGTTGATGAAGCAACTATTCAAAGAGCTGCAGAAGTGAACCAGTATTTTCCTAGATGTAAGCATCAAGAGAGGAACAAGTGCTCTACATGGTAGCTTTGTAAATTAGAGAAACTAGATAAAAATTATCTTTCAGACTTAAAACAGCAATTTTGTTGCACCTTAATAGGTTTAGAATCTATTTAGTTACAATACCTATAGTGAGTAAAAGTCGGCTACAGTGGAATCTTGTTAGCACGTTCCTCATTAACATGTTTTCCCGTGTATTACGTTCAATTATAAAAGTCCCAGTACCAAATCACCAAATGTAATAAATAACGTTTGCTTAGTGCGTTTTCCCAGTCCCACTTACTATGTTTGAAGTTTGACATCCCCATTCACTGTTTTAGCCAATCCTTGATCGGTCCAGTGGGAGAAGGCGCTTAACATATTCAAAGTTTGATGTCCTCATTGGCTACTTTGGTCAATCCTCGGTCACGGGGTGGATACGGCAGCCAATCACATGCATGTATGTAAATATTTGTGTGACACAATTTGTGTGGGTGGGATAGATAATGCTTTACCTTGGCGTGGTAAACACCAACGATAGTTTCTACTGTTGAGTGTTGATCAAACATACGTAGATTGTATTTTAACTTTTCATTTGTAATGAAAAAAAGAAAGTGTAGTAAATAACCAATAGTGAAAAACTGAAAATTCTTGAAATAGATCACAATCCAAATATGAAACATGTGGATATAGTGCGGAAGTTAAACATTCCTCCGTCAACCTTAAACGCAATTGTTAGCAAACCTAAATTGATTAAAACTGCTTTTAAAGAAGGGAAAAATGCAAAAACAAAACTTTCCTCTTAGAAAATAGGATCAGAACGAAATTTGTTGCATGGAAACACTTACCGTATTCAAATCGTATTGAATACGCCAAAGATACATTCGCCTATTGTCCTCGTAACATGATGCACGTTCATAATTTTTTTTTCCTTTTTAGCGGAAATTATTACATGTGTAATAAAACACACAGCAAAGCCACTCTTGTCACTTCCATAATTTGCAATTTATTTTCTCAAAAACATTCATAACCTCAAAAATCCAAGTTGACCAACATAAAAGCTTGAATTATTTATTCTCAGGCTTTGTGTATCCAAATCCATTTTCCCGCCTATGACTTCCAAATCCTTAGGTCCCTGCAAAAACGTGCTAACGAGATTCTCCTGTAGATATCTGGATAGATGGCACATGCTAGTGATGCATTTTTCTGTCTTATTTTCAAAATCTCTTGTTGCTATTGTGGAAAAAATGTATCCAATTCTGATCCTAATTTGGAAACCAATAATATTTGTAACTTATATAGAAAATTTGAGTTGGAATTGAAACACTTAACATCATTTACATGCTTTATAACTTGACTGGTTTCGGGAGCTAATTGCTCCCATCATCAGAAGTGGCCGACTGGTTCCTTGTGGTGTTGTCCCATATGCATCTGTGTGTGGTAGAATCTGGTGTAGTGATGAAACTCCATAGTGGGTTCAGTGCGGCAATTCAAAAGATGCCTCCTTGGCTGGTAAGCAAACTGGAGAACAAAACAGGAGGATGGGTTCCTTCTTCATGTTCCTTCCAATGACAACTGTGTTCTAGAGGATAGAGCAAAAGCAGAAATACAATGTTTGTAGCAGTATGGAAAGATTCAGTACTGCAGAACTCCAGAAATTATACATACCATTGCTGCATAATTGTTGGTTATAACTTCAGTATTTTAACTGAACTTCAGCAATTTTCACATCCCAATTTTGTAAAGCTGCCAATTGAAGTAGAATTAGTGCAAATTGTATATTTGCTTCACTTTAACTGCCCCACGTATGGGAGCCAATTTGAAGTAGTATTTGTGTGTATTTGTGTCCCCACGTGGTGGATAATGTTTCTCACGTAATGTTGTTTACCTCACGCGTGCAGCCATATTGTGTGACGTCATTCGTCGGTCGCCTGCTAACTCCATCTGGCGTAGCAATCTATATGAATTAGTTTTAAGGTTATGTATATTGTCTTCCGGCCAGCTATTTAGGTAGGCATTTAATTCTTGCAGGGTGTGAAGCGGAAAAGGAATCTTTTATCCAAAAAATTACTAGTGAAGAAATGTGTTTTATAATGTTTTATTGTCGAACACGTGCACTAACACTTTCACAAATTTATCTTGATACTCGCCATACTGAAACTGTTTCTAATAACTTCTCACTTTTAACTCACGTACTTCAATTTTTGTATATAAGTAACTTTGTAATATTTTAGATCTTTAATTACTTTCACTGCGTGTAAGTTGACGAACTGAAGGACCGATAGGCGACATGTAGTCACGTATTATACACGAATCTTTGATGAGCTGAGCGGGAGACGATGTGTAATGCTTCGTGAATCTTGACGAACTGGAGGACGCTCGCTTTGAATCTACACTATTTATAGGCTTACCTCAAGATACACCTAAAGATTATAAATGAATTACCATTGGCTAATAAAACGCGCCAACATTAGCGTCTATTTTACTATCCAATGAAAACCATTAATACATATTACTTTTATAGAATGTTCTGGAAGCTTTTTTTACTGAAAAGGCGCGAAACATTACGTAACTTCCTGGTTCCCGGTAACGATAAACAACTCAATCCCTTTCCTCAGTATTGTGTTATTGTTAACAGTTTCAGTAGAGCCGAAAATTATTATTTACCATTAATAATTACAATTATTAAACCTCTGAAATCAATGTTACATAAAAATACATATTCATATGTAAATAATTATTTACATTAAAGTAATTTGTGATACAAATTACCGTCTCATATGCCCCACTAGAAATATAATTATAAATATTTATAACCTGTTTAGAAATTTTATAATTTTGTTTTTAGTCTCCTAAATCTTGTAACACACGCTATCACTTTCACTTAACACTTCACACGCATTTATCACACGACATATGTTTTATCTCGCCACTACTTACTGGCTTTGGTTTAATTAATTTTAGATATTAATCTGATATCACAAATTTTTTTTTTATAGCAAATACTATACCCTAAACTATTTAACTAGTGTTACAAAAAATGGTTTACTTTCTTATATTGTTACCAAAAATTTATCAATTCAAGAATTTTTTTTGTAATTACCATACATATTTACCAAAATATTCACCCTCTACATCTATTTACATCTCTTAAATCTAGACAATGTTTCACATGTTCTATTTACTACATAAATATTGGTTTTAATTATGTTTACCATTTTTTTTTTTTTTTTTTTTTTTTACTTTATCTTAACAATACTCTTGGAATTGTATCTTCGTACTTTTAATTTAATATCATATGAAGTTTAATCTTTGCATTCTCAATTTTTAAATCTTGGAATTGTGTTTACGTACTTTTACTTTAATATCATATTAAGTTTCAATCTTTGCATTCTTAATTTTCAAATGTTGTTACAGTTACAAAAAAAAATTGAATTATTATTTTTTTTTTTTTTTACAACATTTCTCTTTTTTTTTAAATATATAATTTATTTCTCTTTTCAAATGACATATATATAAATAGTTAACCCTCTTACGTTCCAATACATTTCTCTGCAAGTCGTCTTTAACTATCCAGCATTTACTTTACATCTCATTGCTATTTACCCTCCTGGATCAAATTGTGTGTGGCTAAACATTACTCGTAGCCGTAACCTAACCTTCAAATTTTTGTTCATGAATAACCTCTTGTATTCATATGAAATTTCGTTCCCTGATAACATTTGAAAACAATCTACAGTTTCCTGAACAACACATCTTTTAACAACATTCATTTTCAATTCTTCAACCATCTCTTTAATTTGAAAGTACTTTGACAAATATGTACTAAAATGTACTGGACTGGAGTTTTCATTTTGAACATCTTGGTACAATTTATTTCTTTGCATTACCGATTCATTCTGTATTTCTGATATTTCCCCACTGAAATTAACTTGCGCCTCATTTACATCTACATTCATAACCTCATTTATCTCTCTTAGCTCACTTGAAATACTACTCATTTGACTTCCTAACTCTGTACATTCTACATTAACCTCACTTTTAGTATTAACCTCACTTTCTTTGTTACCTATTTCCTTGCTCATGTCTAGCATTTTCTTTGAATTTTCTCCTATCTCACTTACTATTACTTCCTCATTTTCATCTTTCATTTCTGGCCTACTACTATCTAGCTTCGTAACTTTCTTCTCAATTTCTTCACTGCTTTGATCTACTTTTTGCTCTATTACATCATTACTCCTACCAATATTTTCAATTGATTTCCTGTTTTGTTCAAAACTTTTACCAATATCTTCTCTTAACTCCCTATGACTCTTTTGCATATCTTCCCTGTTTTGATCTATTTTCTTTTCTAATTTCTCATTATTCTTACAAATTTCTTCCCTTAATTGATCTGTAATACTCTTGCCAATATCTTCCCTCAATTCTTTCTTATTCTGATCTAACTTCTTATCAATATCTTCCCTTAATTTCTCTATATTCTCATTATTCTTTTGCATATCTTCCCTCAATTCCCTACTCATATTTCTCAGCATTTCCATCATTATCATACTAGTATCAAGATTAACATTTCCTGTTATCCTATTCTCACTTTCTACACTAACATTTTCATCTTCAAACCCCAAAAAATCTGGGCTATTCCCTGTACTTTGTATTGGATCACAGCTAACTGTTACACTATCTCCCTCCATAATTATTTCTTCTGTATTATTGGTAGCCATTGTTTTTATTATCCTACCGCTCCTAAGTCTCATTTAATTACCTTTTTGATGCTGTCTGATGCTGCAGTTTTGATGTCCAGCGTTCTGCCCCATTCTCCTAGGTTTGTATGTCGCTTCTGCGTTGTATCGTGATGAATCTACGTCGTTTCGATGTTTTCTTGTAGCTGAATTACCCTTCTGTCTCGGAATCTGCGTCTTGTAGGTCGTTTCACTGCTGCTTTCGCCTGTTTCTGGTTATTCTTGTTCCTTTCCTAGTCGTCTAGCCTTCCTTTCCTAGTTGTCGCTCCACGTTGATGCGCCAATTTTGAAGTAGAATTAGTGCAAATTGTATATTTGCTTCACTTTAACTGCCCCACGTATGGGAGCCAATTTGAAGTAGTATTTGTGTGTATTTGTGTCCCCACGTGGTGGATAATGTTTCTCACGTAATGTTGTTTACCTCACGCGTGCAGCCATATTGTGTGACGTCATTCGTCGGTCGCCTGCTAACTCCATCTGGCGTAGCAATCTATATGAATTAGTTTTAAGGTTATGTATATTGTCTTCCGGCCAGCTATTTAGGTAGGCATTTAATTCTTGCAGGGTGTGAAGCGGAAAAGGAATCTTTTATCCAAAAAATTACTAGTGAAGAAATGTGTTTTATAATGTTTTATTGTCGAACACGTGCACTAACACTTTCACAAATTTATCTTGATACTCGCCATACTGAAACTGTTTCTAATAACTTCTCACTTTTAACTCACGTACTTCAATTTTTGTATATAAGTAACTTTGTAATATTTTAGATCTTTAATTACTTTCACTGCGTGTAAGTTGACGAACTGAAGGACCGATAGGCGACATGTAGTCACGTATTATACACGAATCTTTGATGAGCTGAGCGGGAGACGATGTGTAATGCTTCGTGAATCTTGACGAACTGGAGGACGCTCGCTTTGAATCTACACTATTTATAGGCTTACCTCAAGATACACCTAAAGATTATAAATGAATTACCATTGGCTAATAAAACGCGCCAACATTAGCGTCTATTTTACTATCCAATGAAAACCATTAATACATATTACTTTTATAGAATGTTCTGGAAGCTTTTTTTACTGAAAAGGCGCGAAACATTACGTAACTTCCTGGTTCCCGGTAACGATAAACAACTCAATCCCTTTCCTCAGTATTGTGTTATTGTTAACAGTTTCAGTAGAGCCGAAAATTATTATTTACCATTAATAATTACAATTATTAAACCTCTGAAATCAATGTTACATAAAAATACATATTCATATGTAAATAATTATTTACATTAAAGTAATTTGTGATACAAATTACCGTCTCACAATCTTGGTCCCTTCTCTGACAAATCACTGCTACCACTAGAATTTAATATGCACATACTGGTTGCCTTTTGACCAATACCTTCCATTTTTTAAAGTACCTAGAATCTGCAGTATGTTTTATAATACCAATCAGAGAGACTTAGAATTAGCTCTCGTTTTACTGCGTGGTGATAACTTTGAAGAGCAATAACTAAGACAATTGTGAGAGAAGAGTTAGCTTATGTAGATGATTTTATATAACTGTCACTTATGACATCCAGGAAGTGACAGTTGGTTTTTCTAATGTGGCTTTCTGACACTCCAGCCTGTACATGATCAGCAGATAAATGCAACATTTATATTTATCCAACGTTTGCACACTTATCTGAAACTTGGATTGAAGACACATACTATAACTTCCACTTGTTCACAAACTGGAAAAATATCCTCTATCCTCTACATTAGCTAATTGAAAGATCGAACAGCATTTAACTGGAAATCTAGCAGATACAAATCAAAAAAAGCCAAGCTGTCTGTGGTATTGGATTTGTAACCTATGACTAGAGAAATTTGTTTTTATTATGAGCGTATGTACTTTGTAAAAACAAAATACACACCTTTTGTGAATCATCATTCAGCAGTGCTTCTATGAAGGGTATGCAATTTTAATCAATCACGCAGAAGCAAAGTAGCAGGTTCCCTACTTCTAAGATTTCCATGCCTTTATTTCCCTTTTATGTCAAAAGTATGCATAAAATATTTCAAAATGCAGTGCTTTAATTCTTAGGGATCATTTCTTCCTTTATGCCTTTGTTTAGCCTTAACACTGCTATGGCAGATTTTACTCCCAAACTAATAACATCTGTTTTGAATGGTGAGGGACCTTACCATGTAATTATTAAGATATGTTGTCAATATACAAGAATGAATAGTTTTGTAATACTGAATTTATTAAGTAACAAAACTGAGTCTGGTGTCAGCAGTGAGAGAGGAAGGTTGTGTGGTTGAGCATGTCCGAGAGAGTACAGTAAAATAAGAGTAGGTATGCATGCATATTGAATTAGAATTGGAAGTTTTTGTAGAAAGAAAATAAGAGAAGGTGGAAGAATAAAATTAGAAATATAGCTATGGATAGTTACCACAATAGTAATTGCACTATTGCTGATAACAGGAGGCGTGGAGCAGAATGTGGGACCGGTGGAAATGAATAAGCTACTGGAAGAAATCTGTTTGTTACTCAAAGATAACACTGATAAAAGAATTTGTTTTTACACTTTTATTGCCGTCACACTTCTTTAATTTCACAGATTGACTCTTGATACACACCCGACTGAAACTGTTATATTTTCTGTTACTATAATCACTTATTTGCTGAACATTATTAATTCGCGTATTTCACATTTATAACTAACTTTACAACGCGAGAGATTTTGTAGAATTGCGCGACGATTCTCTTAAACTTTGTGACGTATAACCCACGAATACTTATGTTGAACTGAACGACGTATTACACGCGAATGCTTCTGTTGGACTGTGCAAAACCTGTCCCCCTGCTTCATGCTTTATACTCCCTCACCCTATATGCCTAAAGATTATAACCGAGCTGCTATTGGTTAATAAAACGCGCCAACATTAGCGTCTATATTTACATCCAATCAAAATTACGAAAACATATGCTCTAGGGAAGAAATTCCCGCCATTTCTAAGAAAAGCGCGCTAATCTGACGTCATTTGCTTGTCTCTAATAATTGATAAACAACTCACCTCTCGCTCATTGTTGCCCGCTGTTATTGTCAGTTTCAGTGAGGCCGTGTAAACTTATTTCCTAACAATGCTTATAATTAACAAACATCTCAAATCAATGTCATACAATAATGCTTATTTACACTACAATCACTCTGGCATTTACATTATTGTGATAAAAATTACTGCCACAATAGAAAGAATAGAAATGATGGAAAAAAGACACCAAGTGGAACAGAGGAGAAAAAAATTGCATAATTTGGGGTGAGAGAGGATAGTAGAAGATTGGAGGATACGGTTTACAAAATTATAGGAGGACTGGAAATAAGGTGGTTTGGTTGGGAGATAGAAGATATGTTCAGCATAGGTAAAAAGGAAGAAGACCAAAACCAATTATTCTGAAAATAATGACTGAGGAAAAAGTGAGAGATTTTGAGATAAGCAAGAAGGTTAAAGGGAACACAAGTATTTGAAGAACAAGATTTAAAGAAGGAACTAATTTGGAGAATGAAAGAAGCAAGAGCAGAAGGAAAAAAAAAAAGCTTTTTTGAGAGGTTTACCGCTAATAGTGGAAGGTGAAAAATGGAGCATGAACATAAAGAGGGACAAACTTGGAAGGATGCACAAGCATCAGCATAATTTAGATTGGCTGGAATCTACAAGACAAAGACTCGAGCAGAGATCAAGAATCAGCTGGATTGCCGACAAGCCAACAGAGGAAACATGTAGATCAAACCAAGAAAGGATGAGAAGGGAGACAAGCCAAGCAAGAAGGAGAAGCACGAGGGAGCGGGAGAAGGACCAGAGGGGGAGGAGGAGAATGAAGGTGCGATTGCAGCAGGAAGAAGCGAGAAGGGTCAAGGCGGAGAGGTGGAAATCATTGTGACGAGTCCGAGATAAGCAAGTATAGAATGGGGAAGTGGCTAAGTGATGAGAGGGGAAGTGTTATGTGTGGAAAGCCTAGCACAGGCAGAAGAAATTGAAGAAAGAAAAAGAAAAAAAAAGGGCTGGTAATAACATCAGTGAGGGAGTGCATCATAAACCAGGCAAAGAGAAAGGAAAGAAAGTGAATCAGTTTTTAGAAATACAAGGTTCGGAAAAGTGATGGAGAAATATAAATTCCAAGAAAAACTAAATGGAAAAAAGTTTAAAAGTGATGTTCTGGAATGTGGAAAGTTTAAAAAATAAGATATACAGAGGGGAGTTGCAAAATGTGATGAAAGACATGGACATTATAGGACTAGCAGAGACATTGGGAGATACGGAATAAATAGATTTAAAAGAGTTGAGAGAAAATGCTGACGATGGGAACAAGCCGTCGACCGAAACGCGTTCAAGTAAGAATATCATAGTGATGTAGTTTAACAACCCTCAACTCTCTATTTTAAATTATCACTGTTACTAGCTTCTAAACCTTCAAAATTAGTCAAGATTTAAAAGACTGATTTTAATAAGAAAATTGCCAGGAAAATACATGATAGAGGCATAGCCTCAGGAGGAATAGGATTATTTATGAGAAAAAAATTAGATTTAATTATAGATGCAGAGCAAATTGAGAGCAAGGGTAGATATGTAATGGTTAGTAATTAAGCAAACAAATAGTATAAGCATGAACGTAGGAATAATGGTAGTGTATAATCCACCAGAACCATCACTTTTCTTCTATGTAGCAGACTTTATAAAAACTTGGAAAAGAGCATAGAAGAAATTAAGAACAAGCTGCCTGATTTAGAGTTTATTGTAATGGGGGGATTTTAATGGCAGGATAGGGGGATGAAGTAAGAGAAAGGAAAAACAGTTAGTTAACAGGTAAGGAAAGAAGCTAATGGAAGTTTGTGAAGAAAACAATTTATTAATATGCAACATGTCAATAAGTGGGGAATTTACGTTTGTAAATGCAAACGGCCAAAGTGTAATAGATTTTATGCTTTGTAGTAGAAAGATGGAAGATAAAATTACAGAATTTAAGCTAATAATAAGAAAATTTTAATAAGAAAATTGCCAGGAAAATACATGATAGAGGCATAGCCTCAAGAGGAATAGGATTATTTATGAGAAAAAATTTAGATTTAATTATTGATGCAGAGCAAATTGAGAGCAAGGGTAGATATGTAATGGTTAGTAATTAAGCAAACAAATAGTATAAGCATGAACGTAGGAATAATGGTAGTGTATAATCCACCAGAACCATCACTTTTCTTCTATGTAGCAGACTTTATAAACACTTGGAAAAGAGCATAGAAGAAATTAAGAACAAGCTGCCTGATTTAGAGTTTATTGTAATGGTGGGATTTTAATGGCAGAATAGGGGGAAGAAAATAACATGCTTATATGAAACCCATTCAAAGCAGGAGAGGGGGATGAAGTAAGAGAAAGGAAAAACAGTTAGTTAACAGGTAAGGAAAGAAGCTAATGGAAGTTTGTGAAGAAAACAATTTATTAATATGCAACATGTCAATAAGTGGGGAATATACATTTGTAAATGCAAACGGCCAAAGTGTAATAGAGCTTATGCTTTGTAGTAGAACGATGGAAGATAAAATTACAGAATTTAAGCTAAAAAAATGAGATGGTAAGCATCTGTCATTTTCCAATAGTCGTAGAGGTAAAGAGAAGGGAATTAAAGGGCAAAGAAAAAGAGGCAATAAGGTAAAGAAAATAAGCACATATAAATGGAAGTAGGAAATGAAAGAAAACTTTTTTTAAACTCAAGTAGGGCAGATCATAAAATGTGGTGCAAGGGTAGCTACAAACGAGGAAGACATTGACAAAGCATTAGAACTAATGAAATTATTAGTAAAAAGAGCAGGGACAGGGATGAGAATAATATAAAGAAAGTGAATAAATAGTAGTTCAATGAAGAATGTAGCAGAGCAAAAAAGGGGGTATTTAAAGAGCTCATGAAATGGAGAGGCTCAGAAAAGGAGACAGATAGACAAACTCTGATGACTACAAGTGGGGATATAAATGTTAGCTAGAAAAAAAAAAAAAAGTTGCAAGAAAGCATAGAAAGGAAATTAAAAGCAAAGAAGGAAAGGATAATAAAAAAAATGGGAAATAGTGAAAAGGGTGATCAAGGGAGAAGAAGAAAAAAACAATATTACACCAAGGGAATGAATGGGTAGGTTATTTCAGAGGGCTGATAGAGAAAGGGAAGGAGATAAAGATAGAGAGAAAAAATATAGGAAAGGTGTAAGAGGAAATAAAAAATTAGGCGGTAAAATAACAGCAATTGAAGTACATCAGCAATTGAGGAATTTAAAGAAGGATAAGGCGGTAGGGATAGGCAGAATCCCAGGGGAATTTTGGAAAGGATATGGGGAAACACAAAATCATCTGAGAATTGTGACAGAGCTAATAAACAAAAATAAGGGAAGGAAATGATATCCCAGAATGCTGAAAAATAGGCATGGTGGTCCTAATCTATAAAGGAAAAGAAGAAATAAAAAAGCCAAGAAACTATAGAGGAATAAGTTTATTATCGATTTTAGGGAAAGTATATACAGTAATTCTGGTGGATAGACTAAGGGAGTGGACTGAAGTAGAAAATAAGCTATCTGAATTTCAAGCAGGATTCAGGAAAGGAAGGCAGACAACCTATTTATAATAACTATAATAGATAAATATCAGAGTAAGAAAAGAGGCAGGTTCTATATGTTCTTTGCAGACTTCGAGAAAGTATTCTGCACAATAAATAGAGAAGCTTCAGAGTACAAATTATGGGAAAAGGAGTAAGCAGAAATGTTATAAAAGAAGTTAGGACAATTTATAAAGACAGTAAACTTTGTATAAGATACAAAAAGATGTGTTACTGAGATGTTTCAACAGAAAATAGGAATAAGACAGGAGTGCAAACTGAGCCCCATGCTGTTTAATTTATTTATGGTTGATATTCTAAAAAAAAGTGGAAGGAAAAAAATCAACACTGCCCAACAATAATGAATAAAGAGATACCATGCTTACTATATGCAGACAATTTGATGGTTGGAGCAATATCAGTAATAGGGCTACAGAGAGCAATAAATGGAATACAAGAATTTTGTGAAGAATTGGGGATTAAAATAAATGCAAATAAATCAAAATGATGGTTTTTAAAATGGAAAACAAACTTAAAAAAAGAGGAAAGATGGAGCCTAGAGGATCTTAACTTGGAGGTTGTTAAGGAGTTTGAGTATTTGGTGGTAAGAATGAGTTATGACGGGCACAAAGCAGGAAAGTGGTAGCTAAAGGGAGGCAGCTATGACAGGAATAAGAATGTGCAAATGTAGATTAGGAATCACAATGAAATGGTTAGAGAGAATGTATGAAGCTGAAGTAGAATCTAGAATGTTATATGCAGTGGAAATATGGGGAGAACCAAAATTAAGTAAAACAATCGATCAGGTGTGCAAAGGGTTTTGTAAAAAGATATTAGGATTACCAAGAGCCACACCTGGGAAGGTTGCCTTATTAGAATTAGGGAGAACATAAAGGAGCAGATTAACAATGGAGACAGTTTTAAAATTCTGGTATAGGAGCATTATTAAGGAAAAGGGGGGGTACTAAAGGTATGCATGAACCAACAGAAGAGAATCTTAAGCAAAATTAGTTGGTGGTCAGGGATGGGAAAGATCATGTAGGAAATAGGAATGGGAGATATTTGGACGCTAGGGGAAAGAAATGTGAGTGGATTCTGGAGAGAAATAAGAAATAGAATGAAAGACAAGAGATATGAGACAGTTTAGAGGATAAAAGGTCTCTAAATTTCTGTAAAATAATGAAAACAGATTGGGGAAGAGAAAGGTATGTTGACTAATGTAATGGACCAGAAAGGGAGGGTCTAGCATGGATGAGAACAGGATCAGTATACCTAAGAGGAATGAGAGGCAGTAATAAAGGTAAATGTGAGCTATATGGAGAGAGAGAAAGCATAGAGCACTACATGGTAGAATGTAAGGAGATAGGACTATGGAAGGAAACAACTGACAAAAAAATCACAGCAATAAAAACGCTGACAGTAAAAGAAGAAAAGAAAGCTAGGGCCATGGGAGAATTCATAGGTAAGGTAAAAGAAAAATGGTGGAGGAAAGTAAGAGAGATAAGATGCTGCTCAGTGAGCTATAAAGTCTGGGTACCAAGCGAACCAAGCAGCATTAAGAGTAGCAAACAACCAGACATTTGTACAAAGGTAAGTTAGGATTTTGTATAAATGACATGTAAATAATCTATATAATCAAGTAGTACAATAAATTCAATTAAACTGAAATAATAAAACTGTTGAAAATAGAAAATGGTTAAGTTTTATCTTCATGAACAACTCTTGAATGATTTATTGAGTTATGTAAAGCAAAGAGAACTATATTTACATATCCGTGCCTCAAGCACTTTTTGAATAATGACGAAGACAAATTCAAAGCTTTCTTATTACATGAAACATTAATAATAAAGTGACTACACTTTAAAATGTCGTTAAAAGTCCCTTTTAACTTTTGCACCAGTAATCCCGCCACAGTCCATTGTGTAAACAACCATTAAAACTGGGCGATTACTTTCACTCACTTCCTGGACTTTAAATTGACATCAGTCATTACTAAACTGTTACAGACTAACTAAATGGCTTGCTTTTAATTCTGAAACAAGAATGAAATAGATTAATATATGAAAAGAAGCTAGAAACAGTGATGTGTTTTTTAATTTACTTAGGTGAGTTAACGGCAACAGTTTCCTGAAACATGTCAAGTGAGTAAACATAAGTGATGTTAGTGTAACTAATTTCAACTCACCTTAAGTAGAATGAAATAGTTATTACCCCTTTATGAAAATTCTCTTCTTGAAACACCTACTGGAGATTCCCTATTGTGCTAATGGTGCTGGCCTGATAATATAACCACAGTCGATGATGCATTGCCTAGGACTAACCTAACAAAAAAAGATGACGAGTGACATTGATCCCATTCTTCCCTGTTGATGTTTGAAGAGCTTGTTCCAACTGACATAGGGGCCTTACCCCCATTACACTGACAATCAGCATCCACTGGCATCACTCAGTTGCACTGAAAATTGTTCCATTAATTGTACTGGCTTATATACCCACCCAGCCAGGCAGCGAAGCAAAGGAGGGGAGATAGGGAAGGCATGCTTACTAGATAACCGTGCTTTGTGCTTCCTCGCCAAAGCTGCCAATCACTCTGTGACAGCCAGAGAGCACAGCTAGACACTTACTGGAGAGGCAACCACTAACCAAACTTAGTTCCTCTGGTGGCCATTACTGCTCTCTCTCAACCATGGCATAAAAATAATGCCACAAAATCTATTTAAGGTCAATCTGTAGCTGAACTACTGGACTACTTAATACTGAATAAACAGAGCACATGTAGTGGTGTTTTAACTTCAGTAGAACAAAGTTTTTACCGTATAAAAAGCTAACTTTGAATTGGTAGGTTAGCTGAATGGTGAAAATTTGTGGTGTTAAATGATCTTGTGCTTAAAGAAACTGGAAGTTTGGGGTTCATTTACAAATATACTTTTTTTTGTTTGTTTGTTTCAGTCAATGTGCCTTACATTTTATGCAAGCTTATTCCTGTTATTAACTCTGTCATTCAAAACTATCATCCTTGTGATTGTGTGGAACTACCTCTATTATTTCACTTGCACTCAGTAATGCACTCAAAGGTGACCTTTATTAAAACTCTTTATTATAAAGAGCAGAGTTTTTCTGTTTTTTTTTTTTCCCCCTCTCATTTCTGTATCTTGTTTTATTATATTGTATAGCACAATATCTTTACACCTGAAAATTAATTTTAGTAATTTTTTCTCGTGAAATGAAAGTATTATTTCATTGACACATTTGTGGTTTGAAGAGAATTTTTTAGTTTTAGTGACTGGAATTCAGAATTTAAGCTCTTTGCACATTAATAAACACATTTTAATGAATACTCTTTGGCTATTTTCCTAGAAATAACTGGAATGCTATAATACTTAAGCCCCTAATAACCTAATCATACAAGCGCTGCTGAAATATTTACTTAATAAGGAAGAAATGGAGGGAAATATAGTGGAACCTCGTTAGCACATTCCTCATTAACGTGTTTTCCCATGTATTACGTTGAATTATAAAAGTCCCGGCACCAAATCATCAAATGTAATAAATAACATTTGTTTAGTACATTTTCCCGGCCCTGCTTACTACGTATGAAGTTTGACATCCTCATTCACCATTGTGGCCAATCTTGGTCGGTCCAGTGGGAGTAGGCGCTTAACATGTTCGAAGTTTGACATCCTCATTCACTACATTGGTCAATTCTTGGTCACAGGGTGGAGACCGGCAGCCAATGACATGCATGTATGTAGATATTTTGTGTGACATGATTTGTGTGGGTGGAATAGAGAATCCTTTAGCTTGGTGTGGTAAATACCAATGATATTTTCTGCAGTTGAGTGTTGACCAAACATATGTAGATTGTATTTTAACTTTTTGTTTGCAATGAAATAAAAAAAGGTGCAGCATATAGCCAACAGTGAAAAACTGAAAATCCTTGAAGTAAATCACAATCCAAATATGAAACATGTAGATATAGCACGGAAATTAAACATTCCTCTATCAACCATAAGCACAATTGTTAGCAAACGTAAACTGATTGAAACTGCTTTTGAAGAGGGAAAAAATGCTAAAAAAACTTTCCTCTCAGACAGTAGGATCAGAAAAGGATCAGATTGAAATTTGTTGCATGGAAACACCTACCGTATTCAAATTGTATTGAATACACCAAAGATACTATCTTCTTCTGTACTTGTAACATGATGCATGCTCGTCCTTTTTTTTTTTTTTTTTAAGCAAAAAATGTTATCACATGGCAATAAAACACACAGCAAAGCCACTTTTATTGCTTGCATAATTCGCAATTTATTTTCTCAAAAACATTCACTAACCTCAAAAATCCAAGTTGACCAACATAAAAGCTTGAATTATTTATTCTCAGACTTTGTGTATCCATTTAAATACATATTGAATTTAACATGGAACTGCAGATTGTATTCCATATGGAATTGGACTCAAATTGATTTCAATTCCCCATGGAAACATAGTAATTATTAGATTTTATTACATAATTATGTTCTTAAATTTCAGATTTTGTATTTTCATTAACACGTTTTCCCATCTATGACGTCCAAATCCTTGGGTCCCTGCTAAAATGTACTAAAGAGATTCTACTGTAGATGAGTGATACATCTACATTACAGGCCCAAAATTAGTATATTTAAGGTGAATTATGGCCAACATAATAAAAATAATACCAGATCTTGCAGATACTAAAGCAATAATTAAAATCTCTTGGTTCTACAGGAGGAAACATTTATCTTTCAAATAGGTAAACTGCAGTGTACTTATCTTAACAGTTTATCTGACAATCATAGTACAGGCCTGTAGTTTGCCTAACTTCCACAACCAGCAATCTTCTGATTGTTAGTCTAATTATCATCTAAGAATATGCTATTATTACTGTTAAGGTACAAATTATTTCAATACTAATTACAGAAAAGTCTGTGGCACCATCTAGATGCTATGTGATCAACTGTGTCAAAATAAGAATGCAAAGAGGGTGTATGGAGTTGGAGGGACGTGGACATCTATCCTTAATAGTTGAATTATTCACCCAAACATTATAACCAAAGTTTTGCAGGGATGTAAACATAGCTGTAAGATGAAAAATTTGTATAATTTTTCTTCTTTAGCTTTCCAGTTACTAAGATTAACTTCAATAAATTTCCATTTATTGTGGCGGATAAATGGAAGGGAAATAGAAGTGCTAAGGAAATTTGATTACCTGGTAGTGAGACTAAGTTCAAACAGAAGTTGGAGTAAATAAAAAAAAGATGTGTATAGCAAAAGGTAAAATGTCCATGAGTGTTACAAGATCATGTTTTAAAAAATTGCCAGACATAAATGTCAAATGGCTTGAAAGAATTTACACTACCACAGTGGAAAACAAGATGTTGCATGGGGCAGAGGTATGGGGAGTAGATGATGCTTGAAGAGAGGTCAACAAAGTCAATAGATCTTTTTTCAAATATGTTTTAGGTCTACCGATAACATCACCAAATGGGGAAACACAGTTAGAACTTGGTAGGTACCAAGATCAAAATGTTCACAAGAGCTATGAAATATTTATATAGAATTTCCAATCTGGAAGATAGTGTTATCATTAAAGAATGTTTTTATATACAAAGAAAAGTAAGCGGAAAGGATCAGGAAGGTATGGGAGATTGTATTATCTTGTAAGATTGTATGACTCTTCAAAAAGGCATAGACAAATGCAGTATAGCGCATTAGAGGCTTTTGGAAAGAAATAGAAATAAGGCTGGAAGATATTGACAGACAATATATTTTTTGGCAGCACAAGAGAGAAAAGCTCCTTGAGGATATATAGGGAAATAAAAACAGTATGGGAGGGGGGGGGGGGGAAATGCAGGGTTATTCAAAAAGAAGGAACGGATTTTAAATATTTATTTCTAATGAATGACAATAGATGGTGACACATGCAATACATCACTGAATACGGAAAAGTTCAAAATTTTATTTTAGGTGCTCAAAATAAGCACCATTTGTTATGCAAGGATGACCAGTGCTTTTCCATTTGCATACACAACCATATTCTACGAATTTATTGTATCAATTGTAAATTTTTTATGACGAGGCGGCTCATTGTTGAACTTCCAATGAAATGCACGCTACAGTGAAGCAATGGATTCACTCTTTGCATAATGCAGCACACAAAACAACTTTTGCTGTGGCATCGCCATTTTCTCGTAAACAAACACAGCGCCACTGTAGGCACTGAATGGAACTAATAAGTGGGGCTTAAAACTTTGAACTTTCCTCTGTTCAATGATGTGTCGCTATCTATTGTCGTTCATTAAAAATGAATATTTAAAATCTGTTCCTTCTTTTTGAATAACCCTGTACATAGAGATAGGTAATAAATTATGACAATAAGAATTTGCATGGGCAAGGACAGTAGTTAGAAACTTGAAAGGCATAATGCATGATAAGGATATTAAAATGTCCAGTGAGTGGGGAAGTGAAAACAGATTTCCACTGTTTATTATACTAAAATCAAACAAAAACATGGAGAGAACAATTTTGGCAACAGAAATGGAAAAACTTGGATGCGGGAAATATTAATAAGGAAAATTCTGACTAAAAGGGGATAAAAATATAAAAGCTATGGGTAACTATTTGGGTAAGGTTAAAGAGAAATGCTTAAGAATGACTACAAAGAAGATGGGACAAAAGGTAGATGAAATAGATGAATAATGTAAACAAGTAGACAGTGGGTCATCAATACATTGAAAACCAGGAGTTGTGTTTATTGAGACTGTAGATTAGCATAGGCAAGCAACCAAGAAGTGAATTTATAGCATAAATAGCCTAATATTTTCAAATCTTATTATTATAGTTTAAAACGCATGTAATTTAATTTAATTATGTAATTTTGAGTATTGAGATATTATTATTATTATTATTATTATTATTATTATTATTATTATTATTATTATTATTATTATTATTATTGTTGTTGTTCTTGTTGTTGTTGTAATACTTCTATTGAGTCTTTATCATTACTCATCAATGAAATGCTACCAGAGTCAGCCATATTCCATTTGGTCACAATGTTTGTTATTAATCAGTTTATTTCTTGCATTTGTGCTGTCTCAAATGTTTTCTAAGAAAGAAAAGAAAAACAAAGTTTACCTTTGCATGCTAGGTCATACACAACAGTGATCCAGCATTCTTCATATGAATAATTTAATTAAAAGCAGTCATTGAAAGGAACAAAAAATGTAAGAGCTTCCTTGTTGAATCTTCTAAACAAAATGGATTGGCATGTTTTAGAATCTTAACATTTTTAATCCAATATAAACAAAAAAAAGCCCAATATACCTTTTCTTCAAAATATTTTTTACACGTAAGATATTTCACGAGACACATTTATTTTATACATCAAGTGCTATAAGTGATATAAATTTTACAAAATTCATATTTTTTGTTTCCAGGTGAAGAGAGGCATGAATCAGTAGTTCTGAAGGTGTTGTATCATCTGAGTATGGACGATAGATGTAAATCTATGTTCACATATACAGACTGTGTCCCAATGGTAAGTGGTCTATTCTAGTACTGTCTTTTTACTTTCTCTACTACATATAGTAAGTAGGGGAAGTATTGTATTCCACCCAAAAATTCGATACCAAGATTTCACCGGAAATATATGTTTTGAGGCCCCCTGAATCTAAAAAAAGCAGTTTTGGAAACATGTCTGTGTGTGTGTGTGTGTGTGTGTGTGTGTGTGTGTGTGTGTGTGTGTGTGTGTGTCTGTGAATAGCATAACTAAGAAACGAACAGTCGGATAAACACCAGACTTGGTATTTAGGTTCAGTATGTTCCAGAGATGCGACACGAAGGTTTTCAAGAAAATCTCCCCACCCCAGATTACCCTTTACATGGAACATTTTTTGAAAATTTTAATTTTCTCAAAAATGGCTCTAACGATTTTGATTAAAATAAAATATATTTAAGATTCTTTCATGACAAATAAAATGTATATCTTGAATTTTCTGGAAATGTCTCCAAAAGTATTCTTTATTGTGAACGACTTTTGCATAACTGGTAAACCATAAGAGATAGACAAAATTTTACTACACAAAAAATGTAGATCGCATTAAAATACACAATTTATGTCATGTACATTTTTTTTATTCAGTGAACCATTTTCGAGATATTACTTGTTATTCCCTTAAATTTTCCAATACTTATAGTTTTTCCCAAATGGGAATTCGTTATTCATTTTTTTTATGTCCTGGACATGCAAAGAGAATGGAATGCGCCACATAGCAACCAACGCTTAAAAGATTTGACTATCGCTTAAAGCCTACCATATTCCCCTTGCACCTACAGGAAAATTAGCAATAAGATTAGCATCTCGATTAACATGAAGCATATGGAGAATAAGCGTTTGTAAAAATAGTTTGTACAAGAGTAGAAAAAGTCATGTGAGTGTAACACATCAGATTTTTTATATACATTTAAATAATTTCGTGTTGTTCAAAGCTTCCTCTTCTCACCCTGAATTAGTTCTGTGTACATTACTGAGGGATTAAATACAACAAAAAATCAGCACCAAAATCATGATTGTTTACTATGTAACTAGTTTTGATATTAAACAGAACAATTTCAGTCTTGCTGCATGCTTTATTATCAGTAATATTTCTAATGTTCATACTGACCAATTTCATTATGTGGTTTAATTTTAGTGTTCTACTCTAAGGGTGTTGAGAAATTGAATTTTATTAGTATTGTAATTACCTAATTAGGATCAGAGCAAAACGTATTTTAATTGCATTCAAAATTTTTAGTCATCTAGAGGACAGAATAAAAGCAGAAACACAATAGTTGTAACAGTAGGGAAAGACTCAATACTGCAACTACTTGCCTGCAAAACTTCAGCAATTAAAGGAAGTATTGTATTCCATTCAAATATTTTGTATAAGGATTTGACCATAAATACACGTTTTAGCTCCCCTGAATCCAAACTAATATAATATTTATAAGAGAGAGAACATGCACATGTGTGACAAAGAAAACAGCATAATTCAAAAACAAAATGTCAGATAAATATCGGACTTGGTATTTAAGTTCAGCATTATGCAAAGATGTGACACAAAGAAAATCCCCCCCCCCCACCTCAGACTATACATGAAAAATTGTTGATATTTTTTAATTTCTGAAAATGGCTCTGATTTTTATCAAAATACCAGATATTAACATGAGTAATAAAATGTTTGTCTTGAGTTTTCTGCAAATAGCCTATGAAATTCTCTTGAATGAATTTTGTATTCTTTTGTATAACAGTTAAACCATAAGAGATAGACAAAAACTTAATTCTCCTTAAACCCAACAAATAATTTTGTCGTGGCATCAGGTGATACAAGATATTCAGTGTTATTGACTTGAACTTTTCAGTATTAATTGTTTGAATTGCTCTCACCATTCAGTTGTTTCTTGTACCATTATGGAAAGAGTATTGTTCAAAGCCCAAGCAAATAGCTTAAAAAGCTATTTGCTCTGGTCATTTTTTAAAGATTTTATTACCACTTCAGCCTCCTGTTCCTTCTTGTGCCTCAACAAAATGTGTAATGAAACTGTTTCTGCAGACCTTTATCTCAATAAACATGAAGTAGATTAAGAAATAAACTTTTGCAAGAATAGTTTGAGATTTTTTTTTTTATATATATAATCTCAGAATTCAATGCACTTGTGCTTATCATTTCTCTAAGTTTCGAGTCCCTTGTGGAAAATAGGTTTCTTTGAGGCCCTCAAAATAATTGTTTACCTTCTATAGAACTTTCTCGTATGACTTATACTTGTGTCCAGCAGCAAAAGTTTAAGTTTTGGGAAAAGAGTGAGATCAGGTGAATATGGAGGATGCAGAAGGATTTCAAATCATAGTTTGGTTCAATTTGTGCTGAACAGTGTGGCTTAAATCTGCCTGCATATTGCCATGATTTTAAAAGACACTTTTTCACACAAACAAACCATTCTTAATATCATTGTTGTGCAAGTTATAACGTCATTTTAAATGACACCATCTATTTTCTTTTTTTATACCATCTAAAGATGTTATTGTTGTGTATGATTTTACAAGCTATCAATTGTATACAACAAAAGTTGCTGTGGTAACCAAATAAATAGTTGAATTTTGTGTTATTGATGCAGCTTATTTGTAGAAATTAGCACAAAATAACAGTGTTTTTAATTGAAAGTGAGAGAATTGAGGTTTAAATAATGATTAGGTATTGTGACAGGAAACATACACAAGAGACAGCAAAAAGACAATCGAATATGCTTATACATTATTTACTTTAATATTAGCGATGTTATTGTTCAGTTGACATACACAAAAAAGGTTCTCTTTCAAGTATTTATTTGGTTGTCATAGCAACCTTTGTGGTATGAATCAATTGATCGCTTTTATAATCATACACAGTAATAAAATCTTTAAGATGGTATACAAAAAAAAAAAAATCTGATGTGTTACACTTGCATGACTTTCTCTACTCTTGTACAACTATTTTTACAAATGCTTATTCTCCATCTACTTCATGTTAATTGGGACAAACATTTGCAGAAACTATCCTATTGCTAATTTTCTTGGAGGTACAAGGGAAATATGGTAGGCTTTAATCTATAGTCAAATCTTTTAAGAGCTGATTGCTATGTGGCGCATTTCATTCTCTTTGAATGTCCAGGACATAAAAAAAATGAATAACGAATTCCCATTTGAGAAAAAGTATAAGTATTGGAAAATTCAAACAAATAACAAGGAATATCTCGGAAATGGTTCATTCCACAAAAAAAAAAAAATGCATATAACATAAACTGAGTGTTTTAACAAGCTCTACATTTTTTGTGTAGAAAAATTTTGTCTATTCCTTATGGTTTACCAATTATGCAAAAGCCATTCAGAAAGAAGAGGACTTTTGAGACATTCCCAGAAAATTCATGATATACATTTTATTTGAAAATATCTTAAATATATGATATTTTAATCAAAATCGTTAGAGCCATTTTTGAGAAAATCAAAATTTTAGAAACATTTTCCATGTAAAGGGTAGTCTAGGTGGGGGATTTTGTTGAAAATCTTTGTGTCGCATTTTCATTTTTGAGATATGCTGTTCACAGACACACACACATATTTTTCTAAAAAGGCTTTTTTTGGATTCAGGGGCCTCAAAACGTATATTTCCAGTGAAATCTCATATTCGAATTTTTGGGTGGAATGCAATACTCCCCCTACTTACTATATGTAGTAAAGAAAGTAATATAGGGTGTCATTTAAAAATGTTTCCAATGATATTAAGAATGGCTTGTTTCTGTGAAAAAGTGTCTTAAAATGTATTGTTTGACTGCCTGAGCATTTTTTTGAAAAACATTGCCATTTAGCTGCAGCAGAAAATATGTGGGATTTTTGAAACGCACTGTATGTCCATAGAATATTGATACATAGAAAGCAAACTTAGTGGCCACATATACAGATTGTTGATGTTACTCTCTATTAGTATATCAGTCCACCCTCATAGTATAATCTTCTGCATAAATCCTAGTTGCTTAGAAATAAAATTAGTCTTGTAAGCTCATTTTGAATGTAATAGGTACAATTCTCCTAATATCCTACTGGTGATTTTTATAAATGTATTAACAGCACTGTAAATAGTTAGTAGAATAATATATTTAGTATGGTACAGAATTTAATAGTGTATCCTTTGAACTGCAGTTAATGAATATGCTGCTAGAACGGGAGAAAGATGAGGTTAACTTAGAGCTGATAGCCCTCTGCATCAACCTGGCTATCAACCAGCGCAACGCACAAATGATGGTGGAGAACAATAGATTGCAAAGTCTAATGGCACGTGCCTTCCGCAATCAGGATTCACTCATCATGAAGATGATTCGAAACATTGCCATGCACGACAGCACAAAACACAATTTTGTGGTAAGCTATGCTCATTTTCTATATTAATCAAAAACTTTGTACTCATAAGCAAACAGGAAATAGTGGCTGTGCATATAATGTAATGAATTGGACTTGGTGGCATAGTGCAGGTTCAACCTTAGTCCAGGAAATACTTACTAGTTTGCATAAATGTGACAGACAGCCTTTCAAAAGAACTATTGTGGCACTAAATTCTAGCATACGAGCAACGATGACGTGACCCCTGGCAGTTGTTAGCATTACATACACATCACTGTCACCATTGCAAGATCACAGTTTTTGTTTTTGTCTTTTCATTATTGTATACTACTTTTTAAAACTTTAAATCAGAAATAACCATGTACTTCTCTGATATTATAACCTGAAAAATTCAAAGTCCTTTGATTTATGCTGAAGAAATATTTTGTCCATGTTGCCATACTAGAGACACTGCAGCCTTTTCATAAACATGCAAATTTAAAGCTTAAGTTTAAAATCTTAAATGTAGATATTATCACAGACTTTATAGGTACTATAACTAGATGCAATAAGAGAATTTGTATTTGATGTTTATGCCAGTTTAACTTTGTCTTAAATTACAAAATTCGAAAAACCTTTATTAGCAATGTCCTTGATTTCTTTTAATTCACTTTGGCAGTGATGGAAATATCACATTATGATATGTGCACAACCAACCTAAAATTTTGGTTCACTTGCTGGAATTCCAAGCCTTGAAATACCCTTTTGATTTGTTTTAATTTACTTTGGCAGAGATAGAAACATCATATTGTAATATAGTGCACCATCAACCTAAAACTTTGCTTCAGCATTAATATCAATCAATCCTCTGTTGCCCCAACTTAGGAGTAAGGTTTTCTGTAATCAGTCAGTTTCTTAAGCATTTGTTGAGTAACATAAAGCCCAAAAGTATGAGTGATTAGTTCACTCCTACAAAATGACACTACTGTCCATTCCAAACCAGAGTTCCCTCTGATGTAAACAGAAGCACGTGCTTCTGCTTGTCACGAACCCAAAAACACACTCTTACGCCAACGTAAATAGTCCCTTAATACATGTATTATACACCGAAATATTAGGGCAGGTAAGGTATAGAACTGCACATTTTAATGTAGTTATCATAAGAACTCATTGCTAAAGGTAATGGATACATACTAGCTGTTAAGAGATTACAAAATATGATTTTCGTCTGCTGTTGCACTAATGCCGAAGAGTATCTTGCTTGTTAATACCAACTGTATGCATGACTGCCATTCTCTTGCATATACAAGAAATGCAGCAATGAATTCCCAGAGGTGCTATCTGATTACCGAATAAACACTTTGCGTAACACAGGAAATATGATAAGCGAACAGGCATTCATAATACGCTAGCACATGTATGCTCAGCTCAGGTCAAATCTTGTGATTTAGTCAGTTGGTATTCGAGTTCTCATGGCAGACGAAGATGCATGTGGTGTGAATAAACTGTTCAAACACAAAAGCGGCAAACAGTTAAAATGTGGCGAAAAACAAACAATACTTAATATATTCAACTCGCTATTAGAAAAATACCCGACACTTGCATTATTGCATATTACGAAACTAATATCCGATTTTACAAGCGTTTCAGTGAGAAGTGTAACCAAAGCGTGCAGGGAATATAAACAGACATAATAGAACATAGAAGAGGAGAATCAAAAGTGGGAACTTTTTTTGTGTGCGACACTGCTGTGGAATTGTGGATAAGCTTGTCATTGTTTTGGAGAGAAGTTCTGATTTCGATGTGGTAGCTGAGACATCTTTGGAGGATTCGGATTTCGGTGTTGCACTTTTGCCCAAGGATTGTGATTAACGTAAGTAAAATATTCATTTCCGCATATTTATAAAATTGATTGTTACCTCAGGTTGCATTTTGAACTATGATTCTCACGCAGGGCGCCTTTTTACAGATTGAAAAGATGTTCAATAAGCACGTGAGAGGGGAACAAGTAGCCATTAGGGGCGGGGATTGCAAACTACTTTCGCGCAGATAATACAAAGAGTTTGTTTACTGTGAGAGGCACTCTGGTTTGGAATGGACAGTAGGAATGGACAAGCATGTATTGGGTGTGAAATAGTAGACATGTTTTTCTGAGATACCCTTCCTCTCAGAGTATGAAGTTCTTTTGCATGCGAATAAACATCATAAGGACCAGCAGCTCTTCTCCTTCCAAAGAAGCCATGCTAAGGATTTTTGTGCCCCCGCTTGGTAATCAGAGGCAAGCATGTTAACCACAACACCATGGAGGGTGACCTTTTATTTCCATAAATTTTTATTGTTGTTGCTTTGGCATATTAAAATTGTTAAAAATAAGCTGTTCACTTCATTTTTATTTACATCATTTAACTGTTCTAAGATGCAGCTTATCTTTGATGTCTTATTTTATCGCACACTAGCCTTTGAATCCAGTTTTCATGAATTTCAAACTTATGCACTGCTAGTAGATTTTACACAATATGAAACAGGTCCCCTGTAGCACTCTAAGATGTAGTTTAACATTTTAATGTCTCTAAAGCATTTGAGGCTGGAAAAAGAAGGATGAAACAGAATTTACAAGCTTCCTATCATAGTGGTACAATTACATTTACATCCAATAGCTTTCACAGTAAAGTAGTATTTAAGCAGCTACGCAGAATATATATGAACATTCACCAAGTCGTAGGAAGCATAAATGAAATTCTCACAAAAAGAACTATATAAATGCATGTGTGTGGCTTACGTACATTACCATAGGTGGTGAAAATTACCGTGATTTTGAGTATTCCAACCAGGACTGTGTTTTATCCAATTTTTCTATAGTCAGCTCACAGTATTGCTAAATTTTTTTTTATATATATATATAAAATGTGATCCTATGTGCTTATTTTATTCATAAGATAATAACAGCTGCCCTTTTAGGAATTGTAACATGTGGAAACTTAAGATGAAATTTTGTCCGAAAAGAAGAGTATTTCACGTATGTATTATACATAAAAGTAGCTGTTGTAAGATATATTCAGCCGTAATGAGCTTATCCTCAACAACACAGTTTTACATCTAAACAAGCAGCAAACTTCCATACCATGCAACTGCTAGAACTTAACTGATAAACACATGGGCATTCACCATGAGTTTAAGAAGAAACCTATCAGTAGGTATGGCAAATGTCACAGTCCAAGGCTGCTGCCCAGACAGTCTACTCTAACTCCACACACACCATGTATTATACCATAAAATAAAGCAATTTTAAAGATATACTTAATTTAAAGGAGAACTGAGTCAGTTATATATTCTTGGTTCTCCAGTGAATTGAAACTTGTTTCATTGAAAAAGTTTCCTTTGTTTTATTTTATGAATGAATGAATAAATAAATAAATAATATTTATTTCTCAATATTCAAAATTACATAGACTATAATAATATTTGAAAACACTAGGCTATTTACACTATAAATTCACTTCTTGGTTGCTTGCCTATGCTAATCTACGGTCTCAATACACACAACTCCTGGTTTTCCGTGTTATTTTATTTTATACTAGAAACCTTTGCCAGAATTTATAAGCAGAATATATCATATAAGCCTTTTGTTTCCAGGAATTTGTTGGAGATATTGCAAAGGCTGTTGTAGAGTGTGGAAATGAAGACTTTGTTGTAGAGTGTGTGGGAGTTCTAGGTTATATGACATTGCCAGACCTGGACTTCTCACAGCTTATGCAGCGCTTCAATCTCATTCCTTGGATACAGAACATTCTTGTACCTGGTAAGCTATTCTTAAAAGCATCACTAGAGAAATATTATTGTAATGTATTTAGAACTCATTTTCAATACTATAAGGATCTGAACGTAAACTAAATTGTTAAAAATAAAATAAGATATTTGTTTTGTTTTCTATGCAATTGGTCCACACCATTGTGCACTACATGAAAAATTGCCAAAGGATCATTGGCTCACACTTTTGCTTTTAAAGCGTTTTTGACGCATGCAAAAATTGCACTTTGAGGCAAAAAACTTAAAAAAAGGGGATGTGAACTCCACCAGGCGGCGCCATGGCCGAGTGGTTAGACCGCTTGCCTCTCACCGAGGCAGCCCGGGTTCAATCCCAGGGGTCCACATGTGGGATTTGTGGTGGATAAAGCGGCGCCTGGGCGGGTTTTCTCCGGGTTCTCCACCAACTGCTCCATCACCTTTCCTTTCATCCATTTCACCATCATTTTGTTTCATCTACTTCCTTCCTCCCATACCAGGCATTGGGCTGATCACCCATCCTGGGTATTCTATCTGATCCATTAGTGTCTGCTCCTCGACGGGCCTCTGACCCTAGGCACCCGCCTGTAAGTCCTGGGGGATGTAAGTCCTATATAAGAGGAGGTTAAACAGATAAAGAAGAAGAAGAAGAACTCCACCAACATTTGACAAACTTCCAGAGGTTGTGTAGGGATGTTCATTGAGCACATGGAACTTGTGGTGTCTGACAGCGTATTAGCAACTAATTTGATTCTATAATTGTGATGGAATCTCGCACAGTGAAACAAATCTTAATTCACGTAAGTCAACTTGAACACTTAATTGCTTCACTCGCCGATTTTATATACAGAACTTGTATCATGAGCTTGCGCTTACATCAACTGCCTGGTGACTGCCAGAGCAATTTGTAGCTTGGAGTAGTCACTGGTGTGCTGTGGATGAAACTAAAGATGGGGTTGTCTGTTTCTGACATACTGAAACTTGTTATACAATTTTCAAATGTTTAAATGTATTTCTCCCAAACTCAGTTCTTTCAGCTTCTGGGCAGGTTTCTTAATGTGATTTCAGTTTTTACATGATGTTTTTGAGTCCAGTTGGCAGTTGGGTGACAACTGAGGAACTGAAATCAGTTTATTGAAACAAGCCCAAAGCTGAAAAAAACATGAAGTTTGAGAGAAGTTATCACTAAAAAATTTGAAAAACTAAATAATGAAATTCAATACATCCCCATCTTTACATTCATCCACAGGCTGCCAGAGGATATCTCAGACTATAAATGAATTTACTCGGAAATTGCTCTCACAATCCACAGGCAACTGGTGGTGTGAGCCAAGCTTACAATACATGTTCTGCATACAAAATAGGTGAGTGAAGCAATTAAGATGAAGCATTTGTTGTTGTGCTGATGAGTTTTGGATGAATTTAAAAGTGTGTCATTGATTTCCGGGATGTTAAAGTTCATCAGGAATGGTTCAAATGTTTATGCAAATCTTCTCCCAACCTGTAATTCTATACGTTTATCAGCAGATTTTAATAACTGCATTTTTGGTTTAATTTCATGGTCCTAGAAGTGGGCTGTAATTGCCGGCTTATATGCCTGTTTATACAAGAGGGTGTCGTCAACTGGAATTATTTTTTTGCTGGAAAATTCTGCTCACCTTTATTCAAACTCTCTAACAAACCTTCAAAGTATTCTCCCTTGGACACAATACAACAGTTCCAGTGTTCTGTCCACTGTTCAAAACATTCCTAAAGCTCCTTTTGGATAGTATGTTGAGTATACCTGAAATTGTATGGTTTAACTCGCAATCACTATGAAAATGACAACCCCGAAGTTATTTTTTCACTGTAGGAAATAGGTGGAAGTCACATGGTGCTAAGTCCAAAGAATAAGGTGGATGTAGCATCACCTCACTACCTAAGTCTGTGATTGTTTCTTGAGTCTTCATTACACAATGAGCAGGCACATTATCCTGATGAAGGCTCCATCCCATTTGAACAAGATTTGGCTTTTTCTTGGCAATTTTACTTCTTAATGGTGCCGTCAATACTTCATAATAGTAATCAGCAGTAACAGTACGTTGTTTATATACCACGTGATCGTTCACAATGCCTTGCTTATCAAAAAAGACAAGGTGCACAATTTTTCCTGTACTTGATTGAACTTTGGCCCTTTGGGTCTTGGATTTGAAAATGTTTGCATTGGGCACTTTCCTGTTTTGTCTCTGGGTCATAATGAAGAAATCAGGCTTCGTCGCATGTGATAACTCTGTCCAAAAATTCCAGTTCTCACCAAAGCCTTTCTTTCCATTGTTGACATACCATTACTTGATGAGCCATCAGAAATGATGAGTTCATCATTGACCACACGGGGTACCCACTTTGCTGCAACTTTCCTATAGCCTAGAACATTTTGTACAATCTCTTCAGCTGATCCATAGGATACATTCATAATCTCTTCAATCTTTAGAAACGATAAATGAGGTCTTCGCGCAACATGACATCGATTGTGTTGACAGTGATGTCAGTCTTGGAAGTTGAGGGTGTTCTGTGGCGTGGAGCATCCTCAAGTTCATTTTACCCTCCCGAAATTGCTTATGCCATTCAAAAACCTGTGTTTTTCCCCATGGCTTGCTCTCTGTACTCTTGTTGCAATATTTTCAGTGTTTGTGATGGAGTTTTATCTAAAACAATGCAAAAGTCTCTCTTTTTTTCCTACATAGATTTTGCTGCAGTTTGCACGTTCTATTTTGTAGATGCTGGATTTGTTTTCTGTAGGTATTATATCTCTGTTGCTGCATCTGATGAGGTTAAGACAGTATTTGTTGTAGGATAACAAGATTCTTGAATTTTTACTTTCTCTACTACGTATAGTAAGTAGGGGAAGTATTGTATTCCACCCAAAATTTCGATACCGAGATTTCAACAGAAATACATGTTTTGAGACCCCCTGAATTTAAAAAAAACATTTTTGGAAACATGTCCGTGTGTGTGTCTGTGTGTGTGTGTGTGTGTGTGTCTGTGAACAGCATAACTCAGAAACGAACAGTCGGATAAACACCAAACTTGGTATTTAGGTTCAGTATCTTCCAAGGATGTGACACGAAGGTTTTCAAGAAAATCCCCTCACCCCAGAGTACCCTTTACATGGAAAATTTTTCGAAAATTTTAATTTTCTCAAAAATGGCTCTAACGATTTTGATTAAAATATCATATGTTTAAGATATTTTTATAACAAATAAAATGTATATCTTGAATTTCCTGGGAATGTCTCCATAAGTATTCTTTATTGTGAACGACTTTTGCATAACTGGTAAACCATAAGAGATAGACAAAATTTTACTACACAAAAAATGTAGATCGCGTTAAAATACACAATTTATGTCATATACATTTTTTTAGTTGAGTGAACCATTTTGGAGATATTGCTTGTTATTTCCTTAAATTTTCCAATACTTTTTCTCAAATTCGTTATTCAATTTTTTATGTCCTGGATATGCAAACAGAATGGAATGTGCCACATAGCAACCAGCGCTTAAAAGATTTGACTCGCTTATAACCTACCATGTTCCCCTTGCATCTACAAGAAAATTAGCAATAAGATTGACGTCTCGATATCTCGAGTAACATGAAGCATATGGAGAATAAGCGTTTGTAAAAATAGTTTGTACAAGAGTAGAGAAAGTCATGTGAGTGTAACACATCAGATTTTTTTTTATATACACACACACACAATCCCTCCCAAATGAATACTTTCAGACTCTGCAGAGGGTAGGGAAAGATTCTAATTACAGAAAAATTACCCCTCCTCAGTCGGAAATTGAACCCAGAACCTCTGGGAATTTTAAAATTTACACAGTGAAATTTCTTGCGTTTCAGGTTTGAAAATAAAAAAATAAAATAGTGATCTGTTTGAGGCATTGCTGTTTTTTGAATTCATATATTTTCCTATCAATTTTACTGAAGCCATTGAGTTCTTCTGCTTTGATTATTCGATCACATTCTTTGGAATGCTCTGTGCTACTTAAGGGTATATTGACTAACCCATGTGTCATAAAGGCAGCTTCTTTCTGGGATTTGGGATTGAAACCTACAGCTTTGATTTTATGCATTTGTTTCCTGTAGATGCCAAATAATATTTTTCCAGCTTGAAATGTCATGCATCATCTATAAAGCATCCTACACAATTTATCTTTTTCCCCCCACATGCGTTCATTATAAATAAATCGAATTGTTCTACAATTATGATGGAATTGCGCATAAGGATGCAAATCTTAATGCACTTATGTGGAGTCAGCTTAAAAACACACTTAATTGCTTTGCTTGCTTATTTATTAAGCAGGACATGTATTAGGAGCTTCTGCTCACTTCATGATTATAAGTGAAGTCAAAAGTGTCCCAACCAACTCAACATTAATTAAATGTATAAATTGTTTGACAGGGAAGTACGAAGATGATTTAGTGTTGGAGGTAGTCGTGCTGTTGGGTACTGCAGCAGCAGACGAAGGCTGTGCCATGCTCCTCTGTAAGGCTGATATATTGCTCTCTCTCATAGAACTGCTCAAAGGTAACTTCGTGTTTTTCTGTGCTAAATGTAAAGCATGAATAATTTAAAATTATAGAAAAATTGAGTTGGAGTTGAAAATCTTAACATCAGCTACTTGTTTTTCATCTTGACCAGTTGCAAGAGCAAGTATCTCTCAACTCCAACTCAATTTTTCTGTAATTTCAAATTCACATCACAGTTACTAGCTTATCTATATATTATAGAAATTATTAATGTAATTTCTTTTCATTTGTGTTCTGTAGAACCATGTTTATCCATACTTGGGTTTACCAAAAGCTGCAGAAACCAAACATCTTTCTCTCTCTCAGTGTACTTGCACACACACATACACATTTTTAAGGAAGAAAGTATCTAGATTTTTATTTCAAAACAGCAAAGTTATCTGTATACAATTTACTGCATTCAGAACCCTAGAAAAATTATATACAACATGTGGTAATAAAGAAACAGGATCTAAGTTTTTACTCATTTCCTGCCAGTTTGAGACTGAAGAGGGGCCCGTATATTCCCCTCTATCTTCACGAAAAGTTTCACTCATGTGCAGTGGTTAGTCTGGCCATGACCTATGCTAGAAGTGGATCATATATCTGAGCTCTGTCAGTAACCAGTATGGTTCTTGGCGCCCCATTCTATATTGAGTGTGAAAGACCAGAAATTTTTGCTCTTTGTCAGGCTTGAGGTTCTTTTATGTGCCATAAATCTATGACACTGGACCATCGACTTCACTTCCCTTCCAAAGGAAGCCATGCCCGAAAAAAATCCATCACTCTCCACCGGGTTCCTCGCAAAACTTGGAAAATTTGCCACAGAAACTTACAAATTTTTGTATTGATTAGTGTCTATCTTGTATGAAAGTTTTCAAGTGGTTTAAGAAATTAGAGGATAGGGAAGACATCAGGGACAATCCAAAATTGGATCGTGCTTCCTCTACGAAAAACTAGTGAGAAAGCCACTAAAATTATTTGAGGAGACTGCCAGTTGAGTTTTCGAGCAGTTGTTGAACTTGCAAACATCAGTAAGGAAAGTATTAGATTTTGCACGACAGTCTTGGCAGGAAAAGAGTGTGTGCTAAAATGGTTGCCAAAAATCTTACACCTACACAACAGGAACATCGGGTGAATTGCTGTGTTGACATTCTTGAAAACATTGAAAATAATCCCGATTTCTTCAAAAACATGCAACAAAACTTGGATTTTCCAATTGACCAGAGATTAAGCGACAATTCATCCATTGAAAGGGCCTCCATTCCCCAGGAAGAAGAAAGTTTGCATGAGCAAATCAAAATTCAAACCAATGATTGTTTTTTTAGATATCTGGAAATTATATACATTAATTGGGTGCCTGTAGGTCAGACTATCAATTGGGTTTAATATAAAAATGTTTTGAAGACCCTCCATTAAGTCCATGGAAGCAGTAAAAGCAAAAGTGTTACAACTGTTGAACAGCATAGCAGAAGATGACCTGCAGTACTGCTTGCAACAGTGGAAAGTTTGCATGGAGCAAGTAGGGACTGGGAAGGAGACTACATTGAAGGGGATAACATTGCCATTGATGGATTGTTTTTCAATGAGTGCTAAAGTATGATTCCAGTTTCTTTATTGCCACACCTCTTCATAAAAATCAAGTTTAATCACTATCAGTTTAAGCAGTATATGTTTCTATGTTTTTTATGTAAATGCTTGAGGAATCATTATCTTGTGGATAGATTAACTTTGGAAATTCTATCAGTGTTGCTGTCGGTTTAATGATATGAGCCAAAAGAACAAAATCTAAAAGTTATAAATTACAGATAGCATAGTTAAGACATGATACAAGTTTCATGTCAGCAGAGTCAAATCTTACAGCTACCATCTTCATACTGTACAATACAATACAGTGCAGAAATAAAACTGATAAGATGCTTGTACGAGGGCTGATCAATAAAGACTGAGACTGATGTTTTCCTGTAGCTTTCTTGAGAGTTTCCTGTCTCTACCATGAATATTTGAAAAGAGCGAGGTTTCATGTATAATGTCCATAGACGGCAGCACTCTTGTATCGGTAGGTTGGTAGTAATGCTGTATATTGTTGATCCTACTTGAATTTCGCTACCACTCGACACGTGAGGAGCAATAAAATTTTGTTTTCGTTTAAATCATACAGCCTCTGAAACTTTGGGAAAGCTGACGCAAGCATACAGTGAAGATGCACTACCTCGTGCAACAGTGTTTAGGTGGTTCAAGGACTTCAAAGAAGGGCGAGTCCTCTGTGCTAAGCAAGCTGGGCCTGGTGCTTCGGCATCTGCTATGACTGAAGTCAACATCAACATAGCTGCTGTGATTGTTGTTCTTCCTCACACTACTGCTACAGCAGCGTACTACACACCAGTATTGGCTACACTGAGGGAGCACATTGCAAGGAAACATCCAGAACTTCATCAGAATGGGTGGCGACTTCATCACAACAACGCATGGCCTCACGTCACAAATCAAGTCCAGGAATTCAATATCACCTGCGTACTGCATCCGCCTTATAACCCCAATCTTGCCCCCTGTTATTTCTTTTTTATTCCCATCACTAAAGGCAAAGCTCCGGGGCATTCGATTTGAGAGCACTGAAGCGTGCTGAGGAAAAGTGAGGCGATTCTCAAAGACCTGACAAAGAATGGCCTGCATGTGTTCGAGGACTTGCAGAGATGCTATAAAAAGTGCATTCAAGTAGGAGGGGACTACTTTGAAAAAGATCATGTCAACATTGAAATGAAGTAATAAATACTGTGAAAAAAAATCAGTCTCAATCTTTGTTGATCAGCCCTCGTACCTATTATATGTCATTTACTTTCCCTCAGTTGTAAATGTTTTTTAACAATCAACTAAATACATTGTAGTGGCAACCCGCCATAAAACAGCTAAGTTCACCACAGATTGTACATAGTAAACAACTTTTTGACGTACGTCACAAAGGCGCTAGAATATAAGCAACCTGCACACAATGTAAGTAGCAGTTAGTTAAGGTACACGCCATAACAGCACTAAGGGTTAAGTAGCTCAAGCTCAAAAAACCAGATGGCATCACAGGCAGTTGGTGCAGGGAACTACGCCTTAATGACCACGGATGTGAAATGAATAGGCCCAAGGATGCAGCGAGTGGGCAGTCAGAACTGTTCTGTACTACCGTATGGTCACTGAACCAACTATCATGGTAGGCTAGTGAAAAGGAATACAATCTCATTAATCAAAGAAGAGCCTTCCTACCCGGACTAACCATCTCCCTTCCATGGGGACCTCGCTTTGGCGGCTTGACAATCCCGGGCAGTTTTGAGCTCGTTGGGTTTACCCATCAGCGTACCTCATACCCAGCAATTGGAGCCTTGACCGCCCTAGCAGGCCACTTACTCTCAATCGTACAAGGATGGCAAACTTGGCTCAATTACTTTGAACCACCTCACTTGAGGAAGCGCTCAGTGCGAGCAGGTAGTGGCTTCTCCGCCCGGTGGAGTAAAACATCCTCTGACCTTACCTTCCGGCAGACACAACACGCAGCCATGGACACATTACAGCTGACAACATACATTTTAGTGTATTTAAAAGCATAAAGAACCCTTAACCTCTTCTGCTACAGTGAAACTACAGAGACATGCATGTACTGTTTTCCAACTTCTCTCTTGCTTTGTCCGTAACCTCACTGACTCCACTTTTGAGGCATATACCTCTGCAAAATGTTTTCTTCTCAAATTTTGTTTTAAATTCATTACACCTGCAACAGTTTGTTAAGGACATTTAGAACTTGCAAATGGAGTAATTCATCTGAAGCTTCATTTTAAATGTAGCATTTTTACTTTCTCTACTACGTATAGTAAGTAGGGGAAGTATTGTATTCCACCCAAAAATTCGATACTGAGATTTCACCAGAAATATATGTTTTGAGGCCCCCTGAATCCAGAAAAGGCATTTTTGGAAATATGTCCGTCTGTGTGTCTGTGAACAGCATAACTCCGAAATGAACAGTCAGAATAAACACCAAACTTGGTATTTAGGTTCAGTATCTTCCAGAGTTGCAACACAAAGGTTTTCAAGAAAATCCCCTTACCCCAGATTACCCTTTACATGGAACATTTTTCGAAAATTTTAATTTTCTCAAAAGTGGCTCTAACGATTTTGATTAAAATATCATATGTGTAAGATATTTTCATGACAAATGAAATGTATATCTCGAATTTTCTGGGAATGTCTCCAAAAGTATTCTTCATTGTGAACGACTTTTGCATAACTGGTAAACCATAAGAGATAGACAAAATTTTAGTGTACCAAAAATGTAGATCACGTTAAAATATACAATTTATGTCATATACATTTTATTTGTTGAGTGAACCATTTTCGAGATATTTGCTTGTTATTCCCTTAAATTTTCCAATACTTATACTTTTTCTCAAATGGGAATTCATTATTAATTTTTTTTTTTTTTTTTTTTTTTTTTGTCCTGGTAATGCAAAGAGAATGGAATACTGCACATAGCAACCAGCTCTTAAAATATTTGACTATTGCTTAAAGCTTACCAATTCCCCTTGCATCTACAAGAAAATTAGCAAAAATTAACATCTCGATTAACATGAAGCATATGGGGAATAAGCATTTGTAAAAATAGTTTGTACAATAGTAGAAAAATGATGTGAGAGTAGCACATCAGATTTTTTAAAATATGTAACACAGGGGATATATAATGTTAATTTAACATTAATTTAGTTTAACATTTATTTAAAGGTGAGTCGGAATTGTTACAGTAACATCACTTAAGTTTACTCACTTAACATGTTTCGGGAAACCGTTGTTCCCATCCTCAGAAGGTTAATTCGACTGGCCCGTGTTGTTGGTGTTTCCGTTTTTTGGACTGGATCCTGTGGTGGCATCTTGTGGTGGAGAAATGTACTTCCAGAGAGGATTTGGTGGCGGCAAATCAAAATTCATTAGATGTGTGTTGTGTTTTAGAATGGTGATCTTCTCCCATGCATCTAATTCGGCTGCAAATTTGGCTGGTTTGACTAATGTAATATTGGGTTTGATGTTGTGATTAGTGATCCAAAAATGGTGTGAAACTGCAGATTTGTCCATTTGTTTGTATTTAATACATCTCATGTGTTCCTTTAGCCTAGTTTCTAAGTTTCTTTTTGTCTTACCTATGTATACTTTATTGCAATCTGAACAATTGATTTTATAGATTCCAGCTTTTTTGTCTTGTGGAATGGGGTCTTTTAACTTGTTACAAAGTAATTTCTCTATGTTAAATTTGTTCTGTGGAGCTAGGCTGATGTTATGTTTCATGAAAATCTTCTTAAATTTGTGAAATGTTCCTGGGTGGTATGTGAATTTCTTGAACTTTAGCTCTTTATCTTGCTGGCTGAGATTTGTTGTGTTTCTGATGTGCATCTGTCGTTTGAATTTTGCAATTTTTTTGTCAATAGTTGCTTTGTTGTACCCATTATGTATTGCTGTGTCTACTATATGCTGGTATTCTTTTATATTTAAGGGGGTATATACCAGTCTATGTGTTAGGCTGTTTAGTACTGCATGTTTGTGTGTGGTTGGATTGAACCAATCAATAAAATTCACCATAGAAATAGAAAAAGAAGGCATGCTACCATTTTTAGACCTAAAAATCATCAGAGAACAAAAGAACCTAACCTTTGGCATATACAGGAAGCCAACACACTCTACTAATTACATAAAAAATAAGAGTTTCAATCCAACCACACACAAACATGCAGTACTAAACAGCCTAACACATAGACTGGTATATACCCCCTTAAATAAAAAAGAATACCAGTTAGAATACCAGCATATAGTAGACACAGCAATACATAATGGGTACAACAAAGCAACTATTGACAAAAAAATTGCAAAATTCAAACGACAGATGCACATCAGAAACACAACTAATCTCAGCCAGCAAGATAAAGAACTAAAGTTCAAGAAATTCACATACCACCCAGGAACATTTCACAAATTTAAGAAGATTTTCATGAAACATAACATCAGCCTAGCTCCACAGAACAAATTTAACATAGAGAAATTACTTTGTAACAAGTTAAAAGACCCCATTCCACAAGACAAAAAAGCTGGAATCTATAAAATCAATTGTTCAGATTGCAATAAAGTATACATTGGTAAGACAAAAAGAAACTTAGAAACTAGGCTAAAGGAGCACATGAGATGTATTAAATACAAACAAATGGACAAATCTGCAGTTTCACACCATTTTTGGATCACTAATCACAACATCAAACCCAATATTACATTAGTCAAACCAGCCAAATTTGCAGCCGAATTAGATGCATGGGAGAAGATCACCATTCTAAAACACAACACACATCTAATGAATTTTGATTTGCCGCCACCAAATCCTCTCTGGAAGTACATTTCTCCACCACAAGATGCCTCCACAGGATCCAGTCCAAAAAACGGAAACACCAACAACACGGGCCAGTTGAGTTAACCTTCTGAGGATGGGAACAACGGTTTCCCGAAACATGTTAAGTGAGTAAACTTAAGTGATGTTAGTGTTACAATTTCGACTCACCTTTAAATAATATCAATACACATCACTGTTTCTAGCTTCTTTTCATTACAATACATACGCAAGATTAATTTATTACTTCCATCATCTCGATTGCATCTCATATAGTTTTACTTTTTTTTAAGTTCATATTCATATGAATGTATTTTCAAGATGATAATCTTTTATAAAGACCTTTGATGCCAAAAAAATACTGGAACTGGTAACTTATGTTGATATGTCATTCTCTTTATGCTATCACTTTGTTCATGCATTCTGTATTTTCTTTTCCAGCAAAACAGGAAGATGATGAAATGGTCCTCCAGATAATTTATGTGTTCTACATGATCTCACGCCATACGACAACACGTGATTATCTCATCAAAGAAACTGGTATCCTTTCTTAGCAACAAAGTTTTCAAGATTGATTCTGTTGTATACTTGTAAGCGGATCAACAGAATCCAGACCCTTTTTCTGCATTTAAAATAGTTACAGCATAAATGCAGTGCATTCCTTATATTGCCAGGTTGGGGATCGTACATATGCGTGCTCTATGCTGTGTCTTATTGCCCTGGGAGGTTTTCTGTTCTAAAACTCCCATGTTACTTACTCATGAGTGATTCTGCACTTTAATGATGACTTCTAACCTGTCATATGTTATGTTGAAAGTGGTGTGCATCTGCAGTGAGACATTCCTGGCTTATTCAGATGAAATTTGCATTCACATGCGTAAGTTCCTCTTGCATAATTTTTATATTTCTGTGCTTATATTGTCCTTTAAGTTTGTCTATAGTGTGGGTATTGTTCCTATAAACTTAATGTTTACAGTTTTTACATATGTATAATGTCTGTTCAAAAAATTCTGAAACATTCATAATTTCGCGCCAATGGGGTGTTGGAGTAAAATGCGGTTGGCATCCCTGCACACGCCTGTGTTTAATGTGTAACTGCGGAAGTTTCATTATCCTATGTCTGTTAGGTATTATTCAGTTCTGTATTGAGTAGAATGTTGTGTTGCACAGTTTGCAAATTTCGAGAGATGTCAGAGTTAGAGGAGCAACACGTCTGCATTAAATTTTGCGTGAAATTCAAGAAAAACCATTACAGAGACACACCAAATAGTGTAGGAAGCTTACGGTGATGAGTGCTTAAGCTGTATTCGGTGTTACAAATGGTTCATGTGGTTTAAAAATGGCCAGATGGAAGTTAAAGATGACCCTCGTTCAGGACACCCTTCGACGTCTACCGATGATGCTAATGTCAGGAACATCAACAAGATTGTGTGTGCCAATCGAAGACTGACTATCAGGATGTGTTGTGACGCCTGCAAGAAAATGTGAGAAGGAATGAAATGTGGCGAGACAATTCATGGCTCTTACATCATGATAATGCACCTGCACATTTATCCCTGTTGGTGCATGACTATTGCACAAAAAACGATATCACTGCTCTGCCTCATCCTCTGTATTCTCCAGACCTGGCCCCTGCAGACTTTTTTACTTTCTCTACTACGTATAGTAAGTAGGGGAAGTATTGCATTCCACCCAAAAATTCGATACCGAGATTTCACCGGAAATACATGTTTTGAGACCTCCTGAATCCAAAAAAAGCATTTTTGGAAACGCGCGCGCGCGCGTGCGTGCGTGCGTGCGTGCGTGCGTGCGTGTGTGTGCGTGCGTGCGTGCGTGCGTGCGTGCGTGCGTGCGTGCGTGCGTGCGTGCGTGTGTGTGTGTGCAGCATAACTCAAAAACGAACAGTCGGATAAGCACCAAACTTGGTATTTAGGCACAGTATCTTCCAGAGATGCGACACGAAGGTTTTCAAGAAAATCTCCCCACCCCAGACTACCCTTTACATGGAAGATTTTTCAAAAATTTTAATTTTCTCAAAAATGGCTCTAACGATTTTGATGAAAATATCATATGTTTAAGATAATGTCATGAGAAATGAAATGTATATCTTGAATTTTCTGGGAATGTCTCCAAAAGTATTCTTCATTGTGAACGACTTTTGCATAACAGGTAAACCATAAGAGATAGACAAAATTTTACTGCACAAAAAATGTAGATCGCGTTAAAATACACAATTTATGTCATATACATTTGTTTTGTTGAGTGAACCGTTTTCCAGATATTGCTTGTTATTTCCTTAAATTTTACAATACTTATACTTTTTCTCAAATTCGTTATTCATATTTTTTATGTCCTGGACATGCAAAGAGAATGGAATGCGCCACATAGCAACCAGCGTTAAAATATTTGACTATCGCTTAAAACCTACCATATTTCCCTTGCATCTACAAGAAAATTACCAATAAGATTGACATCTCGATATCTCCATTAACATGAAGCATATGGAGAATAGGCGTTTGTAAAATTAGATTGTACAAGAGTAGAGAAAGTCATGTGAGTGTAACACATCAGATTTTTTTATTTCCAAAGTTGAAAACCCCGTTGAAAGGACAAAGATTTGCAACGATAGACGAAGTAAAAGAAGATTTTTAGATGGCGCTTTGCGCAATCCAGTAAGAGATGTACCAAGACTGCTTCCGGAAGTGGAAACGGCATTGGGAGCGGTGTATCAATTGTGGAGGAGAGTGTTTCGAAGGAGATCATGCACTATAAGTAAAAGCTAAGCGTAGAAAAATGTGGACAAAGTTCCAGAATTTTTTAAACAGACCTCGTAAAAATTCTTTGTTCAAGCATGAATTTTTCAGTGGGGTAATAACAGTCTCATGCAATTCAGATGTCCTGAATAAGCTTTCACTTTTGAGATGCACAATGAACAAACTCTAGTCTTTACAGTACGAAAAAATGTTCATTGAACTTCAGCCTTTACAGTACGAAAGGAGGGTAGCAACAATAGTTAACATTCACAGACGATCACCCAACTGCATTAAGTGAATCATTTGCAGAAATGAGTTACCTGAGATATATTGAGGTCACTGCAGTGCAAGCAAACTACACATATATACAATCTATGGCCTGGCTATAAATGAAATGCATGGTAGCATCATTAGAGATCTCAAAAAAAAATTAAATTGCTAATTTATAATTTAGAATAAATATTATTGGTTTCAAACTTCATCCTGAATCTCTAAGTTGATGTACTGTTACAAGCTAAGATTTTTGTTGTTGACATCTTTTTAAACCAGCGATTCCCAAACTGGATGCTGATTTAACCTTAACTTCAAAAACAGAAGCCCCAGCGTACCTCATCGACCTGATGCATGACAAGAACAATCAAATACGAAACATCTGCAACCATTGTCTTGACATAATTGCTGTAAGTATCTTAAGTTATGTGAGCACTTTTGATGCAAATTATATATGTAGCTTAACAATTAGCTGCAAATTGTGATTATCACTTTCTCTACTAACTTACCTATAGTAAGTAGAGGAAGTATTGCATTTCACCCAAAAATTTAATACTGATATTTTACTGGAGATACACAATTTGAGAATCTCTAAATTTAAAAAAAAGAATTTTTAGGAAAAGTGTTTGTGTGTGCTAATTGGCAAACCATAAAAGATAGACAAACTCTAACTGTACAAAATGTAATCTCATTAAAGCACACAATTTATATCCAATAAATTTTTTGTAGAGTGGACCATTTCCGAGATATTCCTTGTTATTGGTTTGAATTTTCAATACATATTTTTTTCTCAAATAGAAAGTTAGTTCTCATGGTCATGCAAAGAGCATGGAATTTCAAAGCCATCACATAACAACATGTTCTTTAAAATATGACTATTGGTTTACCAACTCTTATCATAAAACGAAATATGTAAATGGGAATTAAAAGTTTATCTAGATTAACAATAGGTAGCTAAAATAACAAGCTTTCGTGATAGTAGTTTGTAGAAGAGTGAGTAGAGAAAGTTCATGTGAATGCAACACATATTTTTTGTTAAAGAAAATGTTATATTTTGTGGGCATAGGCCTTAATTTGATTTTGAGAGGGGAGTTTTTTTTAATTAATTTATTTATTTATTTATTTATGGATGCTCTTTAACTGCTGTGGTCCTTAGCATTCCATTTTATATTGGGCATGAAAGACCAGTAATTTTGCTCAGAGACCTCTTTATCAGGCTTGAGGTTCTTTCACATGCCATAAATCTATGACACAGGACCACCGGTTTTACTTCCCTTCCAAAGGAAGCCATGCTAAGCATTTTTACGCCCAAAAAAATCCATTGCTCTCCGCCAGTTTGAACCTGTGACCTCGGGAACTGGAAGCTAACATGGTAACCACTACACCACGAGGACGATTTTGGGAGGGGAGGATTTATCTTTCCTCCCTCTCACTTAGTCCCTGTTGGCTGACGTCTGCAATAGTAAAGGGAATTTAATTGATGGTGAAGGGTTTAAGTAATATACAGCAATATATGGGAAGGTATATCAACTTTAATGTGAATTATTGACTGTTTGATAGGGTTGGAACAAGGAATGGGCAGAGCGCATAAAGCTGGAGAAGTTTCGCTGGCACAACTCACAGTGGCTTGAAATGGTGGAGAACTCCATAGAGGATAAGAACTTTGATCTGGGTCAAGATGGAGATGACGATCTCCCACCTTATCTCAATGGAGATCTTATGCACAATACGCTGTTGTTCCCGTCAGGTACAAAGCTCTCAATTGCTCATTTATAGAGATAAAACTAATACCACTGTTTTAAATTTATCATATTCCTCTTGTTTTGCAGGTTCAGAAATGTCACTCAACATGGCCAATGAGGATTCAAACGAGAGACCAAAAAGTGGCAGGTAAGTGCTATCTTAATTACTAATATGGAAGATGACATATCCTTAAATAGGTGCTTTAAATACTTTGCACTGTAATGAACATGTGCAATAATAATTAATAAATAGGATTTTATTAAAGTTTAAATTTTATTTCTCTGGAGTGCTTGCAAAACAAGAAGAAAAAGGTACAGAGGTACAGGAGTTTCTTCTTTATGACATATTAAATGTGTATGCTTTTCAGTCACCCTGTGTTTGAAATATTAATGCATTTACATTTTAGCAAATATCCGCTGTAAATGTTGCCTAATATGTTAATAGCAGATGCTGGTTGTGTTGCTTGCAAACTAGGAAGCTTACATAAAACCTTGCTCACATCAGTGCAGTGATTATAAAATACGTTCCAGAGGCCTATTCCACAAAGATATTACGTTGCATTTTACAAGTTAGGCACTATGAAAGTGGACACAATGTTTAATTATTTCAGGAATTTAATGTCCTGTCTGCATGTTGGCATGGTAATCGGTTAGAGCAACCAGTTGGAAACTGGAAGATCTGTATTTCAAATCTTGGCTATGGCATTGAATTTTTCAGTCTGATCCTACCTTTCCAATCTTTTTCTACACACGGCTTGTGTGAAAGGACAATTAATTATCATGATTGACCTAATAATTGGTAACTATGAAGCCCGGGAGTTAAAGTACTTAAACATTGTAAGTCGCCATTGGGATATATCATCCCAAAATTAATTTGAAATGCCCTTGTGGTTTATCAGGAAAAATGCAGGTCAGTTGGGAAATTTAATGCCATGTCGGTAGCTGACATGTTGCCATGATGACTTAGTTGGTTAGAGGAGCCTGATGGAAGTCAGGAGATCCGTGGTTCAAATCCCGGCTATGGCACTGAATTTTTCAGTCTGATTCTACCTTTACAAAAGATGACCATTCTCTTTGAAAATTTTTTAAAAGTATTGTTTCTGGACTTGTAAATGCACCTACCAAAAATACAGGAAAATACATACGTTAATATAACTTCCAGAACATAATGGCTGCAAGGAATCCACGCCAACTCTGTTCCGAGAGTTTCTTCTATCTTTGTACAAGCTCCTTTGTGAGCCCGCTTGTTACTTGCCGTGGTGTCAATACAACTCCTTTTATTTCTTTACATCAGATTCCATTCTGTAATTAAATTTGTGCAAGTCTGAGCCGAGATTCTCCAGCTCCTCGTTCTAATTTTAGGTACTCCTAGAAGCTTTTCTTGTCCATCTCCAGTAACAGTGACAGCAATTCGGTCAACTTTTCTGTTCAGATTATTTAAATATGGCAGCGTTTTGCCATCCTAATGTAAAACAAGAGGACCCTCCAAATTATTCCCTTTCTACAATTGCTTGCCATAATTTCCTTCTAGACTGCCTGATTGTACTTCTAGAGATAGTTAATCAGAAACATTATGTCTAACACCTCAGTAATGGCTTTGGCTACAAATACTACTCCAGGATCTGGAAGATTCAGTGACAATTTAGGTGACTCAAATACGTTTACAGGCACATTTGGTGGCTTGGAGGGAGTACCTCCAGCAGATAATGATGTTGATCTACTTGATGCTTTGGATGGTTGATATTCATCTGGGTCATTAGATTACTATATGATGAACATGAAGAAGTAGAAGAAAAGATGATTGCAGTTCCTTATATTGATAAATTCAGTTCTTTATACTAAGTTCTCTTTATTCTTTCTTTTTCCTTTTGCCGCCTGTTCTTGGTTTCTTGTGCAGCTGTATTTAGTTAAGCACCTGCCATGCTACAAGAGAATACATCTTGTTTTTGCTTATGAAGAAATATCCTATTGTCTTCATTTCTAAATTTGTGTATTGCATATTTTGTAGCAATATGAAATAACTTGTGCAGGTCCCTTTTGAAAGTATTTTGTTTCATTACCTCAATTTGTTTCTGTCTATTTATCTTTTTCTTTATGTTCAGATATTTCTCATATAGCTTCCTAACACACAAATCTGTACTTTGCATTGCACACTCCCATATTGAAACTGCAGTTTCACAGATCAATTTGTATTTATCTGGGAGAGTCTTGCCTTCATCAATGTGCTGGTACTGAACACTTCTGAGCATGTCTAATGCACAAGGTATTCGTGCTGCGGATAACTGGGGGATTGCCTCCCAAGGATCCAGTTTTCAGGAGAAGATCTCAGACTAGAAGCCATATTCATTTACTTGAAATTACAAAAATAACGTAATGTAATAGACTTGAGCAACCTCTAAAAATAATTTCATTAAGTTCAAATTTAACACACCATTTAGACTACCCTGCGTACAAAAATAAGACATGTGGAACAAAGGTTCAAGCAACTTCAATTTTTACCAAACTATTGTGGACCATGCTTAGTATTATACGTTCCTCAAATGTCTGGGAATATACACATAAATCGTCCAGATAATGGTGAAAGTACTTATATTAATATCGCTGAATATACAGTTCAAAAGCCTACTTAAAACCTGAGCATCCACCACAATTCCAAAGGTTAGAGAATTGAACTCATACAAACTTCAGTCGGTGCAGAAAGCAGTATATTTCTTTGATTCTTCCTCCAAGGGATTTGATGGTAAGCTTGATTCAGATCAAAAGTAATGAAGTGCTTTGCTTCAACAGCCAATGAAAACTTTTGGTAAAGGAACTGAGTCGACACTTATCTTCTTATTTAACTGTTGATAATCCACCACAGCTCACATTCTCCATTTAACATTGATGCTAAAAATACTGTATTTCACAAATGTTGATAGAAATGACGTTTCAATGTTGCATATCTTAACAGGGCAAATTGAAATGCACATTCATGCTCAAATAGATGTAAAACTATTCTGAGTAATTTATTTAGAAACCTTTTAGCAGTTAAGAAGAGGTTAATTACTTGACGGAATTAAGAAGAAAATTGAAATGTTCAAAACTTAACTTTTCAAAAGCTTAACCAAAAGAAGAGAAACATATTTGCAGATCTTAAGCATCAGGAGTCAAAATTTAGGACACCTTTGCTTCACTTACTCTGTAATTTATACAGGACATGCTTCAAAAGCTTTCGTTTCTATCATCAGCTGTAGGTCCATTCTGGTCTCTGGTAGATGGTGTAATGAATTTAGTATAGATATCCAAAGGCAGGATTTCAAACTTCATAACTCTTGTGTTTGTGTTTTCGGATAAAAAAATCTTCTCCATACACGAGTTCTAGAGGATGGTTTACTTCTTTTAGTAATTTGGAGTTTGTATCTATTTCGTATTTGGTTTCCCGAAAGTGTGCTACAATGGCTGATTTGTGTGTCTGTTTATATTTTATGTTCCGAATATGTTCTTTGGTGCAGATGTTTGTGTTGCGCTTGGTTTTTCCGATGTATACTTTATTGCATTCTTGGCAGTTAGTCTTGTAAATCCCAGGTTTGCAAGTTTTTGGTACCTGATCTTTGGAAGGTGCTCTCAACAGGCTTTTCAAGTTGAATTCATTTTGAGGGGCTAGGAGTATGTTGTGTTTTAAAAAGACCTTTCAGAACCTGTTATGTAAAAGTGGGTGGATTGTGAATTTCTTAACTACCAAGGGCATTAAGGTGGTAGTATTTCCGATTTCCTTGTCTCTTCTAAATTGTTGTGTCTTCCTGTGTATATTTCTTTAGTTAAACCCATTAACAAGTGCTATTTTGGTGATTTGCTGCATTCATCTTTGCTTAAAGGAAAGTCGATTAACTTATGTACTAGATTTTGAAAATTGCCTGTGGTGTGATTTAGGGATAAAACTATTGCATTTGATATAGCTTTCAGTGTGGGTAGGTTTTCTGTATATCCCAAAGGAAAGTCTGTCTTCATTTCTCATTATTTTCACATCCAGAAAAGGCAGGTATCCATCTTTCTCTGTCTCTACAATAAATTTGATGTCTTGGTTCTTGTAAGTTTAACAGCTTTAAGGCATGTTGAACAAGTTCTTTGGGCACTATTGGAATAATTTCATCTACATATCGAAATCATACTTTGAAGATGTTGGGGAAAGCTTTGATTACGTATATTTTCAACGAGCTCATAAACATATCTGCAAGGAAGAGAGAGAGTGGGTTGCCCATAGCTAAACCAGACCTTTTTTTGGTCCATAAAATGAAAAAGTCCTGATTGATGCAAAGTTGTGTGAGTTGATATAACCTTCTATTGCTTCTGAGGATAAGTCATTAGATAAAAGTCATTTTCTGAGGAATGGAGAGAGTTTGTTGGTTGGAGTGCTAGGAAATAAGGAGTTGACATCAAAGGATACTATGGCATTGGTTGGACTCAATGTGATATGTTTTAAGTGACTGTCAAATTTGGAGAATGAATTGAAGCGATGAATGAGCCATTTTGCCAATTGGTAAGTGGGAGCATCAATGTTCACTATTGTTCTTGGAGCTATTGTCATTCTTGTAAATTTTAGGGAAGCCATATATTTTAGGTAACAAGAATGCAATAAAGTATACATCGGAAAAACCAATTGCAACATAAACGTCTGCACCAAAGAACATATCCAGAACATAAAATATAAACAGTCAGATAAAGCAGCTGTCACAGCACACTTTTGGGAAACCAACTACGAAATAGACACAAACTCTGAATTACTAAAAGAAATAAACCATCCTCTAGAACTTGCTGTATGGGAGAAGATTTTCATCCAAAAACACAAACATAGAGTTATGAACTTTGAAATGCTGCCTCCGGACATCTATACTAAATTCATCATGCCATCTACCAGAGACCAGAATGAAGACAACACCAGCGCCGCCAGTCAACCTACAGCTAATGATAGGTATTTGCAGATATTTGTTTCTTGGACAAATACTTGAAGAATAAGTTAACCTGAAACTTCATTAGGAATGTACAGAGTGACCCAAAAGACTCCGAACCGCCTGCGCGGTGTTTTTCCTGTCCGCGTCCTCAGCGCTCGTTGCTGTCTGCTGCTATCATAGAAAGGCATGGATGAAACCATAAAACATTTTTAAAACTTCTTTTAAAGGCTTTACTTACCAACTTTACAAAAGGAGATGCTGAAACTGGCCACCATCGTTGTCCATACATATTTGGCACCTCTTTAGGAAACTATCCATCACTCGCCGTAGTTCACACTGAGAAATTTCCTGACGGATATTTTGTTTTAATTCTTCCAGGGTATGTGGGTTTGTCTTTTACACTTAGTTTTAAGTTACCCCGGATAGGTATTTCATGAACAATATTACCGGCTGCACTGTGTTTTTCCACTGGGCATGTGGAAATATGATAAAAACATAACGCACTGCATCTATAAATAAAGTCACGCTGTGGTGATTTTGTTGTGCAGTGTGAAGTGCAGTTTTGAGTTGACGGTGATGTGATGTAGTTCAGTTATTACGAGTTATTTATTATTTTGCCCTGTACTTAGAAAGTATATTATGCCTCAGTATATGTTTTCTACTGCACAGCGTGTATTTATTTATTTATGATATGATATGATATCTTTATTGAGTGTTGAGCTAATACAATACATTTGGGCATGATCAGCGTCGAGCCCTGGCTCCTTTTGCCGATTGTACCCAAGCTTCCGCATTTACAAGGCGTGTGTGTTGAGTTAGCTTCATATCACTAACGTTTCTCATTTAAATTCACTATACTGCTTACTGTTCTTCTCCCCTTCCCATCTCCTTCCCTTGCTTTCTCCGCCATCTGTAATACTCCACTATCAGCGGGAAATGGGAACTATTAGATGCAATTTAGAGAATGTTTATTTGTACCCCATACTGATCGACCATAACAACACTTGCTTGTTCATACTAAGAAATGTACCTCTCCCTCCTAGCCCTCTCGTATTTACCGTCCTTTATATCTAAATCATTCACTTCACGATTTCATAAAATCTATCACTTGCTTAGCAATACCTTGTCTTTACTTTGCCTAATTTGTTCCCTTCTATACATTCTATAGTCACTCTCCCTCCCTATTCTATTTACTTCATTATTACTGCTTCTGTTTTCCCATACTTCTCACAGAGCCTGCACTATTTCTATATGTATGGCACACTTTCCTACTCCATAAATCTATTTCTGTTGGCTCCTTTAACGGTCCCGCTTTGTTTCTGTCCAAAATCCGTAGACTCCCATTAGGTGTCAACACAATGCTTTCTTCTTCCACCAATTCGCCACTCTGAAACCACGCCTCTGCCCTGCCCGCAATCAAATCACGTGTCGATTGAACTCCCTCCCTCCTCGATGATGCCACTTTCCTAGCTTTGCCAGCTGTTGTCCATACATCACTCTGATCTGACGTCACTGCCTCGGCTCCTAATCCCCTCTCTAACTCAGCCATCTTCTTCCCGCCAGCCCCACGTAGCAGTGACGTAACTTCCATTTTCCTTGTTTCGCCAGCTGATGCCCTTGCGTCACTTTGATCTGACGTTCTGACTGTGTCCTGGCCACGCCTACTCTCTAACACCGTCATCTTCTTTCTGCCAGCCCCACGTGCCGGTGATGTAACTTCCATATGTCAATCCTTATCCTCTGGTCTCCAATCGCTCTTTGGACTTCCTCTGCATTCCTTCTCTCTGGTCTCGGATGTATTTTGTTGAATCATATCCTGCTTCTGCGATCTGCTGTTCCTTGTGTCACTTTCGTATCCCATCACCATACGCCCATCGACCCATAATCGTAGATTCTTTATGAAGGCCTGTTTCCCTTCCATTCTTGCCAGCATCATTTGTTGTATTAAATCCTTCTTCAAAGCCCGTTGTTCCACCGATAGATCTCTATTTATAAAGATATTTGTTCCTTTTAATAACTTTGATTTCTTCAATACTTCATAAACAAACTGCACTGATGTAAATCTTGCAACTATCATTCTGGCTCCTCTTGATATCCCCACTCTAAAAGCTTCTCTAATCTCCCAGCCCTGAAGCTTCAACCCAAGCTTTCCTTCTATAATCTCTCTGACCTCATCTACAGGCCATACTCCATTCCTTTCTTTCACTCCTGCTATAACCAAATTAAATCTTCGGTGTCTCTCTTCCAGCAGCTCAACTCTTCTTTTAACTTTCTGTACCTCATTTCGTATATCTTGCATGTCATTTTTAATCTCTCCCATAATATCTATTAGTTCCTTTTCCATTCCATTGAGTTTATTTCCTAATCTCTCATCCATATCTTTAATGTATGCAAATGTTTGTTCCACGACGTTTCGATCCCCATTTGGCCCAGGGTTGATTTCAACTCCACCAATTACCAATAGTATACCTATTACACATGTGAGAAGAAACATGTTTACCATCTCTTCTACACCTTTGTTTGTTTTAAAATCCTTCCATTTTAATTTATTAAATGCTCCAATTCTTGCTCTGTGCACCTCAATACCAATTCCCATGGTTACTTAAGCCCTTCTTTCTTCCACTCCAGGAGCTTCCTCCTCACACATCCACTCTCTTCCACTGCTTGCTTAGCACTCTATTTATGATTGGTATATGTTAACTCGGTCAGCTCGCCAAGTGAAAGTATGATTTGCAGAAAGATTTCCAGGTGTAAAAGTTCTAGGCCGTACAACAATCCATGAAGTTTACAGTGAATTCCAGGCTATAGGAAGTGTTCAGGCTAAGAAATCTAAAAGACAGCATTCAGTTGTTACTGAAGAAACAGACGACATTGGTCATCGTTTGGAAAATTCCCCCCAAAAATTCCATGATGGATAGTTTCCTAAAGAGGTGCCAAAAATGTGTGGACAATGTAGGTGGCCAGTTTCAGCATCTCCTTTCATATAGTTGGTAAGTAAAGCCTTTAAAAATAGTTTTAAAAATGGTGTATGGTTTCATCCGCACCTTTCTATGATAGCGGCAGAGGGCGAGCGCCAAGGACGTGGACAGGAAAAACACCGCGCAGGCTTTTGGCTCACTCTGTAGTAAGTACAATAAAAATAGCATATAACGAAAAGCACCAGAAAAATGTGTATTAGAAATAGAAAAAAGTAAATATTATAAAACTTTGCATGATACAGAACTAAAATTTACGAGCCTACATTGAAAGCTTTCGAGTTCAGTGAACCCCATCATGTGGGAGAACCTTGTAAACAGCATCCTACACTGTCTGAGTTACAAAATGAGCAAAAACACTTTGATCCTAAAATGAAAATACGAAAAACTACTGCAAACATTTCACCAATAGACAAAAGGAAAACAGTAAACCACCATCAAACACAGAAAATGTGATCAACCTATTGGCATGTACTTTCTCTCAAAAAGAAACTGACTTTCTCAACAAAGGCTTGAAAATGTGTGTAGATTTTTCCAACAGAGTAAAGGACTACATAGTTGATATAGGAGTAGCTAGTTTTGATTTTCCAGAAAGTCAAAAAATAACTAAATCACAATGTGAAAACATAATTGGATAAAATAGCCACATCTGAACACAAATACATAGGAAACAGACCAATTTTAAAATCCTTAAATAGCAAACTAGCAGTGCATACTAAGGTAGATAGCAACCAAACAGTGGTAATGGATAAAATGAATTATATAAGTAGGATGGAAAACCTACTAAGCAAAGATGAATACAGTAGAATCTCGTTAGTACGTTTTTGCAGGGACCTAAGGATTTGGACGTCATAGGCGGGAAAACGTGTTAACGAAAATGCAAAATCTGCAATTTAAGAACATAGGTAATAAAAATCTAATAATTACTACGTCTCCATGGGCAATTTAAATCGATTTTTAGTACAATTTCATACTGAATACGATCCACGTTTCCATGTTAAATTCAATATGTTTAAATGGATTTGGATACACAAAGCCTGAGAATAAATAATTCAAGCTTTTATTTTGGTCAACTTGGATTTTTTAGGTTATGAATGTTTTTGAGAAAATAAATTGCGAACTGTGGAAGCGGCAATAGTGGTTTTGCTGTGTGTTTTATTGCGCACGTGATAACAATTTCTGCTAAAAAAAAAAAAATTATGAGCATGCATCGTGTTACGAGTACAATAGACGATATCATCTTTGGTGTATACAAGACGATTTGAATACGGAGGTGTTTCCATGCAACAGATTTCGTTCCGGTCCTCTTCTGATCCTATTTTCCAAGAGAAAAGTTTTGTTTTAGTATTTTTCCCTTCTTTAAAAGCAGTTTCAATCAATTTAGGTTTGCTAACAATCGTGTTTAAGGTTGACGGAGAAATGTTTAACTTCCGCACTATATCGACATGTTTTATATTTGGATTGTGATTACATCAAGGATTTCCAGTTTTTCACTGTTGGTTATTTACCTACTACACTTTATTTTTTTCATTGTAAATGAAAAGTTAAAATACAATCTACGGTTGTTTGGTCATCACTCAACATTAGAAACTATCGTTAGCATTTACCGCGTTTACCACGCCAAGGTAAAGCATTCTCTATCCCGCCCACAGAAATCGTGTCACACAAATATTTAAATGCATGTATGTGATTGGCTGCCGATATCCACCCCGTGACCAAGGATTGACCAAAGTAGCAAATGAGGACGTCAAACTATGAACGTGTTAAACGCCTACTCCCACTGTACCGATCAAGGATTGGCCAAAACAGCGAATGAGAACGTCAAACTTCAAACGTAGTAAGCGGGACCGGGAAAATGCACTAAGCAAACATTATTTATTATATTTGGTGATTTGGTACCGGGACTTTTATAATTCAACGTAATACACGGGAAAACGTGTTACTGAGGAACGTGCTAACGAGATTCCACTGTATATACATATCAATAGCCCTCGTAAGCAAGCCTGCAAATGTTAAACTCCATTCTGAAAGAGTCAGCATCATAGCAAGCAAAGAGAAGCCCAGGATTAAAGTAGACAACCATACCCTACATAAAATATATGGTCTTCCTTGTACAAGAACCAATAGTGAAAAACATTGGTACTCCCACCTATCAATTGGCAAAATGGGTTACTCATCGCTTCAATTCCTTCTCCAAATTTGAGTCTGAGCACCAGTAATTCATACAAATTAATAGACCACCTGAAACACATATTGAGTCCAAACAATGCTATAGTATTCCTTTGACATCACCTCCTTATTTTCACACACCCCAACTAACAAACTCTCCTCTCCCAGGCCTTAAAAATGGCTACAGTCTAATGACATACCCTCAGAAGCAATAGAAGACTATACCAAACTCACCAAATTTTGCATTAGCGAGAACTTTTTCAGTTTTATGTGCAGAATTTACCAACAAAGGTCTGGTTTAGTTATGGGCAATCCACTCTCTCCCTTCCTCACAGATCTGTTTATGAGCTCATTGGAAATTCATGTAACCAAAGCTTTCCCCAACACCTTCAAAAGTATGGTTTTTATATGTAGACAGTATTGCTGCAATAGTGTCTAAAAATTGTACAAGATGTCTTAAAACGTTAAACTTACAAGGCCAAGATATCAACTTCACTTTAAAGACTGAAAAAGAGGAATACTTGCCTTTTCTGGATATTAAAATAGTAAGAAATGAAGACAGACTCTACTTTGGGATAGTACACAGGTTAGTCAACTTTCCATTATGCAAAGAAGAATACAAGAAATACCAGCAGATCATTAAAATAGTACTTGTTAATGGATTTAACTCACAAATGATAAGACAGAACAGTAAACAGGCTCAGAACAAACAAGGAAATTGAAGTAGATTATTTTTGTTAGTTGGAAGATGCTTCATGTTTATCTGCGCCACGTATGGGAGCCAATTTGTCGCGGTATCATCGTGTTATCTATTGTTGAGCACCTGTTATTGTTTTATTATTTTGCATTTTGGGTTCTTTGTGCTCCGGCTAGCTATTTTATTACTCAGTCGAGCATATCTCTTAAACAGGGCGTGTAAACGGAAAGGATTTGTTACTGAAAGATAACACTGATAAAAGAATTTGTTTTTACACTTTTATTACCGTCACAATTAATTAATTTCACATATTGACTCATGATACACGCCCGACTGAAACTGTTATATTTTCTAATATCACTATAATCACTTATTTGCTGCACATTATTAATTCGCGTATTTCACATTTATAACTAACTTTACGACGCGAGAGATTTTTTTTTAGAACTGCGCGACGTTTAACGCGTGATTGATTCTCTTAAACTGTGCGATGTGTAACCCACGAATACTTCTGTTGAACTGAGCGATGTATAACCTTTGTATGATTCTGTTGAACTGAACGATGTTTGCCTTGTGAATTATTGTGTCAAACTGCGCGTTACCCGTCTCTGGCACGGAATTTATACTCCCTCACCCCAATATGCCTAAACATTATAACCGAGCTGCTATTGGTTAATAAAATGCGCCAACATTAGCGTCTATTTTTATATCCAATCAAAATTACGAACACATATGCTCTAGGGAAGAAATTCCCTCCATTTCTAAGAAAAGCACGCTAATCTGACGTCATTTGTTTGTCTCTTCTAATTAATAATCAACTCACCCCCTCGCTTATTGTTGCCCGCTCTTATTGTCAGTTTCAGTGAGGTCGTGTAAACTTATTTCCTAACGATGCTTATAATTAACAAACATCTCAAATCATTGTCATACAATAATGCTTATCTACACTACAATCACTCTGGCATTCAGTGTTGTGATATAAAATACTGCGTTAAAATTAAAAAATACCATTATCCTAACACCCTTGGAAGTGAGAAAGAAAACTAAAAAATTCTCATTCCACTCACTTCTACACAACAGGTTCCAAAAGGTATTTTCAAAACACAACTTAATCCTAGCCCTTCAAAACAAATACAACTTGAAAAATCTGTTGAGAGCACCTCCCAAAGATTAGGTACCAAAACGTTCAAACCTGGGATTTACAGGATAAACTGACAGGAACGTAATAGGGTATGCATGAGAAAAACCAAGCACAGCATACACCTCCACACCAAAGAACATATCTGGAACATAAAATATAAACAGACAGACAAATCAACAGTTGCAGACACTTTTGGGAAACCAACCACAAAATAGACACAAATTCCAAATTGTTAAAAGAAGTAAACCATCCTCTAGAACTAACCGTATGGAAAAATATTTTTATCCACAGCACGAACACTAAGTTATGAACTTTGAAATCCTGCCTCCAGACATATATACCATCTATCAGAGACCAGAATAAAGGCCAAAGCAAAGGCTTTTGAAACATGTCCCGTATAATAACAGTAACCAAAGCGTGTCCTAAATTCAACTCCTAATGCTCAAGTAATACGAGGCATGTCCATAAAATAAGGTCTCCAATTTTTTTTCACATAAAAAATGCATTTATTGGCAATGAATGTTACATTGATGGAAAGGCCGGACTTTCAGCTATTTTTCAACGTAATCACCATTGCAATCGATGCACATTTGCATGTGCTGTGGCATTTTTTGTATACCATTGTCATAGAACTCTTCTGCCATGTTGCGCAGGTAGCGCTTGACCTCGCTTTTTAACTCGTTGGTCTGGAAATGCATTCCACCCAGCTGTGACTTCAACTCAGGAAACAGATGATAATCACTAGGTGCTAAGTTTGGGCTGTAGGAGGGTTGGGTGAGGATGTCCCATTCAAGTTGGACTAGGAGGTAGGCTGTTGCATGGGCAGTATGGGGACGAGCATTGTTGTGATGAAAACACACTCCCTTCATCAGCATTCCCCCCTTCAATTTTTAATGGCACGATGCAGTTTTTTAAAGCCTCAGTAGTGAGCAGCGTTTATTGTTGTGCCAGTGGGCATAAACTCGCACAACAATACACCTTTTCAGTCCCAGAACAACACACTGGCCATTACTTTGTTGGCAGATAATGTTTGTTGAACTTTCGTGGCTTCGGTGAATTCGAATGCCGCCACTGACGAGACTTTACCTTAGTTTCAGGTATCATGTAGTGTACCTAGGTTTTGTCGCCAATGACGATTGAATCCAAAATTCCTTGCCCTATTCCAGGAATCTGCAGGCTGCTTCAACACGCCATTTATGGTCATCAGTGAGCATTTTGGGTACCCACTTCCACACACCTTGCGATAATGCAAATGTTCGGTCAAAATCTTGTCAATCATACTCTTACTGACTTCAAGGATCTGTTCACTTAGCTCACAAACTGTCATATGCCGATCTTTCTCCACTTTTGCAATTGTTTCGGCCGAAACCAAAAGCCGACCAGAACTGTTCATCTGTACGTCCGTCCTTGAACTCTCTAACCCACATTGGCACATTTTTGACATTCATACACTGTGGACCATAAACCTCGCATAACTGACAATGAATGTCAATGGAGGTTGTGCCTTTGGCACTCAAGAAACGGATCACTGCACGCAACTCACACCTGGCAGGAGAAGCAAGGGGCAATTCCATCGCGAACGGCTGCCCAGCCAAGACTGAGGATCACAGCAGGCTCAATTTGGTGGGGATTTGAAGGGGGAGAGCCAAGCTATACACCAGTATTGCTGGATTTTGCATAAAAACATTCCTCGCAGCTCTAGCGCCTTGGAGACCTTATTTTACAGACACACCTCATATTCTGAGTTGTTAAGTACTGGCTCAACAATGAAAGCCACAAAATTTGGTGTCGTCAGTGCTTCATTATAACATTTTTCAAATATCTTAATTTTTGTGTTATTTAGTTCCAGATTTCTTTAACATTCCTCCAAGTCATAGTTCTGTTTTTCCACACTTTCAATACTTGGCAGAGTGATTTCTCTGGGTTAAATTCAAGAGCCAGTGCAAAGATCTTGCATTATGCTTTATTTGAAGTTCACTAACATTTCTGTTAACGATCACAATGTGCTCATTATGCACATTTGACCACCCATTCAAGCTCATACAAACTGTATTCTCAAATAAATCCTGGAAACATTTCATCTTCTCATTTAGATAAATTCCTTCAAGAAAGGATCCAGCTATTGTAGCAGATGATACAGGTGTATAGCTGGTTGCAACATACTTAAGAGTCTTCTGAATGAATAATGCAATGGAGGGAACGGTTTGTAGCGTAGCAGAATTTTGCACCCTGTTTATATATATTCCTCTTTATTTTTGACTAGTTTGGATGACAAAGGGACTAAGCTAACTTTGCTGACTTTCAGAGATGGTCCTTCAGTAGATAACTAAGTCAAAACTATTTATCTCTTTTGCTTTGATGCTGAAGATGAAACAGCCATATCGTCTCTGAATTTGTCAGATGTTGCAGTATCCTCATTCTTTTCTTATCTTTTTTGCTGTAACATTTCTAAGTGTGTAACTTCAATGTAGCAAATAATACCAGCATTTTTAAACCGCATGATCTACATTTAGCTTTCATATCTTTACAACTTGAGGTGGAAACTTTTTAAACTTTGCCCATACTGGATCAAGGTTTCAGTATGAATTACTCATTTTAAGCTAAGAGAGCTTTCTTGCTACACTTCTACTAAGTACAATACAATACACTCAATAAAGCGACTCTCCTGTAATAAAATTACTACTATAGGTTACAACAGATAACCAAACAGTGGCAGGAAACAAATTAAACAAACAAACTGTCTGGGGAACAACTTGAGTCAATTGGGGAATTTATTGTCCCACCAGTATGTTGTCACAGTAGCTCAATGGTTAGAGCAACCGCATGGAAAGAGGAAGAACCGTGTTCAAATCCCGGCTGTGGCATTGAATTTTTCAGTTGACTCTATATTAAAATATTAAAAATAAAAAAACTGTAGCTTGAATTTGAACAATAATGGACAAGCATTAAGAGGACAATGCAGGATCAAGCTGATTTTAGTGTTGCTTTTATATCAATTTGAAGAACAGTGGACTACAGGTAACAAGACAAGAATAAGAAAGTCCACTGATTTTAATTATATTATTATATAAACAGTTCTGATTTAAATCATTGTACCCTTGCTGTTAGACAACATATTTCAACAAATTATATCTTAATATCAACAGAAACTGCAACTCTGCTCACATTATTGTATTATGCATGGAGATGCTTCTCTTTCTCTCTGTCCGACTTACATGACGTGAATGTTTCAAAAACCAGTTATAAAACAGTTTTTTTTGGGGTGTTAATAAAAATTAAAACATAAGTAAAGGTTTTAACAGTAAACAAACTTGTACTTCTTCCTTATGCTTGTAGCACACTTGAAACTATGTATACTGTAAGTTTGGCAACCAGCTTAGGTAAATAAATAACAGTAACAAAAACTTTGTATAATTTCTTAAATATTCAGCCTATCAAATTTTTGTAAATAACAAAGCTTATCAGAAACATTATGCTCGCAAACATTTGTTGCATAGCTTTTTCAATAAACCAATAATGAGAAGATATTCTAATTCTATACTCCTTCTTTAGGGAAAGTAATATGTAAGTATGAATTATCGTCCAAAATTAAAAACTACCAGAAGAATTTCAATTACAGTTGTATTACATGTGTAGGATATGAATTGTATTTAAATAGCATTAGCACATGTTGGTAGAAAATAACTTAGCACTTCACTTATAAGATGCAAGTGCTGGTACTTTTGTGGAGCAGAAACTCAAATGTTTTTATAACACAATGTCTGCTGGAGTGAAAACATAGAAAGATTGAATATAACTATGAACAATTCTGCCTCCTTGATGCCCTCAATCTTAAATGCAATATGGGAAAAACAAAAATGATGCAATTCAACACCATAAACAAAAATATTTCTAATATGAGTTTGCAAATCCAGGGTAATACTGTAGAGGAAGTAAAATCACATAAATTTTTAGGCATAGTTGTGGATAATCAACTGAAATGGGTGGAACACATTAATCGTACCTGCAGTGCCATCAGCAAATCAATTTTTCTATTAAGGTATTTTCAGATGTATGGGGATTTGCATATTTTGAAACTCATTTATTTTGGTTGTATTTATTCACACCTAGTGTATGGAATAGAAATTTGGGGCTGTTCTGCAAAAACACACATGGATAAAATATTTATTCTTCAAAAAAAGTGCATCCGACTTATATTTAAATTAAAACCGAGAGACCCATGCAGGGAGATATTTATCAATAATAAAATATTTACCATTTATTCTCTGTATGTTTATAAGACTATACTGTATATAATTGATAAACAGAACTTAACAAGAAATTATCAACTACATGAATATAACACAATGAGCAACTCTGATTTCCACAGGCATAATTTAAACAGAGGTATTACTGAGAAAGATGTTAGCTTAAGAGGAATAAAGCTTTTTAATAGATTACCATCACAATTAAAAACTGTTGCAAATACATCAAAAATACAATTTTAACATAAATTAAAAGAGTATCTAATAAATAAGGGTCTGTATGATTTAAATGAGCTATGAATGTATAAATAGTAGAAATCTGTAGTTGTAAATAATTTAGAAATAAGACTGACTTGTCCAAAATCGATGTAAAGTTGATAACTGGATGCAAATAAATTACATTACATTACAATTTCTTTGTGGAATAGAGCCTTGTGGTGTTAACACAAACAGTATATCAGTTTGTCAGAGCGAACTCCAAAAAAAAGCAGCCTCTACTGTATATCATAAGTACATCTTTCATGGAAAAGTCTGAATGAAAACAGTCCATAACACAGCCAGTCACATTCATCTTGAATGTTTGCCATCTTTTACACACTTTTGTAAAAAGAGAACAAAACTACACGTGATTACCCAAATGCTTAGCTAACATTAAGGGTGGATTGCAGAAACGATAGTGTATTTAGGCTTTGGAGATTTCTAGCTAAACAAAGTTTATATTAGATAAATATTTCTATTGCTTAAATAGTGTTCAGCCAGTGTTTAAATACTTATTCTTTAAATCAAAGTATAACTAGGAAAATTAAGCATTGTGTATCTTTCATTAGACTATTTATTTCCACCAATCAAAACGCTGCATTAACATTTGGCATACCAAGCTAAAAAAATAACATAGAAAACCAAGAGGGTTACCACAGTACCCCAAAGCAAAATGTATTTTTAGACATGGTAAATGTACAGAAACAAAAGTAATATTATATAACAACAATGTAACGAACTGGATATGTGTCTTAATTCAAAGTTTGACTTCAATTGATAATTATATTATTTTCTGTAAAAAGTTTTTCAATCAATGCAATTTTTGTACTCTTTTTCTGTCCTCATAACTACATTTTCACTACACACAAAAGAGTAGCATTTGCCCCATTTTGTTTTGCACTTCTGATCTCTTCCCATATCATACCAATTTTGCTGATGTATGTAGGCCTCTGCAACATTTCAATTTCACCAATTACTCATTTTTTGCCACTTCCTTTAATAACATCTTCAACTGTGTCAATTTCTTCCATGTAGTCTTCTGTTTCAGAATACACAGAATCCACATAATCATCTCCTGGGTCTGATTCTGCTTCTGCTTCTATTATCTGCATAACTTCTGCTTTACCTTCTTTTCATTATCTAAATCATATTTGTTTCTGCAATTATAGCTTTTGAAACATTTTCGTTTCATAACACAAACTTACTACAGCAATAATTGAATAAAATGACTAACAGGGAAACATTCAAAATAATTACACACAACAACTCATTAAAATTTAAAACATTCAATTCACACTTGTACCATCATAACTCTCGATAATGTGCATGTATACATGTATGCTTTCTTGTTACACAGATTCCCAAGCGGGGTACCAGAGAACTCCAATTTATATTTATTTCAATTATTATTTATCATATAGATAAACGTATTTGAAAACTCAGCAATGGTAGCATTTAATGGGGTGGGGGGGGGATTAACAATGTCACATAACCTACAAAAGATATACTATTTCTAAAAGCTACAAATGCTAAAATAGTTATGTTGGGGTTCTGCAGTGCCCCGCTTGGTATGCGGAAGGTTAATATGAACTGTGTCAAGCTTGGACAAAGGTTTGGCTTCTACAGTATTTATGTCTAAATGTGTAGTAAACATATAAATTGAAGAAAAGACACTTGACACAGTCAAGTGCAGCATCAGAGAGTAAGCACTGCAATAGCAACATGGCAGAAATTAACAACAGCTTTCAACAATAATTTTCCACATAATCCATGATGTTAGAACAGAACTTTTAAAAGTGATTTAAGGCAATGCATCTGAAAACCCAAAAACCTACTTTTGTTTTTTCTCCCTAATTGCTTTGACTTTTTATCATATACTTGGGACATAAAACATAAACACAAAACTTTAATGAGCTATGTCAAACCATTGTTAAGATATTAATTTTCACTTTCTCTACAACATACATAGTAGGTAAAGAAGGTATTGCATTCCACCCAAAAATTTGATACTGAGATTTCACCATAAATACATCTTTTGAGGCCCCTAAATCCAAAAAAGAATTTTTAGAAAAAGGTCTGCCTGTGTGTGTGTCTGTAAACAGCGTAACTCAAAAATGAAAAGTCGGATATAAACCAAACTTGATATTTAAGTTCAGCATCTTCCAAAGTTGCGACACAAAGACTTTCAAGAAAATCCACATCCCAACTATCCTTTATATGGAAGAGTTTTTGAAAATGTTGATTTTTTTAAAAAATGACTCCAGCGATTTTGATTAATTTATCACATATTTAATATATTTACATGACAAATAAAATGTGTATCTTGAATTTTCTGTTGAATAGCCTGTGAAGTCCTCTTCATTCGGAAGGAATTTTGTATAATCTTGTATAACTGGTAAGCTTTAAAGCAATAGACGAAAACGTGGCATACAAACAATGTAGATCTCTTTAAAACACACACTTTACTTAAAATAAGTTTTTCTGTGGCATAAACCATTTCTGAGATATTCGTTATTAAAGATATGAATTGTTCAATACTTTGTATTCTTTTTAAGTTCTATCGATTTTCGGTTGTTTCTCGTGATTGCATGCAAACAGTATGGAATTTTAAGGCCAGCGTATAGTGCCCAGCTGTTAAACATTTGACTATCGCTGTTCTCTTTGTATCTATAATGAAATATGTAATTTAGCTATTTCTGCAAAGGTTTATTTGGATTAAAATTGATGGAAAAATAAACTTTCGTAAAAATAATCTGTATACCTACCAATAAACGATAGAGGGTAGAGAAAGTCATGTGAATATAACACATCAGAATTTTTTATTAGCAATCACTATTTGATATGCTCCTTGGACTTCACAGTTTATGTATAGCTTCCAAATTTTTAATTTCATCTTAGTATACAAACTTTAAAAAATTTGTTGTGCAGGCGTTTCTTAATATTAATTAGTTTAAGAGAAAAAAAAATGTTTTTATATACGTATTGAATTTTTCAACTGTTTTATTGTAGTTATGAACAGTTTAATATTATTTTTACTTTCTCTACTACGTATAGTAAGTAGGGGAACACCAAACTTGGTATTTAGGTTCAGTATCTTCCAGAGATGTGACATGAACGTTTTCAAGAAAATCTCCCCACCCCAGATTATCCTTTACATGGAACATTTTTCGAAAATTTTAATTTTCTCAAAAATGGCTAACGATTTTGATTAAAATATCATATATTTAAGATACTTTCATGACAAATAAAATCTATATCTTGAATTTTCTGGGAATGTCTCCAAAAGTATAAATTACATGAGGTCCGACGGGACGAGCTTAACAAAATTCTAAAAACACCTAAAGGTCCCTAAAAATATTCCTAACTCATTATGTGGGATAAAGGAAGAATCTATCTACTACAGAAATTCACATAAGATCACTTGGATGGTAAATGTATTTTACAATAAAAAGGAATTACAATACCTCCTTGCCTGTCGGTGGGGACGCCATGCTGTACGCACGAACAAGCTGCACACACACACTCCTTGTTGCAAGCAGAACCTCGACTCGACTGACTAACCCATGCTACACTAGCGTCAGGCATGCTACACTAGGAACCAGTTTCTATCCCCACTACTATTGCAACATATCCGATCTGGGCCGCCAGGTCACATATGCAATAATGCCAATTATATTACAAATGTCACATCTCCCCCTGGCTACCCAGATCGACGTCCCTGTCGAAACAAGAAGGATTTTTTTTTTGTTTTTGCGTAGACAAAGAATTACAGAGAAAAGAAGAAGAAGAAAAAAAATATATGACATACTTTACAAAATTAGATACAGCAAACAATATCTGGGCATTCAGAAAGTTAGGATGGAGCAGAAATGTCTCTCAATGAAGAAGTTACAATTATATTGTGAACATGTGAAGCTAATTCAAACATTATGGAGTCTCGAGTGCCACCGACGATTTATTTCAAGATGTATTGCCTAGTTACGAGTACCCCGCACACGCACACTACACCGTACTGGCACTGTTACATACGCACTACACTGTACCAAGTCTCGACGTAACTGTTTGTGGGTATAATTTCCACATCACCCACAACAACGAAATTTCAGCTGCAGAGTCTTTCCTGTTTTGCAAGTCGCTGAAGATGTGGGGAGCAATCATTGACTTGGACTGCCCCCCGAGATAATGGCTCCTTATACCACTGCAGTGTAGTGGACTAAAGACAGCTCTCCTTTGGTGTATCTGCAACCTCTGGCGTGTCTGTAGAGCGGGGTTACTCCTCTGGACACTCGAGCTCCGCAACCAGCAAAACCACTATAACATGAATCACAAATGAATAGAACTTGTGCTCCCAGAAGATCATCATACATAAAAGAAGCAAGTAGTATGTCATTTACACTAATGTGAATTGAAAATGCCACAAAGTTGGCCAAAGTTTACAAGCAGTCAATTTTAGTGTTTAGCAAAGAAAAAAAAATGACTACACATTGACATAAAAACTGAATTTTTCAAGGGGTTACCATCCAAAATTTGACAAGAACTGCTTTAGAATCCAAGTAAGGAGACATGAAAGGGCCAGAATACATAAATATTATATCAATTACATCCATTGTTTACACAAAATAACACAACACAAATATAGTAAATTATTTGGGATCCCAATATTATATTTGACCAGCTGGTACAACTAATAAAGAAAAGGAATAAGTGCACTTATAATACATTCATACATGACAATGAAATGAAATCATTCATACTGACCATGGCCCAAATAATACACAACACTCACTTGAATAACTACCCAAAACTACTATGAGCATTGCTACATACTTCAAAAATAAACCCACATTACATGCGTCAAACTACACCTCATTACATACTTTCAACTACAAAAACTCATGCTTTACTGTCAATAACATAAATTCTCCTCCACATTACTATCTTATCCACCTCATTATGATCATTATTATCATCATTTCAATCATCATCATCATCATCTTAGTTTTCAACTTTACCGTACACAGTAATTACTGAGAAAATAAAATATCTTCACTGACGTGTCTCATTCAACTAGCTGCAAAAATCAAAAATACCTGACATAGGCATAAACTAAAGAAATCACATTAACATTTCAGGAATGACACAAATAACATAGCATTATACTGTTGCATCCACATCTACCGAATCAAAATTAAGCTGGAAAATAGATGGTATTAAAACTCGTTATATAAGATGGTACTAAACTTGTTGCATAAACACAAAAAAAAAATTATTCTCATTGCATTCACTTCATTGTATTTACTCTCTTGTGTGAATACATCACACACACTATACTGGGCACGTTGCAGCAACTCCAATAAGCAAAAATCTCTCAACACATCGAATTTCCAGGTACATGTTAGCCCTCCTGAAAACTCAAACATTCACACTTCAACCATCGGGGTTACACTTCGGCACTCCCACCGAGGCTGACATTAACTCATCTCATCTCTCTCACTACCACCATCGGGGTTACTCTTTGGCACTTCCACCGAGGCAAATCTTCCATATACTACTCACATAACCTCACAAACACACACACACACAATTCATGCAACAATTTTCTGCAAAGAAAAAGATCACAGCATCGTAATGAAACCCAAAATCAAACCAAACGAATGCAACAGAACAAAGCACATCATTACCAAAACAATACTGTCACATAACATTCCTGAAAATCAAAGCTTAATTAAGCACACAGTACACATCAAACACATACACTGCAGCATAACATGACAAACCAAATAATTTCCAATGCCCAAAACAGAATTCAAAATTTTGGTTACACAACATGGTGATAAACTTTCAATTTAGCAGAGACATACATAGCACACATTATTCCTGAAAAGCAAAGCTTAATTAAGCATTAGTCAGTGAAACAACAATAAAAATGTAGCATACCGGTCTGATTTGTGAAACTTTTTCAATTGTTCAAACTTTGGCACACACAATGTTCACATACTTACAGGTTTGTTTGTTTTTTTCTTTTTACCACAAAATGGTGCAACTTTCCAAAATCTGGTAACACACATATAGCTGATCCATCAACATCCAAGTCCTACTGGTCCATATTGGCTGGTCCATATTGGAGGCACATTAAACCTATTTAGGTGAAGATACTGGCACAGCTGGTGGTAGCTGAAACTTTTACTTAAATTAGTCATTTTGAAATATTTTCCCCAAAAAAAATTCATTGCGTAACTAGATAAACCAAACATGGCAACGGTGAAGCAAAATTATTATTTATTTATTTATTTATTTATTTATTTGTGCTAGCAATCTTCCCTAGAATATGGCTATACATCAGCCCAAGCTGTTATCTTGCCATATTCTACCCATATTACACTCTTATTATAACATAAAAATGATGATAATAATAATAATAATAATAATAAAAATAATAGTAATGGTACCAAAATAATAATCTTATAGTAATAATATATAATAATAATAATAATAATAATAAATTATTATTAGTACTACCGCTATGCGTACCACGACGAGCGTACGATGCACAAATATGAATTTTCAATATATATGCTCTTCTTGAGTTTTTTGTTTTATTATTTTAAACAGATGTGCCTCACTTTTTATACACACGCAACACGCAAACTGTAAAATATTTGCTTCACATTCTAGTTGTTAACAAATTACAAGATCACACAATCAATAACGCAATGTTACGTATACCAGCTAACACATGCAACTATATTATCAAAGTTCCAAAATATCAGTACATTTTCCAGAATTCACAAAAATAATAAATTTAGAAGGGACAGTACAAACAATTTATCATAGAAACCAAATTTAGCAGGAGTGAAGCCATGGTAAGGGGAAAAATGGAGCCAAAAGTTTTACCGACACGCCACCGACAGACAATGCAAAAATTTTAAAAGTGAGCTGGAAATTAAGATACAGACATGAGACTTTTAAGAAACTACTTCAAGATGATTTTAAAATATAAAGCCACAAATTATGAAACAAAACCCTTACCATTAAGCCAACAAAAAAAATTTACAGGTTCTAACGAACACGTGGAGGACGAAACACGCTACATTTCAGAAAAAAAAAACAATTACCCGGCGCCTCCACCAATTGTCGTAACCTCTTTACATATTCTAGCTCAATGGGGGGGTAGAGCAATAGGTACCGTGAACAGGATCGAACATTCTATCACAAATTACACGAGGTCCGACGGGGCGAGCTTAACAAAATTCTAAAAACACCTAAAGGTCCCTAAAAATATTCCTAACTCATTATGTGGGATAAAGCAAGAATCTATCTACTACAGAAATTCACATAAGATCACTTAGATGGTAAATGTATTTTACAATAAAAAGGAATTACAATACCTCCTTGCCTGTCGGTGGGGATGCCATGCTGTACGCACAAACAAGCTGCACACACACACTCCTTGTTGCAAGCAGAACCTTGACTCGACTGACTAACCCACGCTACACTAGCATCAGGCACGCTACACTAGGAACCGGTTTCTATCCACCACTACTATTGCAACATATCTGATCTGGGCCGCCAGGTCACATATGCAATAATGCCAATTATATTACAAATGTCAGAGTATTTAGGTTTAGTATCTTCCGGAGATGCGACATGAGCGTTTTCAAGAAAATCTCCCCACCCCAGATTATCCTTTACATGGAACATTTTTCGAAAATTTTAATTTTCTCAAAAATGGCTCTAACGATTTTGATTAAAATGTCATATATTTAAGATACTTTCATGACAAATAAAATCTATATCTTGAATTTTCTGGGAATGTCTCCAAAAGTATACTTCATTGTGAATGACTTTTGCATAACTGGTAAACCATAAGAGATAGACAATACTACTCAAAAATGTAATCGCATTAAAATACACAATTTATGTCATATACATTTTTTTGTTGAGTGAACCATTTTCAAGATATTGCTTGTTATTCCCTTAAATTTTCCAATACTTATTACTTTTTCTCAAATGGGAATTCGTTATTCTTTTTTTTTTTTTTTTTGTCCTGGTAATGTAAAGAGCTACTCCACATAGCAACCAGCTCTTAACATATTTGACTATTGCTTAAAGCCTACCAATTCCCTTTGGATGTATAAGAAAATTAGCAATAAGATTAACATCTCGATATCTCAATTAACATGAAGCATATGGAGAATAAGCGTTTGTAAAAATAGTTTGCACAAGAGCAGAGAAAGTCGTGTGAGTGTAACACATCAGATTTTTTAACTAGTGCACAACAATTTTTAAATCTGCGGTTCCTGAAGCTATCCTGAAACTTTCAAGCTAATAAATGATACACTATGATCCAAGGAGCATTTTGAATAGTGAAAAATTCTGAAAAGAAGGAGTTGAGAAAAATGTAGTTCAAAATTCAATGCAGTGCTTTACCTAAATAGCAAAGGACCGATTAAAGAGCCATTTGTTGTTTTAAAATTCTTGATATTAAAGAATTAATTGTGTAGCATGAAAATACAAGTACAGGGAGATCCAATGAACTATGAACTGGCTGCTGGTGTTTTTCTGGTTCACGATGGTGGCGAGTGTTACTGTCTGTAGCTATCATAGAGTGGTGCTGATGCAACCAATTAACAATTTCCTTAACTGATTTTAAAGTTTTTACTTATCAACATTATGGAAGGCGGTGCTGAAACTGGCCACAATCGTCCATACATTTTTGGTACCCCTTTAAGAAACTATCCATTGCTTGCCATAGTTCGTGAAATGCTAGCAATTTCCTGGCTGATATTTTGTTTTAATTCTTCCGTAGTATATAGGGTTGTCTTGTACACTTTGTTTTAATTTACCCCAGAGAGGGGTTTATGTCGGGGAACAAAGAGGCCACAATTCTCTACTAATATTAATTCTGTCCTCAAAAACACTTTCAATTGTTCTCAGCAAAATATTGGCTGCATGGGCTGTGGCAGAGTCTTGTTGAAAAAATGCAAAGGTATACTAATGTTTTTCAGTAAGAACCTATGCAGTCTGTCAGGTTTCTTAAACTGAACGCTACCTGACCTAACGTTTATTGTACAGATTATGGATTGTTGTACAGCCTTGAACCTTCAAACTTGGGAATCATTCCACAATTCGTATTTGCACTTGACAAGCTGACTGTGTTAACACATACAAATCATACATAAATAACGCTGCACTATAGTAAATATATACTGAGCTATAATTGTGACTAAATACAGCACACAGTAATAATAGTTCATAAATTAAATTGAGTTTTACTTATGGACGCTATGTAATCCTATGGTTTTTAGCATCCCATTCTACATTGGGCATGAAAGACCAGAAATTTTGCTCAGAGACCTCTTTATCGGGGCTTGAGGTTTTTTTACATGCCATAAATCTACAACACCGGACCTTTGGCTTTGCTTCCCTTCTGAAGGAAGCCATGCTAAAGACTATTACGCCCAAAAAAAATTCATTACACTCCACCGGGTTTGAACCTGTGACCTCAGGAACTAGAGATTAGCATGATACCCCTAGACCACGGAGGAAGCCGAATAACTCATAACAACTACACTGCATCACAGTCAACACAATACTGCAAAATAGAGCAAAGTCAGTGTCGGTAGCATGATCTTGTTGCAGCAGTGACAGTAAACATTTATCCACACACCCAGTGGAAAAACACTGCCCAGCTGGTTCATTGGATCTCTCTGTATAATAAACATGCAAAAAAGAACAAATCAAACATTTTCACGTTTTTTTACCAAATTTCATCTGATGCATTACCTTAAAAGTAATTATCCAATCATGCTTATCCATATGCTCATACTGCTTATGGAAAACCTCAGAATCTTTTAAAGTAACTTTTAATATGAAGGCCAGTGGCCTTTGTGTGCAGTGAAACGATAACACCCACTAGAAATCTTCCAACCAGTCAGATTTATTATGCTGGTTTGCTTGTGTGATATGGTTGGTCCCATCTTACATGTTTTAAAGCACTCTAATTGTTGTTATAATTAAGGTTTCCAAAATGTTTGTTATGTTTTGTACTACAAACAAATGATGGCAATAGATGTGACTTTTAAGGCAAGTTAACTGAGCAGTAATTATAATAAGTAATGCATATATAATATTATTGCAAACAGAACTTTACTATTATTAATTCAGTAATGGTGATGTGAAGTAGTAGGTTAGTAAATTGTTAGTGAAATTTTAAAAGACTACACTACTTACTTATAATTTATGAAAGACATATTTCAGGAACTAATAGCTCCCATCACCAGTTTTGAGTCAAGTGTCAGTGTTCCTCTCTGGTGGTGGCAGGATGAACTTTTGCATCATGATGTTGCTGGGTGGGGTTTCAAAATTGAAAATTTGGTTCTTGTTATTCAAGATGTATATATTTTCCCAGACTGAAAGTTCCATTTTTCCTTTGTGTTTTTGAGAAGTTTTGGGTTTCTATTGGGATTATGGTTTTCCTTCCAAAAATGTCAAGCCACTGCTGATTGATCTTTTTTCTTTAAATTTATGTTTCTGGTATGCTCCTTTGCTCTTGACTTTACGATTTGTTTAGTTTTCCTGATGATGATCTTTTTGCAATTGTTGCAACTTATTTGATAAATTCCTTACCTGTCCTCCTGTGGGATCTCATATTTTAATTTGAAATTTAGTCCATTTTTACTTTCTCTACTACGTATAGTAAGTAGGGGAAGTATTGTATTCCACCCAAAAATTCGATACCGAGATTTCACCGGAAATACATGTTTTGAGACCCCCTGAATCCAAAAAAAAGCATTTTTAGAAACATGTCTGTGTGTCTGTGAACAGCATAACTCAGATACGAACAGTCGGATAAACACCAAACTTGGTATTTAGGTTCAGTGTCTTCCAGCGATGTGACACGAAGGTTTTCAAGAAAATCCCCCCACCCCAGACTACCCTTAACATGGAACATTTTTCGAAAATTTTAATTTTCTCAAAAATGGCTCTAATGATTTTGATTAAAATATCATATGTTTAAGATATTTTCATGACAAATGAAATGTATATCTCAAATTTTCTGGAAATGTCTCCAAAAGTGTTCTTCATTGTGAATGAGTTTTGCATAACTGGTAAACCATAAGAGATAGACAAAATTTTACTGCACAAAAAATGTAGATCGCGTTAAAATACACAATTTATGTTGTATACATTTTTTTTGTAGAGTGAATCATTTTCAAGATATTGCTTGTTATTCCCTTAAATTTTTCAATACTTATACTTTTTCTCAAATGGGAATTCATTATTCATTTTTTTATGTCCTGGACATGCAAAGAGATTGGAATGCGCCACATAGCAACCAGCTCTTAAAAGATTTGACTATCGCTTATAACCTACCATATTCCCCTTGCATCTACAAGAAAATTAGCAATAAGATTAACATCTCGATTAACATGAAGTATATGGAGAATAAGTGTTTGTAAAAATAGTTTGTACAAGAGTAGAGAAAGTCATGTGAGTGTAACACATCAGATTATTTATGGGGGCCAAGATGATTACTGTTCAAAGATATTTGGGAATTTGTAGAAAGCCAAAGGGCAGAATATGAATTTTTTCAACTTCTGGATTACTTCTTTACTTGAGATGAGTATGCTTGTGTCTTGATAGGTAAGTGGTGTAGTGTTGGAAAATTTGACTAAAAATTTACCGATCTATAAGAACATCATTAATTCATGCATGCGTAGTTGAGTGTTGGTGGATTATCTCTTTTTTCCTGCACATCCATCAACTTTCACTACACAATACGATTGTAATAATGTTGCTATTGTGAATAACACAAAATTCTTGAAGTGTGCAGTCTTCAACCATGTGAAATGCTTCATTTCCTTTAATTATTTTGCGCAGACTGCATAGTTGTGTTTTGTTTTTGAAATTGTCCAATTACTTTTCCAAAAAATGCAAATATCGTTTCTGTAACCATCCCTATATTACAGTGTAAACCAAGTACAACTGCGTGGTACAACAATTTACAATCGCAGATAACATTGAACAACAACATAGTGAATGGAAGCACATGCTTGCGCTTTCTGCTTGTGCTCATGGCTCACAAACCTTACGCAAGCTACTACTTCTGCTTTGTGCCATTCATAGCCTGAACCCAGTGTAGATAGCATGTCTGTCTCAAAAAAGAAATTGCTCTTTGTAAATGTTTGAAAATATATCATTACTAAAACTTACATAACTGGCTGCAAACAACAATGTGCAAGAAGAAATACCAATAAATAAGCATAGATTCTTCCCTAAATGTATAACCATAATCTGATTTCATTGTTTATACTAGAGTCATGTATCTGATAGACATAATCCCTGTATGTCTTCAACACGATATAAATTCCTGTACTTATTGCTCCATAAAATGCTGTTGCACCCTCCTCCTTAAAGACTTATATTCAGACTTATAATTCATTAATAAAATTATCATTTGAGTCAATTTCTAACACTTAGGCATCACTTACTTAATATTCATTTGGAACATGTTTCAAAAATCTTTGCTTTCGTCATCAGTTTTTTGTGAACTGCCAGCATTGCTCGAAGTGGACATAATTCTCACTAGTGGTGGATGAATGGGTCTTCTTACTAATCTGTAGAATTAATAGAATTCTTTTGCAAATTTCTACAAATAAATAAAAAAAAAAAGTCCAACAATGAGAAACCCTCTATCACCATTCTTGGCAAACCTTTTCAGGAGGGAACTTGACACTAGGATTACCAAAGCACTCCTATGGATCTTTTAAAGTGTGGTACCGGTATGTTGACGATATCTTCACTATAGTTCCAGACAGACATCCAGAGGATGCATTAAAACTTTTAAACCTACAGGAGATTTACAGTAGAGAAAGAACACAACAGACAGTTACCTTTCCTGGACAAAAAAAACAAAAAAAAATAACAATTTAGAATACATAGAAAACCAACTCATTCCAATAATAATAATAATAATAAAACATGATAGTTATAACATACTTTTATGCAAAGTAGAATACAACAAAGAGCTAAAGACAATAATTGAGATTGTAGAAACAAATGGTTTCAGCAGTCAGCTAGTACATAAAGCACATAAGGCAAATAAATAAACAAACCAGAGACCAGTACCTTCTCCACAATTATAGAACAAAATAAAACTTTCAAAAAATTCACTTACAACATCACAGCATTCAATGAATTAAAAATAAAAAGCCAAAGAACATAATCACATTTGCATCCAAGGAACAGCCATTCTGTTAGAAACCTAATAAGTTCAAAACTAAAAGACGGAATTGCACCGATCAACAGATCAGGAATATACCGGATTGAATGCAAGAACTGTTAACAAGATATGCATAAGAAAGACAAAAGGAAACCTACAAACCAGAACAAAGGAATATTTCAGAAATATAAGAATGAAACTGGAAGACAAATCAGCAATAGCATGGCATTTTTGGTGGGATTATCACAACATCCAAAACTGGGAGAGTTACGTCTACTTTGAGCAATACCAGCAGTCAACAAAAAGCGATGATAAAAGCAAGGACTTTTGAAATATGTTCCGAATGAATGTTAAGTGATGTATAGTGTTAGAAATTGACTCAAATGATAATTTTATTATTAGCGACATCACTGTAAATAAGTATTCCCCACAGTCTAATTTGTAATTCATTGTTGAACCTCGATGTATCATTCCAATTGTGCAGTTTCAAAACAGTTTCCATTATAATACCCTGTTAATAAAAAAGTATCATATTCCCATATATTCATTCAGAAATTTCAGTCCAAACAAAACTGTCCTTAAATTATCTTTCTCAAACAAATAAATTGAAACAACAGAATGCAATTTAAGCAGCCAGCCTGAAAAGTAACTTTACTAGCTCAATCACAGCAAAGCTTATGTCTATCTGATATAGACTGGAGAGGGAAATTATGCTATTGACCATCAAGAATGAGCACAAATGTGCAGGAGGGAACAGTGGTCATTTGGAAGTTGAATCAGACTTGAAAAATGCAATACCACAGTTAGAACTTGAACCACAGATCTTCAGCTCTCCATGCAGATGCTCTTATCACTTGAGCTACTATGGTGAGATACCTTTTTGCACATTAAACCCCCTCATCTGATTCAAATATACTAGCATTTTATAAGTGTTTATAGTTAGCTTCTGTTAGGGTTAATTTATATTTGTTCTTTCACACTAGTGTTTTGTTGTAGGCAGTGAGTTGGAAAGTTGAATCAGGCTTGAAAAATTCACTGCCATGGCCTGGACTTGAACTATGGATCTTTGACTCTCTGTACCATTTCTCGTTATGTTCTTGTAGCATCAGTTAATGTAGTTCAGTGGTTAATTTGAGAATGTGAGTTGTCGAATCCATTTTTACAGCAACAGTGTAAAACCAGATGCAGTGTGTAGGATTTATCAAGATAATAGTGATGAAATTTTTGTGAGTTTTGGAACAAAATGAACGAATATGTAAACATGAATCAAAAGACATCTTCTAAAGAACAAAGTAGTAGTAGTCATAAAACTATGAATCGAGGTTCAACTGTTTTACTACATAAAACTCATATGTTTGGAAAACTCAAATAGAAAATGTACATATGATTGTTTGATGCAATACTATTTTGCATTTATGGTTACAGTTAATGATTATGCAATTTGTTTATATAAATTATAGGTACAGCAGAGACCTGGAGATGGAAAACAGCGATGAAGTGAGACCAAAGTCAGTAGTGCTGACATCTAGCAAGAGCAGTGAAGATATAGCCTGCAATGGCCTCAGCAATCTGATTTTGGGGCCAATCATGGCAGAAGGTGAACATTCCGATCAGTATGTCATGATATAATCATGTCTGTTGTTGGGACATATGTGCAATTGAGAACAAGCACTCGTAACGTTTTTTTTTTGTTCCATTTCCCCATGAAGTTTATATATACTGCACTGTGCTTGAAGTCGCATTGTTTTTGTGCCATTTATTTCCATTGTTTTTGAGTTTTTTTAAAAATATACAATATACGTATGCCATATTTGCTGTTATAGATGTAAGTTTCTTTTTGATTCCCTGTTTTGTTAAGAACTGTTAACCCCGCAGCTTGTTATGTTGTTGATATTGTGAATTGTTTTGAAACTATATACGCTTCTTATTGGCAAGCTGTAATTACCGAGTCTAGTCCCGCTGTGTTAAAACTTATGTCATTAAGATAAATATTTCTTTTGTAAAACCTTTGCTGATTGTATATTTATTGAAGATTCAATCAAAATGACATAACCATTTAATATTTATTATTTTATAGAGAGTATTATTTATTGCCTTATGTAAAGAATTATTTGTATGTTCAAAGCCAATAAACTTTATCATGAATGTATTTTGTGTAAATCTTTCAGGACTGATGTGAGATGCAACACCCATGTTGAGATTGTTAGACTGCATCAAGAAAGTGTTCTCTTGCAGTTAGCCACACATCTACAGCATATTTGTCAGGTATGCATGAACAGGCATGCTGTCTGGTTTACTTGAGTGTGTAAATGAAATAAATTGTTAATGTGTGAATAGTTTTATCATTCACACAACCAAGGATACTGGACTGCATATATGTTTAGGCATTCCTGCCAGGTATATTCATCTAGTCACTGACAGCAAAGGTACACCAAATAATCAGTCTGCCAGCTCATGGCTTGTATCAGTAGTTCAGTACACAATCCCAGCTACACCATGATATCTGATGTTGGACTTGCTGTTCTAGTCACACATGTCAGTGATACCAACTTATTCTCACTGGAGTAAAACAAAGAAGTCACTAAATGTATATAAAAACTTGAAGCTAAAATTTATTCAGTTTGATGTTTGAAAAATAGGCACTCATCTCAAATAAGTGGTGTGGCCAGTCCTTCAGAGCTGGACTCATTTTCACTGGAGGAGGAAGAAGAAAATGAAGAATTGCTGCATTATCTTCCAGTGAAGAGGGAATACTGTCTATGACATTTTCCACCCATTCTTTTCACAGTAATCATTTTCTTCCTTCTCTATATGTTTGTAAAAACTCTGCAAGTCCATTTTGGTCACAATGATATACCCTCAAACGTTATATTACATAACCTCTGCAGCTGTAAGCCACCAGTTGCATTTCTTTCCCTAACCATTCATTTCACCTTGGTCCAAGCTAGTTTAATGGAACTCAGATCACACATGGAAGAATAGGGACAGGAAATGGTACTGTCCCAAAGAAAGCAAAAATGCATTCACTTTAAGCTTCTTTTCTTTAGGTTTGTTTATTTCAGTCAGTTTGTACAGTGCTGATTTATGCATAGAACTGTTGTACTGAACCTCATTATTTTTTTTTAATCATGTTATAGCAGATTTCACAGCAGGTTTCTAGAAGGGGTTTTGTCCACCTCTACAGTGTGATACAGAACATTATTTAAGACTACAACAGAAGAAGAGGCAAATTTTACTCGGCGCCAATCAAGAAGGTGATTGACATTTCGGGGAGAGAGAGGGGCGATGTTGCCGCTCATCATGACCACGTGGAGAGCGTGCTAGAACTGTGTCGAAGGCAACTGGGTTGCGCCTGCATTGTAGAGTGGATATTATTTATATTCGTATACAAAGACAATTGTAAAATAATGAATCTACGTGCAGAGGATAGAAAATGCAAGAATATATCAGTGTAAACATCTGTGTTAACAGAAGAGACATACCTGTGAAATATTGATGCTTATTCTAATGAAAAAAATGCCAGATTTCCGAATCGCTTGCATCGCTGCTGTTGTTGATGCTGCCATCGTCGTCATCATCCTTATCTGAAGAGCTGCTAGAATTCCCCACGGAAATGACAAGCTGTTCTATAGTTTCTTCCTAAACTCCTTCATTTTCCCAAGCTGCACTTATTACGCCGTTTGTATGAGTCACCATTTTTTTTCCCCCCAGTGTTTAGCTTTTACTGTTGTTAGTGCCTCTTCTGTAGCTTTATTACTGGTGACACAGTGAAACCTTTATTGTTTCGCCCAACATAACACTTTGTCGGCCCAAATTAATTCAATCGAGTTAAAATGACAATGATAAGGGGAAGCCTAACTATTTTGTGAGCATGTTCTGCAGCAATGTCATTGACTACATAACTTGGAAACCGCGGTTTGTTTGCTTTCACAAGTTCCAGTAGCTCACTTTTCTTCAGTCCTTCCTTCATCGGTATATTGCGGCGAACAAGCCACTGAATTATTTTCTCCTCTTCGAAATATTCTCTCACAGAGCATATTATTTCCCGCACCTGTCCTTTAATTGGGATACCTTTACCAAATACAGTTTTATTCGGTTCCCGAGTGTGCTCAGTTTTTCGTTTAGCTGCACTATCCTTATCACTATTTTTTGTCATTATTAAATATTCATTAAACATGTTAACACAATTTTAAATGCTCACACAACACATGCACGCACAAATACAAAGACTCAAACAAACGTAACACAAGGCAAATGCCATACAAATAGGACGATGGAAAAGAACTTTTCAGTATGCAGGCAATCTCTAAACTGATACAAAAACATAAGCAAGCTGGGGCTAAAAGGAGTGCATTGTTTATAACTGCAGTGACAGCAGAAGATAAGTTCATGTTTACTGCAACGGTCGCTTGCCCGGCACGTCATGCCAATCATGTGTTACGATATTGCAACAAGGCATTTGCGTTATCGTTGCTATGGAAATGTCTTCTAATTGGTCCTTCTAATGGTTGCTATGATGACCACTGTGACGTATTCATCCCATCCCATTCATTTAAAGCTTTCCGCCACATGGTTAGTAACTGTCAATCACCTTCTTGATTGGCACCGAGTATAGAAGCTGGTTTTTCTTGAATTCGTATGCTTCATTTGTTCATGTTACCTTTTGTCCTAGTCTTGCAAACAAGAAGAGAATTTTTCAGAAACCCATTTACACTACTGACATGAAAACTGTTTCCTGTTTAGTGTAGATATGAATGCCTCCTTACTTTGCCAGTACTTGCCAAATGCTTGCACTAGTTACTCTAAAGAAGCTACAAGTTGAATACAATTAGACTGATGCAATCGGAGTACCTCACCAGTGCCCCCAAAGTCAGGGTTCCCAAATAAGGAACTCTGCCGATCCCCAATAAAAGTGGGGTTAAAAAGATTTTGAAGGTATCCATGATAAAAAGTTCTGTAATAAATTACACATCAAATGATTATTTAATTAGCATTATTCTTTATTATTGCTACAATTTCATGTGTGAGAATTATTTAATAAATACAATATTGGTGCAACAGTATACTGGGAAGGAAGAAGGCAACTGGAAGAACCCCAATATGCAGAGCATTAGCAATCAACCAAGCAACCAACTGGTGGTACAGGGTTGAGTGGGGATGTGATTGACAGCTTGTTGCTGCGCATTATGAGTATGTTTAGCACTTGGCAATATGCTGAATAGGGATGTGACAAGTAGTTATTTTCAAGTAAAGGTTATAACTTGCAGTTAAAATGCATAAACGGTACATGTAATGGTTACAGTAATGATTAATTTATTTGTTTTCATGGGTATCACGTTTGTAGTTACATTACCCTAATGCAAGGATGGCAAAAACGACTTCCTTCCGCGAGTCACCAAATATGCAACATGCACTGCATCACTCAGCAGCATGTGAAAAACAAACGGATGGTTGCAGAGAGGGAATGGCGCCTGCAAGTCAAATTGACTGATGAGTTACGTTTTCGCCACCTCTGCATTAATTGTTACCAGTAACAATTATATGTAACTATGTTTCAATATGAACAATGTTATTTGAGCTTAGCAGCTCGCGCATATTTTGCTGCTAAGCAGCATTAATTGTTTATTTATATCCATCTACCCATGAAGTATGAAAACTTGTGTACCTATAATCTTATATGAATAACCTTAATGTAATGCAGTACTGATTGACCTGTCATCTGTGACCTATATTCGAAGTTATAAGGTACTTGCTAGCATGTAGTTCCCAAGGTCGCGGGTTCTAACCTAGCAGAGGGCAATGGTTTTCTTTTTTGGGCATAAAAATCCTTAGCATAGCTTCCTTTGGAAGGGAAGTAAAGCCGGTGGTCCCATGTCGTAGATTTACGACACGTAAAAGAACCTCAAGTCCGATAAAGAGTCTTCTGAGCAAAATTTCTGATCTTTCACACCCAATATAGAATGGGACACTAAGGACCATACCAGTTAAAGAGCATCCATAAATTTAAAAAGAAAAAAAAATTAAGCAGCTTGCTGTAAAAAACAAATATGTACTTGCAACTCTCTGCGAGGATGACTCAAGTTATAAACGAATATTAGGGTAACTAGTTCCCGATAAGCAATACCAATGCTATGCATATGCAGTGAATGATGCCATCCAGGTTTGGTAACATCTAGTTTATTTGGTAACTATTGTTTGGTAACCATTACCACTCCCTAATGCTGAGTGATTTGTCCAAACACAGTGTACATGTGCCACCACTGACTCTACCGTCATATTATACCATGATTGATACTGTATGCTCACAACTTTACAAGTGGTTCAAGAGCATAACCTTGTAGTAGATGCATATAGAGTAATTCAACCCTTCTTTTTGCCTTCTTATACTGATGATCAACTGGTAAAAGAAGCTGTAAAATTTGCAGAAATATTTTTTGACCACATAACATCTTTGTTTAAATCACAAATATTATCAGAAGTTTCTTCAGATCTTAGATTAAAACTATGGCTGATGTGAGAAGCTTGCTTATCTACTGTTGAATGCACATAGTTCTTTGACTTCTGCCTATAATGATGTATGTACTGCTCGTTGCACAGCCTAAGACAAAATAAATGAGCAACAGCCAATGTCTGAAGCATTTGCTGATGCTGCATTCACAATACATGATTTAATAACACCCTGCATTCATTTTAAAGCTATGTAACAAGTAAGACAATGTCTTTCAGTTTGGTTGTATGCATGGTAGCTGAGTGGTGAAATGCATTTGTCTCATAATTGGAACAACTTGCATTTGAATCCTTGATGTATATGTTGCTTTTTTTTAATTTGTTAAATATATGGCAATGCTGTATGTTTTCCATACATAAGATATCTATTAATTTTAAGATATCCATGCATAAAAGCAAACAAATTACTCTCTTCGTTTTTAAAATAAATGCCATATTAGTAAGAATTCTAAAGTGAAAAACTAAACCAAATATTTAATTGACTTAATATTGGATGTGAAAACACACTGTCTCATTCTTCAGTTATGAATGGCACTGGCATGATCACGCACACGCACCTCATAGCCTTGGAGTTCTGCATGATAGCAATGATGACTTTTGCTATGGCTGAGCGCACACATAAAGACAAATCTACAAGAAGATCTCTCCTTACGTTAGTGAACATTGCTGGATACTCGGTGGCTCAGGCTGCAAGAACATTTGAAGTCCCTATATCTAGGCTACAAGATGGGTGTAGTTATCCAGGGAAGGGATTGTTTGTCGTTGACCTGCTTCAGGTTGAAAATGTTTGTCGACTCCTCAACAGGACACTGTGTTTCTAGAAGAGGCAGACAGCACCCCTTCCGACATGATTCTACAATTAGAAGTAATTCTTATTTCCCTGGGTCGAATTGCACACCCTTGCATCATTTGACTACAGCAACTTTACTTGATCACAGATTGTCACCTTGATTTGAGAAGAAAATGTCAACTGTAACTGGAATAGGGTTATATTCACAGACGAGGTGAGGTTTTCATTTACAAGTTGTCTACCGCCTCAGAGAAAAATGCTACGATGGAAAATATGTTGCACAAATGGATCACCAAGGTTGCATATCTGTGCTGTGTTGGGGTTGGATGTCACAAGATGGTCTAGGTGTGTTGTGGCAGCTTGATGGCACATTAAATAACCAGCAGTATAAAGATATCCTCAAAAACACATCAGGGTTCCTTCTGTAAGGAATAACTACAAATGAATTTTAAAAAATTGACAATTCTAAACTTAACATATTGCAGACTTTCCCAAATTTTAATGCATATTTATTGTTTAGTATGCTTTGCTTTAAATATTATTTATGTTTAACTTCATCTACGTGTTTTGTTTTACGGCATCATTGCTTTTCATTTTTGTGTTTTCACACTCAATCCGCACATTTTATGCACATTTCACTTTTTATTTCCCCTTACAGAAAACATGCATTAGTTATTTTACATGTATCATTGCGTGTGACATCCACTGCTTATCCAGGTTTTTCTCTTGTTCGAAATGTGCATTTCGAAATATCATGGACATTTCAACCGTGTGTGTGTATGTGTTTTCCACATTTGCTTAATGTCTAGCGATATTAAATATTACGTTGGTAGTGGCTGGCATGCCGCGAGTATACAGTTCATGTTGGCACTTCAATAAGGCTCTGTGCATGGTCACCATTGTAAATAGAATCGTTGCACAGAATTACCGATTTTTGCATATCATGTTATGAAATTGTTTAACTGTGCTTTGAGAGAGTTGAGGTAGCGACTGAAGATAAGGCATAGAAAAAAGAGCAGAAAGGTACGGTATAGAGGTAAAAGTCGCACTCACTATACACATGACAGACGCCATCAACATGTTTATTTATATTGCTTAACTGTGATCATTACACATAATGAACACTAATTTATGCTGTAGATAGCTATGTAAATTGGCTATTCTGATTAATTGGTCATATTTGTAAATGTGATAAAAAGATTAAAGGAAAGCCATTAAATTACTGCAGATGCAGTAGATGTCTGTTCTTGACCTGCTGCTTTACTTTTATAGCAAAATTACGGTGTAAAAACAACAAAGATAACCATTTTGTTGCTACTGCGCACGTGTGACTGCCAATCTGAATGAGAAGCAGAATTAGCGATGTGTTCTTGACTTCCCACTGATATAAATGAAATGTATTGTTATTAATATGCTATTACAGGCATAATACCTACGGAATCGATGAAATTCAGTATGTAAAGGAATCTAGAAGTAATGAGGAGTTGATTTAGTTGGAGAAGCACAAATTAACGTGAGCGTATATAAAAAAAATTACTAAACTGAATGCTAATCTCCCGCGAATTCAGAAACCTAAGCTTATATCATAAACACCATTAAGGAATGCAGTATTGAGAAGTTGATTTGGTTCTACTACAGTATTGGATTATTGGCTAAATTGAGTTTCACTTATGAAACCTGGATTTTTTTATATCCAGAGTAATCCTTGCATTATAAGGAACATTTATTTATTTGAATACAGGTCCCAAGGAGCTCTTGGGCTCATTTCAGGGCCAATCACTTTACAGTTATATGGCAGTCATAAAGAACTATACAATATGTAATGAAGATATACAAAAGAAAGCACATGAGGAAAAATACACTACATGATCAAAAGTATCCGGACACCTGGCTGAAAATGATGTACAAGTTCGTGGCGCCCTCCATCGGTAATGCTGGAAGTCAATATGGTGTTGGCCCACCCTTAGCCTTGATGACAGCGTTCACTCTCACAGCCATACGTTCAATCAGTTGCTGGAGGGTTTCTTGGGGAATGGCAGCCCATTCTTCACGGAGTGCGGAACTGAGGAGAGGTATCGATGTAGGTCGGTGAGGCCTGGCATGAAGTCGGCGTTCCAAAACATCCCAAAGGTGTTCTATAGGATTCAAGTCAGAACTCTGTGCAGGCCAGTCCATTACAGGGATGTTATTGTTGTGTAACCACTCCGCCACAGCCCGTGCAGTATGAACAAGTGCTCGATCGTGTTGAAAGATGCAATCGCCATCCCCGAATTGCTCTTCAACAGTGGGAAGCAAGAAGGTGCTTAAAATATCAATGTAGGTCTGCGCTGTGATCGTGCCACGCAAAACAACGAGGGTGCAAGCTCCCTCCAGGAAAAACATGACCACACCATAACACCGTGGTGCTCCGAATTTCACTGTTGGCACTACACACGCTGGCAGATACGTTCACCGGCATTCGCCATACCCACACCCCAGGGGGGTCTCTTCTCGCACCGTTTTCGCTTGTCCTGCTTTCGGTCCGCCTGCTGCGTGACGTCATCAAGAGTGAAGTTTTAGCTAGCCATTATTCTGCGCCGTACTTCTCGGCATGAAAGTTCGCATAATATTCTCGTTATACCATCTGATTCGACCTACATCACTTGAAACAAAATCGTATCTATAACTAGACTTAGTCTTGGAAATAATAAACACAAGTCTGTCTTTTTACAGCTAAATACTCAAGTGACGCCAATTTCGTTTCCCCTTGAAATATTCGCTAAAATCTGTCGATATATGAAAGTTGGGCTTGAGGGATGACTTACAACACATGTGTTGTTCAAAGAATAGAGATATGTTGATAGAAAGCAAATATTTGTCATATTAAAGTTGTTCAGAAGTTCGGAGTTGCAAGCTTTAAACCATTTTATACTTTTGCTTGACTTTAATTATATTATGTTAAAGAAAACCAATAACGCATTATTCGGCCAAGTTTAGCAACGGAAATAAAATATATTCAACGTTATACGCTATCGGGTCATAAACTTTGATTCGAAATTAAATTATATTGTTTGTTTATGTATTATGAAACAAGTAGTTAATAGGGAAACTGTATGTTGATTATGTTATTATATAATATGATTTAAATAGCAGTTTTAAAAGTCATGATAGCTGAAAACTAATAAATGAATTCATAACAGTAATTATACCTGTTTCCCAGACAATAACCATCCCTCCACCCACAAGCAACTCTTTCCAGACCAACCAAAAATATTTATATACTCTATGCTTATGCAAGGAAATTACTAAATAAAGAGGCAAAGGACAAGAGAATTACAAATTAATGAATAAAATCGAAAAAAAAAGATGATCCAAAATAGGAAATGGCATGAAACTACGAAAATTACCTAATAAATATATGTTTTCTTAATGTGGAACCCATGATAAGGATTTATGTACTCTTAAGTAAGGCCTTTATTGCAAGAATTAAAAGATGACGTGTCATAAGAATTCGGGCTGTACTTATATGATACTTGGTCTTCAAATAGCTTCAGCTCACAATTATGCTGTTTAACAGCCATTCCAGAGGAATATAAGAACTTCCTTTTTTGGCAGGTAGGCCGACTCTTAAGTCTGCACACGAAAATGCATGTAATGCGGGCCAAAGGTATTCCCTGAAAATGACAAGCTTTTCCAGGTATATAAGCCTTTACAGAACCAAAGTGGATGGAAAAACTTTGGCTGTAAGAGCAAACAGCATTTCCTTTGAAATAATTATGCCGCTCAACCGCCTAAAAGGCAATAGATATTAATCTGAGCTCCTCTTCGTTTAAACAGTCACGTACAAGTGCAACAAATCAAGATGCACTCATATATCGGAAGGGAATATATGCTTCTGCCTTTATTTTGAAAGTATAACAATTTTTTAGCTGTTTTGGTAAATTATCCTACCTTACCTCGGTATGTTAGCGGAAACATCACAACTTAACAACAAATGTACGAAAGCGCATTGTACCTTATCACTCAGTCATATACTCTCCACTTCAACAAATAAGTTGCACACACATATTTAAAACTAGAATTTTGAATATAGATTCAGTTTTCTCTGCTTTGAAGTGTTTAAGTCGGTGTGCAATGAGTGAAAACGTTAAAGAGTAATTACGTTTCAAAACAGTTGGTGTAAATTATCAAACATTTCCAAAAACTGAGCAATTAAAGCGCGTGTGGGTGTCTCGCTGTAAGCGTACTGACAAATTTAACGCTGATAATTCACGTGTATGTTCAGTACACTTTCTTTCTAGTGACTATAAACGGGATTTGAAAAGTTAACTATTAGGTTTGCCAGTTAGGAAAATTTTGCTCCCAGATGCAGTTCCGTCGCAGTTTATTCTTAATTGACATGGAGATACACTTAGTGAAGGTCCAAGTACAAATGGAATGTCGCAGGTGTCTTTTTCGTTATTCTGTAACAGAATAATGTATTCTGAAATTATTGCTGTCTTAATACTGCAGAAAATGTAATAAGCGTTTCGGCTCGTTCTGTAGGTTTCCACCCGTCGAGATGTGCGGCACTAGGAAGCAATCCCTGTCCACCATTGTTTCTGTATCTCCGAAGAAAAGAAAGCTTGATCAGGACATTTATACCGATCCTGTTATAGAAAATAGTGATAACGAATTAGAAAACATCAAGAAAGAGATTGAAGTATTGAAAAGAAAAAAACGCGGCTGCTTTGGCGGCGCTGAAAGAAAAAAAAGCGGCTCTTTAAATAATTCGGGGTTCGAAGCTTGCCGTGGCTATAAAAAATCGAAGTTCATCTGCTAAGGTCACACGAGTTGCTGCGGAAAATAGGGTAAAAGAAGTGCTATCAACATATTTCACCGCAGGGCAAATAAAGTGTCTTTTAAGTGGGAATAAGGGAGTGAAATGGTCCTCCGAGGATATAACAAATGCCATTGCACTAAGAGCGTTTTCTCAAAAGCCGTATGAATATTTGAGAAAAGTAAACACTCCTCTGCCTGCTCGTTCGACTTTACAAAAATGGATATGTAAAATCAAATGCAGACCAGGTATTATGAACGAGGTAAAATATCTCTTAAAGACGCAGGCAATGAATTTTCAAGGTTTGGTAAAGCTAGCTGTTATAAGCTTCGACGAGATGAACATAGATTCTCGCATTTGCTATATGTCGGACGATATAATACTGGGTCTATATAGTTGCTCATGGTCCGAGGATTGTGTTCCAAGTGGAAACAACCTTTATACTATGACTTTGATGTCACAATGACATCAGAATTGCTTCGCAACATCATTATTGAAATTGAAGTCTACCAAATTGAAGTACACGCTGTGACTTGTGACATGGGGAGGGAAAAACTCGAAAGTATGGAACCAATTGAATGTCAGTGTATCCAGGACATTCTTTTGCAACCCCAGGGATAAACCCAGGAAAATCTGGGTGTATTGTGATGTCCCACAACTCCTGAAGCTCCTACGCAACCATTTTCTGAATGAAGGGTTTGTTCTACCAGATAACACTGTGTTTAAAAAAGACGTTGTTCAGGATCTGTTATCACAACACAGTGCAGAACTTACATCATCACATCATTGATGCCCACCTGAGCGTTACAGGAAGATCATGCCAGAACGTGAGATTAGCAGCGCAAGTAAAAAAATCTGATGTGTTACACTCACATGACTTTCTCTACTCTTGTACAAACTATTTTTACAAAAGCTTATTCTCCATATGCTTCATGTTAATGGAGATATCGAGATGTCAATCTTATTGATAATTTTCTTGTAGATGCAAGGGGAATATGGTAGGTTTTAAGCGATAGTCAAATATTTTAACGCTGGTTGCTATGTGGCGCATTCCATTCTCTTTGCATGTCCAGGACATAAAGAAAATGAATAACGAATTTGAGAAAAAGTATAAGTATTGGAAAATTTAAGGGAATAACAAGCAATATCTCGCAAACGGTTCACTCAACAAAAGAAATGTATATGACATAAATTGTGTATTTTAACGCGATCTACATTTTTTGTGTAGTAAAATTTTGTCTATCTCTTATGGTTAACCAGTTATGAAAAAGTCGTTCATAATGAAGAATACTTTTGGAGACATTCCCAGAAAATTCGAGATATACATTTTATTTGTCATGACAATATCTTAAACATATGATATTTTAATCAAAATTGTTAGAGCCGTTTTTGAGAAAATTAAAATTTTCGAAAAATGTTCCATGTAAAGGGTAGTCTGGGGTGGGGGGATTTTCTTGAAAACCTTCGTGTCGCATCTCTGAAAGATACTGAACCTAAATACCAAGTTTGGTGTTTATCCGACACTTCGTGTTTGAGTTATGCTGTTCACAGACAGACACACAGACAGACACACACACGGACATGTTTCCAAAAATGCTTTTTTTGGATTCAGTGAGTCTCAAAACATATATTTCCGGTGAAATCTCGGTATCGAAATTTTGGGTGGAATACAATACTTCCCCTACTTACTATACGTAGTAGAGAAAGAAAAATGTACCAGCATATCCATTTAGCGATTTCTTTAGAGTAGTTGTAAATTTTCGTTTAGTACTAAAGTGATGCGTGCTTGAATCTCTTGTAGCACCTACAGTTTACGTTGAAGTACCTACTGCATGTGTTCCAGTAGTTTTGTTTATACGTAAATAAATTACTAATGCAATGCAGCTTCCATTCGTTTTGCTTTAGGATATATGCCCACAATATTTGTAGAAAGCTGTGAAATAATATACCTTTTAAATAAAACTGGAAGAACGTGCTAATAATAAACAATTGGGAGTTAATCGGGAGGAATTTAGTGTGTTCACTGCGCTGTGTATGTATTTCGCGCGTTCGTCTTCACTCTCACTTACTCACAGGCGGGCAGCCAATGGCAGTTCCACTCCCCGGAGTGGCTCACCTTTAGTTATCTAGCCGTGATCTAGCCAACACCCTGCCATCGGATCGCCACATTGTGTACCGTGATCAGGGTGACCAACTTAGCAACTTTGTCGCCAGATCTAGCGTTTTTTAATCCAATCTGGAGACAAGATTTTACGTTTTGCGACATGTCTCATTTCTGGAGATTTTAAATACGTTTTAGCGACTAATCTGGAGTTTTTTTAAAGAGTAGCAATATATTTTAAGTTTCAGTTCTACATAAAATGTGAAAGGATTGTCAGAATGATTAGATGTAACTTTTTTTCATTATTCGTTAGCAACTCATGTACGGTCAACACTCCACCAGGGAAGTCTCTGGTTTGTTTGTGTATTTGAGTCCTTCCTGCAGGCAACCGATAAAAACCAAACAAACATTGCCGTTCCAAGCAATGCTATATTATTTCAACACTGCATTAAATCATACCTAGCACAGAAATATCATTTATTTGTGTGAGTAGTGTTTTGCTAGCCTACTTCATGCCCGAATGCAGAACAAATTTCGGAGGGGGGTTGCATAACTAGATCTGAAGTTAACATTACCTTACACAGTTACTATGAACTTACTGTGAGGTGCATAGACATTACGGGGCAAGAAAATTGCTTGGAAATATTATATAGACAGGAAAATCTCACCAGAATGAAGATATTCCACTTTATAGCACAAAACTCTCAGACTGCTTGGAAAACCGAGACGTATGGTCAACTTACCTATGTAAAGCGACAATATTAAGTTTCCTTTTCCTTTTAAATGTGCTACTGCTGCTGCTGTTACCTAAGGAAATTTTCCCACACCTATTGGTTTGATATAGATTTAAATAATTAAAACTATCAGAAGTTTCGGGGAGGGAGTTGAGCCCTAAACTCCCCCTCTAAATACGGCCTTGTGCTACGTTACACGTTTGAAGACAAATATTAACTATTAATTAGTACGTTATTCATTTTTACTGTTTGCGAATATATGTTATCGTTAGTAAATGCAATTGTTATTTCATAAAACATTCTTAGTAACAAATCCAAAGTTGAAAAAAATATTATATAAGATTGCACAATAACGCCACCTATCGTAATTAAATCGTGGAAGTAGCACATTAAGGTTTAGTTGTGTTTTTTTTAACTCTTTAACCCTCCGTCAGGCGCGCGCTTTGGTAGAACGCCGTTAGTCGCGCGGGGCCTAGTAGACCCGAGCTATATTTTTGTTATTGTTTGTATTTTTTTTTCTTTCGTTTATTTTACTTTTTTCCTGTTTTTACCTTTATTTAGATTAAGCGTACAAGGCTTTCATTAATAGGTATTATCTTACAACATAAAAATACAAGCTAAAATATGAGTACATATACGTTATAAATTGTATTACAGTAAGTATAAAGAAATACATTGCCATTTCCAGGTATACATACAACTTGTAATTTCAAATGTTCAGTTACTCAGAATCATCTACTATTTCACCCGTGTTTTCCCCGACTAAGCAACTATCGCAAATAATTTTAGCATGTTTGCTCAAACACAGGGGGGTGTTGCATTTCCCACATGCATATTTAGTTTTGCAGTTTGTTTTGTCTTTGTTGCTGGGTTCACATCGTTTCCTTTTCAATGTGCATAGTGGTGTATTTGACAATTCTACTACGCCGGATTCTTCAGGTTTATATTTTGTCAAAAGTCCTTTCAAATCATCGTATGATTTGATGCTGTTGCTCTCCTTTGTAGCTGTTGCAACAGTAAAGCTAAAGATAGTGATTTCAAATACTCCTGCCTTGTGGAATATTTATTTTGGTTTCCAAGGAAGATAACCCTAGAATTAATACCTGCAATGTTCAAGATATGGTCAAAAATTACCATGGGCCACCTTCTCGTTGTTCTGGCTACATTGTATGTAGCACACAATTTATCTACTGCATCAACTCCACATTTAGTGTCGTTGTAATGCAGGATTATTTCAGGATTTTTCTCAGCACCTTCTGATAACTGTGTGGATGAAACACGTAGACTTGAGAGCAAAACTATTATTTTACCCTTTTTTGGAACATATGAAACAAGTGTTTCATTTTTTGTGAAGCCAATTATGCTTTCGTATTGTCTGCGATCTTTTGGAGAAGTGAAATTAGTGGGTAACTCTTTTTTTCTTCTTTCGCACTGTACCGACGAAAGAAAGTTGTCTTTTGCGCAATTCATTCACCAGTGATACACTGGTAAACCAATTATCTGCAGTAACGTTTCGTCCAGTGCCAGAGATTGGTTCAGTTAGTCTCAGCACTACAGCCTCTGCCGAATTAGTTTGCAAATATGGTCCGTCCGGCTGCTGTCCACAATAAATCTCCATGTTAGTTGTATAAAACAGTTTTGCCTCACTCAAACAGAATATTTTTATGCCATAGTTGTTTGGCTTGGATGGTATATATTGTCTAAAAGCACATCGACCACGAAACGCCGGCAACTGTTCGTCGACAGTGACATTTTGTCCAAGAGAATAATCGTTCTGAGAGTTGTTCAGAAACAATGTAAACATTTCTCTAACAACAGCCAATTTATCCAATCTTCGTCGCTCCAGTCTTGAGCTTTCGTCATCAAAGCGAATACGGCGTATTAGAAAACTGAATCTTTTTCGGACATAGCCATTCGGAATAGAGGAATTCCAAGATCGGTTCTCCAAAACTCGTGAATATTCTGGCGTCTACCACGAAAAATTCCTGCCAGGTACAATAAGCCTAGGAAAGCTTTTATTTCTATTACATCTGTAGGTCTGCTGTCTCTTTCACAATAAAATTTGTGCTGCACACTGCTAATGTAATTATTTGAGCTTTCAACAATCAAATCAACTATATCTTCGGTAACAAAAAGGTTCCAACAATCAATTTCCGTTTTCGCATTTTTGGCAGCTCCTACCACACCAGGAAGTTTGGTCAATATATTGTGAGCCCTTGTCTGTGTTATTTTCAAACGTTTTTTTTTTTCATTTTATTCCATCTCTTCCTGTGAATAACAACAGAATGTATTGTCACTAATAAGAAGAAGAAAAAGAAGAAGAATTATTATGATACGCATATGATGTTACCTATAAAATACATGTTATCACACAAGCTGCTTTCATCGTCTTCCTCTTCATCTTCATGGTCAGTTTCTGAATCTAAAGATCTCGTTTCGAGTTTATATTCTGAATCAGAGTCATCTTATTCATATAAGTTGTCATCCACGGGCAAGGCATCATCATCGCAAAGTAGGCGATGTACTTCTTCCAAATCATTCGGATTTTGTAGATCGTACCTTTTACTAGTATTCATGACGAAGCAGTAACAGCTCCTTGCAATAGTAAAGCAATATTGCACAAAAGCTAATGAGAAACAAATCTGTCAACAATATGTAACGAGAGCAGGCGCGCGGGGCCTGGTTGACCTGTGCCACACGTAACTGCTGATTATTCATTCCTCCAGCCAAACAAATAAACAGATAAGGTTATCGCTGCAGCAAATAATCGTGCAAGGCGTAATGTTAGATGTCCTAGTCAGGCAATTGCATAGGTGAATTCGTTCGAAAATTATAACATTTATATAATGCCAGGGGTCTCTCAGGCCCCTAGCGACTGACGGAGGGTTAACTACTATGGTCCTTAGCGTCCAATTCTATATTGGGCGTGAAAGACACGTAATGATTATACACAGTAGTACCTGTAGGCCTGATAGAGGGGGGAATATAAATTCATTATAAAGACCATCGTTTCTAAGGAAGCAGATAATTAAATGGAGGCATTTCATGCATAGTAAGTAACAAGAAGGCATCAACTTCTGTATGTTTTCTCCAAATGAGGCAGGAGTCTATGTTTCTTTAATGGTATGAATTTTTTACCCTGATATTACACTACAACTAAGAAAAGGTAATTTATTTACTCCGCGAGAACCTTCTTCGATCACGAATTTTCATATTTTGAGGGCTCTTAACTTGAATCAATAATTTTTTAATTGTGAATGTAGAATTATCAGACCCCTTAAGTTTTAACTCGTGGATATTATGTTGGGTTTATTCAAAGATTGTATTGCCATCAAAAACACAAAGAAATATTTTGAAACATGTGCATATTATTCAAAAGTGTTCTTAAATACTGCTTCAGCGATCATGATAAAACCAGGTATTAGGAGCCATCAAATAAATGCGGTAAAACTAAGATTCACATTTAAACACCGAGGAAACAGTTTCTTTTGTATTAATTTATTCAGAACTGCATGTGTGTGTGTGTGTGTGTGTGTGTGTGTGTGTGTGTGTGTGCGCCCGCGCGCGCGCGCGTGCGTGCGTGGGTGCATGCGTGTGTGTAAAGCGAATAAGTGAAATGTGAAAATACTACTGTAGAACTCTTCTGATTATGAGCACATTTTCAATCCACTATTAAGTACGCTAATACAGGTTTGCTGATCCACGCTGTAACGCAATCGTAAAGTACCTTAAAGTAGATTAGAGTGCTGACAGCTCTGTTGAGAAGGGAGAAATAGTTTATAATATGACAAGCTGTCCTCTGGTAGGTAGCTTTTATCATATCCTCTAGGGGTAACCAATATAATAATTACAATTACAGTTTTGTGTACCTGTTCATAGTTGCTGTGGGCATCCCTTTTTGTCAATTGAATAAACAAGAGTTTCCCTGCGTTAAGAAGTAAGACATACGGTTTTTCCCCGGCCTACAACCACCCGACACCAGAAGCTTGATGTTCTATTTATCTGTACTGATCTGTACTGTTTCTATTTTTAGTGTGGCGTCGAAGTGATACGATACAGGAACAGAATAAATAGTCTCTTTCGCGCTTTTAAAAAGCTGGTTATTGATAGTAATTTTAATAAAGTTATTGAAATGTGTAAACCGCAGTACCTGCAAAGATTTCGAGTAGAGTGGCTAAAAAGTGAACAGTTTAAGAAGTGGCTGTGTAGGGTGGAGGGAGACGACACGAAGTGCTATTGTAAGTATTGTAAAGTGCAGTTATCAGCAAAATTAAGTGATTTGACAAAATATATGAACACTAACAAGCATAAAAAAACGGAAGCACCTTTTCGTGATCCACATCAACATGTGTTACCGTTCAAACCAGTGAACATTGAAACAAAACAAGTGGAAGCATGAATTGCATTATCCATTACAAAACACTGTTCTTTCAGAGTATCACATGTGCAAATTCTGTAAATCGTGTTTTTCGGATAGCAGGGGTACCAGTGAACTAAAGATGCACAGAACAAAATGTGCTGCTGTAATTTGCAATGTCATAGGAACATATTTTGAGGAACAGTTGTTAAAAGATATTGGTGATAGGCGTTACAGCTTACTGATTGATGAAAGTAATGACTTCGGTTACAAAATATTAGGTATAGCTATCAGGTACTATTCACAAACAAAGAAATGTATTGTTGCAACCTACTTGCAGGTAATATAACTAAGTGAGTGTACCTACTGCTGATGCTCTTGTCTCAGCCTTAAAGACTTGCATAAAGGACAAAGGTTTAAATTTTGCGAAATTAATAGCAATTGGGACTGACAATGCATCGGTAATGACTGGTATCAATAATGGCGTGTACGCCAAACTGAAATCAGAATTACCTCACTTGCAGTTAATTAGATGCGTGTGTCATTCTCTACAGCCAGCAATTTCCCATGCTACTGCAGAATTCCTTCCTAGGAACTTAGATTTTCTAATCAGAGAAAACTACAACTGGTTCTCCCATTCGTCAGTCGGGCAGGTCGCATACAAGCATGTGTATGGAGCAATTAATGAAGGAGAACTGCCTTTGAAAATTGTAAATGTAAGTGAAACTCGTTGGTTGTCTATTTCTGCAGCAGTGAACAGAATACTTCAATAGTGGCTTGAACTGAAAATTCATTTTGGTATAGCTAGAATCAATGAGCGTTTTTATTCCGCAGAGATTTTATACCAGATGTACGCAGACCGTCGTGATTATGCATTTCTTGTTTTCTTAAGCCAATATTAAAGCTAGTTCAGACGGTAAACAAACACTTTGAAAGTGAAAATCAAGATCCCACAAAACTTCTGGAAGATTTATTGCTACTTATTAAATGTCTATGTACGAAAATTGTGCTTCCGGGCAAAAGATTAGACCTCTTATGGGACAAACTGGAAGATCATTTAGATCCAAAACCGTACCTGGGCTATGAATTTGAAACGGAAATGTCTACTGAAAAATTCCCTTAGGAAGTTGAGAAAGATATGCGCGAAAGGTGCCTTAATTCATTGTTGGTCTAGTAAATCAACTACTTCAGCGTCTTCCCGAGAACATTGAAGTTTTGCGGGAACTTACCTTATTTTCTCCTGGCGAATGTCTCAGACCTGTAAAACGGACTGTAATTGAAATAGCAAAACTGTTTACAGACGATAAAGAAATATTAACAGCTGTTGACTTTCAATGGAAAAATTTACGCAATGTACAGTGACACGAAGTGAATGACTGTGTTAAATTTTGGGTAGAAGTGCACTGTTATCGAAACTCGGAGGAGAAAATATTTTTCATGAACTGGCAAATATTGCGTTAAATGTGTTGTCACTGCCACGTCCTAATGCAGATGTCGAACGTGTGTTCAGTTTTGTAAACAATACAAAATCTAAAGAAAAGAACAGAATTAAGGTGAGGACATGGCATTCACATTCATATTTAATAATACTGTATAATACATTTGTATGGACTTTAAGGAACATGTGCCTACATTAATATACATTTGAAACGCGTTATTTGGTACTCAATATTAAATCAGGTATCACTATAAACTCCTACATTTACACAATTGCTCGTTGATACAAAAATGCAGCTTTATTTTTATATTTTCGGCATTGCTATTTTATCAGCTGACTTTCATCTTAGTTTCAAGCACAGAACACCAGGTTTCAAGTCTCAGCAATCGGCATAGCAGAGGTCGCGCTATTCACTCTGGAAGCGTGCTGTTCGTTTATCTTCGGGTGAGCTATCTGCAAGCGCTTGTGGTGTTGACGACTGCTCACCTTCAGCAAAACACCCTACTTTGGTATTCTTTGCTGTTCTGTGTCTGTGCCCTCAGCAAAAAATGGAGATAATCAAGGAACGTGCGTTAAAACGGTAAGGATGAAAATCCTTGTTTTACTAAATACAAAAAACGATGGATATTATTGAAAACAAATCGGTTTCAGCAAATGCAAAAAAAAAGAGAGGGCATCTTGTGCATGAATCTCACCGCTATCCGTCCCTTTTTGGAAACGTTCTTTTTCAAGAGAAACACAGTATCATGGCGTCGTTAATCATTTTAATAAGAATTTAACTTGCTGGAATATTAACTTTTAACCTTAAAATTACAGAATGAAGTTTTAAATTAAATAGCAAGCATCATTTGCTGTTATTAAAACGTATCTCACCCTGAATCTTAACCAAATAATTAAATATTGTATGATAGTAATTGTACAGAAATCTTGCATAGCTTATAACTTGCGGGAGTTGTAATCCTCCTCTCCTCTCCGGGAAAAGATAAGTAAAGCCTGAATTACTTTGAACTTAACCTAAATGGCTTAACTCAACGTGACATTGCATGAAGGTCTTGCATATTGTATTAAATGGAGCTATTTACGGTTGTCTTAACAAAGTTTAATTTAACGTGAGTAATTTAAGAATTTGGTAGTGTCGAAGTTTTTCTTCCGGTTACATCTAGTTTAATATTGCATGGTAATTGGAACCAATTGGCGTGAAGCAGTAGCACGAAGTAATAAAGGAACAATAAATCAAGATTCTTCCTGTTATGTTAAGTGCATCCTAATTGTACCTTTACTTTAGCAGCATTTCTTAACTTCGCATTACATCCCGTCATGTTACATAAAGTGCATCGTAATCCCAGTTTAACGAAGGGAAATCTAGCAATGGTACATGAGGCATTAGTTATAATGCGGCTTATTGTTGCCTTACTAAGATGAGTAGTGCTTTGTTGATACCTTCTTGCATTATACGAAAGTGATATTAGCATTTGCATATCAGTTGAGAGGTAGGTGTTGGGCTATTGGGTCAAGCTGTTTAGTCCTGGCACATGCGCCCAGGGTAAAACATCTGCATGACGTCGTCTGGTAAGATGCAGGACGGGGAGAAGCAGGGTGACCATACGTGCGAAATAAGCATTAAAAGCACTAGAGGAAACCGTATAACAGTCACACGATGTACGCTTTAAACACGTGTTTATTTCTACACCAAATAAAACGTGGCGTGACAGTCACACAGCGTACGTATTTATGACGTGTTTAAAATACGGTGTTTTTATAGCCTGTTTATCTCTCCACTTAATACTTAAGAAACAGTGTGTCATTTACTCGACGTGCGTACGTTTTTAATATTATATCTTAATAATAGTACCAAAAACAGTAGATAACACTAGAAAATTGCGCGCGAAATGTGAAAATGGAAATTGAAGAACAAAATATTCATGAAATTTCAGCGTAATAGCACTAGGTCTTAAATTAGGTTTATCGGAAAAATTATGAGCAACTGACGAATTTAATGCCGAAATTGCATGTTGCCATGGTAGCTCAGGGTTAGAACAACTGGACAAAAACTGGGAGGTTCGTGGTTCAAATCCCGCCGATGGCATTGGATTTTTCAGTAGTCTGATTCTACCTTTCCTATTCTTACTAAAGCTCCTTACTTTCTCTACTACTTATAGTAAGCAGAGGAAGTATTGCATTCCACCCAAAATTTCGATATCGAGATTCCACCGGAAATGCATGTTTTAAGGTGCCCTGAATCCAAATAAAGCATTTTTGAAATGCATCTGTCAGGCTGCGAACAGCATAACTCAAAAATGAAAAGTCAGATAAATACAGAACTTGGTACTTGAGTTTACCATCTTTCAACGATGCGACAAAGGTTTTAAAGGAAATCCCCCCACCCCAGACTACCCTTTACATGAAACATTTTGATCTTCTCAAACACACTTTGTCATATACTCTTTTTTTTTTTTTTTTTTTTTTTAATAGTAGAGTGAACCATTACCGAGCTATTCCTTGTTATTTGTTTGAATTTTCCAATACTTGTACTTTTTCTCAAATGGGTATTCATTATTCGTTTTTTTATGTCCTGGACATGCAAAGAGAATGGAATACTCAACATAGCAACCAGCTCTTAAAAGATTTGACTATCCCTTAAAACCTATCATATTCCCCTTGCACTTGCACCTACAAGAAAATTAGCAATAAGATTAACATTAAGTAGATGGAGAATAAGCATTTGTACAAAAGCGTGTACAAGAGTAGAGAAAGTCATGCGAGTGCAATACATCCGATTATTTTTCTGTCTATACATTGAAATCCAAATAAACTGTTGTAGAAATAGCTATATTACACATTACGTTATAATGGGAACAGCAATAGTTAAATGTTTTAGAACTGAATGCTATACACTGTCCTTAAAATTGCATACTGTTTCCATGCAATCGCCAGCAGAAACATCGAAAATCTATGGGACTTAAAAAGAACGACAAAGCACTGAACAAAGCGAACCATTAACAAATATCTCGGAAGTGGTGATGGTTTAATATGGGTTTTATATGGGAATAGAGAGGAATAATGTGTTTAATATGGATTATATATGGGGATGGAGAGGAATTGTGTTTAATATGGATTGTATATGGGAATAGAGAGGAATATTGTGTTTGATATGGATTGTATATAGGGGTGGAGAGGAATTACATGTATTTAATATGGATTATATATGGCGATGGAGAGGAATTACATGTGTTTATGGGATATATGTGCAAATGGAGTTGTTTATGTACAAGATGTGGATGGTATTTTCCATATTTATTTCAATTAGGAAAATATATGTGGCATAAAGAATTGACCAGGTAAATGGATGTGTCTATCTTCCCTACACCTGAAGAGCTCATGGATAGAGCCGTCTTTTTTCGTTATTAACGATTAATGCGAAAAATATTTTATAGCTCCGGCTAAAAGTATCTCAGTATTTCATGATATTGGTAGGCGATTTAATGGTGTAATTTTCTCGCCAATTTTACGTTTTCTCGCAAAAACCTTCTCTTCCGCAATAAACATGAAAAAGTTTTTTTCTTTTTTTTTCTTTTTTGTTTAATGAACTGAAGAAGTAAATGATTTCTGTTCGCCAAAGGAGAAAAAGTCCCTGAAAGTGAGGCAGTATTTTATATCACAACACTGTGAATGCCAGAGTGATTGTAGTGTAAATTAACATTATTATATGACAATGATTTTGTATGTTTGTTAGCTATAAGCATTGTTAGGAAATAAGTTTATACGGCCTCACTGAAACTGACAATAGGAGTGGGTAGCAATGAATCAATGGGGTGAGTTGTTTATCAATTCGAAGAGACAAACAAATGACGCCAGGGTAGCGTGCCTTTCTTTAGAAATGGAGGGAATATCTTCCCTAGAGCATATGTTTTAGTAATTATGATTGGCCTATAAAACAGACGCTAATGTTGGCGCGCTTTAGTAACCAATAGCAGCTCTATTATAATGTTTAGGCATATCGGGGTGAGGGAGTATAAATTCTTGAGCCAAAGGCAAGTATCGCGCAGTTCTACAGAACCATTCACAAGGTAAACGTCACGCAGTTCTAAGAAATCTCTCTCGCGAGTTACACGTCAGGCAGTTCTAAGGAAGCATTCACGAAGTACACGTTACGCAATTCTACGGAATCTCTCGCGTCGTAAAGTTAGTTACAAAATGTGAAATACATGAATTAATAGTGCACAGCAAATAAGTGATTGTAGTTACATTCGAAAATATAACAGTTTCAGTCAGGCATGTATCAAGATTAAATATGTGAAATTAATTAAGTGTGACGGCAATAAAAGTGTAAAAACAAATTCTTTTATCAGTGTTATCTTTTAGTAAAAACTCCTTTCCGTTTACACACCCTGCTCAAGAGATATTTGCTCGGCTGAGTAATAATAGCTAGCCGGAGGACAAAGAACCCAAAATTCAAAATAGTAAAACAATAACAGGCGCTCAGCAAATAAGATAACACGAACAGATTACCACGACAAATGCAATGTGCTACCCTTATCTGTTTGGAAACAGTGCGACAAGGACAGTAAATAATGTGTGACAGAATTCATGCTATGCAAGGAGTAAAACTATTCAGTGAGCTGTAACTGAGCTGTCATGTGTGTCATAAATCAGGGTACCATAAGCAACTAGGCAGGGTTCGGACTGTGTCTAATCAGCAATTTTCCCCCTGCCCTTCATTCCCCGGGGACTTTCTTTGCTGTGGAAGACAGTACTTGAAATGTAAGTTTTAACATTTGTTCACTACTGGTTTAGGTATGCGATATGCTGTTATGCTCACATATTTTTATAATACCACAAGATATTCTTTGGACTAATCGACTAGATGTGTGTTTTAAATTTGTAAAATGACTTGTTTTTTAAATCTAGACAACACAGGACCCCTTAGCTTTACTATGGTTCGCTATTGCGTGTTCTCGTCTCCTACATGTACCAGATTAGCGTCTAACTAACAGAGCCTTCCCAACAAACAAAATTGGTAAAACGTAATCAGCATAAATCAATCTACCAGTAACACTGCATTTCATTTGCTTTTCTTAAGTGCCCAGCTTGATGATTACCAAAAATAATGCAAATAAAGTAAGTCAGATGAATCAGTGATTTCAAATGAGATCCAGAGGAAATCCAAAAATAGAGAGTGTGATATAAATAAGATTTTAGCACCTTTCAATTATAATGTTGTAGTGGTTTGTAATTATGCTTGTTGATTGTGACATTCTTTTAAAATAGCTTCACATTGTTAAGTTGATTGCTGCAGTTTTTAAATAAGCGGTTTTGTAATTTAAGCGATGGGATCTAGGGGTGTGGTGGCAGGAAGGCTACTTAAGAACAAATTAGTTCATTCTTAAGTTTTGCTCTTTTTCGTTTCCAATTATATTTTATAATTGTAACTATTATTATTATTATTATTATTATTATTATTATTATTATTATTATTATTATTATTATTATTATTATTATTATTATTATTATTTATATTATTTTTAATAAAGAAAAACTTGCTGGCTTATTAAACAATTCTGAAGATATATAAGATTACAATCAATTTAATATGTCAGCAATACTGATGTGTTTGGGATAGTCACTATGGATGAATGAGAGGCAATCAATCAGTGGATTCTTTTCTCAAAATTACTTTATATATGACTATCATCTTCTTGGAAATCCATCAATAAGTATTTTTGGTTGTTTTTCTATGGTTTATGACAAAAGCTACAAATTTTCGTTATTGAACTTTTTAGTATGGTTGGCCATGCAGGTCTTGAATTTCTGTTATTTTAATATTTCACCCATTTTTCCAAACATATGCAAATAAAATATTCAACAACAAATAAAAACATGATAAACATATTAATTATGTAATATAACTGAACAACAAATATATCCAAGCAATACATCAGGTAAGTTTCTCATTACATTATGTTATAACTTCCTCAATGTCATACATGTAATTTTTGATAATTTTGCTGAATCCATTAGCCAGCATACTTATTCAAAATGAAACATTTAAAACGTTCTGAGTTGGATGACTACACTTATTTTCAGGCCTAGACCTGACCTCACAGCAAGTAGGTTTGTGTGCTTTTGATAATTCTTTATGACTAGGGACTAAGTTGGAAAGCTGAATCAAAATTGCAAAATTTAATTCCACAGCCAGGGCTCACAGCATTGGGTTTTGCTGATCTGAGTCAACGTTCTTACCAAGACGTGCCACGGCAAAATGCCCATAGAAGCCTTAAACTTGGTTTAAGTAACACAGTAAACCTTAAACCCTTTATAGCCCGGTTTGCCATATGCATTACAAAGATGGTTTTTTTTTTGTTAGGTTTTTCAATTGAATTTTATTTTTCTAATTTCATGTTATGCTATCTTTGAGGCAATAGAATTGGGCTATTTATAGCGGTTTTATATTGTAAAAATATCAATTTGTTTCAATAAAATTGTAGTGTTTTTTTTAATACGCAAAATCCATGCAATTGCAGTCAAATATGACCCCTTCAGCATGCTATCACACCGGCTATCTTACTTGGGTCCTCCCCATCCTTTGACTGCAGGCTCTGGTACACTTGGCTTTGAATGGATGGCTAGTCCATTTTGTATCACTGTAACAATCACTGCTATTCAATTCACTTTGGTTGTGATACTGGAGAAAGGGATATAAAATCCAGTTTAGGAATTCAAGGAAGAGCAGCAGCATTTGCAGCAAAATACTTCCAGCAATAAAGTGTTAAAGCTGATATCAAATATAGAGCTATCACATCTCAAAGGTGACTTGTAATGTTGCAGATGCTTTATACTTAATGACTATTACAATTAACTTTTCAATTATTTGCTGCACACGACAAGTGTGGAAGTGTAATTATCAAAACACAAATTAACTGTAATAGTCTTCAACATTGCAAGCTGCTTTTGAGATATATCTAATATTTAAGATTCCCTTGAAGGTTAACCATCAAATGAGAAGGTTTAATGCTCGTACAGTATCTCAACAATGTATCTGGAGTGGTAATAGCATTGGCATAAAGAGACAAAGATCCATGGTTCAAGTTGTGCTCATGAAATGAATATTTCCAGCCTGATTCAAGTTTCAAAGAAGTAGGTTTATTTGTGAGAGAACAGTGGAGATGTGTGGCTGATGAATTCAAAAAAGCTGATGCTAAAATTAAAAATATCTTGTGGTATACATAACATGTTTCTTTCTCCACAGATTTTTCAATGAAACTAAAAACTGCAACAGTTGTGAAATGGGTACCAAAATAGAAATCAAAGAAGAGGATCCTCTCTCAGACAACATAGCCTCACAGAATGAGAGAGACTTCTATTACAAGGATATTTCAATGAAGGGAAACACTGATGCTGTGCTCCTGGACGATGATTGTGATGTGGAAACCAAAACGGAAATTAAATTAAAGACTCCTTTTCCAGGCTTTTGTTCACAGAAAGAAAGAGAATGTTTTAAGAAACATCTCATAAAGCAGATTAAGCCTGAAACTGTTTCATGCAGCAACAACAACTGTGTGATAGATATAAAAACAGAAATTAAGGAGCAGAATCTGGTTTCAGACTTTGGTTCACAAAATGAGAGAGAATTTCTTTCAGAGGATCCTGTAATGAAGGATAAGATCCTGATGTGCAGTGATCCTGAAGTGCATAACAAAATAGAAATTAAAGAAGAACCTTGGTGGCTAGAAGCGGAAACTTCATCTGTACGTAATGACATTAAGGTAAGTTTTATAGATATCCACAGCAGTTACAATTTTTGTTTATTACACTCGGTAAAATATTTGAATTGTGTAATACAAAATTAAGAAGGACAAGAGAGAGTTTGTGAATGGGTACAGTATTTGTCAGATGGTGTGTTGAAAGTAATGGTGATAGTTTTTGAAAATTATAAGATAATTGAGGGACGTTTTGTTGAAACCATACCAAAATATTCTGTGACATTGAAGGTCTGATGAACAGCTACACTTGAAACACAGAATTAAATGAATTAATAAGTCATTTGAAAAGGAAGTTATGTTATTTAAAGATAACAGACAGCTCAGTTATACAGCTTTGACCCAATGTCTATTAAAACCCCACATTGGCTGTTCCCAGATGTGAAATAAACAGATCTGCATATTAAAATTGGCCACAATTAAATTTCTGATTTGCAGAACAAGTTTTTGTTTTGTGCTTATTCCCTCCAGGGGCCTGCAACTGAAGGTATGGATTTGGCACACCTGAGGCACCCTGACTTCCTCAGCGCAGTCTTCTCCTTGTGGTGAGCGAGTCAGTCAAAATGCCTCCCCCCACGTGTAGGCCGTGCATGGAGACCTGTGCCGGCAAAAAGGAATATCTGTTTGGTTGAGGGTTGCATATCTGAGCCTGGTGTGTTCTGTGTGTACAGCTTTCAGGGAGGATGTGCATTTCCAACACATCATTTTGGTTTCTACTTCACCCAAACGGGAGGCTAGAGGTCAATCTACCCCTAGGCAATTGGCCAGAACTAGGTTTTTAACCAAACTCCAGGGTGAGTGAGACAGTGCGCCTGCTATATCGCCTGTCATCCCGGTGGGATGACCCCTTTTTGGGCTCTGCGGTTGGTGAGGAGCATTGGGGACAAAATTTATTTCCATTTACATGGCTAAACCAAACCATTTAACAAACCAATCAACATGAATGGAAAAGAAGTAGTCAAGCCAAGTGGCCCTCGCTACTTCGTTATAAATAGAACAGACAAAGGGAAGAAGTTTTTAGTTTGTACAGTTCAAAAGGGTCTTGATAAAATTGCTGGTCCAGTCAGGTCATGCATTAGGAGTTGCAATTGCACGCTCCTGGTTCAAGCCTGTTCAGCTTCCCAGGCAGCGAAAACACTCAAAGCCAACCTGTTGGGCTGCTATCCTCTTATGGTTGAGATGCACAAGGCCTTGAACTTCCCACGCGTGTACTAAACGAACCTGCTGAGATGCTATAAGTGTCGGTGCTTTGGACCCACTAGTGATTTCTACATGCGTTAACTGTGGAGACATTTCACACAATGGAGCAGCACATATATCGAGTCATTTTGCAAAGGTACGAGGATCCAGAAGATCCGGATTAGGGAGAAGATATCCCTCTTGAAAGGCCATAACTCTTGCACATCCGCCAAAGCTCTGTCCTGCGGTCTGATACCTATAGCTCAGTTGTGTAGCTAAACTGGTACCGAGTTGAGAAGTCGCAACTCAGACCAGCGTTATCCACGAGACCACCATTTCTGATAAGACTCTTGTAGCCAGCCACCATACCAAATGTCCATTGATCATGCATTCCATCACCTTGCAGATGCAACTGGTGAAGGAAATAGCACAGTATGACGAAAGATGATGGTACTTTCCATGTTTCAAAATAGGTATGATGGTGGCCTCCTGCCACTTATCTGGAAAACTGGTGTTAACCCAAACAAGATTATAGACCTATATCCGTCAGGTGTTATTTAATTTCTGTGTATTCATGTTTACTTCTGGCTTCTGCTATGTTTTTATATTAGTCCCTATATCTGGTTTTTGTTATAATTTTCTTATTTTCATCTTTATCTGGCCTTGGCCATGATTCTTTTATGCTGATCTGTATCTATGGCTTTTGCGATTATCTGTTTTACAAGTGTGCTAATGACCCAGTAGTTGAATGCCCTTTAACATAAATGGTCATGGTCTGTGTTTATTTTGTATAAAATGTTAGTTAAAAATCTGATGTGTTACACTAACATGAATTTCTCTACTCTTGTACAAATTATTTATACAAACGCTTATTCTCCATCTACTTCATGTTAATCGAAATAAACATTTGCAGAGTCTATCTTATTGCTAATTTTCTTGTAGATGTAAGGGGAATATATATTTACAAGGGCAATTTGGAAATACAGTAGCCTTTAAGCACATTCATCTCTCTTAATAGCTGGTTGCTAGGTACAGCACTATTCCCTTTCCCACAGATTAATACTCTTTGCATATCCAAAACAAAAAAATGAATAACGAATTTCCATTTGAGAAAATAAGTATTGAAAAATTTAAGGGAATAACAAGTAATATCTCGAAAATGGTTCACTCAATAAAAAAAAAATGTATATGACATAAATTGTGTATTTTAACGTGATCTGCATTTTTTGTGTAGTAAAATTTTGTCTATCTCTTATGGTTTACCAGGAAATTCAAGATATACATTTTATTTGTCATAAAAATATCTTAAACATATGATATTTCAATCAAAATCGTTAGAGCCATTTTTGAGAAAATTAAAATTTTCGAAAAATCTTCCATGTAAAGGGTACTCTGGGGTGGGAGGATTTTCTTGAAAACCTTCGTGTCGCATCCTTGGAAGATACTGAACCTAAATACCAAGTTTGGTGTTTATCGACTGTTCGTTTCTGAGTTATGCTGTTCACACACACGAACATGTTTCCAAAAATGCTTTTTTTTGGGTTCAGGGTGTCTCAAAACATGTATTTCCGGTGAAATCTCGGTATCGAATTTTTGGGTGGAATACAATAGTTCCCCTACTTACTATATGTAGTAGAGAAAGTAAAAACTTAAGAAAAGAATATTACATGAAATACACACCAACAACAAGAAGTAAAACTATTCATTTACAAAATGTCAAATGTGTCCGACTGCCATTCATGCAGCTAAAAGAGTTCTTACTTCTGCTTCTCAAATGCTAGCATGATTCAACACTTGTTTTGCATTGGAAGCAAGTCAGTTCTCGTTTCCAAACTGTAGTATGTAGCACCTAATCTTATTAGGGGAGAGAAGTGTTTGATACACAAACATGTGCATGCTTATTGTTCTTCCTGCAATTGTTCTCTTTATTTTGAATGAAATACAATCTTCTATAAAATATGTGGAGACCTGACTAGGCTGTGGGAAACCCCGTATTTCAGAAAACCCATGTGAATTTACCATTTTTGTTATTATTATCATCGTTATCGTCAGCAGCACCATGATTATTAATAATCTCTTCACAATTTGTAGAATGGACTCCATCCACTCTTAAATCATTGATGCAAGATCAGATTTTAAAATTCTTTTTTTCAAACCTAGTATCTTATAAACCTCAACACCCAGATAATTGGCAGTGAAGAATTCGGTTTATTGCTCTCCTCTTTCTTCCCAATATCTCCTCACACATATCAAGCATTGCTGTCTTAGTTTTCCAAAATACTTGATGAATCATATATTCTAGTATAATAAACATTCCTTTTGCCAGTGTTGTGATCTCTAAATCAAACAATTTCTCTAGTTCTAAACACTTTCTACATTGCTTGGTTTTTTTAATACCCCATTACATGATGAAATGCCAAATTTTACTTTCCGCATATTTCCTAATACCATATGCTAATAGATAAACAAATCAAACCTGATACTTTAACATATAACTACTTATGCTGGACATTTAGATGTGTATAGATGATTATGTGAAACTGTACATTTGAATTATTCTCTTACAGGATGGAGACTACCCTCCAGTAAAATCAAGGTAAGACATGCTTCTTGTGTTAAATTTTCCTTTAATTTTTCTATAACTTTTGCATTTATGTTTTAGCAGATGTCTCGGGTTCTTGAACTGACAGAAATATAAATATTATATTCAATCCTTCAAATTACATATTAAAATTTGTTCTAGACTTCATTTTTGTATGATTCAGACTACGGATCATTCAGTAGTATGAACGTTTTATATCCTTATATGAGGGTGGATCAATACAAACTGGTTTTTTACTTTCTCTACTACATACCTGGAGTAATTAGGGATTTATTATGTTCCATCCAAAGATTCATTGTCAAGATTTCAGTTGAGATCTATGCTTTAAAGTCCCCTGGAACGAACATAAGCATTTTTATAAGACAAATATGTGTGTGTTTGTGAGAGGAAGAGAGAGCATAACACTCAAAATACTAAGTTTGGTATCAAAGGTTTGCATATATATGCAACAAACAGATTTTCAAGAAAATCGTCGCATCCCACACTAACATTTACATTAAAGTTTCCTTAATTTAGATTTTCTCATTTTGATTAAAATGCCATAGGAATAATATATTTGCAGAATAATGAAACATACGTCTTGAATTTTCTGTGAATAGCGTGTGAAGCCCTTTTCATTCTGAAATAATTTTATATGAATGTTTGTTACTGGTAAAGCATAAGAGATACACAAAACTTAACACAAAAAATACAATTCTGATTAAAACACACAGTCTATGTCAATTGTGTTTGTGGTATTAACCATTTCTGATATATTTGTTTCTGTTCGTTTGAATTCTTTTTTCTTGTAATTGTGAAGACTACGTCAATTTAGTGACCCACTTTTTAAAGACTTGAATATTCCTTCAACCTCCTTGTACCTGTAAGAGAATGTGTAATAAAACCTTTACAGGATACCTAATAGACGAGATAAAAATAAACAGCGAGGAAGTAATGTCAAATAAGGTTTTTTTTTAAAATAATTTGTTGAATTTATGAAAACAACAATATATCACTTTTTTACATAGTCTTTAATTTCAAAGAACACGTTCCCTAATGAATTAGTATATTTTTATTTCTTCCTTGAAGAAAGAAGGAGAAGTGTGAGCAACCAATTATGCAGAACCCCTCCATTGCTGTGCTATCACATAATCGCCCCCTCCACAAAATGATAGTCTCAGGGATAAGTCTGGACTATAATGATGGTTTTCATGGGTTCATTTGGTCACCTGAATGTCATGTGGAAGGACATTTCAGATAGATTGCAGAAAATTTCTCTGATAAGCAGCTTTTGCCTCAACCATAATCCTTCATAGTAGGCAGGATATGTTGTTCTTTCATGAAGAAAGGCTGCAATCAAAATGCTCTTGGAGTCCCAAAAATAATTGGAAGCACCTTTCCAAGTGATAAGTTTTGTTGTCCTTGTTTCTTACAGCTTCACCTTTCCTTTCTCCTTGCTTGTTTATTTAGACTTGTGTGTAGTGGTGAACCCACTTTTCTTCACAAAAATTGATTCACTTGTTATCAACAAGTGTACTGACGGGCTGATGAACACATTCTTATATATAGGAATTGCCTGCAAAACTGCTATGAATAATAACTGTTCAAACAAGAACAGTTGGAAGTTGGTGAAGTTCTCAGTGCATGTAACAGACATTCCATGTATTTCCATAAACATCAGATTAATTTTACTAAACAACATGTTTTCATTTGAAATATTTTGTTAATTATTTAATGATATTATGGATTAACAAAGTTCATTCAATTGTAATGAACAATAGTTGATTTACATGAAGAATTTTAACCACACCTGTCGCTTATTTCTGATCATGTACCTCCCGTTAGGAAACTGAAATTCTGTTTTCGTTTTTAATTTTCTATTATACTTGATGATCTATATGTCCTACATTATTTCAGATTATACACAGAAGCGGTTTCTGGAGATAGCAGTGGTAAATTGCCATTGCCCTCTGCTCAAGTGCCAGAAAGAAACATAAGCTTCAATAATGGAAAGGATCAACCTGAATGTGAAAGTCAGGAAAGTAATGTCACAGAAATACCAATTGTAGAACAACTTCACTTGGAACAATCTGGTAAATGTAATTATGAGGAAAATAACAGCATGGTTTTGTATCTGAAACCAAAGAATTTGATTCATATTGGTGAAATGCAACACAAATGCAACATTTGTGAGAAAGTCTTTATAGATGTGTCACATTTAAAAAGACACAATCAGATTCATGAGGATAAGAAGCTACACCAGTGCAAAACTTGTGATAAGAGCTTTAATCGGGTGTCAAATTTGAAAAGGCATAATTTGATTCATGAGCGTAAGAAACCACACCAGTATAAAACTTGTGATAAGAGCTTTACTCGGATGTCAAATTTGAAAAGGCATAATTTGATTCATGGGGCTAAGAATCTACACCGATGTAAAACTTGTGATAAGAGCTTTACTCGGTTGTCAAGTCTCAAAACGCATAATTTGGTTCATGAGGGTAAGAAGCCATACCAGTGTAAAACTTGTGATAAGAGCTTTACTCGGTTGTCAAGTTTGAAAATTCATAATTTGAATCATGAGGATAAGAAGCCACACCAGTGTAAAACTTGTGATAAGAGCTTTAGTCAGTTGTCATATTTGAAAATGCATAATTTGATTCATGAGGGTAAGAAGCCACACCAGTGTAAAACTTGTGATAAGCGCTTTACCCGGTCGTCAGATCTCAACAGACATAATTTGATTCATGAGGGTAAGAAGCCTCACCAGTGTAAAACTTGTGATAAGAGCTTTACTCAGGTGTCATATTTGAAAATACATAATTTGATTCATGAGGGTAAGAAGCCACACCAGTGTAAAATTTGTGATAGGAGCTTTACTCAGTTGTCAAGTCTCAAAATGCATAATGTGATTCATGAGGGTAAGAAGCAGCGACACCAGTGTAAAACTTGTGATAAGACCTTTAGTCAGTTGTCATATTTGAAAATGCATAATTTTATTCATGAGGGTAGGAAGCTACACCAGTGTAAAAGTTGTGATAAGAACTTTACTCGGGTGTCACATTTAAAAGTACATATTTTGATTCATGAGGGTAAGAAGCCACACCAGTGTAAAACTTGTCATAAGAGCTTTACCCAGTTGTCAAATTTGAAAAGACATTTGATTCTTATGGGTAAAAAGGCACACCATGGTTAAACTTGTGATAAGAGCTTTACTGTGTTGTCAAATTTGAAAAGCCATAATTTGGTTCCTGTAAGTAATCCAATGTTTAACAAAGTAATCTCTTTAAATCTAAGAAGGAAAGCTGTTATTACTATATTCTGGTATTTCAATGTTACTCCATACAGAATTCTCAAGAGTTTTCACATACGTGTTGTAGATGAAAATCCTTTGTTCGAATGTGAACTTTTTGGCCAGCATTTCAATGGGATAAATAACCTGCTTACACAGAAGTTATACAGTAATTAATAAGGGTGACAGTAACACCTACTCATGTAATAACCAGGGTTAGGAAGTTCATGCATTTTCATATTATTTTCAAAGCATGTTATTGATACGCTGATAAATTATTTTCATGAACTATGAGTTTTCTAGTGCTCAGAGTGATTTTTATTGGGCATATAATTGCATATTTATGCTGTTTTAAGTAACTGCATCATATTTAGTAAATAGATTGTTTTTTGGCATATTTTATAGCACTTAAATGGGGAATATTTTTTAAAATGAGTTATTTTGGTTTAATGGTCAACTTGTTTTTCTGTGAACTGATGCTAATAACAGGATCCCGTTTCACCCTCTGCCAATATCACTGATGCAAGTGATTCATGATCATTAATCACTGAAGAGTGAGTGATGCAATTCTGGTAAGAATCATGTGATGGCTTGCCTTTAAGAGAGGGAAATCCCACCTGTACTGGGAAATAAATTCAGCAATAAGGCAGTGTGTTGATCGAGCAGCCACTGCAGTCAGTTTGTTCGTGAAATTGACAAGGTGGTATGAATACATACAGTATTAAAAATGCCGAACGTGAAACCAAGTAATGGGAGCAACTAAGAGTTTACAAAGTGAATTTTCTAGTGATCTTATTAATACAGATGGTAGTCTTATACTGTAAGGCATGTGAAAAAAACATTGGGAGTGAAAAACTGTTTCAGGTGGTTTAACATATTAATAGTGCAAAGCACAGTGATTGTAAAAAAAAAAAGTAACAAAAGTGAAAGTGTCCAAATGTCTACTAGTCGAATGTACGGGAAGTAAGAGTTACACAATTTTCATATGACCTTTGTGAAGCATTCCTAGCAGCTGACATACCTTTATGGAAAATAAATAACCCAATTTTGCATAATTGTTTTAGAAAAGTACACCAAACATTTACCTGGCCAAAGTACTTATGTAAAACATAAATCCCTCGTTCAAACAATGTAATGTCTACCTTGCAAACTAAGTTAGCAAATGAGTTTCTCTGGATCTCAATAGATGAAACAACTGATGTAGAAGGATGTTTCATTGCAAATGTAATAGTGGGTGTTCTAAATCAGCAAGAGACAGGTGTGCCCTATCTCTTAACTTGCTCTCAGTTAGAAGTTACTAACAGTGCATCAGTGAGTCAACTTGTGATTGACTCTATTAAATTAATATGGCCTGGTGATATAAAATATGACAATGTACTTATATTTTTAACTGGTGCAGTAAGCTATATGATCAAAGCAGGAAAACACTAAGAGAAATTTTTCCTAAGAGCATTCATTTAACTTATCTTATTCATGCCCTTCATGCATTGCAGACATAAATAGGTTATTTTTCGTAAAGTAGACAAGTTAATCTCTAATGTGAAAAAAGTTTCTTAAATCTGCGTCTAGGATCCAGCTGTTCAAAAAGATGGTGCCTAATATTTCACTACCACCTGAACCTGTTTTAACCCATTGGGGGAGTTGGATAACAGCTGCATTGTAGTATGCTAAACATTTAGCGTCAGAAGAGTTAGAATCAGATGATGCTATTTCAATTAATATAGCACAGAATGTTCTCTCAGATGAAGAGCTTGAAGGAAATCTTGCCTTTATATTGACACATTTTCCAACATGCCTGCAGCAATTAAATCCCTAGAATCAACAGATCTTTCCTTAAATCAGTCATTAAATGTACTTAATACTACCATTTCTAGTTTGGTGTCAATTCCGGGTAATGTAGGGCAGAAAATAAAAGTCAAAGTAATCCATATTCTTTTAAGAAACCCTGGGTATAAACAAATTTCCAAAATACGAGACATTCTTGAAGGAAAGCCCTGTAATTCATCCCTCATTTTGGATGTGGAGTCATGTGCAGCTACTTCTCAGCAATATATGTAAGTTTGCATGCGCACATTGTCTTTAAATATAATAATTTTTAGGCCATATTTTGGTGCATATTTCGTACATTTTAAGGGCATATTTGAATGCATATTACAAGAGTTTTTAGAGCATGAACTTCCTAACCCTGGTAATAACGCACATGATAGAAACAATCAGATTGAACTGTTTATAGTGTCATGTATACATATGCAGCAATATGTCCCTATGTCACTTCCCTACCTCTACCAGCTGAAACATACCTAACTGTTCAGTGTACTTCAAATAAGTTGAATTCACTTCACTGTAACCAACTTTTGTTCAATATTATCATATTTATAGTTTTCCAGTAATAGTTTTAGGAACTTATTAATACCCACCAGTTGAAATCATTAGAGAGGTTTGTTGAAAGCAATGCAATTTCATGGTTATTCCAAATTTGACATTAAAGTTTTGTATACCCTAATATTCAAATTTGCAAAATATTAAATACAATTTGATGGCGCAGTTTGCTTGATATAACGTTTTTATACATTCTGCTTCCCTTAATCCTAGATAATGTTTTTTCTTACTCATCAGTTTCGTTACACCCAGATACAAATTTGGTGGTGCTACCTGATTGCAGGAGACAAAGAGAAGCAAAACAGGTAAATATTGTATAATGTCATAAAAAGGTACGTATTGTATTACTCCCATGCAAATAAATGTCTGCAGAGGATATTGAGATGACTTTTGTCTTTCATGCTAGTTTTAAAAAAATCCGATGTGTCACATTCACATGACTTTCTCTAGTCTCTCGCTTATTAGTGGGTATATGAGTAGAAATTACTCCTATGAAAGCTTATCTTCCTGTCTACTTCGTTTTAATCGAGAAGTGTTTCCAGAAACACCTATATTACACATTTCATTATAGACGCAAAGAGAACAGTGGCAGTCAAATGTTTAAGGACTGACGCTATACGCTGCCCTTAAAATTGCATACTCTCTGCATGACATCACAAGAGCAATTAATGACAGATGTCGTGGAAATGGCTGATAACATAAAAGAAGTTTATTTAAATAAGTTGTGAGTTTTAAAAAGAAATACATTTTTAATGCATTTGCGATAAAATGATTTTTTTGCTTACGTAAATATTACGTATATTTGCAAATATGCGCTATTATGTAATTATTTAGATCCACATTGAGGGACGCCACTTTGAGAAAGTATTGTATTTGTGTGAGATGTGAGAATCCCCGCGTATGTGCTTCACTTTAAAAATGTATTTAGGTTACATAATGAAGATACACTTTGATGATGTTTGATACTTGGGATGCCTAACTTTATATGAAGATGATGCTTGTTTTACGTAATATTATTAAAGTTATTTGCCTCGGCTGCTTTCAGTCGCACTATAGAAACACAAGTTCTTTTAAGGTTGTGATAAGACAAGAATTAAAATACGTCACAGAATTTACTTTTTTATTTCTCTTTATACTTGTATATTTATAAACATAACACTTTATAAAAGAGAAACTGTGAGCACTTTATATATTCTAGCGGAGAACACAATTTTTATCATCTGTACTCTACTACATCTTACCCGCGGCTTTTACGTCTGCTCTTTACATCATCTTGCCCGCGACTGACTAAATTCAATGGTAAAAATCTTGTACCTTCGGTAATGCCAGTCTCTTATTAGCTAATTCTAGTCCAGTAGAATTTGAGTATTCAAACTAAAATCTTTCTTTACTTTTGATTGGCTAATTCCAAACTGTAAGCGAAACTTACGTTATTACCGATCTTTTCATAACCAATACTTTTAAAACTCCAGACGCATTATTGTCACAAAAATTACATTATTACCTCATTGTTAACATCCTAAAACATTATTCTCGCAGTTTTTGCACTAGTAGAGTATATAACCGTTTACATAATATTAATAAATGCGTTTACAATAAAAAAGTAAGTATTTGCAATGACTTTACATAGAATACAAATAATTATATACACATTGTTTTCAAGGTGGGCTGTTATTGAATTTAATAATAATAAAACAATATCACTTGGACATCACAATACCGCCTCACATTTTCGTCTGTCGCTTATATGAAATCGAATGAAGTGGACTTTGCAGCTTTTTCCCAGAAAATTCGTAATATACATTTTATTTTCCATGTAAATATGCTTAATATATGCTATTTTAAGCATAATTTTTAAATTCTTTTTTTTTTAGAAAACCAAAGATTTCAAAAGATGTTCCATTTGAAGGGTAGTTTGAAATGGAGGGATTTTCTTGGAAATCTTGTACTTATACTGCCACAAGAAGTATTAAGTTCTTTCTTATACTTATACTGCCACAAGAGGTGTTAAGTTCTTTCTTATACTTATACTGACGTAGTAATTTGTATCACAAAAATGTAAATGTCAGAGTGATTGTAGTGTGAATATGCATTGTTGTGTGACATTGATTTGAGATGTTTGTTGATTGTAAGCATTGTCGAGAAGTGGGTTTATACGGCCTTACTGAAGCTGACAATAATAGCGTGCAATAATGTAGCGAGGGGGTGAGCTGTTTATCATTATTAGAGACGAGCAAATGACGTCAGAGTGGCGCGTTTTTCTTAGAATTTGCTGGAACATTTTTCCCAGAGCATATGTTTTCGTAATTTTCATTGGATATAAATATAGACGCTAATGTTGGCGCGTTTTATTAACCAATAGCAGCTCGGTTATAATCTTTAGGCATATTGGGGCGAGGAAGTATAAATTCAGTGTCAGAATCAAGTTTCATGTAGTTCAACGGAGGCATTCATGGAGTATACATCGCACGCAGTTCAAGGTTACGCGTAGCAAATTTATGAAAAATCTTCTGTGTCGTAAAGGTAATTACACAAAAAGTTGAAGTACGCGAATTAATAATGTGCAGTAAAGAAGTTATTATAACAGTTTCAGTTTGGCGAGTGTCAAGATTAATAGGTGAAAGTGAATAATGTGTTACGACAATAAAAGTGTAAAACAAATTCTTTTATCAGTGTTATCTTTGTATAAAACTCCTTTCCGTTTACACACATGTACAAGATAAGTGCTTGACCGAGAAAATCATAGCTAGCCGGAGGACAGTGAACCCAAAATTAAATACAATAACAGGCGCTCAGTAAAAGATAACACGAAGTGACCGCGACAAACTGTCTTATACGTGCGGCAGATAAAAATGAAACCTCTTCCAACTACCAACAAATACCCCCACAATACTACCACAAGAAGTATTAAGTTCTTTCTTATACTTATACTGCCACAAGAAGTATTAAGTTCTTTCTTATACTTATACTACCACAAGAAGTATGTTCTTTCTTGTACTTATACCACCACAAGAAGTATTAAGTTCTTTCTTATACTACCACAAGAAGTATTAAGTTCTTTCTTATACTTATACTGCCACAAGAAGTATTAAGTTCTATTCTTATACTTATACTACCACACTTTAGTCTAAGCTGTTGCTAAATGATAACAGGAGGGTTTCACCATTAGATGGTAATGAGCACTCAGCTTTGCGGAATGGTTCCATTTTATTAATCAAGTATTTTAGCAAGTATGGTTTGACCAAACATGTCTAAGATAAACATACAATACATTCTCATAAGGGATTTACCTTGTTGGGTAAACACGATTGCTGTTGAGGTGTTCAGGCAACCAGAGAAGTCGGCCCGGGGCAAACCGTTGAGCCGGGAGAGAGAATGGCCCCGGAGTCTAGTTTCGGAGTGATAACCTCGGCCAGAGCGACCAGAATGAATACACACCATCGAAGGCAATACTAGCAAAGACAACCCACGAACCCTGACTTTGTGAGCCTTTATATAGTTCGTGACTTCCTGTGGGATTACTAAACAAAACAGGATTTTCTAGAACATTCTATCTGACGCACATCCTCTGGGCGATGTGCAAATCTGCACGTAGTCTCGAGGAAGTTGATGTAACTATTATTCCCCAAGTTATTCCTAGAGAATTACCCGCGGAAGGGGTTAGCCGCGTACATCCTGTTACACGCTGGCTGTCCCGATCCATGCCTCAACAAGATTGCAAAATGTAAGGTTTCAAGAAATGTCTACTTTAATTCGAAATAAAGAAGTGTATGTATAATTTAGTCCAAAAATGAAGAGTATGTATGTCTGAACCTCTGTGGATCCTTATGCTCCTCAACAGCACTCGTGACAATACCAAATAAATATATTAGGACATAAGGCTTCTTTCGTTGCATTTCATATACATAAGTTCTCCATACGTACCATGCATATCTTTGGGACTTTTTTTTTGGCGGTCTGGGTAGCTTAGTTGGTTAAGCGCTGGCCTTCAAAGCACAAATAGTTACATAAAACTTGTGTATTACCACATTATTGCTGAATGATTTCTGCATATCAAATATCAACTACTGCAATCTATAACAAAACACCTAACTTAAATTATGTAGTTGTATAATATGTATTGTATGACAAAATATCTGCTGAAATAGTTATTCCTTTTTGAAGTACCTGTTAATGCTTCATTTACATGCCATCTCATTTGTGAAGTCGCTCGGAAGCTTTGTCTTGTGAAACAACTTCTGAATTTCATTACTTGATAATATTGAGTTCGTCACCTGTTTTAAATGTTGTATCACACTCACACGTCTAATTGGGCAGCACTATGGTCTCACACCAAAAATAAGCCTGGGTTCAATCCCAGGGGTACGAGGTGGGATTTTGTGGTACATAAAATAGCACGAATGGGTGTTCTCTGGTTTTCCCCACCATAATTCCATCAAATACATCAGCTTCATCATTCTCAACTGCCCCCCTTAGTCTCCAATCTCTGCAAACCAGAGAAGTTAAAAAGGGACGTTTGAAATAAAAATATTGTGGAGGATAGAGAACAATACTATTGAAGGACTGTCTCAACCAGCCAGTCTGAATTTATAAACCGGCACGTGTACCATTACCCTGTAGAATTAGACCTACTTAAGTGTTTTTAAAATTGGGTAAGGAAGAAAAGGGGTAATAATGAAATATTACATTTTAAGCAAAATTAATTCCTGTGATTTCTTTTAAAAAAACTGGAAGTCATACAAAATGCTGCTACATCCTTTCTGCAGTCAACATGTGAAAAAACAGTTATACTAGCAACTACTACATGTTAAACAGTACTTGACAATTTTGAAAGATGTTTGTTATATGGTTAAACACAAAGTTGAATGTTTATTCAGAGACATCGCATTTACATTCATATTTAAAATCAAAGTATAGTACTATATAATACATGCATTTGCATTTTAAAGAACATGTGCCTACGTTAATAAACGACTCATTGAACTTTGGCTACCCATTTTGGACGCGGCAAACGTCGCTAATGCTCATACATTTTCGGCATTCGTCCAACTTCTGTGTCCCGTCTCCAAACGCTTGTCGGCAAAGTATAGCCGAAGGATTTTTTTTAGAAGGAGATGCACGGGGGTGGAAGCTAGATACGAAAAGTGGCAACACAACGCATTAACTCCCCGCGTGAACACGGTTTGTACTTTTGCGAGAAAGACTATATTTCTGATTGGCTGTTTCAAGTTTTGAAGTGCGTAACGAACTAAAAGGCAGGCAAGAAGGAAGGAACCATCTTGGATTTTTGTAGCAGAAAATTTCCATCCTATGTATTTTCGCCAGGAACAAAGCAGAGACGGCATTCATATATTTACGTTATTTCTGCTTGAATAGGTAGGAGATTTAATAGGTTATTATGTGTTACAATATTTCTATATTACAAAATTAATTTTCAGACACACTGAGCCATCCAGACAGAGTGGGCTATGTCTACGATTTACATTCCTTCCAGCGTTGTGGTTCGAGTTCCGAATGAAGATTTGGAATCTAAACGTATGCTATCAAGTTTGAGCAACATAAAATGATAGTGCTGGATGAGAGGTTAAGTTTTTAAGAGCTTCTTAGTGTTGCAGAATTCTATATTATCCAGATTTACTTTTCAGATATAGTGAGTCATCTAGACAATGGATTCTAACATTCATTTTGTTGTTGGCACTTCATAATTTATGGGTGGAGATCACAGCGAAAGCATCAACCTTTAATACAAATTAAATAAGTATCATTTTGCAATGCCAATATTCAAACACGTATATGCGGATCATGCGAGTGTTACTCATCTATAATTTAAAACTGTAGGATTATTGGTGGACTACTTGACTTACTGTCAGGTATAGCATGCCAATGATTCTGTAATTCCTTTAAGGCAGCACGGAACTGAAATTTCCTAATACAAAAGGAAGAAAGAAAGATATTTGATTAATTCACATATATTTCAGTAATTCACTGGCTTTTGGGCATGGCGTGTGAAAATTGAACTTCTGGCAGCTTTTATGACAATTAATCTGATAGTACAAGTGCTCTAAACCATTTTTGTTTCCAAGAAAAAACCTGAAGTGTTTCAGTGAAATTAGCAGCTTCAGCATGTGTTCTGATGCTTTGAAATTGCAAATTTATTGTAATTTTTCGTGCCTGTTTTCTACCATTTAAAAGTTGTAGCAATTTTGTGATACGAAATCCCTCCCTTAGAAGATACATTGTGCAATAGTAATTAAGTTGCAGGATATTATAAGAAATGTATAGGCATTTAAACAATGATGTTGGTTTTTGCACAAAAACCAAAGGTTTTTCATGTAATATTCTTTAAATGTATTGAAGCCTTTCAAGTTAACACCTATCGTGACAAACATGAAGTTAATCACGACATCTGATGACTCATTTGTAGAACACTTATGAAAATAGCTTACTCTGAATAGAGAAAGTCTTAGATGGCAGAGGGGTGCTATGACAAGCCAGAGATTGGTGGTTTAATCCTAGGCATGTCATTCAGTTTTTTGTCTGTATATTGTCGCAACTAAAGTTGGACACAGGGGGGAATAACTGGGAATCAGATGATAGAGAATTCAGAATTTGGATTAGCAAAACTATTGTATTCTAGAACGTTACATTTTTATAGTGCGATTGTCGAGTTTACATTAGCAGGGATGATGATTATACTAGCTAACATTATTATTATCAATTATCTTAAAAGTCTTACCTGGGGAAACATGTCTCGTCGTGGATGAGGAGAGCCAAACTTGACACGACTTCGTCAAGCCGTTAGTGGTGTCAGAGGAAGCCATCCGGAGCGGCCGTGCCGCAGCCGTCGACGGTGACCATCGCGGTCCCGGTCAATTTACAACACAAAAGTCCCCCGAGTGGGACTATGGGCTTCTTTATATAGGGCTAAATACCCTGGCAGCTATTACCAAATATGGTCTGCCACCGCCCTGGATTTGAAATATAGCAGCCAATCATAACTTGCTACGTCAATGTTCTAGAACATTCTATGTGACGTAACGCGGTCTAAGGTGCAGCTAAGAGCCTGCAGAAAGACACGTACACCTCAGGAAGTGATGCCACAGTAACATCCCTTTGAAATGTCAAAGGACATGACAAAACCACTGTTTCCTGTCATATATACAATTTACTAAGACTTTAGCAGAATTAAGAATATAAAATATGTTTCTATATGAATTCAGAAACTTGTGACAGGTTAATAAAATAATGGCGATTAATATAAAATAATAATTACAATACGGATCTCCTCAGTCACGTTCGTGATATATCCCGCAACGCAAGAAATGGCGACGCCTGGCGCCAACTAAAACTACGAGAAGAGAGCAAAATCGGAAGCAATGCTCTTGTGTGAACAAGAAGAAGAGAAAAAAAATAAAGGGGGGATCCAACATCGCACTTTACAATTGTAGGGAAAGAAAATAAAGGAACAGAGTCAGAAATACAAGGGTATAAACAGTATAAATCAGATAAAAATTACAAAAATTGAAGTATAGCCCTGCCTGCATGGAGGCAAGAAACACTATACATTACGTGGCAGCAGAAAAAGAACATTAGGATGATATAGGGAGGAAAATGGAAAAGGAAGGAGGGTTACAAGGTGAGTCGCAGATCCAGCTCGAGCGAGGACAAGGTCCATGACGGCACAACACTGCATTGTCTGGTAAGTCTAGGACACACTGTAGCACAATGTCCAACGGCGGACCAAAAAGTACAAGTTTATGCTTGTCGAACGCGCCTGCAAGGAACGTGTATAGAATTTCCGCACTGCCAGGAGAAGAGGAACACGAGTCCATGTGTCCTCACAGAAGGTCAGCAGCGGCAGGGAAATCCGGCGGAAACCACGTAGATAGTGCGCTCGTAATCAGTTAAATACTGAAGGATGCACCTGAAGAGTCGTTTTATCAGCGATGAGAACTGTTCATATGAATTCCATTGTTTTCTCATAGTTGAAGAATGTCATCGTACATCCCATACGCCATTAAGTGTCCAGTGCTTCCCATGATGAAAATGAAGCAGTGGATTTCCTTGCTGCAGTCCTCGCGTCGAAGCGGCGACCATGCCGTAGCCATAAAACCAAAGAAAGAAATAAGGGTTAGGGGTGGAACATAAGCTAATCACAAGGGTACGTTAAATAACAATAGGGAAACAATTGGTGGGAAACAACGGAGGGGGGAATGAAAGAAAGGAAATATACAATGTGCCACTTAAATTATCAAACAAAAATATTAATCAAATTCACAGCTAAACATGTGAGAGGCAGGAGCAGGGTGAAACATCCATGTAACCAAGCCAGACAACATAAATGTCTGAATGGTGGTGGAAATAAAAATGGACAAAGTATTTCCAAGGCAGCATAGGCCAAAAATGTCGTTAAAGCTGCTGTCACAAGACATAGACAGGTATGTGCACGCATGTTTCACCTCACACAGAATACATAAACTGTAACGTCTTTTCAATGAACATAACATAACAAAAGTTTAACATAAACGGAAAATTCTAGTTTCCTGTGTATAATAATGAATTATAAAAACAATTGATTGGTTGTGAAACTATAAAGTTGCTTAATTTTATAATATAAAGAACCAGGTGAACACAATGTTGTAAAGCTTAAAGTTGCCGAGGAGAACGAGGGAGAAAAAACATTTCAAATCCGTAGGGAATAACAATGATTAAAAAATTATTATCATACACAATAAAATACACCTGCCATTTCTCAAGCTTACAACCCGTGTTCAAGAGGAGGTAAATAGTATAAGGAAACAGACTAGCTTTTACTAGGAGATCATACAACAGCACAAAAATGCAATGGCTACCTAAGTGAAACCATGCAGAGAACAGATAAAGTGCTCAGGAGAGCTAATTGCAATTTATACAATATTGCATATTAAAACAATAATAAATAGATTACATCATACATCACACAATGGTTATTTTAATATCTGGCACTCTGGGAGAAAAATAAGCAATACTGTCATATCCTAGAGGTTATCACTATGAGGTATTTAGAAAATCAGCCCATCGTGGAACCAATGCCACGTAAAAGAAAAATTAGTGCTATGCATATGTAATTCATAGCCAAACACTCTATATCTCAATCATTTATTTCAGCATAAATAAAATAACTCAGTACCAATATCCTGATACTAATCATGTGTGTCTCTACACACACACACAAAATGAAATTCACTGTAGTATCAGATTCGCAAGAAAGACTGATATCTATCAGAAAAATCGTAATTGCTGAATATTTGTTATCATATCCGTACGCACGGGAAAAAAGCGTAGATATCAAAATCTACCAATGAACTCATTAATAAGTACATAAGAGCTCCGAAAATAATAAAAAAATGCTAACGGAATCTGGTGGTAAACCCGAGAGCGTAACGAGTCGGTAAAATTATCCGTATACTCTTATCGTACGTTCATACCATTAAACTAGGGGGATCTTACGATTCACCCTTAGTGAATGCTGAAATTTAAAATTCGGCTATAGAGCGTGTAATAAAATCACTGATAATCTCTAGGTATCTTTAAGGTTAATAAAAGAACTCTCATATACATTTCTCAAACCATAACCAAGATAAGTTAAGCGGAAATCGCTTCCGTATAAATTTCCCAAGAGGCACTCTCTGGGAGAGATGCTTCTTTCAATGAATAGAAATAAAACAGAATTATGCGTACCTTTAATTGTGAAATAAGTCCAAAGTGTACTTCCAAAATCTATCGTCAGAAACTGATGATATATGAAAGAGTGTCCAATAACAGTGTTCGAAGAGCTTGTGTATAATTCAACCGTACTGGCATAGCAGTCGGCACATAAAACAGTTCTGTAATCATAGCTTGACAAAAGCATTAAAACATATTACATAAATAAAATATATGTATATGGATATAAGCGATGTTGCGTAAGAAACTTTTTGGAAACATAAGTAATAGGATACGCAAAAGCTAAAAAAAACTTTGATATGTAAATATCAAGCAAAGTAAACATTGATATACAATAAAATAGAATATAAAGTGTAGTTACATAACAGAAAGTTAGGTAGGAAATAGTACAAAGACAAAGAATACAGAAAATATTTCAAATATCATTAGGGAAAATTTTGTATAAGTTCTCCAATATCTTCAGTGAAGGTTTCCAACACTGCATCACCTCGGGATATAGCAACTGCAATTTACAAATCCATAAGGTGGCCTTCCCAAACAAATCGTAAACCGCACTACCAATATCGGACACATGGGGCTGGCTAATTCCACCATGCGGTGCAAAAAAACATTAAGGGAATTCTGCACTGCTAAGCTATTAAGAAAAATAGCTTAGAATTACAATATAAAAATATATTGTAAAGGAATAAGCAGTGTCACTAGAAATATGTCACCAAAGATAAAAGAAAAATATTAGCTGAAGTAGATCCGTTAACTGGCGTACAGGGTGTTCAAAACTTGTCAATTCAGCAAAGTTTCCACAAATCAAACTTAAAATGCCAGTGTATACAAATAATTACAAGAATTTTCAAAAAAAAACAATCGTCGAAGGTTGAGTTCACACATTCCTCTCACTAAGAGGGCATGATCAATGTCATGTTTAAATTCATATTCGGGGTCAGGATTGCCAACATGAGAGAAAAAAAACAACTATTTCTATACCATTATTCCCGGGGGGAGGGGTCATCTCCACTATACAACTCATAACACATTAGGGACCTATAGGAATTCCCATAATATACAACAACTTTTTGTTTTTCCTTTTCTTTTGGGCGCTACCCAATAACTCGTAATAATACATGTGCACATACAACAAAGGAGCTCACCGAGCTCAAAACTCAATATCGGACTGTCTGTTTGATAAGGACCTTGCGGTTTTATAAACCTTCCAAAACGTAAACAATCATAAGATTCTATATAACTCATATATACCTGCACCTTCTCTTAAGGTACGAATTCTGTAGTGATTAGTAATTCTTCAGACCTCGCGGTTACTCAAGAACGACATAAATCGAACTATGACCCAATAACATAAATCTTCATAACAACTCGATATAATCACTTATTATATCTGCAAGTTTAGAGAGGCTTCACAGCACATCCACTAAACAAAAATACGTTTGGCAATTGTGAGCACAAATATCTCCATATAAGTCAATATATAATCAATAACTTATAAATTCTCAACCATAAATAAATTCCAAAAATAGTAAACGGATCTCAGAAATAAGATAGAATTAAGACATAAATGTTCGAAAGTACAAGGGTGTGCAAACACATAAAATACATTAAAATAGAGCATAATGAACAGAAGGTTCAAGGGATCAGGGGATCGAACCAAAATACTCAACATAACATGGCACCAAAAAAAACATAGCTAAGGAAATTAATGGTATTTGCACAATTCAAGAAAGTCAAATATATATAACATTAAACTGTAAAAAGATCTTAACTAATGTGCAAAAAGGCAGTGATGTTATCATAAGGCTTCACAAGATATTGTGGTTAAGAGTCGAAGGTTATTAAGCGGCAACGGAAAACCACGTATCCGCTCAACCAATGTGAACTGAATGTATTAGGGACGACATGAAGGTTAAGAAAACATTATCAGTGCTATAAGGCAAAATTATTTAAATTATCTGAAAGAAATCAAATTAGTTTCCATAAACTCAAATAAGAAAAATTAAAAAAACAAATGATACCATACAAATGGAGTAGAATCACGGTATCAGTGGTCCTGGGGTAGTGGACGGGAAATGAACCAAGGAATCATAAGTGTCCAAAGATCCATTCACGTAACCAGAGAAATAAAAGTCGGTGCACAGAGAAATTACATCTGAAACATAATCTTGCAAAAAAAACATATTAGTTACACCAAAAAAACAATGACAGTAATAAGTATAAGAACAGCAATAAAATATGCTAAGTGCATTGACATGGTAGGCGAGATAAGCTTGACAAAAGTACAGCAGTACATGCGGCATAAGACGCCTAATAGGACCGGAAATAGAAAAGATCAACTAGGGAAGAAAAAAAATGCCCAGGGCTTTAGAATTCTAGCAAAGTACAAAGTAAGAAAGGAATAGTACTAGGATGTGGTTAGTGGTCAGGTCAATATAACAAAGTAGACCTTGGCACGTAAAAAAATTAAAGAGGGGTGATTGCAGATTAACGTAACGACGTCATCCGGATATCCTATGCACAAACGCATATAAGGATGTCGAATAAACGAAAGGGTCAAAAAGTACGCCTGGGTGAACCAAAGAAGATGAATCCTACATCGCGCGCCCTGCGGGACTACGACGTCATCTGCGGCCTACTGTGCCCTTTTTTTAGGAACCGCGGCTGTGATGCGGAGGTGTGGGTGAAATTGCGAAGCTGGGAAGAGTTAATTCCGGCACTACGCAGGGGGATCGACAACCCAATCCTCCGGTACGAGACCCAGCGGCAAATAGGGGAATCGCTGGTAGAGTTGAAGGAGGTCATGAGTGACGCCGTGGTAAGTACAATCCGATTATATATAAACAATTAAACTGGAAATTACTTAATAAAGATAGCGAAAAGGGAAAAAAAATCAAGTGCTTGTAAAATCCAAAACAAACACATACTCAAAAGACATCACGACAAATTATACCCGGAGAACGGGGGAAAGAAACTGTAATAACTAACGTAACTAACAACAAATATCTCTATTTGGCAGGAAGAGGCGCTAAGCCGCCTCCGCACACGACCACCACCATACCGGCCGGTGAGTCCTGCGGCACCATCAGAGGACGTCGCTGGACCAGCCGAAGGTAGCTTCACGGCAGGTGAAAATTCGGAGGAAGAAGAGGGGAGTTTAAATCAAGTAGAGTAACTCAGGGGGAGGGGGGTTTGACGAAAGAGAGAAGAAAAAAACCACAAACAAACAGAAAAAAAATCCTTCTTTAATCTTTTTTTTTTTTGCAATGTAAATAATTAGGGTAAAACAATAAAAAAAACTGAAAGGATAAAAGAGTGTAATTTTTATAGTTTATGAAATTTCCAAACCATTCCAACCTTCAGATAGAGATCACTAAAAATAAAACATAAAGATAAACAAACTTAGAATCCCGGGGAGCCATGCAAAGAGTTCGAACGAGGACAGCCAGTCGACGATGAGTGCAAAATGGATGAGGAATATATTACCATGTATAACGGTGTGTACGCAACAGTGTAGAATTTTCATTTAACAGTTTTTCATGAAAGTTCAACGAAACTCAAAGTATTTAAATAGAGAAATAAAAAACATTCAAAAATGATTACAGATGCAAGTAATGATAATTATAATCGTAAAAGCAAACTCGAAGATGTTCATAACTAGAAGCAATTATAAATATGTCTAAGTACATGTAGCGATGAATTACAAAGTGTGTACAAGTACTGTTATTCGTGTAATGTGTAGCAATTTTACTATGAAGAAGATAGTAAAAAAAACAACTATAATTTACCATAGAAAAGAAACCAAAGTGAAAAAAGTAGTTCTAAATGCTCGATAAATATTAAGGAATGGATGAATATAGGGGATTGCAACAGTAATACAGTAACTACAAGTTTGTTAAGAGTAGCAAAAACAGATATCATTCTTAAAAGCGATAAGGAGCGAAAGAAAAGGTCATTTATTCAAAAGAAACTGATAATTAGATAAAGACATTGAAAATGGACTAAAGTCAAAAGAATAGTTAATACCGGGCATACCATGAACTAGAAAATTACCTAGTGCTCAACGCGATATTTTTCACAACTTAAAAATGATTAAAAAGAAATTAAATTCAATGAATGGTACTTCAAATTTAAATAATGTGTATCGGAAGCTATTAAATTTATCTAAGTTCTTTAATCCAAACATAACTCATAAATTGCAACGTGTGTAAACTGAAAATAATCATTATAACAGCAGGCGCACATCATACTTAAAAGTAATGAGTGCAAATACATTTATGAATTAGCATTTGGTTGCAAGTAGTTATTAACATAATCTATGTGCATGTTAGTACGACTTACATAAAATCAAGGTGTGGCAGGAAGGAAACGAATGCAATAGAACACTAAACCTTTATCATAACTCAAAATTACGCACAAAAATTGTAATAACACATCGAATGAAATACATTATTAACCGGTTAGGGCATTTCATCATCAATGATTTACCACGTAACATAACACTTGAGAAAAAGAGAAGAATGAATTTCATCATAAACTAATTAACAAAATTTACAAGGGGAAGAAATAAGTAATTAGGTAACCCAAGATAATGAGAAAAATTATAACGCGTTATAGAGAAACTTCATATATATGTTAAAAATTACATAGAGAGTAATGGCACAAAATAAATACCTTAATCACCTTTGCACAATACAGCGAGTTGAAACATAATATTTATATGTAAAGTAAAGAAGCAGTTAAGCCAATATTTAAGCAAAAACAGAAGAAAAACACTTCCATGAATTAATAGATTTAGATGTATCAAAAGATAACATGCATGCAAACATGAAACGTTAAGCAAGCGAGGAATAGGATAAAAATTTATTATGAATACTTATGTCTACCACAGTGTGGGCGCACCCTGGAGCAAACGCTCCAGAGGTGGTGGGCGGCATCTCAGTAAGGGACGCCAAGGCCCGCACCCTGACACTTGAGCATGTCAACCGACACAGCAATAAATTTAATAAGTATGTTAAGGAATAAAAACTTAAACAAACCATCTGACACGAACGGGACAGTTTCACCAGTAGTAAATGAAATATAATATAAAACAATCGGGATAAAAAAAATCTCAACGAAGAGAGAAACTAAATCCTGAAAAAAATTAAAATTTTCCAATTCTTTGCTTAGGCAAAAACCAAATTCAAAGTAATATATAAGAAATATAGTATAAAAAGTGACGAATTTCCGAAAAAATAGAAGTCCGAATGGTTTAGGATAGGGCGGGGCGGGGGAATAGTCTTTGTACGATCAGCTGTACTCAAAATTATCGAGGGGGTGGAAGAAATATTTAGGCGTCACGTGCAGCGCACATATATATAACGTAATAATTACCAAAACACTAAGTGTAATTCCAAATACCAGAATTGTAACAAAAGATAAGAATTTAAACTTCAAAGTCGCATTTGGCGCAACAAATGAGGCATTCGACATCTGAATATTTAGCACAAGTGTTGTACAAAATGGAGGAAAGTAAGCTTTATTACAATGACACTGAAACGTTTTATTACATATACTGTTAAAACAAAACAAAGATATCTGGGTTGCTGTTACAGCTGTTGAAATTTTCAGAATCAAGAGTTGCAAAGCAAGTTACAAATATTGCATATGAGGAACACACGTAAATGCATCAAGAGAGTTAGTTATCTACTGCTGCGGCGGCAGTAAATATAGAAAGAGATAAGCAAACACATCCTTTTAAGAGTACCGTTCCACAGAACGTTTTAATATTTAAAGTGACAGTCCGAGAAATAGAAAATAAACGCTGAAATAAAAATATTGTGGTAAATAAAATAGTTGGATAATTACATGGGCAGATTAATACTCAAAACTTCCATTGAAGCATGGGTAACCTTAGAGTTTTACCGAACACTTTACATCTCGTATGCATAGTATTGCATACATCTAAGTGAGAAAAATAATGGCAATTAACACAAGAATGGAAAGGGTGGGTGGGAGGGATTACGTCGATGGTCAGTAGAAACCAAATTTCTAAAGTGACAGAACACCCAAAAAAATTCTAAAGATTATGTTGCATATCGCATACCTTTATTGTGTCATACCGAAAAAGTGTTAGTGGAACACCTGGAAATAAAGCGCTGTAATAAACATCGTAAAGATATCAGCAAATTTTATGTCTATAGGCTTTAGCTTTCAAAGACCACGGTTCATGAAGTTAATTACTAAAATAGACAAATACAGTTGAATAAAGTGGTGCATTGAAAAATCGAAAGCAAACTAATTCGAGAGAAGAAAAAATGCATATTGTGTTGGTTAGGAGAAAAATTACTTTAAATGTGCTTCAAAGATTATACTTAAATAAAAACACAAAAGTATTCTAATTACAAAATGTTGAATCTTTAAGCAACTGAAACAAATTTGAAACAGAAGTATAACTTTAAACATCAGGCAATAAGGTGAGATTGACGGTATCCATTGCTGGCAATATTATAGTAGAAAAACAGAAAATTTCCAGAGGTTTATAATAAATATGCAAATCAAGGCAGGTTTTTTATGACATATTGTTAGAATCAGAGTAACTCCACTATGTGTGAATAAAAGGTAGGGAATTGAAATCTACTTTTCAGTAATGCAATTTTAAAAATCCGGCACAACAACATAACTTTCTCTTGGAGGACTAGAATGTAGAGAGGTACGGAATGGAAACCACACTTGTCAAAAATTAAAGTCCGTCCAACAAAAGACAGAATTATAGAAATTTAGAGGGTACCACGATAGAAACCATACTTTTCAAAAATTAAAGAAGCCGGCGCTTTCAACATATACACTACTATAGGGAATTTTACGGAGAGGTACGGGATCGAACCATACTTCTCAAAGTGATTTAGAGAAGCCGGCGCCTTCACCAAATACACTACTATAGGGAATTTTAGGGAGAGGTACGGGATCGAACCCTACTTCTCAAAGTGAATTAGAGAAGCCGGCGCCTTCACCAAATATGTCGCAACTAAAGTTGGACACAGGGGGGAATAACTGGGAATCAGATGATAGAGAATTCAGAATTTGGATTAGCAAAACTATTGTATTCTAGAACGTTACATTTTTATAGTGCGATTGTCGAGTTTACATTAGCAGGGATGATGATTATACTAGCTAACATTATTATTATCAATTATCTTAAAAGTCTTACCTGGGGAAACATGTCTCGTCGTGGATGAGGAGAGCCAAACTTGACACGACTTCGTCAAGCCGTTAGTGGTGTCAGAGGAAGCCATCCGGAGCGGCCGTGCCGCAGACGTCGACGGGGACCATCGCGGTCCCGGTCAATTTACAACACAAAAGTCCCCCGAGTGGGACTATGGGCTTCTTTATATAGGGCTAAATACCCTGGCAGCTATTACCAAATATGGTCTGCCACCGCCCTGGATTTGAAATATAGCAGCCAATCATAACTTGCTACGTCAATGTTCTAGAACATTCTATGTGACGTAACGCGGTCTAAGGTGCAGCTAAGAGCCTGCAGAAAGACACGTACACCTCAGGAAGTGATGCCACAGTAACATCCCTTTGAAATGTCAAAGGACATGACAAAACCACTGTTTCCTGTCATATATACAATTTACTAAGACTTTAGCAGAATTAAGAATATAAAATATGTTTCTATATGAATTCAGAAACTTGTGACAGGTTAATAAAATAATGGCGATTAATATAAAATAATAATTACAATACGGGTCTCCTCAGTCACGTTCGTGACAATATACCGTTCCGCTATTATTCCGTATACACAAATGAGCCATGGATCTTTTCAATGAATCGGATGTTTTTAATGATCCTTTTATCTGTTATATATAGATTAAATTGAATTGGATTGCATTCTGTGAGCTCACTAGCAGCCATAAAGGCTTGTGAACATAGAACATGTTAAGGAAATGTACAAAATTACATATAAACCTAAATATTACACAGAATATAAAACATTTGAAATAAATTAGACATACTATATGCGTATCAACGAAATGTACAATGTAGTTACATATGTACATAAATATTACATAGAATACAGAACATTTAAAATCAAATAAAGACATACTATATACAAAACGAAACAAATCAGCTGTAATTTGTACAGAATCGAATACCTCCCTACCGTTTTAAGGGTAACATTATATTTATAGACAAGAACAGTTATTTTAACTTTCACTAGGCTTGTACCTTTTGTCCTCTTATCAATTTGTTCTATTTGATTTATAATGCGTAGCATTTACTGTCAGTTCTTAATACACATAATTGTTAATGGCTTCATTAATTCTAGAGCAGGCATCAAATGTAACTGACAATTTTCATTAATATTTACCAATACTACATAGAGAGCTATGTATGTATTATCAGGATAATTTGTCATTCAGATAATCTTGTACAGAATAATATGTTTTTGAGCATACGTTCTCTTTAACAGCAGTTTTGAAGTCATTGAAATTGTCAACTTTTCCCTTAAGATCATTAGGGAGAGTATTAAATATTTTATGGTCTCATAATACACGAACCTTTCTGGAAGTAAGAAAGCTTTGCACTGGGATGATGGATGTTACCCTTTTGTCTAGTCTTTATCTCATGAATTTCCATGTTTGTAATAAATGTGGTTCGATTGCATACATAGAATTTTAAGATAGAAAATATGTACATGCATGGTAGGGTTAATATCTTCAGTCTTCGAAAAAGATGTTTGCAATAGTGTCTGCTATGGGTGCTTGAAATGATTCTTATAACCTTCTTTTGCATGAGAAATATTAGTTTACTTTCTGCCGAGTTTCCCCAAAATAATATTCCATATTCAGTGGTAGAGTTAAAATATGCATTGTATACTAATTTAAGTGTATCTATAGAACTGACATTTACCAGTGCTCGGATAGCATAACAGGCAAAACTGAATTTGGGTGTACGTAATATAAACTTTTCAATCTAAATATCTGTCTATTTGGAGGCCTGGAAATTTAATGTTGTCTATTTGTTCTAGTAACATGTCATTAATCCCAATTTCTAATGGAGTGTGTGATAATCGATGGGTTACAAATTTATCAACTTTTGCTTTGTCTAGATTTACATATACTTTGTTAGCCTTAAACCAGTGTTACATACAGTTCAAACATAAATCAATTAAATTACACACTCATTCAAGTGTTTACTAGTCATCAGATCACTGTCATCAGTAAATAGAATGATACTTGCAATATCGTTTATATAAAATGAAAGGTCATTTATATAGATCAAAAATAGTAAAGGTCCTAGGACTGAACCTGGGGCACACCATGTGTTACTGTTTTCCATTTTGATGTATGTTTTCCAAATCCAATATCATTGACTACTTCAACACGTTGTTTCCCTTCATTTGAATATGATATGAACCAACTTAGGGTTTCATTTTTTAGTCCATAGAATTTCAGTTTTGCTATCAGAATATCATGATTAACATAGGCAAATGTCTTTGCTAAGTCACAGAAAATTCCACCTACTTGCACTTTTTTTAATGCAGTTAACACTTCACGAGTAAGATTATAGGTTGCATTATTGGTCGACATTCCTTTTCTGAAACCGAACTGATCCCTGACAAGTATGTTGTTATATTCAATATATTTATACAGTCTATTAAACATCACCTTTTCAAGCACTTTTCAAACATTGGCAAGAGGGATATTGGTCCATAATTTGAAAGATTATTGCGTTCACCCTTTTTGAAAAGTGGTTTAACAATGGAAAATTTCATTCTGTCAGGGAAAATTCCTGACCTTAGTGACTCGTTGCACAAGAACTAAGGGGAGCGGAAATTTGAGATGAGCGTGATTTTAAGATTTTTATTGTTATTTCATCATAACCAGAAGAATTTTTTGTTTTGAACGGGGTTAATAATTTTGTTTATTTCAGAAAGCATTGTCACATTAACTTTAAATTCAGGCACTTCATTAGTGAAATTTGACCTTAGGAATTCCAAAGCTGCCTCTTTACTTCCAAAATTAATACTCAGTTTGTTTGTTACACCCAAAACGAATGTGTTAAAAATGTCTGCAACTTCATGAGGTTTATTAATTTCCTGATTATCAGTGTTAAGTGTTATTAAGTCATTTTGTAATGAGTATTTACCCGCTTCTCTTTTTATTATATTCCAAGTAGTTTTTATTTTATTGTCAGAGTTGAATCTGTTTATTATAATGCAATATTCTAGCTGATTTTATTACCTTCTTTAGAAGCTTACAATGTTTTTAAGTAGTGTTTTAAATCTATGTTATTACTAATTCTTACTTTCTCATATAGTTCTCTTTTACGTCTGCATGACGTCCTAATTCCTAAAGTGATCCAGGCACTGTCTGTTTTGAAGTTAGATATTTTGTTTAACTTGACTGGGAAGCAAGTGTCAAAGTGGGTTTTGAAACATTGAATAATGCTGTTATATTTATTGTTGGTTCCATTCTTTTTGTAAGTGTGATTCCAAGATTCAAGTTTAAGTTTTTTACTAAACTCACTCAGAGTAGTTTCATTTATTTTCCTAGATTTCTGATAAGTATATTTAGGTTTGGATTTTAAATTTAACTTTTTAATGTGTAGAACTTGTGCATCATGATCCACAGGCCATTAATTTTGAAGAGACATTTCAAAATTAATTCTATCTGAATTTATAGATATATTATCTATAGCTAAAGAAGAGCTGTTTTGGATTCTTGTTGGACAGTTTACTGTATGTCGTGTGGCATGCTGTAAGTAAAGGTCTGAGTTGTACTTTTGAAGACTAGGTTTCAAATAATCAATATTTATCTCACCACTGTTTGGTTTGAATAAAATTTTTGAAAATGCTCAAGTTGCTTTCCGAATATTTCTAAATTACCTAAGGGAGATTGATAAAGACCTACTATGGTTAAAATCAATTTACTTTCATTTAGCTGAACTGCACAGAGTTCAAGGTTTTGTTCACTACAAAACTTGGATAAATCCATACTTTATAAGTCACATAATTTCTAACATATGTACAAATCCCAACTTTATGTAAGTTTTTCTTGAAAAAACTGCTGCTAAGGAGTACCCATGCAATAAAATTGGCTGAAATTCCTGTTGTGTTAAGATGTGTTCAGATAAGCATAAAATGTATGGCAGTGGGTTTTCAGTATTAAGACTATTAGTAAGTTCGCCTACTTTGCTCTTAAGCCTCATATGTATTTTGATGAAATACAGACATGCAGTTTTTATTTTTATTATTATTATTATTATCATCATCATCATCACTATTGTTGATGTCAGAAGCATTATTTCTATATTACTTGTGGATACAGAGGTATTTGGGATACTTATCTCAATTTGCAAGTGTCGATTATATTGACTATGGGCATACTTAACCTAAAAAAAATACTCTACTAGTGCCAACATAGTAAACATTTTAAAACACTTTTCATACACTACGCATTGCATCCGAGTCATTATTGGAGGTTAAGTTTTTTTATATAAGCTTATGATTCTGAATTCACAGAAGGTTAGCGTTAGATTAGTTTATATAAGGATCATTAAAAAGATTCGATTCAGTGAAACTTCAATGATAAGATCCATGGATCCTTTGCGTATACTGAATTTTGTCCAAGTAACACAAAGTGGTGGTGATTTTTACAATAAAAGTGTTCTTTCCTTCTCATTTAACATCTTATCAACCAAAAACGAGCACAGAATTCCAGTTTGCTCATTTAATTGCTGTTTATTTACACTTCAAGTATTTGTAGTCTGTTTCACTTAATTGGCTGACTAGTTAATTCACTCACATGGGTATGTGCGCATTAAAACTTGTATGTGTGTTTTTGTTAACGTAAGCAGGAAATGGCATAGCCTCTCTTCACCCCAAAGCACTCTCATTACTTAAGTTGCTGGTTGCATAAAAATGCTACTAGACATTAACAATTACTGACTGGCATGTTAAAATTCCTCTAGGTATAGTAGCAATAGTGGACCTACTTTCTATTTCAAACTAGAATGCCTCTCACTGTAAACAAACTCTTTGTATTATCCGCGCAAAAGTAGTTTGCAATCCCTACCCCTTACAGCTGCTTCTTCCTCGCATACATGCTTGTTGCATATACGTTATCGCTAAACATTGTTTTGGACTATATAGAGGTGCCCTGCGTGAAAATCATAATTCAAAATGCAACCTGAAGTTACAGTTGATTTTTCTCTTATAAATATGCGGAAAATGAGCATTTTACTTATATTTCGCAATCTGCAAAGGTATAGTGCCCTAATCCAAATCCTCCAAAGATGACTCGGCCACCATATTGGAATCAGAACCTTCCTCGAAGTTAATGACAAGCTTATCCACAACACTTGCACACAAAACAAGTTCCCATATTTTAGTCTCTATTACACCTGTTTATATACCCTGCGTGTTTTGGTTACACTTCTTACTGAAACGGCTGTAAACTCGGATGTTAGTGTCGTAATATGCAGAATTGTAAGTGTCAGGTGTCTTTGTAATAGTGAGTCGAATACATTAAGTATTTATTTTTCGCCACTTTTTAACGGTTTCCCACTTTTGTGTCTCAACAGTTTATTCGCACTACATGCTTCTGTCTCAGCAATGGCAACTTAAACACTAACTAATAACATCACAAGGTTTGACCTGAGCATATGACTGCTAGTGTATTATGAATGACTTCGCTTATCCTATTTCCTGTTTTACGCAAAGAGTTTATTTGTCACTCACACAGCACCTCTGGGAATTCATTGCTGCATCCATAGAGTTTTGTCGTCCTTTGTGGTGTAGTGGTTACTATGCTAGCCTCTAGTTCCCGACGTCTGGCGTTCAATCCCGGCGGTGGGCGATGCAGTTTTTTCGGGCGTAAAAACCCTTAGTATGGGAAATAAAGCCGGTGGACCCATGTCGTAGATTTACGTCACGTAAACGAACCTCAAGCTTGATAAAGAGGCCCCTGAGCAAACTTACCGGTATTTCACGCCCAACATAGAATGGGACGCTACGGACCACAGCACGTAAAGAGCGTCCATAAATAAAACTCAATTTCAATCCATACAGTTGGTAATTAACAAAAGATACTCTTGAGTGTTAGCGCAATAGCAGATAGAATTAAGAAAACCATATTTTGTAATCTCTTAGCAGTTACTATATATCCATTACCTTTAACAATGAGTTCTTACGATAAGCACAATAAAACCTGTAGTTTTATACCTTTCCTATTCCAATATTTCATGATACAATGCATTTATAAAGGAACTATTTACATTGGCGTAAGCGTAGTACTTAGTTTCATGAAAAGCAAAGCATGTGCTTTGGTTTACATAAGAGAGAACTCTGGTTTAGAATGGACAGTTTGTAATATAATCACAAGGTGTTTGTAACCACACATTTTTCCTTAATGCAAGCAATTTCCCTTTTCCGAAACCTGCTGTAAAGAGTAGCTAAAACACGTGTTTCTATTTACTTCTAGATATACACAATGGAAAGTTGGAGTTAAGTTGTTCCTATTTGTGTCCAGTGATGTGCTTAAAGTCAGAGCACAAATAGAGATAATGACCTTAATGGTGTAGTGAAACTGTTGCTAATGACATTTATTGCACATTTAAAGCGACTTAGTGAATGACAAACAATAGCTACACTATTGTATATAATGTATGCAGAAGTTTCGTTGTAAGAAATGGAATGAGTTATTCATGTTATGTAAATATGTCAAATTGTGTTGCGCTATCTGGAGAGTAGAATTAAATAACAAGTGTCAAACATTTGTTATTATTCACATTTTCCTGTCAAATTCCGCATCCTACTGTTAGTTGCTTGCAAGTTCAAACAAAACATGGAGGCAGTTTAAGTGCAAAAGATTTTACTATGAAGGATGTAGAAGGAATTATTGCAAGGTACTTGATCCTCTCATTCAGCCTCAAAAATTTAAATGTGAACATTATCGTTATGGCATAGAAATATTAAGCAACCACTATTAACCCCGATATTATATAAGAGCAATGTATGCATTGGCTATTGGATAATTTAAATAAAAATGGTTACACAAGAATAAACAGTTGTGTTTTTCATACTAGCCTAGCTGTAGGTGTTCAGCTGATGATAATTATGTTCTAATGTTGTATTGCTACGTATGACAATGACAAATTATTTTATGTGAGCTTTAATCGATTCCTTTAAAAATAAATTTAAATAGCTCAAAGTGCAATCACGATTACTGAAGCTCACGTAATTAACTTTGCATGTCGTCGTTAGCATACAATATTAAAACATGTTATCAGCTCAGCCAGACAGCTAATCAGGTATGAAAAATACAGCTGTAGTAGCTATGAGTGACGTCAGCATCCGAGAGCGCGATTTTTCGTAGTCTAATTCCATCCCAGATCACTATACTTACGCTGCGTTCGCCTCATTTTGCCACCGTTTAAATCTAGGTTGCACTTCTAATACTTTGGTATTCTGTGAGGAGATGGGACAGGAGCACTTTCCCAATAAAGATGGAAATCACGCACTTACAAAAGTCATCTTTAGTTCTTTAACGGTACTAATACGAGAATGAATTTCTTTGCACTTACTGCTTAACATATTATAAAGGTCTGAAAATCGACGGGACTTAAGAAGAATAAAGTACTGAACAAATCCAACCATTAATAATGGGTATCTCGCAAATGCCCGATGCTGCAAAAGTGTTAATTGAAATAAATTGTGTATATTTAAAGAAATCTACTTTCTTGTATAGTACGTCTGCGTCTGTCGCTTAACGTTTTGCCAGTTAAAGAAAATTATATGAAATTATTTCCAAATAAAGACGACTTCACAGGCTATTCACAGAAAATTCGACATCTATATTTTATTCGACATGAAAAAAGATTTAATATATGCTATTCTAATAAAAATCGTTATAACCAATTTTTAGAAAATAAAAGGTTCCATGTAAAGGGTAGTTGGGGTGGGGGATTTTCTTTAAAATCTTCGTGTTACATTTCTGGAAGTTGCTGAACCTAAATATCAAGTTTGAAATTTATCTCACTTTTCGTTTTTGAGTTATGCTATTCAAAGACACACTCCTGACATTTTCAAACCTGTTTTTATTCGGGAGCCTCAAAACGTGTATTTCCATTGACATCTCTATCGAAGTTTTGGGTGGAATGCAATATATTCTGTACCTACTGTGTACATGATAGATAAAGTAAAAAGCCGCTGCGGTGAAGGTTGGATTGGGAAACTGGAAGCACAGGCCACTAACTCCCCACATGAACACGGTGTGTCACTAGTTGTACTTTTGCGGGAAAGGCGATATTTCTGAGTGGCTGTTTCAAGTTTTGGAGTTCGTAACGAACTAAATGGCAAGCAAGAAGAGAGGGACCATCTTGGATTTTTATAGCTGAAGGTTTTCGTCCGATATTTTTTCACCAGGAACAAAGTAGAGACGGTAATGATACATTTACGCTATTTTTGATTGAATGTATATTATTTGTAATATTAGTATTTTCTATTACCTTCAGTGAATTTCGTAGAATGAGGTAGAAAACTGTAATAGGTTATTGTGTGTTACATTTTTATTTAATGAATTAATTTTCAGATACATTGAGCCGTCCAGAAGAGTGCTATATGCCTACGATTTACATTCTTTCCAGCGTTGTGGTTCCAGTCGCGTATGGTTACTTAATATCTGAAGGTATTTTATTAAGTTTCTGCAACATAAAACGATAGTGCTGGATGAAAGGTTAAGTTTTTATGAGTTTCTTAGTGTTGCTGAATTTTATATTGTCCTGATTTACTTTTCAGACATAGTCAGTCTTCCAGGCAGTTGAATATACGATTAATTTTCTTGTTAGTACTTCATAATTGATGGATGGAGATTACAGCCAAAGTGGGTAAGGTAAAAATCAACCTTTGATGCAAATTAAAAAGCATGTTACAGTACCAATATTCAAACTCGCAGATGCAGATCATGCGAGTGATACTCATGTATAATTTAAAAATGTAGGATTATTGGTGGACTGGCACACTAACTGACAAGGATAGCATGCCAATGATGCTATAATTCTTTTAAGGCAGTGCCCAACTTAAATTTTGTAATACAAAAGGAAGAAAGATATTTGATATCATTTACACATATTTCAGCAATTCACTTGCTTTTGGGCATTTTTATCTAACTGCCACTATAATGTCCTATTTTAAACTGGGCATGGTGTATAAAAATAGGAATTCTGGTAGCTATTTTTAACAATTAATGTCCTTGTAATCTGTTAGTACAAGTGCTCAAAAGCATTTGTTTTCAAGAAAAACCTTAAGTGTTTGTTTCGAGTGAAATTAGCAGCTTCAGTTTTGTGTTCTGAGGTTTTAAAATTCCAATGTGGTTTCGATCTATCGTGTCTGTTTTCTACCATTTAAACTTTGTAGCAATTTTGATGATACAAAATCCTTCCCTTAGAAGATACATCATGCAATTTTAATTAAGTTGCAGGATATGATAAGAAATGTATAGGCATTTAAGTAATGTGTTGTTTTTGTTCAAAAACCAAAGGTTTTGAAGTAACGGGCATGTAATATTTTTTAAATGTATTGAAGTCTTTTAAGTTAACACACATGATAAACAAGAAGTTAATCACGACATATGATGATTCATTTGATTATTTGCTTATGAAAATAACTTACTGTGAGTAGAGAAAGTCTTAGATGGCAGAGCAATGGTATGGCAAGTCAAAGATTGGTGGTTTGAATCACAGGCATGGCATTGAATTTTTTTCTGATTGTATATACTTTCTGCTATTCTGTATACGCCAACAATCCATGGATCTTTTCAGTGAAGATTCCATGAATCTTTTCAATGAATTGGATCTTTTGAATTACCTTTTGATCTGTTATTTATAGTGAACATTTTAAAACAATTTAAGCATTTTAAACGCCTTTCATATACAACGCATTGCATCCGGAGTATTATGGGATGTTAGGTTTTTTTGTATCAGCTTAGGTTTCTAAATTTACGGAAGATTAGTTTATATATGTATATAAGCTTAATTTTCTGAATTCACGGAAGGTTAGCAATAGTTTTTTTTATGGAAAGTGTTGATCGAAAGATAATTCAAAAGATCCGATTCATTAAACCTTCAATAAAAAGATTCATGGATCCTTTGCGTATGCTGAATTTTGTCCAAGTAACACAAGTTTTACAATAAGTGTTATTTGCTTCTCATTTAGCACCTTATCAACCAAACACGAGCACATAATTCCAATTTTTTCAAGTAGTGTGTTTCACTTCATTAGCTGACTAGTGAATTCACTCATAGTAATATTTGCACATTAAAACTTGTATGTGTTTTTTTTAAATGTAAGCAGGAAATGGCCTAGCCTCTCTTAACCCCAAAGCACTCTCATGACTTAAGCTGCTGGTTGCATAAAAACGCTGTTAGACAATAGTCATTACTAGCTGATATGTTAAAATTCCTCTAGCTATAGTAGCAATAGTGGACCTGCTTTTCATTCCAAACTAGAGTGCCTCTCACTATAAACAAACTCTTTGTATTATCCGCTGCGAAAATAGATTTTAATCCCTGCCTCTTAAGCCTGCTTGCTGCATATCAATTACAGCTGAATGTTATTTAAGCGTATACAAAGGTGTCCTGCATGAAAATCATAATTAAAAATGCAACCTGAAGTAATAATTGATTTTATAAGCATGTAGAAAATGAAAATTTTACTTATATTAATTGAAATCCTCAGGCAAAGGTGCAGTACCCTAATCCAAATCCTCCAAAGATAACCCAACTGCCATATTGGAATCAGTACTAACCTCGAAGTTAATGACAAGCTTATCCACAACACTTGTACATAAAACAAGTTCCCACATGCTAGTCTCCTATTATGTCTGTATATATTCCCTGCGTGCTTTGGTTACACTTTTTGCTGAAACGCCTGTAAACCCAGATATTAGTGCCGTAATATCTACTATTGCAAGTGTCAGGTGTTTTTGTTATAGTGAGTTGAACACATTATGTATTATTTCTTTTTCGCCACTTTTTAACGGTTTCCTACTTTTGTGTTTGAACAACTTATTCGCACTACACGCTTCTTCCTCTGTCATGGCGACTCAAACACTAACTGATAAAATCACACGAGCTGAGCATATGAGTGCTAGCGTATTATGAATGACCGTTCGCTTATCATATTTCCTGTGTTACGCAAAGAGTATTTGGTACTCGGCACCCCTGTGAATTCATGCTGCATTTCTCATATAGGCAAGAGAATACAGTTGGTAATTAACAAAAAGGTACTCTTGAGTGTTAGCGCAATAGCAGGTAGAATTAAGAAAACCATATTTTGTAATCTCTTAACAGTTACTACATATCCATTACCTTTAACAGTGAGTTCTTATGATAAGCACAATAAAACGTGTAGTTCTATACCTTTCCTACACCAATATTTCATGATACAATACATTAAGGAACTATTTACATTGGCCTAAGCGTAGTGCTTACTTTCATGACAAGCAGAATCATATGCTTTGGTTTACATCACAGAGAACTCTGGTTTAGAATGGATAGTATGCAATATTATCACAAAGTGTTTGTAACCACAAATGTTCCCTTAATACAAGCAATTTCTCTTTTCAGAAACCTGCTTTTAAAGGTAGTTTAAACATGTGTTTCTATTTACTTCTAGGCTATACAAAATGGAACGTTGGAGTTGTGCCTATTTGTGTCCAGTGATACTGCTTCAAGTCAGAGCACAGAGAGTGACAATGACATTAATAGTGTTAAATGGTGTGGTGAAACTGTTGCTAATGACATTTATTGCACTGCTAATAGCGATTTAGTTAATGACGAACAATAGCTACACTATGAATATAATGAATGCAGAAGTTTCTTTGTAGGAAATGGAATTAAGTTATTCATGTTACGCAAATATGTCAAATTGCGTTACGCTATCTAGAGAGTAGAATAAAATAACAAGTGTCAAACATGTGTTATTATTCCCATTTTCCTGTCAATTTCCACAGCTTACTGTTAGTTGGTTGCAAGTTCAAACAAAACATGGAGGCAGTTTAAGTGCAAAAGATGTTACCATGAAGCATGCAGAAGAAATTATTGCAAGGTACTTGATCTTCCCATTCAGTCTCAAAAATTTAAATGTGACCATTATGTATTATGGCATAGAAACATTAAGCAACCACTATTAACCCCAATAATATTATATAAAAGCAATGAATGCACTGACTATTGGATAATTTGAGTTAAAAAAGTTACACAGGAATAAACAGTTGTGTGTTTCATACTAGCCTCGCTGTCAGGTGTTCAGCTGATCATAATTATGTTCTAATATTGTATTGCTACAGATGACAATGACAAGTTATTTTATGTAAGCTTTAATCGATTCCTTTAAAAGGTAATTTGAATAACTCAAAGTGCAATCTCCATTACTGAAGCTCACGTAATAAACTTTGTACGTCGTCAGTAGTGATACAGTATTAGATTAGAACATACGATCAGCTGAGCTAGGTAGGTATAAAAATATACAGCCGTAGTAGCTACGAGTGACTTCACCATCCGAGAGCGCGATTTTTCATAGTTCCATCCCAAATCACTACTCACGTTGCGATCGCCTTCTTGTTTCCATCTTTAACACTAGGTTTGCACTTCTAATACTTTGGTGTTCTGTGCCTCGCACTGACTCCACTCTTCGCACTCGACTCGTTTTGAACTCGCGACTGAGTGACTACCCGCGAGAGCTCTCTTATATAGGCAGTGAAATCTTCCACAGAAGGTACTCGAACATTCTATAACTATTTAGACACACTTTCTGGAGGAGATAAAGCTTCCAAAAGGCTCTAGTTATCTGCCGATAATTTGTCCAGTGTTTAAGCTAGCAAGTGGCTCTTATCTTGTTTGCCCCGACCTCTCGGCCCGATAACCTTGATCTATAGTCGCTGCCTCACAATATCATTAATTTAGTTTGATGAGACTTTAAGTCCAAAATAGTACCTGTTCTGATCCATTTCATCTTCGTGTAATGAGTGTTATACATTTTAGACAAATACAGAGCTAAGCCAAACAATTAGCATCTCATTATTTTATACGTAATTGTTCATTTGTGGTTGAATCAATTTTGTATAATACCTACATAAATAAGATTTAAAACTACCGCATTCACATTTGGAAATTGTAGTTGCGGGCCAAGCAGCTTCATTTCAGTTTCTGCTTGGGGGAGAGAGGCAAGATTGTCTGGAGCAGCTGTCCGAATTTTCATGTGAAATTTAAGAACACATTTAGCCTAAGAGAAAAATCATCTTTTGTTTTTTAAATGTGAAATATCTAGAGCATAGTTATCGTAATTTTTCTTTTGGTAGAGCAATAATAATCAGTAGCCTAATTATTTCTCATCACTTGGGGCAATTGCCCCTCTGTACCCAGAAGTGACGCCCCTGTACAGGCCCCATTTGGACCTTTTGCACTGGGACCTTGAACCTAGCTATGCTACTGGTTAAACTGAGAGATATTCGTGATGACCACGTGTAATTATAGGGTAAAAAGCATTGGTGTAAAGTTTGCAACATACCAACAGTAGCATTACATTCTGAAATTCATTTTCAGATGACATACCCCAATGGTGACTTAGAATGTAATAAGTAGTTTAACCAACTATTAGGTCAATCAATGGTAATTAATTGTTCTCTCACACAAGTCGTAAATTCTGTTTACCGGGAAAAATGCGAGTCAGTTGGAGAATTTAATATCATGAAGGCATGTTACCATGGCAATTTAGTTGGTACAACAAACGGACGGAAACTGAAGATCCATTGTTCAAATTCCGACTATAGCAATGAATTTTTCAATCTGATTTTGCCTCTCCAACCTTGTTTTACACACCGCTTGTGTGATCGTCTTGGCCTCCTGGTTACGAATGGCGTACACCTCCAGCCACTTAGTGAAGTAATCAATGACCACAAACAGATACCTGTTACCCCTGTCGGACACAGGGAGCGGTCCAGCTGTATCGTTGCCGACACGTTCGAAGGGTGCTGCCACGTTGTACTGCTACATGTAACCCCGGCTCATAGTCTATGTGCCACGACTTGCCTTACACATGACATTGGCGGCATCACCTCTCAGCGTCCGCCTGTAATCTCAACCAGTAGTCCTTTATCAAGCTTTGTCAATCGTTCGTTCGGGTTCAAGATGTCCGCGCTTGTACTTCCTTCAGGACCTCCGGCAACTTATTTCGAGGGAGGATCAATTACTCTCTCCGGGTTTTTCCGTCATTTGACTCCCATACTCTGATGAACAACATAGCTTCCTTGGTTTTCAGTGAGTCCCAGTAAGGGTAGGAGGACTTATACACACTACTCCTGGGTGCGATGTCCTCCCAGCTCGGCCTAGTTCCTACCTCCATTTCTCTCAGGAGCGGTCCCAAGTCGGCGTCCGGCAATTGCTCTCTCCTCAGGCCTGCGCTATTGTATCCATCTGCAGGTACCGCCGAAATCACATGGATAGCTGCGGCACGCTCCTTCTCCTCCACGCCAGTAGAGTGGCCACACTCTTCCGGGCAGGATCTTTTTGACAGGTCATCCGCATTGGTGTGGTCCTTCTTCTCCGATGTTCTGATGTGATGTTGTATTCCTGAAGCCTCTGGATCCAACGGGCTGCCTGGTCCTCCAGGTTCTTGAAGTTCAATAGCCAGGTGAGGGTGGAGTGGTCAGTCCTCAGGTGGAATGGTCGACCATAGCGGTACTTATTGAATTGTTCTAGCGCCTTCATAACTACCAGGAGCTCTCATCGGGTAACGCAGTAGTTTTTTTCCTCCTTGGAGAGCGTCTTGCTGTAGTACACTCCTGCCCATGCTGGACCTGGGATTGTATATCTCCAATACCTGTTGTCCTCCGTGGAGGGCGATGGAATTTTTCATGCGTAATTAGCATGGCTTCATTCGACAGGGAAGTAAAGCTGGATGGTCCCGTGTCGTAGATTTATGGCACGTAAAAGCGTATCAAGCCTGATAAAGAGGCATATGAGAAAAATTACCAGTCTTTCATGCCCAATTAGCGTAGGACGCTGAAGACCACAGCAGTTGAAGAGCGTCCATAAACAAAACTCATCTTCACTGTCGCTGGCGTTGGTATCCAATAAAATCGTCGCCGGATTGTAGAAAACCCAAAACAGGCTCACTGCAGAGTGCTGACTTAAGCGCCAGGAACGCTTATTCGGACTCTTCTGTTCACATGTAAGACCTATGTTCTTCCGTCAGACGAGTGAGGGGCTTCCTGATTTTGGAGAAAGCTCTGAGGAAACGACACAAAGTGGATGTTCGCATCAAGTTGTTAGTCAAAATTATTTACCTTGGATATATACGATTAAAATGTATATTTTAATACGGACTAAGTTAGATACATGCTGATGAATTTTTGGAAGAAATGTATGTACATATAATGATATATTGCCGCATTTATTACTCTAGCAGTGGCAGACATTTGTCTCTGTTCTGAAGATCCACAGTACATCTCTCAATAGAATTTGTGTGTGTGTGTGTGTGTATATATATATATATATATATATATATATATATATATATTCATTTCTGTTTCATAATTTTTACTTTCGTATAGTAAGTAGGGGAAGTATTGTATTCCACTCAAAAATTCGATACCGAGATTTCACCGGAAATATATAAGTTTTGAGACCCCTGAATCTATAAAAGCATTTTAGAAACATGCCCGTGTGTGTGTATCTGTGTGTGTGCGTGTGTGTCTGTCTGTCTGTCCACGAACATCATAACTCAGAAACGAACAGTCGGATAAACACCAAACTTGGTATTTAGGTTCAGTATCTTCCAGAGATGCGACACGAAGGTTTTCAAGAAAAGCCTCCCACCCCAGATTACCCTTTACATTTAAAATTTTTCGAAAATGTTAAATTTTCTCAAAACTGGATCTAACGATTTTAATTAAAATAGCATATGTTTAAGATATCTTTATGAAAAATAAAATGTATATCTTGAATTTTCTGGAAATGTCCCCAAAAGTATTCTTCAATGTGAACGACTTTTGCATTACTGGTAAATCATGAGAGATAGACAAAATGTTACTATACAAAAAATGTAGATCGCGTTAAATTACACAATTTATGTCATAAACATTTTTTGTTGAGTGAATCATTTTCGTGATATTGCTTGTTATTCCCTTAAATTTTTCAATATATATATTTTCTCAAATGGGAATTCGTTATTCATTTTTACTTTCTCTACTACGTATAGTAAGTAGGGGAAGTATTGTATTCCACCCAAAACTTCGATACCGAGATTTCACCGGAAATATATGTTTTGAGACCCCCTGAATTCAAAAACAGCATTTTTGAAAACTTGTCCGTGTGGTGTGTGTGTGTGTTTGTGAACCGCATAACTCGGAAACGAACAGTCGGATAAACACAAAACATGGTATTTAGTTTCAGTATCTTCCAGAGATGCGACACGAAGGTTTTTAAGATTATCCCTCCACCCCAGATTACCCTTTACATGGAACATTTTTCGAAAATTTTAATTTTCTTAAAATAGGCTCTAACGATTTTGATTAAAGTATCATAAGTTTAAGATATTTTCATGACAAATAAAATGTATATCTTAAATTTTCTGGGAATGTCTCCAAAAGTATTCTTAATTGTGTACGACTTTTGCATAACGGAAACCATAAGAGATAGACAAAATTTTACTACACAAAAAATGTAGATTGCGATAAAACACACAATTTATGTCATATACATTTTTTGTTGTTGAGTGAACCATTTTCGAGATATTGCTTGTTGTTCCCTTAAATTTTTCAATACTTATTTTCTCAAATGAGAATTCGTTATTCTTTTTTTTGTCTTGGATATGCAAAGAGTATTAATCTTTGGCGAAGGGAATGGTGCTGCACCTAGCAACCAGCTATTAAGAGATATGTATGTGCTTAAAGGCTACTGTATTTCTATATTTCCCTTGTAAATATGTATCCCCCTTACGTCTACAAGAAAATTAGCAATAAGATAGTCTGCAAATGTTTATCTCTAACATGAAGTAGTCTGCAAATGTTTATCTCTAACATGAAGTAGATGGGGAAAAAGCGTTTGTAAAAATAGTTTGTACAAGAGTAGAGAAAGTCATATGAGTGTAACACATCAGATTTTTTTGTCTTGGATATGCAAAGAGTAATAATCTGTGGCAAAGAGAATGGTGCTGCGCCTAGCAACCAGCTATTAAGAGATATGTCTATGCTTAAAGGCTACTGTATTTCTATATTGCCCTTGCAAATACAAAACAAGGGAAACATAGTACGCCTTAAGCAATAGTGAAATATTTTTAGAACTGGTCGCTATGTGTAAAATGTAATTGTCTTTGCATGTCAAAAGATCGTTTCTGCAAACGTTTATCTCGATTAATGTGAAATAGATGTAGAATAAGAGTTTGTAAAAATAGTTTTACAACAGTAGAGAAAGTCATGTGAGTGTATCACATCAGACTTTTTTGATTCAGACATTGCTTACCTAATGTGAGGAAACAATTGCCATGCTTTCATCTGAAAAGCAACCGTTCTTGTAGATGACTCCCCATCACTATAGCTATATATAGGTTTCAATGGGAAGCAACATGTCCAACGATTCCTTAAGAAACGGTTTGTACTTCTTCCGTGGTGTGGACCTCATGCTAATCTGAAGAGGATCGGAACTTAGAAGAAGCCTGTTAAGCACATCCAGATTGCAGAATTCGCGATAGCATTTTCTGAAATACTGTTGCCGGCATTTGTGGAAGTGCTTATTTGTTGCTTCAGCAGTCTCCTCCGATACCTGTCCAGTAGGTAGTAAAGCTTTTCAATCACAATGGGTCCATGAAGCAGAATATTTGAACTGTTGGTGTCATTGGATATAATGGATACAACTCGACATATACCTAACTTTGCTGTGTCCATGGCAAAAGTTGAAAATTAAGAAATAACTACTTTATGTCTCCTCGATATCACTTCTAAAATCACTTTAAATTTTATTTCATTCAGACTCCGACCAACGCAGACATTGAATCATTTCACCCTGAAGATGCCAAGCGCTGTACTTGGCGAAACGTCGGTATCCACGATGCCTTCTAAACCACGGCCTACAAGCCAGTATAGTTGTAATTCATTTATTAGCTATGACGCCGGCCGTGAATGCCTCAGTATGTACATCAAACACTAACTGATAAAATCGAAGCTTTGACCTGAGCTGAGCATATGAGTGCTAGCGTATTATGAATGACTGTTTGCTTATCATATTTCCCGTGTTATGCAAAGAGTTTATTTGGTACTCAGATAGCACCGCTGCAAATTCATTGCTGCATTTCTCATATAGGCAAGAGAATAGCAGTTATCCGTACAGTTGGTAATTAACAAAAAATACTCTTTGATTGTTAAGGCATTCATTCATTCATTCATTATCTGTTTACCCTCCTCTTATGTAGGACTTACACCCCCCAGGACTTACAAGCGGGTGCCTGGGGTCAGAGGCCCGTCGAGGAGCAGACACTCATGGATCAGACAGAGCATCCAGGATGGGGGATCAGCCCGATGCCTGGTATGGGATGAGGGAAGTAGATGAAACGAAATGTTGGTGAAATGGATGAAAGGAAAGGTGATGATGGAGCAGTTGGTGGAATGAATGGCGGGGGAAACCGGAGAACCCGGAGAAAACCCGCCCAGACGCCGCTTCGTCCACCACAAATCCCACATGCAGGTCCCTGGGATTGAACCCGGGCCGCCGAGGTGGGAGGCGAGCGGTCTAACCACTCGGCCACGGCGCCGCCTGATTGTTAAGGCAATAGCAGGTAAAATTAAGAATCTCATATTTTGTAATTTCGTAACAGTTATTATATATCCATTACCTTTAACAATGAATTCTTATGATAACCGCAATAAAATGTGTAGTTCTATACCTTTCCTACTGCAATATTTCATAATACAATACGTTTAAGGAACTATTTACATTGGCGTAAGCGTAGTGCTTAGTTTCATGACAGGAGGAGGCATATGCTTTGTTTACATCAGAGAGAACTCTGATTTACAGTGGATAGTGTGTAATATAATCACAAGGTGTTTGTAACCCAAATTTTTCCTTAATGTAAACAATTTCTCTTCTCAGAAACCTATTTTAAGGGTAGTTTAAACATGTGTGTTCTATTTAATTTTAGGATATACACACAATGGAAAGTTGGAGTTAAGTTGTGGCTATTTGTGTCCAGTGATGGTGCTTCAAGTCAGAGCACAGAGAGTGACAATGACATTAATAGTGTTAAATGGTGTGGTGAAACTTGCTAATGACATTTATTGCACTGCTAATAGCGATTTAGTGAATGACAAACAATAGCTATACTATTGCATATAATGTGTGGAGAGGTTTCTTTGTAGGAAATGGAATTAAGTTATTCATGTCAAATTGTATTGCGCTATCTAGAGTAGAATAAAATAACAAGTGTCAAACATGTGTTATTCTTCCAATTTTTTTTGTCAAATTCCACATCCTACTGTTGGTTGGTTGGTTGGTTGGTTGGTTGGTTGGTTGCAAGTTCAAAGAAACCATGGAGGCGTTTAAGTGCAAAAGATTTTACTATGAAGCATGCAGAAGAAATTATTGCAAGGTGCTTGATCTCATTCACTCTCAAAAATTTAAATGTGACCATTATGTATTATGACATAGAAACATTCAGCAACCACTATTAACCCCAATATTATATAAAAAGCAATGTATGTGCCGACTATTGGATAATTTAAATAAGTTACATAGGAATAAACAGTTGTTTTTTTTCATTCTTGCCTAGCTGTGAGGTGTTCAGCTGATCATAATTGTGTTCTAATATTGTATTGCTACAGATGACAGTGACAAGTTATTTTATGTGAGCTTTAATCGACTCCTTTAAAAAGAAATGTGAATAACTCAAAGTACAATCACTACTATTGAAGCTTACGTAAATAATTTTGTACGTCGTCAGTAGCGATACAGTATTAGAACATGTGATCAGCTGAGAGACAGCTAGGTAGGTATGAAAAATACAACTGTAGTAGCTACGAGTGACGTCATCATCCGAGAGCACAATTTTTTATAGTTTAGTTCCATCCCCGATCACTACTCACGCTGCGATCACCCTAGTGTTTCTACCATTTTAACACTAGGGTATAACTTCTTATACTTTGGTGTTCTGACTTCTGTGTTGTTCTTGTTGTTCTGTGGTGTTGACTGCTCACCCTCAGCAAAAAATGGACATAACCAAGAAACGTGAATTAAAACGGTAAGGAGGAAAATCCTTGTTTTACTAAATATAAAAAAATGATGGATATTATTGAAAACTAATTAGTTTCAGCAAATGCCAAAAAAGAGGGAGGGGGGGGAGATATATAGGCATCTTGTGCATAATTCTCACCTATTGCCATCCGTCCCTTTTTGGAAACGTTCTTTTTCACGAGAAACGCAGTATCATGGTGTCGTTAATCATTTTAATAAGAATTTAACTTGCTGGAATATTAACTTTGTATTAAATGGAGCTATTTATGGTTGTCTTAAGGTTTAATTTAACGTGAGTAATTTAAGAATTTGGCAGTGTCAAAGTTTTTCTTCCGGTTACATCAAATTTAATATTGCATGGTAATTGGAACCAATTGGCGTGAAGCAGTAACATGAAGTAATAAAGGAACCGACATTATGCTCTAGTTGTGGCCCGCACAACGATCCCACTGTCCCACACAGCGATGACGATTATGTCGTATTAAAGAAGTTGCTTTACCGTAACAGTGGTACATAGTTAACGCAAGCTAACATAAAAAAAACCCTAACCTAAGGCTAACCTTCCCTGAATTCAGCGAAGTAGCCTGAATTAGCAAAAGAAAAGCGAATAATTTACCTTGTCAAGTGAGTTTAGAAGTAGATGTGATCTGTTCACTAGCTTGTGTCCACCTACCCGCCCCTCGACGGTGTTTTACTTATGTAGGCGAATCGCGTACGAAACAAAACAAACGTAGCCTTAGGCGTCGAAGTAGCTTAAATTAGCCAAAGAAAAGCGAATAATTTACCTTGTGAGTGAGTTTAGAAGTAGATGTGATCTGTTCAATAGCTTGTGTCCACCTACCCGGCCCTCGACGGTGTTTTACTTGTATAGGCGAATCGCGTACGAAACTAAACAAACGTAGCCTTAGGTTGGGATTACTTCTTTTGTGAGTAGTGCTTTATTGATACCCTCCTCTTGCATTATACGAAAGTGCTATTAGCATTTGCATATCAGTTGAGATACTCAAGCCGCAGTTATCGTATCTGTTATATAGGTTAGGATGAACCAGTTTTATCAGCGTTCTAACTTTTGCTTTACTAAACGCGTATTTGTTTTGAAGTTCAGGTCGTCGTACTTTGCAATTATGACTAATTTTGGTAGTTTTACTTCACCATCTCATTTCACAAATTGTATGCACAGCAACCATGCTCATCACTCCAAAGTCATCCGTTTTGTAAAGATGATCTGCCTTTAATCTACCCCTTTGAGGTAGACCAAAATTTGGTCCAGACCAAGGCGTTTGAACCCTGGATCAACGAAGTTCTGGTCTATGGATAAGAAAATAGATGGTCCACTCTAAATCCACCAGAAATATTAAGTTGGTCCAGACCAAAATAGACTATGAATACCGCCCTAGAATGTTAACAATAGGATTCCACTTATAATATTCTGTAAGGGGTACTTTCTTCTCTTATTCTTAAAAGGTGTAAATTTTGTGATTCCTTTAATATTCATTTGGCTAATCTTGTCTTATAGTATGCCCGTTGAAAATGCTGATAAAATCAAAAGGAAAGCGAATAAATTACCTTAGGAGTGAGTTTAGAACATAATGTGGTCTCTTCTATATCTGGTGCCGCCGATTTTAGGTGGTTTAATTATATAGGCAAATCGCGTCAGGAACACAACAAACGTACCCATTTTTTTCGATAAATCACATGCAAAGTGGGTACTGCCAACTTATATAAAAAGTGAAATGTACTAAATATGCGTTGTGCTGTTGTTTCTGCGAACGTGAATCATTTGAGTTTTAGACGCGCAGATCCCTCGGCTACGCCCTGTCGTCACTTAGGTTGCAACATGCTACACTCCTCTCATTCTAAAAAACATCCCTCGGTACGCTTTGAGGCTGAGGGCCCTCAATCTCTTGGCTACGCCTTGAGGCTGAGTATCTTACGTTATATGTTGGCAGCATTACGTTAGAGCAAGCGTATGACATAGAGTGACATCTGTTTAACTTACGACACATCATTTTCATCGCTGTGGGGCACACTGTAAGAGGAGATTATCAAAATCCAGTTTATAAATTATTTTTATATGCAGTTTTATAGAACTTTGAATTAATGCAGCTGAGCTGTTGTACATGATTTGCCAGACTACATCCGTGTAAGTAAAGTGCATAGTAGACAGTTTTTAAAATAGCATTAGGCAACCCAATATATCTCAATCATATAATTACGCCAGTTATCAGGGTAATCTTGGCTTTAATTTTATCAATGTGATAATTCCAGTTGAGGTTAAGAGTCCAATGTAAGGCTAAGAAAGGTAAAACATTGAATATAATCTCATTCTGAACCACCAAGTGTGGATGTTGGCAAACTCAATATGAGGATTAATTAAAGAACATGTATTTAGTTTTATTAGTGTTAAGAATTAATTTATTAGCTAATATCCATTGGTTTGGCAAATTTGGTATTGTCCATATCATTAATAAGTGATGCTTTCTTTTTTCCAATGTAAAAATGTGACATATTAGCAGCGAAAAGTGTATATTTTCCTTTCAAGTTAATGTTGATGTCATAAATAAATATTAGAAAGAGAATGGGCCCTAGCACCAATTCTTGAGGAACACTACATTTTATTTTCTGCAAGTCAGATTTAACATTATTTATTGCTGCGTGTTGGTCACGATTTTTTAGGTAACTTTGAAACCATTAGTGTGAGATACCCATTATACCCATTCTTTCCATTTTATACAATGAGAGGTCATGGTCTACCATGTCAAATTTTTTTTTTAGATCAATAAAGAACCCAGTCGTAATGTTATCACTAGAGCTCGGATTTATATGCAGTATAAAGTATGAATATATGCATGCATCTATGCACTAAGAATCTGTAAAATATGCCGTAAAAACATTAAAATATGCACTTAAAATAAAGCATATTATTTTAACTTTCTCACATTTATTCATCTTGATGAAGTAATCAGATTGTAAATTCAGTCTGAAACAGAGACATGAACAAAATTAGTAATTGTTAGTCTTTCTTTCAGTCTAGTTTATCATTAGTCGTTTTTATTGCAATAAACAATTAAATATTTTTTACAGTTTTCAGGAAGAAACGACTTTCTTCTGTCGCTTAAGATGTTTTTATATGAAGAGAAAGATCTCTCTACTTCACACAAAGCCACAGGACAGTATCGGAAAGAGGCTATGTCACTTATAGAATAAGCATTAAGTTCTTTTTCAGATTCTCCTTGTAGCACCTTATTCACATCCCGAAGAAACATTAATCCAGGATTTCTTGCTTTAATTTTCTCAATTTTGTTACAAAGACACTTTCCTATTTCTCCAGGTATATCTTCGGCGACAGCTGTTTCGTATACTTGTAGGACAGAAGATAAAGACGTTCCTTTTTTTTCCAAATATTTGATTGCAGCTGGTATTTTACTAAAATAGGTGTTAATAAACACTAATTTACTCTGGAGACCCTTCTCATTGCAGCAGGAATACTTGCAGCTTCATTTTTGTCCATCAGTCGAGCACCTTTTTCACGTCTTCCAGATGATCACTGTAATATAGAGCTGTTTTAATCCATGTTCCCCATCTCGTGAGGATAGACCCTGGGGGTAAACCAGTATCTTGTATCATATCTGTAAATAATTGCACTCTTGATGGCACCTTCACAAACACTTTTTTCACAGAGGAAATTAAGGCATTTGCTTCTGGAAAATTCGCTCAAATTTCATCCGCTAACCGCTGGAGAGCATGTGCTAAACAAGTCATATGAACTGCCTTAGGATAATATACCTGCAAAGCTTTAACTGCCTTAAGCATGTATGCTGCTGCATCTTAACTAACACCAAGAGTTTTTCCTAATTTTCTTTAGCAGGCCAAGAACCACGTAATGCATCACAAACAACTCTAGCAATCGTCAAATGGTTTGTTACTTCCAATACCCTGGAGACAATGAGATATGGCGTTCCTGGTTCAGATTCAGTCATTTTTCCCACGACGACATTGGCAATAAATCTCCCACACGAGTCAGTTGTTTCGTCTACAGATAACCACAAGTTTGAGTCGCCGATATCGTCTCTTATTTCTTGTATTACCTGAAAAAATAATTATTACGTTGAAAATTAGTAAAGATAAAGTATGTAATTTAGAGGCTCAGTTTTAGGGGAAACAAGTTTTAAAATATATAAAAAAGTGTTTCTTGATAAACAACTAAGGAAATCAAAACTCCATGACACTATGGCCATACGTAATTTTGTTTCCATTTGAAAATATTTGTCTATAATGCATTTAAAAGTTTTAAATAAACGATAAATTTTTATAAAGCTCAAAATATTGGGTAGGGTGTTGGGGTAGTTGATACACAAACTAACTTTGTTTAATAAATGTTTAAACTTACCTCTTCACAAACTTTGCCAAGGTAGTTTTTCCTTATTGTTGATTCGTCAGGAACTTTTCGTCCTGAATATTTTTCCAGGAAATTTTGAAATTCCATATTATTTAACTTATTCAAAGGAATGTTGGCTGAAACTAATGCTTTGCAGATATCTTTCGAAAAGTTATTACTGTCATCGTTTCCACTTCTGCTTGCAGAAAATGCTGCTGGTAACGTTGTTTGGATCTTGGAGACATTTTTATTGATAGCATGTTTATGAGTAGCTGTTTGTAGATATTGCATAATCTGAAATTTTTTGTCGCAGGACACCTATAACAATTGTATAAAAATAGTATGAGGTTATTTTAGTTAAATAAAACCAACACTCACTAATGAAAATCGCGTTGATCTTTAAAATATTCTGAAAATACAACAATAAAACTTCATGTTTTTCACACATTTGACACAGTACTATATTTCCATCTGTTGTTAGAGTAGGATTTCTATCAATCCAGTTTCAAAGCAAGTAAGCTTTACTGCTCTTCTCCTTAGGCATTGTAATGTTCTGTTTCCTACTGCTTACACTTCAGAATACACACTAGTTACAAGTTTAAGAGTATCTGAAAACGGCACCTTTTATTTCTGGGAAATGTTATCGTTGCGTCAGATGTCTTTGTTTGTGTAACATTAATACAAACCATATCTAGTAACAATGGCCTCGACGAACTTTAAAGATTTGCCACATGATTGTTGAACGCTATCAAGTTTATCTGTTGACGGCACATTTTTATGTCAGGAAGCCCTGGTTGTTGGTAGCTATGTTCTCATTTTCGGCAACCTGTTATGCATTTACAAGCATGTTATAATCGCCGCAACAGTTCTAGACACGTGAAAATCTTAATGAGAGCTATGAAGCGAGTGCTTACCAGATCAGGTGGTGACCGGTAGTCTGCATGCTGCAGGAGTGCGTGGGACAGTCGTCAAATATCCACACCAGTTATGCACTGCGTTGCACTGATAAACTTAGTTATATACAGTATATTAAAATCCATTGCTGTAAAAAGCGCTTAATATAAAAAACGCTGTCAATCATTGCCTCCAATTCTTCCACATCTAACAACCCTTCCTCTTCTGCGGAATCACTCACATTATTGCCGTCATCACTGCCGTCACTACTTTCTGCACCATTATCCTGGATGAGAATTATTTCTATTTGATTTTCTGCAATTCCGTATTTTTCGGAATAATGATTCTTAATTTATTCAGCATGTCGCCATACATTTTCCCATTCTGGCCTTCCATATTATAACTGATCCACATATTTTAATTTAAAAGTGATATTTCTGCATGCCACCCATTTTTTGATATCAGCCCAGATTAATTCGATTGGGTTTAGATCTGGGTGATACGATGACAGTCTAAGTACATTATGGCGATGTTGTATTACTATCTGGTCAAGTATGTATGACTTCTGAAGCTGTTTGTTGGCTTTAATTAAGTTATATAGCTTTGTTTTACTCATGCTTTCATCTAACGCTATATTATGTGTCTAAGTACCAAGCTCTCATCTCTTCTTTCAAGGAAGTTGAGGTAGATGGTTTGTGAATTTAGTGTTGACGCATTGTGAAGCATTGTCGATGGCCAGAACAGACCCAGCAGGCATATTAGGTATCAACATGGCGTTGATTCACTTCATGTAATTTTCTGTATTCATTTCTTGATGAAAATCACCTGTTGTTTGTTGCGACTTGTAAAAGAAGGGCATTTGGAACGAAGCCGATCTTTCCAACAGCATGAACGATAATAAGTATTTGCCCTTTGGCAACAGGTGCCTGCAAATGTAATTCACTATTGTCACTCCAACTTTTAGATGCTGTGTGACTTCTGTGTATGTATGACTCATCTTCATACATTGTAGTATTTTTCTGAAATTTGTAGCACAACCTTGAAAATTGATGCTGATATAAGTACACATTGATATAAGTACATATAAAATTAGTCATTTGGAAAGGTAGAATCAGACTGAAAAATTAAATGCCATAGCCGGGATTTGAACCACAGATCTTAGGCTTTCCGTGCCGTTGCTCTAACCGACTAAGCTATCATGGCAACATTTACTGTTTATTTTTAATTTTTTTATTATTGTTTTTTTATTTTATTTATTTATTTATTTATTTATTTTGCTTTACTGTTAGAACTCTTCTATTTGATTTCGGTTTCTTCCACTTGAACCCTAAATCTTTAATAATTTTTCTGAGATTTGTAGCACCACCTTGAAAGTTTCTGCTGTCTTTCAGCTGGATGAGCAATCTGCTTATTGTGAGCACACTTTTTTCTTCCACATAGGAATTGAGAATCGTGCGCCAAATGACGCATTCGAAATCGTCTATTTCTGTAATACGTTTAGGGACCTTATGTTTCTTCCCAGGTGTGTCAAATGGCATTCTTTCATCCATATGTTTTTTTCTTATCTATGAGAACTCTGGAAACGGAACTCGGTGAAACACCAGTTGCTTTGACTACTCTTTCTTTCACTCTCTTAAGGCTTTTGTGGAACTTGGATGAACATATATTTTCTTCCTTCATCTCTGCTTCTTGCTTCATGAAGTCGAGGACATTTGCAATTATTTCCCTACTTTGACTGTGTAACAACTTAGCACTCAACTTTGAAAACGTAGGAGCCATGGTTATAAATATAACAAATATAAAGTACGTACTATTTAGATACTGCTCTCTTTAAAATTACAACCAGATGCAGACACTTTCTATGCAGACTGTATGTGTTACGCACTGTGAGTAAGCAAAGGTGTTATATTGCTTTCGTTGATTAAGCTGAACATAAACCATTCCTAGGCTCGGCAGCTGGGGTGGCAATCAAGGTCACGATTCCGGAAGTTTTGTGCGAGTTATAACTTAGCAGTTCTACACAAACAGAACAACATAAGAGAAATTTTCTCTGAACCCTCTCTTTCTCTTAAAGTATTGTTGTGAAATACAAATACGTATTTCATGAATAATTGCTGAAAAAGTAAAATATATGCAGAAATTATTAGCCTGTAATTGTTTAGGTCAATTTTGTTGCCACCCTTATAAATAGTTATTAGGCATAACACCCTCAGCGAAGGATAAATTAACAATGTCACCAATGGTAGGTAGTGGTGGTGGTTGTTCTGGTTCTGGTTCTTTACATTTCTTAACTATAATATTATAGTCGGTGGTAGAACATGGGTTTTTAAGATTATTAATTATCGAAAGTATCCGCACACCCCACAAACATGCGTTTTTCATCCTAGGTGCATTTTGCTGCCACCTACTGCCTGGTACTCATCCGTGACCTCAGTAGTCATTAGACATGGTGAAACAGCAGAATGGGACGCTCCGTGGAACTCCCGGACTTCAAACATGGTCAGGTGATTGGGTGTCACTTGTGTCAGAAGTCTGTACGTGAGATTTCCACAGTCCTAAACATCTGTAGGTCCTATGTTTCTGAAGTGATAGTGAAGCGGAAACATGAAGGGACGTGTATAGCACAAAAGCGTACAGGCTGACCTCGTCTGTTGACTGACAGTAACCGCCAACATTTGAAGAGGGTCATAAACAGTAATAGGCAGACATCTATTCAGACCATCACACAGCAATTTCAATAAGTATTTGCCCTTTGGCAACAGGTGCCTGCAAACCTAATTCGCTATCGTCACTCCAATTTTTAGCTGCTGTATGACTGCTGTGTATGTATGACTCATCTTCATACATTATAGTATTTTTCTGAAATTTGTAGCACCACCTTGAAAATTGATGCTGATATGAGTACATATAAAATTAGTCATTTGGAAAGGTAGAATCAGACTGAAAAATTAAATGCCATAGCCAGGATTTGAACCACAGATCTTAGGCTTTCCGTGCCATTGCTCTAAGTGACTAAGCTTTCATGGCAACATTTACTTTTTATTTTTATATTTTATTATTATTATTTTATTTTACTTATTTATTTATTTATTTATTTTGCTTTTCTGTTAGAACTCTTCTATTTGATTTCGGTTTCTTCCACTTGAATCCTAAATCGTTAATAATTTTTCTGAGATTTGTAACACCACCTTGAAAGTTTCTGGTGTCTTTCAGCTTGATGAGCAATCTGCTTATTGTTAGCACACTTTTTTCTTCCACATAGGAATTGTGAATCGTGCGCCGAATGATGCATTCGAAATCGTCTATTTCTGTAATACGTTTAGGGACCTTATGTTTCTTCCCAGGTGTGTCAAATGGCATTCCTTCATCCATATGTTTTTTTTCTCTTATCTTTGAGAACTCTGGAAACGGAACTCTGTGAAACACCAGTTGCTTTGACTACTCTTTCTTTCACTCTCTTAAGGCTTTTGTGGAACTCGGACGAATATATACTTTCTTCCTTCATCTCTGCTTCCTGCTTCATGAAGTCGAGGACATTTGCAATTATTTCCCTACTTTGACTGTGTAACAACTTAGCACTCAACTTTGAAAACGTAGGAGCCATGGTTATAAATATAACAAATCTAAAGTAAGTACTATTTAGATACTGGTCTCTTTAAAATTACAACCAGATGCAGACACTTTCTATGCAGACTGTATGTGTTACGCACTGTGAGTAAGCAAAGGTGTTATATTGCTTTCGTTGATTAAGCTGAACATAAACCATTCCTAGGTTCGGCAACTGGGGTGGCAATCAAGGTCACGATTCCAGAAGTTTTGCGCGAGTTATAACTTAGCAGTTCTACACAAACAGAACAACATAAGAGAAATTTTCTCTGAACCCTCTCTTTCTCTTAAAGTATCGTTGTGAAATACAAATTCGTATTTCATGAATAATTGCTGAAAAAGTAAAATATATGCAAAAATATGCAGAAATTAGTTAAATATGCACTAACACCTTAAATATGGATTTATATGCACTATAAAACTTCTGTATTAACCTCCTTACAATATGGAATAAATTTATTACTTGCTTGCATACATCTAACTGACAAAGAATAAATCATGCAAATATGCAAAATTCCGAGCTCTAGTTATCACCAACTGCCTTTAGGATTGTTACTATATAGTCTACAGTGGCATTTAAAGTACTAGAATTTTGTAAAAGTCCATATTCAGCCTTATTTAATAATCTATATCAGGGTTAGTAATAAAAATTGTTTTTTTCATTACTTTTTCAATTATCTTTGATAAAGTGGGTAGAACATTAATTAGGCTGTAATTGTTTAGGTCAATTTTGTTGCCACCCTTATAAATAGTTATTAGGCAAAACACCCTCAGCGAAGGATAAATTAACAATGTCACCAATGGTAGGTAGTGGTGGTGGTGGTGCTGCTGCTGCTTTACATTTCTTAACTATAATATTATAGTCAGTGGTAGAACATGGGTTTTTAAGATTATTAATTATCAAAAGTATCCGCACACCCCCACAAACATGCATTATTCATCCTAGGTGCATTTTGCTGCCACCTACTGCCTGGTACTCATCCGCGACCTCAGTAGTCATTAGACATGGTGAAACAGCAGAATGGGACGCTCTGTGGAACTCCCGGACTTCAAACATGGTCAGGTGATTGGGTGTCACTTGTGTCAGAAGTCTGTACGTGAGATTTCCACAGTCCTAAACATCTGTAGGTCCTATGTTTCTGAAGTGATAGTGAAGAGGAAACATGAAGGGACGTGTACAGCACAAAAGCGTACAGGCTGACCTCGTCTGTTGACTGACAGAGACCGCCAACATATGAAGAGGGTCGTAAACAGTAATAGGCAGACATCTATTCAGACCATCACACAGGAATTTCAAACTGCATCCGGATCCACTCCAAGTACTATGACAGTTAGGCGTGAGGTGAGAAACCTTGGGATTCCATGGTCGAGCGGCTGCCCACAAGCCACACATCACTTAGGAAAATTCCAAACGATGCCTCTTTTGATGTAAGGAGCATCAACTTTACATGATTGAACAGTGGCAAAACGTTGTGTGGTGTGACGAATCACAGTACACAATGTGGCAATCCGATGGCAGGGTGTGGGTGTGGCAAATGCCTGATGAACGTCATCTGCCAGCGTGTGTAGTACCAACAGTGAAATTCGGAGATGGTGGTGTTATGGTGTGGTCGTATTTTTCCTGGAGGGGGCTTGCACCCCTTGTTGTTTTGCGTGGCACGATCACAGTGCAAACCTACATTGATGTTTTAAGCATCTTCTTGCTTCCCACTGTTGAAGAGCAGTTCGGGGATGGCGATTGCATCTTTCAACACGAACGAGCTCCTGTTCGTACTCCACGGGCTGTGGCAGAGTGATTACGCGACAATAACATCCCTGTAATGGACTGGCCTGCACAGAGTCCTGACTTGAATCGTATAGAACACCTTTGGGATGTTTTGGAACGCTGACTTCGTGCCAGGCCTCACCGACCTACATCGATACCTCTCCTCAGTTCCGCTTTCCATGAAAAATGGGCTGCTATTTCCCAAGAAAGCTTCCAATACCTCAAAGTGTGCCTGCGAGAGTGGGCCAACACCATATTGACTTCCATCATTACCGATGGAGGGCACCACGAACTTGTGCGTCATTTTCATTCGGGTGTCCGAATACTTTTGATCACATAGTCTATATCAGTAGGATGTAGAAAAAAAGACTTATTATAAGGAAGCCTGTGAGTGTCGATTGTTGGTGCTAAATTAGATCTTAAACTAATAGCAATATTAACACACAAATGATTTACTGCATTACAGACATTCTGTGTGTCAGTATAGACATAATCTTGTACATGTAATTTGATTGGACACATAAATATAATAATAATTAATAATGTCATTGTTGTTAAGTATATTGTTAGCAATATTCCACATGTTTTTTTTTTTGTTGTATCATTAGTTATCCTTGCATAATATTGTTTTTTACTTTCTCTACTACGTATAGTAAGTAGGGGAAGTATTGCATTCCACCCAAAAATTCGATACCGAGATTTTTAGCGGAAATACACGTTTTGAGACCTCCTGAATCCAAAAAAAGCATTTTTGGAAACATGTCCGTGTGTGTGTCTGTGAACAGCATAACTCAAAAACGAACAATCGGATAAGCACCAAACTTGGTATTTAGGTTCAGTATCTTCCAGAGATGCGACACGAAGGTTTTCAAGAAAATCCCCCCACGTCAGACTACCCTTTACATGGAACATTTTTCGAAAATTTTAATTTTCTCAAAAATGGCTCTAACGATTTTGATGAAAATATCATATGTTTAGGGTAATGTCATGAGAAATGAAATGTATATCTCGAATTTTCTGGGAATGTCTCCAAAAGTATTCTTCTTTGTGAACGACTTTTGCATAACTGGTAAACCATAAGAGATAGACAAAATTTTACTAAACACAAAATGTAGATCGCGTTAAAATACACAATTTATGTCATATACATTTTTGTTGTTGAGTGAACCGTTTTCGAGATATTGCTTGTTATTCCCTTAAATTTTCCAATACTTATACTTTTTCTCAAATTCGTTATTCATTTTTTGTATGTCCTGGACATGCAAAGAGAATGGAATGCGCCACATAGCAACCAGCGCTTTAAAGATTTGACTATCGCTTAAAACCTACCATATTCCCTTTGCATCTACAAGAAAACTAGCAATAAGATTGACATCTCGATATACATGAAGCATATGGAGAATAAGCATTTGTAAAAATAGTTTGTATAAGAGTAGAGAAAGTCATGTGAGTGTAACACATCAGATTTTTTAATTACAACTCCTTTCTTACTACCTGTCTTGACACTTCTTTATAATCAGTATATGTGTTATTAGATGTATTAATTTTTCTAGTGTTAGCATACAGTGAGTCCTTGTTTTTATCAATATCAAAACTTCATTGTTTATTCAGGGTTTCTGTAATTTGTGGTTTCATTTGATCACTTTCTTATATGAGCAATTAGCTTCTCCTGTTTTAATACAATTGAAAAACCTATAAGCTAAGGTATTTACATCATCATTACCTTTTCCAAAGGCATGCCAGCAAGGTAGTTCTTTAATTTATTATAGTTAATTTTGGTAGCAAGCATGAAGCTTTCAGATGGTAACGGTGGTGCACAGAGTGGATTTATAAGAAGAATGAGTGAGTTATGGTCACTGAAATCAGAGAAGTATCTTGTCATCCATAGGCTCAGTCAATACATGATTTAATAAGGAGGAAGTTCTTGCTGTGATCCTAGTAGCTGATGAATTAAGTAAAGTGAGGTTGAAGCTCTTACAGAGATCCGAGTATGTGTTAACATGTCAATTTAGACTTAAGTCTGTTTAAATCACTTTCACCCCTTATTTGTATTGCCCTCTACCCATATTTCACCCTCCATTATCTTACAATTTCTTGTCCATGTAGCTTTGATGAGCCCTTGGTGTTTTAGATCCCTTGACTTTTTAGCAAGAGCATTGTTTACAGGGCGGAGGTGCATGCTCAGGTAAACATTACACTCAGGAGCTCGCTTTTTATTCCAGCAGTTTAAAAACTTTGACATACTTTAGGTATGTTAGATGTTCCTGTGGCGGTATTAGTTACCACTTGCCCTCCCTTTTATGTGACCATTCTTACATAGTGTTTTCTGGTGGTTTTTGGCAACATTTTGAAGGAAGTGCTGCCAAGGTGAACCATTTAAGATTTAGACATGCAGATTGTACAGCTACAGTTGTTGCAGGCCACAACTGCTTCAGTCCTCTCCTTCTAAAAGACATTCCTTGCAGCTTAGGGCCCCTCAATTGTATTTTCAGCAATGTTGGTATTTCAAATGATGGCAGCAGAAAGACAATGCAGTCAGTAATATGGAACAAAAGTGACAAAATATTCCATAAATTCATGAAAATACCTAAAGCACCAGATTGATTGTTTATTATGTGTGATGATGGTTTTAAAACAATAAAATTAGTGCAGTGTATGCGTGTGTTGCATGTGTATATGATTTGCCCATAATCTGATACTGCAGTATATCCACTGATTTAATAGGAGATGATGTCTCAAAGGAAACTAGAGCTTATATATAAAATAAAACCAAACGGCAACCTTCCATGAATCAGGAACCTAAGTTTAGCAACATACCTGAGCAATGCTCACATGCTTTGGTGTAAGGTAATTGCTAATTAACTTCAGCTTGTATAAAAAAAAGAAAACTAAACCTAACTTAACCTCCTGTGAATCAGAAATATAAAGTTTAGGAATGCATGTTCAATAGCATTGGCAGCTTTTGTTTGTACATCTGGAAACCACATGCAGCTAGAGGATGTCGTATAGTGACATCTGTAGGAGAAGTATGATATCACTTTTGAAGACCATGTAATACACCTAACTTATCAAATGTTAATACATTTATGATAATTATTGGCACTTTTGTTCCTTATAAAGAAGTTACACACCCATCACATGCTTTCCAGCCGAGGCATTATGGGAGCTTTCTATGTACTGTTTTTCTGCTGTCAACATTGGCAATAGCAACATAGCGGAAGGTATGGAGTGTTGCCAAAATATCTTACAACAGAGTCTACTACTAAGGTTAGAATGGCATTTATTCAAAGTTGGTACTCAAAATTTATCATGACATCACTGAAATGCTAATGAAAATGTGAGGAAAGCTTCTTAAAGCTATGTGAGACTCTTTTGGAAATGCACCAGTTGATGGTAAACAAACAAATGAATTCTCTCACATATTTTTATAATACCACAAGATATTCTTTGGACTAATCGACTAGATGTGTGTTATAAATTTGTAAAATGACTTGTTTTTACCTCTCATTTCTAGCAACAACAATGATCGCTGTACTTATCTAAGTACTTTAATCCATTAGTGCATAGTGTCCATTAAAACAGATGCAATGAAATCTTAATTTTGGGGTTGTTTAAACCGAATGATGTATTCTATCTTGGTGTCATTAACTTCAGGAAGAAAGTACCTAACTTGACTAAGTGTTTCTGGTAGATTTGGTTCTAAAAATATGATTTGGATGCACAAAAGGTAAGTTAATCATTTATAACTCTGTAATTACTGAGAAGATTAGAATTCTAGCGTAGTGGCTATATATCTAACATCTGTATGCACGTTTTGAGATACAACACCGTCAGCGAAATAATACTAGTGTTACGGTATGAGCTCTTAAAGGCATACGTCCGTTTAAGTGCTTGCTATCAGTCATGTATAAGCAGTAAAATGCACTGTAATGACAATGTTGCTTGTTGGCTCAGGTGGTAAGCAGTATAGCTCATGATCCCATTTATAGTTTTCCTCATGGTTTGAATCCAGTTTCTTGTCGATTTTTTTAATATACAATTTATTTATTTATTTTTACTGTGTCTACTCTACTATAATATACTTTTATTTTGTACCTATTTCTTTTGTTTCTTCCAAGCTGTAATTGTTATTTTATTATGGTTTTCACTCTGTACATTATATTTAAAAACCTCTTAGTTTTCCTCGTGGTTTTATGCGTGTGCAGGTACTGAAATTATTTGTAGCACTCATTTTCAGTCTGTCAGTAAGCCAGATGCTGGAGATTTTTGACGACTTTGAACCTGAAGGTGAACAACTAATGTTTGTCGCTTGTCCTGAAGATGGGTTAGAAGCTGATGCAGACAGTCACAAATCTGATGACGAACATGTCAACCTGAGCCATCTAGATGGGAATATGTGAAGTACAGTCCACATCTAGGGATGCTGAAAAACCAATGAGAAAACACAGTAGAGGAATTGGAAAAACCAGTAAGGCAAAGTCGATGCAAGCTGTTGTATGACAATGGAAGGTATACCCTTTTACCAAATGCCTCTTTTGCTACTACCCCTTAGACAGTGGAGTTTGTACCGGCACTGCCACCACCACCACCACTACCGACTATTACTTGTAACACAGAAGAAGCGAGCCCTAAATGGACAAAATCAAATCCGTTGGTGACATGTAGACCAACTTCACAGCTATACCCCCATCAAATGAAGTAAGGGCATGTGAAACACCATTTGATTTCTTTTCATTATTTTTAATGGTCAAATCATTGATCTGCTTATCACACAGATAAATTGATATGCTTTACAGAAAAATTCCTTACTTGTAATGAGTCAAAAGGAATTTTGATGTCGGGATTACAATAAATATCCAAACAAATGGATGTACTGGTTAAAAGAAAATGATTCACCTACATTGTTGTCAGAAAGTATTAGATGTAATTGTTTTGAGTAAATATTGAGCTACTTGCATCTAAATGACTATGATGGAACTGACCGACTTTTCAAACTTAGGCCATTATTAACTTTTTGAAAGCTGCCTATAAGAAACATGGTGGTCTAGAAGAGAACATCTCCAATGATGAAAGCATGATTCCATATTATGGGAAACACTATGCTAAACAGTATATCAGAGGAAAGCCAATACATTTTTTATTAAAAAATTGGACATTATGCTCCAATACAGGTTACTAGCTAGCATTTCAATTGTACACCATTAAAGAAAATGAGAGACCAAAAGAATATGGACTTGATGGGAGTGTTGTTTTGTCCTTAATTGAGGTAGCTGGAATTCAGCCAGAAAAAGGACGTAAAATATTTTTTGATAATTATTTTACGCCTGTCAAACTAATGAGACATGTAGCTACAAGACGAATATACACTATGTGATCAAAAGTATCCAGACACCCCCATAAACATAGGTTTTTCGTCTTAGGTGCATTGTGCTGCCACCTATGGCCTGGTATTCATTATCTGCGACCTCAGTAGTCATTAGACATCGGGAACAGAATGAGACACTCCGTGAAACTTAGGGAACTTCGAACCTGTTCAGGTGATTGGGTGTCACTTGTGTCAGAAATCTGTATGCAAGATTTCCACACTTCTAGACATCCCTAGGTCCACTGTTTCTGATGTGATAGTGAAGTAGAAACGCGAGGGGACATGTACAGCACAAAAGCGTACAGGCCGACCTCGTCTGTTGACTGACAGAGACCGCCGACATTTGAAGAGGGTTGTAAGGAGAAAAAGGGCATTCATCTATCCAGACCATCACACAGGAATTCCAAACTCCATCAGGATCCAGTCCAAGTACTATGACAGTTAGGCGTGAGGTGAGAAACCTTGGATTCCATGGTCGAGCGGCTGCTCATAAGCCACACATCATGCAGGAAAATGCCAAATGACGCCTCGCTTGGTGTAAGGAGCATTAACATTACACGATTGAACTGTGGCAAAACGTTGTGTGGAGTGACGAGTCACGGTACACAATGTGGCGATCCGATGGCAGGGTGTGGGTATGGCGAATGCCTGGTGAACGACATCTGCCAGCGTGTGTAGTGCCAAAAGTGAAATTCGGAGGTGGTGGTGTTATGGTGTGGTTGTGTTTTTCCTGGAGGGAGCTTGCACCCCTTGTTTTGCGTGGCACGATCACAGCGAAGAGCTATATTGATATTTTAAGCACCTTGTTGCTTCCCACTGTAGAAGAGCAATTCGGAGATGGCAATTGCATCTTTCAACACGATTGAGCAGCTGTTTATACTGCACAGGCTGTGGCGGAGTGGTTACACAACAATAACATCCCTGTAATGGACTGGCCGGCACAGAGTCCTGACTTGAATCCTGTGGAACGCCGACTTCGTGCCAGGCCTCACTGAGGTACATCGATACCTCTCCTCAGTTGCGCACTCCGTGAAGAATGTGCTGTCATTCTCCAAGAAACCTTCCAGCACCTGATTCAAAGTATGCCTGCGAGAGTGAACGCTGTCATCAAGGCAACGCCAAGGTAGCCAACACCATATTTACTTCCAGCATTAATGAGGATGCCACGAACTTGTACGTCATTTTCAGCCAGGTGTCTGGATACTTTTGATCACGTAGCATATGTGACAGGAACACTTCAGGAAAACTGAACAAAAATTGTCCTCTCAAAAACAAAATAATTATGAAAAAGGAGACAAGAGGATCATATGATTATATAGACAGCGGTAAGGTACTTCTAGTTCATTGGAATGACAACAGTGTAGTCACTGCTGCTACAAATTTTGAAGACTTGAAATTGACGCCGCGACTAAGTGGTCAAGTGAGAACAAAATCAAACTCTCCATACCACAACCCTCACCTTTTGTCATACAAATAAAACTTGGATTAACTTGACCAGTATGTAGCAGCTTACCGGTCAAATATGAGGCAGAAGAAATGGTGGTGGCCAGTATTTTCTTGCTTCCTGCTTGACTGCAGCACCAGAGGATACACCCAGATTGCTCTGAAGGTCTCCTGAGATTTCCACATTACATAGCCGTAACCTTGTTGAAAACGAACAGGGAGGCATCTCATCAAGGAAAACCCTCCCCTCACCAATCAAAGAAAGATTTTGATAGAATAAACCATTGGCCACTACTAAATGATACAGACAGGAGATGTGCATTGTGTAAAAAGAAAGCTAAATTCACTTGCAGCAGATGTAAATTAGGTCTTCATCCAAAATGCTTCAGAGAATATCACATCCAATAATTGCTTCAATCAAAATGTAGCTATTATGTAAAGAGTTATGTGTACATTTCTCTTGTAATTTTCAGGAAAAAATTACAGTTATGCATTATGTTTTATTAATATTTGTGCAGCTCATTTTATTTCATTAATAAATAAGCCACAATTAGTCACAAATTTAAATTAAATTGAGTTTTATTTATGGATGCTCTTTAACTACTATGGTTCAATTTCAGAATTTAAAAGAAAATTCCTAATTAACTTTATGCATTTATGGGTTAACCTCAAAACGAATAAGAGATGAGCTCAGGCTCATAGGGATTGAAATTTGTATATTTAACCCTGCTTGGCTTAAAGTTTGGCGGGTTTAATTCCTGACATACACTTTAAGTGTAAGGATATATCTGTGCTGTGCACTCACTATAAGACAGAAATATATAAGTATTACTCGCGCAAAACTTCTGGAATCGTGACCTTGATTGCCAGCCCAGCTGCCGAGCCTAGGAATGGTTTATGTTCAGCTTAATCAACGAAAGCGATATAACACCTTTGCTTACTCACAGTGCGTAACACATACAGTCTGCATAGAAAGTGTCTGCATCTGGTTGTAATTTTAAAGAGACCAGTATCTAAATAGTACTTACTTTAGATTTGTTATATTTATAACCATGGCTCCTACGTTTTCAAAGTTGAGTGCTAAGTTGTTACACAGTCAAAGTAGGGAAATAATTGCAAATGTCCTCGACTTCATGAAGCAAAAAGCCGAGATGAAGGTTGAAAATATATGTTTGTCCGAGTTCCACAAAAGCCTTAAGAGAGTGAAAGAAAGAGTAGTCAAAGCAACTGGTGTTTCACCGAGTTCCGTTTCCAGAGTTCTCAAAGATATGAATAAAAACATATGGATGAAAGAATGCCATTTGACACGCCTGGGGTCCCTAAACGTATTACAGAAATAGACGATTTCGAATGCGTCATTCGGCACATGATTCATAATTCCTATGTGGAAGAAAAAAGTGTGCTAATAATAAGCAGATTGCTCATCCAGCTGAAACACAGCAGAAACTTTCAAGGTGGTGCTACAAATCTCAGAAAAAATATTAAAGATTTAGGGTTCAAGTGGAAGAAACCGAAATCAAATAGAAGAGTTCTAACAGAAAACCAAAATAAATAAATAAATAAATAAAATAAAAAAATAATAAAATAAAAATAAAAAGTAAATGTTGCCATGATAGCTTAGTCAGTTAGAGCAACGGCACGGAAAGCCTAAGATCTGTGGATCAAATCCCGGCTATGGCATTTAATTTTTCAGTCTGATTCTACCTTTCCAAATGACTAATTTTATACGTACTTATATCAATGTGCACTTATATCAGCATCAATTTTCAAGGTGGTGCTACAAATTTCAGAAAAATACTATAATGTATGAGGATGAGTCAGACATACACAGCAGTCATACAGCATCTAAAATTTGTAGTGACGATAGTGAATTACATTTGCAGGCACCTGTTGCCAAAGGGCAAATACTTATTATCGTTCATGCTGTTGAAAAGATCGGCTTCATTCCAAATGCCCTTCTTTTACAAGTCGCAACAAACAACAGGAGATTTTCATCAAGAAATGAATACAGAAAATTACATGAAGTGAATCAACGCCATGTTGATACCTAATATGCCTGCTGGGTCTGTTGTGGCCATCGACAATGCTTCACAATGCGTCTACACTCAAATTCACAAACCATCTACCTCAACTTCCTTGAAAGAAGAAATGCGAGCTTGGTTACTTAGACATAATAAAGCTTTAGATGAAAGCATGAGTAAAACAAAGCTATATAACTTAATTAAAGCCAACAAACAGCTTCTTCAGAAGTCATACATACTTGACCAGATAGTAATACATCGCCATAATGTACTTAGACTGTCATCGTATCGCCCAGATCTAAACCCAATCGAATTAATCTGGGCTGATATCAAAAAATGGGTGGCATGCAGAAATATCACTTTTAAATTAAAATATGTGGAGCAGTTATAACGCCAGCAATTTGCTGAAATGGAAGGCCAGAATGGGAAAATGTATGGCGACATGCTGAATAAATTAAGAATCATTATTCCGAAAAATACGGAATTGCAGAAAATCAAATAGAAATAATTCTCATCCAGGATAATGGTGCAGAAAGTAGTGACAGCAGTGATGACGGCAATAATGTGAGTGATTCCGCAGAAGAGGAAGGGTTGTTAGATGTAGAAGAATTGGAGGCAATGATTGACAGCGTTTTTTATATTAAGCGCTTTTTACAGCGTGGATTTTAATATACTGTATATAACTAAGTTTATCTGCGCAACGCAATGCATAACCGGTGAGGATATTTGACGATGACTGTCCCACGCACTCCTGCACACACGACCGGTCACCACCTGATCTGGTAAGCAACTCGCATCATAGCTCTCATTAAGATTTTCATGTGTCTAGAACTGTTGCGCCGATTATATACACTACAACTGAATTTTCTGTAGCAAATTCTTGTAGAAAATTAATATAATCTGAACTTTATATATTTGTTAGAAAAAATAAATAAGAATATTATGCAGAGGTTAGAACTTGTTAGCCTTAGAAAGATCAGAATTTCAGCTGCTAACTCTGGTTGCTGCTACTTAGGTCATATCTAATTACAGTAACATCAGCTCATAGAGACACACTAAACCTAAGGCTCATCTTGGATTAAATCTAGAAAACACAGGACCCCTTAGCTTTACTATGGTTCGCTATTGCCTGTTCTCATCTCCTACATGTACCAGATTAGCGTTTAACAGAGCCTTTCCAACAAACAAAATTGGTAAAACATAATCAGCATAAAGCAATCTACCAGTAACACTGCATTTCATTTGCTTTTCTTAAGTGCCCAGCTTCATGATTACCAAAAATAATGCAAATAAAGTAAGTCAGATGAATTAGTGATTTCAAATGAGATCCAGAGGAAATCCAAAAAGAGGGAGTGTGATATAAATAATATTTTAGCACCTTTCAATTATAATGTTGTAGTGGTTTGTAATTATGCTTGTTGATTGTGGCATTCTTTTAAAATAGCTTCACATTGTTAAGTTGATTGCTGCAGTTTTTAAATAAGCTGTTTAGTAATCTAAGTGATGAGATCCTGGGATGTGGTGACAGGAAGGCTACTTAGGAACAAATTAGTTCATTCTTAAGTTTTGATCTTTTTCATTTCCAATTATGTTTTATAATTGTAACATTATTATTATTTTTTTTAATAAACAAAAACTTGCTGGCTTATTAAACAATTCTGAAGATATATAAGATTACAATCAATTTAATATGTCAGGAATACTGATGTGTTTGGGATAGTCACTATGGATGAATGAGAGGCAATCAATCAGTGGTTTCCTTTCTCAAAATTACCTTATATATGACTATCATCTTCTTGGAAATCCATCAAAAAGTATTTTTGGTTGTTTTTCTATGGTTTATGACAAAAGCTACAAATTTTCGTTATTGAACTTTTTAGTATGGTTGGCCATGCAGGTCTTGAATTTCTGTTTATTTTAATATTTCACCCATTTTTTCCAAACATATGCAAATAAAGTATTCAACAACAAATAAGAAAATCATGATAAACATATTAATTATGTAATATAACTGAACAACAAATATATCCAAGCAATACATCAGGTAAGTTTCTCAATACATTATATTATAACTTCCTCAATGTCATACATGTAATTTTTGATAATTTTGCTGAATCCATTAGCCAGCATACTTATTCAAAATGAAACATTTAAAACGTTCTGAGTTGGATGACTACACTTATTTTCAGGCCTAGACCTGACCTCACAGCAAGTAGGTTTGTGTGCTTTTGATAATTCTTTATGACTAGGGACTAAGTTGGAAAGCTGAATCAAAATTGCAAAATTTAATTCCACAGCCAGGGCTCACAGCATTGGGTTTTGCTGATCTGAGTCAACGTTCTTACCAAGACGTGCCATGGCAAAATGCCCATAGAAGCCTTAAACTTGGTTTAAGTAACACAGTAAACCTTAAACACTTTATAGCCTGGTTTGCCATATGCATTACAAAGATTGTTTTTTTTTTGTTAGGTTTTTCAATTGAATTTTATTTTTCTAATTTCATGTTATGCTATCTTTGAGGCAATAGAATTGGGCTATTTATAGCTGTTTTATATTGTAAAAATATCAATTTGTTTCAATAAAATTGTAGTGTTTTGTTTTAGTAAGCAAAATACATGCAATTGCAGTCAAATATGACCCCTTCAGCATGCCATCACACCGACAATCTTACTTGGGTCCTCCCCGTCCTTTGACTGCAGGCTCTGGGCACTTGGCTTTGAATGGATGGCTAGTCCATTTTGTAGCACTGTAACAATCACTGCTATTCAATTCATTTTGGTTGTGATACTGGAGAAAGGGATATAAAATCCAGTTTAGGAATTCAAGGAAGAGCAGCAGCATTTGCAGCAAAATACTTCCAGCAATAAAGTGTTAAAGCTGATATCAAATATAGAGCTATCACATCTCAAAGGTGACTTGTAATGTTGCAGATGCTTTATACTTAATGACTATTACAATTAACTTTTCAATTATTTGCTGCACACGACAAGTGTGGAAGTGTAATTATCAAAACACAAATGAACTGTAATACTCTTCAACATTGCAAGCTGCTTTTGAGATATATCTAATATTTAAGATTCCTTTGAAGTTAACCATCAGATGAGAAGGTTTAAGTCTCGTACAGTATCTCAACATGTATCTGGAGTGGTAATAGCATTGGCATAAAGAGACAAAGATCCATGGTTCAAGTTGTGCTCATGACAATGAATATTTCCAGCCTCATTCAAGTTTCAAAGAAGTAGGTTTATTTGTGAGAGAACAGTGGAGATGTGTGGCTGATGAATTCAAAAAAGCTGATGCTAAAATTAAAAATATCTTGTGGTATACATTACATGTTTCTTTCTCCACAGATTTTTCAATGAAACTAAAAACTGCAACAGTTGTGAAATGGGTACCAAAATAGAAATCAAAGAAGAGGATCCTCTCTCAGACAACATAGCCTCACAGAATGAGAGAGACTTCTATTACAAGGATATTTCAATGAAGGGAAACACTGATGCTGTGCTCCTGGACGATGATTGTGATGTGGAAACCAAAACAGAAATTAAATTAAAGACTCCTTTTCCAGACTTTTGTTCACAGAAAGAAAGAAAATGTTTTACGAAACATCTCATAAAGCAGATTAAGTCTGAACCTGTTTCATGCAGCAACAACTGTGTGATAGATATAAAAACAGAAATTAAATTAAAGACTCCTTTTCCAGACTTTTGTTCAGAGAAAGAAAGAAAATGTTTTACGAAACATCTCATAAAGCAGATTAAGTCTGAACCTGTTTCATGCAGCAACAACTGTGTGATAGATATAAAAACAGAAATTAAGGAACAGAATCTGGTTTCAGACTTTGGTTCACAAAATGAGAGAGAATTTCTTTCAGAGGATCCTGTAATGAAGGATAAGATCCTGATGTGCAGTGATCCTGAAGTGCATAACAAAATAGAAATTAAAGAAGAACCTTGGTGGCTGGAAGCGGAAACTTCACCTCTACGTAATGACATTAAGGTAAGTTTTATAGATATCCACAGCAGTTACAATTTTTGTTTATTACACTCTGTAAAATATTTGAATTGTGTAATACAAAATTAAGAAGGACAAGAGAGAGTTTGTGAATGTGTGCAGTATTTGTCAGATGGTGTGTTGAAAGTAATGGTGATAGTTTTTGAAAATTATAAGATACTTGAGGGACGTTTTGTTGAAACCATACCAAAATATTCTGTGATATTGAAGGTCTGATGAACAGCTACACTTGAAACACAGAATTAAATGAATTAATAAGTGATTTGAAAAGGAAGTTAAGTTATTTAAAAGATAACAAACAGCTCAGTTATACAGCTTTAACCCAATGGCCATTAAAACCCCACATTGGCTGTTCCCAGATGTGAAATAAACAGATCTGCATATTAAAATTGGCCACAATTAAATTTTTGATTTGCAGAACAAGGTTTTGTTTTGTGCTTATTCCCTCCAGGGGCCTGCAACTGAAGGTATGGATTTGGCACACCTGCGGCACCCTGACTTCCTCAGTGCAGGCTTCTCCTTGTGGTGAGCGAGTCAGTCAAAATGCCTCCCCCCACGTGTAGGCCGTGCATGGAGACCTGTGCCGGCAAAAAGGAATATCTGTTTGTTTGAGGGTTGCATATCTGAGCCTGGTGTGTTCTGTGTGTACAGCTTTCAGGGAGGATGTGCATTTCCAACACATCATTTTGGTTTCTACTTCACCCAAACGGGAGGCTAGAGGTCAATCTACCCCTAGGCAATTGGCCAAAACTAGGTTTTTAACCAAACTCTAAGGTGAGTGCGACGGTGCGCCTGCTATATCCCCTGTCATCCCAGTGGGATGAAAAGAAGTAGTTGAGCCAAGTGGCCCTCGCTACTTGGTTATAAATAGAACAGAGAAAGGGAAGAAGTTTTTAGTTTTTACAGTTCAAAAGGGTCTTGATAAAATTGCTGGTCCAGTCAGGTCATGCATTAGGAGTTGCAATTGCACGCTCCGGGTTGAAGCCTGCTCTGCTTCCCAGGCAGCGAAAACACTCAAAGCCAACCTGTTGGGCAGCTATCCTCTTATGGTTGAGATGCACAAGGCCTTGAACTTCTCGAGCGTGTGCTAAACGAACCTGCTGAAATGCTATAAGTGTCAGCGCTTTGGACCCACTAGTGATTTCTACATGTGTTTACTGTGGAGACATTTCAAACAATGGAGCAACACATATATCAAGTCATTTTGCAAAGGTACGAGGATCCAGAAGATCCAGATTAGGGAGAAGGTATCCCTCTTGAAAGGCCAGAAACTCTTGCACATCTGCCAATGCTCTGTCCTGCGGTCTGATACCTATAGCTCAGTTGTGTAGCTAAACTGGTACCGAGTTGAGTAATCGCAACTCAGACCAGCGATATCCACGAGGCCACCATTTCTGATAAGACTCTTGTAGCTGCTTGCTTCCAAAGCTCTCGACAACGCCACCTGCATCAGCATCTGCCAAGATTTCTCCAGTATGATCGCAGTGTCAACCATCGACCTCCGCACATAAGCCTGGTAAGCCCATGAAAATAAATCCTTCACCAGGAAAATTCAAGATGCTATACCAGATCAGACTTAAAAGTCTGTAACCGGAACGTCCAAAGAAAAGAAAGGTCTATGACCATCTCCCCAGAGATATTCTTCTTAGCTATCTTCTGGGATGGACTCCGATCGGCAATCTCCATCTTTGCTGATCTCTACTTCCAATCGGTTCAAAGTTCTCGAAACAAAAGTTTCTATTGGAAAGAAGACCTCCCTGTGGAGGAGATGGAGCAGGGAAATTCTGCCCCATTGCCAGATTGACAGTAAAGAAGCGTCAGGATGAAGCCTCTTCTAAAGGTGTTAGCCCGACACCAAAGAAAAGTGGTAAATTAATTTGTCCACCACTATCCTCAATGTAATAGCCACCTCCGATTACAAACTTGTCCTATTCTACTTACTATGACTATCCTACATAGAAACACTCATGGAATTAGATCATGTAGCATGTTTCCTATGGGGGAGAGGGTGATTATGTGCGACATCTCACGTAGATCTTGGGATGATGGCATACTGGTAATCTACAATACCTATATCCGTCAGGTGTTATTTAATTTCTGTGTATTCATGTTTACTTCTGGCTTCTGCTATGTTTTTATATTAGTCCCTATCTCTGGTTTTTGTTATTTTCATCTTTTCATCTTCATCTGGCCTTGGCCATGATTCTTTTATGCTGATCTGTATCTATGGCTTTTGCCATTATCTGTTTTACAAGTGTGCTAATGACCCAGTAGTTGAACACCCTTAAACATAAATGGTCATGATCTGTGTTTATTTTGTATAAAATGTTAATTAAAAAACTTAAGAAAAGGATATTAAATTTAATACACACCAAAAACAAGAAGTAAAACTGTATTCATTTACAAAATGTCAAATGTGTCCGACTGCCATTCATGCAGCTAAAAGAGTTCTTACTTCTGCTTCTCAAATGCTACCATGATTCAACACTTGTTTTGCATTGGAAGCAAGTCAGTTCTTGTTTCCAAACTGTAGTATGTAGCACATAATCTTATTAGGGGAAAGAAGTGTTTGATACACAAACATGTGAGTGCTGTATTGTTCTTTCTGCAATTGTTCTCTTTATTTTGAATGAAATACGATCTTCTATAAAATATGTGGAGACCTGACTAGGCTGTGGAAAACCCTGTATTTCAGAAAACCCATGTGAATTTACCATTTTTGTTATTATCGTTGTTATCGTCAGGAGCACCATGATTATTAATAATGTCTTTACAATTTGTAGAATGGACTCCATCCACTCTTAAATCATTGATGCAAGATCAGATTTCTAAAATTCTTTTTTTTAAACCTAGTATCTTATAAACCTCAACACCCAGATTATTGGCAGTGAAGAATTTATTTAAAGGTGAGTCGGAATTGTTACACTAACATCACTTAAGTTTACTCACTTAACATGTTTCGGGAAACATGTTAAGTGAGTAAACTTAAGTGATGTTAGTGTAACAATTCCGACTCACCTTTAAATAAATTCAATACACATCACTGTTTCTAGCTTCTTTTCATTACAATATCAACGTAAGTGAAGAATTTGTTTTATTGCTCTCCTCTTTCTTCCCAATGTCTCCTCACACATATTAAACATTTCTGTCTTAGTTTTCCAAAATACTTGATGAATCATATATTCAAATTTAATAAACATTCCTTTTGCCAGTGTTGTGATCTCTAAACCAAACTATTTCTCTAGTTGTAAGCACTTTCTGCATTGCTTGGTTTTTTTATACCCCATTACATGATGAAATGTCAAATTTTACTTTCCGCATATTTCCTAATATCATATACTAATATATAAACAAATCAAAGCTGGTACTTTAACATATAACTAGTTATGCTGGACATTTAGATGTGTATAGATGATTGTGTGAAACTGTACATTTGAATTGTTCTCTTACAGGATGGAGACTTCCCTCCAGTAAAATCAAGGTAAGACTTGCTTCTTGTGTTAAATTTTCCTTTAATTTTTCTATAACTTTCGCATTTGTTTTAGCAGATGTCTCGGGTTCTTCAACTGACAGAAATATGAATATTATAATCAATCCAAATTACATATTAAAATTTGTTCTATGCTTCATTTTTGTATGATTCAGACTACGGATCATTCAGTAGTATGGACGTTTTATACCCTTATATGAGGGTGGATCAATACAAACTGGTTTTTTACTTTCTCTACTACATACCTGGAGTAATTAGGGGATTTATTATGTTCCATCCAAAGATTCATTGTCAAGATTTCAGTTGAGATCTCTGCTTTAAAGTCCCCTGGAACGAACATAAGCATTTTTATAAAACAAACATGTGTGTGTTTGTGAGAGGAAGAGAGAGCATAACACTCAAAATACTAAGTTTGGTATCAAAGATTTGCGTATATATGCAACAAACAGATTTTCAAGAAAATCCTCGCATCCCAAACTGACATTTACATTAAAGTTTCCTTAATTTAGATCTTCTCATTTTGATTAAAATGCCATAGGAATAATATATTTACACAGTAATAAAACATATATCTTGAATTTTCTGTGAATAGCGTGTGAAGCCCTTTTCATTCTGAAATAATTTTATATAAATGTTTGTTACTGGTAAAGCATAAGAGATACTCAACACTTAACACAAAAAATATAATTCGGATTAAAGCACACAGTCTATGTCAATTGTGTTTGTGGTATTAACCATTTCTGATATATTTGTTTCTGTTCGTTTGAATTCTTTTTTCTTGTAATTGTGAAGACTACGTCAATTTAGTGACCCACTTTTAAAGACTTGAATATTCCTTCAACCTCCTTGTACCTGTAAGAGAATGTGTAATAAAACCTTTACAGGATACCTAATAGACGAGATAAAAATAAACAGCGAGGAAGTAATGTCAAATAAGGTTTTTTTTTAAAATAATTTGTTGAATTTATGAAAACAACAATATATCACTTTTCTACATAGTCTTTAATTTCAAAGTACACGTTCCCTAATGAATTAGTATATATTTATTTCTTCCTTGAAGAAAGAAGGAGCAGTGTGAGCAACCAATTATGCAGAACCTCTCCATTGCTGTGCTATCACATAATCGCCCCCTCCACAAAATGGTAGTCACAGGGATAAGTCTGGACTATAATGACGGTTTTCATGGGTTCAATGAATCTCTTCCAGCCATTCACACATCAACGTAACCATATTTGGTCACCTGAATGTCATGTGGAAGGACATTTCAGATAGATTGCAGAAAATTTCTCTGATAAGCAGCTTTTGCCTCAACCATAATCCTTCATAGTAGGCAGGATATGTTGTTCTTTCATGAAGAAAGACCGCAATCAAAATACTGTTTGCGGCAGTCACCTCCTCCTGTGCGTTGCTTGCGGCTTACCTTGCTGCATCCTCCATGTTGGCTCCAGATGTTCGCAGTGTGCTGGTTCTCTGCAATTTTGTCCTCGGCTAGCTGCAGTAATTTTCTTTAAAACTAGGTGGGAGCATGGACTTATCCTTGGTAAAGGAAGCGTAGACCTCGGGTCGTGGTAAAAAGGAGAAATCGACGTGGTTTGGTTACGAAAAGATGACACTGCAATTTCTTTTATTTAACTACTCCCACGTAGCACACAACACTGATATTACCGCCGTTAAAATACTGTCCACTGCTGTTAAAACGCGGCGCAGATATGACACGAAGTTTAAATATGCTTATTATCTCTTTACAAGTAGCGGTTCTTAGGTGTGTTTCGAAAACTGTCTTTATTCCCTTTTGGCGCGATATCTCTCACACATCCTGCAGCATCTCTCCCTGCCCACAAATGACAAAATGCCAAAATGAAATGCCCCGAATTTGCTCCAAACAGATCCATTTATAGTCGCAGGCTTCTGGGGCTGCTTCCTTTCCTATTGGTCCATTTTTTAGCGCCACTCGACGCGTCTCACTATTTCGTATAAACTTACCGGGATCTCATTGGTCCAAGTTTAACATAAACCGCGGGTTTTCCTAAATATACCGTTAAGCTAGCTGTCTCTTTCACTTGCTCACGGCGAATTAACGAATAAAAGGACAAAGACTTTACACCCTCGCTGTATGAACAATGGCCCTGCGACCAGAGAGACGTCGTAAAACTAGATTTTCTGCCTTCAAAGACACTGTTCCTGTAGCTAAAACATTTCGTCGTGGACAGTATTTTAACATTATGCTTAAATTATTTACATTAAACCATTTATAACTCTTCTAATATTAGTAACCTAGATACATACATAACGTTAAAGCACCCTTCTTAAACTAAACAAGCAGTATAAGAAAAAGATATGTACATAGTATGATTTAACATCAATAAAAATTAATTAATAAATTATCTATAATTACAGTTCTCGGGCTCGGCCTAGAGTTGCTGTTTCAAATTGCCCTGTTCTGGAAAAGAATAAATTTTTCAGCACTTGATACAATTTTCTTTTCCAGAATACTTCCTCTGAGTATACATCTTTGTTTGTTTTCTTCGTTTATAGAGAACCCTTCGCTATACCTGTTCCTTCACAAGAGTTCTGACAAACCAGCGATGTTTACACTCGGGTCGTTCACTCTTACACTTTGTTGTGGGAGGTTCTTTCTCTCGAGAATGAAAATCCTTTTAAAACAGGTTTTCCGAGAGGCATTCTGACGCACAATACACTTCATTCACACGAATAACTTGTAGTGCAGACAAATACGCTAATACCCAAATTAGGTTCTCAAAATTAAATCTATTTACATACATACTGGTACATAATAATTATTATGTATTTAGTTATTTACTTACATCCTTATTTATCGGGTGTATTACCTTTACCGCTTGTTCATAGGGTTGCTACCTCATTTCGAATAGAACTAACCTGATTATTGTCATTACATTCTTCACCCTCCTCATTCTTTAAACATTTGTATGGTTTGAGCAACCGTTTCTGATATCTCCCTACGATCTTTGAATTCTTTATTTCTTGTAACTCAAATGTATCCGAGCCAAAAATGTTAATCACCCGGTATGGACCTTTAAATAAATTTTCCATTCTATATCGTTTGTTCAGAATGCTCGGCTTTTTCTTGTCCCGTACCAATTTCTCAGTTCGATCAACCAGTGTTTTCGCTTCTTTTGTTTAAATTTTTCCTTTCTTTCTGCGCCTTCTTTGACATTATTTCAAAAGCTTTCTTAATGATCTCTTCTTCCATTAGTGTTTTCGGATCTTTAGTTTCTAGTGTCTGTGGTAATTCCCCTTCAAGTGTTTCTATTAACTTCCCCTTCATCAGCTCAATGGGCTTATAACCGGTAGTAGGGCTCACACTTTCATTTAAAATACTTTCGATACGCTGGTAGTGATTTGCCCAATCGCTGTGTTTTTTATTGGCCAAAATTCTCAAATAAACAGAAATATCCCATATTATTCTTTCGCAGGGATTGCTTTGTGGGTGGTATTTTGAGCAATGATATAATGTGATTTCGTTTTCTTTTAAAGTGTCTACAAATTTTCTGCTGGTAAATATTGAAGCATTATCACATAAAATTGCCTTCATCTTTCCAAATTGTGGAACATACGGCTTCATTATCTTCCTTAGGCATGTTTCACTTGTAATCTTCCTGACTGGGTAAATTTTCACGAATTTTGAAAATACATCTATTAGCACTACTATATATCTAAATCCAAATGTACTACTAGGCATCTCACCATGACAGTCCAAGGTCACTAACATGCCTGGTTTTTCTCTTAGGATGGAGTTTGTCTCGTATTCATATTGTAGGTTCAATGGCTTTGTTTTTTGACATTGTAAGCATGTCGAAATTATTCTCCTTACTTTATGATGTAATTTTGGAATATACAGATTTTCTTGGATCATTAAAGCGGTGCGTTCTGAGCCAGAATGTGCTAGAGCTTGATGGACCATGCTTATGAGTTCATTCTCCATGTTCTTAGGTATATACGTCTTCCATTTCTGTATTTCTCTGCCATGTAGTTTATATAACACGCCCCCTTTTAACCCTTGTTTCCCTTGATATTTTCTGCTATTTCTGGGGCCTTTTTTATTAATTTACTTAATTTCTCATCTTGTCGCTGCTGGTCCCCTATTCCTTTTAATTCTTTTATCAATCTTTTACTCAAGGGTATTTCGATGCTTATTAAGGTTACTTCATTTTTAGGGTGTTCTATTCTCTCCGGTATTTCACTGTTGTTATGTAACCTAGACAGCAAATCGCTAAAAACATTTTTTTTTCCTGGAATGTGTTTCACTTCAACATCATACGAAAGAATCTCATGGATGTACCTAGATAATTTAGTGCTCATAAGCCACGTTTCATAAATGAAAGACTCACTTGATCTGTGTATATAAGAACGTTCTGTAGATATATGTATGATCTAAATTTCTGTAGTGCGTAATACACAGCACAGATCTCTAATTCGGTAACCGAAGCATTTTTCTCTGTTTGACTTAAATGTTTTGACGCTTTGATTATCCTCCTCTGATTTATTCCTTTTCCAATTAATTTTTAAATCTCACCTATTAGTTCTCCTACTATAAAATCATTGTTTAGCCCTGTTTTATATTTGATATTTATTTGAGAATTTTGCGCGCTTAGAATCCACTCCGAGCTCTTGATTGGATCCTGTCTTAGTTTTCCGGGTTATCGACATTATTTGGTGCTCCGCTAGTCTCTTCTACATTTCCCTCTCTCTGGGTCTGCCTATAGTTTCCTCTGCTTCCTCTAAAATGTCCCTGGGAAGGTCTCTCTCCTTTCGTCTCTCTCTGTGTAATTTTCGTCATACCTCTCTCCTACGTCGCTTTCCCCTCGGTCAGAAAAATAATGTTCACTGGGTCTGTTTTCATTGTTCCTGCCTCTCCTATAGTTAAAACGGCCCCTGTATCTTGGTCTGGTTTGTATAGCATTGATGTGATACTGATTATCACCTTCCCTCCTGAAACGGTTATTATCTCGGGTTCTGTTTCCAGATTGTGGCACGTCGCTCCAGTATCTCTCTCTAGGGTTATAGTTCCCTCTAGCGTTTCCTCTTCAGTTTGCATTCCTTGCATTCTCCGGTATTGGACGAACTGTATAGTTTTGTCCGTGGTTCCTACTACTTGTCTCGAATGATGATACGAACTCAATCAACTCGGGAATGGAATTTGGCTTCGCAATGAGTAGGTAATGGTGTATGTATTCTGGATAATGGGGTACAATCATGTTGATGAAATCCCTCTCACTTATGGGTGGCTCGATTAATCTACTGCTTTGTGCTTTAGTTAGTAAATAATCTACCATGGTCAGGTTTCCGCGTTCGTCGTACTTGCCATTAACTAGGATAGATCTCACCTGGTTCTGAGTATTAGTACTCCAATACTTATTCAAAAATGCCCTTCTGAAATACTCAAAATTATTATTCTCCCCTAAAGTCAGTCTTACCCATTGGAGAACCCTTTGACGTAAACCTTTACGAACGATTAACATCTTTACCTCGTCCGGAATCTGTTTTAAACGGAAATACTCCTCAAGGTCATTTAGGTATTGTTTCGGATTATCAGCCGAGTTTTCCTCGAAAGTAGGTACTCCTATCTCATTTAATAAATGGTAGTTTGCATTGCTTGCATGGTTAGATGTACATTGGTGCCCTGAATTGAAATTATATGGGTCGGCAGCTGGACTTTGACCTCAATTTGCCTCCCTAAAAGTGGTGCTCGTTTCACTGCGTGAGCTATCATCACTCTGTCTCACACTTATCCCAAGTCTACCAATAGAACGTTTTAACTCCTTTACACAATTTTCATGTTCTTCAACCCTCTTCACAATTTCATGATTTGAGAGCTGTTCAGTTATTTTCGACGAAAGTTCATTTATCTTTCCCTGATTCTTTTCTACCACTGTTCTAAATTCTCTGAACTCCCTTTGAATGTTAGATTCTAAGGTACTTTGTTTTTTTTTTCTAAAGAAGCATTTACAGCTCTTAAGTCATCATCCAATTGCTCTTTTATGGCTAAGCTGGTAACACTTAATTCCGTTTCTACATCCCTCCTTAGTTTTTCTACATCGTTTCTTAGATCTAATTGTCCTGCCTGAATTTCCTGCACTACTTTCCCTTGTTTGCTGAATTTAGAGTTCAGCTGACTTTGTAATCTGGCGACCTGTTCACCTAAATATTCCCTCATCTCCTGAGCTAATTCCCCTCTCATTTTTCTATTTTCCTCTCGTACATATTCCCCTATCTGGATACTCTGCTCATTTAATTTCCCTTCTAAATTCTTATTTTGCTCACTTAAGTCCTCCTCTGCTCATCTATCTTTGTGCTCAAATGTTGAAGGAATATCATCAGCTGGTTGTGACCTGGGTCAATGACCTCAATTGGTGGTCGCCCTTCCAGCCTAACTTCTACCTCTGCTTCCCCCATATTTCTTCCTTCTGGTGTTATGCTGACAATGGCCTCCCCATTCTGTTCTTCCAAATCTTCCCTTGACGTACTCATGGTTCCATTAGCAAGTTCTACCTCCCTAGTAATGACTTTACCCCCTCTCAATAACATGTGTTCACAAAACTGAGTAACTACTCTGCATGCCTTTTGTTTTTGTATAAATGTTCTAACCTGTACTTTCTCCTATGTTAATTGATGCGTCCCGGGTTCGAATCCTGGTGAATTCCTAGAAGCGACGTTCTCAGCTGTTTTGTTGTCCCACGGAGGTAGACTAGAAATTCGCGTTGTAATTTTGTTCTGCTGTGCCCCTTTCCTCTGAAGATTCTTCCTCTATGCTCTGTTTCCTAGTCCTCCCTTCGAGTTGGTCTTCTCTTCGTGCCCCACGTTGGGCGCCAGTTTGCGGCAGTCACCTCCTCCTGTCCGTTGCTTGCGGCTTACCTTGCTGCATCCTCCATGTTGGCTCCAGATGTTCGCAGTGTGCTGGTTCTCTGCAATTTTGTCCTCGGCTAGCTGCAGTAATTTTCTTTAAAACTAGGTGGGAGCATGGACTTATCCTTGGTAAAGGAAGCGTAGACCTCGGGTCGTGGTAAAAAGGAGAAATGGACGTGGTTTGGTTACGAAAAGATGACACTGCAATTTCTTTTATTTAACTACTCCCACGTAGCACACAACACTGATATTACCGCCGTTAAAATACTGTCCACCGCTGTTAAAACGGGGCGCAGATATGACACGAAGTTTAAATATGCTTATTATCTCTTTACAAGTAGCGGTTCTTAGGTGTGTTTCGAAAACTGTCTTTCTTCCCTTTTGGCGCGATATCTCTCACACATCCTGCAGCATCTCTCCCTGCCCACAAATGACAAAATGCCAAAATGAAATGCCCCGAATTTGCTCCAAACAGATCCATTTATAGTCGCAGGCTTCTGGGGCTGCTTCCTTTTTTATTGGTCCATTTTTTAGCGCCACTCGACGCGTCTCACTATTTCATATAAACTTACCGGGATCTCATTGGTCCAAGTTTAACATAAACCGCGGTTTTTCCTAAATATACCGTTAAGCTAGCTGTCTCTCTCACTTGGTCACGGCAAATTAACGAATAAAAGGACAAAGACTTTACACCCTCGCTGTATGAACAATGGCCCTGCGACCAGAGAGACATCGTAAAACTAGATTTTCTGCCTTCGAAGACACTGTTCCTGTAGCTAAAACATTCCGTCGTGGACAGTGTTTTAACATTACGCTTAAATTATTTACATTAAACCATTTATAACTCTTCTAATATTAGTAACCTAGATACATACATAACGTTAAATCACCCTTCTTAAACTATACAAGCAGTAAATAAAAAGATATGTACATAGTATGATTTAACATCAATAAAAATTAATTAATAAATTATCTATAATTACAGTTCTCGGGCTCGGCCTAGAGTTGTCGTTTCATCTTGGAGTCCCAAAAACAATTGGAAGAACCTTTCCAAGTGATAAGTTTTGTTGTCCTTGTTTCTTACAGCTTCACCTTTCCTTTCTCCTTGCTTGTTTATTTAGACTGGTGTGTAGTGGGGAACCCACTTTTCTTCACAAAAATTGATTCACTTGTTATCAACAAGTGCACTGTCTTGCTGATGAACACATTCTTATGAATATATTGGAATTGCTTGCAAAACTGCTATGAATAGTAACTGTTCAAACAAACCTGGAAGTTGGTGAAATTCTTAGTGCATGTAACAGACATTCCATGTATTTCCTTTAACATCGGATTAATTTTACTAAACAACATGTTTTCATTTGAAAGATTTTGTTAATTATTTAATGATATTATGGATTAACAAAGTTCATTCAATTGTAATGAACAATAGTTGATTAACATGAATTTTAACCACACCTGTCACTTATTTCTAATCATGTACCTTCCGTTAGGAAACTGAAATTACGTTTTCGGATTTAATTTTCTATTATACTTGATCTATATGTCCTACATTATTTCAGATTATACACAGAAGCGGTTTCTGGAGATAGCAGTGGTAAAGTGCCAATGCCCTCTGCTGAAGTGCCAGAAAGAAACATAAACTTCTATAATGGAAAGGATCATCCTGAATGTGAAAGTCAGGAAAGTAATGTCACGGAAATACCAATTGTAGAACAAGTTCACTTGGAACAATCTGGTAAAGGTAATTATGGAGAAAATAACAGCATGGTTTTATATCTGAAACAAAAGAATTTGATTCATATGGGTGAAATGCAACACAAATGCAACATTTGTGAGAAAGTCTTTATAGGTGTGTCACATTTGAAAAGACACAATTTGATTCATGAGGGTAAGAAACCACACCAGTATAAAACTTGTGATAACGGCTTTACTCGGGTGTCAAATTTCAAAAGGCATAATTTGATTCATGGGGCTAAGAATCTACACAGATGTAAAACTTGTGATAAGAGCTTTACTTGGTTGTCAAGTCTCAAAAAGCATAATTTGCTTCATGAGGGTAAGAAGCCACAGTGTAAAACTTGTGATAAGAGCTTTACCCGGTTGTCAGATCTCAACAGACATAATTTGATTCATGAGGGTAAGAAGCCTCACCAGTGTAAAACTTGTGATAAGAGCTTTACCACGTTGTCATATTTAAAAATGCATAATTTGATTCATGGGGCTAAGAATCTACACAGATGTAAAACTTGTGATAAGAGCTTTACTTGGTTGTCAAGTCTCAAAAAGCATAATTTGCTTCATGAGGGTAAGAAGCCACAGTGTAAAACTTGTGATAAGAGCTTTACCACGTTGTCAAGTCTCAACAGACATAATTTGATTCACGAGGGTAAGAAGCCACACCAGTGTAAAACTTGTGATAAGAGCTTTACCCAGTTGTCGGTTCTCAAAACACATAATTTGATTCATGAGGGTAAGAAGCCACACCAGTGTAAAACTTGTGATAAGACCTTTACTTCGTTGTCAAGTTTCAAAAAGCATAATTTGGTTCATGAGGGTAAGACGCCACAGTGTAAAACTTGTGATAAGAGCTTTACCCGGTTGTCAGATCTCAACAGACATAATTTGATTCATGAGGGTAAGAAGCCTCACCAGTGTAAAACTTGTGATAAGAGCTTTACCACGTTGTCAGATCTCAACAGACATAATTTGATTCATGAGGGTAAGAAGCCACACCAGTGTAAAACTTGTGATAAGAGCTTTACCACGTTGTCATATTTAAAAATGCATAATTTGATCCATGAGGGTAAGAAGCCACACAAGTGTAAAACTTGTGATAAGAGCTTTACTTGGTTGTCAAGTCTCAAAAAGCATAATTTGGTTCATGAGGGTAAGAAGCCACAGTGTAAAACTTGTGATAAGAGCTTTATTCGGTTGTCAAGTCTCAAAATGCATAATTTGATTCATGAGGGTAAGAAGCCACACCAGTGTAAAACTTGTGATAAGAGCTTTACCCAGTTGTCACATCTAAACAGACATAATTTGATTCATGAGGGTAAGAAGCCGCGACACCAGTGTAAAACTTGTGATAAGAGCTTTAGTCAGTTGTCATATTTGAAAATGCATAATTTTATTCATGAGGGTAGGAAGCTACACCAGTGTAAAAGTTGTGATAAGAACTTTACTCAGGGGTCACATTTAAAAGTACATATTTTGATTCATGAGGGTAAGAAGCCACACCAGTGTAAAACTTGTCATAAGAGCTTTACCCGGTCGTCAACTTTGAAGAGACATTTGATTCTTATGAGTAAAAAGGCACACCATTGTTAAACTTGTCATAAGAGTTTTACTGTGATGTCAAATTTGAAAAGCCGTAATTTGGTTCCTGTACGTAATCCAATGTTTAACAAAGTAATTTGTTTAAATCTAAGAAGAAGTCCAATAGTATATCTCTGGTAATTCAATGTTACTCCATATAGAATTCTCAAAAGAGTTTTCACATACGTGTTGTAGATGAAAATCCTTTTTTCTAATGTGAACTTTTTCAGCATTTCAATGGGATAAATAACCTGCTTATACAGAAGTTATACGGTAATTAATAATGGTGACAGTAACATCTACTCATGTAATAACGCACATGATAGAAACAATCAGATTGAACTGTTTATAATGTCTTGTATACATATGCAGCAATATGTCCCTATGTCACTTCCCTAACTCTACCAGCTGAAACATACCTAACTGCTCAGTGTACTTCAAATAAATTGAATTCGCTTCACTGTTCCTAACTTTTGTTCAATATTATCATATTTATAGTTTTCCAGTAATAGTTTTAGGAACTACCCACCAGTTGAAATCATTAAAGAGGTTTGTTGAAAGCAGTGCAATTTCATGGTTATTCCAAATTTGATATTAAAGTTTTGTATACCCTAATATTCAAATTTGCAAAACATTGAATACAATTTGATAGTGCAGTTCGCTTGATATAACGTTTTTATACATTCTGCTTCCCTTAATCCTAGATAATGTTTTTTCTTACTCATCAGTTTCATTACACCCAGATACAAATTTGGTGGTGCTACCTGATTGCAGGAGACAAAGAGACGCAAAACAGGTAAATATTGTATAATGTCATAAAAATGTACGTATTGTATTACTCCCATGCAAATAAATGTCTGCAGAGGATATTGAGATGACTTTTGTCTTTCATGCTAGTTTTAAAAAAATCCGATGTGTCACATTCACATGACTTTCTCTAGTCTCTCGCTTATTAGTGGGTATATGAGTAGAAATTACTCCTATAAAAGCTTATCTTCCTGTCTACTTCGTTTTAATCGAGATAAGTGTTTCCAGAAACAGCTATATTACACATTTCATTATAGACGCAAAGAGAACAGTGGCAGTCAAACGTTTAAGGACTGATGCTATACGCTGCTCTTAAAATTGCATTCTCTCTGCATGACATCACAAGAGCAATTAATGACGGATGTCGTGGAAATGGCTGATAACATAAAAGAAGTTTATTTAAATAAGTTGTGAGTTTTAAAAAGAAATACATTTTTGTATAATGCATTTGCGATAAAATGATTTTTTTTTGCGTACGTAAATATTATTACGTATATTTGCAAATATGTGCTGTTATGTAATTATTTAGATCCACGTTGAGGGACGCCACTTTGAGAAAGTATTGTATTCGTGTGAGAATCCCCGCGTATGTGCGTCACTTTAAAAATGTATTTGGGTTACATAATGAAGATACACTTTGATGATGTTTGATGCTTGGGATGCCAAACTTTATAGTGAAGATGATGCTTGTTTTACGTAATATTCTTAGTTATTTGCCACGGCTGCTTTCAGTCGCACTATAGAAACACAAGTTCTTTTAAGGTTGTGATAAGACAAGAATTAAAATACGTCACAGAATTTACTTTTTTATTTCTCTTTATACTTGTATATTTATAAACACAACACTTTATAAAAGAGAAACTGTGAGCACTTTATATATTCTAGCGGAGAACACACTTTTTATCATCCTTACCCTACTACATCTTACCCGTGGCTTTTACGTCTGCTCTTTACAACATCTTGCCCGTGACTTTCACGTCTGCTCTTTACATCATCTTGCCCGCGACTGACTAAATTCAACGGTAAAAATCTTGTAGCTTCGGTAATGCCAGTCTCTTACTGGCTAATTCTAGTCCAATAGAATTTGAGTGTTCAAACTAAAATTTTTCTTTACTTTTGATTGGGAAATTCCAAACTGTAAGCGAAACTTACGTTATTACCGATCTTTTCATAACCAGTACTTTTAAAACCCCAGACACATTATTGTCACCAAAATTACATTATTATCTCATTGTTAACATCATAAAACATATCATTCTCGCAGTTTATGCACTAGTAGAGTATAACACCATTTACATAATATTAATAAATATGTTTACAATAAAAAGTAATTACTTACAATGACTTTACATACAATACAAATAATAATTATATACATATTGTTATCAAGGTGGGCTGTTATTGAATTTAATAATAAAACAATATCATTTGGGCATCAAAATACTGCCTCACATTTTCGTCTATCGCTTATATGAAATTATGGGAAGTTCCTTACGAATGAAGTAGACTTTGCAAACTTTTCCCGGGAAATTCATAATATACATTTCCTTTTCCATGCAAATATCCTTAATATATGCTATTTTAACCATTATTTTTAAACTTTTTTTTTAGAAAATCAAAGATTTCAAAAGATGTTCCATGTGAGGGGTAGTTTGAAGTGAAGGGACTTTCTAGGAAATCTTATACTACCACAAGAAGTATCAAGTTCTCTTCTTATACTTATACTACCACAAGAAGTATTAAGTTCTCTTTTTCTTGCACTACCTTTCAGATACAGCTATAAGATCCAAACTAAATGAACTTTTTGCCATCCTCTAAACCGTATCTCCACTGAAACGAGGAGTTATATTTGAATGTCTAATGCAGGTCGGGGGTTTAACACTACAAAGCAGAGTCAGAGAAGTAAAGAAGGATGATGTTGATGCACTTTTACAGAAGAGGTTCAGGAGTGAATGGAGACGTGAGGCTGAGCTTCAGTTTTATGTGAACATTTTGAATGAAGAGTGTGCGTTCTTTAGCAAGAAGGGGAATGAAGAAGAATTTGACTGAAGGAAGAAATAGGTATTGTTTAAATAAAGAAATACTATATGTACTAAACATTTTTCATCATAATGGGATAATGAACAAAAAATTATTTGGTGATAAAATTCAGGAAAGTGGTGTCTGTGCTACAGCTAGATAAGAAAAGCTTTAGAAAAAACTACCGGTAAGTTAGGAGATATCGATTCTTCCTCTCTGCTGAAAACGTCTTTATTATGGACTTAGTGCTTTTTTTATTTGATGCTCCTTAAATATCAAACCGAAATACTAATTATAGGAGCAAATGCACTAACATTTACACTGTGTTTTAAGCTTATATTTGATTATATGTTAGACATTCCTATCGTTTTTATTCCTAATATCAAAATGGAAGTTTAAAATTTCCAAGTTTTTCAAAAGTTTATAAATTCAAAGCTGTAAGATAACAGTTTTGTTAATGTGCCCTTTCAGAATTTTCTTTTCTTTTCCTCTACCCTTTTGTTGTTATAAGGAGGGCATGTGTATTGTGAATGTTGCATTAGATTAAATTTAGTATCACATTGTTCCATAACATTTGAATGAACATATTTGCAAAATAATTACTTAACATTACCAAAATACCAACTCCAACAGCACAAAACTAGCAAACTATATATGACTTTCAACTATGTCATTATTAAGTCCATCTGCTCCTGGTATTTCAAAATATTTAACGAGTTTTAAGATGTCCTAATTCTTACTCTTGCTGCCCGTGTTGGTTTTTTTATTTGGGGGGGGGCGAAAGAAGCTGTTTTCCTAACTGTAGTTCCTGGACTTGCAGTATAGGTGCCCAATAGTGACAACAATACTTATCTTCTTTTTAGACTTAGATTTTTTTATTAAGCAATCGCCCTTTGGGTAGCTGTGTTGAAAAAGTATCTTAAGATCCTAAAGGTCTTTAGAGTACTGAACTTTAGATGCTTTGCTTTCCAATCTTTATTTAGTATCTCGTCACAGTGCCATAGTCCCAGCAGTTCGTAATGTTCAGCTGGTGCCAGAATGTCTTCCTTTTTGCAGTCGACGTTTTCCCTCCCACCACATTCTGTCTGTGAGCATGTAACTCTGAGCTTAATGAATTTTTTATTAAAGTAGAAGAACCACTCCCTGTTTGTACAGTTTCAAAAGATTGTCCAAAGTTTTTTAAGGATACCTCCCAATACCAATAAGAGGGTGTTGAATTAATCGGGATTCAGTTAGAAATGGAAAAAAATGAAAATATGTACTTCAGCGTGAAATATTATGTTGTGAGTGTCAGTTTGGCAAGTTAAAGGTAGTGAGTGATACCGACACTATTGGTTCCTGAATTATTTCATTATTCCCATGAGGACCTGGATGATGTGCATTTAGGATATTTTAATGCGTGTCACCGGATACGAAAAAGGTTTATTTGGAAAGGGATGGGTGCAGGTATAAGGTCCAGAATTCAGTTTTGTTCAAGGAGTAAGGCGGCACTGACTACACAGATTTGTATTCTACTGTAGCGGAAAGTCTATGCAAAACTTATTTGTGAATTCCATTGGTCCTTTTCTGCTGCGGAATAAGTATGCTTCAGCAGTAGTGGATGCTTTTTCTAAATATGCCTGATTAAAACCAGTGCAGGAAGCTAATGCCCGAAGAGCTGTACGTGAGTTGAAAAACTGGCATAATTGCTTATTTTGTTGTCCCGGTGACGGATAATGTGACTAATTTTATATCGAATGCGAGTGCATCAGCAATATTTTTGTGGTAGCTTGAATTAAAAATAAGATACACATTTGCCAGAAAACGAATATTCCAAAAGCAGCAACGCGAGAAATAACGGAGAATGCATCCTGTGATTCAATTCTTGCAGAAACATGCAGCCATGCAAAAGTTCGTGGGCGATATAAAGATAATATATGGACATCCCTAATTGCTTAGGGTTTTTGAGAGCGTTTATGAACTGTATTCCGATTTTTGTTCAGTTTTTACCAGCTATATACATTTGGAAAAACACGAGCTGGCGTTGTTATGATTCTGCTGCCAACTCCGAATAGTCCAGTCAGCATCTGAAAGGATCACAAACAACAAGCAGCCTGATAGCGGCAAAGCATAAGTGCTTGGAGACGGAACACTTGTATTTTAAAGAACATGTGCCTATATTAATAAACGATTCGTTGAACTTTCGCTACCCATTTTGGACGCGGCAAACGTCGCTATTGCTCATACATTTTCAGCATTCGCTCAACTTCTGTGTCCCGTCTCCAAACGCTTGTCGGCAAAGTATAGCCGAAGGATATTTTTTTTAGAAGGAGATGCACGGGGGTGAAAGCTAGATACGGAAACTGGCAACACAACGCACTAACTGCCCACGTGAACACGGTATGTCGCTGGTTGTACCTTTGCGGGAAAGACGATATTTCTGATTGGATGTTTCAAGTTTTGAATTGCGTAACGAACTAAATGGCAGGCAAGAACGAAGGAACCATCTTGGATTTTTGTAGCAGAAAATTTTCGTCCGATGTATTTTCGCCAGGAACAAAGCAGAGACTGTATTCATATATTGTGGCAGTATTTTGTATCACAACACTGTAAATGCCAGAGTGATTATAGTGTAAATAAGCATTATTGTATGACATTGATTTGATATGTTTGTTAATTATAAGCATTGTTAGGAAATAAGTTTACACGGCCTCGCTGAAACTGACTATAAGAGCGGGCAACAATGTAGCGAGGGGGTGAGTTGTTTATAAATTATAAGAGTCAAATGACGTCAGAGTAGCGCGTGTTTCTTTAGAAATGGAGGGAATATCTTCCCTAGAGCATATGTTTTCGTAATTTTGATTGGATATAAAAATAGACGCTAATGTTGGCGCGTTTTATTAATCAATAGCAGCTCGGTTATAATCTTAAGGTATATCGGGTGAGGGAGTATAAATTCCGTGCGAGAGACGGGTAACGTTCAGTCCAAAAGAAGCATTCGCGGGTAATACGTCGCTCAGTTCAACAGAAATATTTGTGCATTACACGTCGCTGAGTCCAAAATATCATACCACGGGTTACACGTCGCGTAGCTCAACGGAAGCATACATAAAGTACACGTTACGCAATTCTACAGAATCTCTCGCGTCGTAAAGTTAGTTATAAATGTGAAATACGCGAATTAATAATGTGCAGCAAAAAAGTGATTATAGTATCATTAGAAAATATAACAGTTTCAGTCGGGCGTGTATCAAAATAATTATGTGAAATTAATTAATTGTGACGGTAATAAAAGTGTAAAAACAAATTCTTTTATAAGTGTTATCTTTCAGTAATAACTCATTTCCGTTTATACACCCTGATCAAGAGATTTGCTCGACTGAGTAGTAATAATAGCTAGCCGGAGGACAAAGAAACCAAATTCAAACGAGTAATACAATAACAGGCGCACAGCAAAAGATAACACGAAGTTACCGTGACAAATTGGCTCTCATACGTGGGGCAGCTAAACACGAAGCATCTTCCAACTACCAACAAATACTCTACTTTAATATTTACGTTATTTCTGCTTGAATAGGTAGGAGACTTTAATAGGTTATTGTGTGTTACAATATTTTTATATTACAAAGAATTAATTTTCAGACACACTGAGCCATCCAGACAGAGTGGGATATGTCTACGATTTACATTCCTTCCAGCGTTGTAGTTCGAGTTCCGAATGAAGACTTAGAATCTAAACGTATGCTATCAAGTTTAAGCAACATAAAATGATGGTGCTGGATGAAAGTTTAAGTTTTTAAGAGCTTCTTAGTGTTGCAGAATTTTATATTATCCTGATTTACAACCTCTTCAGTCTCTAAGTACACATTTGTGCACCTTAATTTAGAGCGCCAATAAAACGCTGTGTGATAAAATGAGTATTGAAAACTTGTGTGCACAACCCAAGCTTTCGATTCCTGCCACTTGGAGCGCCCTATTTCTGCTTGCCATTGAAAAATGGGAATTTGAAGAAGTGAATAGATCAAGATGGCAGTAGAGCGATGCAACTACAGAATTATGAATAAAATATAATAATTTGTTTCAGATATTTGGTTTATCACTTGCAAATTTCTTTTAAATGTATATTTGACGAGATAATGGGCAATAACACATAACATCTAGTATAAATATCATTTATTATGCAATTCATATCCAGGGTACACATTTGTGCACCTCAGGTTGCATGTGCTAGAATTGTGTTTTGAGGTTAACTCAGCAAGAGGGTTAATATATTTGATTTGTTTTCAGTCAATCCTCTATCAGATGAGGAAATATGTGAAATACTGAATGAAAGTGATGCAGACTTGGGTGACTTCAGTAGCGAAAGTGAAGATGAAGCATTTGGACAGAGTAAATTAGATATAACTATGGTCAAACTGATTCAGAAACAGAAAATGACCAGCAACCAGCAGCTGTTGATGAAGTGAGAGTGAATGCAATCACTGGGGACCAAAGAAAGAACTTGAAATGGATAACAAAGAGGTTATAATTATAATCAATTTTATTAACTATTAAAATGTAGGTTTACTGCTCAATACTAGCCTTTACATTTAATCAATGTAAGTTTTCAGGTATTTTGACCTAAATACTTACATATGCTGCTAACAAATTCAGTATTCATACAAAATATCATGTAAAGGAGCTTTATCATAATCCCATTAATAATAAAAATTGCCTGAACTGGGTGGCTAGAACATGTTTTTTGGATTATATAAAAATTAATATAACTACAGCAACAAATGAAATTATTTATTGTGCAACTTGATGTAATCTGAAATTAATTTGTTTTAAAAATCACAATAATAATAATAATAATAATAATAATAATAATAATAATAATAATAATAATAATAATAATAATAATAATAATAATAATAATAATAATAATAATAATAATAATAATAATAATAATAATAATAATAATAATAATAATAATAATAATAATAATAATAATAATAATAATAATAATAATAATAATAATAATAATAATAATAATAATAATAATAATAATAATAATAATAATAATATTATTATTATTATTATTATTATTATTATTATTATTATTATTATTATTATTATTATTATTATTATTATTATTATTATTATTATTATTATTATTATTATTATTATTATTATTATTATTATTATTATTATTATTATTATTATTATTATTATTATTATTATTATTATTATTATTATTATTATTATTATTATTATTATTATTATTATTATTATTATTATTATTATTATTATTATTATTATTATTATTATTATTATTATTATTATTATTATTATTATTATTATTATTATTATTATTATTATTATTATTATTATTATTATTATTATTATTATTATTATTATTATTATTATTATTATTATTATTATTATTATTATTATTATTATTATTATTATTATTATTATTATTATTATTATTATTATTATTATTATTATTATTATTATTATTATTATTATTATTATTATTATTATTATTATTATTATTATTATTATTATTATTATTATTATTATTATTATTATTATTATTATTATTATTATTATTATTATTATTATTATTATTATTATTATTATTATTATTAATGCTTCCCTAAATATAATATTCCTAAATTTAGTACAGATATAGCTTTGTCATTGATATCTTGTTTTAACCTAAGTAAACAACTAACGGGTATTATTCTGCTTTAAGAATATATTCTAACAACGTATTTTATTTTCAGTATGGTTGAAAGGGGTCCAGGATTAGATAATGAGCTGCACTGGGGTGAACAAAAAGAAATTTTTGAAGCTTTTCTGGAGTATTTCCCACTGGAATTTCGGAAGCTGGTGAGCCATCAAGCATACCTGAAATCAGTTCAAGACACAGGAAGCAGCCTGAACACAACTGAAATTGAAATATTGTATTATGTGGGTATTGAAATTATTATGGGAACACTTAAATTAGCTCAAGCTAAGTTATATTGGAGTAGGTTGTTCAATTTTCCTCTGATCTGTGATACTATGCCAAGAGACAGATATTTTAAATTTATAAATAACTTGCACTTTGCTAATAATCTTGGTGATCACCCTAATGATGATAAGCTATGGAATATTAGACCTCTTGTGGATGCAGTGAGGAAAACTGTATAACCTTACCTAGGAATGCTCATTTATCAATAGATGAGCAGAAGATCCCTTTTGCAGGCAGGTGTGGTTTTAGGCAGTATGTTCCTTCAAAACCTAATCCATTAGGTTTAAAAAACTTTGTACTGGCAGCTAGTGATGGCTTGATGCTGGACTTTTGTTTGTATGTGGGTAAGGGCACTATTTCAGAGGATGATTTGAAAGCGTTTGGGTTGGGAGCTTCTATTGTCAAATTGTTATCTGTTACTATTCCTAAGAATGGAAACTATGTTGTCTATACTGACAGATTTTTTACCAGTGTAAAATGTGCTGAAATGTTACTGGAAAATAGGATACTTCAAACAGGTACAGCGTTGAAAAACAGAATAGGTTCAGCCGTTTCCAAATTATCTGATGACAAATCTCTCAATAGGAGTGAATGGCATGAAATTATAAGCGAAGTTGATAATTTATGCCTTTTAAAGTGGAAAGACAATAAATGTGTAACATTACTGTCATCTTACATTGGTAATGAACCTGTTGGGTCATGTAAACGTTGGTCAAAGGAGGAAGGGAAAAAGGTAGATGTACAATGTCCAGTCTTACAATAAAATGATGGGGGGGGGGGGGTATTGACCTATACGACAGACTTCTTGCTTACTACAAGAGTTCTGTACACACTAAAAATGACCAGTGAGGGCATTTAACCACTTTATTAATGTAGTTATCAACTACTGGCTAATGTACAGAAGATGCTGCAAAGCTGAGGAGGTAAAAAAGAAAGACCAACTGCCATTGATTTCTTACAGGCTTCACTTGGCTACAACACTTGTTAAATGTGCTGGTTCAACCCGAGGTGTTAAGCGTACCCTTAGCCCAAGAATAAATTCAGCAATTGAAGCCGAGAGTTCCTCAGACGAGGAAACTTGTTTAAAAAAGAAGTACAGAAAGGTTCAATTTTTGAAGATTTAGAAGCTTGTAACAGTGATGTGTCATAATTTAAAATAGAGAGTTGAGGGTTGTTACACTACATCACTATGATAATCTTACTTGAACGCGTTTCGGGAGACGGCTTGTCCCCATCGTCAGCATTCTCTCTCAACTGCAACTGCAGTTGAGAGAGAATGCTGACGATGGGGACAAGCCGTCTCCCGAAACGCGTTCAAGTAAGATTATCATAGTGATGTAGTGTAACAACCCTCAACTCTCTATTTTAAAATACAGAAAGGTTGTTAGACAGCCCAACACGGAGATTAGATATGATGAAATTGGTCATTTCCCTGTTTATTGCAATGATTATTCTGCATCCAAATGCAGAAATCCAGTATGTAAATCAAGATCTAGAGTGAAATGTTCTAAGTGTGACATGTATTTATGTGTAATGAAAAATAACTGTTTTTTAAAATATCATACAAGATATTTGTCCGCCAATTGCTCTCTCCTCAGGCCTGCGCTATACCATCCAACTGCAGCACCGCCTAAATCACATGGATAGCTGCGGCACGCTCCTTCTCCTCCACGCTAGTATAGCGGCCCCTCTTCCGGGCAGGATCTTCTTGACAGGGCATCCGCATTGGTGTGGTCCTTCTCCGATGTTCTGATGTGAAGTTGTATTCCTGAAGCCTCTGGACCCAACGGGCTGCCTGGTCCTCCAGGTTCTTGAAGTTCAATAGCCAGGTGAGGGTGGAGTGGTCAGTCTTCAGGTGGAATGGTCGACCGTAGCGGTACTTATGGAATTGTTCTAGCGCCTTCATAACTACCAGGAGCTCCCATCGGGTAACGCAGTAGTTCTTTTCCGCCTTGGAGAGCGTCTTGCTGTAGTACACTCCTGCCCATGCTGGACCTGGGATAGTATACCTCCAATACCTGTTGTCCTCCGTGGAGGGCGATGGAATTTTACGGGTGTAAAAATCTTTAGCATGGCTTCCTTCGGAAGGGAAGTAAAGCTGGATGGTCCCGTGTCGTAATTTACGGCACGTAAAAGCGTATCAAGCCTGATAAAAAGGCCTCTGAGCAAAATTACCAGTATTTAACGCCTAAATAGAATGGGACGCTGATGACCACAGCAGTTGGAGAGCGTCCATAAACAAAACTCATTTTCACTGTCGCTGGCGTTGGTATCCAGATAAAATCGCCACCGGATTGTAGAAAACGCAAAACACGCTCACTGCAGAGTGCTGACTTAAGCCCCAGGAACGCTTCCTCCGACTCTTCTTTTTACATGTAAGGTCGGTGTTCTTCCGTCAGACGAATAAGGGGCTTCGTGATTTTGGAGAAAGCTCTGAGGAACCGACACACAGTGGATGTTCGCATCAAATTGTTAGTCAAAATTATTTACCTTAGATATATGCGCTTAAAATGTATTATTTTTTGACAATTAATGTCCTTGTAATCTGTTAGTACAGATGCTCAAAAGCATTTTTTTCAGGAATAACTGAAATGTTTGTTTTGAGTAAAATTAGCAGCTTCAGTATGTGTTCTGAGGCTTTGAAATTCCAAAGTGGTTTCAATCTTTTGTGTCTGTTTTCTACCATTTAAACTTTGTAGCAATTTTGATGATACAAAATCCTTCCCTTAAATATACATTGTGCAGTAGTAATTAAGTTGCAGGATATTATAAGAAATGTATAGACATTTAAATGATCGTGTTGTTTTTGTGCAAAAATCAAAGGTTTTGAAGTAATGGGCATTTAATATTTTTTAAATGTATTGAAGCCTTTTAAGTTAACACATATGATAAACATGAAGTTAATCATGATATATGATGAATCATTTGTGGAATACTTATGAAAATAGCTTACTGTGAGTAGACAAGATCTTAGATGGCAGAGCAGTGGTATGGCAAGTTAAAGATTGCTGGTTTGAATCCCAGCCATGGCATTGAATTTTTTGTCTGATTGTATATACTCATCCACTATTCTGTATATGCAAACAACACATGGCTCTTTTTAGTGAAGGTTCCATGAATCTTTTCAATGAATTGGATCTTTTGAATGATCCTTTGAGCTGTTATTTATAGTGAACATTTTATCACGCTAAGTATTTTAAACGCTTTTCATATACAGCGCATTGCATCCGAGGTACTATGGGAGGTTAGGTTTTTTTTATATAAGATTAGGTTTCTGAAATTATGGAAGGTTAGCATTAAGTTAGTTAGCTAAGTTTTCTGAATTCACAGAAGGTTAGTAATTTCTTTAATGAAAAGTGTTTAAAATTTCACTATAAATAACAGTTCGAAGGATCCTTCAAAAGATCTGATTCATTGAACATTCAATGAAAAGTTCCATGGTTCCTTTGCGTATACTGAATTTTATTTTGTTCAAGTAACACAAAGTGGTGGTGGTTTTACAATAAAAGTATTATTTCCTTCTCATTTAGCACTTTATCAACAAAACTTTTTGACACTTTTTAACTGTTTCCCAGTTTTGTGTTAAAACAGCTTATTCACAGTACGCACTTCTTCCTTTGTCATGACAACTCAAACACTAACTGATAAAATCGAAGATTTGACCTGAGCTGCACATATGAGTGCTAGCATATTATGAATGACTGTTTGTTTATCATATATCCTGTATTATGCAAAGAGTTTATTTGGTACTCAGATAGCACAGCTGCGAATTCATTGCTGCATTTCTCATATAGGCAAGAGAATAGCAGTCATCCATACAGTTGGTAATTAACAAAAAGATACTCTTTGATTGTTAATGCAATAGCAGGTAGAATTAAGAAAATCATATTTTGTAATCTCTTAACAGTTGTTATATATCCATAACCTTTAAGAATGAGTTCTTACGATAACCGCAATAAAATGTGTAGTTCTATACCTTTCCTACTCCAATATTTCATGATGCAATATGTTTAAGGAACTATTTACATTGGCGTAAGCGTAGTGCTTAGTTTCATGACAAGAGGAAGCATATGCTTTGTTTACATCAGAGAGAACTCTGGTTTACAGTGGATAGTGTGTAATATAATCACAGGGTGTTTGTAACCACACATTTTTCCTTAATGTAAGCAATTTCTCATTTCAGAAACCTACTTCTAAAGGTAGTTTAAACATGTGTGTTCTATTTAATTCTAGGATATACACAATGGAAAGTTGGAGTTAAGTTGTGGCTATTTGTGTCCAGTGATGGTGCTTCGTCAGAGCACAGAGAGTGACAATGACATTAATAGTGTTAAATGCTGTGGTGAAAGTTGCTAATGACATTTATTGCACTGCTAATAGCAATTTAGTGAATGACAAGCAATAGCTACACTATTGCATATAATGTGTGCAGAATTTTCTTTGTAGGAAATGGAGTTAAGTTATTCATGACAAATTGTATTGCGCAATCTAAGAGTAGAATAACATAACAAGTGTCAAACATGTGTTATTCTTCCAATTTTCCTGTCAAATTCCACATCCTACTGTTGGTTGGTTGGTTGGTTGGTTGGTTGGTTGCAAGTTCAATGAAACCATGGAGGCAGTTTAAGTGCAAAGGTTTTACTATGAAGCATGCAGAAGAAATTATTGCAAGGTGCTTGATCTCATTCACTCTCAAAAATTTAAATGTGACCATTATGTATTATGACATAGAAACATCCATCATCCACTATTAACCCCAATAATATTATATAAAAAGCAATGTATGTGCCGACTATTGGATAATTTAAATAAGTTACACAGGAATAAACAGTTGTGTTTTTCATTCTATCCCAGCGGTGAGGTGTTCAGCTGATCATAATTGTGTTGTAATATTGTATTGCTACAGATGACAGTGACAAGTTATTTTATGTGAGCTATAATCGACTCCTTTAAAAAGAAATATGAATAACTCAAAGTACAATCACTACTATTGAAGCTTACGTAAATAATTTTGTATGTCGTCAGTAGCGATACAGTATTAGAACATATAATCAGCTGAGAGACAACTAGGTAGGTATGAAAAATACAACTGCAGTAGCTACGAGTGACGTCATTATCCGAGAGCACAATTTTTTATAGTTTAGTTCCATCCCCGATCACTACTCACGCTGCGATCACCTTGGTGTTTCCACCATTTTAACGCTAGGGTATAACTTCTTATACTTTGGTGTTCTGTGTTGTTCTTGTTCTGTGGTGTTGACCATAGGGGTGATGGTGGTATTGGCTAAGTGGAAACCGAGGGCACTAACTCCCCACATGGACACGGTGTGTGACTAGTTGTACTTTTGCGGGAAAGGCGAATTTTCTGATTGGCTGTTTCAAGTTTCAACGTTCGTAACGAACTAAATGGCAGCCACGAAGAAAGGGACCACCTTGGATTTTTATAGCTGGAAGTTTTCGTCCGAAGTTTTTTCACCAGGAACAAAGCCGAGACGGTAATCATACATTTACGCTATTTCTGATTGAATGTATATTTGTTGTAATATTGGTATTTTATAGAATGAGGTAGAAAACTGATAGGTTACTGTATGTTGCAAGATTTTGATATAACGAATTAATTTTCAGATACATTGAGCCGTCCAGACAGAGGGGAGACGCCTACGATTTACATTCCTTCCAGTGTTGTGGTTCGAGTCCCGAATGGTGACATAGAATCTGAAGGTATGTTATTAAGTTTCCACTATGAGAGTGCTGGATGAAAGGTTAAGTTTTTAAGAGCTCTTAGTGTTGCTGAATTTTATATTGTCCTGATTTACTTTTCAGATATTGTGAGTCATCCACACAGTGGAATATACGATTAATTTTTGTGTTTGCACTTCATAATTGATGGGTGGAGATCACAGCCAAAAGTAGGTAAGGTAAAATCAACCTTTAATGCAAATTAATTAGCATGTTACTGTGCTAATATTCAAACACATAGATGCAGATCATGCGAGTGATACTCTTGTATAATTAAAAAATATAGGTTTATTGGTGGACTGACACACTAACTGTCAAGGATAGCATGCCAATGATACTATAATTCTTTTAAGACAGTGCCCAAATGAAATTTTCTAATACAGAAGGAAGAAAGATATTTGATATCATTCACATATATTTCAGTAATTCACCCTCTTTTGGGCATTTTTATCTAACTGCCTCTTTGTCCTTTTTTGAACTGGGCATGGTGTATGAAAATAGAAATTCTGGTAGCTTTTTTGACAATGTCCTTGTAATCTGTTATTACAGATGCTCAAAAGCATTGGTTTCCAAGAATAACTGAAGTGTTTGTTTTGAGTGAAATTAGCACTTCAGTATGTGTTCTGAGGCTTTGAAATTCCAAAATGGTTTCAATCTTTCGTGTCTGTTTTCTACCATTTAAACTTTGTAGCAATTTTGATGATACAAAAGCCTTCCCTTAAAGATACATTGTGCAGTAGTAATTAAGTTGCAGGATATTATAAGAAATGAATAGGCATTGAAATGATCGTGTTGTTTTTGTGCAAAAATCAAAGGTTTTGAAGTAAGGGGCATTTAATATTTTTTAAATGTATTGGAGCCTTTTTAAGTTAACATATATGATAAACATGAAGTTGATCACGATATATGATGAATCATTTGTAGAATACTTATGAAAATAGCTTACTGTGAGTAGAGAAAGTCTTAGATGGCAGAACAGTGGTATGGCAAGTTAAAGATTGCTGGTTTGAATACCAGGCATGGCATTGAATTTTATGTCCGATTGTATATACTCATCCACTATTGTGTACATGCAAACAACCCATGGCTCTTTTCAGTGAAGGTTCCATTAATCTTTTCAATGAATTGGATCTTCTGAATGATCCTTTGATCTGTTATTTATAGTGAACATTTTAACACACTGAGTATTTTAAACGCTTTTCATATACAGCACATTACATCCGAGGTACTATGGGAGGTTAGGTTTTTTTTTTATATAAGCTTAGGTTTCCGAATTTATGGAAGGTTAGCATTAGGTTTGTTTATTTATATATATATATATATATATATATATATATATATATATATATATATATATATAAGCTTAGTTTTCTGAATTCACAGAAGATTAGTAATTTTTTTAATGAAAAGTGTTTAAAATTTCACTATAAATAACAGTTCGAAGGATCCTTCAGAAGATCTGATTCATTGAACCTTCAATGAAAAGATCCATGGATCCTTTGCATATACTGAATTTTATTTTGTTCAAGTAACACAAAGTGGTGGTGGTTTTACAATAAAAAGTGTTATTTCCTTCTCATTTAGCACTTTATCAACCAAACTTTTTTGCCACTTTTTAACGGTTTCCCAGTTTTGTGTTAAAACAGCTTATTCACACTACGCACTTCTTCCTTTGTCATGGCAACGCAAACACAAACTGAAAAAATCGAAGATTTGACCTGAGCTGAGCATATGAGTGCTAGCGGATTATGAATGACTGTTTGCTTATCATATTTCCTGTGTTATGCAAAGAGTTTATTTGGTACTCAGATAGCACCGCTGCAAATTCATTGCTGGATTTCTCATATAGTTAAGAGAATAGCAGCCATCCATACAGTTGGTAATTAACAAAAAGATACTCTTTGATTGTTAATGCAATAGCAGGTAGAATTAAGAAAATCATGTTTTGTAATCTCTTAACACTTACTATATATCCATAACCTTTAACAATGAGTTCTTACAATAATCACAATAAAATGTGTAGTTCTATACCTTTCCTACTCCAATGTTTCATGACACAATACGTTTAAGGAACTATTTACATTGGCATAAGCGTAGTGCTTAGTTTCAAGACAAGAGGAAGCATATGCTTTGTTTACATCAGAGAGAACTCTGGTTTACAGTGGATAGTGTGTAATATAATCACAAGGTCTTTGTAACCACAAATTGTTCCTTAATGTAAGCAATTTCTCTTTTCAGAAACCTACTTTTAAGGGTAGTTTAAACATGTGTGCTCTATTTAATTTTAGGATATACACAAAGGAAAGCTGGAGTTAAGTTGTGGCTATTTGTGTCCAGTGATGGTGCTTCAAGTCAGAGCACAGAGAGTGACAATGACAGTAATAGTGTTAAATGGTGTGGTGAAACTTGCTAATGACATTTATTGCACTGCTAATAGCGATTTAGTGAATGACAAACAATAGCTACACTATTCCATATAATGTGTGCAGAGGTTTCTTTGTAGGAAATGGATTTAAGTTATGTCAAATTGTATTGCGCTATCTAGAGTAGAATAAAATAACAAGTGTCACACATGTGTTATTCTTCCAATTTTCCTGTCAAATTCCACATCCTACTGTTGGTTGGAAGTTCAAACAAACCATGGAGGCAGTTTAAGTGCAAAAGATTTTACTATGAAGCATGCAGAAGAAATTATTGCAAGGTGCTGGATCTCATTCACTCTCAAAAATTTAAATGTGACCATTATGTATTATGACACAGAAACATTCAGCAACCACTATTAACCCCAATAATATTATATAAAAAGCAATGTATGTGCCGACTATTGGATAATTTAATAAGTTACACAGAAATAAACAGTTGTATTTTTCATACTAGCCTAGCTGTAAGGTGTTCAACTGATCATAATCGTGTTCTAATATTGTATTGCTACAGATGACAGTGACAAGTTATTTTATGTGAGCTTTAATCGACTCCTTTAAAAAGAAATATGAATAACTCCAAGTGCAATCACGATTATTGAAGCTCACGTAATTAACTTTGTACGTCGTCAGTAGTGATACAATATTGGAACATATGATCAGCTGAGAGACAGCTAGGCAGGTATGAAAAATACAACTGTAGTAGCTACGAGTGACGTCATCATCCGAGAGCACGATTTTTCATAGTTTAGCTCCATCCCAGATCACTACTCACGCTGCGATCGCCCTCGTGTTTCCAACGTTTAACACGAGAGTTGCACTTCTAATAGTTTGCTGTTCTGTGGTGTTGACTGCTCACCACAGGGGTGATGGTTGGATTGGCTAAGTGGAAACCGAGGGCACTAACTCCCCACATGGACACGGTGTGTCACTAGTTGTACTTTTGCGGGAAAGGCGAATTTTCTGATTGGCTGTTTCAAGTTTGGACGTTCGTAACGAACTAAATGGCAGAGGCACGAAGAAAGGGACCATCTTGGATTTTTATAGCTGGAAGTTTTCGCCCGAAGTTTTTTCACCAGGAACAAAGCCGAGACGGTAATCATACATTTACGCTATTTCTGATTGAATGTATATTTGTTGTAATATTGGTATTTTCTATTAACTTCAGTGATATTCGTAGAATGAGGTAGAAAACTGATAGGTTACTGTATGTTGCAACATTTTTATATAACGAATTAATTTTCAGATACATTGAGCCGTCCAGACAGGGGGGGGGGGGTACGCCTACGATTTACATTCCTTCCAGTGTTGTGGTTCGAGTCCCGATTGGTGACATAGAATCTGAAGGTATGTTATTAAGTTTCCAGCATGAGAGTGCTGGATGAAAGGTTAAGTTTTTAAGAGCTTCTTAGTGTTGCTGAATTTTATATTGTCCTGATTTACTTTTCAGATATTGTGAGTAATCCAGACAGTGGAATATACGATTAATTTTCGTGTTTGCACTTCATAATTGATGGGTGGAGATCACAGCCAAAAGTAGGTAAGGTAAAATCAACCTTTAATGCAAATTAATTAGCATGTTACTGTGCTAATATTCAAACACATAGATGCAGATCATGCGAGTGATACTCTTGTATAATTAAAAAATGTAGGATTATTGGTGGACTGACACACTAACTGTCAAGGATAGCATGCCAATGATACTATAATTCTTTTAAGACAGTGCCCAAATGAAATTTTCTAATACAGAAGGAAGAAAGATATTTGATATCATTCACATATATTTTAGTAATTCACCCTCTTTTGGGCATTTTTATCTAACTGCCACTATGTCCTTTTTTGAACTGGGCATGGTGTATGAAAATAGAAATTCTGGTAGCTTTTTTGACAATTAATGTCCTTGTAATCTGTTATTACAGATGCTCAAAAGCATTTGTTTCCAAGAATAACTGAAGTGTTTGTTTTGAGTGAAATTAGCAGCTTCAGTATGTGTTCTGAGGCTTTGAAATTCCAAAGTGGTTCCAATCTTTCGTGTCTGTTTTCTACCATTTAAACTTTGTAGCAATTTTGATGATACAAAATCCTTCCCTTAAAGATACATTGTGCAGTAGTAATTAAGTTGCAGGATATTATAAGAAATGAATAGGCATTTAAATGATCGTGTTGTTTTTGTGCAAAAATCAAAGGTTTTGAAGTAATGGGCATTTAATATTTTTTAAATGTATTGAAGCCTTTTAAGTAAACACACATGATAAACATGAAGTTGATCACGATATATGATGAATCATTTGTAGAATACTTATGAAAATAGCTTACTGTGAGTAGAGAAAGTCTTAGATGGCAGAGCAGTGGTATGGCAAGTTAAAGATTGCTGGTTTGAATCCCAGGCATGGCATTGAATTCTTTGTCTGATTGTATATACTCATCCACTATTGTGTATATGCAAACAACCCATGGCTCTTTTCATTGAAGGTTTCATGAATCTTTTCAATGAATTGGATCTTCTGAATGATCCTTTGATCTGTTATTTATAGTGAACATTTTAACACACTACGTATTTTAAACACTTTTCATATACAGCACATTGCATCCAAGTTACTATGGGAGGTTAGGTTTTTTTTATATAAGCTTAGGTTTCTGAATTTATGGAAGGTTAGCATTAGGTTTGTTTATTTATATATATAAGCTTAGTTTTCTGAATTCACAGAAGGTTAGTAATTTTTTTAATGAAAAGTGTTTAAAATTTCACTATAAATAACAGTTCGAAGGATCCTTCAAAAGATCTGATTCATTGAACCTTCAATGAAAAGATCCATGGATCCTTTGCATATACTGAATTTTATTTTGTTCAAGTAACACAAAGTGGTGGTGGTTTTACAATAAAAAGTGTTGTTTCCTTGTCATTTAGCACTTTATCAACCAAACTTTTTTGCCACTTTTTAACGGTTTCCCAGTTTTGTGTTAAAACAGCTTATTCACACTATGCACTTCTTCCTTTGTCATGGCAACTCAAACACTAACTGATAAAGTCGAAGATTTGACTTGAGCTGAGCATATGAGTGCTAGCGTATTATGAATGACTGTTTGCTTATCATATTTCCTGTGTTATGCAAAGAGTTTATTTGGTACTCAGATAGCAATGCTGAGAATTCATTGCTGTATTTCTCATATAGGCAAGAGAATAGCAGTCATCCATCCAGTTGATAATTAACAAAAAGATACTCTTTGATTGTTAATGCAATAGCAGGTAGAATTAAGAAAATCATATTTTGTAATCTCTTAACAGTTACTATATATCCATAACCTTTCACAATGAGTTCTTACGATAATCACAATAAAATGTGTAGTTCTATACCTTTCCTACTCCAATGTTTCATGACACAATACGTTTAAGGAATTATTTACATTGGCATAAGCGTAGTGCTTAGTTTGAAGACAAGAGGAAGCATATGCTTTGTTTACATCAGAGAGAACTCTGGTTTACAGTGGATAGTGTGTAATATAATCACAAGGTGTTTGTAACCACAAATTTTTCCTTAATGTAAGTAATTTCTCTTTTCAGAAACCTACTTTTAAGGGTAGTTTAAACATGTGTGTTCTATTTAATTCTAGGATATACACAATGGAAAGTTGGAGTTAAGTTGTGGCTATTTGTGTCCAGTGATGGTGCTTCAAGTCAGAGCACAGAGAGTGACAATGACATTAATAGTGTTAAATGGTGTGGTGAAAATTGCTAATGACATTTATTGCACTGCTAATAGCAATTTAGTGAATGACAAACAATAGCTACACTATTGCATATAATGTGTGCAGAAGCTTCTTTGTAGGAAATGGAATTAAGTTATTCATGTCAAATTGTATTGCGCTATCTAGAGTAGAATAAAATAACAAGTGTCAAACCTGTGTTATTCTTCCAATTTTCCTGTCAAATTCCACATCCTACTGTTGGTTGGAAGTTCAAACAAACCATGGAGGCAGTTTAAGTGCAAAAGATTTTACTATGAAGCATGCAGAAGAAATTATTGCAAGGTGCTGGATCTCATTCACTCTCAAAAATTTAAATGTGACCATTATGTATTATGACATAGAAACATTCAGCAACCACTATTAACCCCAATAATATTATATAAAAAGCAATGTATGTGCCGACTATTGGATAATTTAATAAGTTACACAGGAATAAACAGTTGTGTTTTTCATACTAGCCTAGCTGTGAGTGTTCAACTGATCATAATTGTGTTCTAATATTGTATTGCTACAGATGACAGTGACAAGTTATTTTATGTGAGCCTTAATCGACTCCTTTAAAAAGAAATATGAATAACTCCAAGTGCAATCACGATTATTGAAGCTCACGTAATTAACTTTGTACGTCGTCAGTAGCGATACAATATTGGAACATATGATCAGCTGAGCAGACAGCTAGGCAGGTATCAAAAATACAACTGTAGTAGCTACGAGTGACGTCATCATCCGAGAGCACGATTTTTCATAGTTTAGTTCAACCCCAGATCACTACTCACGCTGCGATCGCCCTCGTGTTTCCAACGTTTAACACGAGAGTTGCACTTCTAATAGTTTGCTGTTCTGTGCTGCTCACCCTCAGCAAAAAATGGACATAACCAAGAAACGTGAATTAAAACGGTAAGGAGGAAAATCCTTGTTTTACTAAATACAAGAAATGATGGATATTATTGAAAACAATCAGTTTCAGCAAATGCAAAAAAAAGGGAGATATATAGGCAACCATCCCTTTTTGGAAACGTTCTTTTTCACGAAACACAGTATCATGGCGTCGTTAATTATTTTAATCAGAATTTAGCTAGCTGGAATATTAACTTTTAACCTTAAAATTACAGAATGAGGTTTTAAATCAACTAGCAAGCATCATTTGCTGTTATTTAAACGTATCTCACCCTGAATCTTAACCAAATAATTAAATATTGTATGATAGTAATTATACAGAAATAATTACCTGAGGAAATCTTGCATATCTTATAACTTCCGGGAGTTATAATCCTCCTCTCCTCGCCGGGAAAACATAAGTAAAGCCTGAATTACTTTGAACTTAACCTAAATGGCTTAACTCAACGTGACATAACATGAAGGTCTTACATATTGTAATAAATGGAGCTATTTACCGTTGTCTTAACAAGGTTTAATTTAACGTGAGTAATTTAAGAATTTGGCAGTGTCCAAGTGTTTCTTCCGGTTACATCAAGTTTAATATTGCATGGTAATTGGAACCAATTGGAGTGAAGCAGTAGCATCAAGTAATAAAGGAACAATCAATCAAGATTCTTCCTGTTATGTTATGTGCATCCTAACTGTACCTTTACTTTAGCAGCATTTCTTAACTTCGCAGGTAGGGGTTGGGCTATTGGGTCAAGCTGTTATTCAAGTCCTGGCGCATGCGCACAGGGTAAAACATGCGCGTGACGTCGTCTGGTAAGATGCGGGACGAGGAAAAGCAGGGTGAGCATACGCGCGAAATAAGCATTAAAAGCACTAGAGGAGACCGTGTAACAGTCACACTATATACGCTTTAAACACGTGTTTATTTGTACACCAAATAAAACGCGGCGTGACAGTCACATGAAGTACGTTTTTATAGCCTGTTTATCTGTCCACTTAATACGTGCGTATGTTTTTAATACTATATCTTAATTACATTACCAAAAACAGTAGATAACACCAGAAAATTGCGCGCGAAATGCGAAAATAGAGATTGAAGGACAAAATATTCATGAAATTTCAGCGTAATAGCACTAGATCTTAAATTAGGTCTATCGGAAAAATGATAAGCAACTGACGAATTTAATGCCGTACTTGCATGTTGCCATGGTAGCTCAATGGTTACAAAACTGGACAAAAACTGGGAGGTTCGTGGTTCAAATCCCGCCGATGGCATTGGATTTTTCAGTTGTCTGATTCTACCTTTTCTATTCTTACTAAAGCTTCTTACTTTCTCTAATGACATTCAGCACAATGAATAGGGTAATGACAAAATTAAGAAATAGGGTGGGTCAAGATACGTTTCAAACTTGTGTGAAGGTGTCAGCAGAAGGGGACGAGGAACCTACAGAACCTTTCATTGATGATGTCATCAACAGATTTGCTGTAAAAAAAAAAGGTCTCAACGCAAAAGTTTGCTGTAAATGTAAGTTATTGCATGCAATAATATTATTTTATCGATTCTCATAATCTTATTCATTATGATAATGAATTAACTGAGGTTATTTCTACTGAGTACTTACACATAATTTAATGAAATATAAGCTTTATTAATACCGTTGTTTTTTTTTAATACGGTATAACTAAAATTTGAAGCCTAATAACATTTCCTCCCCTCCCCTCATCAAGCTTCCCGCCAAAAGAAAGTGGTTGAATTCATTACTGAGGTCAATACCCCTAGTTGCTTTGCGGGTAGTACCGTTATAATCCCTCTTTTGTGTCTGTAATGTGCAGAATTTCCGCAAGGACAAGGCGACGAATACCTGCATAGCAGTATATCGCATGCTTACCAGTCGTGAACAAATGTTAAAATCTTACATTTCAAGTACTGTCTTCCACAGCAAAGAAATTTCAGGGAATGAAGGCAGGGGGGAAATTGCTGATTAGACATGGTCCGAACTCTGCCTATTTGCTTATTGTACCCTTATTTATGACATACATGACAGCTCAGTTACAGCTCATTGAATATTTTTACTCCTTGCATAACATGCATTCTCCGTCACATACATTCACTGTCCTTGTCGCATTGTTTCCAGATAAGGATAGCACATTCCTGTCAGGGAGTTTTTCTCCGTTGGCGAACAGTAAACATTTACTTTTTGAGTTCATTAAAAAAAACAAACAAACAAAACTTCTTCATGTTTATTACTGAAGAGAAGGTTTTCGCGCGAAAACGTAAAATTCGCGTTAAATCGCCTACCAATATCATGAAATATTGAAATACTTTTACCGGAGCTATAAAACATTTTTCACGTTAATCTTTTAATAACGAAAAAAAGACAGCTCTATCCATGAGCTCTCCAGGTGTAGGGAAGATACACATGTCTATTTACCTGCTCAAATCTTTATGCCACATATCTTTTCCTAATTGACATAAATATGGAAAATATCATCTTCTACATAAACAAATCCATTTGCACATACATCCCATAAACACATGTAATTCCTCTCCATCCCCATATAAAATCCATAATAACAACACACAATTCTCTACCACCCCTATAAAATCCACATTTAAAACACACAATTCCCCTCCAACCCATATAAAATCCATATTAAATACATAATTTCTCCCCATCACCATATAAAATCCATATTAAACATGTACAATTCCTCTCCATCCCCATATAAAATCTATATTAAACCTGCATAATTCCTCTCCATCCCCATATAAATCTATATTAAACATGCACAATTTCTCTCCATCCCCATATAAATCTATATTAAACATGTATAATTCCTCTCCATCCCCATATAAATCCATATTAAGCACACAATTACTCTCCGTCCCCATATAAATCTATATTAAACATGCATAATTCCTCTCCATCCCCATATAAAATCTATATTAAGCGCGTAATACATCTCCATCCCTATATAAAATCCATATTAAACGCAGTAAATATCCCCCCTCCATTATTTAAATATAAAAAGAAAAACCTTCATTGTAGTTATGTTTCATTGGGCGACAATAAACAAAAAAAGTCGCCTTGAATTTTTATTAAGGTGCTGGGTTTCAACAAATGAAGTAAAACGGTAGTGTGCAGAAACTTCAAACATTTTCGTTGGTAAACAGAGCTCACATCCGGAGTTGGGCACTTGGGTCAAGCCAGAGCGCATGCGCTGGGACTTTACATTTGCCAGCAAGGCAGAGCACTGTATTTGCGAGGTTGGGCACCTGGGACTTAACATTTGCTAGCAAGGTAGAGCACAGTCGTCGCGGAGTTGGGCTCTTGGGTATAAAATATGTTTTAATCATATCAATGGACGACAAATGTAAGGAACTAGTCGTTGGCCAGGTTTCACATAATTACTCACATTGCTCCCGAAAATATTTGGTTCAATTTTAAAAGTGGTTTAATGCAAAAGTTGTATGAATATTCTATGGGAAGGGGGACGTTTTCTATTCAGCCTATAAGCGGAGGTAGATTTCGAAGTTCAGTTTTTACTTTCTCTACCACGTACCTGGTAGGTAGAGAAGGTATTGCATTCCACCCAAAAATTCAATACCGAGATTTCACAGGAAAACATGTTTAGAGAGCCCCTGAATGAAAAAATGGCATGTTTAGGAAAAGGTCCGTGCACTCGCGTGCATCTGTGTGTTTTAACGGCTTAACTCAAAACCGAAAAGTCAGATAAATACTAAACATTATATTTAGGCTCAGTAACTTCCAAAGATACGACACGAAGATTTTCAAGAAAATTCCTCCACCCCAAACTACTGTTTTCATGGAACATTTTCCAATTCTTCATTTTCTAAAAAATGGCTATAACTATTTTGATGAAAACGCCATGTATTAAACATATTTACATGACAAATATAACGCATGCCTTGGATTTTCTGGGAATAGTCGTGAAGTGTACTTCATTTGGAAGGAATTTTGCATAATCTTGTATAACTGGTAAACGTTAGGCGATATACGAAAATGTACCGCACAACAAATGTATATTGCTTTATAACCAATTTATTTCAAATACTTTTTTTTTTTTTTGGTGGCATCACCACTTCCGACATATTCGTTATTAATGGTTCGATTTGTTCAGTGCTTTGTTGTTTCTTTTTAAGTCCCATAGATTTTCGATGTTTCTGGCGATTGCATGGAAACAGTATGCAAACCTTAAGGCCAGTGTTTGGCGTCCAGTTTTAAAACATTTGACTATCGCTGTTCCCATTATAACTTAATGTGTAATGTAGCTATTTCTACAACAGTTTATTTGGATTTCAGTGTATAGACAGAAAAATAATCTGATGTATTGCACTCACATGACTTTCTCTACTCTTGTACACGCTTTTGTAAAAATGCTTATTCTCCATCTACTTCATGTTAATCTTATTGCTAATTTTCGTGTAGGTGCAGGGGAATATGATAGGCTTTAAGCGATAGTCAAATGTTTTAAGACCTGGTTGCTATGTTGAGCATTCCATTCTTTTTGCATGTCCAGGACATAAAAAAATGAATAACGAATTTTCATTTTCAGTAATGGTTCACTCGACCCAAAAAAAACAAAGTGTTTTTTTGAGAAAATCAAAATGTTCAAAAAATGTTCCATGTAAAGGGTAGTCTGGGGTGGGGAATTTCCTTTAAAACCTTCCTGTCGCATCCTTGAAAGATACGATAGTAAACTCAAGTACCAAGTTCCGAATTTATCGGACTTCGTTTTTCAGTTATGCTGTTCGCAGCCTGACAGACACGTTTCAAAAATGCTTTATTTGCATTCAGGGCACCTCAAAACATGCATTTCCGGTGGAATCTCGATATCGAAATTTTGGGTGGAATGCAATACTTCCTCTTCTTCTATACGTAATAGAGAAAGTAAGAAGCTTTAGTTGGAATAGGAAAGTTAGAATCAGACGACTGAAAAATCCAATGCCATCGGTGGGATTTGAACCACGAACCTCCCAGTTTTTGTCCGGTTGTTCTAACCATTGTGCTACCATGGCAACATGCAAGTACGGTATTAAATTTTCTAGTGTTATCTACTGTTTTTGGTACTATTAATAAGATATAGTATTAAAAACGTACGCACGTCGAGTAACTGACACGTTTCTTAAGTATTAGGTGGAGAGATAAACAGGCTATAAAAACGTACGTCATGTGACTGTTACGCCGTGTTTTAAACACGTCATAAATACGTACAAATAAACACGTGTTTAAGGCGTACATCGTGTGACTGTTACACGGTCTCCTCTAGTGCTTTTAATGCTTATTTCGCGCATATGGTCACCCTGCTTCTCCCCGTCCCGAATCTTACCAGACAATGTCATGTAGATGTTTTACCCTGTGCGCATGCGCCGGGACTTATAACAACAGCTTGACCCGATAGACCAACACCTACCGGCATTAGTTATAATGCGGCTTATTGATGCCTTACTACGGTGAGTAGTGCTTTGTTGATAACCTTCTCTTGCATTATACGAAAGTGCTATTAGCATTTGCATATCAGTTGAGATACTCAAGGCTCAGTTATTGTATCTGTCATATAGGTTAGGATGAACCAGTTTTATCAGCGTTCTAACTTTTGCTTTACTCATCCTGTATTTGTCTTGAAGTTCAGGTCGTCGTACTTTCCAATTATGACTAATTTCGTTAGATAGTTATACTCCATCTCATTTCACAAATTGTATGCACAGCAGCCATGCCCATCACTCTAAAGTCATCCATTTTGTAAAGATGATCTGCCTTTAATCTACCTCTCTGAGGTAGGCCAAAATTTGGTCCAGACCTCGTTTGATCCCTGGACCAACAAAGTTCTAGTCTATGAATAAGAAAATAGATGGTCCACTTTAAATCCACCAGAAATATTAAGTTGGTCCAGACCAAAATAGACTATGAATACTGCCCTAGAATGTTAACAATAGGATTTCACTTATAATATTCTGTAAGAGGTACTTTCTTGTCTTATTCTTAAAAGGTGTAAATTTTGCGATTCCTTTAATATTCATTTGGCTAATCTTGTCTTATAGTATGCCCGTTGAAAATGCTGATAAAATCAAAAGGAAAGCGAATAAATTATCTTAGGAGTGAATTTAGAACATGATGTGGTCCCTTCCATATCTGGTGCCCGCTCATTTTAGGTGGTTTAATTATATAGGCAAATCCAATCAGGAACACAACAAACGTATCCATTTTTCCAATAAATCACACACAAAGTGGGTACTGCCAACCTAAATAAAAAGTGAAATGCACTAAATATGCGTTGTGCTGTTGTTTCTGCGAACGTGAATCATTCGAGTTTTAGACGCGCAGATCCCTCGGCTACGCCCTGTCGTCGCTTAGGCCGCAACTTGCTATAGTCCTCTCGTTCTGAAAAACATCCTTTGGTACGCTTTGAGGCTGAGGTCCCTCAATCTCTCGGCTACATGTTGAGGCTGAGTATCTTACCGGCTTCAGTGGCATTATTTATATGTTGGCAGCATTACATTAGAGCAAGCGTATGACATAGTGACATCTGTTTAACTTACGACACATTATTTTCATCGCTGTGGGGCACACTGTAAGAGGAGATTATCGAAATCCAGTTTATAAATTATTTTTATATGCACTTTTATAGAACTTTGAAGTAATGCAGCTGAGCTGTTGTACATGATTTGCCAGACTACATCCGTGTAAGTAAAGTGAGAATGGATAAGTGCATAGTAGACAGTTTTTAAAATAGCATTAGGCAACCCAATATATCTCAATCATATAATTACGCCAGTTATCAGGGTAATCTTGGCATTAATTTTATCAATGTGATAATTCCAGTTGAGGTTAGAGTCCTATGTAAGGCTAAGAAAGGTAAAACATTGAATATAATCTCATTCTGAAGCACCAAGTGTGAATGTTGGCAAATTCAATATGAGGATTAATTAAAGAACATGTATTTAGTTTTATTAGTGTTAAGAATTAATTAAAATTAAAATTAGAAAGAATTAAAATAATTATTATGTTGAAAAAGGTAAAGATGAAGTGTGTAATGTGGAGACTCAGTTTTAGGGGAAACAAGTTTAAAAATATATAAAAAAGTGTTTCTTGATAAACAACTAAAGAAATCAAAACTCCGCAACACTACGGGCCATACGTAATTTTGTTTCATTTGAAAATATTTGTCTATAATGCATTTAAAAGTTTTAAATAAACGACAAATTTTTATAAAGCTCAAAATATTGGGGAGGGTGTTGGGCTAGTTGATAGACAAACTAACTTTGTTTAAAAAATGTTTAAACTTTGCCAAGGTAGGTTTTCCTTATTGTTGCTTCAACAGGAACTTTTCGTCCGGAATATTTTTCCAGGAAATTTCGAAATTCCATATTATTTAACTTATTCAAAGGAATGTTGGCTGAAACTAATGCTTTGCAGATATCTTTCGAAAAGTTATTACTGTCATTGTTTCCACTTCTGCTTGCAGAAAATGCTGCTGGTAAGGTTGTTTGGATCTGGGAGACATTTTTATTGATAGCATGTCTATGAGTAGCTGTTTGTAGATGTTGCATAATCTGAAATTTTTTGTTGCAGGACACCTATAACAATTGTATAAAAATAGTATGATGTTATTTTAGTTAAATAAAACCAACACTCACTAACGAAAATCGCGTTGATCTTTAAAATATTCTGAAAATACAATAATAAAACTTCATGTTTTTCACACACTTGACACAGTTCTATATTTCCATCTGTTGTTAGAGTAGGATTTCCATCAATCCAGTTTCGAAGCAAGTAAGCTTTACTGCTCTTCTCCTTAGGCATTGTAACATTCCGTTTCCTACTGCTTACACTTCAGAATACACACTAGTTACAAGTTTAAGAGTGACTGAAAACGGCACCCTTTTATTTCTGGGAAACGTTATCATTGCGTCCGACGGCTTCGTTTGTGTAACATTAATACAAACCGTATCTGGTAACAATGGCCTCGCCAAACTTTAAAGATTTGCCGCATGATTGTTGAACCTATCAAGTTTTATCTGTTGGCGGCACATTTTTATGTCAAGAAGCCCTGGTTGTTGATAGCTATGTTCTCATTTTTGGCAACCTGTTATGCATTTAGTAGCATGTTAACTTAGCAGTTCTACACAAACAGAACAACAAAAGAGAAATTTTCTCTGGACCCTCTCTTTCTCTTAAAGTATCATTGTGAAATACAAATTCGTATTTCATGAATAATTGCTGAAAAAGTAAAGTATATGCCAAAATATGCAGAAACTAGTTAAATATGCACTAACAGCTTAAATATGCATTTATATGCACTATAAAACTTCTGTAATAAACTGCTTACACTATGGAATAAATTTATTACTTACTTGCATACATCTATCAAGGAATAAAACATGAAAATATGCAAAAATCTGAGCTCTAGTTAACACCAAGTGCCTTTAGGATTGTTACTATATAGTCTACAGTGGCATTTAAAGTACTAGAATTTTATAAAAATCCATATTCAGCCTTATTTAATAATCTATATCAGGGTTATTAATAAAAGAATTGTTTTTTTCATTACTTTTTCAATTATCTTTGATAAAGTGGGTAGAACATTAATTAGGCTGTAATTGTTTAGGTCAATTTTGTTGCCACCCTTATAAATAGTTATTAGGCATAACACCCTCAGTGAAGGATAAATTAACAATGTCACCAATGGTAGGTGGTGGTGGTAGTAGTAGGTAGTAGTTAGTAGTAGTAGTTAGTGGTGGTACTACTCCTACTGCTGCTGCTGCTAGTACTACACACATTTCTTAACTATAATATTATAGTCGGTGGTAGAACATGGGTTTTTAAGGTTATTAATTATCACCTACTGCCTGGTACTCATCTGCGACCTCAGTAGTCATTAGACATGGTGAAACAGCAGAATGTGACCCTCCGTGGAACTCCCGGACTTCAAACGTGGTCAGGTGATTGGGTGTCACTTGTGTCAGAAGTCTGTACGCAAGATTTCCACACTCCTAAACATCTTTAGGTCCTAGTTTTCTGAAGTGATAGTGAAGTGGAAACATGAAGGGACGTGTACAGCACAAAAGCGTACAGGCTGACCTCATCTGTTGACTGACAGAGACCGCCAACATTTGAAGAGGGTCGTAAACAGTAATAGGCAGACATCTATCCAGACCATCACACAGGAATTTCAAACTGCATCCGGATCCACTCCAAGTACTATGACAGTTAAGCGTGAGGTGAGAAACCTTGGGATTCCATGGTCGAGCGGCTGCCCATAAGCCACTCTTTTGGAAATGCACCAGTTGATGGTAAACAAACAAATGAATTCTCTCACATATTTTTATAATACCACAAGATATTCTTTGGTCTAATCGACTAGATGTGTGTTATAAATTTGTAAAATGACTTGTTTTTACCTCTCATTTCTAACAACAACAATGATCACTGTACTTATCTAAGTACTTTAATCCATTAGTGCATAGTGTCCATTAAAACAGACGCAATGAAATCTTAATTTTGGGGTTGTTTAAACCGAATGATGTATTCTATCTTGGTGTCATTAACTTCAGGAAGAAAGTACCTAACTTGACTAAGTGTTTCTGGTAGATTTGGTTCTAAAAATATGATTTGGATGCACAAAAGGTAGTTAATCATTTATAACTCTTTAATTACTGAGAAGATTAAAATTCTAGGGTAGTGGCTATATATCTAACATCTGTATGCACGTTTTGAGATACAACACCGCCAGCGAAATGATACTAGTGTTATGGTATGAGCTCTTAAAGGCATACATCCGTTTAAGTGCTTGCTATCAGTCATGTATAAGCAGTAAAATGCACTGTAATGACAATGTTGCTTGTTGGCTCAGGTGGTAAGCAGTATAGCTCATGATCCCATTTATAGTTTTCCTCATGGTTTGAATTCAGTTTCTTGTCGATTTTTTTAATATACAATTTATTTATTTTTACTGTGTCTACTCTACTATAATATACTTTTATTTTGTACCTATTTCTTTTGTTTCTTCCAAGCTGTAATTGTTATTTTATTATGGTTTTCGCTATGTACATTTTATTTAGAAAACTCTTAGTTTTCCTCGTGGTTTTATGCGTGTGCAGGTACTGAAATTATTTGTAGCACTCATTTTCAGTCTGTCAGTAAGGCAGATGCTGGAGTTTTTTGACGACTTTGAACCTGAAGGTGAACAACTAATGTTTGTCGCTCGTCCTGAAGATGGGTTAGAAGCTGATGCAGACAGTGACAAATCTGATGACGAACATGTCAACCTGAGCCATCTAGATGGGAATATGTGAAGATCAGTCCACATCTAGGGATGCTGAAAAACCAATGAGAAAACACAGCAGAGGAATTGGAAAAACCTGTAAGGCGAAGTCGATGCAAGCTGTTGTATGGCAATGGAAGGTATACCCTTTTACCAAATGTTTCTTTGGCTACTACCCCTTAGACAGTGGATTCTGTACCGGTACTGCCACCACTACCGACTATTACTTGTAACAGAAGAAGCGAGCCCTAAATGGACAAAATCAAATCCGTTGGTGACATGTAGACCAACTTCACAGCTATACCCCCATCAAATGAAGTAAGGGCATGTGAAACACCATTAGATTTCTTTTCATTATTTTTAATGGTCAAATCATTGATCCGCTTATCACACAGATAAATTGATGTGCATTACAGAAAAATTCCTTACTTGTAATGAGTCAAAAGGAACTTTGATGTCGGGATACACTAAATATCCAAACAAATGGATGTACTGGTTAAAAGAAAATGATTCACCTACATTGTTGTCAGAAAGTATTAGATGTAATTGTTTTGAGTAAATATTGAGGTACTTGCATCTAAATGACTATGATGAAACTGACCGACTTTTCAAACTTAGGCCATTATTAACTTTTTGGAAGCTGCCTATAAGAAACATGGTGGTCTAGAAGAGAACATATCCAATGATGAAAGCATGATTCCATATTATGGGAAACACTATGCTAAACAGTATATCACAGGAAAGCCAATACATTTTTGATTAAAAAATTGGGCATTATGCTCCAAAACAGGTTACTAGCTAGCATTTCAATTGTACACCAGTAAGGAAAATGAGAGACCAAAAGAATATGGACTTGATGGGAGTGTTGTTTTGTCCCTAATTGAGGTAGCTGGAATTCAGCCAGAAAAAGGACGTAAAATATCTTTTGATAATTATTTTACGTCTGTCAAACTAATGAGACATGTAGCTTCAAGAGGAATATACACTATGTGATAAAAGTATCTGTACACCCCCACAAACATAGGTTTTTCATCTTAGGTGCATTGTGCTGCCACGTACTGCCTGGTATTCATTATCCGCAACCTCAGTAGTCATTAGACATCAGGAACAGAATGAGACACTCCGTGAAACTTATGGAACTTTGAACCTGTTCAGGTGATTGGGTGTCACTTGTGTCAGAAATCTGTACGCAAGATTTCCACACTTCTAGACATCCCTAGGTCCACTGTTTCTGATGTGATAGTGAAGTAGAAACGCGAGGGGACATGTACAGCACAAAAGCGCACAGGCCGACCTCGTCTGTTGACTTACAGAGACTGCCGACATTTGAAGAGGGTTGTAAGGAGAAAAAGGGCAGACATCTATCCAGACCATCACAGGAATTCCAAACTCCATCAGGATCCAGTCCAAGTACTATGACAGGTGTGAGGTGAGAAACCTTGGATTCCATGGTCGAGCGGCTGCTCATAAGCCACACACCATGTAGGAAAATGCCAAACAACGCCTCGCTTGGTGTAAGGAGCGTCAACATTACACGATTGATCAATGGCAAAATGTTGTGTGCAATGACGAGTCATGGTACACAATGTGGCGATCTGATGGCAGGGTGTGGGTATGGCGAATGCCCGGTGAACAACATCTGCCAGCGTGTGTAGTGCCAACAGTGAAATTCGGAGGTGGTGGTGTTATGGTGTGGTCGTGTTTCTCCTGGAGGGAGCTTGCACCCCTTGTTTTGCATGGCACGATCACAGCGAAGACCTATATTGATATTTTAAGGACCTTGTTGCTTCCCACTGTTGAAGAGCAATTTGGGGATGGCAATTGCATCTTTCAACATGATCGAGCAGCTGTTTATACTGCACGGGCTGTGGCGGAGTGGTTACAAAACAATAGCATCCCTGTAATGGACTGGCCTGCACGGAGTCCTGACTTGAATCCTATGGAACGCCAACTTCGTGCCAGGCCTCACCGAGGTACATCGATACCTCTCCTCAGTTGCACACTCCGTGAAGAATGGGCTGTCATTCCCCAAGAAACCTTCCAACACCTGATTCAAAGTATGCCTGCGAGAGTGAACGCTGTCATCAAGGCAACGCCAAGGTAGGCCAACACCATATTGACTTCCAGCATTAATGAGGATGCCACGAACTTGTACATCATTTTCAGCCAGGTGTCCGGATACTTTTGATCACGTAGCATATGTGACAGGAACACTTCAGGAAAACTGAACGAAAATTGTCCTCTCAAAAACAAAATAATTATGAAAAAGGAGACAAGAGGATCATATGATTATAGAGACAGCAGTAAGGTACTTCTAGTTCATTGGAATGACAACAGTGTAGTCACTGCTGCTACAAATTTTGAAGACTTGAAATTGACGCTGCGACTAAGTGGTCAAGTGAGAACAAAATCAAACTCTCCATACCACAACCCTCACTTTTTGTCATACAACAAAACTTGGATTAACTTGACCAGTATGTGGCAGCTTACCGGTCAAATATGAGGCAGAAGAAATGGTGGTGGCCAGTATTTTCTTGCTTCCTAGATGTTACTGTTATAAATGCTTGACTGCTGCACCAGAGGATACACCCAGATTGCTCTGAAGGTCTCCTGAGATTTCCACATTACATAGCCGTAACCTTGTTGAAAATGAACAGGGAGGCATGTTATCAAGGAAAACCCTCCCCTCACCAATCAAAGAAAGATTTTGATAGAATAAACCATTGGCCACTACTAAATGATACAGACAGGAGATGTGCATTGTGTAAAAAGAAAGCTAAATTCACTTGTAGCAAATGTAAATTAGGTCTTCATCCAAAATGCTTCAGAGTATATCACATCCAATAATTGCTTCATTGAAAATGTAGCTATTATGTCAAGAGTTATGTGTACATTTCTCTTGTAATTTTGAGGAAAAAATTGCAGTTATGCATTATGTTTTATTAATATTTGTGCAGTTCATTTTATTTCATTAATAAATAAGCCACAATTAGTCACAAAATTAAATTAAATTGAGTTTTATTTATGGACGCTCTTTAACTACTATGGTTCTTAGCGTCCCATTCTATGTTGGGCATGAAAGACTGGTAATTTTGCTCAGTGGCCTCATTATCAGGCTTGAGGTTCTTATACGTGCCGTAAATCTATGACACGGGACCACCAGCTTTACTTCCCTTCCAAAGGAAGCCATGCTAAGGATTTTTACGCGCAAAAAAAATCCATCGCCCTCTGCTGGGTTTGAACCCGCAACCTTGGGAACTAGCGGCTAGCACGGTACCACTAGTCCACGTAGCACGACACTTTAGTCATATTGCTTAATTTACTATTACCATCACCTATACTCTTTATATAGAAGTCTATTGACCCTGGTGCATGGCATCTGTTATAACGGATTGGCAATATTTTGAAAACTGAAAAATATGAAACTTGAACAACTATTACAAAATGCTTTCTTACGTATTAGAAGTTAAATCAATTTCAAAATTTAAAAGAAAATCCCTAATTAACTTTATGCATTTATTGGTTAACCTCAAAATGATTAAGAGACGAGCTCCGGCTTTCAGGACCTAGTGGCCCATAGGGATTGAAATTTGTATATTTAACCCTGTTTGGGTTTAAGTTTGGTGGATTTAATTCCTGACATACACTTTAGGTGAAAGGATACATCTGTGCTGTGCACTCACTATAAGACAGAAATATACAAGTATACACTACAACTGAATTTTCTGTAGCAAATTCTTGTAGAGAATTAATATAATCTGAACTGTATATATTTGTTAGAAAAAATAAATAAGAATATTATGCAGAGGTTAGAACTTGTTAGCCTTAGAAAAATCAGAATTTCAGCTGCTAACTCTGGTTGCTGCTACTTAGGTCATATCTAATTACAGTAACATCAGCTCATAGAGACACACTAAACCTAAGGCTCATTTTGGATTAAATCTAGAAAACACAGGACCCCTTAGCTTTACTACGGTTCGCTATTGCCTGTTCTCGTCTCCTACATGTACCAGATTAGCATCTAATTAGCAGAGCTTTCCCAACAAACAAAATTGGTAAAATATAATCAGCATAAAGCAATCTACCAGTAACATTGCATTTGATTTGCCTTTCTTAAGTGCCCAGCTTCATGATTACCAAAAATAATGCAAATAAAGTAAGTCAGATGAATTAGTGATTTCAAATGAGATCAGAGGAAATCCAAAAAGAGGGTTGTAGTGGTTTGTAATTATGCTTGTTGATTATGACATTCTTTTAAAATAGCTTCACATTGTTAAGTTGATTGCTGCAGTTTTTAAATAAGCTGTTTAGTAATTTAAGTGATGAGATCTTGGGATGTGGTGACAGGAAGGCTACTTAGGAAGAAATTAGTTCATTCTTAAGTTTTGCTCTTTTTCGTTTCCAATTATGTTTTATAATTGTAACATTATTATTATTTTTTTTAATAAACAAAAACTCACTGGCTTATTAAACAATTCTGAAGATATATAAGATTACAATCAATTTAATATGTCTGGAATACTGATGTGTTTGGAATAGTCACTATGGATGAATGAGAGGCAATCAATCAGTGGTTTCCTTTCTCAAAATTACCTTATATATGACTATCATCTTCTTAGAAATCCATCAAAAAGTATTTTTGGTTGTTTTTCTATGGTTTATGACAAAAGCTACAAATTTTTGTTATTGAACTTTTTAGTATGGTTGGCCGTGCAGGTCTTAAATTTCTGTTATTTTAATATTTCACCCATTTTTCCAAGCATATGCAAATAAAATATTCAACAACAAATAAGAAAAACATGATACACATATTAATTATGTAATATAACTGAACAACAAATATATCCAAGCAATACATCAGGTAAGTTTCTCATTACATTATATTATAACTTCCTCAATGTCATACATGTAATTTTTGATAATTTTGCCAGCATACTTATTCAAAATGAAACATTTAAAACGTTCTGAGTTGGATGACTACACTTATTTTCAGGCCTAGACCTGACCTCACAGCAAGTAGGTTTGTGTGCTTTTGATAATTCTTTATGACTAGGGACTAAGTTGGAAAGCTGAATCAAAATTGCAAAATTTAATTCCACAGCCAAGGCTCACAGCATTGGGTTTTGCTGATCTGAGTCAACGTTCTTACCAAGACGTGCCATGGCAAAATGCCCATACAAGCCTTAAACTTGGTTAAGTAACACAGTAAACCTTAAACCCTTTATAGCCTGGTTTGCCATATGCATTACAAAGATTGTTTTTTTTTTTTGTTAGGTTTTTCAATTGAATTTTATTTTTCTAATTTCATGTTATGCTATCTTTGAGGCAATAGAATTGGGCTATTTATAGCTGTTTTATATTGTAAAAATATCAATTTGTTTCAATAAAATTGTAGTGTTTTTTTTAATAAGCAAAATCCACGCAATTGCAGTCAAACATGACCCCTTCAGCATGCCATCACACCGGCTATCTTACTTGGGTCCTCACCATCCTTTGACTGCAGGCTCTGGTACACTTGGCTTTGAATGGATGGCTAGTCCATTTTATATCACGTAACAATCACTGCTATTCAATTCACTTTGGTTGTGATACCGGAGACAGGGATATAAAATCCAGTTTAGGAATTCAAGGAAGAGCAGCAGCATTTGCAGCAAAATACTTCCAGCAATAAAGTGTTAAAGCTGATATCAAATATAGAGCTATCACATCTCAAAGGTGACTTGTAATGTTGCAGATGCTTTATACTTAATGACTATTACAATTAACTTTTCAATTATTTGCTGCACACGACAAGTATGGAAGTGTAATTATCAAAACACAAATTAACTGTAATAGTCTTCAAAATTGCAAGCTGCTTTTGAGATATATCTAATATTTAAGATTCCCTTGAAGGTTAACCATCAAATGAGAAGGTTTAATCCTCGTACAGTATCTCAACAATGTATCTGGAGTGGTAATAGCATTGGCATAAAGAGACAAAGATCCATGGTTCAAGTCGTGCTCATGACAATGAATATTTCCAGCCTGATCCAAGTTTCAAAGAAGTAGGTTTATCTGTGAGAGAACAGTGGAGATGTGTGGCTGATGAATTCAAAAAAGCTGATGCTAAAATTAAAAATATCTTGTGGTATACATAACATGTTTCTTTCTCCACAGATTTTTCAATGAAACTAAAAACTGCAACAGTTGTGAAATGGGTACCAAAATAGAAATCAAAGAAGAGGATCCTCTCTCAGACAACATAGCCTCACAGAATGAGAGAGACTTCTATTACAAGGATATTTCAATGAAGGGAAACACTGATGCTGTGCTCCTGGATGATGATTGTGATGTGGAAACCAAGACAGAAATTAAATTAAAGACTCCTTTTCCAGACTTTTGTTCACAGAAAGAAAGAGAATGTTTTAAGAAACATCTCATAAAGCAGATTAAGTCTGAAACTGTTTCATACACCAACAACAACTGTGTGATAGATATAAAAACAGAAATTAAGGAACAGAATCTGGTTTCAGACTTTGGTTTACAAAATGAGAAAGAATTTCTTTCAGAGGATCCTGTAATGAAGGATAAGATCCTGATGTGTAGTGATCCTGAAGTGCATAACAAAATAGAAATTAAAGAAGAACCTTGGTGGCTGGAAGCGGAAACTTCATCTGTACGTATTGACATTAAGGTAAGTTTTATAGATATCCACAGCAGTTACAATTTTTGTTTATTACACTCGGTAAAATATTTGAATTGTGTAATACAAAATTAAGAAGGACAAGAGAGAGTTTGTGAATGTGTACAGTATTTGTCAGATGGTGTGTTGAAAGTAATGGTGATAGTTTTTGAAAATTATAAGATACTGGAGGGACGTTTTGTTGAAACCATACCAAAATATTCTGTGACATTGAAGGTCTGATGAACAGCTACACTTGAAACACAGAATTAAATGAATTAATAAGTGATTTGAAAAGGAAGTTAAGTTATTTAAAGATAACAGACAGCTCAGTTATACAGCTTTAACCCAATGGCCATTAAAACCCCACATTGGCTTTTCGCAGATGTGAAATAAACAGATCTGCATATTAAAATTGGCCACAATTAAATTTCTGATTTGCAGAACAAGTTTTTGTTTTGTGCTTATTCCCTCCAGGGGCCTGCAACTGAAGGTATGGATTTGGCACACCTGCGGCACCCTGACTTCCTCAGCGCAGGCTTCTCCTTGTGGTGAGCGAGTCAGTCAAAATGCCTCCCCCCACGTGTAGGCTGTGCATGGAGACATGTGCCGGCAAAAAGGAATATCTGTTTGGTTGAGGGTTGCATATCTGAGCTTGGTTTGTTCTGTATGTACAGTTTTCAGGGAGGATGTGCATTTCCAACACATCATTTTGGTTTCTACTTCACCCAAACGGGAGGCTAGAGGTCAACCTACCCCTAGGCAATTGGCCAGAACTAGGTTTTTAACCAAACTCTAGGGTGAGTGAGACGGTGCGCCTGCTATATCCCCTGTCATCCCAGTGGGATGACCCCTTTTTGGGCTCTGCAGTTGGTAAGGAGCATTGGGGACAAAATTTATTTCCATTTTCATGGCTAAACCAAACCATTTAACAAACCAATCAACGTGAATGGAAAAGAAGTAGTCGAGCCAAGTGGCCCTGCTACTTCGTTATAAATAGAACAGACAAAGGGAAGAAGGTCTTAGTTTTTACAGTTCAAAAGGGTCTTGATAAAATTGCTGGTCCAGTCAGGTCATGCATTAGGAGTTGCAATTGCACGCTCCTGGTTCAAGCCTGTTCAGCTTCCCAGGCAGCGAAAACACTCAAAGCCAACCTGTTGGGCTGCTGTCCTCTTATGGTTGAGATGCACAAGGCCTTGAACTTCTCGAGCGTGTGCTAAACGAACCTGCTGAGATGCAATAAGTGTCAGCGCTTTGGACCAACCAGTTATTTCTACATGCGTTAACTGTGGAGACATTTCACAAAATGGAACTGCGCATCTATCGAGTCTTTTTTCAAAGGAACGAGGATCCAGAAGATTTGGGTTAGGGAGAGGAGATCCATCTTGAAAGCCCAGAAACTCTTGCACATCCGCCAGCGCTCTGTCCTGCGGTCTGATACCTATAGCTCAGTTGTGTAACCAAACTGGTACCGGGTCGAGAAATCTCAACTCAGACCAGCGATATCCACGAGGTCGCCATTTCTGATAAGACTCTTGTAGCCGCTTGCTTCCAAAGCTATCGACTTCGCCACCTGCATCAGCATCTGCCAAGATTTCTCCAGTGTGATCGCAGTGTCAACCATCGATCCCGCACATAAGCCTGGTAAGCCCATGAAAATAAATCCTTCACCAGGAAAATTCTAGATGCTATACCAGATCAGACTTAAAAGTCTGTAACCGAAACGTCCAAAGGAAAGAAAGGTCTATGACCATCTCCCCAGAGATCCTCTTCTTAGCCATGTGTTTTTATGCCGAATACACAGAACCTACTCTGTAATATCGGCATAAAGCCCTGTTAGGCAATTATGGCTGTGCACTTAAATCTATGCCAACCCATTCAACTTTCGCTTCCTGTTTTCGCATCGTGCTGGACAAAGGTTATAAGAACAGCTCCATTTATCCAAGGCTTCAGCTTTGAGGAGCTTAAAACACATATCGTAATGGGTAGCATGTTTCCTATGGGGGAGAGGGTGATTATGTGCGACATCTCGCGTAGATCTTGGGATGATGGCATACTGGAAATCTACAATACCTACATCCGTCAGGTGTCATTTAATTTCTGTGTATTCATGTTTACTTCTGGCTTCTGCTATGTTTTTATATTAGTCCCTATCTCTGGTTTTTGTTATAATTTTCTTATTTTCATCTTTATCTGGCCTTGGCCATGATTCTTTTATGCTGATCTGTATCTATGGCTTTTGCCATTATCTGTTTTACAAGTGTGCTAATGACCCAGTAGTTGAACGCCCTTAAACATAAATGGTCATGATCTGTGTTTATTTTATATAAAATGTTAATTAAAAAACTTAAGAAAAGGATATTAAATGTAATACACACCAACAACAAGAAGTAAAACTGTATTCATTTACAAAATGTCAAATGTGTCCGACTGCCATTCATGCAGCTAAAAGAGTTCTTACTTCTGCTTCTCAAATGCTACCATGATTCAACACTTGTTTTGCATTGGAAGCAAGTCAGTTCTCGTTTCCAAACTGTAGTATGTAGCACCTAATCTTATTAGGGGAGAGAGGTGTTTGATACACAAACATGTGCGTGCTGTATTGTTCTTCCTGCAATTGTTCTCTTTATTTTGAATGAAATACAATCTTCTATAAAATATGTGGAGACCTGACTAGGCTGTGGAAAACCCCGTATTTCAGAAAACCCATGTGAATTTACCGTTTTTGTTATTATCATTGTTGTTATCGTCAGCAGAACCATGATTATTAATAATCTCTTTACAATTTGTAGAATGGACTCCATCCACTCTTAAATCACTGATGCAAGATCAGATTTTAAAATTCTTTTTTTCAAACCTAGTATCTTATAAACCTCAACACCCAGATTATTGGCAGTGAAGAATTTGGTTTATTGCTCTCCTCTTTCTTCCCAATATCTCCTCACACATATCAAGCATTTCTGTCGTAGTTTTCCAAAATACTTGATATAAATCATATATTTCAATATAAAAGACATTCCTTTTGCCAGTGTTGTGATCTCTAAACCAAACAATTTCTCTAGTTCTAAACACTTTCTATATTGCTTGGTTTTTTTATACCCCATTACATGATGAAATGTCAAATTTTACTTTCCGCATATTTCCTAATACCATATGCTAATACATAAACAAATCAAACCTGGTACTTTAACATATAACTAGTTATGCTGAACATTTAGATGTGTATAGATGATTATGTGAAACTGTACATTTGAATTGTTCTCTTACAGGATGTAGACTTCCCTCCAGTAAAATCAAGGTAAGACTTGCTTCTTGTGTTAAATTTTCCTTTAATTTTTCTATAACTTTCGCATTTGTTTTAGCAGATGTCTCAGGTTCTTGAACTGACAGAAATACGAATATTATAATCAATCCAAATTACATATTAAAATTTGTTGTATGCTTCAGACTACGGATCATTCAGTAGTATGAACGTTTTATACCCTTATATGAGGGTGGATCAATACAAACTGGTTTTTTACTTTCTCTACTACACACCTGGAGTAATTAGGGGATTTATTATGTTCCATCCAAAGATTCATTGTCAAGATTTCAGTTGAGATCTGCGCTTTAAGGCCCCTGGAACGAACATAAGCATTTTTATAAAACAAATGTGTGTGTTTGTGAGAGGAAGAGAGAGCATAACACTCAAAATACTAAGTTTGGTATCAAAGGTTTGCATATATATGGAACAAACAGATTTTCAAGAAAATCCTCGCATCCCAAACTAACATTTACATTAAAGTTTCCTTAATTTAGATTTTCTCATTTTGATTAAAATGCCATAGGAATAATATATTTACACAGTAATAAAACGTACGTCTTGAATTTTCTGTGAATAGCATGTGGAGCCCTTTTCATTCTGAAATAATTTTATATAAATGTTTGTTACTGGTAAAGCTTAAGAGATACACAACACTTAACACAAAAAATATAATTCTGATTAAAGCACACAGTCTATGTCAATTGTGTTTGTGGTATTAACCATTTCTGATATATTTGTTTCTGTTCGTTTGAATTCTTTTTTCTTGTAATTGTGAAGACACGTCAATTTAGTGACCCACTTTTTAAAGACTTGAATATTCCTTCAACCTCCTTGTACCTGTAAGAGAATGTGTAATAAAACCTTTACAGGATACCTAATAGACGAGATAAAAATAAACAGCGAGAAAGTAATGTCTAATAAGGTTTTTTTTTAAAAATAATTTGTTGAATTTATGAAAATAACAATATATCACTTTTCTACATAGTCTTTAATTTCAAAGTACACGTTCCCTAATGAATTAGTATATATTTATTTCTTCCTTGAAGAAAGAAGGAGAAGTGTGAGCAACCAATTATGCAGAACCCTTCCATTGCTGTGCTATCACATAATCGCCCCCTCCACAAAATGATAGTCTCAGGGATAAGTCTGACTATAATGACGGTTTTCATGGGTTCAATGAATCTCTTCCAGCCATTCACACATCAACGTAACCATATTTGGTCACCTGAATGTCATCTGGAAGGTCATTTCAGATAGATTGCAGAAAATTTCTCTGATAAGCAGCTTTTGCCTCAACCATAATCCTTCATAGTAGGCAGGATATGTTGTTCTTTCATGAAGAAAGGCCGCAATCAAAATGCTCTTGGCGTCCCAAAAACAATTGGAAGAACCTTTGCAAGTGATAAGTTTTGTTGTCATTGTTTCTTACAGCTTCAACCTTTGCTTTCTCCTTGCTTGTTTATTTAGACTTGTGTGTAGTGGTGAACCCACTTTTCTTCACAAAAATTCATTCACTTGTTATCAACAAGTGCACTGTCTTGCTGATGAACACATTCTTATGAATATATAGGAATTCCTTGCAAAACTGCTATGAATAGTAACTGTTCAAACAAACCTGGAAGTTGGTGAAATTCTTAGTGCATGTAACAGACATTCCATGTATTTCCTTTAACATCAGATTAATTTTACTAAACATGTTTTCATTTGAAATATTTTGTTAATTATTTAATGATATTATGGATTAACAAAGTTCATTCAATTGTAATGAACAATAGTTGATTTACATGAATTTTAACCACACCTGTCACTTATTTCTGATCATGTACTTCCCGTTAGGAAACTGAAATTCTGTTTTCGTTTTTAATTTTCTATTATACTTGATGATCTATATGTACTACATTATTTCAGATTATACACAGAAGCAGTTTCTGGAGATAGCAGTGGTAAATTGACATTGCCCTCTGCTCAAGTGCCAGAAAGAAACATAAGCTTCTATAATGAAAAGGATCAACCTGAATGTGAAAGTCAGGAAAGTAATGTCACAGAAATACCAATTGTAGAACAAGTTCATTTGGAACAATCTGGTAAATGTAATTATGGGGAAAATAACAGCATGGTTTTGTATCTGAAACCAAAGAATTTGATTCATATTGGTGAAATGCAACACAAATGCAACATTTGCGAGAAAGTCTTTATAGGTGTGTCACATTTGAAAAGACACAATTTGATTCATGAGGGTAAGAAACCACACCAGTATAAAACTTGTGATAAGAGCTTTACCACGTCATATTTAAAAAAGCATAATTTGATCCATGAGGGTAAGAAGCCACACCAGTGTAAAACTTGTGATAAGAGCTTTACTTGGTTGTCAAGTCTCAGAAAGCATATTTTGCTTCATGAGGGTAAGAAGCCACACCAATGTGAAACTTGTGATAAGAGCTTTACTTTGTTATCATATTTGAAAATGCATAATTTGATCCATGAGGGTAAGAAGCCACACCAGTGTAAAACTTGTGATAAGAGCTTTACCACGTTGTCATATTTGAAAAAACATAATTTGATCCATGAGGGTAAGAAGCCACACCAGTGTAAAACTTGTGATAAGAGCTATACTCGGTTATCATTTTTGAAAATACATAATTTGATTCATGAGGGTAAGAGGCCACACCAGTGTAAAACTTGTGATAAGAGCTATACTCGGTTATGTCTCAAAAGGCATAATGCGATTCATGAGGGTAAGAAGCGGTGACACCAGTGTAAAACTTGTGATAAGAGCTGAACTCAGGTGTCATTTGAAAATACATATTTTGGTTCATGAGGGTAAGAAGCCACACCAGTGTAAAACTTGTGATAAGAGCTGAACTCAGGTGTCATATTTGAAAATACATATTTTGGTTCATGAGGGTAAGAAGCCACACCAGTGTAAAACTTGTCATAAGAGCTTTACCCTGTCGTCAAATTTGAAAAGACATTTGATTCTTATGGGTAAGAAGGCACACCATTTTTAAACTTGTGATAAGAGCTTTACTCTGATGTCAAATTTGGAAAGCCATAATTTGGTTCCTGTAAGTAATCCAGTGTTTAACAAAGTGATTTGTTTATATCTAAGAAGAAGTCCAATACTATATCTCTGATAATTCATTGTTACTCCATACAGAATTCTCAAAAGAGTTTTCACATATGTGTTGTAGATGAAAATCCTTTTTTCTAATGTGAACTTTTTCAGCATTTCAATGGGATAAATAACCTGCTTATACAGAAGTTATACAGTAATTAATAATGGTGACAGTAACATCTACTCATGTAATAACGCACATGATAGAAACAATCAGATTGAACTGTTTATAGTGTCATGTATACATATGCAGCAATATGTCACTATGTCACTTCCCTACCTCTACCAGCTGAAACATACCTACTGCTCAGTGTACTTCAAATAAATTGAATTCGCTTCACTGTTAATAACTTTTGTTCAATATTATCATATTTATAGTTTTCCAGTAATATTTTTAGGAACTACCCACCAGTTGAAATCATTAAAGAGGTTTGTTGAAAGCAGTGCAATTTCATGGTTATTCCAAATTTGATATTAAAGTTTTGTATACCCTAATATTCAAATTTGCAAAACATTGAATACAATTTGATGGCGCAGTTCGCTTGATATAACGTTTTTATACATTCTGCTTCCCTTAATCGTAGATAATGGGTGGTATAAATAAAAGCAAGCATTAGCTCATTTCTCACTAATTACAAGCTTTTTCTCGGTTTCATATAAATAAAACTTTTCTGCTCAACTTCCTCGCGAGCAAAAGCTTGCTGAGCTATTGCTCGCGATATGGTATAAATAAAAACAAGTCCTGCTCGCCTTTAGTAAGCTTTTGCTTGCTATTTCTTGAGGTACCTCCGTAGGTATTTTAATACATTGGTGAAGTTCATGATCATGGTTCCAGATAGGAAAATAAAAATCACAAGACTTTCTCTATCACTCTTTTTACAAACAATTCTTACAAAACATTATTCTTGATAGCTACTTCTTGTTAATTGAGATAAACTATCATTGTAGGAATAAAAGAATGCAGTAAACTAAAGGGATAGTCAAATATTTTAAATGTGGGTCGCTATTTGATGGATTTGAAATTCCGTTCTTTTCAGATGATCGCGGAAAAAAGAAAAAATTCCTGATGTTCTACATTCACATGGCTTTCTCTAATCATTCTTCTACAAACTATACTTACAAGAGCTTATTATTCCAGCTTCTTCTTGTTAATCCAGATAAACGTTCAATTTACATTTAGAATTTTGTTATACGATACAGTAGGTAAAGTAAGTCAGCTTTTTAAAGAGCACGTGGCTATATGAGGGCTTTGAAATTCGATGTTCTTTGCATGATGGCCACGAGAAAATATCGAATACAGACTTCCCATTTGAGAGAATTATAAGTAGTTATTTGAAAGTTTAAACCATTACCAAGGAATATCTCAGGAATGATTAAGTTAAAAAAGAAATGCTTTGACATAAATTGTGTGCTTAACCAGAACAATTTTCTTTTTGTAGATAGATTTGCCTACCTAATGGTTTACCAATTGTGCAAAAGTTACTGAGAAATAAGAGGACTTCGGAGGATATTCCCAGGAAATGCAATATATGCATTTGATATGAAAACATTTTCAACATGTGTTTAATCAAAATCGTTAAGAGTCATTTTTGAGAAAATAAAGCTTTTGGAAAACGTTTCCATGTTAAGGGCAGTTTGGGGGGAGGGGATTTCTTGAACATCTTCCTGGCGCATGTTTGGAAGGTGCTGAACTTAAAATACCAAACTTGTTATTTAACGACTTTGCCTTTTTGAATTTGCTGTTCAGACACATGCGTAGGAGGACTCTTGTAATAGAATCTCTTACAGTTTAGCGTTACATAAGTCATTCAGAATGAAGAGCACTTCACTGGCTATTCCCAGAAAATTCGAGATATACCTAATTAAATTTGCCACGCAAATATCTTAAACAATAGTGGATTTTAATCAAAATTGTTGGAGCCATTTTTGAGAAAAGGGATAGTTTTGGGGTAGAGGAATTTTCTTGAAAATCTTATCACATTTTGGAGGATACTAAGTTTGAACTAGTTATTACTTTCTCTACTACGTATAGTAAGTAGGGGAAGTATTGTATTCCACCTAAAAATTCCATACCGAGATTTCACCGGAAATACATGTTTTGAGAACCCCTGAATCCAAAAAAAAGCATTTTTGGAAACATGTCAGTGTGTGTGTCTGTGAACAGCATAACTCAGAAACGAACAGTCGGATAAACACCAAACTCGGTATTTAGGTTCCGAATGTTCCAAGAATGCGACACAAAGGTTTTCAAGAAAATCTCCCCACCTCAGAGTACCCTCTACATGGAAGATTTTTCGAACATTTTAATTTTCTCAAAAATGGCTTTAACGATTTTGATTAGAATATCATATGTTTAAGATATTTTTATGACAAATAATATGTATATCTTGAATTTCCTGGGAATGTCTCCAAAAGTATTCTTTATTGTGAACGACTTTTGCATAACTGGTAAACCATAAGAGATAGACAAAATTTTACTTCACCAAAATTGTAGATAGCGTTAAAATACACAATTTATGTCATACACATTTGTTTTGTTGAGTGAACCATTTTCGAGATATTGCTTGTTATTCCCTTAAATTTTTCAATACTTATTTTCTCAAATGGGAATTCGTTATTCATTTTTTTGTCTTGGATATTGGAGTGGTAAATTTTAATGTTTGTGTATTTAACATTATTGTAGCCCCATGTTGTGGTGCCAATTTGCAGTGGTATACTTGTAATATTATTTAATTTATTGTGCCCCACGTTTTGGAAGCCAATTTGCGATGGTAAATTTATAATGTTTGTGTATTTGTGTTTACTTCACGTGGTGAAGCAATTTTGTGACGTGATTCTTTATAATGTTTGTCAGCTCCATCTGGTGTTAGCAATTTGCGGCAGTATTAGTGTTTGTTTGAAAGAATGCTACTGTTATTTTATTTTATTTTTTTGTTCACTGTCCTCCGGCTAGCTATGATCTTTTTGGTTGAGCACATCTCTTTATACAGGTTGTGTAAACGGAAAGGAGTCTTTTATCCAAAGATAACACTGATGAAAGAATTTGCTTTACACTTTTTATTGTCGAACACATTCACTATCACAATTTACACATTGATCTTGACACTCGCCAAACTGAAACTGTTATAATAACTTATTTACTGATCATTCTTAATTCACGTACTTCAGCTTTTTGTATAATTAACTTTACAACACCTTAGATTTTTCATAACTCTGCTACGCGTAACTTGTGAATCGATAGCCAACGTGTACTCTGCTGAACTGACGGACTGAAGGCGACGTGTATCATACAAATATTTTCGACGAACTGACGTGAAGACGACGTGTAGTGTACAAAGATTTTTGATGAACTGACGGGGTCTATCTCTAACCTAGCCCTTTTTATACTCCTACACCCCGATATGCCTAAAGATTATAACTGAGCTGCTATTGGTTAGTAAAACGCGCCAACATTAGCGTCTATTTTTATATCCAATGAAAATTATGAATACATATGCTCTAGGTATAATGTTCCAGCAAATTCTACAGAAAAACGCGCCAACATTACGTAACTTCCTCGTCTCTAATAATGATAAACAGCTCACCCCCTCGCTGCATTATTGCACGCTATTATTGTCAGTTTCAGTAAGGCCGTATAAACTTACTTCTCAACAATAATTACAATCAACAAACATCTTAAATCAATGACATAAAAATGCATATTCATACTGTAATCATTCTTTACATTTAAGTAATTACTGCATCAATATGCAAAGAGTTATAATCTGTGGCAGAGGGAATGGTGATGCACCTAGCAACCAGCTATTAAGAGATATGTACGTGCTTAAAGGCTACTGTTTTTCTATATTGCCCTTACATCTACAAGAAAATTAGCAATAAGATAGAGTCTGCAAACGTTTATCTCGATTAACATGAAGTAGATGGAGAATAAGCGTTTGTAAAAATAGTTTGTACAAGAGTAGAGAAAGTCATGTGAGTGTAACACATCAAATTTTTTACATTGCATTGAAGCACACCTATTGTACAAGGTTAACCAAACCTGCATGTTGATTCATACCCAAAGAAAATGCTGTTATTTCAGGCCAAACACATTATCGCACATATACGTTATTACACAGAAGCAGTGGTAGCTTTGTTGACATTGTCCTTGAACCACAAACACACATTGTTGTAAATTAGGTGCAATATCAGCAGCATACCTTATTACACAGAAGCAGTGGCAGCATTGTTCTCATTGTCCTTGAGCCACGTACACACATTGTTGTAAATTAGGTGAAATATCAGCAGCATACCGTATAACACAAAAACAGTGGCATCATTGTTGTCAGTATCCATGAGTCACAAAACACACATTATTGTATTAATGTACTGCAATGACGTGGCAATAGGAAAACTGGAGAAGACGTGTAAGTTAGGTGAAATACTAGTAGCATACGTTATTACACAGAAGCGGTGGCAGCATTGTTGTTCACTGTTCTTGAGTCACAAAACACACATTGTTGTATTAATGTACTGCAATGACGTGGCAATAGGAAAACTGGAGCAGACGTGTAAGTTAGGTGAATTACCAGCAGCATACGTTATTAGACAGAAGCGGTGGCAGCATTGTTCTCATTGTCCTTGAGCCACGTACACACATTGTTGTATTAATGTACTGCAATGAGATGGGAATCGGAAATCTGATGTCATTAAAAGAAATAGAATTTGAAGTATGCGCCTTTGATTAAATTTGACATTGTTGAGTTACACCGGGTAATGCTGCGCTATCACATCCAATATTACGCCAAACATGTCTTGTCCCCGAAAACGATTCCGGAAGATGAATTCGTGGAGATAGGACGTGAAGAGGGCGTCACTGGTACCAAATTGCCTCCGAAGTTTCCTCTTCACCCTCATCCACATGTTTTCGACATTCTGCGTGTGGATAGTGTCGTCCTCGGGGTCTACAAAGTTCTGCTCATGGACAATTACGTCGTGTATATATACGCCGTCTAGCAGATTTCCGATGTTGGCGTAAGAAGCCCATCCATCGGAGATGATGCGCCTTCCAGGTAAAATATACTGCATGATAAGGGCTTCCAGGGTTTGAATAATGGGTAGAGAAAGTTATGTGAATCCAACATCAGGTTTTGAATTAAGCACAACCTTAAGAGCCGAATCTTTGCAGGGTTGCAGTACTTTAGGGACAAACATTTTAAGTGTAACATCTTGTATGAACGTTTCCATTTTTCATAACACTTGTACGTGACTTTTAAGTACCGCAAAGCTCAGACCCTCCCTACCTGCCTGGGACTTTGCAAGGGGTAGTGTTTGAACATTCCGAAAGCAATTCATGTTTATGATGGGCAGTAAATGACTCTCAACCAGGAATACAATACAGCAGCACCACATGTTAAAAGTGGATGGGGGAACATCTGTTCAGCAGAAGGTACAGCCTTGGCTAACAAGAAACTCCAGACCGCACTGCTAACAGTACTCAAGCAATTCGAATTCCAAGAAAAATTCCGCATTCTAGATGAAATAAAGTGAGTAGCATATGCCGCGATTTAAGGAATATAATTGACGAATGCTTTGTGGTAAAGTATTTCTTTTCCTCCCTGTCGGCCTGCGTTTTATTCCAGTAGCAAGAGCTATTCGGAAAGGCTTTCCCCAGTTTTCGTTTATCCCGTAGAGACAATTTCCAAGAAAGTTTTAAGAAGAAGAATACCGTGCTCATCTATGCCATAATTATCTTTTCCATTCCTTCCATTACTAAGAACAATCAGGCAGAAAGGAAGTTGAAGAATACTCCATAAAATTCTATATTTGCAAAACTTACTTTTAGTCATTGATTTACTTTACACTAAAAACAAAGAAAAAAACGGGGATTCGAGGAGGAAAGTGCAAGAAAGGATTAAACAATCCTTAGATAATTTATAGCTTAAAACGCTGACAGGAATTTACACTGTGTAGTTCAAAATCACAATTTTATGTTTAAGGATTAGAACTCAATAGGAACCTTCACAGTTAGACGAAGTCCTCTACTGATTAAAAATCAATATTCTTACTGGACAAAAAAAATACTCATATCGTAGAAAATGTAATGTGAATAGAAGCCTAATTTTGCGTGAATGCTATATGGTATTCACGTTAAATTTCCTACGAAAAATATATTTTACCACTATTAATTACATATTTCATTACAATGAACTTGGTTACATCCACCATACGGAAAACTAAAAACGCCACATGTAGCATTTGTGTATATATCTGTCTGTCTGTGTGTGTTTTAATGAGAGGTAGTGTCTGAGTGCGTGTATGTGTGTGTGTTTTAATAAGTTGTAATGCCTGAGTGTGTGTGTGTGTGTGTTTAATAAGTTGAAATGTCTGAGTGTGTGTGTGTGTTTTTTAATAAGTTGTAATGCCTGAGTGTGTGTTTTAATGAGTTGTAGTGCCAGAGGCTGTGTGTTTTAATGAGTTGTAGTGCCTGAGTGTGTGTTTTTTTTAATGAGTTGTGGAGCATGAGTGTGTGATTTTGTGTGTATGTGAGCATTGGAGTGTGCAGGACAGAGGACCAGGCACCAATACAACCGGAGAAATAGAATTCTTTAAGTAATGACTAAAATCATCCGCAGGCACACAGAGGCTAAAATACGATTAGGATAAAATGGCACTCTTGGCAGCGGCATGCGCACCTTCATTGGATATATGTAACTTCATTATCGCGTATGCCGAAATTGAATTAAAGTTTTTTTATTTATGGACGCTCTATAACCACTATGGTTCTTAGCGTCCTATTCTATATTGGGCATGAAAGGCCCGAAAGTTTGCTCAGAGGCCTCTTTATCAGGCTTGAGGTTCTTTTACTTGCCGTAAATCTACGACACGGGACCACCGGCTTTACTTCCCTTTCGAAGGAAGCCGTGCTAAAGATTTTTACGCCCGAAAAAATCCATCGCCCTCCGCCGGGTTGTAACGACGCCTCGACAGGAATTCAAGGTGCGGTGCTTCTCAACACGGATGGGATAACCGTGGAGAAGCGTCGCGCGCAACAAAGTCTTACTTTGTTGATCGGACTTACTCTGAACCAACAAGGAACCGAAGTGAAGGCGAAGGAATGAACCGGACCAGCAATACAGTCAATGCCCTTCTGTATTATAAAAGGGTTCACCTTCTCAAACGTTTGTCCTTTCTCTGTTTGCGTAATGACTAAGTAACAACCAGATGACGGTGGTGTTACTTCTGTTACCAAAACTTTTCGGCGTGTTATTAATAATGGAGAAAGAGGGCTCCATAGCGAAATAAATTCTCCACCACTGCAATCGTCTCCGACTTCAGGCTCTGTCTTCCCAGGCGTTACCCCGGCTTGGGTGAGTGGCCTATCCATACCGGTCTCACCCCAGGGTCACACCTCCCAGAACATAGACAGAGGGACCCAATGGCCGTGGGAAGTCAGCAGCTCATGTAGTGCCCCCCCTGCGGGACTGTAGTTGAACAGCAGATACGAACACACCCTACATGACGACCCCGGGTAGTGGGGCTGACGCCATTATCCACTCACCCAGCTGCGCACCCACTACGCGGGTATCCGTCAAGCCGTGTCCACGGAGGATTAAAAGAAAATTGGAAAATAAACCAAAAGTGTGTGGGCGTTTCACACGCAAGGTAGGCCGGCGAGGGAGAAAAAGAGATATGTGAATGGTCGTGGTGCGAATTGTTTGTAAATAGATTAGAGAAAAAAGAAGCGTGGCGAGGGGGGTATGGAACGAAATGAAAATAACGCACGAGAGCGCATCTTGTGTCTCCCGGTCAAGAGGACGAACCCACCTCGACCGGATAAGGGTGGAGGGATGACGACGGTGATGAGTGGCTCGGGACCCCGGGTGTGCCAAACCCGTACTCACATAAAGTGAGCCCCTGGGGGGTTGGAAGCTGCGTTGAAACAGTGGGACAGCAACCACGGAAATAGAAAAGATCCCTGTTGGTGAGACAGGTGTTAATAAAACCATAGAACCTGAACCCAGTATAAGAAATAATTGTAGAAAAGGAAGCGTAAAATAGATGAAGATAACGTGGCTAGTCCAGATGAGGGTGAGGACTGGCTCGGGCACTCTGCGTACGTCAAAGCCATACTCACATAGTGAGCCCCTGGGGGGGGGGGGTGAACGGTGAGTGTGTTTTGCTGGTGAGTTGTAGTGTTTGATTGCGAGTGTGTGGGCTTTGGAGTTTGAGTGTGTTTTTGCTGGTGAGTTGCAGTTTGTGACTGGGGTGTGTGAGCTTTGGAGTGTGAGTGTGTTTCTCTAGTGAGTTGTAGCCAGTTATTGCGGGTGTGTGAACTTCGGAGTGTGAGTGTGTTTGTGCTAATGAGTTGTAGTGTGTTACTGCGTGTGTGTGTGTGTGTGTGTGTGTGAGCTTTGAAAAATGAGTGTGTTTTTGCTAGTGAGTTGTAGTGTGTGACTGTGTGGGTGTGAGCTTTGGTGTTGAGTGTGTTTGTGCTGTGCATTGTAGTGTTTGATTGCGAGTGTGTTCGCTTTGGAGTGTGAGTGTGTGTTTGCTTGTGATTTGTAGTGTTTGAAGGCGAGTGTGTGAGCTACGGAGTGTTAGTGTGGTTGTGCTGGTGAGTTCAAATAAAGCATGCATTTTGAATTTTCAGGAAATAGCCTGTGAACTCCCGTTCATTCTGATTGAATTTTGTGTATTGCGCTAAGTATCTAGGAAACTATGAAATGCTCTAAAATGCAGTTTGAGGCAAACCAATATTTTCTTGTGTTAGCATTTGGGATAATATTCCAGGAAATGTCATTGCACCTTTGCACTTAAAAGTGTATTATAAATGTATGAAAGTTTGCATAATCTTATAACAGCCTTAGGGGTGTTTTAAGTCTGAAAAATCATTTTATATTACAGCTGCTTTACCCGAAAATTCATTCATTTCATATTTCTTGCTTTGCACAGACTGAAAAAAAGGAATTGCTGAAAAGCATACCTTTAGTAGCACAAAACACTTTAATAATGACATTCTTTGCAGCTTGGTAGCACAGAAAGTTTCAACTCAACTCCTTTTATAAAAAACAATAATAAAATTACAATTGATTCATTCACGTGACATTCTCTATCCTCTATCGTTTATTAGTAGATAGCTACATAAATTATTATTCTTAATCAACCTTTTTTTCTGTCTGCTACATTTTAATATAAAAAAAGACTTTGCAGAAATATCTACATTACACATTTCGTTATCGATACAAAGAGAACAGCGATAGTCAAATGTTTAACAACTGGACGCTATATGCTGGCCTTAAAATTCCATTTTGTTTCTATGACATCACGAGAAACAACTGAGTGTTGAAAGGACTTTAAGATAATGACCAAAAAATGAACAATTGAAACCTTCAAAAAATGAGCAATTCGCACATTTAATAACGGATATCTCAGAAAAGGGCTTATGCCACAATAAAGCTTATTTTAAATATATTGTAGCTTTAAGGAGATTTACATTTTTGGTGTAGCACGACTTCCTCTATCACTTAAGGATTACCAGTTATACAAGGTTATAAAAAATTCCTTCCGAAGGAAGGACTTCATAGGCTCTTTCCCGAAAATCCGAGATATACATTTCATTTGCCATGTAAATATTTTTATGAATGGTATTTTAATCAAAATCGTTTCAGCCATGTTTAGAACATCAAAAATTCCCAAAAATATTCCATGTCAACGGAGTTTAGGTATTTATCCGACTTTTCGTTTTTATTTATGACACACGCGACGTTTCCACAAATGCTTTACTTGGATGCCGATGATAATAATACATAATAGTAATAATAATCATTCTCATAATAATATAATACATCAACAATGATAAATAACAACACGCGGGACGTATAAGTATACAACTACAATGGCTCGCTGTACATTGCGTGCATGGGTTGGCTACATGTTATGCCTACAGCGTGTTTTCGATTCTCACCGTTGGCAACAACCACCTAAGCCACGCCCAGGCCGCTCGCTAGCAGACGACAGCCGCTATAACACATCATTACCCAAAATATCATGTAAAGGAGCCTTATCATAATCCAATTAATAATAAAAATTGCCTGAACTGGGTGGCTAGAACATGTTTTTTGGATTATATAAAAATTAATATAACTACAGCAACAAATGAAATTATTTATTGTGCAATTTGATGTAATCTGAAATTAATTTGTTTTAAAAATCACAATAATAATAATAATAATAATAATATTATTATTATTATTATTATTATTATTAATGCTTCCCTATATATAATATTCCTAAATTTAGTACAGATATAGCTTTGTCATTGATATCTTGTTTTAACCTAAGTAAACAACTATAACGGGTATTATTCTGCTTTAAGAATATATTCTAACAACGTATTTTATTTTCAGTATGGTTGAAAGGGGTCCAGGATTAGATAATGAGCTGCACTGGGGTGAACAAAAAGAAATTTTTGAAGCTTTTCTGGAGTATTTCCCACTGGAATTTCGGAAGCTGGTGAGCCATCAAGCATACCTGAAATCAGTTCAAGACACAGGAAGCAGCCTGAAGACAACTGAAATTGAAATATTGTATTATGTGGGTATTGAAATTATTATGGGAACACTTAAATTAGCTCAAGCTAAGTTATATTGGAGTAGGTTGTTCAATTTTCCTCTGATCTGTGATACTATGCCAAGAGACAGATATTTTAAATTTATAAATAACTTGCACTTTGCTAATAACCTTGGTGATCACCCTAATGATGATAAGCTATGGAATATTAGACCTCTTGTGGATGCAGTGAGGAAAACTGTATAACCTTACCTAGGAATGCTCATTTATCAATAGATGAGCAGAAGATCCCTTTTGCAGGCAGGTGTGGTTTTAGGCAGTATGTTCCTTCAAAACCTAATCCATGAGGTTTAAAAAACTTTGTACTGGCAGCTAGTGATGGCTTGATGCTGGACTTTTGTTTGTATGTGGGTATGGGCACTGTTTCTTTTTTTTTTTCTTTTTTTTGAGTTTTATTTATGGACGCTCTTTAACTACTATGGTTCTTAGCGTCCCATTCTATATTGGGCGTGAAACACCTGTAATTTTGCTCAGAGGCCTCTTTATCAGGCTTGAGGTTCTTTTACGTGCCGTAAATCTACGACACGGGACCACCGGCTTTACTTCCCTTGCGAAGGAAGCCGTGCTAACGATCTTTTACGCCCGAAAAAATCCATCGCCCTCCGCCGGGTTTGAACCCGCGACCTTGGGAACTAGAGGCTAGCACGGTACCACCAGTCCACGGAGGACGACGGCACTGTTTCAGAGGATGATTTGAAAGCGCTTGGGTTGGGAGCTTCTATTGTCAAATTGTTATCTGTTACTATTCCTAGGAATGGAAACTATGTTGTCTATACTGACAGATTTTTTACCAGTGTAAAATGTGCTGAAATGTTACTGGAAAATAGGATACTTCAAACAGGTACAGCGTTGAAAAACAGAATAGGTTCAGCCGTTTCCAAATTATCTGATGACAAATGTCTCAATAGGAGTGAATGGCATGAAATTATAAGCGAAGTTGATAATTTATGCCTTTTAAAGTGGAAAGACAATAAATGTGTAACATTACTGCCATCTTGCATTGGTAGTGAACCTGTTGGGTCATGTAAACGTTGGTCAAAGGAGGAAGGGAAAAAGGTAGATGTACAATGTCCAGTCTTACAATAAAATGATGGGGGGGGGGGGGTAATTGACCTATACGACAGACTTCTTGCTTACTACAAGAGTTCTGTACACACTAAAAATGACCAGTGAGGGCATTTAACCACTTTGTTGATGTAGTTATTATCAACTACTGGCTAATGTACAGAAGATGCTGCAAAGCTGAGGAGGTAAAAAAGAAAGACCAACTGCCATTGATTTCTTACAGGCTTCACTTGGCTACAACACTTGTTAAATGTGCTGGTTCAACCCGAGGTGTTAAGCGTACCCTTAGCCCAAGAATAAATTCAGCAATTGAAGCCGAGAGTTCCTCAGACGAGGAAACTTCTTTAAAAAATCTGATGTGTTACACTCACATGACTTTCTCTACTCTTGTAAAATCTAATTTTACAAACGCCTATTCTCCATATGCTTCATGTTTATCGAGATGTCAATCTTACTGGTAATTTTCTTGTAGATGCAAGGAAAATATGGTAGCTTTTAAGCGATAGTCAAATATTTTAACGCTGGTTGCTATGTGACGCATTCCATTCTCTTTGCATGTCCAGGACATAAAAAAAATGAATAACGCATTTGAGAAAAAGTATAAGTATTGGAAAATTTAAGGAAATAACAAGCAATATCTCGAAAACGGTTCACTCAACAAAAGAAATGTATATGACATAAGTTGTGTATTTTAACGCGATCTACATTTTTTGTGTAGTAAAATTTTGTCTATCTCTTATGGTTTACCAGTTATGCAAAAGTCGTTCACAATGAAGAATACTTTTGGAGACATTCCCAGAAAATTCGAGATATACATTTCATTTCTCATGACATTATCTTAAACATAAAATATTTTCATCAAAATGTTAGAGCCATTTTTGAGAAAATTAAAATTTTCGAAAAATCTTCCATGTAAAGGGTAGTCTGGGGTGGGGGGATTTTCTTGAAAACCTTTGTGTCGCATCTCTGGAAGATACTGAACCTAAATACCAAGTTTGGTGTTTATCCGACTGTTCGTTTTTGAGTTATGGTGTTCACAGACACACACACACGGACATGTATCCAAAAATGCTTTTTTTGGATTCAGGAGGTCTCAAAACGTGTATTTCCGGTGAAATCTCGGTATCGAATTTTTGGGTGGAATGCTATACTTCCCCTACTTACTATACGTAGTAGAGAAAGTAAAAAGAAGTACAGAAAGGTTGTTAGACAGCCCAACACGGAGATTAGATATGATGAAATTGGTCATTTCCCTGTTTATTGCAATGATTATTGTGCATCCAAATGCAGAAATCCAGGATGTAAATCAAGATCTAGAGTGAAATGTTCTAAGTATGACATGTATTTATGTGTAATGAAAAATAACTGTTTTTTAAAATATCATACAAGATGAACCTTTGGGTACAATGTTTATATATTATCTACTTTGTGTATTAATAATATAATAAACAAATAAATGTGGTCATAGACTTCAAAAAGTTGCATTCATTTGTAATATTTACTTTCTTAATATCAAAATTCCTACCAAATCCTAAGTTAGGAAAATACTATCCTTGATCCCAAGGTGCACATATGTGTACCATCTATTATAAGATACTCTTAATTTCAAAAAAGTTAATTTGATTATTTTTGTATTTAGTCATGCAATAACCTTATTTGATCAAAAGTTTCATGAGTATTTTAAACTCGGGACTCAAGAGGTTACTTTTCAGATATAGTGAGTCATCTAGACAATTATACCATTCATTTTGTTGTTGGCAATTCATAATTTATGGGTGGAGATCACAGCGAAAGTTGGTAAGGTAAGAATCAACCTTTAATACAAATTAAATAAATAGCATTTTGCAGTGCCAATATTCAAACACGTATATGCAGATCATGCGAGTGATACTCATCTATTATTTAAAAATGTAGGATTATTGGTGGACTGTTTGACTTACTGTCAGGGATAGCATGCTAATGATACTGTAATTCCTTTAAGGCAGAACCGAACTGAAATTTCCTAATACAAAAGGAAGAAAGATATTTGATTAGTTCACATATATTTCAGTAATTCACTTGCTTTTGGGCATGGCGTGTGAAAATAGAAATTCTGGCAGCTTTTATGACAATTATTGTCCATGTAATCTGATAGTACAAGTGCTCTTAACCATTTTTGTTTCCAAGAAAAAACCTGAAGTGTTTGAATGAATTTAGCAGCTTCAGTATGTGTTCTGATGCTTTGAAATTCCAAATTTATTGTAATTATTCGTGCCTGTTTTCTACCATTTAAAAGTTTTAGCAATTTTGATGATACAAAATCCCTCCCTTAGAAGATGCATTGTGCAATAGTAATTAAGTTGCAGGATATTATAAGAAATGTATAGGCATTTAAACAATGATGTGTTGGTTTTTGTGCAAAAACCAAAGGTTTTTCATGCAATATTCTTTAAATGTATTGAAGCCTTTTAAGTTAACACATATCATGACAAACATGAAGTTAATCACGACATCTGATGACTCATTTATAGAACACTTACGAAAATAGCTTACTCAGAATAGAGTAAGTCTTAGATGGCAGAGCGGTGCTATGACAAGTCAAAGATTGGTGGTTTAATCCCAGGCATGTCATTCAGTATTTTGTCTGTATATACCCTTCCGCTATTATTCTGTATACACAAACAAGCCATGGATCTCTGAAGAGAAGTTTCGGTGAATCTTTTCAATGAATCGGATCTTTTGAATGATCCTTTTATCTGTTATATATAGATTAAATTGGATTGGATTGCATTCTGTGAGCTCACTAGCAGCCATAAAGGCTTGTGAACATAGAACATGTTAAAGAAATGTACAAAAATTACATATAAACCTAAATATTACACAGAATATAAAACATTTGAAATAAAATAGACGTACTATATGCGTGTCAACGAAATGTACAATATAGTTACATATGTACATAAATATTACATAGAATACAGAACATTTAAAATTAAATAAAGACATACTATATACAAAATGAAAAAATCAGCTGTAATTTTGTACAGAATCGAATACCTCCCTACCGTTATAAGGCTAACATTATATTTATAGACAAGAACATTTATGTTAACTTTCACTAGGCTTGTGCCTTTTGTTCCTCTTATTAATTTGTTCTATTTGATTTATAATGCATAGCATTTACTGTCAGTTCTTAATACACACAAATGTTAATAGCTTCATTAATTCTAGAGCAGGCATCAAATGTAACTGGCAATTTTCATTAATATTTACCAATACTACATAGAGAGCTATGTATGTATTATTATCAGGATAATTTATCATTCAGATAATCTTGTACAGAATAATATGTTTTTGAGTATACGTACTCTTTAACAGCAGTTTTGAAGTCATTGAAATTGTCAACTTTTCCCTTAAGATCATTAGGGAGAGTATTAAGTATTTTTATGGCCTCATAATATACGAATCTTTCTGGAAGCAAGAAAGCTTTGCACTGAGATGATGGATGTTACCCTTTTGTCTAGTGTTTATCTCATGAATTTCCATGTTTGTAATAAATGTGGTTCGATTGCATACATAGAATTTTAAGATTGAAAATATGTACATGCATGGTAGAGTTAATATCTTCAGTCTTCTAAAAAGATGTTTCCAAGAGTGGTCATTTATATAGATCAAAAATAGTAAAGGTCCTAGGACTGAAACTTGGGGTACACCATGTGTTACTGTTTTCCATTTTGATGTATGTTTTCCAAATCCAATATCATTGACTACTTCAACACGTTGTTTCCCTTCATTTGGATATGATATGAACCAACTTAGGGTTTCATTTTTTAGTCCATAGAATTTCAGTTTTGCTATCAGAATATCATGATTAACACAGTCAAATGTCTTTGCTAAGTCACAGAAAATTCCACCTACTTGCACGTTTTTAATGCAGTTAACACTTCACGAGTAAGATTATAAGTTGCATTATTGGTCGACATTCCTTTTCTGAACTCGAACTGATCCCTGACAAGTATGTGGTTATATTCAAAATATTTATACAGTATATTAAACATCACCCTTTCAAGAACTTCTCAAAAAATTGGCAAGAGAAATATTGGTCTATAATTTGAAACATTATTGCGTTCACCTTTTTTTAAAAGTGGTTTAACAATGGAAAATTTCATTCTGTCAGGGAAAATTCCTGACCTTAGTGACTCGTTGCACAAAAACTAAGGGGAGCTGAAATTTGAGATGAGCGTGATTTTAAGATTTTTATTGTTATTTCATCATAACCAGAAGACATTTTTTTGAAGGAGTTAATAATTTTGTTTATTTCAGAAAGCGTTGTCACATTAACTTTAAATTCAGGCACTTCATTAGTGAAATTTGATCTTAGGAATTCCAAAGCTGCCGCTTTACTTCCAAAATTAATATTCAGTTTGTTACACCCAAAAAGAATGTGTTAAAAATGTCTGCAACTTCATGAGGTTTATTAATTTCCTGATTATCAGTGTTAAGTGTTATTAAGTCATTTTGTAATGAGTATTTACCCGCTTCTCTTTTTATTATATTCCAAGTAGTTTTTACTTTATTGTCAGAGAGTTGAATCTGTTTATTATAATGCAATATTCTAGATGACTTTATTACCTTCTTTAGAAGCTTACAATGTTTTTGAAGTATTGTTTTAAATCTATGTTATTACTAATTCTTACTTGCTCATATAGTTCTCTTTTACGTCTGCATGACGTCGTAATTCCTAAAGTGATCCAGGCATTCTCTGTTTTGAAGTTAGATATTTTGTTTAACTTGACTGGGAAGCAAGTGTCAAAGTGGGTTTTGAAACATTGAATAATGCTGTTATATTTATTGTTGGTTCCATTCTTTTGGTAAGTTTGATTCCAAGATTCAAGTTTAAGTTTTTTACTAAACTCACTCAGAGTAGTTTCATTTATTTTCCTAGATTTCTGATAAGTATATTTAGGTTTGGATTTTAAATTTAACTTTTTAATGTGTAGAACTTGTGCATCATGATCCACAGACCATTAGTTTTGAAGAGACATTGCAAAAATTAATGCTATCTGAATTTATAAATATATTATCTAGGTACCTATAGATAAAAAAGAGCTGTTTTGGATTCTTGTTGGACAGTTTACTGTATGTCATATATGTTGTAAGTAAAGGGCTGAGTTGTTCCTTTGCAGACTAGGTTTCAAATAATCAACATTTATATCACCACATATGATTAATTCTCTGTTTGGTTGAATAAAATTTTTGAAAATGCTCAAGTTGCTTTCCGAATATTTCAAAATTACCTAAGGGAGATTGATAAAGAGCTACTATGGTTAAAATCAATTTACTTTCATTTAGCTGAACTGCACAGAGTTCAAGGTTCTGTTCACTACAAAACTTGGTTAAATCCAAAACTTTATAAGTCACATAATTTCTAACATATGTACAAACCCCACCTTTATGTAAGTTTTTTCTTGAAAACTCTGCTGCTAAAGAGTACCCATGCAATAAACTTGGCTGAAATTCCTGTTGTGTCAAGAGGTGTTCAGATAAGCATAAAATGTATGGCAGTGGGTTTTCAGTATTAAGACTAATATTAAGTTCGCTTACTTTGTTCTTAAGCCTCATATGTATTTTGATGAAATACAGACAGCCAGTTTTTATTTTTATCATTATCATCACTGTTGTTGATGTCAGAAGCATTATTTCTATAGTTACTTGTGGATACAGAGGTATTTGGGATACTTATCTCAATTTGCTTTACGTGTCGATAGTTATATTGACTATGGGCATACTTAACCTAAAAAAAATACTCTACTAGCAATTAGTAATAATATAGTAAACATTTTAACACACTTTAAACACTTTTCATACACTACGCATTGCATCCGAGTCATTATTGGAGGTTAAGTTTTTTATATAAGCTTATGATTCTGAATTCACAGAAGGTTAACTTCATGGAAGGTTAGCATTAGGTAGTTTTTATTTATATGAAAAGTGTTTAAAATGTTCATTATAAATAACAGATCGAAAGATCATTAAAAAGATTCGATTCAGTGAAACTTCCATGATAAGATCCATGGATCCTTTGTGTATACTGAATTTTGTCCAAGTAACACAAAGTGGTGGTGATTTTTACAATAAAAGTGTTATTTCCTTCTCATTTAACATCTTATCAACCAAACTCGAGCACAGAATTCCAGTTTGCTCATTTAATTGCTGTTTATTTACACTTCAGGTATTTGTAGTCTGTTTCACTTAATTTGCTGACTATTAATTCACTCACATGAGTATTTGCGCATTAAAACTTGTATGTATGTTTTTGTTAACATAAGCAGGAAATGGCGTAGCCTCTCTTCACCCCAAAGCACTCTCATTACTTAAGTTGCTGCTTGCATAAAAATGCTGCTAGACATTAACAATTACTGACTGGCATGTTAAAATTTCTCTAGGTATAGTAGCAATAGTGGACCTACTTTCTATTCCAAACTAGAATGCCTCTCACTGTAAACAAACTCTTTGTATTATCCGCGCAAAAGTAGTTTGCAATCCCTACCCCTTACAGCTGCTTCTTCCTCGCACACATGCTTGTTGCATATACGTTATCGCTAAACATTGTTTTAGACTATAAAAAGGTGCCCTGGTGAAATTCATAATTCAAAATGCAACCTGAAGTTACAGTTGATTTTACTCTTATAAATATGCGGAAAATGAACATTTTACTTATATTTCGCAATATGCAAAGGTATAGTGCCCTAATCCAAATCCTCCAAAGATAATTCGGCCACCATATTGGAAACAGAACCATCCTCGAAGATAATGACAAGTTTATCCACAACACTTGCACACCAAACAAGTTCTCAAGTTTTGTCGTCCTCTGTGGTGTAGTGGTTACTATCCTAGCCTCTAGTTCCCGAGGTCTGTCGTTCAATCCCGGCGGTGAGCGATTGAGTTTTTTCGGGCGTAAAAACCCTTAGCATGGATTCTTTCAGAAGGGAAATAAAGCCGGTGGACCCATGTCGTAGATTTACGTCACGTAAAGGAACCTCAAGCTTGATAAAGAGGCCTCTGAGCAAACTTACCGGTATTTCACGCCCAATATAGAATGGGACTCCAAGGACCACAGCAGTTAAAGAGCGTCCATAAATAAAACGCAATTTCAATCCATACAGTTGGTAATTAACAAAAGATACTCTTGAGTGTTAGCGCAATAGCAGATAGAATTAAGAAAACCATATTTTGTAATCTCTTAGCAGTTACTATATATCCATTACCTTTAACAATGAGTTCTTATATAAGCACAATAAAACCTGTAGTTTTATACCCTTCCTACTCCAATATTTCAGGATACAATGCATTTATAAAGGAACTATTTACATTGGCGTAAGCGTAGTACTTAGTTTCATGAAAAGCAAAGCATGTGCTTTGGTTTACATAAGAGAGAACTCTGGTTTAGAATTGACAGTTAGTAATATAATCACAAGGTGTTTGTAACCACACATTTTTCCTTAATGCAAGCAGTTTCTGTTTTCCGAAACCTACTGTTAAGATTAGCTTAAACACGTGTTTATATTTACTTCTAGATATACACAATGGAACGTTGGAGTTAAGTTGTTCCTATTTGTGTCCAGTGATGTGCTTCAAGTCAGAGCACAGAGAGTGATAATGACCTTAATGGTGTAGTGAAACTGTTCCTATTGACATTTATTGCACATTTAAAGCGACTTAGTGAATGACAAACAATAGCTGCACTATTGTATATAATGTATGCAGACGTTTCTGTGTAAGAAATGGAATGAGTTTTTCATGTTATGCAAATGCAAATATGTTAAATTGTGTTGCGCTATCTGGAGAGTAGAATTAAACAACAAGTGTTAAACATGTGTTATTATTCCCATTTTCCTGTCAAATTCCGCATCCTACTGTTAGTTGCTTGCAAGTTCAAATAAAACATGGAGGCAGTTTAAGTGCAAAAGATTTTACTATGAAGGATGTAGAAGAAATTATTGCAGGGTACTTGATCCTCTCATTCAGCCTCAAAAATTTAAATGTGAACATTATCATTATGGCATAGAAACATTAAACAACCACTATTAACCCCGATAATATTATATAAGAGCAATGTATGCATTGACTATTGGATACTTTAAATAAAAAGTGTTACACAAGAATAAACAGTTGTGTTTTTCATACTAGCCTAGCTGTAGGTGTTCAGCTGATGATAATTATGTTCTAATGTTGTATTGCTACGTATGACAATGACAAGTTATTTTATGTGAGCTTTAATCCATTCTTTTAAAAAGAAATTTAAATAACTCAAAGTGCAATCACGATTACTGAAGCTCACGTAATTAACTTGGCATGTCGCCATCAGCATACAATATTAAAACATGTTATCAGCTGAGCCAGACAGCTAATCAGGTATGAAAAATACAGCTGTAGTAGCTATGAGTGACGTCAGCATCCGAGAGCGCGATTTTTCGTAGTTTAGTTCCATTTCAGATCACTATACTTACGCTGTGTTCGCCTCGTGTTGCCACCGTTTAACGCTAGGTTGCACTTCTAATACTTTGGTGCTCTGTGAGGAGATGGGACAGGAGCACTTTCCCAATAAAGATGGAAATCACGCACTTACAAAAGTCATCTTTAGTTCTATAACGGTACTAATACGAGAATGAATTTTATTGCACTTACTGCTTAACATATTATAAAGGTCTGAAAATCGACGGGACTTAAGAAGAATAAAGTACTGAACAAATCCAACCATTAATAATGGGTATCTCGCAAATGCCCGATGCTGCAAAAGTGCTAATTGAAATAAATTGTGTATATTTAAAGAAATCTACTTTTTTGTATAGTACGTCTGCGTCTGTCGCTAAACGTTTACCAGTTAAACAAAATTATATGAAATTATTTCTAAATAAAGACGACTTAACAGGCTATTCACAGAAAATTCGAGATCTATATTTTATTCGGCATGAAAAAGCTTTAATATATGCTATTCTAATTAAAATCGTTAGAACCAAGTTTTAGAAAATAAAAAGTTCCATGTAAAGCGTAGTTGGAGTGGGGGATTTCCTTTAAAATCTTCGTGTTGCATTTCTGGAATTTGCTGAACCTAAATATCAAGTTTGACATTTATCTCACTTTTCTTTTTTGAGTTATGCTATTCAAAGACACACTCCTGACATTTTTAAACCTGGTTTTATTCGGGGACCTCAAAACATGTATTTCCATTGACACCTCTATCGAAGTTTTGGGTGGAATGCAATATATTCTGTACCTACTGTGTACATGATAGATAAAGTAAAAAGTCGAGAATTGGTGGTGACATTCGTTGAACGCCATGTTATTCTTCACTGCTTACATAATCTGGTATTTCCCGCAAATCTAAAACAATATGCTCTTTGACTTTTCACCTCAATTTAGCTAGTTTTTCATTGCCTCGCGATATTCCGTTAGCCACAATTTTTTTATCACATTGGCACCAGCCACAGCGGTGAAGGTTGGATTGGGCAACTGGAAACACAGGCCTCTAACTCCCCACATGAACACGGTATGTCACTAGTTGTACTTTTGCGGGAAAGGCGATATTTCTGATTGACTGTTTCAAGTTTTGGAGTCGTAACGAACTAAATGGCAGGCAAGACGGAAGGGACCAACCTGGATTTTTATAGCTGTAAGTTTTCGTCCGATGCTTTTTCACCAGGAACAAAGCAGAGACGGTAATGATACATTTACGCTATTTTTCATTGAATGTATATTTTTTGTAATATTGGTATTTTCTATTAACTTCAGTGAATTTCGTAGAATGTGGTAGAAAACTGTAATAGGTTAATGTGTGTTACATTTTTATTTAACGAATTCATTTTCAGATACATTGAGCCGTCCAGAAGAGTGGGATATGCCTACGATTTACATTCTTTCCAGCGTTGTGGTTCGAGTCGCGAATGGTTACTTAATATCTGAAGGTATGTTATAAAGTTTCAGCAACATAAAACGATAGTGCTGGATGAAAGGTTAAGTTTTTATGAGTTTCTTAGTGTTGTTGAATTTTATATTGTCCTGATTTACTTTTCAGACATAGTCAGTCTTCCAGGCAGTTGAATATACGATTAATTTTCTTGTTTGTACTTCATAATTGATGGGTTGAAATCCCAGCCAAAGTGGGTAAGGTAAAAATCAACCTTTGATGCAAATTAAATAGCATGTTACAGTACCAATATTCAAACTCGCAGACGCAGATCAAGCGAGTGATACTCATGTATAATTTAAAAATGTAGGGTTATTGGTCGACTGGCACACTAACTGTCAAGGATAGCATGCCAATGATACTATAATTCTTTTAAGGCAGTGCCCAACTTAAGTTTTCTAATACCAAAGGAAGAAAGATATTTGATATCATTCACACATGATTCAGTAATTCACTTGCTTTTGGGCATTTTAATCTAACTGCCACTATAATATCCTTTTTTAAACTGGGCATGGTGTATAAAAATAGGAATTCTGGTAGCTATTTTTAACAATTAATGTCCTTGTAATCTGTTAGTACAAGTGCTCAAAAGCATTTGTTTCCAAGAAATACCTTAAGTGTTAGTTTCGAGTGAAATTAGCAGCTTCAGGTTTGTGTTCTGGGGTTTTAAATTCCAATGGTTTCAATCTATCGTGTCTGTTTTCAACCATTTAAACTTTGTAGCAGTTTTGATGATACAAAATCCTTCCCTTAGAAGATACATCATGCAATTTTAATTAAGTTGCAGGAAATTATAAGAAATGTATAGGCATTTAAGTAATGTGTTGTTTTTGTTCAAAAAACAAAGGTTTTGAAGTAACGGCTTTTAATATTTTTTAAATGTATTGAAGTCTTTTAAGTTAGCACATATGATAAACATGATGTTAATCACGACATATGATGATTCATTTGATTGCTTGCTTATGAAAATAACTTACTGTGAGTAGAGAAAGTCTTAGATGGCAGAGCAATGGTATGGCAAGTCAGAGATTGGTGGTTTGAATCACAGGCATGGCATTGAATTTTTTTCTTATTGTATATACTCTTCCGCTATTCTGTATACGCCAACAATCCATGGATCTTTTCAGTGAAGATTCCATGAATCTTCTCAATTAATTGGATCTTTTGAATGACCCTTTGATCTGTTATTTATAGTGAACAATTTAAAACAATTTAAGCATTTTAAACGCTTTTCATATACAACGCATTGTATCCGGGGTACTATGGGATGTTAGGTTTTTTTGTATAAGCTTAGGTTTCTAAATTTACGGAAGATTAGTTTATATATGTATATAAGCTTAATTTTCGGAATTCACGGAAGGTTAGCAATAGTTGTTTTTTATGGAAAGTGTTAATCGAAAGATAATTCAAAAGATCCGATTCTTTAAACCTTCAATAAAAAGATTCATGGATCCTTTGCGTATGCTGAATTTTGTCCAAGTAACGCAAAGTGTTACAATAAGTGTTATTTCCTTCTCATTTAACACCTTATCAACCAAACACGAGTACAGAATTCCAATTTTTTCATGTAATTCCTGTTTCTTTACACTAAGCTATTTGTAGTGTGTTTCACTTCATTAGCTGACTAGTAAATTCACTCATAATAATATTTGCACATTAAAACTTGTATGTGTTTTTTTAAATGTAAGCAGGAAATAGCCTAGCCTCTCTTCACCCCAAAGCACTCTCATTACTTAAGCTGCTGGTTGCATAAAATGCTGTTAGACAATAGTCATTACTAGCTGATATGTTAAAATTCCTCTAGCTATAGTAGCAATAGTGGACCTACTTTCCATTCCAAACTAGAGTGCCTCTCACTATAAACAAACTCTTTGTATTATCCGCTGCGAAAATAGTTTTCAATCCCTGCCTCTTACGCCCGCTTGCTGCATATCAATTACAGCTGAATATTATTTAAGCGTATAAAAAGGTGTCCTGCATGAAAATCATAATTTAAAATGCAATCTGAAGTAATAATTGATTTTATAAGCATGTGGAAAATGAACATTTTACTTATATTAATTGAAATCCTCAGGCAAAGGTGCAGTACCCTAATCTAAATCCTCCAAAGATAACTCAACTGCCATATTGGAATCAGCACTAACCTCGAAGTTAATGACAAGCTTATCCACAACACTTGTACACAAAACAAGTTCCCACATGCTAGTCTCCTGTTATGTCTGTTTATATTCTCTGCGTGCTTTGGTTACATTTTTTGCTGAAACGCCTGTAAACTCGGATATTAGTGCCGTAATACCTACTTTTGCAAGTGTCAGGTGTTTTTGTTATAGTGAGTTGAACACATTAAGTATTATTTCTTTTTTGCCACTTTTTAACGGTTTCCTACTTTTGTGTTTGAACAACTTATTCGCACTACACGCTTCTTCCTCTGTCATGGCAACTCAAACCCTAACTGATAAAATCACAAGAGCTGAGCATATGAGTGCTAGCGTGTTATGAATGACCGTTCGCTTATCATATTTCCTGTGTTACGCAAAGAGTATTTGGTACTCGCCACCCCTGTGAATTCATTGCTGCATTTCTCATATAGGCAAGAGAATACAGTTGGTAATTAACAAAAAGGTACTCTTGAGTGTTAGCGCTATAGCAGGTAGAATTAAGAAAACCATATTTTTTAATCTCTTAACAGTTACTATATATCCATTACCTTTAACAATGAGTTCTTACGTTAAGCACAATAAAACATGTAGTTCTATACCTTTCCTACTCCAATATTTCATGATACAATACATTAAGAAACTATTTACATTGGCCTAAGCGTAGTGCTTACTTTCATGACAAGCAGAAGCATATGCTTTGATTTACATTAAGAGAACTCTGGTTTAGAATGGATAGTATGCAATATTATCACAAGGTGTTTGTAACCACAAATGTTTCCTTAATACAAGCAATTTGTCTTTTCAGAAACCTGCTTTTAAGGGTAGTTTAAACATGTGTTTCTATTTACTTCTAGGATATACAAAATGGAAAGTTGGAGTTGTGCCTATTTGTGTCCAGTAATGGTGCTTCAAGTCAGAGCACAGAGAGTGACAATGACATTAATAGTGTTAAATGATGTGGTGAAACTGTTGCTAATGACATTTATTGCACTGCTAATAGCAATTTAGTGAATAACAAACAATAGCTACACTATGCATATAATGAATGCGGATGTTTCTTTGTAGGAAATGGAATTAAGTTATTCATGTTACGCAAATGTGTCAAATTGCGTTACGCTATCTAGAGAGTAGAATAAAATAACAAGTGTCAAACATGTGTTATTATTCCCATTTTCCTGTCAAATTCCACATCCTACTGTTAGTTGGTTGCAAGTTCAAACAAAACATGGAGGCAGTTTAAGTGCAAAAGATTTCACCATGAAGCATGCAGAAGACATTATTGCAAGGTACTTGATCATTCAGTCTCAAAAATTTAAATGTGACCATTATGTATTATGGCATAGAAACATTAAGCAACCACTATTAACCCCAATAATATTATATAAAAGCCATGAATGCACTGACTATTGGATAATTTGAATTTAAAAGGTTACACATGAATAAACAGTTGTGTTTTACATACTAGCCTCGCTGTCAGGTGTTCAGCTGATCGTAATTATGTTCTAATGTTGTATTGCTACAGATGACAATGACAAGTTATTTTATGTAAGCCTTAATCGATTCCTTTAAAAAGAAATTTGAATAACTCAAAGTGCAATCTCCATTACTGAAGCTCACGTAATTAACTCTGTACGTCTTCAGTAGTGATACAGTATTAGATTAGAGCATATGATCAGCTGAGCTAGGTAGGTATGAAAAATACAGCTGCAGTAGCTACGAGTGACGTCACCATCCGAGAGCGCGATTTTTCATAGTTCCATCCCAGATCACTACTCACGCTGCGATCGCCTTTTTGTTTCCATCGTTTAACACTAGGGTTGCACTTCTAATACTTTGGTGTTCTGTGCCTCGCACTGACTCCACTCTTCGCACTCGACTCGTTTTCAACTCACGACTGCGTGTCTACCCGCGAGAGTTCGCTTATATAGGCAGTGAAATCTTCATAGGAGGTACTCGAACATTCTATAACTATTTAGACACACTTTCTGGAGGAGATAAAGCTTCCAGAAGGCTCTAGTTATCTGCCGATAATTTGTCCGGTGTTTAAGCTAGCAAGTGGCTGTTATCTTGTTTACTCCGACCTCTCGGCCCGATAACCTTGGTCTATAGTCGCTGCCTCAAAATATCATTACTTTAGTTTGATGAGACTTTAAGTCCAAAATAGTACCTCTTCTGATCCATTTCTTCTTCTTGTAATGAGTGTTATACATTTTAAACAAATACAGAGCAAAACCAAACAATTAGCATCTCATTATTTTATAAGTAATTGTTCATTTGTAGTTAAATCAATTTTGTATAATACCTACATAAATAAGATTTAAAACTACTGCATTCACATTTGGAAATTGTAGTTGCCGGCCCAGCAGCTTCATTTCAGTTTCTGCTTGGGGGAGAAAGGCAAGATTGTCTGGAGCAGTTGTCCGAATTTTCATGTGAAATTTAAGAACACATTTAGCCTAAGAGAAAAATCATCTTTTGTTTTTTAAATGTGAAATATCTAAAGCATAGTTCTCGTAATTTTTCTTTTGGTAGAGCAATAATAATCAGTAGCCTAATTATTTCTCATAACTTGGGGGCAATTGCCCCTCTGTACCCTGAAGTGACGCCCCTGTACAGGCCCCATTTGGACCTTTTGCACTGGGGCCTTGAACCTAGCTATGCTACTGGTTAAACTGAGAGATATCCGTGATGACCACGAGTAATTATAGCGTAAAGAACCTTGGTGTAAGGTTTGCAACATACCAACAGTAGCATTACAATCTGAAATTCATTTTGAGATGACATACCCCAATGGTGACTTAGAATGTAATAAGTAGTTTAACCAACTATTAGGTCAATCAATGGTAATTAATTGTTCTCTCACACAAGTCGTGAATTCTGTTTACCGGGAAAAATGCGAGTCAGTTGGAGAATTTAATATCATGAAGGCATGTTACCATGGTAACTTGGTTACAACTGACGAACGGAAACTGAAGATCCATTGTTAAATTCCGACTATAGCAATGAATTTTTCAATCTGATTTTGCCTCTCCAACCTTGTTCTACACACCGCTTGTGTGATCGTCTTGGCCTCCTGGTTACGAATGGCGTACACCTCCAGCCACTTAGTGAAGTAATCCATGACCACAAACAGATACCTGTTACCCCTGTCGGACACAGGGAGCGGTCCAGCTATATCGTTGGCGACACGTTCGAAGGGTGCTCACACGTTGTACTGCTACATGTAACCCCGGCTCATAGTCTATGTGCCACGACTTGCCTTACACATGACATTGGCGGCATCACCTCTCAGCGTCCGCCTGTAATCTCAACCAGTAGTCCTTTGTCAAGCTTTGTCAATCGTTCGTTCGGGTTCAAGATGTCCGCGCTTGTACTTCCTTCAGGACCTCCGGCAACTTATTTCGAGGGAGGATCAATTACTCTCTCCGGGTCTTTCCGTCATTTGACTCCCATACTCTGATGAACAACATACTTTCCTTGGTTTTCAGTGAGTCCCAGTAAGCCTAGGAGGGCTTATACACACTATTCGTGGGTGCGATGTCCTCCCAGCTCGGCTAGTTCCTACCTCCACTTCTCTCAGGAGCGGTCCAAAGTCGGCGTCCGCCAATTGCTCTCTCCTCAGGCCTGCGCTATACCATCCAACTGCAGGCACCGCCTAAATCACATGGATAGCTGCGGCACGCTCCCTCTCCTCCACGCTAGTATAGCGGCCCCTCTTCCGGGCAGGATCTTCTTGACAGGGCATCCGCATTGGTGTGGTCCTTCTCCGATATTCTGATGTGAAGTTGTATTCCTGAAGCCTCTGGACCCAACGGGCTGCCTGGTCCTCCAGGTTCTTGAAGTTCAATAGCCAGGTGAGGGTGGAGTGGTCAGTCTTCAGGTGGAATGGTCGACCGAGTCGGTACTTATGGAATTGTTCTAGCGCCTTCATAACTACCAGGAGCTCCCATTGGGTAACGCAGTAGTTTTTTTCCGCCTTGGAGAGCGTCTTGCTGTAGTACACTCCTGCCCATGCTGGACCTGGGATAGTATACCTCCAATACCTGTTGTCCTCCGTGGAGGGCGATGGAATTTTACGGGTGTAAAAATCTTTAGCATGGCTTCCCTCGGAAGGGAAGTAAAGCCGGATGGTCCCGTGTCGTAATTTACGGCACGTAAAAGCGTATCAAGCCTGATAAAAAGGTCTCTGAGCAAAATTACCAGTATTTAATGCCTAAATAGAATGGGACGCTGATGACCACAGCAGTTGGAGAGCGTCCATAAACAAAACTCATTTTCACTGTCGCTGGCGTTGGTATCCAGATAAAATCGCCACCGGATTGTAGAAAACGCAAAACAGGCTCACTGCAGAGTGCTGACTTAAGCCCCAGGAACGCTTCCTCCGAATCTAGTTCTTACATGTAAGGTCGGTGTTCTTCCGTCAGACGAATGAGGGGCTTCGTGATTTTGGAGAAAGCTCTGAGGAACCGACACACAGTGGATGTTCGCATCAAATTGTTAGTCAACATTATTTACCTTAGATATATGCGCTTAAAATGTATTATTTTTGACATTTAATGTCCTTGTAATCTGTTAGTACAGATGCTCAAAAGCATTTTTATCAGGAATAACTGAAATGTTTGTTTTGAGTAAAATTAGCAGCTTTAGTATGTGTTCTGAGGCTTTGAAATTCCAAAGTGGTTTCAATCTTTCGTGTCTGTTTTCTACCATTTAAACTTTGTAGCAATTTTGATGATACAAAATCCTTCCCTTAAAGATACATTGTGCAGTAGTAATTAAGTTGCAGGATATTATAGGAAATGTATAGACATTTAAATGATCGTGTTGTTTTTGTCAAAAATCAAAGGTTTTGAAGTAATGGGCATTTAATATTTTTAAATGTATTGAAGCCTTTTAAGTTAACACATATGATAAACATGAAGTTAATCATGATATATGATGAATCATTTGTAGAATGCTTATGAAAATAGCTTACTGTGAGTAGAGAAGATCTTAGATGGCAGAGGAGTGGTATGGCAAGTTAAAGATTGCTGGTTTGAATCCCAGGCATGGCATTGAATTTTTTGTCTGATTGTATATACTCATCCACTATTCTGTATATGCAAACAACCCATGGCTCTTTTCAGTGAAGGTTCCATGAATCTTTTCAATGAATTGGATCTTTCGAATGACCCTTTGAGCTGTTATATATAGTGAACATTTTAACACACTAAGTATTTTAAACGCTTTTCATATACAGCGCATTGTATCCGAGGTACTATGGGAGGTTAGGTTTTTTTTTATATAAGATTAGGTTTCTGAAATTATGGAAGGTTAGCATTAAGTTAGTTAGCTAAGTTTTCTGAATTCACAGAAGGTTAGTAATTTTTTTTAATGAAAAGTGTTTAAACTTTCACTATAAATAACAGTTCGAAGGATCCTTCAAAAGATCTGATTCATTGAACCTTCAATGAAAAGATCCATGTATCCTTTGCGTATACTGAATTTTATTTTGTTCAAGTAACACAAAGTGGTGGTGGTTTTACAATAAAAAGTGTTATTTCCTTCTCATTTAGCACTTTATCAACCAAACTTTTTTGCCACTTTTTAACGGTTTCCCAATTTTGTGCTAAAACAGCTTATTCACACTACGCACTTCTTCCTTTGTCATGGCAACTCAAACACTAACTGATAAAATCGAAGATTTGACCTGAGCTGAGCATATGAGTGCTAGCGTATTATGAATGACTGTTTGTTTATCATATTTCCTGTGTTATGCAAAGAGTTTATTTGGTACTCAGATAGCACAGCTGCAAATTCATTGCTGCATTTCTCATATAGGCAAGAGAATAGCAGTCATCCATACAGTTGGTAATTAACAAAAAGATACTCTTTGATTGTTAATGCAATAGCAGGTAGAATTAAGAAAATCATGTTTTGTAATTTCTTAACAGTTATTATATATCCATTACCTTTAACAATGAGTTCTTATGATAACCGCAATAAAATGTGTAGCTCTATGCCTTTCCTACTCCAATATTTTATGATACAATACGTTTAAGAAACTATTTACATTGGCGTATGCGTAGTGCTTAGTTTCATGACAAGAGGAAGCATATGCTTTGATTACATCAGAGAGAACTCTGCTTTACAGCGGATAGTGTGTAATATAATCACACGTTGTTTGTAGCCACATATTTTGCCTTAATGTAAGCAATTTCTCTTCTCAGAAACCTATTTTAAGGGTAGTTTAAACATGCGTGTTCTATTTAATTTTAGGATATGCACAATGAAAAGTTAGAGTTAAGTTGTGGCTATTTGTGTCCAGTGATGGAGCTTCAAGTCAGAGCACAGAGAGTGACAATGACATTAATAGTGTTAAATGGTGTGGTGAAACTTGCTAATGACATTTATTGCACTGCTAATAGCGATTTAGTGAATGACAAACAATAGCTATACTATTGCATATAATGTGTGGAGAGGTTTCTTTGTAGGAAATGGAATTAAGTTATTCATGTCAAATTGTATTGCGCTATCTAGAGTAGAATAAAATAACAAGTGTCAAACATGTGTCATTCTTCCAATTTTCCTGTCAAATTCCACATCCTACTGTTGGTTGGTTGGTTGGTTGGTTGGTTGGTTGGTTGGTTGGTTGGTTGGTTGGTTGGTTGGTTGGTTGGTTGGTTGGTTGGTTGGTTGGTTGGTTGGTTGGTTGGTTGGTTGGTTGGTTGGTTGGTTGGTTGGTTGGTTGGTTGGTTGCAAGTGCAATGAAACCATGGAGGCAGTTTAAGTGCAAAGGTTTTACTATGAAGCATGCAGAAGAAATTATTGCAAGGTGCTTGATCTCATTCACTCTCAAAAATTTAAATGTGACCATTATGTATTATGATATAGAAACATCCATCAACCACTATTAACTCCAATAATATTATATAAAAAGCAATGTATGTGCCGACTATTGGATAATTTAAATAAGTTACACAGGAATAAACAGTTGTGTTTTTCATTCCAGCCTAGCGGTGAGGTGTTCAGCTGATCATAATTGTGTTCTAATATTGTATTGCTACAGATGACAGTGTCAAGTTATTTTATGTGAGCTTTAATCGACTCCTTTAAAAAGAAATGTGAATAACTCAAAGTACAATCACTACTATTGAAGCTTACGTAAATAATTTTGTACGTCGTCAGTAGCGATACAGTATTAGAACATGTGATCAGCTGAGAGACAGCTAGGTAGGTATGAAAAATAAAACTGTGGTAGCTACGAGTGACGTCATCATCCGAGAGCACCATTTTTTATAGTTTAGTTCCATCCCCGATCACTACTCACGCTGCGATCACCTTGGTGTTTCCACCATTTTAACACTAGGGTATAACTTCTTATACTTTGGTGTTCTGTGTTGTTCTTGTTCTGTGGTGTTGACCATAGGGGTGATGGTGGTATTGGCTAAGTGGAAACCGAGGACACTAACTCCCCACATGGACATGGTGTGTGACTAGTTGTACTTTTGCGGGAAAGGCGAATTTTCTGATTGGCTGTTTCAAGTTTCGACGTTCGTAACGAACTAAATGGCAGCCACGAAGAAAGGGACCATCTTGGATTTTTATAGCTGGAAGTTTTCGTCCGAAGTTTTTTCACCAGGAACAAAGCCGAGACGGTAATCATACATTTACGCTATTTCTGATTGAATGTATATTTGTTGTAATATTGGTATTTTCTATTAACTTCAGTGATATTCGTAGAATGAGGTAGAAAACTGATAGGTTACTGTATGTTGCAACATTTTTATATAACGAATTAATTTTCAGATACATTGAGCCGTCCAGACAGAGGGGAGACGCCTACGATTTACATTCCTTCCAGTGTTGTGGTTCGAGTCCGTAATGGTGACATAGAATCTGAAGGTATGTTATTAAGTTTCCACCATGAGAGTGCTGGATGAAAGGTTAAGTTTTTAAGAGCTTCTTAGTGTTGCTGAATTTTATATTGTCCTGATTTACTTTTCAGATATTGTGAGTCATCCAGACAGTGGAATATACGATTAATTTTCGTGTTTGCACTTCATAATTGATGGGTGGAGATCACAGCCAAAAGTAGGTAAGGTAAAATCAACCTTTAATGCAAATTAATTAGCATGTTACTGTGCTAATATTCAAACACATAGATGCAGATCATGCGAGTGATACTCTTGTATAATTAAAAAATGTAGGTTTTGGTGGACTGACACACTAACTGTCAAGGATAGCATGCCAATGATACTATAATTCTTTTAAGGCAGTGCCCAAATGAAATTATCTAATACAGAAGGAAGAAAGATATTTGATATCATTCACATATATTTCAGTAATTCACCCTCTTTTGGGCAGTTTTATCTAACTGCCACTTTGTCCTTTTTTGAACTGGGCGTGGTGTATGAAAATAGAAATTCTGGTAGCTTTTTTGACAATGTCCTTGTAATCTGTTATTACAGATGCTCAAAAGCATTTGTTTCCAAGAATAACTGAAGTGTTCGTTTTGAGTGAAATTAGCAGCTTCAGTATGTCATCTGAGGCTTTGAAATTCCAAAGTGGTTTCAATCTTTCGTGTCTGTTTTCTACCATTTAAACTTTGTAGCAATTTTGATGATACAAAATCCTTCCCTTAAAGATACATTGTGCAGTAGTAATTAAGTTGCAGGATATTATAAGAAATGTATAGGCATTGAAATGATCGTGTTGTTTTTGTGCAAAAATCAAAGGTTTTGAAGTAAGGGGCATTTAATATTTTTTAAATGTATTGAAGCCTTTTTAAGTTAACACATATGATAAACATGAAGTTGATCACGATATATGATGAATCATTTGTAGAATACTTATGAAAATAGCTTACTGTGAGTAGAGAAGATCTTAGATGGCAGAGCAGTGGTATGGCAAGTTAAAGATTGCTGGTTTGAATCCCAGGCATGGCATTGAATTTTTTGTCCGATTGTATATACTCATCCACTATTGTGTATATGCAAACAACCCATGGCTCTTTTCAGTGAAGGTTCCATGAATCTTTTCAATGAATTGGATCTTCTGAATGATCCTTTGATCTGTTATTTATAGTGAACATTTTAACACAGAGTATTTTAAACGCTTTTCATATACAGCACATTACATCCAAGTTACTATGGGAGGTTGGGTTTTTTTATATAAGCTTAGGTTTCTGAATTTATGGAAGGTTAGCATTAGGTTTGTTTATTTATATATATATAAGCTTAGTTTTCTGAATTCACAGAAGATTAGTAATTTTTTTAATGAAAAGTGTTTAAACTTTCACTATAAATAACCGTTCGAAGGATCCTTCAGAAGATCTGATTCATTGAACCTTCAATGAAAAGATCCATGGATCCTTTGCATATACTGAATTTTATTTTGTTCAAGTAACACAAAGTGGTGGTGGTTTTACAATAAAAAGTGTTATTTTCTTCTCATTTAGCACTTTATCAACCAAACGTTTTTGCCACTTTTTAATGGTTTCCCAGTTTTGTGTTAAAACAGCTTATTCACACTACGCACTTCTTCCTTTGTCATGGCAACTCAAACACTAACTGATAAAATCGAAGATTTGACCTGAGCTGAGCATGAGTGCTAGCGTATTATGAATGACTGTTTGTTTATCATATTTCCTGTGTTATGCAAAGAGTTTATTTGGTACTCAGATAGCACAGCTGCAAATTCATTGCTGCATTTCTCATATAGGCAAGAGAATAGCAGTCATCCATACAGTTGGTAATTAACAAAAAGATACTCTTTGATTGTTAATGCAATAGCAGGTAGAATTAAGAAAATCATGTTTTGTAATTTCTTAACAGTTATTATATATACATTACTTTTAACAATGAGTTCTTATGATAACCGCAATAAAATGTGTAGTTCTATACCTTTCCTACTCCAATATTTTATGATACAATACGTTTAAGAAACTATTTTCATTGGCGTATGCGTAGTGCTTAGTTTCATGACAAGAGGAAGCATATGCTTTGTTTACATCAGAGAGAACTCTGCTTTACAGTGGATAGTGTGTAATATAATCACAAGTTGTTTGTAGCCACATATTTTGCCTTAATGTAAGCAATTTCTCTTCTCAGAAACCTATTTTTAAGGGTAGTTTAAACATGTGTGCTGTATTTAATTCTAGGATATACACAATGGAAAGCTGGAGTTAAGTTGTGGCTATTTGTGTCCAGTGATGGTGCTTCAAGTCAGAGTGACAATGACAGTGATAGTGTTAAATGGTGTGGTGAAACTTGCTAATGACATTTATTGCACTGCTAATAGCGATTTAGTAAATGACAAACAATAGCTACACTATTGCATATAATGTGTGCAGAGGTTTCTTTGTAGGAAATGTATTTAAGTTATGTCAAATTGTATTGCGCCATCTAGAGTAGAATAAACTAACAAGTGTCAAACATGTTTTATTCTTCCAATTTTCCTGTCAAATTCCACATCCAACTGTTGGTTGGAAGTTCAAACAAACCATGGAGGCAGTTTAAGTGCAAAAGATTTTACTATGAAGCATGCAGAAGAAATTATTGCAAGGTGCTGGATCTCATTCACTCTCAAAAATTTAAATGTGACCATTATGTATTATGACATAGAAACATTCAGCAACCACTATTAACCCCAATAATATTATATAAAAAGCAATGTATGTGCCGACTATTGGATAATTTAATAAGTTACACAGAAATAAACAGTTGTGTTTTTCATACTAGCCTAGCTGTGAGGTGTTTAACTGATCATAATTGTGTTCTAATATTGTATTGCTACAGATGACAGTGACAAGTTATTTCATGTGAGTTTTAATCGACTCCTTTAACAAGAAATATGAATAACTCCAAGTGCAATCCCGATTATTGAAGCTCGCGTAATTAACTTTGTACGTCGTCAGTAGTGATACAATATTGGAACATATGATCAGCTGAGAGATAGCTAGGCAGGTATGAAAAATACAGCTGTAGTAGCTACGAGTGACATCATCATCCGAGAGCACGATTTTTCATAGTTTAGTTCCATCCCAGATCACTACTCACGCTGCGATCGCCCTCGTGTTTCCAACGTTTAACACGAGAGTTGCACTTCTAATAGTTTGCTGTTCTGTGGTGTTGATTGATCACCCTCAGCAAAAAATGGACATAACCAAGAAACGTGAATTAAAACGGTAAGGAGGAAAATCCTTGTTTTACTAAATACAAAAAATGATGGATATTATTGAAAACAATAAGTTTCAGCAAATGTAACAAAAAAAAAAAAAAAAAAAAAGGGGAGATATATAGGCATCCATCCTTTTTTGGAAACGTTCTTTTTCACGAAACACAGTATCATGGCGTTAATCATTTTAATAAGAATTTAGCTAGCTGGAATATTAACTTTTAACCTTAAAATTACAGAATGAGGTTTTAAATCAAATAGCAAGCATAATTTGCTGTTATTTAAACGTATCTCACCCTGAATCTTAACAAAATAATTAAATATTATATGATAGTAATTATACAGAAATAATTACCTGAGGAAATCTTGCATATCTTATAACTTCCGGGAGTTATAATCCTCCTCTCCTCGCCGGGAAGACATAAGTAAAGCCTGAATTACTTTGAACTTAACCTAAATGGCTTAACTCAACGTGACATAACATGAAGGTCTTACATATTGTAATAAATAGAGCTATTTACCGTTGTCTTAACAAGGTTTAATTTAACGTGAGTAATTTAAGAATTTGGCAGTGTCAAAGTGTTTCTTCCGGTTACATCAAGTTTAATATTGCATGGTAATTGGAACCAATTGGCGTGAAGCAGTAGCATCAAGTAATAAAGGAACAATCAATCAAGATTCTTCCTGTTATGTTAAGTGCATCCTAACTGTACCTTTACTTTAGCAGCATTTCTTAACTTCGCATTACATACCGTCATGTTACATAAAGTGCATCGTAATCCCAGTTTAACAAAGGGAAATCTAGCAATGGTACATGGGGCATTAGGGTAGGGGTTGGGCTATTGGGTCAAGCTGTTATTCTAAGTCCTGGCGCATGCGCACAGGGTAAAACATGCGCGTGACGTCGTCTGGTAAGATGCGTGACGGGGAAAAGCAGGGTGAGCATACGCGCGAAATAAGCATTAAAAGCACTAGAGGAGACCGTGTAACAGTCACACTATATACGCTTTAAACACGTGTTTATTTGTACACCAAATAAAACGCGGCGTGACAGTCACATGAAGTACGTTTTTATAGCCTGTTTATCTGTCCACTTAATACGTGCGTATGTTTTTAATACTATATCTTAATTACATTACCAAAAACAGTAGATAACACCAGAAAATTGCGCGCGAAATGCGAAAATAGAGATTGAAGGACAAAATATTCATGAAATTTCAGCGTAATAGCACTAGATCTTAAATTAGGTCTATCGGAAAAATGATAAGCAACTGACGAATTTAATGCCGTACTTGCATGTTGCCATGGTAGCTCAATGGTTGCAAAACTGGACAAAAACTGGGAGGTTCGTGGTTCAAATCCTGCCGATGGCATTGGATTTTTCAGTTGTCTGATTCTACCTTTTCTATTCTTACTAAAGCTTCTTACTTTCTCTAATGACATTCAGCACAATGAATAGGGTAATGACAAAATACAGAAATAGGGTGGGTCAAGATACGTTTCAAACTTGTGTGAAGGTGTCAGCAGAAGGGAACGAGGAACCTACAGAACCTTTCATTGATGATGTCATCAACAGATTTGCTGTAAAAAAGAAAGGTCTCGACGCAAAAGTTTCCTGTAAATGTAAGTTATTGCATGCAATAATATTATTTTATCGATTCTCATAATCTTATTCATTATGATAATGAATTAACTGAGGTTATTTCTACTCAGTACTTACACATAATTTAATGAAATACAAGTTTTATTAATACCGTTGTTTTTTTTTAATATGGTATAACTAAAATTTGAAGCCTAATAACATTTCCTCCCCTCCCCTCATCAAGCTTCCCGCCAAAAGAAAGTGGTTGTATTCATTACTGAGGTCAATACCCCTAGTTGCTTTGCGGGTAGTACCGTTATAATCCCTCTTTTGTGTCTGTAATGTGCAGAATTTCCCCAAGGACAAGGCGACGAATACCTGCATAGCAGTATATCGCATGCTTACCAGTCGTGAACAAATGTTAAAAACTTACATTTCAAGTACTGTCTTCCACAGCAAAGAAATTTCAGGGAATGAAGGCAGGAGGGAAATTGCTGATTAGACGTGGTCCGAACGCTGCATATTTGCTTATTGTACCCTTATTTATGACACACATGACAGCTCAGTTACAGCTCATTGAATATTTTTACTCCTTGCATAACATGCATTCTCCGTCACATACATTCATTGTCCTTGTCGCATTGTTTCCAGATAAGGATAGCACATTCCTGTCAGGGAGTTTTTCTCCGTTGGCGAACAGTAAACATTTACTTTTTGAGTTCATTAAAAAAAACAAACAAACAAAACTTTTTCATGTTTATTACTGAAGAGAAGGTTTTCGCGCGAAAACGTAAAATTCGCGTTAAATCGCCTACCAATATCATGAAATATTGAAATACTTTTACCGGAGCTATAAAACATTTTTCACGTTAATCTTTTAATAACGAAAAAAGACAGCTCTATCCATGAGCTCTCCAGGTGTAGGGAAGATACACATGTCTATTTACCTGCTCAAATCTTTATGCCACATATCTTTTCCTAATTGACATAAATATGGAAAATATCATCTTCTACATAAACAACTCCATTTGCACATACATCCCATAAACACATGTAGTTCCGCTCCATCCCCGTATAAAATCCATAATAACAACACACAATTCCCTACCACCCCTATAAAATCCACATTTAAAACACACAATTCCCCTCCAACCCATATAAAATCCACATTTAAAACACATAATTCCTCTTCATCACCATATAAAATCCATATTAAATACATAATTTCTCCCCATCACCATATAAAATCCATATTAAACATGTACAATTCCTCTCCATCCCCATATAAAATCTATATTAAACATGCATAATTCCTCTCCATCCCCATATAAATCTATATTAAACATGCATAATTTCTCTCCATCCCCATATAAATCTATATTAAACATGCATAATTCCTCTCCATCCCCATATAAATCTATATTAAACATGCATAATTTCTCTCCATCCCCATATAAATCTATATTAAACATGCATAATTTCTCTCCATCCCCATATAAATCTATATTAAACATGCATAATTCTTCTCCATCCCCATATAAATCTATATTAAACATGCACAATTTCTCTCCATCCCCATATAAATCTATATTAAACATGCATAATTCCTCTCCATCCCCATATAAATCCATATTAAGCACACAATTACTCTCCGTCCCCATATAAATCTATATTAAACATGCATAATTCCTCTCCATCCCCATATAAAATCTATATTAAGCGCGTAATACATCTCCATCCCTATATAAAATCCATATTAAACGCAGTAAATATCCCCCCTCCATTATTTAAATATAAAAAGAAAAACCTTCATTGTAGTTATGTTTCATTGGGCGACAATAAACAAAAAAAGTCGCCTTGAATTTTTATTAAGGTGCTGGGTTTCAACAAATGATGTAAAACGGTAGTGTGCAGAAACTTCAAACATTTTCGTTGGTAAACAGAGCTCACATCTGGAGTTGGGCACTTGGGTCAAGCCAGAGCGCATGCGCTGGGACTTTACATTTGCCAGCAAGGCAGAGCACTGTATTTGCGAGGTTGGGCACCTGGGTCAAGCCAGAGCGCATGCGCTGGGATTTAACATTTGCTAGCAAGGTAGAGCACAGTCGTCGCGGAGTTGGGCACTTGGGTATAAAATATGTTTTAATCATATCAATGGACGACAAATGTAAGGAACTAGTCGTTGGCCAGGTTTCACATAATTACTCACATTGCTCCTGAAAATATTTGGTTCAATTTTAAAAGAGGTTTAATGTAAAAGTTGTATGAATATTCTATGGGAGGGGGGGACGTTTTCTATTCAGCCTATAAGCGGAGGTAGATTTCGATGTTCAGTTTTTACTTTCCTTACCACGTACCTGGTAGGTAGAGAAGGTATTGCATTCCACCCAAAAATTCAATACCGAGATTTCACAGGAAAACATGTTTAGAGAGCCCCTGAATGAAAAAATGGCATGTTTATGAAAAGGTCTGTGCATTCGCGTGCATCTGTGTGTTTTAACGGCATAACTCAAAACCGAAAAGTCAGATAAATACTAAACATATTTAGGCTCAGTAACTTCCAAAGATATGACACAAAGATTTTCAAGAAAATTCCTCCGCCCCAAACTACTGTTTTCATGGAACATTTTCCAATTCTTCATTTTCTAAAAAATGGCTATAACTATTTTGATGATAACGCCATGTATTAAACATATTTACATGACAAATATAACGCATGCCTTGGATTTTCTGGGAGTAGTCGTGAAGTGTACTTCATTTGGAAGGAATTTTGCATAATCTTGTATAACTGGTAAACGTTAGGCGATATACGAAAATGTACCGCACAACAAATGTATATTGCTTTATAACGAATTTATTTCAAATACTTTTTTTTTTGGTGGCATCACCACTTCCGACATATTCGTTATTAATGGTTCGATTTGTTCAGTGCTTTGTTGTTTCTTTTTAAGTCCCATAGATTTTCGATGTTTCTGGCGATTGCATGGAAACAGTATGCAACTTTAAGGCCAGTGTGTGGCGTCCAGTTTTAAAACATTTGACTATCGCTGTTCCCATTATAACTTAATGTGTAATGTAGCTATTTCTACAACAGTTTATTTGGATTTCAGTGTATAGACAGAAAAATAATCTGATGTATTGCACTCACATGACTTTCTCTACTCTTGTACACGCTTTTGTAAAAATGCTTATTCTCCATCTACTTCATGTTAATCTTATTGCTAATTTTCGTGTAGGTGCAGGAGAATATGATAGGGTTTAAGCGATAGTCAAATGTTTTAAGAGCTGGTTGCTATGTTGAGCATTCCATTCTCTTTGCATGTCCAGGACATATAAAAATGAATAACGAATTTCCATTTGAGAAAAAGTATAAGTATTGGAAAATTCAAACAAATAACAAGGAATAGCTCGGTAATGGTTCACTCGACCCCCCCCCCAAAAAAAAAAAAGACAAAGTGTTTATTTGAGAAAATCAAAATGTTCAAAAAATGTTCCATGTAAAGGGTAGTCTGGGGTGGGGAAGGGAATTTCCTTTAAAACCTTCCTGTCGCATCCTTGAAAGATAAGATAGTAAACTCAAGTACCAAGTTCCGTATTTATCGGACTTTTCGTTTTTGAGTTATGCTGTTCGCAGCCTGACAGACACGTTTCAAAAATGCTTTATTTGCATTCAGGGCACCTCAAAACATGCATTTCTCGTGGAATCTCGATATCGAAATTTTGGGTGGAATGCAATACTTCCTCTTCTTCTATACGTAATAGAGAAAGTAAGAAGCTTTAGTTGGAATAGGAAAGTTAGAATCAGACGACTGAAAAATCCAATGCCATCGGTGGGATTTGAACCACGAACCTCCCAGTTTTTGTCCGGTTGTTCTAACCATTGTGCTACCATGGCAACATGCAAGTACGGTATTAAATTTTCTAGTGTTATCTACTGTTTTTGGTACTATTAATAAGATATAGTATTAAAAACGTACGCAAGTCGAGTAACTGACTGGTGCTTAAGTATTAAGTGGAGAGATAAACAGGCTATAAAAACGTACGTCATGTGACTGTTACGCCGTGTTTTAAACATGTCATAAATACGTACAAATAAACACGTGTTTAAAGCGTACATCGTGTGACTGTTACACGGTCTCCTCTAGTGCTTTTAATGCTTATTTCGCGGGTATGGTCACCCTGCTTCTCCCCGTCCTGAATCTTACCAGACAATGTCATGTAGATGTTTTACCCTGTGCGCATGCGCCGGGACTTATAACAACAGCTTGATCCGATAGACCAACACCTACCGGCATTAGTTATAATGCGGCTTATTGATGCCTTACTACGGTGAGTAGTGCTTTGTTGATAACCTTCTCTTGCATTATACGAAAGTGCTATTAGCATTTGCATATCAGTTGAGATACTCAAGCCTCAGTTATTGTATCTGTCATATAGGTTAGGATGAACCAGTTTTATCAGCGTTCTAACTTTTGCTTTACTAATCCTGTATTTGTCTTGAAGTTCAGGTCGTCGTACTTTCCAATTATGACTAATTTTGTTAGATAGTTTTACTCCATCTCATTTCACAAATTGTATGCACAGCAGCCATGCCCATCACTCCAAAGTCATCCATTTTGTAAAGATGATCTGCCTTTAATCTACCCCTCTGAGGTAGACCAAAATTTGGTCCAGACCTCGTTTGCTCCCTGGACCAACAAAGTTCTAGTCTATGAATAAGAAAATAGATGGTCCACTTTAAATCCACCAGAAATATTAAGTTGGTCCAGACCAAAATAGACTATGAATACTGCCCTAGAATGTTAACAATAGGATTTCACTTATAATATTCTGTAAGAGGTACTTTCTTGTCTTATTCTTAAAAGGTGTAAATTTTGCGATTCCTTTAATATTCATTTGGCTAATCTTGTCTTATAGTATGCCCGTTGAAAATGCTGATAAAATCAAAAGGAAAGCGAATAAATTATCTTAGGAGTGAATTTAGAACATGATGTGGTCCCTTCCATATCTGGTGCCCGCTCATTTTAGGTGGTTTAATTATATAGGCAAATCACATCAGGAACACAACAAACTTAGCCATTTTTCCAATAAATCACACACAAAGTGGGTACTGCCAACCTAAATAAAAAGTGAAATGCACTAAATATGCGTTGTGCTGTTGTTTCTGCGAACGTGAATCATTCGAGTTTTAGACGCTACGCCCTGTCGTCGCTTAGGCCGCAACTTGCTATAGTCCTCTCGTTCTGAAAAACATCCTTTGGTACGCTTTGAGGCTGAGGTCCGTCAATCTCTTGGCTACATGTTGAGGCTGAGTATCTTACCGGCTTCAGTGGCATTATTTATATGTTGGCAGCATTACATTAGAGCAAGCGTATGACATAGTGACATCTGTTTAACTTACGACACATTATTTTCATCGCTGTGGGGCACACTGTAAGAGGAGATTATCGAAATCCAGTTTATAAATTATTTTTATATGCACTTTTATAGAACTTTGAAGTAATGCAGCTGAGCTGTTGTACATGATTTGCCAGACTACATCCGTGTAAGTAAAGTGCATAGTAGACAGTTTTTAAAATAGCATTAGGCAACCCAATATATCTCAATCATATAATTACGCCAGTTATCAGGATAATCTTGGCATTAATTTTATCAATGTGATAATTCCAGTTGAGGTTAGAGTCTTATGTAAGGCTAAGAAAGGTAAAACATTGAATATAATCTCATTCTGAAGCACCAAGTGTGAATGTTGGCAAATTCAATATGAGGATTAATTAAAGAACATGTATTTAGTTTTATTAGTGTTAAGAATTAATTTATTAGCTAATATCCATTGGTTTGACAAATTTGGTATTGTCCATATCATTAATAAGTGATGCTTTATTTTTTCCAATGTAAAAATGTGACATATTAGCAGCGAAAAGTGTATATTTTCCTTTCAAGTTAATGTTGATGTCATAAATAAATATTAGAAAGAGAATGGGCCCTAGCACCAATTCTTGAGGGACACCACATTTTATTTTCTGCAAGTCAGATTTAACATTATTTATTGCTACGTGTTGGTCACGATTTTTTAGGTAACTTTGAAACCATTAGTGTGAGATACCCATTATACCCATTCTTTCCATTTTATACAATGAGAGGTCATGGTCTACCATGTCAATTTTTTTTTTTTTTAGATCAATAAAGAACCCAGTCGTAATGTTATCACTAGAGCTCGGATTTATATGCAGTATAAAGTATGAATATATGCATGCATCTATGCACTAAGAATCTGTAAAATATGCTGTAAAACCATTAAAATATGCACTTAAAATAAAGCATATTATTTTAACTTTCTCACATTTATTCATCTTGATGAAGTAATCAGATTGTATATTCAGTCTTAAACAGAGACATGAACAAAATTAGTAATTGTTAGTCTTTCTTTCAGTCTAGTTTATCATTAGTCGTTTTTATTGCAATAAACAATTAAATATTTTTTACAGTTTTCAAGAAGAAACGACTTTCTTCTGTCGCTTAAGATGTTTTTATATGAAGAGAAAGATCTCTCTACTTCACACAAAGCCACAGGACAGTATCGGAAAGAGGCTATGTCACTTATAGAATAAGCATTAAGTTCTTTTTCAGATTCTCCTTGTAGCACCTTATTCACATCCCGAAGAAACATTAATCCAGGATTTCTTGCTTTAATTTTCTCAATTTTGTTACAAAGACACTTTCCTATTTCTCCAGGTATATCTTCGGCGACAGCTGTTTCGTATACTTGTAGGACAGAAGATAAAGACGTTCCTTTTTTTTCCAAATATTTGATTGCAGCTGGTATTTTACTAAAATAGGTGTTAATAAACACTAATTTACTCTGGAGACCCTTCTCATTGCAAGTACTCATTGCAGCAGGGATACTTGCAGCTTCATTGTAGTCCATCAGTCGAGCACCTTTTTCACGTCTTCCAGATGATCACTGTAATATAGAGCTGTTTTAATTCATGTTCCCCATCTCGTGAGGATAGGCCCTGGGTGTAAACCAGTATCTTGTATCATATCTGTAAATAATTGCACTCTTGATGGCACCTTCACAAACACTTTTTTCACAGAGGAAATTAAGGCATTTGCTTCTTGAAAATTCGCTCGAATTTCATCCGCTAACCGCTGGAGAGCATGTGGTAAACAAGTCATATGAACTGCCTTAGGATAATATACCTGCAAAGCTTTAACTGCCTTAAGCATGTATGCTGCTGCATCTTAACTAACACCAAGAGTTTTTCCTAATTTTCTTTAGCAGGCCAAGAACCACGTAATGCATCACAAACAACTCTAGCAATCGTCAAATGGTTTGTTACTTCCAGTACCCTGGAGACAATGAGATGTGGCGTTCCTGGTTCAGATTCAGTCATTTTTCCCACGACGACATTGGCAATAAATCTCCCACACGAGTCGGTTGTTTCGTCTACAGATAACCACAAGTTTGAGTCGCCGATATCGTCTCTTATTTCTTGTATTACCTGAAAAAATAATTATTACGTTGAAAATTAGTAAAGATAAAGTATGTAGTTTGGAGGCTCAGTTTTAGGGGAAACAAGTTTTAAAATATATAAAAAAGTGTTTCTTGATAAACAACTAAGGAAATCAAAACTCCGTGACACTATGGCCATACGTAATTTTGTTTCCATTTGAAAATATTTTTCTATAATGCATTTAAAAGTTTTAAATAAGCGATAAATTTTTATAAAGCTCAAAATATTGGGTAGGGTGTTGGGGTAGTTGATACACAAACTAACTTTGTTTAATAAATGTTTAAACTTACCTCTTCATAAACTTTGCCAAGGTAGTTTTTCCTTATTGTTGATTCGTCAGGAACTTTTCATCCTGAATATTTTTCCAGGAAATTTTGAAATTCCATATTATTTAACTTATTCAAAGGAATGTTGGCTGAAACTAATGCTTTGCAGATATCTTTCGAAAAGTTATTACTGTCATCGTTTCCACTTCTGCTTGCAGAAAATGCTGCTGGTAACGTTGTTTGGATCTTGGAGACATTTTTATTGATAGCATGTTTATGAGTAGCTGTTTGTAGATATTGCATAATCTGAAATTTTTTGTCGCAGGACACCTAAGAATTGTATAAAAATAGTATGAGGTTATTTTAGTTAAATAAAACCAACACTCACTAAGGAAAATCGCGTTGATCTTTAAAATATTCTGAAAATACAACAATAAAACTTCATGTTTTTCACACATTAGACACAGTACTATATTTCCATCTGTTGTTAGAGTAGAATTTCCATCAATCCAGTTTCAAAGCATGTAAGCTTTACTGCTCTTCTTCTTAGGCATTGTAATATTCTGTTTCCTACTGCTTACACTTCAGAATACACACTAGTTACAAGTTTAAGAGTATCTGAAAACGGCACCTTTTATTTCTGGGAAATGTTATCGTTGCGTCAGATGTCTTTGTTTGTGTAACATTAATACAAACCATATCTAGTAACAATGGCCTCGCCGAACTTTAAAGATTTGCCGCATGATTGTTGAACGCTATCAAGTTTATCTGTTGACGGCACATTTTTATGTCAGGAAGCCCTGGTTGTTGGTAGCTATGTTCTCATTTTCGGCAACCTGTTATGCATTTACAAGCATGTTATAATCGGCGCAACAGTTCTACACACGTGAAAATCTTAATGAGAGCTATGAAGCGAGTGCTTACCAGATCAGGTGGTGACCGGTCGTCTGCATGCTGCAGGAGTGCGTGGGAGAGTCGTCAAATATCCACACCAGTTATGCACTGAGTTGCACTGATAAACTTAGTTATATACAGTATATTAAAATCCATGCTGTAAAAAGCGCTTAATATAAAAAACGCTGTCAATCATTGCCTCCAATTCTTCCACATCTAACAACCCTTCCTCTTCTGCGGAATCACTCACATTATTGCCATCATCACTGCCGTCACTACTTTCTGCACCATTATCCTGATTGAGAATTATTTCTATTTGATTTTCTGCAATTCCGTATTTTTCGGAATAATGATTCTTAATTTATTCAGCATGTCGCCATACATTTTCCCATTCTGGCCTTCCAATTTCAGCAAATTGCTGGCGTTATAACTGCTCCACATATTTTAATTTAAAAGTGATATTTCTGCATGCCACCCATTTTTTGATATCCGCCCAGATTAATTCGATTGGGTTTAGATCTGGGCGATACGATGACAGTCTAAGTACATTATGGCGATGTTGTATTACTATCTGGTCATGTATGTATGACTTCTGAAGCTGTTTGTTGGCTTTAATTAAGTTATATAGCTTTGTTTTACTCATGCTTTCATCTAACGCTATATTATGTGTCTAAGTACCAAGCTCTCATTTCTTCTTTCAAGGAAGTTGAGGTAGGTGGTTTGTGAATTTGAGTGTTGACGCATTGTGAAGCATTGTCGATGACCAGAACAGACCCAGCAGGCATATTAGGTATCAACATGGCATTGATTCACTTCATGTAATTTTCTGTATTCATTTCTTGATGAAAATCACCTGTTTGTTGCGACTTGTAAAAGAAGGGCATTTGGAATGATGCCGATCTTTCCTACAGCATGAACGATAATAAGTATTTGCCCTTTGGCAACAGGTGCCTGCAAACCTAATTCGCTATCGTCACTCCAACTTTTAGATGCTGTGTGACTTCTGTGTATGTATGACTCATCTTCATACATTATAGTATTTTTCTGAAATTTGTAGCACAACCTTGAAAATTGATGCTGATATAAGTACACATTGATATAAGTACATATAAAATTAGTCATTTGGAAAGATAGAATCAGACTGAAAAATTAAATGCCATAGCCGGGATTTGAACCACAGATCTTAACCTTCCGTGCCATTGCTCTAACCGACTAAGTTATCATGGCAACATTTACTGTTTATTTTTAATTTTTTTATTATTGTTTTTTTATTTTATTTATTTATTTATTTATTTATTTATTTTGCTTTACTGTTAGAACTCTTTTATTTGATTCGGTTTCTTCCACTTGAACCCTAAATCTTTAATAATTTTTCTGAAATTTGTAGCACCACCTTGAAAGTTTCTGCTGTCTTTCAGCTGGATGAGCAATCTGCTTATTGTGAGCACACTTTTTTCTTCCACATAGGAATTGAGAATCGTGCGCCGAATGACGCATTCGAAATCGTCTATTTCTGTAATACGTTTAGGGACCTTATGTTTCTTCCCAGGTGTGTCAAATGGCATTCTTTCATCCATATGTTTTTTTCTTATCTTTGAGAACTCTGGAAACGGAACTCGCTGAAACACCAGATGCTTTGACTACTCTTTCTTTCACTCTCTTAAGACTTTTGTGGAACTTGGATGAACATATATTTTCTTCCTTCATCTCTGCTTCTTGCTTCATGAAGTCGAGGACATTTGCAATTATTTCCCTACTTTGACTGTGTAACAACTTAGCACTCAAGTATGAAAACGTAGGAGCCATGGTTATAAATATAACAAATATAAAGTAAGTACTATTTAGATACTGCTCTCTTTAAAATTACAACCAGATGCAGACACTTTCTATGCAGACTGTATGTGTTACGCACTGTGAGTAAGCAAAGGTGTTATATTGCTTTCGTTGATTAAGCTGAACATAAACCATTCCTAGGCTCGGCAGCTGGGGTGGCAATCAAGGTCACGATTCCGGAAGTTTTGCACGAGTTATAACTTAGCAGTTCTACACAAACAGAACAGCATAAGAGAAATTTTCTCCGAACCCTCTCTTTCTCTTAAAGTATCGTTGTGAAATACAAATTCGTATTTCATGAATAATTGCTGAAAAAGTAAAATATATGCAGAAATTATTAGCCTGTAATTGTTTAGGTCAATTTTGTTGCCACCCTTATAAATAGTTATTAGGCATAACACCCTCAGCGAAGGATAAATTGTCGTCCTCCGTGGACTGGTGGTACCGTGCTAGCCTCTAGTTCCCAGGGTCGCGGGTTCAAACCCGGCGGAGGGCAATGGATTTTTTCGGGCGTAAAAATCATTAGCACGGCTTCCTTCGGAAGGGAAGTAAAGCCGGTGGTCCCGTGTCGTAGATTTACGGCACGTAAAAGAACCTCAAGCCTGATAAAGAGGCCTCTGAGCAAAATTACAGGTGTTTCACGCCCAATATAGAATGGGACGCTAAGAACCATAGTAGTTAAAGAGCGTCCATAAATAAAACTCAATTTTTTTTTTTTTTAAGGATAAATTAACAATGTCACCAATGGTAGGTAGTGGTGGTGGTGCTGCTGCTGCTTTACATTTCTTAACTATAATAATATAGACAGTGGTAGAACATGGGTTTTTAAGATTACTAATTATCAAAAGTATCCGCACACCCCCACAAACTTGCGTTATTCATCCTAGGTGCATTTTGCTGCCACCTACTGCCTGGTACTCATCCGCGACCTCAGTAGTCATTAGACATGGTGAAACAGCAGAATGGGACGCTCCGTGGAACTCCCAGACTTCAAACATGGTCAGGTGATTGGGTGTCACTTGTGTCAGAAGTCTGTATGTGAGATTTCCACAGTCCTAAACATCTGTAGGTCCTATGTTTCTGAAGTGATAGTGAAGAGGAAACATGAAGGGACGTGTACAGCACAAAAGCGTACAGGCTGACCTCGTCTGTTGACTGACAGAGACCGCCAACATATGAAGGGGGTCGTAAACAGTAATAGGCAGACATTCAGACCATCACACAGGAATTTCAAACTGCATCTGGATCCACTCCAAGTACTATGACAGTTAGGCGTGAGGTGAGAAACCTTGGGATTCCGTGGTCAAGCGCCTGCCCACAAGCCACACATCACGCAGGAAAATTCCAAACGATGCCTCTTTTGATGTAAGGAGCATCAACTTTACATGATTGAACAGTGGCAAAACGTGTGGAGTGACGAATCACAGTACACAATGTGGCAATCCGATGGCAGGGTGTGGGTGTGGCAAATGCCTGATGAACGTCATCTGCCAGCGTGTGTAGTACCAACAGTGAAATTCGGAGATGGTGGTGTTATGGTGTGGTCGTATTTTTCCTGGAGTGGGCTTGCACCCCTTGTTGTTTTGTGTGCCACGATCACAGTGCAAACCTACATTGATATTTTAAGCATCTTCTTGCTTCCCACTGTTGAAGAGCAATTTGGGGATGGCGATTGCATCTTTCAACACGATCGAGCTCCTGTTCGTACTGCACGGGCTGTGGCAGAGCTGATGAATTAAGTAAAGTGAGGTTGAAGCTTTTACAGAGATCCAAGTATGTGTTAACATAATTATTAGATTCAATAGTATTAAAATTAAAATCACCAAGTACAGATGTATCACCTCTCAATTTTAGCATCAAGACATTCTCAAAATCAGGCAGAAATTCAATTGTGTTAGTATATTTTGGATTATACACACCAATAATATTTACTCTGTTATTATATTTTGTAATGGTAAGTGCCAAGTAGCCCTTCTTTTTCAACAAGAAATAAGTAATTAACAAATATGGATACACCTCCACCTGCGTTAAGTGAATTGTATTGCACCCTTTGAGACTATAGAAGTGAGTTTCATTTTCTGTTAACTATGTTTTAACAATTATGATAATATCGACATGACCTATTTTCAATTTACATCTATTTGTACCTGATCAATGCTATCAAAGATCATTTCACTACTAGTTTGGTTTGGTGTGCTGTACTAATCAGGCTGACTAATGTCAGTTTAGACTTAAGTCTGTTTAAATCACTTTCACCCCTTATTTGTATTGCCCTCTACCCATATTTCACCCTCCATTATCTTACAATTTCTTGTCCATGTAGCTTTGATGAGCCCTTGGTGTTTTAGATCCCTTGACTTTTTAGCAAGAGCATTGTTTACAGGGCGGAGGTGCATGCTCAGGTAAACATTACACTCAGGAGCTCGTTTTTTATTCCAGCAGTTTAAAAACTTTAACATACTTTAGGTATGTTAGATGTTCCTGTGGCGGTATTAGTTACCACTTGCCCTCCCTTTTATGTGACCATTCTTACATAGTGTTTTCTGGTGGTTTTTGGCAACATTTTGAAGGAAGTGCTGCCAAGGTGAACCATTTAAGATTCGGACATGCAAATTCTACAGCTACGCTCTGTTGTCGCGGGCCACAACTGCTTCAGTCCTCTCCTTCTAAAAGACATCACTTTCAGCTTAGGGCCCCTCAATTGTATTTTCAGCAATGTTGGTATTTCAAATGATGGCAGCAGAAAGACAATGCAGTCAGTAATATGGAACAAAAGTGACAAAATATTCCATAAATTCATGAAAATACCTAAAGCACCAGATTGATTGTTTATTATGTGTGATGATGGTTTTAAAACAATAAAATTAGTGCACTGTATGCATGTGTTGCATGTGTATATGATTTGCCCATAATCTGATACTGCAGTATATCCACTGATTTAGTAGGAGATGATGTCTCAAAGGAAACTAGAGCTTATATATAAAATAAAACCAAACGGCAACCTTCCATGAATCAGGAACCTAAGTTTAGCAACATACCTGAGCAATGCTCACATGCTTTGGTGTAAGGTAATTGCTAATTAACCTCAGCTTGTATAAAAAAAAGAAAACTAAACCTAACTTAACCTCCTGTGAATCAGAAATATAAAGTTTAGGAATGCATGCTCAATAGCATTGGCAGCTTTTGTTTGTACATCTGGAAACCACATGCAGCTAGAGGATGCCGTATAGTGACATCTGTAGGAGAAGTATGATATCACTTTTGAAGACCATGTAATACACCTAACTTATCAAATGTTAATACATTTATGATAATTATTGGCACTTTTGTTCCTTATAAAGAAGTTACACACCCATCACATGCTTTCCACCCGAGGCATTATGGGAGCTTTCTATGTACTGTTTTTCTGCTGTCAACATTGGCAATAGCAACATAGCGGAAGGTATGGAGTGTTGCCAAAATATCTTACAACAGAGTCTACTACTAAGGTTAGAATGGCATTTATTCAAAGTTGGTACTCAAAATTTATCATGACATCACTGAAATGCTAATGAAAATGTGAGGAAAGCTTCTTAAAGCTATGTGAGACTCTTTTGGAAATGCACCAGTTGATGGTAAACAAACAAATGAATTCTCTCACATATTTTTATAATACCACAAGATATTCTTTGGTCTAATCGACTAGATGTGTGTTATAAATTTGTAAAATGACTTGTTTTTACCTCTCATTTCTAGCAACAACAATGATCGCTGTACTTATCTAAGTACTTTAATCCATTAGTGCATAGTGTCCATTAAAACAGATGCAATGAAATCTTAATTTTGGGGTTGTTTAAACCGAATGATGTATTCTATCTTGGTGTCATTAACTTCAGGAATAAAGTACCTAACTTGACTAAGTGTTTCTGGAAGATTTGGTTCTAAAAATATGATTTGGATGCACAAAAGGTAAGTTAATCATTTATAACTCTGTAATTACTGAGAAGATTAGAATTCTAGGGTAGTGGCTATATATCTAACATCTGTATGCACGTTTTGAGATACAACACCATCAGCGAAATAATACTAGTGTTACGGTATGAGCTCTTAAAGGCATACATCCGTTTAAGTGCTTGCTATCAGTCATGTATAAGCAGTAAAATGCACTGTAATGACAATGTTGCTTGTTGGCTCAGGTGGTAAGCAGTATAGCTCATGATCCCATTTATAGTTTTCCTCATGGTTTGAATCCAGTTTCTTGTCGATTTTTTTAATATACAATTTATTTATTTTTACTGTGTCTACTCTACTATAATATACTTTTATTTTGTACCTATTTCTTTTGTTTCTTCCAAGCTGTAATTGTTATTTTATTATGGTTTTCACTCTGTACATTATATTTAGAAAACTCTTAGTTTTCCTCGTGGTTTTATGCGTGTGCAGGTACTGAAATTATTTGTAGCACTCATTTTCAGTCTGTCAGTAAGCCAGATGCTGGAGATTTTTGATGACTTTGAACCTGAAGGTGAACAACTAATGTTTGTTGCTCGTCCTGAAGATGGGTTAGAAGCTGATGCAGACAGTGACAAATCTGATGACGAACATGTCAACCTTAGCCATCTAGATGGGAATATTTGAAGTACAGTCCACATCTAGGGATGCTGAAAAACCAATGAGAAAACACAGTAGAGGAATTGGAAAAACCTGTAAGGCAAAGTCGATGCAAGCTGTTGTATGACAATGGAAGGTATACCCTTTTACCAAATGTTTCTTTGGCTACTACACCTTAGACAGTGGATTCTGTACTGGCACTGCCACCACCACCACTACTGACTATTACTTGTAACACAGAAGAAGTGAGCCCTAAATGGACAAAATCAAATCCGTTGGTGACATGTAGACCAACTTCACAGCTATACCCCATCAAATGAAGTAAGGGCATGTGAAACACCATTAGATTTCTTTTCATTATTTTTAATGGTCAAATCATTGATCTGCTTATCACACAGATAAATTGATATGCATTACAGAAAAATTCCTTACTTGTAATGAGTCAAAAGGAACTTTGATGTCGGGATACACTAAATATTCAAACAAATGGATGTACTGGTTAAAAGAAAATGATTCACCTACATTGTTGTCAGAAAGTATTAGATGTAATTGTTTTGAGTAAATATTGAGGTACTTGCATCTAAATGACTATGATGGAACTGACCGACTTTTCAAACTTAGGCCATTATTAACTTTTTGGAAGCTGCCTATAAGAAACATGGTGGTCTAGAGGAGAACATCTCCAATGATGAAAGCATGAGTCCACATTATGGGAAACACTATGCTAAACAGTATATCAGAGGAAAGCCAATACATTTTTGATTAAAATATTGGGCATTATGCTCCAATACAGGTTACTAGCTAGTATTTCAATTGTACACCATTAAAGAAAATGAGAGACCAAAAGAATATGGATGTGATGGGAGTGTTGCCATGTCCCTAATTGAGGTAGCTGGAATTCAGCCAGAAAAAGGACGTAAAATATTTTTTGATAATTATTTTACTCCTGTCAAACTAATGAGACATGTAGCTACAAGAGGAATATACACTATGTGATCAAAAGTATCCGGACACCCCCACAAACATAGGTTTTTCATCTTAGGTGCATTGTGCTGCCACCTACGGCCTGGTATTCATTATCCGCGACCTCAATAGTCATTAGACATCGGGAACAGAATGAGACACTCCGTGAAACTTACGGAACTTCGAACCTGTTCAGGTGATTGAGTGTCACTTGTGTCAGAAATCTGTACGCAAGATTTCCACACTTCTAGACATCCCTAGGTCCACTGTTTCTGATGTGATAGTGAAGTAGAAACGCGAGGGGACATGTACAGCACAAAAGCGTACAGGCCGACCTCGTCTGTTGACTGACAGAGACCGCCGACATTTGAAGAGAGTTGTAAGGAGAAAAAGGGCATTCATCTATCCAGACCATCACACAGGAATTCCAAACTCCATCAGGATCCAGTCCAAGTACTATGACAGTTAGGCGTGAGTTGAGAAACCTTGGATTCCATGGTCGAGTGGCTGCTCATAAGCCACACATCACGCAGGAAAATGCCAAATGACGCCTCGCTTGGTGTAAGGAGCATTAACATTACACGATTGAACTGTGGCAAAACGTTGTAAGGAGTGATGAGTCACGGTACACAATGTGGCGATCCAATGGCAGGGTGTGGGTATGGCGAATGCCTGGTGAACGACATCTGTCAGTGTGTGTAGTGCCAAAAGTGAAATTCGGAGGTGGCGGTGTTATGGTGTGGTTGTGTTTTTCCTGGAGGGAGCTTGCACCCCTTGTTTTGCGTGGCACGATCACAGCGAAGACCTATATTGATATTTTAAGCACCTTGTTGCTTCCCACTGTAGAAGAGCATTTCGGAGATGGCAATTGCATCTTTCAACACGATTGAGCAGCTGTTTATACTGCACAGGCTGTGGCGGAGTGGTTACACAACAATAATATCCCTGTAATGGACTGGCCAGCACAGAGTCCTGACTTGAATCCTGTGGTACGCCGACTTCGTGCCAGGCCTCACCGAGGTACATCGATACCTCTCCTCAGTTGCCCACTCCGTGAAGAATGGGCTGTCATTCCCCAAGAAACCTTCCAGCACCTGATTCAAAGTATGCCTGCGAGAGTGAACGCTGTCATCAAGGCAACGCCAAGGTAGCCAACACAATATTTACTTCCAGCATTAATCATGATGCCACGAACTTGTACTTCATTTTCAGCCAGGTGTCTGGATACTTTTGATCACGTAGCATATGTGACAGGAACACTTCAGGAAAACTGAACGAAAATTGTCCTCTCAAAAACAAAATAATTATGAAAAAGGAGACAAGAGGATCATATGATTATATAGACAGCGGTAAGGTACTTCTAGTTCATTGGAATGACAACAGTGTAGTCACTGCTGCTACAAATTTTGAAGACTGGAAATTGACGCCGCGACTAAGTGGTCAAGTGAGAACAAAATCAAACTCTCCATACCACAACCCTCACCTTTTGTCATACAACAAAACTTGGATTAACTTGGCCAGTATGTGGCAGCTTACCGGTCAAATATGAGGCAGAAGAAATGGTGGTGGCCAGTATTTTCTTGCTTCCTAGATGTTAGTGTTATAAATGCTTGACTGCTGCACCAGAGGATACACCCAGATTGCTCTGAAGGTCTCCTGAGATTTCCACATTACATAGCCGTAACCTTGTTGAAAATGAACAGGGAGGCATCTCATCAAGGAAAACCCTTCCCTCACCAATCAAAGAAAGATTTTGATAGAATAAACCATTGGCCACTACTAAATGATACAGACAGGAGATGTGCATTGTGTAAAAAGAAAGCTAAATTCACTTCCAGCAAATGTAAATTAGGTCTTCATCCAAAATGCTTCAGAGAATATCACATCCAATAATTGCTTCATTGAAAATGTAGCTATTATGTAGAGAGTTATGTGTACATTTCTCTTGTAATTTTCAGGAAAAAATTGCAGTTATGCATTATGTTTTATTAATATTTGTGCAGTTCATTTTATTTCATTAATAAATAAGCCACAATTAGTCACAAAATTAAATTAAATTGAGTTTTATTTATGGATGCTCTTTAACTACTATGGTTCAATTTCAAAATTTAAAAGAAAATTCCTAATTAACTTTATGCATTTATGGGTTAACCTCAAAACGAATAAGAGACGACCTCAGGCTTTCAGGACCTAGAGGCCCATAGGGATTGAAATTTGTATATTTAACCCTGTTTGGCTTAAAGTTTGGTGGGTTTAATTCCTGACATACACTTTAAGTGTAAGGATATATCTGTGCTGTGCACTCACTATAAGACAAAAATATATAAGTATTACTCGCGCGAAACTTCTGGAATCGTGACCTTGATTGCCAGCCCAGCTGCCGAGCCTAGGAATGGTTTATGTTCAGCTTAATCAACGAAAGCTATATAACGCCTTTGCTTACTCACAGTGCGTAATACATACAGTCTGCATAGAAAGTGTCTGCATCTGGTTGTAATTTTAAAGAGACCAGTATCTAAATAGTATTTACTTTAGATTTGTTATATTTATAACCATGGCTCCTACGTTTTCAAAGTTGAGTGCTAAGTTGTTACACAGTCAAAGTAGGGAAATAATTGCAAATGTCCTCGACTTCATGAAGGAAGAAAATATATGTTTGTCCGAGTTCCACAAAAGCCTTAAGAGGGTGAAAGAAAGAGTAGTCAAAGCAACTGGTGTTTCACCGAGTTCCGTTTCCAGAGTTCTCAAAGGTAAGAATAAAAACATATGGATGAAAGAATGCTATTTGACACGCCTGGGGTCCCTAAACGTATTACAGAAATAGACGATTTCGAATGCGTCATTCGGCACACGATTCATAATTACTATGTGGAAGAAAAAAGTGTGGTAATAATAAGCAGATTGCTCATCCAGCTGAAACACAGCAGAAACTTTCAAGGTGGTGCTACAAATCTCAGAAAAAATATTAAAGATTTAGGGTTCAAGTGGAAGAAACCGAAATCAATAGAAGAGTTCTAACAGAAAAGCAAAATAAATAAATAAAATAAAAAAATAATAAAATAGAAATAAAAAGTAAATGTTGCCATGATAGCTTAGTCAGTTAGAGCAATGGCACGGAAAGCTTAAGATCTGTGGTTCAAATCCCGGCTATGGCATTTAATTTTTCAGTCTGATTCTACCTTTCCAAATGACTAATTTTATACGTACTTATATCAATGTGTACTTATATCAGCATCAATTTTCAAGGTGGTGCTACAAATTTCAGAAAAATACTATAATGTATGAGGATGAGTCAGACATACACAGCAGTCATACAGCATCTAAAATTTGTAGTGATGATAGCGAATTACATTTGCAGGCACCTGTTGCCAAAGGGCAAATACTTATTATCGTTCATGCTGTTGGAAAGATGGGCTTCATTCCAAATGCCCTTCTTTTACAAGTCGCAACAAACAACAGGAGATTTTCATCAAGAAATGAATACAGAAAATTACATGAAGTGAATCAACGCCATGTTGATACCTAATATGCCTGCTGGGTCTGTTCTGGCCATCGACAATGCTTCACAATGCGTCAACACTCAAATTCACAAACCACCTACCTCAACTTCCTTGAAAGAAGAAACGCGAGCTTGGTTACTTAGACATAATAAAGCTTTAGATGAAAGCATGAGTAAAACAAAGCTATATAACTTAATTAAAGCCAACAAACAGCTTCTTCAGAAGTCATACATACTTGACCAGATAGTAATACATCGCCATAATGTACTTAGAGTGTCATCGTATCGCCCAGATCTAAACCCAATCGAATTAATCTGGGCTGATATCAAAAAATGGGTGGCATGCAGAAATATCACTTTTAAATTAAAATATGTGGAGCAGTTATAATGCCAGCAATTTGCTGAAATGGAAGGCCAGAATGGGAAAATGTATGGCGACATGCTGAATAAATTAAGGATCATTATTCCGAAAAATACGGAATTGCAGAAAATCAAATAGAAATAATTCTCATCCAGGATAATGGTGCAGAAAGTAGTGACAGCAGTGATGATGGCAATAATGTGAGTGATTCCGCAGAAGAGGAAGGGTTGTTAGATGTAGAAGAATTGGAGGCAATGATTGACAGCGTTTTTTATATTAAGCGCTTTTTACAGCGTGGATTTTAATATACTGTATATAACTAAGTTTATCTGCGCAACGCAATGCATAACCGGTGAGGATATTTGACGATGACTGTCCCACGCCCTCCTGCACACACGACCGGTCACCACCTGATCTGGTAAGCAACTCGCATCATAGCTCTCATTAAGATTTTCACGTGTCTAGAACTGTTGCGCCGATTATATACACTACAACTGAATTTTCTGTAGCAAATTCTTGTAGAAAATTAATATAATCTGAACTGTATATATTTGTTAGAAAAAATAAATAAGAATATTATGCAGAGGTTAGAACTTGTTAGCCTTAGAAAGATCAGAATTTCAGCTGCTAACTCTGGTTGCTGCTACTTAGGTCATATCTAATTACAGTAACATCAGCTCATAGAGACACACTAAACCTAAGGCTCATCTTGGATTAAATCTAGAAAACACAGGACTCCTTAGCTTTACTATGGTTCGCTATTGCCTGTTCTCGTCTCTTACATGTACCAGATTAGCGTCTAACTAACAGAGCCTTTCCAACAAACAAAATTGGTAAAACATAATCAGCATAAAGCAATCTACCAGTAACACTGCATTTCATTTGCTTTTCTTAAGTGCCCAGCTTCATGATTACCAAAAATAATGAAAATAAAGTAAGATGAATTAGTGATTTCAAATGAGATCCAGAGGAAATCCAAAAAGAGGGAGTGTGATATAAATAATATTTTAGCACCTTTCAATTATAAAGTTGTAGTGGTTTGTAATTATGCTTGTTGATTGTGGCATTCTTTTAAAATAGCTTCACATTGTTAAGTTGATTGCTGCAGTTTTTAAATAAGCTGTTTAGTAATTTAACCGATGGGATCTCGGGATGTGGTGACAGGAAGGCTACTTAGGAACAAATTAGTTCATTCTTAAGTTTTGCTCTTTTTCGTTTGCAATTATGTTTTATAATTGTAACATTATTATTTTTTTTAATAAACAAAAACTCGCTGGCTTATTAAACAATTCTGAAGATATATAAGATTACAATCAATTTAATATGTCAGCAATACTGATGTGTTTGGGATAGTCGCTATGGATGAATGAGAGGCAATCAATCAGTGGTTTCCTTTCTCAAAATTAACTTATATATGACTATCATCTTCTTGGAAATCCATCAGAAATTATTTTTGGTTGTTTTTCTATGGTTTATGACAAAAGCTACAAATTTTCGTTATTGAACTTTTTAGTATGGTTGGCCATGCAGGTCTTGAATTTCTGTTTATTTTAATATTTCACCCATTTTTTCCAAACATATGCAAATAAAGTATTCAACAACAAATAAGAAAATCATGATAAACATATTAATTATTGTAATATAACTGAACAACAAATATATCCAAGCAATACATCAGGTAAGTTTCTCAATACATTATATTATAACTTCCTCAATGTCATACATGTAATTTTTTATAATTTTGCCAGCATACTTATTCAAAATGAAACATTTAAAACGTTCTGAGTTGGATGACTACACTTATTTTCAGGCCTAGACCTGACCTCACAGCAAGTAGGTTTGTGTGCTTTTGATAATTCTTTATGACTAGGGACTAAGTTGGAAAGCTGAATCAAAATTGCAAAATTTAATTCCACAGCCAGGGCTCACAGCATTGGGTTTTGCTGATCTGAGTCAACGTTCTTACCAAGACGTGCCATGGCAAAATGCCCATAGAAGCCTTAAACTTGGTTTAAGTAACACAGTAAACCTTAAACACTTTATAGCCTGGTTTGCCATATGCATTACAAAGATTGTTTTTTTTTTGTTAGGTTTTTCAATTGAATTTTATTTTTCTAATTTCATGTTATGCTATCTTTGAGGCAATAGAATTGGGCTATTTATAGCTGTTTTATATTGTAAAAATATCAATTTGTTTCAATAAAATTGTAGTGTTTTGTTTTAGTAAGCAAAATACATGCAATTGCAGTCAAATATGACCCCTTCAGCATGCCATCACACCGACAATCTTACTTGGGTCCTCCCCGTCCTTTGACTGCAGGCTCTGGTACACTTGGCTTTGAATGGATGGCTAGTCCATTTTGTATCACTGTAACAATCACTACTATTCAATTCACTTTGGTTGTGATACCGGAGAAAGGGATATAAAATCCAGTTTAGAAATTCAAGGAAGAGCAGCAGCATTTGCAGCAAAATACTTCCAGCAATAAAGTGTTAAAGCTGATATCAAATATAGAGCTATCACATCTCAAAGGTGACTTGTAATGTTGCAGATGCTTTATACTTAATGACTATTACAATTAACTTTTCAATTATTTGCTACACACGACAAGTATGGAAGTGTAATTATCAAAACACAAATGAACTGTAATACTCTTCAACATTGCAAGCTGCTTTTGAGATATATCTAATATTTAAGATTCCTTATAAGTTAACCATCAGATGAGAAGGTTTAAGTCTCGTACAGTATCTCAACATGTATCTGGAGTGGTAATAGCATTGGCATAAAGAGACAAAGATCCATGGTTCAAGTCGTGCTCATGACAATGAATATTTCCAGCCTGATTCAAGTTTCAAAGAAGTAGGTTTATTTGTGAGAGAACAGTGGAGATGTGTGGCTGATGAATTCAAAAAAGCTGATGCTAAAATTAAAAATATCTTGTGGTATACATTACATGTTTCTTTCTCCACAGATTTTTCAATGAAACTAAAAACTGCAACAGTTGTGAAATGGGTACCAAAATAGAAATCAAAGAAGAGGATCCTCTCTCAGACAACATAGTCTCACAGAATGAGAGAGACTTCTATTACAAGGATATTTCAATGAAGGGAAACACTGATGCTGTGCTCCTGGACGATGATTGTGATGTGGAAACCAAAACAGAAATTAAATTAAAGACTCCTTTTCCAGACTTTTGTTCACAGAAAGAAAGAGAATGTTTTAAGAAACATCTCATAAAGCAGATTAAGTCTGAACCTGTTTCATGCAGCAACAACTGTGTGATAGATATAAAAACAGAAATTAAGGAACAGAATCTGGTTTCAGACTTTGGTTCACAAAATGAGAGAGAATTTCTTTCAGAGGATCCTGTAATGAAGGATAAGATCCTGATGTGCAGTGATCCTGAAGTGCATAACAAAATAGAAATTAAAGAAGAACCTTGGTGGCTGGAAGCGGAAACTTCACCTCTACGTAATGACATTAAGGTAAGTTTTATAGATATCCACAGCAGTTACAACTTTTGTTTATTACACTCTGTAAAATATTTGAATTGTGTAATACAAAATTAAGAAGGACAAGAGAGAGTTTGTGAATGTGTGCAGTATTTGTCAGATGGTGTGTTGAAAGTAATGGTGATAGTTTTTGAAAATTATAAGATACTTGAGGGACGTTTTGTTGAAACCATACCAAAATATTCTGTGATATTGAAGGTCTGATGAACAGCTACACTTGAAACACAGAATTAAATGAATTAATAAGTGATTTGAAAAGGAAGTTAAGTTATTTAAAGATAACAGACAGCTCAGTTATACAGCTTTAACCCAATGGCCATTAAAACCCCACATTGGCTGTTCCCAGATGTGAAATAAACAGATCTGCATATTAAAATTGGCCACAATTAAATTTCTGATTTGCAGAACAAGTTTTTGTTTTGTGCTTATTCCCTCCAGGGGCCTGCAACTGAAGGTATGGATTTGGCACACCTGCGGCACCCTGACTTCCTCAGCGCGGGCTTCTCCTTGTGGTGAGCGAGTCAGTCAAAATGCCTCCCCCCACGTGTCCGTGCATGGAGACCTGTGCCGGCAAAAAGGAATATCTGTTTGGTTGAGGGTTGCATATCTGAGCCTGGTGTGTTCTGTGTGTACAGCTTTCAGGGAGGATGTGCATTTCCAACACATCATTTTGGTTTCTACTTCACCCAAACGGGAGGCTAGAGGTCAATCTACCCCTAGGCAATTGGCCAAAACTAGGTTTTTAACCAAACTCTAAGGTGAGTGCGACGGTGCGCCTGCTATATCCCCTGTCATCCCAGTGGGATGACCCCTTTTTGGGCTCTGCAGTTGGTGAGGAGCATTGGGGACAAAATTTATTTCCATTTTCATGGCTAAACCAAACCATTTAACAAACCAATCAACGTGAATGGAAAAGAAGTAGTTGAGCCAAGTGGCCCTCGCTACTTGGTTATAAATAGAACAGAGAAAGGGAAGAAGTGTTTAGTTTTTACAGTTCAAAAGGGTCTTGATAAAATTGCTGGTCCAGTCAGGTCATGCATTAGGAGTTGCAATTGCACGCTCCGGGTTGAAGCCTGCTCTGCTTCCCAGGCAGCGAAAACACTCAAAGCCAACCTGTTGGGCAGCTATCCTCTTATGGTTGAGATACACAAGTCCTTGAACTTCTCGAGCGTGTGCTAAACGAACCTGCTGAGATGCTATAAGTGTCGGCGCTTTGGACTCACTAGTGATTTCTGCATGCGTTAACTGTGGAGACATTTCACACAATGGAGCAGCGCATATATCGAGTCATTTTGCAAAGGTACAAGGATCCAGAAGATCCGGATTAGGGAGAAGATATCCCTCTTGAAAGGCCATAAACTCTTGCACATCCGCCAACGCTCTGTCCTGCGGTCTGATACCTATAGCTCAGTTGTGTAGCTAAACTGGTACCGAGTTGAGAAATCGCAACTCAGACCAGCGATATCCACGAGGCCACCATTTGTGATAAGACTCTTGTAGCCGCTTGCTTCCAAAGCTCTCGACATCGCCACCTGCATCAGCATCTGCCAAGATTTCTCCAGTATGATCGCAGTGTCAACCATCGACCTCCGCACATAAGCCTGGTAAGCCCATGAAAATAAATCCTTCACCAGGAAAATTCAAGATGCTATACCAGATCAGACTTAAAAGTCTGTAACCGGAACGTCCAAAGAAAAGAAAGGTCTATGACCATCTCCCCAGAGATCCTCTTCTTAGCCATCTTCTGGGATGGACTCCGATCGGCAATCTCCATCTTTGTTGATCTCTACTTCCAATCGGTTCAAAGTTCTCGAAACAAAATTTTCTATTGGAAAGAGGACCTCCCTGTGGAGGAGATGGAGCAGGGAAATTCTGTCCCACTGCCAGATTGACAGTAAAGAAGCGGCAGGGTGAAGCCTCTTCTAAAGGTGTTAGCCCGACACCAAAGAAAAATGGTAAATTGATTTGTCCACCACTATCCTCAATGTAATAGCCACTTCCGATTACAAACTTGTCCTATTCTACTTACTATGACTATCCTACATAGAAACACTCATGGAATTAGATCACATTGACCAGAGCTAGAACTTCTACTCAACAAATATGCGCCTTTGGCCGAATGTTTGCAAAGGACTAAACTCTGTCCACAAGACAGCTTTCAAATTAGACAGTATCTTCCCCAGATCAGTGTGATTTTACACCAGAAGGGGGTATTCCTGTGCACGGGAGCACTATGCTGATCATCAGAGATAATACATTCATGAAACCTGTGACCCTACAGTCTGACATCCAGTCAGCTACTGTAAGGATTACACTGCCTTCCCTCCACTTTACCGTTTGTACTATATATCTGCCTCCATCTAACGACCTCTCGTGCACTGATTTAGATGATTAGTTTCCCAATAGCCAACACCTTTTTTGTTGGTGGGAGACACCAATGCCCATCACCCTCTTTGGGGCTCACCTCGGGCCTGTGCGAGAGTCAAATTACTCGTCAAATTTTTGGATAATTATAACCTAACCCTTCTGAACACCGGAGAGCCTATCTTTCTTTCAGACTCCTTTAATACTTTTTCACACCTTGATATAGCATTTGTTCACTACACTTAAAAGTTTCTTTACATTGGAATATAATCTCTCATTTACACTCTAGAGACCACTTTCCCCTTCTTATTAGTCTCTTAATACCGGATATATGCTCCACGCACTTGCCTAGATGGCGTTAAATCAAGGCAACTGGAACCTTTATTTCCAGTTGGCTGTGTTCACTTACAATGAGGATGACTATGTACTTGTTTAAGTCCAACATCTCACAGAGACAATTCTTTCTGCTGCTGTTGAGCAGTCTATTCCTCAGTCGACTGCCCATTCCTGTAGATTTCCAGTCCCTTGGTGGAACGGCTGAATGCTGCTATGCCATTCTGTTCACAGAAATGCTCTTAGGGTTTTCCAATGTCGCCCGACGCTGGATAACACTGAATACAAGAAAATGCGCGCCAAATATAAAGTTATTAAGGATAGCAAAAGTTTGTAGCTTCATTTAATGACACACTTTCCTCTGGCATATGGGATGTTATGCGTGTGGCCGGAAAATCAACCCACATGCCCATCATAGGTCTTCTCACATCTTCAGAAGCTGTTGTTGATAAGTTTGATGCAGCTAATACATTTGGTAGTGCCTTCGCTCAAGCATCTGGCTGAGATCACTATTTGCCCGATTTTCTTCCAGTTAAGGCTCAGATGGAATCTCAAGGTTTCTCGTTTTGTTCTGAAAACCTTGAAGATTACAATTACCTCTTCACCATGGCGGAGTTAGAGCATGTCTTTTCATCTTCGGGACTATCGGCGCCAGGGCCAGATGATATCCTGTATGAAGTTGCAACAGCTCCCTCCTGAAGGTAAGACTTTCCTACTCGTCTATAATCTTGTTTGTGTTGACACCACTTTTCCAGATAAGCGGAAGGAGGCCACCATCATACCTATTTTGAAACCTGGATAGGACCGTCATCTTTTGTCATACTGTCCTATTTCCTTCACCAGTTGCATCTGCAAGGTGATGGAATGCATGATCAATGGACATTTGGTATGGTGGCTGGAAACTCAACCTTCTGACTAATACCCAGTGCGGTTTTCAACAACGCCGTTCAACCCTTGACCACGTTGTGTCACTATCGACGCAGATCCGAAACGGATCCTGAAGAGTTTTCAAACTAATGCCGTCTTTTTGACCAGAAGGTTTATGATACGTGTTGGCAATCAGGAATACTACCTTCCCTCCATACCTGTAACATCTGTGGCTGCTGCCACTGTTCACTCAAGAGTTTATGATGGACCGCATTTTCGACTAAAGATTGTCGCGGTTTTTTCAATCCTTTTTATTCAAGAGAACGGCGTGTCTCAAGGCTCTGTATTAAGCGGTTACACTGTTTGCTATAGCAATTAATTCTACCTTGGAATGTGTTCCTCCAGGGATTCCTCGTGTTTATTCGTGGATGTCTATATTGTACTTCTCAGCATACGCCGTTTCTGAAACGCCGTCTACACCAATGTTTATAAAATCTTCAAGATTGGAGTTCTAAAAATGGCTTACATTTCTCCACTTAAGTCCATCTGCATTAACTTCTGGCACTGTGGAGACGATTAGCACCTTCACTCACATTCGATCCAGATTTACTCCCATTTGCAGATGAGGCTTGATTCCTGGGCTTCACCATTGATAGAAACCTTAGCTGGTCATCACATGTAGCATAGTGATGTGACCGTTGTCTAAATATCTTGCAGGCACATCTTGGGGAACCCATCGGACTGTTTTGCTGCGAACTGTATCGTGCACTGTTTCGATCCAAGATAGGCTATATGTGTATCATTTATTCCTTGGTATGACCATCTTAATTAGAAGCAGTCCATAATTGGGGCATTTGAGTAGCTATCCAACTAGCCCATTTGTGAGTTTTTATGCTGAATACACAGAACCTACTCTGTAATATCGGCATAATGCCCTGTTACGCAATTATGGATGTGCGCTCAAATCTATGCCAGCCCATTCAGCGTTCGCTTCCTGTTTTCGCACCATGCTGGACAAAGGTTATAAGAACAGCTCCATTTATCCAAGGCCTGCAGCTTTGAGGAGCTTAAAACACATATTGTATTGTGTAGCATGTTTCCTATGGGGGAGAGGGTGATTATGTGCGACATCTTGCGTAGATCTTGGGATGATGGCATACTGGAAATCTACAATACCTATATCCGTCAGGTGTTATTTAATTTCTGTGTATTCATGTTTACTTCTGTCTTCTGCTATGTTTTTATATTAGTCCCTATCTCTTGTTTTTGTTATTATTTTCATCTTTTCATCTTTATCTGGCCTTGGCCATGATTCTTTTATGCTGATCTCTATCTATGGCTTTTGCCATTATCTGTTTTACAAGTGTGCTAATGACCCAGTAGTTGAACGCCCTTAAGCATAAATGGTCATGATCTGTGTTTATTTTGTATAAAATGTTAATTAAAAAACTTAAGAAAAGGATATTAAATTTAATACACACCAAAAACAAGAAGTAAAACTGTATTCATTTACAAAATGTCAAATGTGTCCGACTGCCATTCATGCAGCTAAAAGAGTTCTTACTTTTGCTTGTTAAATGCTACCATGATTCAACACTTGTTTTGCATTGTAAGCAAGTCAGTTCTCGTTTCCAAACTGTAGTATGTAGCACCTAATCTTATTAGGGGAAAGAAGTGTTTGATACACAAACATGTGCATGCTGTATTGTTCTTTCTGCAATTGTTCTCTTTATTTTGAATGAAATACGATCTTCTATAAAATATGTGGAGACCTGACTAGGCTGTGGAAAACCCTGTATTTCAGAAAACCCATGTGAATTTACCGTTTTTGTTATTATCGTTGTTATCGTCAGGAACACCATGATTATTAATAATGTCTTTACAGTTTGTAGAATGGACTGCATCCACTCTTAAATCATTGATGCAAGATCAGATTTTAAAATTCTTTTTTTTAAACCTAGTATCTTATAAACCTCAACACCCAGATTATTGGCAGTGAAGAATTTGGTTTATTGCTCTCCTCTTTCTTCCCAATGGCTCCTCACACATATTAAGCATTTCTGTCTTAGTTTTCCAAAATACTTGATGAATCATATGTTCCAATTTAATAAACATTCCTTTTGCCAGTGTTGTGATCTCTAAACCAAACTATTTCTCTAGTTGTAAACACTTTCTACATTGCTTGGTTTTTTTATACCCCATTACATGATGAAATGTCAAATTTTACTTTCCGCATATTTCCTAATATCATATACTAATATATAAACAAATCAAAGCTGGTACTTTAACATATAACTAGTTATGCTGGACATTTAGATGTGTATAGATGATTGTGTGAAACTGTACATTTGAATTGTTCTCTTACAGGATGGAGACTTCCCTCCAGTAAAATCAAGGTAAGACTTGCTTCTTGTGTTAAATTTTCCTTTAATTTTTCTATAACTTTTGCATTTGTTTTAGCAGATGTCTCGGGTTCTTGAACTGACAGAAATATGAATATTATAATCAATCCAAATTACATATTAAAATTTGTTCTATGCTTCATTTTTTATGATTCAGACTACGGATCATTCAGTAGTATGGACGTTTTATACCCTTATATGAGGGTGGATCAATACAAACTGGTTTTTTACTTTCTCTACTACATACCTGGAGTAATTAGGGGATTTATTATGTTCCATCCAAAGATTCATTGTAAAGATTTCAGTTGAGATCTATGCTTTAAAGTCCCCTGGAACGAACATAAGCATTTTTATAAAACAAATATGTGTGTGTTTGTGAGAGGAAGAGAGAGCATAACACTCAAAATACTAAGTTTGGTATCAAAGATTTGCATATATATACAACAAACAGATTTTCAAGAAAATCCTCGCAACCCAAACTGACATTTACATTAAAGTTTCCTTAATTTAGATCTTCTCATTTTGATTAAAATGCCATAGGAATAATATATTTGCAGAGTAATAAAACATACGTCTTGAATTTTCTGTGAATAGCGTGTGAAGCCCTTTTCATTCTGAAATAATTTTATATAAATGTTTGTTACTGGTAAAGCATAAGAGATACACAACACTTAACACAAAAAATATAATTCTGATTAAAGCACACAGTCTATGTCAATTGTGTTTGTGGTATTAACCATTTCTGATATATTTGTTTCTGTTCGTTTGAATTCTTTTTTCTTGTAATTGTGAAGACTACGTCAATTTAGTGACCCACTTTTAAAGACTTGAATATTCCTTCAACCTCCTTGTACCTGTAAGAGAATGTGTAATAAAACCTTTACAGGATACCTAATAGACGAGATAAAAATAAACAGCAAAAAAGTAATGTCAAATAAGGTTTTTTTTAAAAATCATTTGTTGAATTTGTGAAAACAATATATCACTTTTCTACATAGTCTTTAATTTCAAAGAACACGTTCCCTAATGAATTAGTATATTTTTCTTTCTTCCTTGAAGAAAGAAGGAGAAGTGTGAGCAACCAATTATGCAGAACCCTTCCATTGCTGTGCTATCACATAATCGCCCCCTCCACAAAATGGTAGTCACAGGGATAAGTCTGACTATAATGACGGTTTTCATGGGTTCAATGAATCTCTTCCAGCCATTCACACATCAACGTAACCATATTTGGTCACCTGAATGTTATGTGGAAGGACATTTCAGATAGATTGCAGAAAATTTCTCTGATAAGCAGCTTTTGCCTCAACCATAATCCTTCATAGTAGGCAGGATATGTTGTTCTTTCATGAAGAAAGACCGCAATCAAAATACTGTTTGCGGCAGTCACCTCCTCCTGTCCGTTGCTTGCGGCTTACCTTGCTGCATCCTCCATGTTGGCTCCAGATGTTTGCAGTGTGCTGGTTCTCTGCAATTTTGTCCTTGGCTAGCTGCAGTAATTTTCTTTAAAACTAGGTGGGAGCATGGAGCATGGACTTATCCTTGGTAAAGGAAGCGTAGACCTCGGGTCGTGGTAAAAAGGAGAAATAGACGTGGTTTGGTTACGAAAAGATGACACTGCAATTGCTTTTATTTAACTACTCCCACGTAGCACACAACACTGATATTACCGCCGTTAAAATTCTGTCCACCGCTGTTAAAACGCGGCGCAGATATGACATGAAGTTTAAATATGCTTATTATCTCTTTACGAGTAGCGGTTCTTAGGTGTGTTTAGAAAACTGTCTTTATTCCCTTTTGGCGCGATATCTCTCACACATCCTGCAGCATCTCTCCTTGCCCACAAATGACAAAATGCCAAATTGAAATGCCCCGAATTTGCCCCAAACAGATCCATTTATAGTCCCAGGCTTCTGGGGCTGCTTCCTTTCCTATTGGTCCATTTTTTATCGCCACTCGACGCGTCTCACTATTTCGTATAAACTTACCGGGATCTCATTGGTCCAAGTTTGACATAAACCGCGGTTTTTCCTAAATATACTGTTAAGCTAGCTGGTTCTCTCACTTGGTCACGGAGAATTAACGAATAAAAGGACAAAGACTTTACACCCTTGCTGTATGAACAGTGGCCCTGCGACCAGAGAGACATCGTAAAACTACATTTTCTGCCTTCAAAGACACTGTTCCTGTAGCTAAAACATTTCGTCGTGGACAGTATTTTAACATTATGCTTAAATTATTTACATTAAACCATTTATAACTCTTCTAATATTAGTAACCTAGATACATACATAACGTTAAATCACCCTTCTTAAACTATACAAGCAGTATAAGAAAAAGATATGTACATAGTATGATTTAACATCAATAAAAATTAATTAATAAATTATCTATAATTACAGTTCTCGGGCTCGGCCTAGAGTTGCCGTTTCAAATTGCCCTGTTCTGGAAAAGAATAAATTTTTCAGCACTTGATACAATTTTCTTTTCCAGAATACTTCCTTTGAGTATACATCTTTGTTTGTTTTCTTCGTTTATAGAGAACCCTTTGCTATACCTGTTCCTTCACAAGAGTTCTGACAAACCAGCGATGTTTACACTCGGGTCATTCACTCTTACACTTTGTGGTGGGATGTTCTTTCTCTCGAGAATGAAAATCCTTTTAAAACAGGTTTTCCGAGAGGCATTCTGTTGCACAATACACTTCATTCACACGAATAACTTGTAGTGCAGACAAATACGCTAATACCCAAATTAGGCTCTAAAAATTAAATCTATTTACATACATACTGGTACATAATAATTATTATGTATTTAGCTATTTACTTACATCCTTATTTATCGGGTGTATTACCTTTACCGCTTGTTCATAGGGTTGCTACCTCATTTCAAGTAGAACTAACCTGATTATTGTCATTACATTCTTCACCCTTCTCATTCTCTAAACATTTGTACGGTTTGAGCAACTGTTTCTGATATCTCCCTACGATCTTTGAATTCTTTATTTCTTGTAACTCAAATGTATCCGAGCCAAAAATGTTAATCACCCGGTATGGACCTTTAAATAAATTTTCCATTCTATATCTTTTGTTCAGAATGCTCGGCTTTTTCTTGCCCCGTACCAATACTAAGTCTCCCAGTTCGATCAACCAGTGTTTTTGCTTCTTTTGTTTAAATTTTTCCTTTCTTTTCTGCGCCTTCTTTGACATTATTTCAAAAGCTTTCTTAATCATCTCTTCCGTTAGTGTTTTCGGATCTTTAGTTTCTATTGTCTGTGGTAATTCCCCTTCAAGTGTTTCTATTAACTTCCCCTTCATCAGCTCAATGGGCTTATAACCGGTAGTAGGGCTAACACTTTCATTTAAAATACTTTCGATACGCTGGTAGTGATTTGCCCAATCGTTGTGTTTTTTATTGGCCAAAATTCTCAAATAAACAGAAATATCCCATATTATTCTTTCGCAGGGATTGCTTTGTGGGTGGTATTTTGAGCAATGATATAATGTGATTTCGTTTTCTTTTAAAGTGTCTACAAATTTTCTGCTGGTAAATATTGAAGCATTATCACATAAAATTGCCTTCATCTTTCCAAATTGTGGAACATACGACTTCATTATCTTCCTTAGGCATGTTTCACTTGTAATCTTCCTGACTGGGTAAATTTTCACGAATTTTGAAAATACATCTATTAGCACTACTATATACCTAAATCCAAATTTACTACTAGGCATCTCACCATGACAGTCCCAGGTCACTAACATGCCTGGTTTTTCTCTTAGTATGGAGTTTGTCTCGTATTCATATTGTAGGTTCAATGGCTTTGTTTTTTGACATTGTAAGCATGTCGAAATTATTCTCCTTACTTTATGATGTAATTTTGGAATATACAGATTTTCTTGGATCATTAAAGTGGTGCGTTCTGAGCCAGAATGTGCTAGAGCTTGATGGAACGTGCTTAGAAGTTCATTCTCCATGTTCTTAGGTATATACGTCTTCCATTTCTGTATTTCTCTGCCATGTAGTTTATATAACACGCCCCCTTTTACCCCTATATTTCCCTTGATATTTTCAGCTGTTTCTGTGGCCTTTTTTATTAATTTACTTAATTTCTCATCTTGTTGCTGCTGGTCCCCTATTCCTTTTAATTCTTTTATCAATCTTTTACTCAAGGGTATTTCGATGCTTATTAAGGTTACTTCATTTTTAGGGCGTTCTATTCTCTCCGGTATTTCACTGTTGTTATGTAACCTATACAGCAAATCGCTAAAAACATTTCTTTTTCCTGGAATGTGTTTCACTTCAATATCATACGAAAGAATCTCATGGATGTACCTAGATAACTTAGTGCTCGTAAGCCGACAACGTTTCATAAATGAAAGACTCACATGATCTGTGTATATAAGAACCTTCTGTAGATATATGTATGATCTAAATTTCTGTAGTGCGTAATACACAGCACAGATCTCTAATTCGGTAACCGAAGCATTTTTCTCTGTTTGACTTAAATGTTTTGACGCTTTGATTATCCTCCTCTGATTTATTCCTTTTCCAATTAATTTTTAAATCTCACCTATTAGTTCTCCTACTATAAAATCATTGTTTAGCCCTGTTTTACATTTGATATTTATTTGAGAATTTTGCGCGCTTAGAATCCGCTCCGAGCTCTTGATTGAATCCTGTCTTAGTTTTCCGGGTTATCGACATTATTTGGTGCTCCGCTAGTCTCTTCTACATTTCCCTCTCTCTGGGTTTGCCTATAGTTTCCTCTGCTTCCTCTAAAATGTCCCCGGGAAGGTCTCTCTCTCCTTTTGTCTCTCTCTGTGTAATTTTTGTCATACCTCTCTCCTACGTCGCTTTCCCCTCGGTCAGAAAAATAATGTTCACTGGGTCTGTTTTCATTGTTCCTGCCTCTCCTATAGTTAAAACGGCCCCTGTATCTTGGTCTGGTTTGTATAGCATTGATGTGATACTGATTATCACCTTCCCTCCTGAAACGGTTATTATCTCGGGTTCTGTTTCCAGATTGTGGCACGTCGCTCCAGTATCTCTCTCTAGGGTTATAGTTCCCTCTCGCGTTTCCTCTTCAGTTCGCATTCCTTGCATTCTCTGGTATTGGACGAACTGTATAGTTTTGTCCGTGGTTCCTACTACTTGTCTCGAATGATGATACCAACTCAATCAACTTGGGAATGGAATTTGGCTTCGCAATGAGTAGGTAATGGTGTATGCGTTCTGGATAATGGGGTACAATCATGTTGATGAAATCCCTCTCACTTATGGGTGGCTCGATTAATCTACTGCTTTGTGCTTTAGTTAGTAAATAATCTACCATGGTCAGGTTTCCGCGTTCGTCGTACTTGCCATTAACTAGGATAGATCTCACCTGGTTCTGAGTATTAGTACTCCAATACTTATTCAAAAATGCCCTTCTGAAATACTCAAAATTATTATTCTCCCCTAAAGTCAGTCTTACCCATTGGAGAACCCTTTGACGTAAACCTTTACGAACGATTAACATCTTTACCTCGTCCGGAATCTGTTTTAAACGGAAATACTCCTCAAGGTCATTTAGGTATTGTTTCGGATTATCAGCCGAGTTTTCCTCGAAAGTAGGTACTCCTATCTCATTTAATAAATGGTAGTTTGCATTGCTTGCATGGTTAGATGTACATTGGTGCCCTGAATTGAAATTATATGGGTCGGCAGCTGGACTTTGACCTCAATTTGCCTCCCTAAAAGTGGTGCTCGTTTCACTGGGTGAGCTATCATCACTCTGTCTCACACTTATCCCAAGTCTACCAATAGAGCGTTTTAACTCCTTTACACAATTTTCATGTTCTTCAACCCTCTTCACAATTTCATGATGATTTGAGAGCTGTTCAGTTATTTTCGACGAAAGTTCATTTATCTTTCGCTGATCCTTTTCTACCACTGTTCTAAATTGTCTGAACTCCCTTTGAATGTTAGATTCTAAGGTACTTTGTTCTTTTTTCTAAAGAAGCATTTACAACTCTTAAGTCATCATCCAATTGCTCTTTTATGGCTAAGCTGGTAACACTTAATTCCGTTTCTACATCCCTCCTTAGTTTTTCTACATCGCTTCTTAGATCTAATTGTCCTGCCTGAATTTCCTGCACTACTTTCCCTTGTTTGCTGAATTTAGAGTTCAGCTGACTTTGTAATCTGGCGACCTGTTCACCTAAATATTCCCTCATCTCCTGAGCTAATTCCCCTCTCATTTTTCTATTTTCCTCTCGTACATATTCCCCTATCTGGATACTCTGCTCATTTAATTTCCCTTTTAAATTCTTATTTTGTTCACTTAAGTCCTTCCTCTGCTCATCTATCTTTGTGCTCAAATGTTGAAGGAATATCATCAGCTGCTTCTGACCTGGGTCAATGACCTCAATTGGTGGTCGCCCTTCCAGCCTAACTTCTACCTCTGCTTCCCCCATATTTCTTCCTTCTGGTGTTATGCTGACAATGGCCTCCCCATTCAGTTCTTCCAAATCTTCCCTTGACGTACTCATGGTTCCGTTAGCAAGTTCTACCTCCGTAGTAATGACTTTACCCCCTCTCAATAACATGTGTTCACAAAACTGAGTAACTATTCTGCATGCCTTTTGTTTTTGTATAAATGTTCTAACATGTACTTTCTCCTATGTTAATTGATGCATCCCGGGTTCGAATCCTGGTGAATTCCAAGAAGCGATGTTCTCAGCTGTTTTGTTGTCCCACGGAGGTAGACTAGAAATTCACGTTGTAATTTTGTTCTGCTGTGCCCCTTTCCTCTGAAGATTCTTCCTCTATGCTCTGTTTCCTAGTCCTCCCTTCGAGGTAGTCTTCTCTTCGTGCCCCACGTTGGGCGCCAGTTTGCGGCAGTCACCTCCTCCTGCCCGTTGCTTGCGGCTTACCTTGCTGCATCCTCCATGTTGGCTCCAGATGTTCGCAGTGTGCTGGTTCTCTGCAATTTTGTCCTCGGCTAGCTGCAGTAATTTTCTTTAAAACTAGGTGGGAGCATGGACTTATCCTTGGTAAAGGAAGCGTAGACCTCGGGTCGTGGTAAAAAGGAGAAATAGATGTGGTTTGGTTACGAAAAGATGACACTGCAATTTGTTTTATTTAACTACTCCCACGTAGCACACAACACTGATATTACCGCCGTTAAAATACTGTCCACCGCTGTTAAAACGCGGCGCAGATATGACACGAAGTTTAAATATGCTTATTATCTCTTTACAAGTAGCGGTTCTTAGGTGTGTTTCGAAAACTGTCCTTATTCCCTTTTGGCGCGATATCTCTCACACATCCTGCAGCATCTCTCCCTGCCCACAAATGACAAAATGCCAAAATGAAATGCCCCGAATTTGCTCCAAACAGATCCATTTATAGTCGCAGGCTTCTGGGGCTGCTTCCTTTCCTATTGGTCCATTTTTTAGCGCCACTCGACGCGTCTCACTATTTCGTATAAACTTGCCGGGATCTCATTGGTCCAAGTTTAACATAAACCGCGGTTTTTCCTAAATTTACCGTTAAGCTAGCTGTCTCTCTCACTTGGTCACGGCGAATTAACAAATAAAAGGACAAAGACTTTACACCCTCGCTGTATGAACAATGGCCCTGCGACCAGAGAGACATCGTAAAACTAGATTTTCTGCCATCGAAGACACTGTTCCTGTAGCTAAAACATTTCGCCTTGGACAGTATTTTAATATTACGCTTAAATTATTTACATTAAACCATTTATAACTCTTCTAATATTAGTAACCTAGATACATACATAACGTTAAATCACCCTTCTTAAACTATACAAGCAGTAAAAGAAAAAGATATGTACATAGTATGATTTAACATCAATAAAAATTAATTAATAAATTATCTATAATTACAGTTCTCGGGCTCGGCCTAGAGTTGTCGTTTCATCTTGGAGTCCCAAAAACAATTGGAAGAACCTTTTCAAGTGATAAGTTTTGTTGTCCTTGTTTCTTACAGCTTCACCTTTCCTTTCTCCTTGCTTGTTTATTTAGACTTGTGTGTAGTGGGGAACCCACTTTTCTTCACAGAAATTGATTCACTTGTTATCAACAAGTGCACTGTCTTGCTGATGAACACATTCTTATGAATATATTGGAATTGCTTGCAAAACTGCTATGAATAGTAACTGTTCAAACAAACCTGGAAGTTGGTGAAATTCTTAGTGCATGTAACAGACATTCCATGTATTTCCTTTAACATCGGATTAATTTTACTAAACAACATGTTTTCATTTGAAAGATTTTGTTAATTATTTAATGATATTATGGATTAACAAAGTTCATTCAATTGTAATGAACAATAGTTGATTTATATGAATTTTAACCACACCTGTCACTTATTTCTGATCATGTACCTCCCATTAGGAAATTGAAATTATGTTTTCGGATTTAATTTTCTATTATACTTGATCTATATGTCCTACATTATTTCAGATTATACACAGAAGCGGTTTCTGGAGATAGCAGTGGTAAATTGCCATTGCCCTCTGCTGAAGTGCCAGAAAGAAACATAAACTTCTATAATGGAAAGGATCATCCTGAATGTGAAAGTCAGGAAAGTAATGTCACGGAAATACCAATTGTAGAACAAGTTCACTTGGAACAATCTGGTAAATGTAATTATGGAGAAAATAACAGCATGGTTTTATATCTGAAACAAAAGAATTTGATTCATATGGGTGAAATGCAACACAAATGCAACATTTGCGAGAAAGTCTTTATAGGTGTGTCACATTTGAAAAGACACAATTTGATTCATGAGGGTAAGAAACCACACCAGTATAAAAGTTGTGATAAGAGCTTTACTCGGGTGTCAAATTTGAAAAGGCATAATTTGATTCATGGGGCTAAGAATCTACACAGATGTAAAACTTGTGATAAGAGCTTTACTTGGTTGTCAAGTCTCAAAAAGCATAATTTGCTTCATGAGGGTAAGAAGCCACAGTGTATAACTTGTGATAAGAGCTTTACCCGGTTGTCAGATCTCTACAGACATAATTTGATTCATGAGGGTAAGACGCCACACCAGTGTAAAACTTGTGATAAGAGCTTTACCACGTTGTCATATTTGAAAATGCATAATTTGATCCATGAGGATAAGTCATACCAGTGTAAAACTTGTGATAAGAGCTTTACCCAGTTGTCAAGTCTCAACAGACATAATTTGATTCACGAGGGTAAGAAGCCACACCAGTGTAAAACTTGTGATAAGAGCTTTACCCAGTTGTCAGTTCTCAAAACACATAATTTGATTCATGAGGGTAAGAAGCCACACCAGTGTAAAACTTGTGATAAGAGCTTTACTTCGTTGTCAAGTTTCAAAAAGCATAATTTGGTTCATGAGGGTAAGATGCCACAGTGTAAAACTTGTGATAAGAGCTTTACCCGGTTGTCAGATCTCAACAGACATAATTTGATTCATGAGGGTAAGAAGCCACACCAGTGTAAAACTTGTGATAAGAGCTTTACCACGTTGTCATATTTAAAAATGCATAATTTGATTCATGAGGGTAAGAAGCCACACCAGTGTAAAACTTGTGATAAGAGCTTTACTTGGTTGTCAAGTCTCAAAAAGCATAATTTGGTTCATGAGGGTAAGAAGCCACAGTGTAAAACTTGTGATAAGAGCTTTACTCGGTTGTCAAGTCTCAAAATGCATAATTTGATTCATGAGGGTAAGAAGCCACACCAGTGTAAAACTTGTGATAAGAGCTTTACCCAGTTGTCAGATCTAAACAGACATAATTTGATTCATGAGGGTAAGAAGCCGCGACACCAGTGTAAAACTTGTGATAAGAGCTTTAGTCAGTTGTCATATTTGAAAATGCATAATTTTATTCATGAGGGTAGGAAGCTACACCAGTGTAAAAGTTGTGATAAGAACTTTACTCAGGGGTCACATTTAAAAGTACATATTTTGATTCATGAGGGTAAGAAGCCACACCAGTGTAAAACTTGTCATAAGAGCTTTACCCGGTCATCAACTTTGAAGAGACATTTGATTCTTATGGGTAAAAAGGCACACCATTGTTAAACTTGTGATAAGAGTTTTACTGTGATGTCAAATTTGAAAAGCCATAATTTGGTTTCTGTAAGTAATCCAATGTTTAACAAAGTAATGTGTTTAAATCTAAGAAGAAGTCCAATAGTATATCTCTGGTAATTCAATGTTACTCCATACAGAATTCTCAAAAGAGTTTTCACATACGTGTTGTAGATGAAAATCCTTTATTCTAATGTGAACTTTTTCAGCATTTCAATGGGATAAATAACCTGCTTATACAGAAGTTATACAGTAATTAATAATGGTGACAGTAACATCTACTCATGTAATAACGCACATGATAGAAACAATCAGATTGAACTGTTTATAGTGTCTTGTATACATATGCAGCAATATGTCCCTATGTCACTTCCCTACCTCTACCAGCTGAAACATACCTAACTGCTCAGTGTACTTCAAATAAGTTGAATTCGCTTCACTGTTCCGAACTTTTGTTCAATATTATCATATTTATAGTTTTCCAGTAATAGTTTTAGGAACTACCCACCAGTTGAAATCATTAAAGAGGTTTGTTGAAAGCAGTGCAATTTCATGGTTATTCCAAATTTGATATTAAAGTTTTGTATACCCTAATATTCAAATTTGCAAAACATTGAATACAATTTGATAGCGCAGTTTGCTTGATATAACGTTTTTATACATTCTGCTTCCCTTAATCCTAGATAATGTTTTCTCTTACTCATCAGTTTCATTACACTCAGATATAAATTTGGGTGGTGCTACCTGATTGCAGTAAACGAAGAGAAGCAAAGAAGTAAAACAGGTAAATATTGTATAATGTCATAAAAATGTACGTGTTGTATTACTCCCATGCAAATAAATGTCTGCAGAGGATATTGAGATGACTTTTGTCTTTCATGCTAGTTTTAAAAAAATCCGATGTGTTACATTCACATGGGTTTCTATAGTCTCGCTTATTAGTGGGTATATGAGTAGAAATTACTCCTATGAAAGCTTATCTTCCTGTCTACTTCGTTTTAATCGAGATAAGTGTTTCCAGAAATAGCTACATTACACATTTCATTATAGACGCAAAGGGGACCGTGGCAGTCAAACGTTTAAGGACTGGACGCTATACACTGCCCTTAAAATTGCATACTCTCTGCATGACATCACAAGAGCAATTAATGAAGGATGTCGTGCAAATGGCTGATAACACAAAAGAAGTTTATTTAAATAAGTTGTGAGTTTTAAAAAGAAATACATTTTTGTATAATGCATTTGCAATAAAATGATTTTTTTTTGCGTACGTAAATATTATTACGTATATTTGCAAATATGTGCTGTTATGTAATTATTTAGATCCACGTTGAGGGACGCCACTTTGAGAAAGTATTGTATTCGTGTGAGAATCCCCGCGTATGTGCGTCACTTTAAAAATGTATTTGGGTTACATAATGAAGATACACTTTGATGATGTTTGATGCTTGGGATGCCAAACTTTATAGTGAAGATGATGCTTGTTTTACATAATATTCTTAGTTATTTGCCACAGCTGCTTTCAGTCGCACTATAGAAACACAAGTTCTTTTAAGGTTGTGATAAGACAAGAATTAAAATACGTCACAGAATTTACTTTTTATTTCTCTTTATACTTGTATATTTATAAACACAACACTTTATAAAAGAGAAACTGTGAGCACTATATATTCTAGCGGAGAACACAATTTTTATCATCCGTACCCTACTACATCTTACCCGCAGCTTTTACGTCTGCTCTTTACAACATTTTGCCCGTGACTTTCACGTCTGCTCTTTACATCATCTTGCCCGCAACTGACTAAATTCAACGGTAAAAATCTTGTAGCTTCGGTAATGCCAGTCTATTACTGGCTAATTCTAGTCCAATAGAATTTGAGTGTTCAAACTAAAATTTCTCTTTACTTTTGATTGGCTAATTCCAAACTGTAAGCAAAACTTACGTTATTACCAATCTTTTCATAACCAGTACTTTTAAAACCCCCGACACATTATTGTCACCAAAATTACATTATTACCTCATTGTTAACATCATAAAACATATCATTCTCGCAGTTTTTGCACTAGTAGAGTATATAACCATTTACATAATATTAATAAATACGTTTACAATAAAAAGTAAATATTTGCAATGACTTTACATACAATACAAATAATAATTATATACATATTGTTATCAAGGTGGGCTGTTATTGAATTTAATAATAATAAAACAATATCATTTGGGCATCAAAATACTGCCTCACATTTTCGTCTATCGCTTATATGAAATTATGGGAAGTTCCTTACTAATGAAGTAGACTTTGCAAACTTCCCAGGAAATTCATAATATACATTTCATTTTCCATGTAAATATCCTTAATATATGCTATTTTAACCATTATTTTTAAACTTTTTTTTTTTTTAGAAAATCAAAGATTTCAAAAGATGTTCCATGTGAGGGGTAGTTTGAAGTGAAGGGATTTTCTAGGAAATCTTATACTTATACTACCACAAGAAGTATCAAGTTCTCTTCTTATACTTAAACTACCACAAGAAGTATTAAGTTCTCTTTTTCTTGCACTACCCTTCAGATACAGCTATAAGATCCAAACTAAATGAACTTTTTGCCATCCTCTAAACCGTATCTCCACTGAAACGAGGAGTTATATTTGAATGTCTAATGCAGGTCCGGGGTTTAGCACTACAAAGCAGAGTCAGAGAAGTAAAGAAGGATGATGTTGATGCACTTTTACAGAAGAGGTTCAGGAGTGAATGGAGACGTGAGGCTGAGCTTCAGTTTTATGTGAACATTTTGAATGAAGAGTCTACGTTCTTTAGCAAGAAGGGGAATGAAGAAGAATTTGACTGAAGGAAGTAATAGGTATTGTTCAAATAAAGAAATACAGTTGAGTTTGTTGAAAGAAGTATTGACACAAAGGTGTTGATAGAAAAAATTACAAATGGAATTTCATCACTTTTTATGCACAAAGCAAGTGTAAAACTTCTGTTATAAATGAAATTGAAATTGTTGATTAAAATTTAAGTAAATATATTTTTTTGCCATTTTTTCTTGGTGCTCACGATAATAATATATTCAGTATAATTGCCTCAAAATTCAGTATGTACTAAACATTTTTCATCATAATGGGATAATAAACAAAAAATTATTTGGTGATAAAATTCAGGAAAGTGGTATCTGTGCTACAGCTAGATAAGAATAGCTTTAGAAAAAACTACCAGGAAGTTAGGAGATATCGATTCTTTCTCTCCTGAAAACGTCTTTATTATGGACTTAGTGCTTTTTTTATTTGATGCTCCTTAAATATCAAACCGAAATACTAATTATAGGAGCAAATGCACTAACATTTACACTGTGTTTTAAGCTTATATTTGATTATATGTTTGACATTCCTATCGTTTTTATTCCTAATATCAAAATGGAAGTTTAAAATTTCTAAGTTTTTCAAAAGTTTATAAATTCAAAGCTCTAAGATAACAGTTTTGTTAATGTGCCCTTTCAGAATTTTATTTTCTTTTCCTCTACCCTTTTGTTGTTATAAGGAGGGCATGTGTATTGTGAATGTTGCATTAGATTAAATTTAGTATCACATTGTTCCATAACATTTGAATGAACATATTTGCAAAATAATTACTTAACATTACCAAAATACCAACCCCAACAGCACAAAACTAGCAACCTATATATGACTTTCAACTATGTCATTATTAAGTCCATCTGCTCCTGGTATTTCAAAATATTTAACGAGTTTTTAAGATGTCCTAATTCTTACCCTTGCTGCCCGTGTTGGTTTTTTTATTTGGGGGGGGGCCAAAGAAGCTGTTTTCCTAACTGTAGTTCCTGGACTTGCAGTATAGGTGCCCAATAGTGACAACAATACTTATCTTCTTTTTAGACTTAGATTTTTTTATTAAGCAATCGCCCTTTGGGTAGCTGTGTTGAAAAATATCTTAAGATCCTAAAGGTCTTTACAGTACTGAACTTTAGATGCTTTGCTTTCCAATCTTTATTTAGTATCTCGACACAGTGCCATAGTCCCAGCAGTTCGTAATGTTCAGCTGGTGGCAGAATGTCTTCCTTTTTGCAGTCGACGTTTTTCACCCCCACCACATTCTGTCTGTGAGCATGTAACTCTGACAGCTTAATGAATTTTTTACTAAAGTAGAAGAACCACTCCCTGTTTGTACAGTTTAAAAAGATTGTCCAAAGTTTTTTAAGGATACCTCCCAATACCAATAAGAGGGTGTTGAATTAATCGGGATTCAGTTAGAAATGTAAAAAAATGAAAATATGTACTTCAGCGTGAAATATTATGTTGTGAGTGTCAGTTTGGCAAGTTAAAGGTAGTGAGTGATACCGACACTATTGGTTCCTGAATTATTTCATTATTCCCATGAGGACCTGGATGATGTGCATTTAGGATATTTTAATGCGTGTCACCGGATACGAAAAAAGTTTATTTGGAAAGGGATGGGTGCAGGTATAAGGTCCAGAATTCAGTTTTGTTCAAGGAGTAAGGCGGCACTGACTACACAGATTTGTGTTCTACTGTAGCGGAAAGTTCTATGCAAAACTTATTTGTGAATTCCATTGGTCCTTTTCTGCTGCGGAATAAGTATGCTTCAGCAGTAGTGGATGCTTTCTCTAAATATGCCTGATTAAAACCAGTGCAGGAAGCTAATGCCCGAAGAGCTGTACGTGAGTTGAAAAACTGGCATAATTGCTTATTTTGTTGTCCCGGTGACGGATAATGTGACTAATTTTATATCGAATGCGAGTGCATCCACCATTATTTTTGTTGTAGCTTGAATTAAAAATAAGATACACATTTGCCAGAAAACGAATATTCCAAAAGCAGCAACGCGAGAAATAACGGAGAATGCATCCTGTGATTCAATTCTTGCAGAAACATGCAGCCATGCAAAAGTTCGTGGGCGATATAAAGATAATATATGGACATCCCTCATTGCTTAGGGTTTTTGAGAGCATTTATGAACTGTATTCCGATTTTTGTTCAGTTTTTACCAGCTATATACATTTGGAAAAACACGAGCTGGCTTTGTTGTGATTCTGCTGCCAACTCCGAATAGTCCAGTCAGCATCTGAAAGGATCACAAACAACAAGCAGCCTGATAGCGGCAAAGCACAAGTGCTTGGAGACGGAACACTTGTGTTTTAAAGATCGTGTGCCTATATTAATAAACGATTCGTTGAACTTTCGCTACCCATTTTGGACGCGGCAAACGTCGCTATTGCTCATACATTTTCAGCATTCGCTCAACTTCTGTGTCCCGTCTCCAAACGCTTGTCGGCAAAGTATAGCCAAAGGATATTTTTTTTAGAAGGAGATGCACGGGGGTGAAAGCTAGATACGGAAACTGGCAACACAACGCACTAACTCCCCACGTGAACACGGTATGTCGCTGGTTGTACTTTTGCGGTAAAGACGATATTTCTGATTGGATGTTTCAAGTTTTGAATTGCGTAACGAACTAAATGGCAGGCAAGAACGAAGGAACCATCTTGGATTTTTGTAGCAGAAAATTTTCGTCCGATGTATTTTCGCCAGGAACAAAGCAGAGACTGTATTCATATATTGTGGCAGTATTTTGTATCACAACACTGTAAATGCCAGAGTGATTATAGTGTAAATAAGCATTATTGTATGACATTGATTTGATATGTTTGTTAATTATAAGCATTGTTAGGAAATAAGTTTACACGGCCTCACTGAAACTGACAATAAGAGCGGGCAACAATGTAGCGAGGGGGTGAGTTGTTATAAGAGACAAATGACGTCAGAGTAGCGCGTGTTTCTTTAGAAATGGAGGGAATATCTTCCCTAGAGCATATGTTTTCGGAATTTTGATTGGATATAAAAATAGACGCTAATGTTGGCGCGTTTTATTAATCAATAGCAGCTCGGTTATAATCTTAAGGCATATCGGGTGAGGGAGTATAAATTCCGTGCGAGAGACGGGTAACGTTCAGTCCAAAAGAAGCATTCGCGGGTAATACGTCGCTCAGCCCAACAAAAACATTTGTGCATTACACGTCGCTGAGTCCAAAATATCATACCACGGGTTACACGTCGCGTAGTTTAACGGAAGCATACATAAAGTACACGTTACGCAATTCTACAGAATCTCTCGCGTCGTAAAGTTAGTTATAAATGTGAAATACGCGAATTAATAATGTGCAGCAAATAAGTGATTATAGTAACATTAGAAAATATAACAGTTTCAGTCGGGCGTGTATCAAAATAATTATGTGAAATTAATTAATTGTGACGGTAATAAAAGTGTAAAAACAAATTCTTTTATAAGTGTTATCTTTCAATAATAACTCATTTCCGTTTACACACCCTGATCAAGAGATTTGCTCGACTGAGTAGTAATAATAGCTAGCCGGAGGACAAAGAACCCAAATTCAAACGAGTAATACAATAACAGGCGCCCAGCAAAAGATAACACGAAGTTACCGTGACAAATTGGCTCTCATACGTGCGGCAGCTAAACATGAAGCATCTTCCAACTACCAACAAATACTCTACTTTAATATTTACGTTATTTCTGCTTGAATAGGTAGGAGACTTTAATAGGTTATTGTGTGTTACAATATTTTTATATTACAAAGAATTAATTTTCAGACACACTGAGCCATCCAGACAGAGTGGGATATGCCTACGATTTACATTCCTTCCAGCGTTGCAGTTCGAGTACCGAATGAAGACTTAGAATCTAAACGTATGCTATCAAGTTTAAGCAACATAAAATGATGGTGCTGGATGAAAGGTTAAGTTTTTAAGAGCTTCTTAGTGTTGCAGAGTTTTATATTATCCTGATTTACAACCTCTTCAGTCTCTAAGTACACATTTGTGCACCTTAATTTAGAGCGCCAATAAAACGCTGTGTGATCAAATGAGTATTGAAAACTTGTGTGCACATGTACGTACAACTCAAGCTTTCGATTCCTGCCACTTGGAGCGCCCTATTTGTGCTTGACATTGAAAAATGTCAATTTGAAGAAGTGAATAGATCAAGATGGCAGTAGACCGACGCAACTACAGAATTATGAATAAAATATAATAATTTGTTTCAGATATTTGGTTTATCACTTGCAAATTTCTTTTAAATGTATATTTGACGAGATAATGGGCAATAACACATAACATCTAGTATAAATATCATTTATTATGCAATTCATATCCAGGGTACACATTGGTGCACCTCAGGTTGCATGTGCTAGAATTGTGTTTTGAGGTTAACTCAGCAAGAGGGTTAATATATTTGATTTGTTTTCAGTCAATCCTCTATCAGATGAGGAAATATGTGAAATACTGAATGAAAGTGATGCAGACTTGGGTGACTTCAGCAGTGAAAGTGAAGATGAAACATTTGGACAGAGTAAATTAGATATAACTAGTGGTCAAACTGATTCAGAAACAGAAAATGACCAGCAACCAGCAGCTGTTGATGAAGTGAGAGTGAATGCAATTACTGAGGACCAAAGAAAGAACTTGAAATGGATAACAAAGAGGTTATAATTATAATCAATTTTATTAACTATTAAAATGTAGGTTAAAATGTAGGTTTACTGCTCAATATTAGCCTTTACATTTAATCAATGTAAGTTTTCAGGTATTTTGGCCTAAATACTTACATATGCTGCAAACAAATTCAGTATTCATACAAAATATCATGTAAAGGAGCCTTATCATAATCCCATTAATAATAAAAATTGCCTGAACTGGGTGGCTAGAACATGTTTTTTGGATTATATAAAAATTAATATAACTACAGCAACAAATAAAATTATTTATTGTGCAACTTGATGTAATCTGAAATTAATTTGTTAAAAAAATCACAATATATAATAACATTATTATTATTATTATTATTATTATTATTATTATTGCTTCCCTAAATATAATATTCCTAATTTTAATACAGATATAGCTTTGTCATTGATATCTTGTTTTAACCTAAGTAAACAACTATAACAGGTATTATTCTGCTTTAAGAATATATTCTAACAACGTATTTTATTTTCAGTATGGTTGAAAGGGGTCCAGGATTAGATAATGAGCTGCACTGGGGTGAACAAAAAGAAATTTTTGAAGCTTTTCTGGAGTATTTCCCACTGGAATTTCGAAAGCTGGTGAGCCATGAAGCATACCTGAAATCAGTTCAAGACACAGGAAGCAGCCTGGAGACAACTGAAATTGAAATATTGTATTATGTGGGTATTGAAATTATTATGGGAACACTTAAATTAGCTCAAGCTAAGTTATATTGGAGTAGGTTGTTCAATTTTCCTCTGATCTGTGATACTATGCCAAGAGACAGATATTTTAAATTTATAAATAACTTGCACTTTGCTAATAATCTTGGTGATCACCCTAATGATGATAAGCTATGGAAAATTAGACCTCTTGTGGATGCAGTGAGGAAAACTGTATAACCTTACCTAGGAATGCTCATTTATCAATAGATGAGCAGAAGATCCCTTTTGCAGGCAGGTGTGGTTTTAGGTAGTATGTTCCTTCAAAACCTAATCCATTAGGTTTAAAAAACTTTGTACTGGCAGCTAGTGATGGCTTGATGCTGGACTTTTGTTTGTATGTGGGTAAGGGCACTGTTTCAGAGGATGATTTGAAAGCGTTTGGGTTGGGAGCTTCTATTGTCAAATTGTTATGTTACTATTCCTAAGAATGGAAACTATGTTGTCTATACTGACAGATTTTTTACCAGTGTAAAATGTGCTGAAATGTTACTGGAAAATAGGATACTTCAAACAGGTACAGCGTTGAAAAACAGAATAGGTTCAGCCGTTTCCAAATTATCTGATGACAAATCTCTCAATAGGAGTGAATGGCATGAAATTATAAGTGAAGTTGATAATTTATGCCTTTTAAAGTGGAAAGACAATAAATGTGTAACATTACTGTCATCTTGCATTGGTAGTGAACCTGTTGGGTCATGTAAACGTTGGTCAAAGGAGGAAGGGAAAAAGGTAGATGTACAATGTCCAGTCTTACAATAAAATGATGGGGTGTATTGACCTATACGACAGACTTCTTGCTTACTACAAGAGTTCTGTACACACTAAAAATGACCAGTGAGGGCATTTAACCACTTTGTTAATGTAGTTATCAACTACTGGCTAATGTACAGAAGATGCTGCAAAGCTGACGAGGCGAAAAAGAAAGACCAACTGACATTGATTTCTTACAGGCTTCACTTGGCTACAACACTTGTTAAATTTGCTGGTTCAACCCGAGGTGTTAAGCGTACCCTTAGCCCAAGGATAAATTCAGCAATTGAAGCCGAGAGTTCCTCAGACGAGGAAACTTCTTTAAAAAAGAAGTACAGAAAGGTTGTTAGACAGCCCAACACGGAGATTAGATATGATGAAATTGGTCATTTCCCTGTTTATTGCAATGATTATTCTGCATCCAAATGCAGAAATCCAGGATGTAAATCAAGATCTAGAGTGAAATGTTCCAAGTGTGACATGTATTTATGTGTAATTAAAAATAACTGTTTTTTAAAATATCATACAAGATGAACCTTTGGGCACAATGTTTATATATTATCTACTTTGTGTATTAATAATATAATAAACAAATAAATGTGGTCATAGACTTCAAAAAGTTGCATTCATTTGTAATATTTACCTTCTTAATATCAAAATTCCTACCAAATCCTAAGTTAGGAAAATACTATCCTTGATCCCAAGGTGCACATATGTGTACCATCTATTATAAGATACTCTTAATTTCAAAAAAGTTAATTTGATTATTTTTTTATTATTTAGTCATGCAATAACCTTATTTGATCAAATGTTTCCAAATTGCATGAGTATTTTAAACTCAGGACTCAAGAGGTTACTTTTCAGATATAGTGAGTCATCTAGACAACGGATTATACCATTCATTTTGTTGTTGGCACTTCATAATTTATGGGTGGAGATCACAGCGAAAGTTGGTAAGGTAAGAATCAACCTTTAATACAAATTAAATAAATAGCATTTTGCAGTGCCAATATTCAAACACGTATATGCAGATCATGCGAGTGATACTCATCTATAATTTAAAAATGTAGGATTATTGGTGGACTGTTTGACTTACTGTCAGGGAAAGCATGCTAATGATACTGTAACTCCTTTAAGGCAGAACCGAACTGAAATTTCCTAATACAAAAGGAAGAAAGATATTTGATTAGTTCACATATATTTCAGTAATTCACTTGCTTTTGGGCATGGCGTGTGAAAATAGAAATTCTGGCAGCTTTTATGACAATTATTGTCCATGTAATCTGATAGTACAAGTGCTCTTAACCATTTTTGTTTCCAAGAAAAAACCTGAAGTGTTTGAATGAATTTAGCAGCTGCAGTATGTGTTCTGATGCTTTGAAATTCCAAATTTATTGTAATTATTCGTGCCTGTTTTCTACCATTTAAAAGTTTTAGCAATTTTGATGATACAAAATCCCTCCCTTAGAAGATGCATTGTGCAATAGTAATTAAGTTGCAGGACATTATAAGAAATGTATAGGCATTTAAACAATGATGTGTTGGTTTTTGTGCAAAAACCAAAGGTTTTTCATGTAATATTCTTTAAATGTATTGAAGCCTTTTAAGTTAACACATATCATGACAAACATGAAGTTAATCACGACATCTGATGACTCATTTATAGAACACTTACGAAAATAGCTTACTCAGAATAGAGTAAGTCTTAGATGGCAGAGCGGTGCTATGACAAGTCAAAGATTGGTGCTTTAATCCCAGGCATGTCATTCAGTATTTTGTCTGTATATACCCTTCCGCTATTATTCTGTATACACAAACAAGCCATGGATCTCTGAAGAGAAGTTTCGGTGAATCTTTTCAATGAATCGGATCTTTTGAATGATCCTTTTATCTGTTATATATAGATTAAATTGGATTGGATTGCATTCTGTGAGCTCACTAGCAGCCATAAAGGCTTGTGAACATAGAACATGTTAAAGAAATGTACAAAAATTACATATAAACCTAAATATTACACAGAATATAAAACATTTGAAATAAAATAGACGTACTATATGCGTGTCAACGAAATGTACACTATAGTTACATATGTACATAAATATTACATAGAATACAGAACATTTAAAATTAAATAAAGACATACTATATACAAAATGAAACAAATCAGCTGTAATTTTGTACAGAATCGAATACCTCCCTACCGTTATAAGGCTAACATTATATTTATAGACAAGAACAGTTATTTTAACTTTCACTAGGCTTGTGCCTTTTGTTCCTCTTATTAATTTGTTCTATTTGATTTATAATGCATAGCATTTACTGTCAGTTCTTTATACACACAAATGTTAATAGCTTCATTAATTCTAGAGCAGGCATCAAATGTAACTGGCAATTTTCATTAATATTTACCAATACTACATAGAGAGCTATGTATGTATTATTATCAGGATAATTTGTCATTCAGATAATCTTGTACAGAATAATATGTTTTTGAGTATACGTACTCTTTAACAGCAGTTTTGAAGTCATTGAAATTGTCAACTTTTCCCTTAAGATCATTAGGGAGAGTATTAAGTATTTGTATGGCCTCATAATATACGAACCTTTCTGGAAGCAAGAAAGCTTTGCACTGGGATGATGGATGTTACCCTTTTGTCTAGTGTTTATCTCATGAATTTCCATGTTTGTAATAAATGTGGTTCGATTGCATACATAGAATTTTAAGATTGAAAATATGTACATGCATGGTAGAGTTAATATCTTCAGTCTTCTAAAAAGATGTTTCCAAGAGTGGTCATTTATATAGATCAAAAATAGTAAAGGTCCTAGGACTGAAACTTGGGGTACACCATGTGTTACTGTTTTCCATTTTGATGTATGTTTTCCAAATCCAATATCATTGACTACTTCAACACGTTGTTTCCCTTCATTTGGATATGGTATGAACCAACTTAGGGTTTCATTTTTTAGTCCATAGAATTTCAGTTTTGCTATCAGAATATCATGATTAACACAGTCAAATGTCTTTGCTAAGTCACAGAAAATTCCACCTACTTGCACGTTTTTAATGCAGTTAACACTTCACGAGTAAGATTATAAGTTGCATTATTGGTCGACATTCCTTTTCTGAACTCGAACTGATCCCTGATAAGTATGTGGTTATATTCAAAATATTTATACAGTATATTAAACATCACCCTTTCAAGAACTTCTCAAAAAATTGGCAAGAGAAATATTGGTCTATAATTTGAAACATTATTGCGTTCACCTTTTTTGAAAGTGGTTTAACAATGGAAAATTTCATTCTGTCAGGGAAAATTCCTGACCTTAGTGACTCGTTGCACAAAAACTAAGGGGAGCTGAAATTTGAGATGAGCGTGATTTTAAGATTTTTATTGTTATTTCATCATAACCAGAAGAAATTTTTTTGAAGGAGTTAATAATTTTGTTTATTTCAGAAAGCGTTGTCACATTAACTTTAAATTCAGGCACTTCATTAGTGAAATTTGATCTTAGGAATTCCAAAGCTGCCGCTTTACTTCCAAAATTAATATTCAGTTTGTTTGTTACACCCAAAAAGAATGTGTTAAAAATGTCTGCACCTTCATGAGGTTTATTAATTTCCTGATTATCAGTGTAAAGTGTTATTAAGTCATTTTGTAATGAGTATTTACCCGCTTCTCTTTTTATTATATTCCAAGTAGTTTTTACTTTATTGTCAGAGAGTTGAATCTGTTTATTATAATGCAATATTCTAGCTGATTTTATTACCTTCTTTAGAAGCTTACAATGTTTTTGAAGTATTGTTTTAAATCTATGTTATTACTAATTCTTACTTGCTCATATAGTTCTCTTTTACGTCTGCATGACGTCGTAATTCCAAAAGTGATCCAGGCATTCTCTGTTTTGAAGTTAGATATTTTGTTTAACTTGACTGGGAAGCAAGTGTCAAAGTGGGTTTTGAAACATTGAATAATGCTGTTATATTTATTGTTGGTTCCATTCTTTTGGTAAGTTTGATTCCAAGATTCAAGTTTAAGTTTTTTACTAAACTCACTCAGAGTAGTTTCATTTATTTTCCTAGATTTCTGATAAGTATATTTAGGTTTGGATTTTAAATTTAACTTTTTAATGTGTAGAACTTGTGCATCATGATCCACAGACCATTAGTTTTGAAGAGACATTGCAAAAATTAATGCTATCTGAATTTATAAATATATTATCTAGGTACCTATAGATAAAAAAGAGCTGTTTTGGATTCTTGTTGGATAGTTTACTGTATGTCATATATGTTGTAAGTAAAGGGCTGAGTTGTTCCTTTGCAGACTAGGTTTCAAATAATCAACATTTATATCACCACATATGATTAATTCTCTGTTTGGTTGAAAAAAATTTTTGAAAATGCTCAAGTTGCTTTCCGAATGTTTCAAAATTACCTAAGGGAGATTGATAAAGAGCTACTATGGTTAAAATCAATTTACTTTCATTTAGCTGAACTGCACAGAGTTCAAGGTTCTGTTCACTACAAAACTTGGATAAATCCAAAACTTTATAAGTCACATAATTTCTAACATATGTACAAACCCCACCTTTATGTAAGTTTTTTCTTGAAAACTCTGCTGCTAAAGAGTACCCATGCAATAAAATTGGCTGAAATTCCTGTTGTGTCAAGAGGTGTTCAGATAAGCATAAAATGTATGGCAGTGGGTTTTCAGTATTAAGACTAATATTAAGTTCGCTTACTTTGTTCTTAAGCCTCATATGTATTTTGATGAAATACAGACAGCCAGTTTTTATTTTTATCATTATCATCACTGTTGTTGATGTCAGAAGCATTATTTCTATAGTTACTTGTGGATACAGAGGTATTTGGGATACTTATCTCAATTTGCTTTACGTGTCGATGGTTATATTGACTATGGGCATACTTAACCTAAAACAAATACTCTACTAGCAATTAGTAATAATATAGTAAACATTTTAACACACTTTAAACACTTTTCATACACTACGCATTGCATCCGAGTCATTATTGGAGGTTAAGTTTTTTATATAAGCTTATGATTCTGAATTCACAGAAGGTTAACTTAGTTATATATATATATATATATATATATATATATATATATAGACACACACACACTTAGATTTCGGAATTCATGGAAGGTTAGCATTAGGTAGTTTTTATTTATATGAAAAGTGTTTAAAATGTTCATTATAAATAACAGATCGAAAGATCATTAAAAAGATTCGATTCAGTGAAACTTCAATGATAAGATCCATGGATCCGTTGTGTATACTGAATTTTGTCCAAGTAACACAAAGTGGTGGTGATTTTTACAATAAAAGTGTTATTTCCTTCTCATTTAACATCTTATCAACCAAACTCGAGCACAGAATTCCAGTTTGCTCATTTAATTGCTGTTTATTTACACTTCAGGTATTTGTAGTCTGTTTCACTTAATTTGCTGACTATTAATTCACTCACATGAGTATTTGCGCATTAAAACTTGTATGTATGTTTTTGTTAACATAAGCAGGAAATGGCGTAGCCTCTCTTCACCCCAAAGCACTCTCATTACTTAAGTTGCTGCTTGCATAAAAATGCTGCTAGACATTAACAATTACTGACTGGCATGTTAAAATTCCTCTAGGTATAGTAGCAATAGTGGACCTACTTTCTATTCCAAACTAGAATGCCTCTCACTGTAAACAAACTCTTTGTATTATCCGCGCAAAAGTAGTTTGCAATCCCTACCCCTTACAGCTGCTTCTTCCTCGCACACATGCTTGTTGCATATACGCTATCGCTAAACATTGTTTTAGACTATAAAAAGGTGTCCTGGTGAAAATCATAATTCAAAATGCAACCTGAAGTTACAGTTGATTTTACTCTTATAAATATGCGGAAAATGAACATTTTACTTATATTTCGCAATATGCAAAGGTATAGTGCCCTAATCCAAATCCTCCAAAGATGATTCGGCCACCATATTGGAAACAGAACCATCCTCGAAGATAATGACAAGTTTATCCACAACACTTGCACACCAAACAAGTTCTCAAGTTTTGTCGTCCTCTGTGGTGTAGTGGTTACTATCCTAGCCTCTAGTTCCCGAGGTCTGTCGTTCAATCCCGGCGGTGAGCGAATGAGTTTTTTCGGGCGTAAAAACCCTTAGCATGGATTCTTTCAGAAGGGAAATAAAGCCGGTGGACCCATGTCGTAGATTTACGTCACGCAAAGGAACCTCAAGCTTGATAAAGAGGCCTCTGAGCAAACTTACCGGTATTTCACGCCCAATATAGAATGGGACCCCAAGGACCACAGCAGTTAAAGAGCGTCCATAAATAAAACTCAATTTCAATCCATACAGTTGGTAATTAACAAAAGATACTCTTGAGTGTTAGCGCAATAGCAGATAGAATTAAGAAACCCATATTTTGTAATCTCTTAGCAGTTACTATATATCCATTACCTTTAACAATGAGTTCTTATATAAGCACAATAAAACCTGTAGTTTTAATACCTTTCCTACTCCAATATTTCAGGATACAATGCATTTATAAAGGAACTATTTACATTGGCGTAAGCGTAGTACTTAGTTTCATGAAAAGCAAAGCATGTGCTTTGGTTTACATAAGAGAGAACTCTGGTTTAGAATTGACAGTTAGTAATATAATCACAAGGTGTTTGTAACCACACATTTTTCCTTAATGCAAGCAGTTTCTGTTTTCCGAAACCTACTGTTAAGATTAGCTTAAACACGTGTTTCTATTTACTTCTAGATATACACAATGGAACGTTGGAGTTAAGTTGTTCCTATTTGTGTCCAGTGATGTGCTTCAAGTCAGAGCACAGAGAGTGATAATGACCTTAATGGTGTAGTGAAACTGTTCCTAATGACATTTATTGCACATTTAAGGCGACTTAGTGAATGACAAACAATAGCTGCACTATTGTATATAATGTATGCAGAAGTTTCTTTGTAAGAAATGGAATGAGTTTTTCATGTTATGCAAATATGTTAAATTGTGTTGCGCTATCTGGAGAGTAGAATTAAACAACAAGTGTTAAACATGTGTTATTATTCCCATTTTCCTGTCAAATTCCGCATCCTACTGTTAGTTGCTTGCAAGTTCAAATAAAACATGGAGGCAGTTTAAGTGCAAAAGATTTTACTATGAAGGATGTAGAAGAAATTATTGCAGGGTACTTGATCCTCTCATTCAGCCTCAAAAATTTAAATGTGAACATTATCATTATGGCATAGAAACATTAAACAACTACTATTAACCCCGATAATATTATATAAGAGCAATGTATGCATTGACTATTGGATACTTTAAATAAAAAGTGTTACACAAGAATAAACAGTTGTGTTTTTCATACTAGCCTAGCTGTAGGTGTTCAGCTGATGATAATTATGTTCTAATGTTGTATTGCTACGTATGACAATGACAAGTTATTTTATGTGAGCTTTAATCCATTCTTTTAAAAAGAAATTTAAATAACTCAAAGTGCAATCACGATTACTGAAGCTCACGTAATTAACTTGGCATGTCGCCATCAGCATACAATATTAAAACATGTTATCAGCAGAGCCAGACAGCTAATCAGGTATGAAAAATACAGCTGTAGTAGCTATGAGTGACGTCAGCATCCGAGAGCGCGATTTTTCGTAGTCTAGTTCCATTTCAGATCACTATACTTACGCTGTGTTCGCCTCGTGTTGCCACCGTTTAACGCTAGGTTGCACTTTTAATACTTTGGTGCTCTGTGAGGAGATGGGACAGGAGCACTTTCCCAATAAAGATGGAAATCACGCACTTACAAAAGTCATCTTTAGTTCTATAACGGCACTAATACGAGAATGAATTTTATTGCACTTACCGCTTAACATATTATAAAGGTCTGAAAATCGACGGGACTTAAGAAGAATAAAGTACTGAACAAATCCAACCATTAATAATGGGTATCTCGCAAATGCCCGATGCTGCAAAAGTGCTAATTGAAATAAATTGTGTATATTTAAAGAAATCTACTTTTTTGTATAGTACGTCTGCGTCTGTCGCTTAACGTTTACCAGTTAAACAAAATTATATGAAATTATTTCTAAATAAAGACGACTTCACAGGCTATTCACAGAAAATTCGAGATCTATATTTTATTCGGCATGAAAAAGCTTTAATATATGATATTCTTATTAAAATCGTTAGAACCAAGTTTTTGAAAATAAAAAGTTCCATGTAAAGCGTAGTTGGGGTGGGGGATTTCCTTTAAAATCTTCGTGTTGCATTTCTGGAATTTGCTGAACCTAAATATCAAGTTTGACATTTATCTCACTTTTCTTATTTGAGTTATGCTATTCAAAGACACATTCCTGACATTTTTAAACCTGGTTTTATTCGGGGACCTCAAAACATGTATTTCCATTGACACCTCTATCGAAGTTTTGGGTGGAATGCAATACATTCTGTACCTACTGTGTACATGATAGATAAAGTAAAAAGTCGAGAATTGGTGGTGACATTCGTTGAACTCCATGTTATTCTTCACTGCGTACATAATCTGGTATTCCCCGCAAATCTAAAACAATATGCTCTTTGACTTTTCACCTCAATTTAGCTAGTTTTTCATTGCCTCGCGATATTCCGTTAGCCACAATTTTTTTATCACATTGGCACCAGCCACAGCGGTGAAGGTTGGATTGGGCAATTGGAAACACAGGCCTCTAACTCCCCACATGAACACGGTATGTCACTAGTTGTACTTTTGCGGGAAAGACGATATTTCTGATTGACTGTTTCAAGTTTTGGAGTCGTAACGAACTAAATGGCAGGTAAGACGGAAGGGACCATCTTTGATTTTTATAGCTGTAAGTTTTCGTCCGATGCTTTTTCACCAGGAACAAAGCAGAGACGGTAATGATACATTTACGCTATTTTTCATTGAATGTATATTTTTTGTAATATTGGTATTTTCTATTAACTTCAGTGAATTTCGTAGAATGTGGTAGAAAACTGTAATAGGTTATTGTGTGTTACATTTTTATTTAACGAATTCATTTTCAGATACATTGAGCCGTCCAGAAGAGTGGCATATGCCTACGATTTACATTCTTTCCAGCGTTGTGGTTCGAGTCGCGAATGGTTACTTAATATCTGAAGGTATGTTATAAAGTTTCAGCAACATAAAACGATAGTGCTGGATGAAAGGTTAAGTTTTTATGAGTTTCTTAGTGTTGTTGAATTTTATATTGTCCTGATTTACTTTTCAGACATAGTCAGTCTTCCAGGCAGTTGAATATAGGATTAATTTTCTTGTTTGTACTTCATAATTGATGGGTGGAAATCCCAGCCAAAGTGGGTAAGGTAAAAATCAACCTTTGATGCAAATTAAATAGCATGTTACAGTACCAATATTCAAACTCGCAGACGCAGATCAAGCAAGTGATACTCATGTATAATTTAAAAATGTAGGGTTATTGGTCGACTGGCACACTAACTGTCAAGGATAGCATGCCAATGATACTATAATTCTTTTAAGGCAGTGCCCAACTTAAGTTTTCTAATACAAAAGGAAGAAAGATATTTGATATCATTCACACATGATTCAGTAATTCACTTGCTTTTGGGCATTTTAATCTAACTGCCACTATAATATCCTTTTTAAACTGGGCATGGTGTATAAAAATAGGAATTCTGGTAGCTATTTTTAACAATTAATGTCCTTGTAATCTGTTAGTACAAGTGCTCAAAAGCATTTGTTTCCAAGAAATACCTTAAGTGTTAGTTTCGAGTGAAATTAGCAGCTTCAGGTTTGTGTTCTGGGGTTTTAAATTCCAATGGTTTCAATCTATCGTGTCTGTTTTCTACCATTTAAACTTTGTAGCAGTTTTGATGATACAAAATCCTTCCCTTAGAAGATACATCATGCAATTTTAATTAAGTTGCAGGATATTATAAGAAATGTATAGGCATTTAAGTAATGTGCTGTTTTTGTTCAAAAACCAAAGGTTTTGAAGTAACGGGCATGTAATATTTTTTAAATGTATTGAAGTCTTTTAAGTTAGCACATATGATAAACATGATGTTAATCACGACATATGATGATTCATTTGATTGCTTGCTTATGAAAATAACTTACTGTGAGTAGAGAAAGTCTTAGATGGCAGAGCAATGGTATGGCAAGTGAGAGATTGGTGGTTTGAATCACAGGCATGGCATTGAATTTTTTTCTTATTGTATATACTCTTCCGCTATTCTGTATACGCCAACAATCCATGGATCTTTTCAGTGAAGATTCCATGAATCTTCTCAATTAATTGGATCTTTTGAATGACCCTTTGATCTGTTATTTATAGTGAACAATTTAAAACAATTTAAGCATTTTAAACGCTTTTCATATACAACGCATTGCATCCGGGGTACTATGGGATGTTAGGTTTTTTTTGTATAAGCTTAGGTTTCTAAATTTACGGAAGATTAGTTTATATATGTATATAAGCTTAATTTTCGGAATTCACGGAAGGTTAGCAATAGTTGTTTTTTATGGAAAGTGTTAATCGAAAGATAATTCAAAAGATCCGATTCTTTAAACCTTCAATAAAAAGATTCATGGATCCTTTGCGTATGCTGAATTTTGTCCAAGTAACGCAAAGTGTTACAATAAGTGTTATTTCCTTCTCATTTAACACCTTATCAACCAAACACGAGTACAGAATTCCAATTTTTCATGTAATTCCTGTTTCTTTACACTAAGCTATTTGTAGTGTGTTTCACTTCATTAGCTGACTAGTAAATTCACTCATAATAATATTTGCACATTAAAACTTGTATGTGTTTTTTTTAAATGTAAGCAGGAAATGGCCTAGCCTCTCTTCACCCCAAAGCACTCTCATTACTTAAGCTGCTGGTTGCATAAAATGCTGTTAGACAATAGTCATTACTAGCTGATATGTTAAAATTCCTCTAGCTATAGTAGCAATAGTGGACCTACTTTCCATTCCAAACTAGAGTGCCTCTCACTATAAACAAACTCTTTGTATTATCCGCTGCGAAAATAGTTTTCAATCCCTGCCTCTTACGCCTGCTTGCTGCATATCAATTACAGCTGAATATTATTTAAGCGTATAAAAAGGTGTCCTGCATGAAAATCACAATTTAAAATGCAATCTGAAGTAATAATTGATTTTATAAGCATGTGGAAAATGAACATTTTACTTATATTAATTGAAATCCTCAGGCAAAGATGCAGTACCCTAATCCAAATCCTCCAAAGATAACTCAACTGCCATATTGGAATCAGCACTAACCTCGAAGTTAATGACAAGCTTATCCACAACACTTGTACACAAAACAAGTTCCCACATGCTAGTCTCCTGTTATGTCTGTTTATATTCTCTGCGTGCTTTGGTTACATTTTTTGCTGAAACGCCTGTAAACTCGGATATTAGTGCCGTAATACCTACTTTTGCAAGTGTCAGGTGTTTTTGTTATAGTGAGTTGAACACATTAAGTATTATTTCTTTTTTGCCACTTTTTAACGGTTTCCTACTTTTGTGTTTGAACAACTTATTCGCACTACACGCTTCTTCCTCTGTCATGGCAACTCAAACCCTAACTGATAAAATCACAAGAGCTGAGCATATGAGTGCTAGCGTATTAGGAATGACCGTTCGCTTATCACATTTCCTGTGTTACGCAAAGAGTATTTGGTACTCGGCACCCCTGTGAATTCATTGCTGCATTTTTCATATAGGCAAGAGAATACAGTTGGTAATTAACAAAAAGGTACTCTTGAGTGTTAGCGCAATAGCAGGTAGAATTAAGAAAACCATATTTTGTAATCTCTTAACAGTTACTATATATCCATTACCTTTAACAGTGAGTTCTTACGATAAGCACAATAAAACGTGTAGTTCTATACCTTTCCTACTCCAATATTTCATGATACAATACATTAAGAAACTATTTACATTGGCCTAAGCGTAGTGCTTACTTTCATGACAAGCAGAAGCATATGCTTTGATTTACATCAGAGAGAACTCTGGTTTAGAATGGATAGTATGCAATATTATCACAAGGTGTTTGTAACCACAAATGTTTCCTTAATACAAGCAATTTCTCTTTTCAGAAACCTGCTTTTAAGGGTAGTTTAAACATGTGTTTCTATTTACTTCTAGGATATACAAAATGGAAAGTTGGAGTTGTGCCTATTTGTGTCCAGTAATGGTGCTTCAAGTCAGAGCACAGAGAGTGACAATGACATTAATAGTGTTAAATGATGTGGTGAAACTGTTGCTAATGACATTTATTGCACTGCTAATAGCAATTTAGTGAATAACAAACAATAGCTACACTATGCATATAATGAATGCGGATGTTTCTTTGTAGGAAATGGAATTAAGTTATTCATGTTACGCAAATGTGTCAAATTGCGTTACGCTATCTAGAGAGTAGAATAAAATAACAAGTGTCAAACATGTGTTATTATTCCCATTTTCCTGTCAAATTCCACATCCTACTGTTAGTTGGTTGCAAGTTCAAACAAAACATGGAAGCAGTTTAAGTGCAAAAGATTTCACCATGAAGCATGCAGAAGACATTATTTCAAGGTACTTGATCATTCAGTCTCAAAAATTTAAATGTGACCATTATGTATTATGGCATAGAAACATTAAGCAACCACTATTAACCCCAATAATATTATATAAAAGCCATGAATGCACTGACTATTGGATAATTTGAATTTAAAAAGTTACACATGAATAAACAGTTGTGTTTTACATACTAGCCTCGCTGTCAGGTGTTCAGCTGATCGTAATTATGTTCTAATGTTGTATTGCTACAGATGACAAGTTATTTTATGTAAGCCTTAATCGATTCCTTTAAAAAGAAATTTGAATAACTCAAAGTGCAATCTCCATTACTGAAGCTCACGTAATTAACTTTGTACGTCTTCAGTAGTGATACAGTATTAGATTAGAGCATATGATCAGCTGAGCTAGGTAGGTATGAAAAATACAGCTGCAGTAGCTACGAGTGACGTCACCATCCGAGAGCGCGATTTTTCATAGTTCCATCCCAGATCACTACTCACGCTGCGATCGCCTTTTTGTTTCCATCGTTTAACACTAGGGTTGCACTTCTAATACTTTGGTGTTCTGTGCCTCGCACTGACTCCACTCTTCGCACTCGACTCGTTTTCAACTCACGACTGAGTGTCTACCCGCGAGAGTTCGCTTATATAGGCAGTGAAATCTTCCATAGGAGGTACTCGAACATTCTATAACTATTTAGACACACTTTCTGGAGGAGATAAAGCTTCCAGAAGGCTCTAGTTATCTGCCGATAATTTGTCCGGTGTTTAAGCTAGCAAATGGCTGTTATCTTGTTTACTCCGACCTTTCGGCCCGATAACCTTGGTCTATAGTCTTCTTCTTCTTCTTCTTCAACTTCCCTGTTCTACCACTATCGAGGTGTCAGGGGTTTGCCTCGGATCCATTTTTTAAACTCCATCCTATCCTTTACCAGTCTATTAAACTGATCCCAAGTCTTTCCTCTTTTAGCCACCGCTCTTTTAATCACTTCTTCCCAGGTTATCCTTGGTCTTCCTTTCGGATTCCTTCCTAATGGTCTTGCTTCTAAAAATTGGCGTACTTTCCGGTCTGTATCCATTCTTTTTACATGTCCATACCATGTAAACTGTCTTTCTTCTATCCTCGTATTTACCGATGGCACTTTGAGTTCATCTCTTATCCTTTCATTCCTTATTCTATCTTGTCGTGTCTTTCTAACTATTCTTCTTAAGCATTTCATTTGCGTTGCATTCACCATGCTTAATTCACTTTTTGTTGTTATCCAGCTTTCACTTCCATAGATAAGTATTGGTTCTATAACTGTTTTATATACTTTAGTTTTTGTCCTCTTATCTACTTCTTCTTTCCCAAAAACACATTTACTTAGTGTATAATACGCTTTAGTAGCTTTCTCTACACGCTTTCTTATTTCTTCATGTATTTTACCCGTTTGGTTTATCACTGTTCCCAAATACTCATAGCTTTCCACTTGCTCTAACTCTAACTGCCTTCCCTCTTTTTCTATCTTGATCTCCTTTATCTGGTCTTCTGTCCTAGCTACCATCATTACTTTACTCTTATTAAGATTAACCGTCATCCCCCTTTCCTGTAATGTTTCTATCCATTCTATTATTGCTTGTTGTAATTTATTTTCTGAATCTGATATAAGCACGATATCATCTGCATAAGCTAAAGTTTGGCAGTATATAGGTCTTAAATTCCACATTCCCACTAGTGCCTTGCTTGTTCTCATTTTACAAGTTTTCATTACTTCATCCAAAAATACTGTAAACAATAATGGGCTTAAACTATCTCCCTGTTTAACACCTTTTTCTATCTTAAAAGGTTTTGATGCTCTGCCCTTCAGCCTTACTATGCCCTCTACATTATTAAATGTAGATTTGATTACCCTTATTAATTTTAAGGGTACCTTCTTCTTATATAGTGCCTTCCATATCTCTACTCTTGGTACAGCGTCAAAGGCTGCTTGTAGATCCAAAAATGCAAGGTATGCTGTTTTATTTTTACTTATCCATTTATCTGTGATGATTCTTAGCGCAAATATCTGGTCCTGAGTCTGTCTACTGGGTCTAAAACCTGCTTGTTCGTCTTCTAGATCCTTTTCCACATACCTTCTCAATTTCCTTTCCAGAATCCTTGTATATAACTTCATCACCGTACTTATTAAGCAAATTGCTCTATAGTTCTCACATTTACAAGACTCTCCCTTTTTATATATGGGGATTACTATATTTTGATTCCATTCATTCGGGATATATTCCTCTCTCCATACTATTCTAAACAACTCCTTCATCTGGTTAATCATGGTTTTACCTCCAGCTTTAATCATCTCAGGGACTATTCCATCTACTCCAGCTACCTTACCGCTTTTCATTTGCCCCACTGCTATCTGTACATCCCAGTAATCAATCTCTAAATCCCTGTCCATATCTGTATCTGTCCCTTCTTCTTCCCAATTGATCTCTGTTTCCATCATAACAGGCTCATTCCTAAATTTCTCTTCATAATACCTGCTCCATACCTCTAGTACATCCTGTGTTTCTGTTTTCAATCTATTTTCCTTGTCTTTTATACTATACACTTTTCTGCCATGTTTCCCTCTTAGGTATCTCATGGTCTTCCAGAATTTCTTATTGTCATGTATATAGTTATCTTCCATACTCTCACCGAATTCTTTCCACGTTTGTCTTTTTGCTCTTTTCACCACTATTTTGCACTCCGTTTTCTTTTTATCATATTCTTCTTTATGCTCTATATTTTTGGTGGTTAAGTACTGTTTCCAAGCTTTTTTCTTCTCCTTCACGGCTTTTTGTACATCTTCATTCCACCATTTAGTTGCCTTGACCCCTTCTCTCACTTTTTTCATACCACATACTTCCTCACCAACTATCAGAATATCTTCCTTAAGGGATTTCCATTTAGCTTCTACTTCATTTTCTTCTTTCTCAAGAATACTTCTTTCGCTACATTTTTGTTCCAACTTCATACAGAATTCTTCTCTTTTAGTTTTTTCTTGCAGCTCTTCCCACCTTATTCTCTGGTAGCCCATTCGCCTCCTGCATCTCTCACCTGCGAAGGTCATATCTGCCACCAGGAGAAAGTGATCTGTAGCCAGTTCTGCCCCTCTTATTATTTTTACATCCCTACAGACATTTTTTATTTCTTTCGGGAGTAGGAAATAGTCTATTATACTCTCATATTGAGTAGATTTGAACGTAATTTGATGTATACGTTTATGTTTGTAAAATGTATTAGCTACAATAAATCTGTTGCCAATACACAAATCTATTATTCTATTTCCATTTCCGTTTACTGTACTTTCTCCTCCATAAGGGCCTAAGACCTTTCTGCTTTTCTTCCTATCATTTCCTACTCTTCCATTTAGGTCCCCCATTACAATTACTTTCCTTTTCTTTCTTTCTGCCTTGTTTATTAAGTTTTGTAGATCTTCAAAAAACTTTTCCTTTTCTTCTATTTCATCATCCTCAGTGGGTGCATAAGCCTGAATAATAGTTAAAGGAATCTCCAATTCCATATCTATTGTCATCAGTCTCGAGCTAAATCCTTCCCATGATGTTACTTTTTTGTCTAATTCTTCCGTTACAATTATGGCTACACCTTCCTTTGCTCTTATTTTCCATGGGACACCTATATATCTCATTTCATAATTACCATGTAGTGTTTGAGTGCCCTGTCCCTTCTTCCTTGTTTCACTAACTCCTAATATTCCAATCTTATATTTCTTCATTTCCTCTATCATCTCTACCTCCTTACCAACTAGTGTTTTTATATTCCATGTTCCAATTCGTAAACCATGTTTCTTGCGAAGTCTTCGTCTATTCTGTTCCTTTCCGAGGCTCACTTTATCCTTTTGAATCCAATAATACTTAAGGTGGGGGATTAGCCCAACGCTTAAGGTCCCTGTTTACCCCCAGGGTACTAAGGGAGCCTCAGTTCTTGAGGTAGGGTTGGGCATTTCCTCCCAGTCCCATAAGGTTTTGGTTTTCCCGCCAATACTCGGGTGGCTGTTTGCAGTGGTTTCCCACTGGGCTGGTCTATAGTCGCTGCCTCAAAATATCATTACTTTAGTTTGATGAGACTTTAAGTCCAAAATAGTACCTCTTCTGATCCATTTCTTCTTCTTGTAATGGGTGTTATACATTTTAGACAAATACAGAGCAAAACCAAACAATTAGCATCTCATTATTTTATACGTGATTGTTCATTTGTGGTTAAATCAATTTTGTATAATACCTACATAAATAAGATTTAAAACTACTGCATTCACATTTGGAAATTGTAGTTGCGGGCCCAGCAGCTTCATTTCAGTTTCTGCTTGGGGGAGAGAGGCAAGATTGTCTGGAGCAGTTGTCCGAATTTTCATGTGAAATTTAAGAACACATTTAGCCTAAGAGAAAAATCATCTTTTGTTTTTTAAATGTGAAATATCTAAAGCATAGTTCTCGTAATTTTTCTTTTGGTAGAGCAATAATAATCAGTAGCCTAATTATTTCTCATAACTTGGGGACAATTGCCCCTCTGTACCCTGAAGTGACGCCCCTGTACAGGCCCCATTTGGACCTTTTGCACTGGGGCCTTGAACCTAGCTATGCTACTGGTTAAACTGAGAGATATCCGTGATGACCACGAGTAATTATAGCGTAAAGAACATTGGTGTAAGGTTTGCAACATACCAACAGTAGCATTACAATCTGAAATTCATTTGGAGATGACATACCCCAATGGTGACTTAGAATGTAATAAGTAGTTTAACCAACTATTAGGTCAATCAATGGTAATTAATTGTTCTCTCACACAAGTCGTGAATTCTGTTTACCGGGAAAAATGCGAGTCAGTTGGTGAATTTAATATCATGAAGGCATGTTACCATGGTAACTTGGTTACAACTGACGAACGGAAACTGAAGATCCATTGTTAAATTCCGACTATAGCAATGAATTTTTCAATCTGATTTTGCCTCTCCAACCTTGTTCTACACACCGCTTGTGTGATCGTCTTGGCCTCCTGGTTACGAATGGCGTACACCTCCAGCCACTTAGTGAAGTAATCCATGACCACAAAACAGATACCTGTTACCCCTGTCGGACACAGGGAGCGATCCAGCTGTATCGTTGGCGACACGTTCGAAGGGTGCTCACACGTTGTACTGCTACATGTAACCTCGGCTCATAGTCTATGTGCCACGACTTGCCCTACACATGACATTGGCGGCATCACCTCTCAGCGTCCGCCTGTAATCTCAACCAGTAGTCCTTTGTCAAGCTTTGTCAATCGTTCGTTCGGGTTCAAGATGTCCGCGCTTGTACTTCCTTCAGGACCTCCGGCAACTTATTTCGAGGGAGGATCAATTACTCTCTCCGGGTCTTTCCGTCATTTGACTCCCATACTCTGATGAACAACATACTTTCCTTGGTTTTCAGTGAGTCCCAGTAAGCCTAGGAGGGCTTATACACACTATTCGTGGGTGCGATGTCCTCCCAGCTTGGCCTAGTTCCTACCTCCACTTCTCTCAGAAGCGGTCCAAAGTCGGCGTCCGCCAATTGCTCTCTCCTCAGGCCTGCGCTATACCATCCAACTGCAGCACCGCCTAAATCACATGGATAGCTACGGCACGCTCCTTCTCCTCCACGCTAGTATAGCGGCCCCTCTTCCGGGCAGGATCTTCTTGAAAGGGCATCCGCATTGGTGTGGTCCTTCTCCGATGTTCTGATGTGAAGTTGTATTCCTGAAGCCTCTGGACCCAACGGGCTGCCTGGTCCTCCAGGTTCTTGAAGTTCAATAGCCAGGTGAGGGTGGAGTGGTCAGTCTTCAGGTGGAATGGTCGACCGTAGCGGTGCTTATGGAATTGTTCTAGCGCCTTCATAACTACCAGGAGCTCCCATCGGGTAACGCAGTAGTTCTTTTCCGCCTTGGAGAGCGTCTTGCTGTAGTACACTCCTGCCCATGCTGGACCTGGGATAGTATACCTCCAATACCTGTTGTCCTCCGTGGAGGGCGATGGAATTTTACGGGTGTAAAAATCCTTAGCATGGCTTCCCTCGGAAGGGAAGTAAAGCCGGATGGTCCCGTGTCGTAATTTACGGCACGTAAAAGCGTATCAAGCCTGATAAAAAGGTCTCTGAGCAAAATTACCAGTATTTAATGCCTAAATAGAATGGGACGCTGATGACCACAGCAGTTGGAGAGCGTCCATAAACAAAACTCATTTTCACTGTCGCTGGCGTTGGTATCCAGATAAAATCGCCACCGGATTGTAGAAAACGCAAAACACGCTCACTGCAGAGTGCTGATTTAAGCCCCAGGAACGCTTCCTCCGAATCTTCTTCTTACATGTGAGGTCGGTGTTCTTCCGTCAGACGAATGAGGGGCTTCGTGATTTTGGAGAAAGCTCTGAGGAACCGACACACAGTGGATGTTCGTATCAAATTGTTAGTCAACATTATTTACCTTAGATATATGCGCTTAAAATGTATTATTTTTGACATTTAATGTCCTTGTAATCTGTTAGTACAGATCCTCAAAAGCATTTTTATCAGGAATAACTGAAATGTTTGTTTTGAGTAAAATTAGCAGCTTCAGTATGAGTTCTGAGGCTTTGAAATTCCAAAGTGGTTTCAATCTTTCGTGTCTGTTTTCTACCATTTAAACTTTGTAGCAATTTTGATGATACAAAATCCTTCCCTTAAATATACATTGTGCAGTAGTAATTAAGTTGCAGGATATTATAAGAAATGTATAGACATTTAAATGATCGTGTTGTTTTTGTGCAAAAATCAAAGGTTTTGAAGTAATGGGCATTTAATATTTTTAAATGTATTGAAGCCTTTTAAGTTAACACATATGATAAACATGAAGTTAATCATGATATATGATGAATCATTTGTAGAATGCTTATGAAAATAGCATACTGTGAGTAGAGAAGATCTTAGATGGCAGAGGAGTGGTATGGCAAGTTAAAGATTGCTGGTTTGAATCCCAGGCATGGCATTGAATTTTTTGTCTGATTGTATATACTCATCCACTATTCTGTATATGCAAACAACCCATGGCTCTTTTCAGTGAAATTCCATGAATCTTTTCAATGAATTGGATCTTTCGAATGACCCTTTGAGCTGTTATATATAGTGAACATTTTAACACACAAAGTATTTTAAACGATTTTCATATACAGCGCATTGCATCCGCGGTACTATGGGAGGTTAGGTTTTTTTTATATAAGATTAGGTTTCTGAAATTATGGAAGGTTAGCATTAAGTTAGTTAGCTAAGTTTTCTGAATTCACAGAAGGTTAGTAATTTTTTTAATGAAAAGTGTTTAAACTTTCACTATAAATAACAGTTCGAAGGATCCTTCAAAAGATCTGATTCATTGAACCTTCAATGAAAAGATCCATGTATCCTTTGCGTATACTGAATTTTATTTTGTTCAAGTAACACAAAGTGGTGGTGGTTTTACAATAAAAAGTGTTATTTCCTTCTCATTTAGCACTTTATCAACCAAACTTTTTTGCCCATTTTTGACGGTTTCCCAGTTTTGTGCTAAAACAGCTTATTCACACTACGCACTTCTTCCTTTGTCATGGCAACTCAAACACTAACTGATAAAATCGAAGATTTGACCTGAGCTGAGCATATGAGTGCTAGCGTATTATGAATGACTGTTTGTTTATCATATTTCCCGTGTTATGCAAAGAGTTTATTTGGTACTCAGATAGCACAGCTGCAAATTCATTGCTGCATTTCTCATATAGGCAAGAGAATAGCAGTCATCCATACAGTTGGTAATTAACAAAAAGATACTCTTTGATTGTTAATGCAAGAGCAGGTAGAATTAAGAAAATCATGTTTTGTAATTTCTTAACAGTTATTATATATCCATTACCTTTAACAATGAGTTCTTATGATAACCGCAATAAAATGTGTAGCTCTATGCCTTTCCTACTCCAATATTTTATGATACAGTACGTTTAAGAAACTATTTACATTCGCGTATGCGTAGTGCTTAGTTTCATGACAAGAGGAAGCATATGCTTTGTTTACATCAGAGAGAACTCTGGTTTACAGTGGATAGTGTGTAATATAATCACAAGTTGTTTGTAGCCACAAATTTTGCCTTAATGTAAGCAATTTCTCTTCTCAGGAACCTATTTTTAAGGGTAGTTTAAACATGTGTGCTCTATTTAATTCTAGGATATACACAATGGAAAGCTGGAGTTAAGTTGTGGCTATTTGTGTCCAGTGATGATGCTTCAAGTCAGAGTGACAATGACAGTAATAGTGTTAAATGGTGTGGTGAAACTTGCTAATGACATTTATTGCACTGCTAATAGCAATTTAGTGAATGACAAACAATAGCTACACTATTGCATATAATGTGTGCAGATGTTTCTTTGTAGGAAATGGATGTAAGTTATGTCAAATTGTATTGCGCTATCTAGAGTAGAATAAAATAACAAGTGTCAAACATGTTTTATTCTTCCAATTTTCCTGTCAAATTCCACATCCAACTGTTGGTTGGAAGTTCAAACAAACCATGGAGGCAGTTTAAGTGCAAAAGATTTTACTATGAAGCATGCAGAAGAAATTATTGCAAGGTGCTGGATCTCATTCACTCTCAAAAATTTAAATGTGACCATTATGTATTATGACATAGAAACATTCAGCAACCACTATTAACCCCAATAATATTATATAAAAAGCAATGTATGTGCCGACTATTGGATAATTTAATAAGTTACACAGAAATAAACAGTTGTGTTTTTCATACTAGCCTAGCTGTGAGGTGTTCAACTGATCATAATTGTGTTCTAATATTGCTACAGATGACAGTGACAAGTTATTTCATGTGAGCTTTAATCGACTCCTTTAACAAGAAATATGAATAACTCCAAGTGCAATCACGATTATTGAAGCTCACGTAATTAACTTTGTACGTCGTCAGTAGTGATACAATATTGGAACATATGATCAGCTGAGAGATAGCTAGGCAGCTATGAAAAATACAGCTGTAGTAGCTACGAGTGACATCATCATCCGAGAGCACGATTTTTCATAGTTTAGTTCCATCCCAGATCACTACTCACGCTACGATCGCCCTCGTGTTTCCAACGTTTAACACGAGAGTTGCACTTCTAATAGTTTGCTGTTCTGTAGTGTTGATTGCTCACCCTCAGCAAAAAATGGACATAACCAAGAAACGTGAATTAAAACGGTAAGGAGGAAAATCCTTGTTTTACTAAATACAAAAAATGATGGATATTATTGAAAACAATCAGTTTCAGCAAATGCAACAAAAAAAAAGGGGGGGAGATATATAGGCATCCATCCTTTTTTGGAAACGTTCTTTTTCACGAAACACAGTATCATGGCGTCGTTAATCATTTTAATAAGAATTTAGCTAGCTGGAATATTAACTTTTAACCTTAAAATTACAGAATGAGGTTTTAAATCAACTAGCAAGCATAATTTGCTGTTATTTAAACGTATATCACCCTGAATCTTAACCAAATAATTAAATATTATGTGATAGTAATTATACAGAAATAATTACCTGAGGAAATCTTGCATATCTTATAACTTCCGGGAGTTATAATCCTCCTCTCCTCGCCGGGAAAACATAAGTAAAGCCTGAATTACTTTGAACTTAACCTAAATGGCTTAACTCAACGTGACATAACATGAAGGTCTTACATATTGTAATAAATGGAGCTATTTACGGTTGTCTTAACAAGGTTTAATTTAACGTGAGTAATTTAAGAATTTGGCAGTGTCAAAGTGTTTCTTCCGGTTACATCAAGTTTAATATTGCATGGTAATTGGAACCAATTGGCGTGAAGCAGTAGCATCAAGTAATAAAGGAACAATCAATCAAGATTCTTCCTGTTATGTTAAGTGCATCCTAACTGTACCTTTACTTTAGCAGCATTTCTTAACTTCGCATTACATACCGTCATGTTACATAAAGTGCATCGTAATCCCAGTTTAACAAAGGGAAATCTAGCAATGGTACATGGGGCATTAGGGTAGGGGTTGGGCTATTGGGTCAAGCTGTTATTCTAAGTCCTGGCGCATGCGCACAGGGTAAAACATGCGCGTGACGTCGTCTGGTAAGATGCGTGACGGGGAAAAGCAGGGTGAGCATACGCGCGAAATAAGCATTAAAAGCACTAGAGGAGACCGTGTAACAGTCACACTATATACGCTTTAAACACGTGTTTATTTGTACACCAAATAAAACGCGGCGTGACAGTCACATTAAGTACGTTTTTATAGCCTGTTTATCTGTCCACTTAATACGTGCGTACGTTTTTAATACTATATCTTAATTATATTACCAAAAACAGTAGATAACACCAGAAAATTGCGCGCGAAATGCGAAAATAGAGATTGAAGGACAAAATATTCATGAAATTTCAGCATAATAGCACTAGATCTTAAATTAGGTCTATCGGAAAAATGATAAGCAACTGACGAATTTAATGCCGTACTTGCATGTTGCCATGGTAGCTCAATGGTTACAAAACTGGACAAAAACTGGGAGGTTCGTGGTTCAAATCCCGCCGATGGCATTGGATTTTTCAGTCGTCTAATTCTACCTTTTCTATTCTTATTAAAGCTTCTTACTTTCTCTAATGACATTCAGCACAATGAATAGGGTAATGACAAAATTAAGAAATAGGGTGGGTCAAGATACGTTTCAAACTTGTGTGAAGGTGTCAGCAGAAGGGGACGAGGAACCTACAGAACCTTTCATTGATGATGTCATCAACAGATTTGCTGTAAAAAAAAAAGGTCTCAACGCAAAAGTTTGCTGTAAATGTAAGTTATTGCATGCAATAATATTATTTTATCGATTCTCATAATCTTATTCATTATGATAATGAATTAACTGAGGTTATTTCTACTCAGTACTTACACATAATTTAATGAAATATAAGCTTTATTAATACCGTTGTTTTTTTTTAATACGGTATAACTAAAATTTTTAGTATAATAACATTTCCTCCCCTCCCCTCATCAAGCTTCCCGCCAAAAGAAAGTGGTAGTATTCATTACTGAGGTCAATACCCCTAGTTGCTTTGGGGGTAGTACCGTTATAATCCCTCTTTTGTGTCTGTAATGTGCAGAATTTCCCCAAGGACAAGGCGACGAATACCTGCATAGCAGTATATCGCATGCTTACCAGTCGTGAACAAATGTTAAAAGCTTACATTTCAAGTACTGTCTTCCACAGCAAAGAAATTTCAGGGAATGAAGGCAGGGGGGAAATTGCTGATTAGACGTGGTCCGAACGCTGCCTATTTGCTTATTGTACCCTTATTTATGACACACATGACAGCTCAGTTACAGCTCATTGAATATTTTTACTCCTTGCATAACATGCATTCTCCGTCACATACATTCACTGTCCTTGTCGCATTGTTTCCAGATAAGGATAGCACATTCCTGTCAGGGAGTTTTTCTCCGTTGGCGAACAGTAAACATTTACTTTTTGAGTTCATTAAAAAAAACAAACAAAACTTTTTCATGTTTATTACTGAAGAGAAGGTTTTCGCGCGAAAACGTAAAATTCGCGTTAAATCGCCTACCAATATCATGAAATATTGAAATACTTTTACCGGAGCTATAAAACATTTTTCACGTTAATCTTTTAATAACGAAAAAAGACAGCTCTATCCATGAGCTCTCCAGGTGTAGGGAAGATACACATGTCTATTTACCTGCTCAAATCTTTATGCCACATATCTTTTCGTAATTGACATAAATATGGAAAATATCATCTTCTACATAAACAACTCCATTTGCACATACATCCCATAAACACATGTAATTCCTCTCCATCCCCATATAAAATCCATAACAACAACACACAATTCCCTACCACCCCTATAAAATCCACATTTAAAACACACAATTCCCCTCCAACCCATATAAAATCCACATTTAAAACACATAATTCCTCTTCATCACCATATAAAATCCATATTAAATACATAATTTCTCCCCATCACCATATAAAATCCATATTAAACATGTACAATTCCTCTCCATCCCCATATAAAATCTATATTAAACATGCATAATTCCTCTCCATCCCCATATAAATCTATATTAAACATGCATAATTTCTCTCCATCCCCATATAAATCTATATTAAACATGCATAATTCCTCTCCATCCCCATATAAATCTATATTAAACATGCATAATTTCTCTCCATCCCCATATAAATCTATATTAAACATGCATAATTTCTCTCCATCCCCATATAAATCTATATTAAACATGCATAATTCTTCTCCATCCCCATATAAATCTATATTAAACATGCACAATTTCTCTCCATCCCCATATAAATCTATATTAAACATGCATAATTCCTCTCCATCCCCATATAAATCCATATTAAGCACACAATTACTCTCCGTCTCCATATAAATCTATATTAAACATGCATAATTCCTCTCCATCCCCATATAAAATCTATATTAAGCGCGTAATACATCTCCATCCCTATATAAAATCCATATTAAACGCAGTAAATATCCCCCCTCCATTATTTAAATATAAAAAGAAAAACCTTCATTGTAGGAATGTTTCATTGGGCGACAATAAACAAAAAAAGTCGCCTTGAATTTTTATTAAGGTGCTGGGTTTCAACAAATGATGTAAAACGGTAGTGTGCAGAAACTTCAAACATTTTCGTTGGTAAACAGAGCTCACATCCGGAGTTGGGCACTTGGGTCAAGCCAGAGCGCATGCGCTGGGACTTTACATTTGCCAGCAAGGCAGAGCACTGTATTTGCGAGGTTGGGCACCTGGGTCAAGCCAGAGCGCATGCGCTGGGACTTAACATTTGCTAGCAAGGTAGAGCACAGTCGTCGCGGAGTTGGGCACTTGGGTATAAAATATGTTTTAATCGTATCAATGGACGACAAATGTAAGGAACTAGTCGTTGGCCAGGTTTCACATAATTACTCACATTGCTCCCGAAAATATTTGGTTCAATTTTAAAAGAGGTTTAATGTAAAAGTTGTATGAATATTCTATGGGGGGGGGGGGGGACGTTTTCTATTCAGCCTATAAGCGGAGGTAGATTTCGATGTTCAGTTTTTACTTTCCTTACCACGTACCTGGTAGGTAGAGAAGGTATTGCATTCCACCCAAAAATTCAATACCGAGATTTCACAGGAAAACATGTTTAGAGAGCCCCTGAATGAAAAAATGGCATGTTTAGGAAAAGGTCTGTGCATTCGCGTGCATCTGTGTGTTTTAACGGCATAACTCAAAACCGAAAAGTCAGATAAATACTAAACATTATATTTAGGCTCAGTAACTTCCAAAGATACGACACAAAGATTTTCAAGAAAATTCCTCCGCCCCAAACTACTGTTTTCATGGAACATTTTCCAATTCTTCATTTTCTAAAAAATGGCTATAACTATTTTGATGATAACGCCATGTATTTAACATATTTACATGACAAATATAACGCATGCCTTGGATTTTCTGGGAGTAGTCGTGAAGTGTACTTCATTTGGAAGGAATTTTGCATAATCTTGTATAACTGGTAAACGTTAGGCGATATACGAAAATGTACCGCACAACAAATGTATATTGCTTTATAACCAATTTATTTCAAATACTTTTTTTTTTGGTGGCATCACCACTTCCGACATATTCGTTATTAATGGTTCGATTTGTTCAGTGCTTTGTTGTTTCTTTTTAAGTCCCATAGATTTTCGATGTTTCTGGCGATTGCATGGAAACAGTATGCAACTTTAAGGCCAGTGTGTGGCGTCCAGTTTTAAAACATTTGACTATCGCTGTTCCCATTATAACTTAATGTGTAATGTAGCTATTTCTACAACAGTTTATTTGGATTTCAGTGTATAGACAGAAAAATAATCTGATGTATTGCACTCACATGACTTTCTCTACTCTTGTACACGCTTTTGTAAAAATGCTTATTCTCCATCTACTTCATGTTAATCTTATTGCTAATTTTCGTGTAGGTGCAGGAGAATATGATAGGGTTTAAGCGATAGTCAGATGTTTTAAGAGCTGGTTGCTATGTTGAGCATTCCATTCTCTTTGCATGTCCAGGACATATAAAAATGAATAACGAATTTCCATTTGAGAAAAAGTATAAGTATTGGAAAATTCAAACAAATAACAAGGAATAGCTCGGTAATGGTTCACTCGACCCCCCCAAAAAAAAAGACAAAGTGTTTATTTGAGAAAATCAAGATGTTCGAAAAATGTTCCATGTAAAGGGTAGTCTGGGGTGGGGAATTTCCTTTAAAACCTTCCTGTTGCATCCTTGAAAGATATGATAGTAAACTCAAGTACCAAGTTCCGTATTTATGGGACTTTTCGTTTTTGAGTTATGCTGTTCGCAGCCTGACAGACACGTTTCAAAAATGCTTTATTTGCATTCAGGGCACCTCAAACATGCATTTCTCGTGGAATCTCGATATCGAAATTTTGGGTGGAATGCAATACTTCCTCTTCTTCTATACGTAATAGAGAAAGTAAGAAGCTTTAGTTGGAATAGGAAAGTTAGAATCAGACGACTGAAAAATCCAATGCCATCGGTGGGATTTGAACCACGAACCTCCCAGTTTTTGTCCGGTTGTTCTAACCATTGTGCTACCATGGCAACATGCAAGTACGGTATTAAATTTTCTAGTGTTATCTACTGTTTTTCGTACTATTAATAAGATATAGTATTAAAAACGTACGCACGTCGAGTAACTGACACGTTTCTTAAGTATTAAGTGGAGAGATAAACAGGCTATAAAAACGTACGTCATGTGACTGTTGCGCCGTGTTTTAAACACGTCATAAATACGTACAAATAAACACGTGTTTAAAGCGTACATCGTGTGACTGTTACACGGTCTCCTCTAGTGCTTTTAATGCTTATTTTGCGGGTATGGTCACCCTTCTTCTCCCCGTCCCGAATCTTACCAGACAACGTCATGTAGATGTTTTACCCTGTGCGCATGCGACGGGACTTATGACAACAGCTTGACCCGATAGACCAACACCTACCGGCATTAGTTATAATGCAGCTTATTGATGCCTTACTACGGTGAGTAGTGCTTTGTTGATAACCTTCTCTTGCATTATACGAAAGTGCTATTAGCATTTGCATATCAGTTGAGATACTCAAGCCTCAGTAATTGTATCTGTCATATAGGTTAGGATGAACCAGTTTTATCAGCGTTCTAACTTTTGCTTTACTAATCCTGTATTTGTCTTGAAGTTCAGGTTGTCGTACTTTCCAATTATGACTAATTTTGTTAGATAGTTTTACTCCATCTCATTTCACAAATTGTATGCACAGCAGCCATGCCCATCACTCCAGTCATCCATTTTGTAAAGATGATCTGCCTTTAATCTACCCCTCTGAGGTAGACCAAAATTTGGTCCAGACCTCGTTTGATCCCTGGACCAACAAAGTTCTAGTCTATGAATAAGAAAATAGATGGTCCACTTTAAATCCACCAGAAATATTAAGTTGGTCCAGACCAAAATAGACTATGAATACTGCCCTAGAATGTTAACAATAGGATTTCACTTATAATATTCTGTAAGAGGTACTTTCTTGTCTTATTCTTAAAAGGTGTAAATTTTGTGATTCCTTTAATATTCATTTGGCTAATCTTGTCTTATAGTATGCCCGTTGAAAATGCTGATAAAATCAAAAGGAAAGCGAATAAATTATCTTAGGAGTGAATTTAGAACATGATGTGGTCCCTTCCATATCTGGTGCCCGCTCATTTTAGGTGGTTTAATTATATAGGCAAATCACATCAGGAACACAACAAACGTAGCCATTTTTCCAATAAATCACACACAAAGTGGGTACTGCCAACCTAAATAAAAGGTGAAATGCACTAAATATGCGTTGTGTTGTTGTTTCTGCGAACGTGAATCATTCGAGTTTTAGACGCGCAGATCCCTCGGCTACGCCCTGTTGTCGCTTAGGCCGCAACTTGCTATAGTCCTCTCGTTCTGAAAAACATCCTTTGGTACGCTTTGAGGCTGAGGTCCCTCAATCTCTTGGCTACATGTTGAGGCTGAGTATCTTACCGGCTTCAGTGGCATTATTTATATGTTGGCAGCATTACATTAGAGCAAGCGTATGACATAGTGACATCTGTTTAACTTACGACACATTATTTTCATCGCTGTGGGGCACAGTGTAAGAGGAGATTATCGAAATCCAGTTTATAAATTATTTTTATATGCACTTTTATAGAACTTTGAAGTAATGCAGCTGAGCTGTTGTACATGATTTGCCAGACTACATCCATGTAAGTAAAGTGAGAATGGATAAGTGCATAGTAGACAGTTTTTAAAATAGCATTAGGCAACCCAATATATCTCAATCATATAATTACGCCAGTTATCAGGGTAATCTTGGCATTAATTTTATCAATGTGATAATTCCAGTTGAGGTTAGAGTCCTATGTAAGGCTAAGAAAGGTAAAACATTGAATATAATCTCATTCTGAAGCACCAAGTGTGAATGTTGGCAAATTCAATATGAGGATTAATTAAAGAACATGTATTTAGTTTTATTAGTGTTAAGAATTAATTTGTTAGCTAATATCCATTGGTTTGACAAATTTGGTATTGTCCATATCATTAATAAGTGATGCTTTATTTTTTCCAATGTAAAAATGTGACATATTAGCAGCGAAAAGTGTATATTTTCCTTTCAAGTTAATGTTGATGTCATAAATAAATATTAGAAAGAGAATGGGCCCTAGCACCAATTCTTGAGGGACACCACATTTTATTTTCTGCAAGTCAGATTTAACATTATTTATTGCTACGTGTTGGTCACGATTTTTTAGGTAACTTTGAAACCATTAGTGTGAGATACCCATTATACCCATTCTTTCCATTTTATACAATGAGAGGTCATGGTCTACCATGTCAATTTTTTTTTTTTTTAGATCAATAAAGAACCCAGTCGTAATGTTATCACTAGAGCTCGGATTTATATGCAGTATAAAGTATGAATATATGCATGCATCTATGCACTAAGAATCTGTAAAATATGCTGTAAAAACATTAAAATATGCACTTAAAATAAAGCATATTATTTCAACTTTCTCACATTTATTCATCTTGATGAAGTAATCAGATTGTATATTCAGTCTTAAACAGAGACATGAACAAAATTAGTAATTGTTAGTCTTTCTTTCAGTCTAGTTTATCATTAGTCGTTTTTATTGCAATAAACAATTAAATATTTTTTACAGTTTTCAGGAAGAAACGACTTTCTTCTGTCACTTAAGATGTTTTTATATGAAGAGAAAGATCTCTCTACTTCACACAAAGCCACAGGACAGTATCGGAAAGAGGCTATGTCACTTATAGAATAAGCATTAAGTTCTTTTTCAGATTCTCCTTGTAGCACCTTATTCACATCCCGAAGAAACATTAATCCAGGATTTCTTGCTTTAATTTTCTCAATTTTGTTACAAAGACACTTTCCTATTTCTCCAGGTATATCTTCGGCGACAGCTGTTTCGTATACTTGTAGGACAGAAGTTAAAGACGTTCCTTTTTTTTCCAAATATTTGATTGCAGCTGGTATTTTACTAAAATAGGTGTTAATAAACACTAATTTACTCTGGAGACCCTTCTCATTGCAAGCACTCATTGCAGCAGGGATACTTGCAGCTTCATTGTAGTCCATCAGTCGAGCACCTTTTTCACGTCTTCCAGATGATCACTGTAATATAGAGCTGTTTTAATCCATGTTCCCCATCTCGTGAGGATAGGCCCTGGGTGTAAACCAGTATCTTGTATCATATCTGTAAATAATTGCACTCTTGATGGCACCTTCACAAACACTTTTTTCACAGAGGAAATTAAGGCGTTTGCTTCTGGAAAATTCGCTCGAATTTCATCCGCTAACCGCTGGAGAGCATGTGGTAAACAAGTCATATGAACTGCCTTAGGATAATATACCTGCAAAGCTTTAACTGCCTTAAGCATGTATGCTGCTGCATCTTAACTAACACCAAGAGTTTTTCCTAATTTTCTTTAGCAGGCCAAGAACCACGTAATGCATCACAAACAACTCTAGCAATCGTCAAATGGTTTGTTACTTCCAGTACCCTGGAGACAATGAGATGTGGCGTTCCTTGTTCAGATTCAGTCATCTTTCCCACGACGACATTGGCAATAAATCTCCCACACGAGTCGGTTGTTTCGTCTACAGATAACCACAAGTTTGAGTCGCCGATATCGTTTCTTATTTCTTGTATTACCTGAAAAAATAATTATTACGTTTAAAATTAGTAAAGATAAAGTATGTAATTTGGAATCTCAGTTTTAGGGGAAACAAGTTTTAAAATATATAAAAAAGTGTTTCTTGATAAACAACTAAGGAAATCAAAACTCCGTGACACTATGGCCATACGTAATTTTGTTTCCATTTGAAAATATTTGTCTATAATGCATTTAAAAGTTTTAAATAAACGATAAATTTTTATAAAGCTCAAAATATTGGGTAGGGTGTTGGGGTAGTTGATACACAAACTAACTTTGTTTAATAAATGTTTAAACTTACCTCTTCATAAACTTTGCCAAGGTAGTTTTTCCTTATTGTTGATTCGTCAGGAACTTTTCATCCTGAATATTTTTCCAGGAAATTTTGAAATTCCATATTATTTAACTTATTCAAAGGAATGTTGGCTGAAACTAATGCTTTGCAGATATCTTTCGAAAAGTTATTACTGTCATCGTTTCCACTTCTGCTTGCAGAAAATGCTGCTGGTAACGTTGTTTAGATCTTGGAGACATTTTTATTGATAGCATGTTTATGACTAGCTGTTTGTAGATATTGCATAATCTGAAATTTTTTGTCGCAGGACACCTATAACAATTGTATAAAAATAGTATGGGGTTATTTTAGTTAAATAAAACCAACACTCACTAATGAAAATCGCGTTGATCTTTAAAATATTCTGAAAATACAACAATAAAACTTCATGTTTTTCACACATTAGACACAGTACTATATTTCCATCTGTTGTTAGAGTAGGATTTCCATCAATCCAGTTTCAAAGCAAGTAAGCTTTACTGCTCTTCTCCTTAGGCATTGTAATATTCTGTTTCCTACTGCTTACACTTCAGAATACACACTAGTTACAAGTTTAAGAGTATCTGAAAACGGCACCTTTTATTTCTGGGAAATGTTATCGTTGCGTCAGATGTCTTTGTTTGTGTAACATTAATACAAACCATATCTAGTAACAATGGCCTCGCCGAACTTTTAAGATTTGCCGCATGATTGTTGAATGCTATCAAGTGTATCTGTTGACGGCACATTTTTGTCTGAAAGCCCTGGTTGTTGGTAGCTATGTTCTCATTTTCGGCAACCTGTTATGCATTTACAAGCATGTTATAATCGGCGCAACAGTTCTACACACGTGAAAATCTTAATGAGAGCTATGAAGCGAGTGCTTACCAGATCAGGTGGTGACCGGTCGTCTGCATGCTGCAGGAGTGCGTGGGACAGTCGTCAAATATCCACACCAGTTATGCACTGCGTTGCACTGATAAACTTAGTTATATACAGTATATTAAAATCCATGCTGTAAAAAGCGCTTAATATAAAAAACGCTGTCAATCATTGCCTCCAATTCTTCCACATCTAACAACCCTTCCTCTTCTGCGGAATCACTCACATTATTGCCGTCATCACTGCCGTCACTACTTTCTGCACCATTATCCTGATTGAGAATTATTTCTATTTGATTTTCTGCAATTCCGTATTTTTCGGAATAATGATTCTTAATTTATTCAGCATGTCGCCATACATTTTCCCATTCTGGCCTTCCAATTTCAGCAAATTGCTGGCGTTATAACTGCTCCACATATTTTAATTTAAAAGTGATATTTCTGCATGCCACCCATTTGTTGATATCAGCCCAGATTAATTCGATTGGGTTTAGATCTGGGCGATACGATGACAGTCTAAGTACATTATGGCGATGTTGTATTACTATCTGGTCATGCATGTATGACTTCTGAAGCTGTTTGTTGGCTTTAATTAAGTTATATAGCTTTGTTTTACTCATGCTTTCATCTAACGCTATATTATGTGTCTAAGTACCAAGCTCTCATTTCTTCTTTCAAGGAAGTTGAGGTAGGTGGTTTGTGAATTTGAGTGTTGACGCATTGTGAAGCATTGTCGATGACCAGAACAGACCCAGCAGGCATATTAGGTATCAACATGGCATTGATTCACTTCATGTAATTTTCTGTATTCATTTCTTGATGAAAATCACCTGTTGTTTGTTGCGACTTGTAAAAGAAGGGCATTAGGAACGATGCCGATCTTTCCTACAGCATGAACGATAATAAGTATTTGCCCTTTGGCAACAGGTGCCTGCAAACCTAATTCGCTATCGTCACTCCAACTTTTAGATGCTGTGTGACTTCTGTGTATGTATGACTCATCTTCATACATTATAGTATTTTTCTGAAATTTGTAGCACAACCTTGAAAATTGATGCTGATATAAGTACACATTGATATAAGTACATATAAAATTAGTCATTTGGAAAGGTAGAATCAGACTGAAAAATTAAATGCCATAGCCGGGATTTGAACCACAGATCTTAACCTTCCGTGCCATTGCTCTAACCGACTAAGTTATCATGGCAACATTTACTGTTTATTTTTAATTTTTTTATTATTGTTTTTTTATTTTATTTATTTATTTATTTATTTATTTATTTATTTATTTTGCTTTACTGTTAGAACTCTTTTATTTGATTTCGATTTCTTCCACTTGAACCCTAAATCTTTAATAATTTTTCTGAGATTTGTAGCACCACCTTGAAAGTTTCTGCTGTCTTTCAGCTGGATGAGCAATCTGCTTATTGTGAGCACACTTTTTTCTTCCACATAGGAATTGAGAATCGTGCGCCGAATGACGCATTCGAAATCGTCTATTTCTGTAATACGTTTAGGGACCTTATGTTTCTTCCCAGGTGTGTCAAATGGCATTCTTTCATCTATATGTTTTTTTCTTATCTTTGAGAACTCTGGAAACGGAACTCTGTGAAACACTAGATGCTTTGACTACTCTTTCTTTCACTCTCTTAAGACTTTTGTGGAACTTGGATGAACATATATTTTCTTCCTTCATCTCTGCTTCTTGCTTCATGAAGTCGAGGACATTTGCAATTATTTCCCTACTTTGACTGTGTAACAACTTAGCACTCAAGTATGAAAACGTAGGAGCCATGGTTATAAATATAACAAATATAAAGTAAGTACTATTTAGATACTGCTCTCTTTAAAATTACAACCAGATGCAGACACTTTCTATGCAGACTGTATGTGTTACGCACTGTGAGTAAGCAAAGGTGTTATATTGCTTTCGTTGATTAAGCTGAACATAAACCATTCCTAGGCTCGGCAGCTGGGGTGGCAATCAAGGTCACGATTCCGGAAGTTTTGCACTAGTTATAACTTAGCAGTTCTACACAAACAGAACAGCATAAGAGAAATTTTCTCTGAACCCTCTCTTTCTCTTAAAGTATCGTTGTGAAATACAAATTCGTATTTCATGAATAATTGCTGAAAAAGTAGAATATATGCAGAAATTATTAGCCTGTAATTGTTTAGGTCAATTTTGTTGCCACCCTTATAAATAGTTATTAGGCATAACACCCTCAGCGAAGGATAAATTGTCGTCCTCCGTGGACTGGTGGTACCGTGCTAGCCTCTAGTTCCCAGGGTCGCGGGTTCAAACCCGGCGGAGGGCGATGGATTTTTTCGGGCGTAAAAATCGTTAGCACGGCTTCCTTCAGAAGGGAAGTAAAGCCGGTGGTCCCGCGTCGTAGATTTACGGCACGTAAAAGAACCTCAAGCCTGATAAAGAGGCCTCTGAGCAAAATTACAGGTGTTTCATGCCCAATATAGAATGGGACGCTAAGAACCATAGTAGTTAAAGAGCGTCCATAAATAAAACTCAATTTTTTTTTTTTTGAAGGATAAATTAACAATGTCACCAATGGTAGGTAGTGGTGGTGGTGCTGCTGCTGCTTTACATTTCTTAACTATAATAATATAGGCAGTGGTAGAACATGGGTTTTTAAGATTATTAATTATCAAAAGTATCCGCACACCCCCACAAACATGCGTTATTCATCCTAGGTGCATTTTGCTGCCACCTACTGCCTGGTACTCATCCGCGACCTCAGTAGTCATTAGACATGGTGAAACAGCAGAATGGGACGCTCCGTGGAACTCCCAGACTTCAAACATGGTCAGGTGATTGGGTGTCACTTGTGTCAGAAGTCTGTATGTGAGATTTCCACAGTCCTAAACATCTGTAGGTCCTATGTTTCTGAAGTGATAGTGAAGAGGAAACATGAAGGGACGTGTACAGCACAAAAGCGTACAGGCTGACCTCGTCTGTTGACTGACAGAGACCGCCAACATATGAAGAGGGTCGTAAACAGTAATAGGCAGACATTCAGACCATCACACAGGAATTTCAAACTGCATCCGGATCCACTCCAAGTACTATGACCGTTAGGCGTGAGGTGAGAAACCTTGGGATTCCGTGGTCAAGCGCCTGCCCACAAGCCACACATCACGCAGGAAAATTCCAAACGATAGCTCTTTTGATGTAGGGAGCATCAACTTTACATGATTGAACAGTGGCAAAACGTGTGGAGTGACGAATCACAGTACACAATGTGGCAATCCGATGGCAGGGTGTGGGTGTGGCAAATGCCTGATGAACGTCATCTGCCAGCGTGTGTAGTACCAACAGTGAAATTCGGAGATGGTGGTGTTATGGTGTGGTCGTATTTTTCCTGGAGTGGGCTTGCACCCCTTGTTGTTTTGTGTGGCACGATCACAGTGCAAACCTACATTGATATTTTAAGCATCTTCTTGCTTCCCACTGTTGAAGAGCAATTCGGGGATGGCGATTGCATGTTTCAACACGATCGAGCTCCTGTTCGTACTGCACGGGCTGTGGCAGAGCTGATGAATTAAGTAAAGTGAGGTTGAAGCTCTTACAGAGATCCAGGTATGTGTTAACATAATTATTAGATTCAATAGTATTAAAATTAAAATCACCAAGTACAGAAGTATCACCTCTCAATTTTAGCATCAAGACATTCTCAAAATCAGGCAGAAATTCAATTGTGTTAGTATATTTTGGATTATACACACCAATAATATTTACTCTGTTATTATATTTTGTAATGGTAAGTGCCAAGTAGCCCTTCTTTTTCAACAAGAAATAAGTAATTAACAAATATGGATACACTTCCACCTGTGTTAAGTGAATTGTATTGCACCCTTTGAGACTATAGAAGTGAGTTTCATTTTCTGTTAACTATGTTTTAACAATTATGATAATATCGACATGACCTATTTTCAATTTACATCTATTTGTACCTGATCAATGCTATCAAAGATCATTTCACTACTAGTTTGGTTTGGTGTGCTGTACTAATCAGGCTGACTAATGTCAGTTTAGACTTAAGTCTGTTTAAATCACTTTCACCCCTTATTTGTATTGCCCTCTACCCATATTTCACCCTCCATTATCTTACAATTTCTTGTCCATGTAGCTTTGATGAGCCCTTGATGTTTTAGATCCCTTGACTTTTTAGCAAGAGCATTGTTTACAGGGCGGAGGTGCATGCTCAGGTAAACATTACACTCAGGAGCTCGTTTTTTATTCCAGCAGTTTAAAAACTTTAACATACTTTAGGTATGTTAGATGTTCCTGTGGCGGTATTAGTTACCACTTGCCCTCCCTTTTATGTGACCATTCTTACATAGTGTTTTCTGGTGGTTTTTGGCAACATTTTGAAGGAAGTGCTGCCAAGGTGAACCATTTAAGATTCGGACATGCAAATTCTACAGCTACGCTCTGTTGTCGCGGGCCACAACTGCTTCAGTCCTCTCCTTCTAAAAGACATCACTTTCAGCTTATGGCCCGTTAATTGTATTTTCAGCAATGTTGGTATTTCAAATGATGGCAGCAGAAAGACAATGCAGTCAGTAATATGGAACAAAAGTGACAAAATATTCCATAAATTCATGAAAATACCTAAAGCACCAGATTGATTGTTTATTATGTGTGATGATGGTTTTAAAACAATAAAATTAGTGCACTGTATGCATGTGTTGCATGTGTATATGATTTGCCCATAATCTGATACTGCAGTATATCCACTGATTTAATAGGAGATGATGTCTCAAAGGAAACTAGAGCTTATATATAAAATTAAACCAAACGGCAACCTTCCATGAATCAGGAACCTAAGTTTAGCAACATACCTGAGCAATGCTCACATGCTTTGGTGTAAGGTAATTGCTAATTAACTTCAGCTTGTATAAAAAAAAGAAAACTAAACCTAACTTAAACTCCTGTGAATCAGAAATATAAAGTTTAGGAATGCATGCTCAATAGCATTGGCAGCTTTTGTTTGTACATCTGGAAACCACATGCAGCTAGAGGATGCCGTATAGTGACATCTGTAGGAGAAGTATGATATCACTTTTGAAGACCATGTAATACACCTAACTTATCAAATGTTAATACATTTATGATAATTATTGGCACTTTTGTTCCTTATAAAGAAGTTACACACCCATCACATGCTTTCCACCCGAGGCATTATGGGAGCTTTCTATGTACTGTTTTTCTGCTGCCAACATTGGCAATAGCAACATAGCGGAAGGTATGGAGTGTTGCCAAAATATCTTACAACAGAGTCTACTACTAAGGTTAGAATGGCATTTATTCAAAGTTGGTACTCAAAATTTATCATGACATCACTGAAATGCTAATGAAAATGTGAGGAAAGCTTCTTAAAGCTATGTGAGACTCTTTTGGAAATGCACCAGTTGATGGTAAACAAACAAATGAATTCTCTCACATATTTTTATAATACCACAAGATATTCTTTGGTCTAATCGACTAGATGTGTGTTATAAATTTGTAAAATGACTTGTTTTTACCTCTCATTTCTAGCAACAACAATGATCTCTGTACTTATCTAAGTACTTTAATCCATTAGTGCATAGTGTCCATTAAAACAGACGCAATGAAATCTTAATTTTGGGGTTGTTTAAACCGAATGATGTATTCTATCTTGGGGTCATTAAATTCAGGAATAAAGTACCTAACTTGACTAAGTGTTTCTGGTAGATTTGGTTCTAAAAATATGATTTGGATGCACAAAAGGTAAGTTAATCATTTATAACTCTGTAATTACTGAGAAGATTAGAATTCTAGGGTAGTGGCTATATATCTAACATCTGTATGCACGTTTTGAGATACAACACCATCAGCGAAATAATACTAGTGTTACGGTATGAGCTCTTAAAGGCATACATCCATTTAAGTGCTTGCTATCAGTCATGTATAAGCAGTAAAATGCACTGTAATGACAATGTTGCTTGTTGGCTCAGGTGGTAAGCAGTATAGCTCATGATCCCATTTATAGTTTTCCTCATGGTTTGAATCCAGTTTCTTGTCGATTTTTTTAATATACAATTTATTTATTTTTACTGTATCTACTCTACTATAATATACTTTTATTTTGTACCTATTTCTTTTGTTTCTTCCAAGCTGTAATTGTTATTTTATTATGGTTTTCACTCTGTACATTATATTTAGAAAACTCTTAGTTTTCCTCGTGGTTTTATGCGTGTGCAGGTACAGAAATTATTTGTAGCACTCATTTTCAGTCTGTCAGTAAGCCAGATGCTGGAGATTTTTGATGACTTTGAACCTGAAGGTGAACAACTAATGTTTGTCGCTCGTCCTGAAGATGGGTTAGATGCTGATGCGACAGTGACAAATCTGATGACGAACATGTCAACCTTAGCCATCTAGATGGGAATATTTGAAGTACAGTCCACATCTAGGGATGCTGAAAAACCAATGAGAAAACACAGTAGAGGAATTGGAAAAACCTGTAAGGCAAAGTCGATGCAAGCTGTTGTATGACAATGGAAGGTATACCCTTTTACCAAATGTTTCTTTGGCTACTACCCCTTAGACAGTGGATTCTGTACCGGCACTGCCACCACCACCACTACCGACTATTACTTGTAACACAGAAGAAGCGAGCCCTAAATGGACAAAATCAAATCCGTTGGTGACATGTAGACCAACTTCACAGCTATACCCCATCAAATGAAGTAAGGGCATGTGAAACACCATTAGATTTCTTTTCATTATTTTTAATGGTCAAATCATTGATCTGCTTATCACACAGATAAATTGATATGCATTACAGAAAAATTCCTTACTTGTAATGAGTCAAAAGGAACTTTGATGTCGGGATACACTAAATATCCAAACAAATGGATGTACTGGTTAAAAGAAAATGATTCACCTACATTGTTGTCAGAAAGTATTAGATGTAATTGTTTGGAGTAAATATTGAGGTACTTGCATCTAAATGACTATGATGGAACTGACCGACTTTTCAAACTTAGGCCATTATTAACTTTTTGGAAGCTGCCTATAAGAAACATGGTGGTCTAGAGGAGAACATCTCCAATGATGAAAGCATGATTCCATATTATGGGAAACACTATGCTAAACAGTATATCAGAGGAAAGCCAATACATTTTTGATTAAAATATTGGGCATTATGCTCCAATACAGGTTACTAGCTAGTATTTCAATTGTACACCATTAAAGAAAATGAGAGACCAAAAGAATATGGATGTGATGGGAGTGTTGCCTTGTCCCTAATTGAGGTAGCTGGAATTCAGCCAGAAAAAGGACGTAAAATATTTTTTGATAATTATTTTACTCCTGTCAAACTAATGAGACATGTAGCTACAAGAGGAATATACACTATGTGATCAAAAGTATCCGGACACCCCCACAAACATAGGTTTTTCATCTTAGGTGCATTGTGCTGCCACCTACGGCCTGGTATTCATTATCCGCGACCTCAGTAGTCATTAGACATCGGGAACAGAATGAGACACTCCGTGAAACTTACGGAACTTCGAACCTGTTCAGGTGATTGGGTGTCACTTGTGTCAGAAATCTGTACGCAAGATTTCCACACTTCTAGACATCCCTAGGTCCACTGTTTCTGATGTGATAGTGAAGTAGAAACGCGAGGGGACATGTACAGCACAAAAGCGTACAGGCCGACCTCGTCTGTTGACTGACAGAGACCGCCGACATTTGAAGAGGGTTGTAAGGAGAAAAAGGGCATTCATCTATCCAGACCATCACACAGGAATTCCAAACTCCATCAGGATCCAGTCCAAGTACTATGACAGTTAGGCGTGAGTTGAGAAACCTTGGATTCCATGGTCGAGTGGCTGCTCATAAGCCACACATCACGCAGGAAAATGCCAAATGACGCCTCGCTTGGTGTAAGGAGCATTAACATTACACGATTGAACTGTGGCAAAACGTTGTGTGGAGTGACGAGTCACGGTACACAATGTGGCGATCCAATGGCAGGGTGTGGGTATGGCGAATGCCTGGTGAACGACATCTGTCAGTGTGTGTAGTGCCAAAAGTGAAATTCGGAGGTGGCGGTGTTATGGTGTGGTTGTGTTTTTCCTGGAGGGAGCTTGCACCCCTTGTTTTGCGTGGCACGATCACAGCGAAGACCTATATTGATATTTTAAGCACCTTGTTGCTTCCCACTGTAGAAGAGCAATTCGGAGATGGCAATTGCATCTTTCAACACGATTGAGCAGCTGTTTATACTGCACAGGCTGTGGTGGAGTGGTTACACAACAATAATATCCCTGTAATGGACTGGCCAGCACAGAGTCCTGAACTTGAATCCTGTGGTACGCCGACTTCGTGCCAGGCCTCACCGAGGTACATCGATACCTCTCCTCAGTTGCCCACTCCGTGAAGAATTGGCTGTCATTCCCCAAGAAACCTTCCAGCACCTGATTCAAAGTATGCCTGCGAGAGTGAACGCTGTCATCAAGGCAACGCCAAGGTAGCCAACACCATATTTACTTCCAGCATTAATCAGGATGCCACGAACTTGTACTTCATTTTCAGCCAGGTGTCTGGATACTTTTGATCACGTAGCATATGTGACAGGAACACTTCAGGAAAACTGAACGAAAATTGTCCTCTCAAAAACAAAATAATTATGAAAAAGGAGACAAGAGGATCATATGATTATATAGACAGCGGTAAGGTACTTCTAGTTCATTGGAATGACACAGTGTAGTCACTGCTGCTACAAATTTTGAAGACTTGAAATTGACGCCGCGACTAAGTGGTCAAGTGAGAACAAAATCAAACTCTCCATACCACAACCCTCACCTTTTGTCATACAACAAAACTTGGATTAACTTGGCCAGTATGTGGCAGCTTACCGGTCAAATATGAGGCAGAAGAAATGGTGGTGGCCAGTATTTTCTTGCTTCCTAGATGTTAGTGTTATAAATGCTTGACTGCTGCACCAGAGGATACACCCAGATTGCTCTGAAGGTCTCCTGAGATTTCCACATTACATAGCCGTAACCTTGTTGAAAATGAACAGGGAGGCATCTCATCAAGGAAAACCCTTCCCTCACCAATCAAAGAAAGATTTTGATAGAATAAACCATTGGCCACTACTAAATGATACAGACAGGAGATGTGCATTGTGTAAAAAGAAAGCTAAATTCACTTCCAGCAAATGTAAATTAGGTCTTCATCCAAAATGCTTCAGAGAATATCACATCCAATAATTGCTTCATTGAAAATGTAGCTATTATGTAAAGAGTTATGTGTACATTTCTCTTGTAATTTTCAGGAAAAAATTGCAGTTATGCATTATGTTTTATTAATATTTGTGCAGTTCATTTTATTTCATTAATAAATAAGCCACAATTAGTCACTAAATTAAATTGAGTTTTATTTATGGATGCTCTTTAACTACTATGGTTCAATTTCAAAATTTAAAAGAAAATTCCTAATTAACTTTATGCATTTATGGGTTAACCTCAAAACGAATAAGAGACGACCTCAGGCTTTCAGGACCTAGAGGCCCATAGGGATTGAAATTTGTATATTTAACCCTGTTTGGCTTAAAGTTTGGTGGGTTTAATTCCTGACATACACTTTAAGTGTAAGGATATATCTGTGCTGTGCACTCACTATAAGACAAAAATATATAAGTATTACTCGCGCAAAACTTCTGGAATCGTGACCTTGATTGCCAGCCCAGCTGCCGAGCCTAGGAATGGTTTATGTTCAGCTTAATCAACGAAAGCTATATAACGCCTTTGCTTACTCACAGTGCGTAATACATACAGTCTGCATAGAAAGTGTCTGCATCTGGTTGTAATTTTAAAGAGACCAGTATCTAAATAGTACTTACTTTAGATTTGTTATATTTATAACCATGGCTCCTACGTTTTCAAAGTTGAGTGCTAAGTTGTTACACAGTCAAAGTAGGGAAATAATTGCAAATGTCCTCGACTTCATGAAGGAAGAAAATATATGTTTGTCCGAGTTCCACAAAAGCCTTAAGAGAGTGAAAGAAAGAGTAGTCAAAGCAACTGGTGTTTCACCGAGTTCCGTTTCCAGAGTTCTCAAAGGTAAGAACCTGTTGCCAAAGGGCAAATACTTATTATCGTTCATGCTGTTGGAAAGATCGGCTTCGTTCCAAATGCCCTTCTTTTACAAATCGCAACAAACAACAGGAGATTTTCATCAAGAAATGAATACAGAAAATTTTTAAATTAAAATATGTGGAGTAGTTATAACGCCAGCAATTTGCTGAAATTGGAAGGCCAGAATGGGAAAATGTATGGCGACATGCTGAATAAATTAAGAATCATTATTCCGAAAAATACGGAATTGCAGAAAATCAAATAGAAATAATTCTCATCCAGGATAATGGTGCAGAAAGTAGTGACAGCAGTGATGACGGCAATAATGTGAGTGATTCCGCAGAAGAGGAAGGGTTAGATGTGGAAGAATTGGAGGCAATGATTGACAGCATTTTTTATATTAAGCGTTTTTTACACCGTGGATTTTAATATACTGTATATAACTAAGTTTATCTGCGCAATGCAATGCATAACCGGTGAGGATATTTGATGATGACTGTCCCACGCACTCCTGCACACGACAGGTCACCACCTGATCTGGTAAGCAACTCGCATCATAGCTCTCATTAAGATTTTCACGTGTCTGAACTGTTGCGCCGATTATATACACTACAACTGAATTTTCTGTAGCAAATTCTTGTAGAAAATTAATATAATCTGAACTGTATATATTTGTTAGAAAAAATAAATAAGAATATTATGCAGAGGTTAGAACTTGTTAGCCTTAGAAAGATCAGAATTTCAGCTGCTAACTCTGGTTGCTGCTACTTAGGTCATATCTAATTACAGTAACGTCAGCTCATAGAGACACACTAAACCTAAGGCTCATCTTGGATTAAATCTAGAAAACACAGGACCCCTTAGCTTTACTATGGTTCGCTATTGCCTGTTCTCATCTCCTACATGTACCAGATTAGCGTCTAACTAACAGAGCCTTTCCAACAAACAAAATTGGTAAAACGTAATCTGCATAAAGCAATCTACCAGTAACACTGCATTTCATTTGCTTTTCTTAAGTGCCCAGCTTCATGATTACCAAAAATAATGAAAATAAAGTAAGATGAATTAGTGATTTCAAATGAGATCCAGAGGAAATCCAAAAAGAGGGAGTGTGATATAAATAATATTTTAGCACCTTTCAATTATAAAGTTGTAGTGGTTTGTAATTATGCTTGTTGATTGTGGCATTCTTTTAAAATAGCTTCACATTGTTAAGTTGATTGCTGCAGTTTTTAAATAAGCTGTTTAGTAATTTAACCGATGGGATCTCGGGATGTGGTGACAGGAAGGCTACTTAGGAACAAATTAGTTCATTCTTAAGTTTTGCTCTTTTTCGTTTCCAGTTATGTTTTATAATTGTAACATTATTATTTTTTTAATAAACAAAAACTCGCTGGCTTATTAAACAATTCTGAAGATATATAAGATTACAATCAATTTAATATGTCAGCAATACTGATGTGTTTGGGATAGTCACTATGGATGAATGAGAGGCAATCAATCAGTGGTTACCTTTCTCAAAATTAACTTATATATGACCATCATCTTCTTGGAAATCCATCAATAAGTATTTTTGGTTGTTTTTCTGTGGTTTATGACAAAAGCTATAAATTTTCGTTATTGAACTTTTTAGTATGGTTGGCCATGCAGGTCTTGAATTTCTGTTATTTTAATATTTCACCCATGTGCAATGTGCACATGTGCAAATAAAGTATTCAACAACAAATAAGAAAATCATGATAAACATATTAGTTATGTAATATAACTGAACAACAAATATATCCAAGCAATACATCAGGTAAGTTTCTCAATACATTATATTATAACTTCCTCAATGTCATACATGTAATTTTTGATAATTTTGCTGAATCCATTAGCCAGCATACTTATTCAAAATGAAACATTTAAAACGTTCTGAGTTGGATGACTACACTTATTTTCAGGCCTAGACCTGACCTCACAGCAAGTAGGTTTGTGTGCTTTTGATAATTCTTTATGACTAGGGACTAAGTTGGAAAGCTGAATCAAAATTGCAAAATTTAATTCCACAGCCAGGGCTCACAGCATTGGGTTTTGCTGATCTGAGTCAACGTTCTTACCAAGACGTGCCATGGCAAAATGCCCATAGAAGCCTTAAACCCTTTATAGCCTGGTTTGCCATATGCATTACAAAGATTGTTTTTTTTTTGTTAGGTTTTTCAATTGAATTTTATTTTTCTAATTTCATGTTATGCTATCTTTGAGGCAATAGAATTGGGCTATTTATAGCTGTTTTATATTGTAAAAATATCAATTTGTTTCAATAAAATTGTAGTGTTTTGTTTTAGTAAGCAAAATACATGCAATTGCAGTCAAATATGACCCCTTCAGCATGCTATCACACCGGCTATCTTACTTGGGTCCTCCCCATCCTTTGACTGCAGGCTCTGGTACACTTGGCTTTGAATGGATGGCTAGTCCATTTTGTATCACTGTAACAATCACTGCTATTCAATTCACTTTGGTTGTGATACCGGAGAAAGGGATATAAAATCCAGTTTAGGAATTCAAGGAAGAGCAGCAGCATTTGCAGCAAAATACTTGCAGCAATAAAGTGCTAAAGCTGATATCAAATATAGAGCTATCACATCTCAAAGGTGACTTGTAATGTTGCAGATGCTTTATACTTAATGACTATTACAATTAACTTTTCAATTATTTGCTGCACACGACAAGTGTGGAAGTGTAATTATCAAAACACAAATGAACTGTAATACTCTTCAACATTGCAAGCTGCTTTTGAGATATATCTAATATTTAAGATTCCCTTGAAGGTTAACCATCAAATGAGAAGGTTTAATGCTCGTACAGTATCTCAACATTTATCTGGAGTGGTAATAGCATTGGCATAGAGAGACCAAGATCCATGGTTCAAGTCGTGCTCATGACAATGAATATTTCCAGCCTGATTCAAGTTTCAAAGAAGTAGGTTTATTTGTGAGAGAACAGTGGAGATGTGTGGCTGATGAATTCAAAAAAGCTGATGCTAAAATTAAAAATATCTTGTGGTATACATTACATGTTTCTTTCTCCACAGATTTTTCAATGAAACTAAAAACTGCAACAGTTGTGAAATGGGTACCAAAATAGAAATCAAAGAAGAGGATCCTCTCTCAGACAACATAGCCTCACAGAATGAGAGAGACTTCTATTACAAGGATATTTCAATGAAGGGAAACACTGATGCTGTGCTCCTGGACGATGATTGTGATGTGGAAACCAAAACAGAAATTAAATTAAAGACTCCTTTTCCAGACTTTTGTTCACAGAAAGAAAGAGAATGTTTTAAGAAACATCTCATAAAGCAGATTAAGTCTGAAACTGTTTCATGCAGCAACAACTGTGTGATAGATATAAAAACAGAAATTAAGGAACAGAATCTCATTTCAGACTTTGGTTCACAAAATGAGAGAGAATTTCTTTCAGAGGATCCTGTAATGAAGGATAAGATCCTGATGTGCAGTGATCCTGAAGTGCATAACAAAATAGAAATTAAAGATGAAACTTGGTGGCTGGAAGCGGAAACTTCATCTGTACATAATGACATTAAGGTAAGTTTTATACATATCCACAGCAGTTACAATTTTTGTTTATTACACTAGGTAAAATATTTGAATTATGTAATACAAAATTAAGAAGGACAAGAGAGAGTTTGTGAATGTGTGCAGTATTTGTCAGATGGTGTGTTGAAAGTAATGGTGATAGTTTTTGAAAATTATAAGATACTTGAGGGACGTTTTGTTGAAACCATACCAAAATATTCTGTGACATTGAAGGTCTGATGAACAGCTACACTTGAAACACAGAATTAAATGAATTAATAAGTGATTTGAAAAGGAAGTTAAGTTATTTAAAGATAACAGACAGCTCAGTTATACAGCTTTAACCCAATGGCCATTAAAACCCCACATTGGCTGTTCCCAGATGTGAAATAAACAGATCTGCATATTAAAATTGGCCACAATTAAATTTCTGATTTGCAGAACAAGGTTTTGTTTTGTGCTTATTCCCTCCAGGGGCCTGCAACTGAAGGTATGGATTTGGCACACCTGCGGCACCCTGACTTCCTCAGTGCAGGCTTCTCCTTGTGGTGAGCGAGTCAGTCAAAATGCCTCCCCCCACGTGTCCGTGCATGGAGACCTGTGCCGGCAAAAAGGAATATCTTTTTTGTTCAGAGATGCATATCTGAACCTGGTTTGTTCTGTATGTACAGTTTTCAGGGAGGATGTGCATTTCCAACACATCATTTTGGTTTCTACTTCACCCAAACGGGAGGCTAGAGGTCAACCTACCCCTAGGCAATTGGCCAGAACTAGGTTTTTAACCAAACTCCAGGGTGAGTGAGATGGTGCGCCTGCTATATCCCCTGTCATCCCAGTGGGATGAAAAGAAGTAGTTGAGCCAAGTGGCCCTCGCTACTTGGTTATAAATAGAACAGAGAAAGGGAAGAAGTTTTTAGTTTTTACAGTTCAAAAGGGTCTTGATAAAATTGCTGGTCCAGTCAGGTCATGCATTAGGAGTTGAAATTGCACGCTCCGGGTTGAAGCCTGCTCTGCTTCCCAGGCAGCGAAAACACTCAAAGCCAACCTGTTGGGCAGCTATCCTCTTATGGTTGAGATGCACAAGGCCTTGAACTTCTCGAGCGTGTGCTAAACGAACCTGCTGAGATGCTATAAGTGTCAGCGCTTTGGACTCACTAGTGATTTCTACATGTGTTAACTGTGGAGACATTTCACACAATGGAGCAACACATATATCGAGCCATTTTGCAAAGGTACGAGGATCCATATTAGGGAGAAGGTATCCCTCTTGAAAGGCCAGAAACTCTTGCACATCCGCCAACGCTCTGTCCTGCGGTCTGATACCTATAGCTCACTTGTGTAGCTAAACTGGTACCGAGTTGAGAAATCGCAACTCAGACCAGCGATATCCACGAGGCCACCATTTCTGATAAGACTCTTGTAGCTGCTTGCTTCCAAAGCTCTCGACAACGCCACCTGCATCAGTATCTGTCAAGATTTCTCCAGTATGATCGCAGTGTCAACCATCGACCTCCGCACATAAGCCTGGTAAGCCCATGAAAATAAATCCTTCACCAGGAAAATTCAAGATGCTATACCAGATCAGACTTAAAAGTCTGTAACCGGAACGTCCAAAGAAAAGAAAGGTCTATGACCATCTCCCCAGAGATCCTCTTCTTAGCCATCTTCTGGGATGGACTCCGATCGGCAATCTCCATCTTTGCTGATCTCTACTTCCAATCGGTTCAAAGTTCTCGAAACAAAATTTTCTATTGGAAAGAAGACCTCCCTGTGGAGGAGATGGAGCAGGGAAATTCTGCCCCACTGCCAGATTGACAGTAAAGAAGCGTCAGGATGAAGCCTCTTTTAAAGGTGTTAGCCCGACACCAAAGAAAAATGGTAAATTGATTTGTCCACCACTATCCTCAATGTAATAGCCACCTCCGATTAAAAACTTGTCCTATTCTACTTACTATGACTATCCTACATAGAAACACTCATGGAATTAGATCATGTAGCATGTTTCCTATGGGGGAGAGGGTGATTATGTGCGACATCTCGCGTAGATCTTGGGATGATGGCATACTGGTAATCTACAATACCTATATCCGTCAGGTGTTATTTAATTTCTGTGTATTCATGTTTACTTCTGGCTTCTGCTATGTTTTTATATTAGTCCCTATCTCTGGTTTTTGTTATTTTCATCTTTTCATCTTCATCTGGCCTTGGCCATGATTCTTTTATGCTGATCTGTATCTATGGCTTTTGCCATTATCTGTTTTACAAGTGTGCTAATGACCCAGTAGTTGAACGCCCTTAAACATAAATGGTCATGATCTGTGTTTATTTTGTATAAAATGTTAATTAAAAAACTTAAGAAAAGGATATTAAATTTAATACACACCAAAAACAAGAAGTAAAACTGTATTCATTTACAAAATGTCAAATGTGTCCGACTGCCATTCATGCAGCTAAAAGAGTTCTTACTTTTGCTTCTCAAATGCTACCATGATTCAACACTTGTTTTGGATTGGAAGCAAGTCAGTTCTTGTTTCCAAACTGTAGTATGTAGCACCTAATCTTATTAGGGGAAAGAAGTGTTTGATACACAAACATGTGCGTGCTGTATTGTTCTTTCTGCAATAGTTCTCTTTATTTTGAATGAAATACGATCTTCTATAAAATATGTGGAGACCTGACTAGGCTGTGGAAAACCCTGTATTTCAGAAAACCCATGTGAATTTACCATTTTTGTTATTATCGTTGTTATCGTCAGGAGCACCATGATTATAAATAATGTCTTTACAATTTGTAGAATGGACTCCATCCACTCTTAAATCATTGATGCAAGATCAGATTTCTAAAATTCTTTTTTTTAAACCTAGTATCTTATAAACCTCAACACCCAGATTATTGGCAGTGAAGAATTTGTTTTATTGCTGACCTCTTTCTTCCCAATGTCTCCTCACACATATTAAACATTTCTGTCTTAGTTTTCCAAAATACTTGATGAATCATATATTCAAATTTAATAAACATTCCTTTTGCCAGTGTTGTGATCTCTAAACCAAACTATTTCTCTAGTTGTAAACACTTTCTATTTTGCTTGGTTTTTTTATACCCCATTACATGATGAAATGTCAAATTTTACTTTCCGCATATTTCCTAATATCATATACTAATATATAAACAAATCAAAGCTGGTACTTTAACATATAACTAGTTATGCTGGACATTTAGATGTGTATAGATGATTGTGTGAAACTGTACATTTGAATTGTTCTCTTACAGGATGGAGACTTCCCTCCAGTAAAATCAAGGTAAGACTTGCTTCTTGTGTTAAATTTTCCTTTAATTTTTCTATAACTTTTGCATTTGTTTTAGCAGATGTCTCGGGTTCTTGAACTGACAGAAATATGAATATTATAATCAATCCAAATTACATATTAAAATTTGTTCTATGCTTCATTTTTGTATGATTCAGACTACGTATCATTCAGTAGTATGGACGTTTTATACCCTTATATGAGGGTGGATCAATACAAACTGGTTTTTTACTTTCTCTATTACATACCTGGAGTAATTAGGGGATTTATTATGTTCCATCCAAAGATTCATTGTCAAGATTTCAGTTGAGATCTATGCTTTAAAGTCCCCTGGAACGAACATGAGCATTGTTATAAAACAAACATGTGTGTGTTTGTGAGAGGAAGAGAGAGCATAACACTTAAAATACTAAGTTTGGTATCAAAGATTTGCGTATATATGCAACAAACAGATTTTCAAGAAAATCGTCGCATCCCAAACTGACATATACATTAAAGTTTCCTTAATTTAGATTTTCTCATTTTGATTAAAATGCCATAGGAATAATATATTTACACAGTAATAAAACATATATCTTGAATTTTCTGTGAATAGCGTGTGAAGCCCTTTTCATTCTGAAATAATTTTATATAAATGTTTGTTACTGGTAAAGCATAAGAGATACTCAACACTTAACACAAAAAATATAATTCTGATTAAAGCACACAGTCTATGTCAATTGTGTTTGTGGTATTAACCATTTCTGATATATTTGTTTCTGTTCGTTTGAATTCTTTTTTCTTGTAATTGTGAAGACTACGTCAATTTAGTGACCCACTTTTAAAGACTTGAATATTCCTTCAACCTCCTTGTACCTGTAAGAGAATGTGTAATAAAACCTTTACAGGATACCTAATAGACGAGATAAAAATAAACAGCGATGAAGTAATGTCAAATAAGGTTTTTTTTTAAAATAATTTGTTGAATTTGTGAAAACAATATATCACTTTTCTACATAGTCTTTAATTTTAAAGAACACGTTCCCTAATGAATTAGTATATTTTTATTTCTTCCTTGAAGAAAGAAGGAGAAGTGTGAGCAACCAATTATGCAGAACCCCTCCATTGCTGTGCTATCACATAATCGCCCCCTCCACAAAATGGTAGTCACAGGGATAAGTCTGGACTATAATGACGGTTTTCATGGGTTCAATGAATCTCTTCCAGCCATTCACACATCAACGTAACCATATTTGGTCACCTGAATGTCATCTGGAAGGTCATTTCAGATAGATTGCAGAAAATTTCTCTGATAAGCAGCTTTTGCCTCAACCATAATCCTTCATAGTAGGCAGGATATGTTGTTCTTTCATGAAGAAAGACCGCAATCAAAATACTGTTTGCGGCAGTCACCTCCTCCTGTCCGTTGCTTGCGGCTTACCTTGCTGCATCCTCCATGTTGGCTCCAGATGTTCGCAGTGTGCTGGTTCTCTGCAATTTTGTCCTCGGCTAGCTGCAGTAATTTTCTTTAAAACTAGGTGGGAGCATGGACTTATCCTTGGTAAAGGAAGCATAGACCTCGGGTCGTGGTAAAAAGGAGAAATAGACGTGGTTAGGTTACGAAAAGATGACACTGCAATTTCTTTTATTTAACTACTCCCACGTAGCACGCAACACTGATATTACCGCCATTAAAATACTGTCCACCGCTGTTAAAACGCGGCGCGGATATGACACGAAGTTTAAATATGCTTATTATCTCTTTACGAGTAGCGGTTCTTAGGTGTGTTTAGAAAACTGTCTTTATTCCCTTTTGGCGCGATATCTCTCACACATCCTGCAGCATCTCTCCTTGCCCACAAATGACAAAATGCCAAATTGAAATGCCCCGAATTTGCCCCAAACAGATCCATTTATAGTCCCAGGCTTCTGGGGCTGCTTCCTTTCCTATTGGTCCATTTTTTAGCGCCACTCGACGCGTCTCACTATTTCGTATAAACTTACCGGGATCTCATTGGTCCAAGTTTAACATAAACCGCGGTTTTTCCTAAATATACTGTTAAGCTAGCTGGCTCTCTCACTTGGTCACGGAGAATTAACGAATAAAAGGACAAAGACTTTACACCCTTGCTGTATGAACAGTGGCCCTGCGACCAGAGAGACATCGTAAAACTACATTTTCTGCCTTCAAAGACACTGTTCCTGTAGCTAAAACATTTCGTCGTGGACAGTATTTTAACATTATGCTTAAATTATTTACATTAAACCATTTATAACTCTTCTAATATTAGTAACCTAGATACATACATAACGTTAAATCACCCTTCTTAAACTATACAAGCAGTATAAGAAAAAGATATGTACATAGTATGATTTAACATCAATAAAAATTAATTAATAAATTATCTATAATTACAGTTCTCGGGCTCGGCCTAGAGTTGCCGTTTCAAATTGCCCTGTTCTGGAAAAGAATAAATTTTTCAGCACTTGATACAATTTTCTTTTCCAGAATACTTCCTTTGAGTATACATCTTTGTTTGTTTTCTTCGTTTATAGAGAACCCTTTGCTATACCTGTTCCTTCACAAGAGTTCTGACAAACCAGCGATGTTTACACTCGGGTCATTCACTCTTACACTTTGTGGTGGGATGTTCTTTCTCTCGAGAATGAAAATCCTTTTAAAACAGGTTTTCCGAGAGGCATTCTGTTGCACAATACACTTCATTCACACGAATAACTTGTAGTGCAGACAAATACGCTAATACCCAAATTAGGCTCTAAAAATTAAATCTATTTACATACATACTGGTACATAATAATTATTATGTATTTAGCTATTTACTTACATCCTTATTTATCGGGTGTATTACCTTTACCGCTTGTTCATAGGGTTGCTACCTCATTTCAAGTAGAACTAACCTGATTATTGTCATTACATTCTTCACCCTTCTCATTCTCTAAACATTTGTACGGTTTGAGCAACTGTTTCTGATATCTCCCTACGATCTTTGAATTCTTTATTTCTTGTAACTCAAATGTATCCGAGCCAAAAATGTTAATCACCCGGTATGGACCTTTAAATAAATTTTCCATTCTATATCTTTTGTTCAGAATGCTCGGCTTTTTCTTGCCCCGTACCAATACTAAGTCTCCCAGTTCGATCAACCAGTGTTTTTGCTTCTTTTGTTTAAATTTTTCCTTTCTTTTCTGCGCCTTCTTTGACATTATTTCAAAAGCTTTCTTAATCATCTCTTCCGTTAGTGTTTTCGGATCTTTAGTTTCTATTGTCTGTGGTAATTCCCCTTCAAGTGTTTCTATTAACTTCCCCTTCATCAGCTCAATGGGCTTATAACCGGTAGTAGGGCTAACACTTTCATTTAAAATACTTTCGATACGCTGGTAGTGATTTGCCCAATCGTTGTGTTTTTTATTGGCCAAAATTCTCAAATAAACAGAAATATCCCATATTATTCTTTCGCAGGGATTGCTTTGTGGGTGGTATTTTGAGCAATGATATAATGTGATTTCGTTTTCTTTTAAAGTGTCTACAAATTTTCTGCTGGTAAATATTGAAGCATTATCACATAAAATTGCCTTCATCTTTCCAAATTGTGGAACATACGACTTCATTATCTTCCTTAGGCATGTTTCACTTGTAATCTTCCTGACTGGGTAAATTTTCACGAATTTTGAAAATACATCTATTAGCACTACTATATATCTAAATCCAAATGTACTACTAGGCATCTCACCATGACAGTCCAAGGTCACTAACATGCCTGGTTTTTCTCTTAGTATGGAGTTTGTCTAGTATTCATATTGTAGGTTCAATGGCTTTGTTTTTTGACATTGTAACCATGTCGAAATTATTCTCCTTACTTTATGATGTAATTTTGGAATATACAGATTTTCTTGGATCATTAAAGCGGTGCGTTCTGAGCCAGAATGTGCTAGAGCTTGATGGAACGTGCTTATGAGTTCATTCTCCATGTTCTTAGGTATATACGTCTTCCATTTCTGTATTTCTCTGCCATGTAGTTTATATAACACGCCCCCTTTTAACCCTTGTTTCCCTTGATATTTTCTGCTATTTCTGGGGCCTTTTTTGTTAATTTACTTAATTTCTCATCTTGTCTCTGCTGGTCCCCTATTCCTTTTAATTCTTTTATCAATCTTTTACTCAAGGGTATTTCGATGCTTATTAAGGTTACTTCATTTTTAGGGCGTTCTATTCTCTCCGGTATTTCACTGTTATGTAACCTAGACAGCAAATCGCTAAAAACATTTTTTTTTTCCTGGAATGTGTTTCACTTCAACATCATACGAAAGAATCTCATGGATGTACCTAGATAATTTAGTGCTCATAAGCCGACGTTTCATAAATGAAAGACTCACTTGATCTGTGTATATAAGAACGTTCTGTAGATATATGTATGATCTAAATTTCTGTAGTGCATAATACACAGCACAGATCTCTAATTCGGTAACCGAAGCATTTTTCTCTGTTTGACTTAAATGTTTTGACGCTTTGATTATCCTCCTCTGATTTATTCCTTTTCCAATTAATTTTTAAATCTCACCTATTAGTTCTCCTACTATAAAATCATTGTTTAGCCCTGTTTTATATTTGATATTTATTTGAGAATTTTGCGCGCTTAGAATCCACTCCGAGCTCTTGATTGGATCCTGTCTTAGTTTTGCGGGTTATCGACATTATTTGGTGCTCCGCTAGTCTCTCCTACATTTCCCTCTCTCTGGGTTTGCCTATAGTTTCCTCTGCTTCCTCTAAAATGTCCCCGGGAAGGTCTCTCTCTCCTTTCGTCTCTGTGTAATTTTCGTCATACCTCTCTCCTACGTCGCTTTCCCCTCGGTCAGAAAAATAATGTTCACTGGGTCTGTTTTCATTGTTCCTGCCTCTCCTATAGTTAAAACGGCCCCTGTATCTTGGTCTGGTTTGTATAGCATTGATGTGATTCTGATTATCACCTTCCCTCCTGAAACGGTTATTATCTCGGGTTCTGTTTCCAGATTGTGGCACGTCGCTCCAGTATCTCTCTCTAGGGTTTTAGTTCCCTCTCACGTTTCCTCTTCAGTTCGCATTCCTTGCATTCTCTGGTATTGGACGAACTGTATAGTTTAGTCCGTGGTTCCTACTACTTTCTCGAATGATGATACCAACTCAATCAACTCGGGAATGGAATTTGGCTTCACAATGAGTAGGTAATGGTGTATGCGTTCTGGATAATGGGGTACAATCATGTTGATGAAATCCCTCTCACTTATGGGTGGCTCGATTAATCTACTGCTTTGTGCTTTAGTTAGTAAATAATCTACCATGGTCAGGTTTCCGCGTTCGTCGTACTTGCCATTAACTAGGATAGATCTCACCTGGTTCTGAGTATTAGTACTCCAATACTTATTCAAAACTGCCCTTCTGAAATACTCAAAATTATTATTCTCCCCTAAAGTCAGTCTTACCCATTGGAGAACCCTTTGACGTAAACCTTTACGAACGATTAACATCTTTACCTCGTCCGGAATCTGTTTTAAACGGAAATACTCCTCAAGGTCTTTTAGGTATTGTTTCGCATTATCAACCGAGTTTTCCTCGAAAGTAGGTACTCCTATCTCATTTAATAAATGGTAGTTTGCATTGCTTGCATGGTTAGATGTACATTGGTGCCCTGAATTGAAATTATATGGGTCGGCAGCTGGACTTTGACCTCAATTTGCCTCCCTAAAAGTGGTGCTCGTTTCACTGGGTGAGCTATCATCACTCTGTCTCACACTTATCCCAAGTCTACCAATAGAGCGTTTTAACTCCTTTACACAATTTTCATGTTCTTCAACCCTCTTCACAATTTCATGATGATTTGAGAGCTGTTCAGTTATTTTCGACGAAAGTTCCTTTATCTTTCCCTGATCCTTTTCTACCACTGTTCTAAATTCTCTGAACTCCCTTTGAATGTTAGATTCTAAGGTACTTTGTTTTTTTTCTTCTAAAGAAGCATTTACAGCTCTTAAGTCATCATCCAATTGCTCTTTTATGGCTAAGCTGGTAGCACTTAATTCCGTTTCTACATCCCTCCTTAGTTTTTCTACATCGTTTCTTAGATCTAATTGTCCTGCCTGAATTTCCTGCACTACTTTCCCTTGTTTCCTGAATTTAGAGTTCAGCTGACTTTGTAATCTGGCGACCTGTTCACCTAAATATTCCCTCATCTCCTGAGCTAATTCCCCTCTCATTTTTCTATTTTCCTCCCGTACATATTCCCCTATCTGGATACTCTGCTCATTTAATTTCCCTTCTAAATTCTTATTTTGTTCACTTAAGTCCTTCCTCTGCTCATCTATCTTTGTGCTCAAATGTTGAAGGAATATCATCAGCTGGTTCTGACCTGGGTCAATGACCTCAATCGGTGGTCGCCCTTCCAGCCTAACTTCTACTTCTGCTTCCCCCATATTTCTTCCTTCTGGTGTTAGGCTGACAATGGCCTCCCCATTCAGTTCTTCCAAATCTTCCCTTGACGTACTCATGGTTCCGTTAGCAAGTTCTACCTCCCTAGTAATAACTTTACCCCCTCTCAATAACATGTGTTCACAAAACTGAGTAACTACTCTGCATGCCTTTTGTTTTTGTATAAATGTTCTAACCTGTACTTTCTCCTATGTTAATTGATGCATCCCGGGTTCGAATCCTGGTGAATTCCTAGAAGCGACGTTCTCAGCTGTTTTGTTGTCCCACGAAGGTAGACTAGAAATTCACATTGTAATTTTGTTCTGCTGTGCCCCTTTCCTCTGAAGATTCTTCCTCTATGCTGTGTTTCCTAGTCCTCCCTTCGAGTTGGTCTTCTCTTTGTGCCCCACGTTGGGCGCCAGTTTGCGGCAGTCACCTCCTCCTGTCCGTTGCTTGCGGCTTACCTTGCTGCATCCTCCATGTTGGCTCCAGATGTTCGCAGTGTGCTGGTTCTCTGCAATTTTGTCCTCGGCTAGCTGCAGTAATTTTCTTTAAAACTAGGTGGGAGCATGGACTTATCCTTGGTAAAGGAAGCGTAGACCTCGGGTCGTGGTAAAAAGGAGAAATAGACGTGGTTAGGTTACGAAAAGATGACACTGCAATTTGTTTTATTTAACTACTCCCACGTAGCACACAACACTGATATTACCGCCGTTAAAATACTGTCCACCGCTGTTAAAACGCGGCGCAGATATGACACGAAGTTTAAATATGCTTATTATCTCTTTACAAGTAGCGGTTCTTAGGTGTGTTTCGAAAACTGTCTTTCTTCCCTTTTGGCGCGATATCTCTCACACATCCTGCAGCATCTCTCCCTGCCCACAAATGACAAAATGCCAAAATGAAATGCCCCGAATTTGCTCCAAACAGATCCATTTATAGTCGCAGGCTTCTGGGGCTGCTTCCTTTCCTATTGGTCCATTTTTTAGCACCACTCGACGTGTCTCACTATTTCGTATAAACTTACCGGGATCTCATTGGTCCAAGTTTAACATAAACCGTGGTTTTTCCTAAATATACCATTAAGCTAGCTGTCTCTCTCACTTGGTCACGGCGAATTAACGAATAAAAGGACAATGTCTTTACACCCTCGCTGTATGAACAATGGCCCTGCGACCAGAGAGACATCGTAAAACTAGATTTTCTGCCTTCGAAGACACTGTTCCTGTAGCTAAAACATTCCGTCGTGGACAGTGTTTTAACATTACGCTTAAATTATTTACATTAAACCATTTATAACTCTTCTCATATTAGTAACCTAGATACATACATAATGTTAAATCACCCTTCTTAAACTATACAAGTAGTATAAGAAAAAGATATGTACATAGTATGATTTAACATCAATAAAAATTAATTAATAAATTATCTATAATTACAGTTCTCGGGCTCGGCCTAGAGTTGTCGTTTCATCTTGGAGTCCCAAAAACAATTGGCAGAACCTTTCCAAGTGATAAGTTTTGTTGTCCTTGTTTCTTACAGCTTCACCTTTCCTTTCTCCTTGCTTATTTATTTAGACTTGTGTGTAGTGGGGAACCCACTTTTCTTCACAAAAATTGATTCACTTGTTATCAACAAGTGCACTGTTTAGCTGATGAACACATTCTTATGAATATATTGGAATTGCTTGCAAAACTGCTATGAATAGTAACTGTTCAAACAAACCTGGAAGTTGGTGAAATTCTTAGTGCATGTAACAGACATTCCATGTATTTCCTTTAACATCGGATTAATTTTACTAAACAACATGTTTTCGTTTGAAAGATTTTGTTAATTATTTAATGATATTATGGATTAACAAAGTTCATTCAATTGTAATGAACAATAGTTGATTTACATGAATTTTAACTACACCTGTCACTTATATCTGATCATGTACCTCCCGTTAGGAAACTGAAATTATGTTTTAGGATTTAATTTTCTATTATACTTGATCTATATGTCCTACATTATTTCAGATTATACACAGAAGCGGTTTCTGGAGATAGCAGTGGTAAATTGCCATTGCCCTCTGCTGAAGTGCCAGAAAGAAACATAAACTTCTATAATGGAAAGGATCATCCTGAATGTGAAAGTCAGGAAAGTAATGTCACGGAAATACCAATTGTAGAACAAGTTCACTTGGAACAATCTGGTAAATGTAATTATGGAGAAAATAACAGCATGGTTTTATATCTGAAACAAAAGAATTTGATTCATATGGGTGAAATGCAACACAAATGCAACATTTGCGAGAAAGTCTTTATAGGTGTGTCACATTTGAAAAGACACAATTTGATTCATGAGGGTAAGAAACCACACCAGTATAAAAGTTGTGATAAGAGCTTTACTCGGGTGTCAAATTTGAAAAGGCATAATTTGATTCATGGGGCTAAGAATCTACACAGATGTAAAACTTGTGATAAGAGCTTTACTTGGTTGTCAAGTCTCAAAAAGCATAATTTGCTTCATGAGGGTAAGAAGCCACAGTGTAAAACTTGTGATAAGAGCTTTACCCGGTTGTCAGATCTCTACAGACATAATTTGATTCATGAGGGTAAGACGCCACACCAGTGTAAAACTTGTGATAAGAGCTTTACCACGTTGTCATATTTGAAAATGCATAATTTGATCCATGAGGATAAGTCATACCAGTGTAAAACTTGTGATAAGAGCTTTACCCATTTGTCAAGTCTCAACAGACATAATTTGATTCACGAGGGTAAGAAGCCACACCAGTGTAAAACTTGTAATAAGAGCTTTACCACGTTGTCAAATTTAAAAATGCATAATTTGATCCATGAGGCTAAGAAGCCACACCAGTGTAAAACTTGTGATAAGAGCTTTACTTGGTTGTCAAGTCTCAAAAAGCATAATTTGGTTCATGAGGGTAAGAAGCCACAGTGTAAAACTTGTGATAAGAGCTTTACTCGGTTGTCAAGTCTCAAAATGCATAATTTGATTCATGAGGGTAAGAAGCCACACCGGTGTAAAACTTGTGATAAGAGCTTTACCACATTGTCATATTTAAAAAAGCATAATTTGATCCATGAGGTTAAGAAGCCACACCAGTGTAAAACTTGTGATAAGAGCTTTACTTGGTTGTCAAGTCTCAAAAAGCATAATTTGGTTCATGAGGGTAAGAAGCCACAGTGTAAAACTTGTGATATGAGCTTTACTCGGTTGTCAAGTCTCAAAATGCATAATTTGATTCATGAGGGTAAGAAGCCACACCAGTGTAAAACTTGTGATAAGAGCTTTACCCAGTTGTCAGATCTAAACAGACATAATTTGATTCATGAGGGTAAGAAGCCGCGACACCAGTGTAAAACTTGTGATAAGAGCTTTAGTCAGTTGTCATATTTGAAAATGCATAATTTTATTCATGAGGGTAGGAAGCTACACCAGTGTAAAAGTTGTGATAAGAACTTTACTCAGGCGTCACATTTAAAAGCACATATTTTGATTCATGAGGGTAAGAAGGCACACCAGTGTAAAACTTGTCATAAGAGCTTTACCCGGTCGTCAACTTTGAAGAGACATTTGATTCTTATGGGTAAAAAGGCACACCATTGTTAAACTTGTGATAAGAGTTTTACTGTGATGTCAAATTTGAAAAGCCATAATTTGGTTCCTGTACGTAATCCAATGTTTAACAAAGTAATTTGTTTAAATCTAAGAAGAAGTCCAATAGTATATCTCTGGTAATTCAATGTTACTCCATACAGAATTCTCAAAAGAGTTTTCACATACGTGTTGTAGATGAAAATCCTTTTTTCTAATGTGAACTTTTTCAGCATTTCAATGGGATAAATAACCTGCTTATACAGAAGTTATACAGTAATTAATAATGGTGACAGTAACATCTACTCATGTAATAACGCACATGATAGAAACAATCAGATTGAACTGTTTATAGTGTCTTGTATACATATGCAGCAATATGTCCCTATGTCACTTCCCTACCTCTACCAGCTGAAACATACCTAACTGCTCAGTGCACTTCAAATAAGTTGAATTCGCTTCACTGTTCCTAACTTTTGTTCAATATTATCATATTTATAGTTTTCCAGTAATAGTTTTAGGAACTACCCACCAGTTGAAATCATTAAAGAGGTTTGTTGAAAGCAGTGCAATTTCATGGTTATTCCAAATTTGATATTAAAGTTTTGTATACCCTAGTATTCAAATTTGCAAAACATTGAATACAATTTGATAGTGCAGTTCGCTTGATATAACGTTTTTATACATTCTGCTTCCCTTAATCCTAGATAATGTTATCTCTTACTCATCAGTTTCATTACACCCAGATATAAATTTGGGTGATGCTACCTGATTGCAGTAAACGAAGAGAAGCAAAGAAGTAAAACAGGTAAATATTGTATAATGTCATAAAAATGTACGTGTTGTATTACTCCCATGCAAATAAATGTCTGCAGAGGATATTGAGATGACTTTTGTCTTTCATGCCAGTTTTAAAAAAATACGATGTGTTACATTCAAATGGCTTTCTATAGTCTTGCTTATTATTGGGTATATGAGTAGAAATTACTCGTATGAAAGCTTATCTTCCTGTCTACTTCGTTTTAATCGAGATAAGTGTTTCCAGAAATAGCTACATTACACATTTCATTATAGACGCAAAGGGGACAGTGGCAGTCAAACGTTACTGGACGCTATACGCTGCCCTTAAAATTGCATGCTCTCTGCATGACTTCACAATAGCAATTAATGACGGATGTCGTGAAAATGGCTGATAACACAAAAGAAATTTATTTAAATAAGTTGTGAGTTTTAAAAAGAAATACATTTTTGTATAATGCATTTGCGATAAAATGATTTTTTTTTTGCATACGTAAATATTATTACGTATATTTGCAAATATGTGCTGTTATGTAATTTAGATCCACGTTGAGGGACGCCACTTTGAGAAAGTATTGTATTCGTGTGAGAATCCCCGCGTATGTGCATCACTTTAAAAATGTATTTGGGTTACATAATGAAGATACACTTTGATGATGTTTGATGCTTGGGATGCCAAACTTTATAGTGAAGATGATGCTTGTTTTACGTAATATTCTTAGTTATTTGCCACGGCTGCTTTCAGTCGCACTATAGAAACACAAGTTCTTTTAAGGTTGTGATAAGACAAGAATTAAAATACGTCACAGAATTTACTTTTTTATTTCTCTTTATACTTGTATATTTATAAACACAACACTTTATAAAAGAGAAACTGTGAGCACTTTATATATTCTAGCAGAGAACACAATTTTTATCATCCGTACCCTACTACATCTTACCCGCGGCTTTTACGTCTGCTCTTTACAACATCTTGCCCGCGACTTTCACGTCTGCTCTTTACATCATCTTGCCCGCGACTGACTAAATTCAACGGTAAAAATCTTGTAGCTTCGGTAATGCCAGTCCCTTACTGGCTAATTCTAGTCCAATAGAATTAGTGTTCAAACTAAAATTTTTCTTTGCTTTTGATTGGGTAATTCCAAACTGTAAGCGAAACTTACGTTATTACCGATCTTTTCATAACCAGTACTTTTAAAACCCCAGACACATTATTGTCACCAAAATTACATTATTACCTCATTGTTAACATCATAAAACATACCATTCTCGCAGTTTTTGCACTAGTAGAGTATAACACCATTTACATAATATTAATAAATACGTTTACAATAAAAAGTAAGTATTTACAATGACTTTACATACAATACAAATAATAATTATATACATATTGTTATCAAGGTGGGCTGTTATTGAATTTAATAATAATAAAACAATATCATTTGGGCATCAAAATACTGCCTCACATTTTCATCTATCGCTTATATGAAATTATGGGAAGTTCCTTACGAATGAAGTAGACTTTGCAAACTTTTCCCGGGAAATTCATAATATACATTTCATTTTCCATGTAAATATCCTTAATATATGCTATTTTAACCATTATTTTTAAACTTTTTTTTTTAGAAAATCAAAGATTTCAAAAGATGTTCCATGTGAGGGTTAGTTTGAAGTGAAGGGATTTTCTAGGAAATCTTATACTTATACTACCACAAGAAGTATCAAGTTCTCTTCTTATACTTATACTACCACAAGAAGTATTAAGTTCTCTTTTTCTTGCACTACCTTTCAGATACAGCTATAAGATCCAAACTAAATGAACTTTTTGCCATCCTCTAAACCGTAAATCCACTGAAACGAGGAGTTATATTTGAATGTCTAATGCAGGTCCGGGGTTTAACACTACAAAGCAGAGTCAGAGAAGTAAAGAAGGATGATGTTGATCACTTTTACAGAAGAGGTTCAGGAGTGAATGGAGACGTGAGGCTGAGCTTCAGTTTTATGTGAACATTTTGAATGAAGAGTGTGCGTTCTTTAACAAGAAGGGGAATGAAGAAGAATTTGACTGAAGGTAGAAATAGGTATTGTTTAAATAAAGAAATACTATATGTACTAAACATTTTTCATCATAATGGGATAATGAACAAAAAATTATTTGGTGATAAAATTCAGGAAAGTGGTATCTGTGCTACAGCTAGATAAGAATACCTTTAGAAAAAAACTACCGATAAGTTAGGAGATATCGATTCTTCCTCTCTCCTGAAAACGTCTTTATTATGGACTTAGTGCTTTTTTTTATTTGATGCTCCTTAAATATCAAACCGAAATACTAATTATAGGAGCAAATGCACTAACATTTACACTGTGTTTTAAGCTTATATTTGATTATATGTTTGACATTCCTATCGTTTTTATTCCTAATATCAAAATGGAAGTTTAAAATTTCCAAGTTTTTCAAAAGTTTATAAATTCAAAGCTCTAAGATAACAGTTTTGTTAATGTGCCCTTTCAGAATTTTATTTTCTTTTCCTCTACCCTTTTGTTGTTATAAGGAGGGCATGTGTATTGTGAATGTTGCATTAGATTAAATTTAGTATCACATTGTTCCATAACATTTGGATGAACATATTTGCAAAATAATTACGTAACATTACCAAAATGCCAACTCCAACAGCACAAAACTAGCAACCTATATGTGACTTTCAACTATGTCATTATTAAGTCCATCTGCTCCTAGTATTTCAAAATATTTAACGAGTTTTTAAGATGTCCTAATTCTTACCCTTGCTGCCCGTGTTGGTTTTTTTATTTGGGGGGGGGGGCCAAAGAAGCTGTTTTCCTAACTGTAGTTCCTGGACTTGCAGTATAGGTGCCCAATAGTGACAACAACACTTATCTTTTTAGACTTAAATTTTTTTATTAAGCAATCGCCCTTTGGGTAGCTGTGTTGAAAAATATCTTAAGATCCTAAAGGTCTTTAGAGTACTGAACTTTAGATGCTTTGCTTTCCAATCTTTATTTAGTATCTCGACACAGTGCCATAGTCCCAGCAGTTCGTAATGTTCAGCTGGTGGCAGAATGTCTTCCTTTTTGCAGTCGACGTTTTCCACTCCCACCACATTCTGTCTGTGAGCATGTAACTCTGACAGCTTAATGAATTTTTTATTAAAGTAGAAGAACCACTCCCTGTTTGTACAGTTTCAAAAGATTGTCCAAAGTTTTTTAAAGATACCTCCCAATACCAATAAGAGGGTGTTGAATTAGTCGGGATTCAGTTAGAAATGGAAAATAATGAAAATATGTACTTCAGCGTGAAATATTATGTTGTGAGCGTCAGTTTGGCAAGTTAAAGGTAGTGAGTGATACCGACACTATTGGTTCCTGAATTATTTCATTATTCCCATGAGGACCTGGATGATGTGCATTTAGGATATTTTAATGCTTGTCACCGGATACGAAAAAAGTTTATTTGGAAAGGGATGGGTGCAGGTATAAGGTCCAGAATTCAATTTGTTCAAGGAGTAAGGCGGCACTGACTACACAGATTTGTATTCTACTGTAGCGGAAAGTCTATGCAAAACTTATTTGTGAATTCCATAGGTCCTTTTCGGCTGCGGAATAAGTATGCTTCAGCAGTAGTGGATGCTTTTTCTAAATATGCCTGATTAAAACCAGTGCAGGAAGCTAATGCCCGAAGAGCTGTACGAGAGTTGAAAAACTGGCATAATTGCTTATTTTGTTGTCCCGGTGACGGATAATGTGACTAATTTTATATCGAATGCGAGTGCATCACCAATATTTTTGTGGTAGCTTGAATTAAAAACAAGATACACATTTGCCAGAAAACGAATATTCCAAAAGCAGCAACGCGAGAAATAACGGAGAATGCATCCTGTGTTTCAATTCTTGCAGAAACATGCAGCCATGCAAAAGTTCGTGGGCGATATAAAGATAATATATGGACATCCCTCATTGCTTAGGGTTTTTGAGAGCATTTATGAACTGTATTCCGATTTTTGTTCAGTTTTTACCAGCTATATACATTTGGAAAAACACGAGCTGGCGTTGTGATTCTGCTGCCAACTCCGGATAGTGCAGTCAGTATCTGAAAGGATCACAAACAACAAGCAGCCTGATAGCGGCAAAGCACAAGTGCTTGGAGACGGAACACTTGTATTTTAAAGAACATGTGCCTATATTAATAAACGATTCGTTGAACTTTCGCTACCCATTTTGGACGCGGCAAACGTCGCTATTGCTCATACATTTTCGGCATTCGCTCAACTTCTGTGTCCCGTCTCCAAACGCTTGTCGGCAAAGTATAGCCGAAGGATATTTTTTTTAGAAGGAGATGCACGGGGGTGAAAGGTAGATACGGAAACTGGCAACACAACGCACTAACTCCCCACGTGAACACGGTATATCGCTGGTTGTACTTTTGCGGGAAAGACGATATTGCTGATTGGATGTTTCAAGTTTTGAATTGCGTAACGAACTAAATAGCAGGCAAGAAGGAAGGAACCATCTTGGATTTTTGTAGCAGAAAATTTTCGTCCGATGTATTTTCGCCAGGAACAAAGCAGAGACTGTATTCATATATTGTGGCAGTATTTTGTATCACAACACTGTAAATGCCAGAGTGATTATAGTGTAAATAAGCATTATTGTATGGCATTGATTTGATATGTTTGTTAATTATAAGCATTGTTAGGAAATAAGTTTACACGGCCTCACTGAAACTGACAATAAGAGCGGGCAACAATGTAGCGAGGGGGTGAGTTGTTATAAGAGACAAATGACGTCAGAGTAGCGCGTGTTTCTTTAGAAATGGAGGGAATATCTTCCCTAGAGCATATGTTTTCGTAATTTTGATTGGATATAAAAATAGACGCTAATGTTGGCGCGTTTTATTAATCAATAGCAGCTCGGTTATAATCTTAAGGCATATCGGGTGAGGGAGTATAAATTCCGTGCGAGAGACGGGTAACGTTCAGTCCAAAAGAAGCATTCGCGGGTAATACGTCGCTCAGTTCAACAAATATTTGTGCATTACACGTCGCTGAGTCCAAAATATACCACGGGTTACACGTCGCGTAGTTCAACGGAAGCATACATAAAGTACACGTTACGCAATTCTACAGAATCTCTCGCGTCGTAAAGTTAGTTATAAATGTGAAATACGCGAATTAATAATGTGCAGCAAATAAGTGATTATAGTAACATTAGAAAATATAACAGTTTCAGTCGGGCGTGTATCAAAATAATTATGTGAAATTAATTAATTTTGACGGTAATAAAAGTGTAAAAGCAAATTCTTTTATAAGTGTTATCTCTCAGTAATAACTCATTTCCGTTTATACACCATGATCAAGAGATTTGCTCGACTGAGTAGTAATAATAGCTAGCCGGAGGACAAAGAACCCAAATTCAAACGAGTAATACAATAACAGGCGCACAGCAAAAGATAACACGAAGTTACCGTGACAAATTGGCTCTCATACGTGGGGCAGCTAAACACGAAGCATCTTCCAACTACCAACAAATACTCTACTTTAATATTTACGTTATTTCTGCTTGAATAGGTAGGAGACTTTAATAGGTTATTGTGTGTTACAATATTTTTATATTACAAAGAATTAATTTCCAGACACACTGAGCCATCCAGACAGAGTGGGATATGTCTACGATTTACATTCCTTCCAGCGTTGTAGTTCGAGTTCCGAATGAAGACTTAGAATCTAAACGTATGCTATCAAGTTTAAGCAACATAAAATGATGGTGCTGGATGAAAGGTTAAGTTTTTAAGAGCTTCTTAGTGTTGCAGAATTTTATATTATCCTGATTTACAACCTCTTCAGTCTCTAAGTACACATTTGTGCACCTTAATTTAGAGCGCCAATAAAACGCTGTGTGATAAAATGAGTATTGAAAACTTGTGTGCACATGTATGTACAACCCAAGCTTTCGATTCCTGCCACTTGGAGCGCCCTATTTGTGCTTGCCATTGAAAAATGGCAATTTGAAGCAGGGAATAGATCAAGATGGCAGTAGACCGACGCAACTACCACAGGGGTGATTGTGGGATTGGCTAAGTGGAAACACAGGCACTAACTCCCCACATGGACACGGTGTGTCACTAGTTGTACTTTTGCGGGAAAGGCGAATTTTCTGATTGGCTGTTTCAAGTTTGGACGTTCGTAACGAACTAAATGGCAGAGGCACGAAGAAAGGGACCATCTTGGATTTTTATAGCTGGAAGCTATCGTCCGAAGTTTTTTCACCAGGAACAATGCCGAGACGGTAATCATACATTTACGCTATTTCTGATTGAATGTATATTTGTTTTAATATTGGTATTTTCTATTAACTTCAGTGATATTCGTAGAATGAGGTAGAAAACTGATAGGTTACTGTATGTTGCAACATTTTTATATAACGAATTAATTTTCAGATACATTGAGCCGTCCAGACAGAGGGGATACGCCTACGATTTACATTCCTTCCAGTGTTGTGGTTCGAGTCCCGATTGGTGACATAGAATCTGAAGGTATGTTATTAAGTTTCCAGCATGAGAGTGCTGGATGAAAGGTTAAGTTTTTAAGAGCTTCTTAGTGTTGCGGAATTTTATATTGTCCTGATTTACTTTTCAGATATTGTGAGTCATCCAGACAGTGGAATATACGATTAATTTTCGTGTTTGCACTTCATAATTGATGGGTGGAGATCACAGCCAAAAGTAGGTAAGGTAAAATCAACCTTTAATGCAAATTAATTAGCATGTTACTGTGCTAATATTTAAACACATAGATGCAGATCATGCGAGTGATACTCTTGTATAATTAAAAAATGTAGGATTATTGGTGGACTGACACACTGTCAAGGATAGCATGCCAATGATACTATAATTCTTTTAAGACAGTGCCCAAATGAAATTTTCTAATACAGAAGGAAGAAAGATATTTGAAATCATTCACATATATTTTAGTAATTCACCCTCTTTTGGGCATTTTTATCTAACTGCCACTATGTCCTTTTTTGAACTGGGCATGGTGTATGAAAATAGAAATTCTGGTAGCTTTTTTGACAATTAATGTCCTTGTAATCTGTTATTACAGATGCTCAAAAGCATTTGTTTCCAAGAATAACTGAAGTGTTTGTTTTGAGTGAAATTAGCAGCTTCAGTATGTGTTCTGAGGCTTTGAAATTCCAAAGTGGTTCCAATCTTTCGTGTATGTTTTCTACCATTTAAACTTTGTAGCAATTTTGATGATACAAAATCCTTCCCTTAAAGATACATTGTGCAGTAGTAATTAAGTTGCAGGATATTATAAGAAATGTATAGGCATTTAAATGATCGTGTTGTTTTTGTGCAAAAATCAAAGGTTTTGAAGTAATGGGCATTTAATATTTTTTAAATGTATTGAAGCCTTTTAAGTTAACACACATGATAAACATGAAGTTGATCACGATATATGATGAATCATTTGTAGAATACTTATGAAAATAGCTTACTGTGAGTAGAGAAAGTCTTAGATGGCAGAGCAGTGGTATGGCAAGTTAAAGATTGCTGGTTTGAATCCCAGGCATGGCATTGAATTTTTTGTCTGATTGTATATACTCATCCACTATTGTGTATATGCAAACAACCCATGGCTCTTTTCAGTGAAGGTTTCATGAATCTTTTCAATGAATTGGATCTTCTGAATGATCCTTTGATCTGTTATTTATAGTGAACATTTTAACACACTACGTATTTTAAACACTTTTCATATACAGCACACTGCATCCAAGTTGCTATGGGAGGTTAGGTTTTTTTTATATAAGCTTAGTTTTCTGAATTCACAGAAGGTTAGTAATTTTTTTAATGAAAAGTGTTTAAAATTTCACTATAAATAACAGTTCGAAGGATCCTTCAAAAGATCTGATTCATTGAACCTTCAATGAAAAGATCCATGGATCCTTTGCATATACTGAATTTTATTTTGTTCAAGTAACACAAAGTGGTGGTGGTTTTACAATAAAAAGTGTTGTTTCCTTCTCATTTAGCACTTTATCAACCAAACTTTTTTGCCACTTTTTAACGGTTTCCCAGTTTTGTGTTAAAACAGCTTATTCACACTATGCACTTCTTCCTTTGTCATGGCAACTCAAATACTAACTGATAAAGTCGAAGATTTGACTTGAGCTGAGCATATGAGTGCTAGCGTATTATGAATGTCTGTTTGCTTATCATATTTCCTGTGTTATGCAAAGAGTTTATTTGGTACTCAGATAGCAATGCTGAGAATTCATTGCTGTATTTCTCATATAGGCAAGAGAATAGCAGTCATCCATACAGTTGATAATTAACAAAAAGATACTCTTTGATTGTTAATGCAATAGCAGGTAGAATTAAGAAAATCATATTTTGTAATCTCTTAACAGTTACTATATATCCATAACCTTTAACAATGAGTTCTTACGATAATCACAATAAAATGTGTAGTTCTATACCTTTCCTACTCAATGTTTCATGACACAATACGTTTAAGGAACTATTTACATTGGCATAAGCGTAGTGCTTAGTTTGAAGACAAGAGGAAGCATATGCTTTGTTTACATCAGAGAGAACTCTGGTTTACAGTAGATAGTGTGTAATATAATTACAAGGAGTTTGTAACCACAAATTTTTCCTTAATGTAAGTAATTTCTCTTTTCAGAAACCTACTTTTAAGGGTAGTTTAAACATGTGTGTTCTATTTAATTCTAGGATATACACAATGGAAAGTTGGAGTTAAGTTGTGGCTATTTGTGTCCAGTGATGGTGCTTCAAGTCAGAGCACAGAGAGTGACAATGACATTAATAGTGTTAAATGGTGTGGTGAAACTTGCTAATGACATTTATTGCACTGCTAATAGCAATTTAGTGAATGACAAACAATAGCTACACTATTGCATATAATGTGTGCAGAAGTTTCTTTGTAGGAAATGGAATTAAGTTATTCATGTCAAATTGTATTGCGCTATCTAGAGTAGAATAAAATAACAAGTGTCAAACCTGTGTTATTCTTCCAATTTTCCTGTCAAATTCCACATCCTACTGTTGGTTGGAAGGTCAAACAAACCATGGAGGCAGTTTAAGTGCAAAAGATTTTACTATGAAGCATGCAGAAGAAATTATTGCAAGGTGCTGGATCTCATTCACTCTCAAAAATTTAAATGTGACCATTATGTATTATGACATAGAAACATTCAGCAACCACTATTAATCCCAATAATATTATATAAAAAGCAATGTATGTGCCGACTATTGGATAATTTAATAAGTTACACAGGAATAAACAGTTGTGTTTTTCATACTAGCCTAGCTGTGAGTGTTCAACTGATCATAATTGTGTTCTAATATTGTATTGCTACAGATGACAGTGACAAGTTATTTTATGTGAGCTTTAATCGAGTCCTTTAAAAAGAAATATGAATAACTCCAAGTGCAATCACGATTATTGAAGCTCACGTAATTAACTTTGTACGTCGTCAGTAGCGATACAATATTGGAACATATGATCAGCTGAGCAGACAGCTAGGCAGGTATGAAAAATACAGCTGTAGTAGCTACGAGTGACGTCATCATCCGAGAGCACGATTTTTCATAGTTTAGTTCAACCCCAGATCACTACTCACGCTGCGATCGCCCTCGTGTTTCCAACGTTTAACACGGGAGTTGCACTTCTAATAGTTTGCTGTTCTGTGGCAACTACAGAATTATGAATAAAATATAATAATTTGTTTCAGATATTTGGTTTATCACTTGCAAATTTCTTTTAAATGTATATTTGACGAGATAATGGGCAATAACACATAACATCTAGTATAAATATCATTTATTATGCAATTCATATCCAGGGTACACATTTGTGCACCTCAGGTTGCATGTGCTAGGATTGTGTATTGAGGTTAACTCAGCAAGAGGGTTAATATATTTAATTTGTTTTCAGTCAATCCTCTATCAGATGAGGAAATATGTGAAATACTGAATGAAAGTGATACAGACTTGGGTGACTTCAGCAGTGAAAGTGAAGATGAAGCATTTGGACAGAGTAAATTAGATATAACTTGTGGTCAAACTGATTCAGAAACAGAAAATGACCAGCAACCAGCAGCTGTTGATGAAGTGAGAGTGAATGCAATTACTGGGGACCAAAGAAAGAACTTGAAATGGATAACAAAGAGATTATAATTATAATCAGGGATAGCATGCTAATGATACTGTAATTCCTTTAAGGCAGAACCGAACTGAAATTTCCTAATACAAAAGGAAGAAAGATATTTGATTAGTTCACATATATTTCAGTAATTCACTTGCTTTTGGGCATGGCGTGTGAAAATAGAAATTCTGGCAGCTTTTATGACAATTGTCCATGTAATCTGATAGTACAAGTGCTCTTAACCATTTTTGTTTCCAAGAAAAAACCTGAAGTGTTTGAATGAATTTAGCAGCTTCAGTATGTGTTCTGATGCTTTGACATTCCAAATTTATTGTAATTATTCGTGCCTGTTTTCTACCATTTAAAAGTTTTAGCAATTTTGATGATACAAAATCCCTCCCTTAGAAGATGCATTGTGCAATAGTAATTAAGTTGCAGGACATTATAAGAAATGTATAGGCATTTAAAGAATGATGTGTTGGTTTTTGTGCAAAAACCAAAGGTTTTTCATGTAATATTCTTTACATGTATTGAAGCCTTTCAAGTTAACACATATCATGACAAACATGAAGTTAATCACGACATCTGATGACTCATTTATAGAACACTTACGAAAATAGCTTACTCAGAATAGAGTAAGTCTTAGATGGCAGAGCGGTGCTATGACAAGTCAAAGATTGGTGGTTTAATCCCAGGCATGTCATTCAGTATTTTGTCTGTATATACCCTTCCGCTATTATTCTGTATACACAAACAAGCCATGGATCTTTGAAGAGAAGTTTCGGTGAATCTTTTCAATGAATCGGATCTTTTGAATGATCCTTTTATCTGTTATATATAGATTAAATTGGATTGGATTGCATTCTGTGAGCTCACTAGCAGCCATAAAGGCTTGTGAACATAGAACATGTTAAAGAAATGTACAAAAATTACATATAAACCTAAATATTACACAGAATATAAAACATTTGAAATAAAATAGACGTACTATATGCATGTCAACGAAATGTACAATATAGTTACATATGTACATAAATATTACATAGAATACAGAACATTTAAAATTAAATAAAGACATACTATATACAAAATGAAACAAATCAGCTGTAATTTTGTACAGAATCGAATACCTCCCTACCGTTATAAGGCTAACATTATATTTATAGACAAGAACAGTTATTTTAACTTTCACTAGGCTTGTGCCTTTTTTTCCTCTTATTAATTTGTTCCATTTGATTTATAATGCATAGCATTTACTGTCAGTTCTTAATACACACAAATGTTAATAGCTTCATTAATTCTAGAGCAGGCATCAAATGTAACTGGCAATTTTCATTAATATTTACCAATACTACATAGAGAGCTATGTATGTATTATTATCAGGATAATTTGTCATTCAGATAATCTTGTACAGAATAATATGTTTTTGAGTATACGTACTCTTTAACAGCAGTTTTGAAGTCATTGAAATTGTCAACTTTTCCCTTAAGATCATTAGGGAGAGTATTAAGTATTTTTATGGCCTCATAATATACGAACCTTTCTGGAAGCAAGAAAGCTTTGCACTGGGATGATGGATGTTACCCTTTAGTCTAGTGTTTATCTCATGAATTTCCATGTTTGTAATAAATGTGGTTCGATTGCATACATAGAATTTTAAGATTGAAAATATGTACATGCATGGTAGAGTTAATATCTTCAGTCTTTTAAAAAGATGTTTCCAAGAGTGGTCATTTATATAGATCAAAAATAGTAAAGGTCCTAGGACTGAAACTTGGGGTACACCATGTGTTACTGTTTTCCATTTTGATGTATGTTTTCCAAATCCAATATCATTGACTACTTCAACACGTTGTTTCCCTTCATTTGGATATGATATGAACCAACTTAGGGTTTCATTTTTTAGTCCATAGAATTTCAGTTTTGCTATCAGAATATCATGATTAACACAGTCAAATGTCTTTGCTAAGTCACAGAAAATTCCACCAACTTGCACTTTTTTAATGCTGTTAACACTTCACGAGTAAGATTATAAGTTGCATTATTGGTCGACATTCCTTTTCTGAACTCGAACTGATCCCTGACAAGTATGTGGTTATATTCAAAATATTTATACAGTATATTAAACATCACCCTTTCAAGAACTTCTCAAAAAATTGGCAAGAGAAATATTGGTCTATAATTTGAAACATTATTGCGTTCACCTTTTTTGAAAGTGGTTTAACAATGGAAAATTTCATTGTCAGGGAAAATTCCTGACCTTAGTGACTCGTTGCACAAAAACTAAGGGGAGCTGGAATTTGAGATGAGCGTGATTTTAAGATTTTTATTGTTATTTCATCATAACCAGAAGACATTTTTTTTTGAAGGAGTTAATAATTTTGTGGATTTCAGAAAGCGTTGTCACATTAACTTTAAATTCAGGCACTTCATTAGTGAAATTTGATCTTAGGAATTCCAAAGCTGCCGCTTTACTTCCAAAATTAATATTCAGTTTGTTTGTTACACCCAAAAAGAATGTGTTAAAAATGTCTGCAACCTCAGGAGGTTTATTAATTTCCTGATTATCAGTGTTAAGTGTTATTAAGTCATTTTGTAATGAGTATTTACCCGCTTCTCTTTTTATTATATTCCAAGTAGTTTTTACTTTATTGTCAGAGAGTTGAATCTGTTTATTATAATGCAATATTCTAGCTGATTTTATTACCTTCTTTAGAAGCTTACAATGTTTTTGAAGTATTGTTTTAAATCTATGTTATTACTAATTCTTACTTGCTCATATAGTTCTCTTTTACGTCTGCATGACGTCGTAATTCCTAAAGTGATCCAGGCATTCTCTGTTTTGAAGTTAGATATTTTGTTTAACTTGACTGGGAAGCAAGTGTCAAAGTGGGTTTTGAAACATTGAATAATGCTGTTATATTTATTGTTGGTTCCATTCTTGTGGTAAGTTTGATTCCAAGATTCAAATTTAAGTTTTTTACTAAACTCACTCAGAGTAGTTTCATTTATTTTCCTAGATTTCTGATAAGTATATTTAGGTTTGGATTTTAAATTTAACTTTTTAATGTGTAGAACTTGTGCATCATGATCCACAGACCATTAGTTTTGAAGAGACATTGCAAAAATTAATGCTATCTGAATTTATAAATATATTATCTAGGTACCTATAGATAAAAAAGAGCTGTTTTGGATTCTTGTTGGACAGTTTACTGTATGTCATATATGTTGTAAGTAAAGGGCTGAGTTGTTCCTTTGCAGACTAGGTTTCAAATAATCAACATTTATATCACCACATATGATTAATTCTCTGTTTGGTTGAATAAAATTTTTGAAAATGCTCAAGTTGCTTTCCGAATATTTCAAAATTACCTAAGGGAGATTGATAAAGAGCTACTATGGTTAAAATCAATTTACTTTCATTTAGCTGAACTGCACAGAGTTCAAGGTTCTGTTCACTACAAAACTTGGATAAATCCAAAACTTTATAAGTCACATAATTTCTAACATATGTACAAACCCCACCTTTATGTAAGTTTTTTTCTTGAAAACTCTGCTGCTAAAGAGTACCCATGCAATAAAATTGGCTGAAATTCCTGTTGTGTCAAGAGGTGTTCAGATAAGCATAAAATGTATGGCAGTGGGTTTTCAGTATTAAGATTAATATTAAGTTCGCTTACTTTGTTCTTAAGCCTCATATGTATTTTAATGAAATACAGACAGCCAGTTTTTATTTTTATCATTATCATCACTGTTGTTGATGTCAGAAGCATTATTTCTATAGTTACTTGTGGATACAGAGGTATTTGGGATACTTATCTCAATTTGCTTTACGTGTCGATGGTTATATTGACTATGGGCATACTTAACCTAAAAAACATACTCTACTAGCAATTAGTAATAATATAGTAAACATTTTAACACACTTTAAACACTTTTCATACACTACGCATTGCATCCGAGTCATTATTGGAGGTTAAGTTTTTTATATAAGCTTATGATTCTGAATTCACAGAAGGTTAACTTAGTTATATATATATATATATATATATATATATATATATATATATATATATAGACACACACACACACTTAGATTTCGGAATTCATGGAAGGTTAGCATTAGGTAGTTTTTATTTATATGAAAAGTGTTTAAAATGTTCATTATAAATAACAGATCGAAAGATCATTAAAAAGATTCGATTCAGTGAAGCTTCAATGATAAGATCCATGGATCCTTTGTGTATACTGAATTTTGTCCAAGTAACACAAAGTGGTGGTGATTTTTACAATAAAAGTGTTATTTCCTTCTCATTTAACATCTTATCAACCAAACTCGAGCACAGAATTCCAGTTTGCTCATTTAATTGCTGTTTATTTACACTTCAGGTATTTGTAGTCTGCTTCACTTAATTTGCTGACTATTAATTCACTCACATGAGTATTTGCGCATGTATGTATGTTTTTGTTAACATAAGCAGGAAATGGCGTAGCCTCTCTTCACCCCAAAGCACTCTCATTACTTAAGTTGCTGCTTGCATAAAAATGCTGCTAGACATTAACAATTACTGACTGGCATGTTAAAATTCCTCTAGGTATAGTAGCAATAGTGGACCTACTTTCTATTCCAAACTAGAATGCCTCTCACTGTAAACAAACTCTTTGTATTATCCGCGCAAAAGTAGTTTGCAATCCCTACCCCTTACAGCTGCTTCTTCCTCGCACACATGCTTGTTGCATATACGTTATCGCTAAACATTGTTTTCGACTATAAAAAGGTGCCCTGGTGAAAATCATAATTCAAAATGCAACCTGAAGTTACAGTTGATTTTACTCTTATAAATATGCGGAAAATGAACATTTTACTTATATTTCGCAATATGCAAAGGTATAGTGCCCTAATCCAAATCCTCCAAAGATGATTCGGCCACCATATTGGAAACAGAACCATCCTCGAAGATAATGACAAGTTTATTCACAACACTTGCACACCAAACAAGTTCTCAAGTTTTGTCGTCCTCTGTGGTGTAGTGGTTACTATCCTAGCCTCTAGTTCCCGAGGTCTGTCGTTCAATCCCGGCGGTGAGCGATTGAGTTTTTTCGGGCGTAAAAACCCTTAGCATGGATTCTTTCAGAACGGAAATAAAGCCGGTGGACCCATGTCGTAGATTTACGTCACGTAAAGGAACCTCAAGCTTGATAAAGAGGCCTCTGAGCAAACTTACCGGTATTTCACGCCCAACATAGAATGGGACCCCAAGGACCACAGCAGTTAAAGAGCGTCCATAAATAAAACTCAATTTCAATCCATACAGTTGGTAATTAACAAAAGATACTCTTGAGTGTTAGCGCAATAGCAGATAGAATTAAGAAAACCATATTTTGTAATCTCTTAGCAGTTACTATATATCCATTACCTTTAACAATGAGTTTTTATATAAGCACAATAAAACCTGTAGTTTTATACCTTTCCTACTCCAATATTTCATGATACAATGCATTTATAAAGGAACTATTTACATTGGCGTAAGCGTAGTACTTAGTTTCATGAAAAGCAAAGCATGTGCTTTGGTTTACATAAGAGAGAACTCTGGTTTAGAATTGACAGTTAGTAATATAATCACAAGGTGTTTGTAACCACACATTTTTCCTTAATGCAAGCAGTTTCTGTTTTCCGAAACCTACTGTTAAGAGTAGCTTAAACACGTGTTTCTATTTACTTCTAGATATACACAATGGAACGTTGGAGTTAAGTTGTTCCTATCTGTGTCCAGTGATGTGCTTCAAGTCAGAGCACAAAAAGTGATAATGACCTTAATGGTGTAGTGAAACTGTTCCTAATGACATTTATTGCACATTTAAAGCGACTTAGTGAATGACAAACAATAGCTGCACTATTGTATATAATGTATGCAGAAGTTTCTTTGTAAGAAATGGAATGAGTTTTTCATGTTATGCAAATATGTTAAATTGTGTTGCGCTATCTGGAGAGTAGAATTAAGCAACAAGTGTTAAACATGTGTTATTATTCCCATTTTCCTGTCAAATTCCGCATCCTACTGTTAGTTGCTTGCAAGTTCAAATAAAACATGGAGGCAGTTTAAGTGCAAAAGATTTTACTATGAAGGATGTAGAAGAAATTATTGCAGGGTACTTGATCCTCTCATTCAGCCTCAAAAATTTAAATGTGAACATTATCATTATGGCATAGAAACATTAAACAACCACTATTAACCCCGATAATATTATATAAGAGCAATGTATGCATTGACTATTGGATACTTTAAATAAAAAGTGTTACACAAGAATAAACAGTTGTGTTTTTCATACTAGCCTAGCTGTAGGTGTTCAGCTGGTGATAATTATGTTCTAATGTTGTATTGCTACGTATGACAATGACAAGTTATTTTATGTGAGCTTTAATCCATTCTTTTAAAAAGAAATTTAAATAACTCAAAGTGCAATCACGATTACTGAAGCTCACGTAATTAACTTGGCATGTCGCCATCAGCATACAATATTAAAACATGTTATCAGCTGAGCCAGACAGCTAATCAGGTATGAAAAATACAGCTGTAGTAGCTATGAGTGACGTCAGCATCCGAGAGCGCGATTTTTCGTAGTCTAGTTCCATTTCAGATCACTATACTTACGCTGTGTTCGCCTCGTGTTGCCACCGTTTAACGGTAGGTTGCACTTCTAATACTTTGGTGCTCTGTGAGGAGATGGGACAGGAGCACTTTCCCAATAAAGATGGAAATCACGCACTTACAAAAGTCATCTTTAGTTCTATAACGGTACTAATACGAGAATGAATTTTATTGCACTTACCGCTTAACATATTATAAAGGTCTGAAAATCGACGGGACTTAAGAAGAATAAAGTACTGAACAAATCCAACCATTAATAATGGGTATCTCGCAAATGCCCGATGCTGCAAAAGTGCTAATTGAAATAAATTGTGTATATTTAAAGAAATCTACTTTTTTGTATAGTACGTCTGCGTCTGTCGCTTAACGTTTACCAGTTAAACAAAATTATATGAAATTATTTCTAAATAAAGACGACTTCACAGGCTATTCACAGAAAATTCGAGATCTATATTTTATTCGGCATGAAAAAGCTTTAATATATGCTATTCTAATTAAAATCGTTAGAACCAAGTTTTAGAAAATAAAAAGTTCCATGTAAAGCGTAGTTGGGGTGGGGGATTTCCTTTAAAATCTTCGTGTTGCATTTCTGGAATTTGCTGAACCTAAATATCAAGTTTGACATTTATCTCACTTTTCTTTTTTGAGTTATGCTATTCAAAGACACACTCCTGACATTTTTAAACCTGGTTTTATTCGGGGACCTCAAAACATGTATTTCCATTGACACCTCTATCGAAGTTTTGGGTGGAATGCAATATATTCTGTACCTACTGTGTACATGATAGATAAAGTAAAAAGTCGAGAATTGGTGGTGACATTCGTTGAACGCCATGTTATTCTTCACTGCTTACATAATCTGGTATTCCCCGCAAATCTAAAACAATATGCTCTTTGACTTTTCACCTCAATTTAGCTAGTTTTTCATTGCCTCGCGATATTCCGTTAGCCACAATTTTTTTATCACATTGGCACCAGCCACAGCGGTGAAGGTTGGATTGGGCAACTGGAAACACAGGCCTCTAACTCCCCACATGAACACGGTATGTCACTAGTTGTACTTTTGCGGGAAAGGCGATATTTCTGATTGACTGTTTCAAGTTTTGGAGTCGTAACGAACTAAATGGCAGGCAAGACGGAAGGGACCAACCTGGATTTTTATAGCTGTAAGTTTTCGTCCGATGCTTTTTCACCAGGAACAAAGCAGAGACGGTAATGATACATTTACGCTATTTTTCATTGAATGTATATTTTTTGTAATATTGGTATTTTCTATTAACTTCAGTGAATTTCGTAGAATGTGGTAGAAAACTGTAATAGGTTAATGTGTGTTACATTTTTATTTAACGAATTCATTTTCAGATACATTGAGCCGTCCAGAAGAGTGGGATATGCCTACGATTTACATTCTTTCCAGCGTTGTGGTTCGAGTCGCGAATGGTTACTTAATATCTGAAGGTAGTGCTGGATGAAAGGTTAAGTTTTTATGAGTTTCTTAGTGTTGTTGAATTTTATATTGTCCTGATTTACTTTTCAGACATAGTCAGTCTTCCAGGCAGTTGAATATACGATTAATTTTCTTGTTTGTACTTCATAATTGATGGGTGGAAATCCCAGCCAAAGTGGGTAAGGTAAAAATCAACCTTTGATGCAAATTAAATAGCATGTTACAGTACCAATATTCAAACTCGCAGACGCAGATCAAGCAAGTGATACTCATGTATAATTTAAAAATGTAGGGTTATTGGTCGACTGGCACACTAACTGTCAAGGATAGCATGCCAATGATACTATAATTCTTTTAAGGCAGTGCCCAACTTAAGTTTTCTAATACAAAAGGAAGAAAGATATTTGATATCATTCACACATGATTCAGTAATTCACTTGCTTTTGGGCATTTTAATCTAACTACCACTATAATATCCTTTTTTAAACTGGGCATGGTGTATAAAAATAGGAATTCTGGTAGCTATTTTTAACAATTAATGTCCTTGTAATCTGTTAGTACAAGTGCTCAAAAGCATTTGTTTCCAAGAAATACCTTAAGTGTTAGTTTCGAGTGAAATTAGCAGCTTCAGGTTTGTGTTCTGGGGTTTTAAATTCCAATGGTTTCAATCTATCGTGTCTGTTTTCTACCATTTAAACGTTGTAGCAGTTTTGATGATACAAAATCCTTCCCTTAGAAGATACATCATGCAATTTTAATTAAGTTGCAGGATATTATAAGAAATGTATAGGCATTTAAGTAATGTGTTTTTGTTCAAAAACCAAAGGTTTTGAAGTAACGGACATGTAATATTTTTTAAATGTATTGAAGTCTTTTAAGTTAGCACATATGATAAACATGATGTTAATCACGACATATGATGATTCATTTGATTGCTTGCTTATGAAAATAACTTACTGTGAGTAGAGAAAGTCTTAGATGGCAGAGCAATGGTATGGCAAGTCAGAGATTGGTGGTTTGAATCACAGGCATGGCATTGAATTTTTTTCTTATTGTATATACTCTTCCGCTATTCTGTATACGCCAACAATCCATGGATCTTTTCAGTGAAGATTCCATGAATTTTCTCAATTAATTGGATCTTTTGAATGACCCTTTGATCTGTTATTTATAGTGAACAATTTAAGCATTTTAAACGCTTTTCATATACAACGCATTGCATCCGGGGTACTATGGGATGTTAGGTTTTTTTTGTATAAGCTTAGGTTTCTAAATTTACGGAAGATTAGTTTATATATGTATATAAGCTTAATTTTCGGAATTCACGGAAGGTTAGCAATAGTTGTTTTTTATGGAAAGTGTTAATCGAAAGATAATTCAAAAGATCCGATTCTTTAAACCTTCAATAAAAAGATTCATGGATCCTTTGCGTATGCTGAATTTTGTCCAAGTAACGCAAAGTGTTACAATAAGTGTTATTTCCTTCTCATTTAACACCTTATCAACCAAACACGAGTACAGAATTCCAATTTTTTCATGTAATTCCTGTTTCTTTACACTAAGCTATTTGTAGTGTGTTTCACTTCATTAGCTGACTAGTAAATTCACTCATAATAATATTTGCACATTAAAACTTGTATGTGTTTTTTTTAAATGTAAGCAGGAAATGGCCTAGCCTCTCCTCACCCCAAAGCACTCTCATTACTTAAGCTGCTGGTTGCATAAAATGCTGTTAGACAATAGTCATTACTAGCTGATATGTTAAAATTCCTCTAGCTATAGTAGCAATAGTGGACCTACTTTCCATTCCAAACTAGAGTGCCTCTCACTATAAACAAACTCTTTGTATTATCCGCTGCGAAAATAGTTTTCAATCCCTGCCTCTTACGCCTGCTTGCTGCATATCAATTACAGCTGAATATTATTTAAGCGTATAAAAAGGTGTCCTGCATGAAAATCATAATTTAAAATGCAATCTGAAGTAATAATTGATTTTATAAGCATGTGGAAAATGAACATTTTTCTTATATTAATTGAAATCCTCAGGCAAAGGTGCAGTACCCTAATCCAAATCCTCCAAAGATAACTCAACTGCCATATTGGAATCAGCACTAACCTCGAAGTTAATGACAAGCTTATCCACAACACTTGTACACAAAACAAGTTCCCACATGCTAGTCTCCTGTTATGTCTGTTTATATTCTCTGCGTGCTTTGGTTACATTTTTTGCTGAAACGCCTGTAAACTCGGATATTAGTGCCGTAATACCTACTTTTGCAAGTGTCAGGTGTTTTTGTTATAGTGAGTTGAACACATTAAGTATTATTTCTTTTTCGCCACTTTTTAACGGTTTCCTACTTTTGTGTTTGAACAACTTATTCGCACTACACGCTTCTTCCTCTGTCATGGCAACTCAAACCCTAACTGATAAAATCACAAGAGCTGAGCATATGAGTGCTAGCGTGTTATGAATGACCGTTCGCTTATCATATTTCCTGTGTTACGCAAAGAGTATTTGGTACTCGGCACCCCTGTGAATTCATTGCTGCATTTCTCATATAGGCAAGAGAATACAGTTGGTAATTAACAAAAAGGTACTCTTGAGTGTTAGCTCAATAGCAGGTAGAATTAAGAAAACCATATTTTGTAATCTCTTAACAGTTACTATATATCCATTACCTTTAACAATGAGTTCTTACGATAAGCACAATAAAACATGTAGTTCTATACCTTTCCTACTCCAATATTTCATGATACAATACATTAAGAAACTATTTACATTGGCCTAAGCGTAGTGCTTACTTTCATGACAAGCAGAAGCATATGCTTTGATTTACATCAGAGAGAACTCTGGTTTAGAATGGATAGTATGCAATATTATCACAAGGTGTTTGTAACCACAAATGTTTCCTTAATACAAGCAATTTCTCTTTTCAGAAACCTGCTTTTAAGGGTCGTTTAAACATGTGTTTCTATTTACTTCTAGGATATACAAAATGGAAAGTTGGAGTTGTGCCTATTTGTGTCCAGTAATGGTGCTTCAAGTCAGAGCACAGAGAGTGACAATGACATTAATAGTGTTAAATGATGTGGTGAAACTGTTGCTAATGACATTTATTGCACTGCTAATAGCAATTTAGTGAATAACAAACAATAGCTACACTATGCATATAATGAATGCGGATGTTTCTTTGTAGGAAATGGAATTAAGTTATTCATGTTACGCAAATGTGTCAAATTGCGTTACGCTATCTAGAGAGTAGAATAAAATAACAAGTGTCAAACATGTGTTATTATTCCCATTTTCCTGTCAAATTCCACATCCTACTGTTAGTTGGTTGCAAGTTCAAACAAAACATGGATGCAGTTTAAGTGCAAAAGATTTCACCATGAAGCATGCAGAAGACATTATTGCAAGGTACTTGATCTTCCCATTCAGTCTCAAAAATTTAAATGTGACCATTATGTATTATGGCATAGAAACATTAAACAACCACTATTAACCCCAATAATATTATATAAAAGCCATGAATGCACTGACTATTGGATAATTTGAATTTAAAAAGTTACACATGAATAAACAGTTGTGTTTTACATACTAGCCTCGCTGTCAGGTGTTCAGCTGATCGTAATTATGTTCTAATGTTGTATTGCTACAGATGACAAGTTATTTTATGTAAGCCTTAATCGATTCCTTTAAAAAGAAATTTGAATAACTCAAAGTGCAATCTCCATTACTGAAGCTCACGTAATTAACTTTGTACGTCTTCAGTAGTGATACAGTATTAGATTAGAGCATATGATCAGCTGAGCTAGGTAGGTATGAAAAATACAGCTGCAGTAGCTACGAGTGACGTCACCATCCGAGAGCGCGATTTTTCATAGTTCCATCCCAGATCACTACTCACGCTGCGATCGCCTTTTTGTTTCCATCGTTTAACACTAGGGTTGCACTTCTAATACTTTGGTGTTCTGTGCCTCGCACTGACTCCACTCTTCGCACTCGACTCGTTTTCAACTCACGACTGAGTGTCTACCCGCGAGAGTTCGCTTATATAGGCAGTGAAATCTTCCATAGGAGGTACTCGAACATTCTATAACTATTTAGACACACTTTCTGGAGGAGATAAAGCTTCCAGAAGGCTCTAGTTATCTGCCGATAATTTGTCCGGTGTTTAAGCTAGCAAGTGGCTGTTATCTTGTTTACTCCGACCTCTCGGCCCGATAACCTTGGTCTATAGTCACTGCCTCAAAATATCATTACTTTAGTTTGATGAGTCTTTAAGTCCAAAATAGTACCTCTTCTGATCCATTTCTTCTTCTTGTAATGGGTGTTATACATTTTAGACAAATACAGAGCAAACCCAAACAATTAGCATCTCATTATTTTATACGTGATTGTTCATTTGTGGTTAAATCAATTTTGTATAATACCTACATAAATAAGATTTAAAACTACTGCATTCACATTTGGAAATTGTAGTTGCGGGCCCAGCAGCTTCATTTCAGTTTCTGCTTGGGGGAGAGAGGCAAGATTGTCTGGAGCAGTTGTCCGAATTTTCATGTGAAATTTAAGAACACATTTAGCCTAAGAGAAAAGTCATCTTTTGTTTTTTAAATGTGAAATATCTAAAGCGTAGTTCTCGTAATTTTTCTTTTGGTAGAGCAATAATAATCAGTAGCCTAATTATTTCTCATAACATGGGGGCAATTGCCCCTCGGTACCCTGAAGTGACGCCCCTGTACAGGCCCCATTTGGACCTTTTGCACTGGGGCCTTCAACCTAGCTATGCTACTGGTTAAACTGAGAGATATCCGTGATGACCACGAGTAATTATAGCGTAAAGAACATTGGTGTAAGGTTTGGAACATACCAACAGTAGCATTACAATCTGAAATTCATTTTGAGATGACATACCCCAATGGTGACTTAGAATGTAATAAGTAGTTTAACCAACTATTAGGTCAATCAATGGTAATTAATTGTTCTCTCACACAAGTCGTGAATTCTGTTTACCGGGAAAAATGCGAGTCAGTTGGAGAATTTAATATCATGAAGGCATGTTACCATGGTAACTTGGTTACCACTGACGGACGGAAACTGAAGATCCATTGTTCAAATTCCGACTATAGCAATGATTTTTTCAATCTGATTTTGCCTCTCCAACCTTGTTCTACACACCGCTTGTGTGATCGTCTTGGCCTCCTGGTTACGAATGGCGTACACTTCCAGCCACTTAGTGAAGTAATCCATGACCACAAACAGATACCTGTTACCCCTGTCGGACACAGGGAGCGGTCCAGCTATATCGTTGGCGACACCTTCGAAGGGTGCTCCCACGTTGTACTGCTACATGTAACCCCGGCTCATAGTCTATGTGCCACGACTTGCCCTACACATGACATTGGCGGCATCACCTCTCAGCGTCCGCCTGTAATCTCAACCAGTAGTCCTTTGTCAAGCTTTGTCAATCGTTCGTTCGGGTTCAAGATGTCCGCGCTTGTACTTCCTTCAGGACCTCCGGCAACTTATTTCGAGGGAGGATCAGTTACTCTCTCCGGGTCTTTCCGTCATTTGACTCCCATGCTCTGATGAACAACATACTTTCCTTGGTTTTCAGTGAGTCCCAGTAAGCCTAGGATGGCTTATACACACTACTCGTGGGTGCGATGTTCTCCCAGCTCGGCCTAGTTCCTACCTCCACTTCTCTCAGGAGCGGTCCAAAGTCGGCGTCCGCCAATTGCTCTCTCCTCAGGCCTGCGCTATACCATCCAACTGCAGCACCGCCTAAATCACATGGATAGCTGCGGCACGCTCCTTCTCCTCCACGCTAGTATAGCGGCCCCTCTTCCGGGCAGGATCTTCTTGACAGGGCATCCGCATTGGTGTGGTCCTTCTCCGATGTTCTGATGTGAAGTTGTATTCCTGAAGCCTCTGGACCCAACGGGCTGCCTGGTCCTCCAGGTTCTTGAAGTTCAATAGCCAGGTGAGGGTGGAGTGGTCAGTCTTCAGGTGGAATGGTCGACCGAGGCGGTACTTATGGAATTGTTCTAGCGCCTTCATAACTACCAGGAGCTCCCATCGGGTAACGCAGTAGTTCTTTTCCGCCTTGGAGAGCGTCTTGCTGTAGTACACTCCTGCCCATGCTGGACCTGGGATAGTATACCTCCAATACCTGTTGTCCTCCGTGGAGGGCGATGGAATTTTACGGGTGTAAAAATCTTTAGCATGGCTTCCCTCGGAAGGGAAGTAAAGCCGGATGGTCCCGTGTCGTAATTTACGGCACGTAAAAGCGTATCAAGCCTGATAAAATGGTCTCTGAGCAAAATTACCAGTATTTAATGCCTAAATAGAATGGGACGCTGATGACCACAGCAGTTGGAGAGCGTCCATAAACAAAACTCATTTTCACTGTCGCTGGCGTTGGTATCCAGATAAAATCGCCACCGGATTGTAGAAAACGCAAAACACGCTCACTGCAGAGTGCTGACTTAAGCCCCAGGAACGCTTCCTCCGAATCTTCTTCTTACATGTAAGGTCGGTGTTCTTCCGGCAGACGAATGAGGGGCTTCGTGATTTTGGAGAAAGCTCTGAGGAACCGACACACAGTGGATGTTCGCATCAAATTGTTAGTCAACATTATTTACCTTAGATATGTGCGCTTAAAATGTATTATTTTTGACATTTAATGTCCTTGTAATCTGTTAGTACAGATGCTCAAAAGCATTTTTATCAGGAATAACTGAAATGTTTGTTTTGAGTAAAATTAGCAGCTTCAGTATGTGTTCTGAGGCTTTGAAATTCCAAAGTGGTTTCAATCTTTCGTGTCTGTTTTCTACCATTTAAACTTTGTAGCAATTTTGATGATACAAAATCCTTCCCATAAAGATACATTGTGCAGTAGTAATTAAGTTGCACGATATTATAAGAAATGTATAGACATTTAAATGATCGTGTTGTTTTTGTGCAAAAATCAAAGGTTTTGAAGTAATGGGCATTTAATATTTTTAAATGTATTGAAGCCTTTTAAGTTAACACATATGATAAACATGAAGTTAATCATGATATATGATGAATCATTTGTAGAATGCTTATGAAAATAGCTTACTGTGAGTAGAGAAGATCTTAGATGGCAGAGGAGTGGTATGGCAAGTTAAAGATTGCTGGTTTGAATACCAGGCATGGCATTGAATTTTTTGTCTGATTGTATATACTCATCCACTATTCTGTATATGCAAATAACCCATGGCTCTTTTCAGTGAAGGTTCCATGAATCTTTTCAATGAATTGGATCTTTCGAATGACCCTTTGAGCTGTTATATATAGTGAACATTTTAACACACTAAGTATTTTAAACGCTTTTCATATACAGCGCATTGGATCCGAGGTACTATGGGAGGTTAGGTTTTTTTATATAAGATTAGATTTCTGAAATTATGGAAGGTTAGCATTAAGTTAGTTAGCTAAGTTTTCTGAATTCACAGAAGGTTAGTAATTTTCTTAATGAAAAGTGTTTAAACTTTCACTATAAATAACAGTTCGAAGGATCCTTCAGAAGATTTGATTCATTGAACCTTCAATGAAAAGATCCATGTATCCTTTGCGTATACTGAACTTTATTTTGTTCAAGTATACACAAAGTGGTGGTGGTTTTACAATAAAAAGTGTTATTTCCTTCTCATTTAGCACTTTATCAACCAAACTTTTTTGCCACTTTTTAACGGTTTCCCAGTTTTGTGTTAAAACAGCTTATTCACACTACGCACTTCTTTCTTTGTCATGGCAACTCAAACACTAACTGATAAAATCGAAGATTTGACCTGAGCTGAGCATATGAGTGCTAGCGTATTATGAATGACTGTTTGTTTATCATATTTCCTGTGTTATGCAAAGAGTTTATTTGGTACTCAGATAGCACAGCTGCAAATTCATTGCTGCATTTCTCATATAGGCAAGAGAATAGCAGTCATCCATACAGTTGGTAATTAACAAAAAGATACTCTTTGATTGTTAATACAATAGCAGGTAGAATTAAGAAATTCATGGTTTGTAATTTCTTAACAGTTATTATATATCCATTACCTTTAACAATGAGTTCTTATGATAACCGCAATAAAATGTGTAGCTCTATGCCTTTCCTACTCCAATATTCTATGATACAATACGTTTAAGAAACTATTTACATTGGCGTATGCGTAGTGCTTAGTTTCATGACAAGAGGAAGCATATGCTTTGTTTACATCAGAGAGAACTCTGCTTTAAGTGGATAGTGTGTAATATAATCACAAGTTGTTTGTAGCCACATATTTTGCCTTAATGTAAGCAATTTCTCTTCTCAGAAACCTATTTTAAGGGTAGTTTAAACATGCGTGTTCTATTTAATTTTAGGATCTGCACAATGAAAGTTGGAGTTAAGTTGAGGCTATTTGTGTCCAGTGATGGTGCTTCAAGTCAGAGCACAGAGAGTGACAATGACATTAATAGTGTTAAATGGTGTGGTGAAACTTGCTAATGACATTTATTGCACTGCAAATAGCGATTTAGTGAATGACAATAGCTATACTATTGCATATAATGTGTGGAGAGGTTTCTTTGTAGGAAATGGAATTAAGTTATTCATGTCAAATTGTATTGCGCTATCTAGAGTAGAATAAAATAACAAGTGTCAAACATGTGTCATTCTTCCAATTTTCCTGTCAAATTCCACATCCTACTGTTGGTTGGTTGGTTGGTTGGTCGGTTGGTCGGTCGGTCGGTCGGTGGGTCGGTGGGTGGGTGGGTGGGTTGGTGGGTGGGTGGGTGGGTGGGTCGGTCGGTCGGTTGCAAGTTCAATGAAACCATGGAGGCAGTTTAAGTGCAAAGGTTTTACTATGAAGCATGCAGAAGAAATTATTGCAAGGTGCTTGATGTCATTCACTCTCAAAAATTTAAATGTGACCATTATGTATTATGACATAGAAACATCCATCAACCACTATTAACTCCAATAATATTATATAAAAAGCAATGTATGTGCCGACTATTGGATAATTTAAATAAGTTACACAGGAATAAACAGTTGTGTTTTTCATTCCAGCCTAGCGGTGAGGTGTTCAGCTGATCATAATTGTGTTCTAATATTGTATTGCTACAGATGACAGTGACAAGTTATTTTATGTGAGCTTTAATCTACTCCTTTAAAAAGAAATGTGAATAACTCAAAGTACAATCACTACTATTGAAGCTTACGTAAATAATTTTGTACGTCGTCAGTAGCGATACAGTATTAGAACATATGATCAGCTGAGAGACAGCTAGGTAGGTATGAAAAATAAAACTGTGGTAGCTACGAGTGACGTCATCATCCGAGAGCACAATTTTTTATAGTTTAGTTCCATCCCCGATCACTACTCACGCTGCGATCACCTTGTTGTTTCCACCATTTTAACACTAGGGTATAACTTCTTATACTTTGGTGTTCTGTGTTGTTCTTGTTCTGTGGTGTTGACCATAGGGGTGATGGTGGTATTGGCTAAGTGGAAACCGAGGACACTAACTCCCCACATGGACATGGTGTGTGACTAGTTGTACTTTTGCGGGAAAGGCGAATTTTCTGATTGGCTGTTTCAAGTTTCGACGTTCGTAACGAACTAAATGGCAGCCACGAAGAAAGGGACCATCTTGGATTTTTATAGCTGGAAGTTTTCGTCCGAAGTTTTTTCACCAGGAACAAAGCCGAGACGGTAATCATACATTTACGCTATTTCTGATTGAATGTATATTTGTTGTAATATTGGTATTTTCTATTAACTTCAGTGATATTCGTAGAATGAGGTAGAAAACTGATAGGTTACTGTATGTTGCAACATTTTTATATAACGAATTAATTTTCAGATACATTGAGCCGTCCAGACAGAGGGGAGACGCCTACGATTTACATTCCTTCCAGTGTTGTGGTTCGAGTCCCTAATGGTGACATAGAATCTGAAGGTATGTTATTAAGTTTCCACCATAAGAGTGCTGGATGAAAGGTTAAGTTTTTAAGAGCTCTTAGTGTTGCTGAATTTTATATTGTCCTGATTTACTTTTCAGATATTGTGAGTCATCCAGACAGTGGAATATACGATTAATTTTCGTGTTTGCATTTCATAATTGATGGGTGGAGATCACAGCCAAAAGTAGGTAAGGTAAAATCAACCTTTAATGCAAATTAATTAGCATGTTACTGTGCTAATATTCAAACACATAGATGCAGAGCATGCGAGTGATACTCTTGTATAATTAAAAAATGTAGGTTTTGGTGGACTGACACACTAACTGTCAAGGATAGCATGCCAATGATACTATAATTCTTTTAAGACAGTGCCCAAATGAAATTTTCTAATACAGAAGGAAGAAAGATATTTGATATCATTCACATATATTTCAGTAATTCACCCTCTTTTGGGCATTTTTATCTAACTGCCACTTTTTTCCTTTTTTGAACTGGGCATGGTGTATGAAAATAGAAATTCTGGTAGCTTTTTTGACAATGTCCTTGTAATCTGTTATTACAGATGCTCAAAAGCATTTGTTTCCAAAAATAACTGAAGTGTTTGTTTTGAGTGAAATTAGCAGCTTCAGTATGTGTTCTGAGGCTTTGAAATTCCAAAGTGGTTTCAATCTTTCGTGTCTGTTTTCTACCATTTAAACTTTCTAGCAATTTTGATGTTACAAAATCCTTCCCTTAAAGATACATTGTGCAGTAGTAATTAAGTTGCAGGAAATTATAAGAAATGTATAGGCATTGAAATGATCATGTTGTTTTTGTGCAAAAATCAAAGGTTTTGAAGTAAGGGGCATTTAATATTTTTAAATGTATTGAAGCCTTTTTAAGTTAACACATATGATAAACATGAAGTTGATCACGATATATGATGAATCATTTGTAGAATACTTATGAAAATAGCTTACTGTGAGTAGAGAAGATCTTAGATGGCAGAGCAGTTGTATTGCAAGTTAAAGATTGCTGGTTTGAATCCCAGGCATGGCATTGAATTTTTTGTCCGATTGTATATACTCATCCACTATTGTGTATATGCAAACAACCCATGGCTCTTTTCAGTGAAGGTTCCATGAATCTTTTCAATGAATTGGATCTTCTGAATGATCCTTTGATCTGTTATTTATAGTGAACATTTTAACACACTGAGTATTTTAAACGCTTTTCATATACAGCACATTACATCCAAGTTACTATGGAAGGTTGGGTTTTTTATATAAGCTTAGGTTTCTGAATTTATGGAAGGTTAGCATTAGGTTTGTTTATTTATATATATAAGCTTAGTTTTCTGAATTCACAGAAGATTAGTAATTTTTTTAATAAAAAGTGTTTAAACTTTCACTATAAATAACAGTTCGAAGGATCCTTCAGAAGATTTGATTCATTGAACCTTCAATGAAAAGATCCATGGATCCTTTGCATATACTGAATTTTATTTTGTTCAAGTAACACAAAGTGGTGGTGGTTTTACAATAAAAAGTGTTATTTCCTTCTCATTTAGCACTTTATCAACCAAACTTTTTGCCACTTTTTAATGGTTTCCCAGTTTTGTGTTAAAACAGCTTATTCACACTACGCACTTCTTCCTTTGTCATGGCAACTCAAACACTAACTGATAAAATCGAAGATTTGAACTGAGCTGAGCATATGAGTGCTAGCGTATTATGAATGACTGTTTGTTTATCATATTTCCTGTGTTATGCAAAGAGTTTATTTGGTACTCAGATAGCACAGCTCCAAATTCATTGCTGCATTTCTCATATAGGCAAGAGAATAGCAGTCATCCATACAGTTGGTAATTAACAAAAAGATACTCTTTGATTGTTAATGCAATAGCTGGTAGATTTAAGAAAATCATGTTTTGTAATTTCTTAACAGTTATTATATATCCATTACCTTTAACAATGAGTTCTTATGATAACCGCAATAAAATATGTAGCTCTATGCCTTTCCTACTCCAAGATTCTATGATACAATACGTTTAAGAAACTATTTACATTGGCGTATGCGTAGTGCTTAGTTTCATGACAAGAGGAAGCATATGCTTTGTTTACATCAGAGAGAACTCTGGTTTACAGTGGATAGTGTGTAATATAATCACAAGTTGTTTGTAGCCACAAATTTTGCCTTAATGTAAGCAATTTCTCTTCTCAGAAACCAATTTTTAAGGGTAGTTTAAACATGTGTGCTCTATTTAATTCTAGGATATACACAATGGAAAGCTGGAGTTAAGTTGTGGCTATTTGTGTCCAATGATGGTGCTTCAAGTCAGAGTGACAATGACAGTAATAGTGTTAAATGGTGTGGTGAAACTTGCTAATGACATTTATTGCACTGCTAATAGCAATTTAGTGAATGACAAACAATAGCTACACTATTGCATATAATGTGTGCAGAGGTTTCTTTGTAGGAAATGGATTTAAGTTATGTCAAATTGTATTGCGCTATCTAGAGTAGAATAAAATAACAAGTGTCAAACATTTTTTATTCTTCCAATTTTCCTGTCAAATTCCACATCCAACTGTTGGTTGGAAGTTCAAACAAACCATGGAGGCAGTTTAAGTGCAAAAGATTTTACTATGAAGCATGCAGAAGAAATTATTGCAAGGTGCTGGATCTCATTCACTCTCAAAAATTTAAATGTGACCATTATGTATTATGACATAGAAACATTCAGCAACCACTATTAACCCCAATAATATTATATAAAAAGCAATGTATGTGCCGACTATTGGATAATTTAATAAGTTACACAGAAATAAACAGTAGTGTTTTTCATACTAGCCTAGCTGTGAGGTGTTCAACTGATCATAATTGTGTTCTAATATTGTATTGCTACAGATGACAGTGACAAGTTATTTCATGTGAGCTTTAATCGACTCCTTTAACAAGAAATATGAATAACTCCAAGTGCAATCACGATTATTGAAGCTCACGTAATTAACTTTGTACGTCGTCAGTAGTGATACAATATTGGAACATATGATCAGCTGAGAGATAGCTAGGGAGGTATGAAAAATACAGCAGTAGTAGTTACGAGTGACATCATCATCCGAGAGCACGATTTTTCATAGTTTAGTTCCATCCCAGATCACTACTCACGCTGCGATCGCCCTCGTGTTTCCAACGTTTAACACGAGAGTTGCACTTCTAATAGTTTGCTGTTCTGTAGTGTTGATTGCTCACCCTCAGCAAAAAATGGACATAACCAAGAAACGTGAATTAAAACGGTAAGGAGGAAAATCCTTGTTTTTACTAAATACAAAAAATGATGGATATTATTGAAAACAATCAGTTTCAGCAAATGCAACAAAAAAAAAAAGGGGGAGATATATAGGCATCCATCCTTTTTTGGAAACGTTCTTTTTCACGAAACACAGTATCATGGCGTCGTTAATCATTTTAATAAGAATTTAGCTAGCTGGAATATTAACTTTTAACCTTAAAATTACAGAATGAGGTTTTAAATCAAATAGCAAGCATCATTTGCTGTTATTTAAACGTATCTCACCCTGAATCTTAACCAAATAATTAAATATTATATGATAGTAATTATACAGAAATAATTACCTGAGGAAATCTTGCATATCTTATAACTTCCGGGAGTTATAATCCTCCTCTCCTCGCCGGGAAAACATAAGTAAAGCCTGAATTACTTTGAACTTAACCTAAATGGCTTAACTCAACGTGACATAACATGAAGGTCTTACATATTGTAATAAATGGAGCTATTTACGGTTGTCTTAACAAGGTTTAATTTAACGTGAGTAATTTAAGAATTTGGCAGTGTCAAAGTGTTTCGGACTGCCAGTGTTTCTTCCGGTTACATCAAGTTTAATATTGCATGGTAATTGGAACCAATTGGAGTGAAGCAGTAGCATCAAGTAATAAAGGAACAATCAATCAAGATTCTTCCTGTTATGTTAAGTGCATCCTAACTGTACCTTTACTTTAGCAGCATTTCTTAACTTCGCATTACATACCGTCATGTTACATAAAGTGCATCGTAATCCCAGTTTAACAAAGGGAAATCTAGCAATGGTACATGGGGCCGGTAATGATGTGTTATAGCGGCTGTCGTCTGCTAGCGAGCGGCCTGGGCGTGGCTTAAGGAGTTCGAGCGTTGCCAACCGTAAGAAATGTACGCGCGGAAGATAACAACTATGTAACACGAAATTCGCAATGCGGCGCGGTTATTTCAAACACACGATTTGTCGATGTTTTTACTTTCTCTACTACGTATAGTAAGTAGGGGAAGTATTGTATTCCACCCAAAAATTCGATACCGAGATTTCACCGGAAATACATGTTTTGAGACCCCCTGAATCCAAAAAAACATTTTTGGAAACGTCCGTGTGTGTGTCTGTGAACAGCATAACTCAGAAACGAACAGTCGGATAAACACCAAACTTGGTATTTAAGTTCAGTATCTTCCAAGGATGCGACACGAAGGTTTTCAAGAAAATCCCCCCACACCAGAGTACCCTTTACATGGAAGATTTTTCGAAAATTTTAATTTTCTCAAAAATGGCTCTAACGATTTTGATTAAAATATCATATGTTTAAGATATTTGTATGGCAAATAAAATGTATATCTTGAATTTTCTGGGAATGTCTCCAAAAGTATTCTTCATTGTGAACGACTTTTGCATAACTGGTAAACCATAAGAGATAGACAACATATTACTACACAAAAAATGTAGATCGCGTTAAAATACACAATTTATGTCATATACATTTTTGTTGTTGAGTGAACCATTTTCGAGATATTGCTTGTTATTCCCTTAAATTTTTCAATACTTATTTTCTCAAATGGGAATTCGTTATTCATTTTTTTGTCTTGGATATGCAAAGAGTTATAATCTGTGGCAAAGGGAATGGTGCTGCACCTAGCAACCAGCTATTAAGAGATATGTATGTGCTTAAAGGCTACTGTTTTTCTATATTGCCCTTACATCTACAAGAAAATTAGCAATAAGATAGTCTGCAAATGTTTATCTCGATTAACATGAAGTAGATGGAGAATAAGCGTTTATAAAAATAGTTTGTACAAGAGTAGAGAAAGTCATGTGAGTGTAACACATCAGATTTTTTTACATTTCATTGAAGCACACCTATTGTACAAAGTTAACCAAACCTGCATGTTGATTCATACCCAAAGAAAATGCTGTTATTTCAGGCCAAACACATTATCGCACATATACGTTATTACACAGAAGCAGTGGTAGCTTTGTTGAAATTGTCCTTGTACCACAAACACATATTGTTGTAAATTAGGTGCAATATCAGCAGCATACCTTATTACACAGAAGCAGTGGCAGCATTGTTCTCATTGTCCTTGAGCCACGTGCACACATTGTTGTAAATTAGGTGCAATATCAGCAGCATACCTTATTACACAGAAGCAGTGGCAGCATTGTTCTCATTGTCCTTGAGCCACGTGCACACATTGTTGTAAATTAGGTGCAATATCAGCAGCATACCTTATTACACAGAAGCAGTGGCAGCATTGTTCTCATTGTCCTTGAGCCACGTGCACACATTGTTGTAAATTAGGTGCAATATCAGCAGCATACCTTATTACACAGAAGCAGTGGCAGCATTGTTCTCATTGTCCTTGAGCCACGTACACACATTGTTGTAAATTAGGTGAAATATCAGCAGTATACCGTATAACACAAAAAGAGTGGCATCATTGTTGTCAATACCCATGAGTCACAAAACACACATTGTTGTATTAATGTACTGCAATGACGTGGCAATAGGAAAACTGGAGAAGACGTGTAAGTTAGGTGAATTACCAGCAGCATACGTTATTAGACAGAAGCGGTGGCAGCATTGTTTCATTGTCCTTGAGCCACGTACACACATTGTTGTATTAATGTACTGCAATGAGATGGGAATCGGAAATCTGATGTCATTAAAAGAAATAGAATTTGAAGTATGCGCCTTTGATTAAATTTGACATTGTTGAGTTACACCGGGTAATGCTGCGCTATCACATCCAATATTACGCCAAACATGTCTTGTCCCCGAAAACGATTCCGGAAGATGAATTCGTGGAGATAGGACGTGAAGAGGGCGTCACTGGTACCAAATTGCCGCCGAAGTTTTCTCTTCACCCTCATCCACATGTTTTCGACATTCTGCATGTGGATGGTGTCGTCCTCGGGGTCTACAAAGTTCTGCTCATGGACAATTACGTCGTGTATATATACGCCGTCAAGCAGATTTCCGATGTTGGCGTAAGAAGCCCATCCATCGGAGATGATGCGGCTTCCAGGCAAAATATGCTGCATGATAAGGGCTTCCAGGGTTTGAATAATGGGTAGAGAAAGTTATGTGAATCCAACATCAGGTTTTGAATTAAGCACAACCTTAAGAGCCGAACCTTTGCAGGGTTGCAGTACTTTAGGGACAAACATTTTAAGTGTAACATCTTGTATGAACGTTTCCATTTTTCATAACACTTGTACGTGACTTTTAAGAACCGCAAAGCTCAGACCCTCCCTACCTGCCTGGGACTTTGCAAGGGGTAGTGTTTGAACATTCCGAAAGCAATTCATGTTTATGATGGGCAGTAAATGACTCTCAACTAGGAATACAATACAGCAGCACCACATTTTAAAAGTGGACGGGGGAACATCTGTTCAGCAGAAGGTACAACCTTTGGCTAACAAGAAACTCCAGACCGCACTGCAAACAGTACTCAAGCAATTCGAATTCCAAGAAAAATTCCGCATTCTAGATGAAATAAAGTGAGTAGCATATGCCGCGATTTAAGGAATATAATTGACGAATGCTTTGTGGTAAAGTGTTTCTTTTCCTCCCTGTCGGCCTGCGTTTTATTCCAGTAGCAAGAGCTATTCGGAAAGGCTTTCCCCAGTTTTCGTTTATCCCGTAGAGACAATTTCCAAGAAAGTTTTAAGAAGAAGAATACCGTGCTCATCTATGTCATAATTATCTTTTCCATTCCTTCCATTACTAAGAACAATCAGGCAGAAAGGAAGTTGAAGAATACTCCATAAAATTCTATATTTGCAAAACTTACTTTTAGTCATTGATTTACTTTACACTAAAAACAAAGAAAAAAACGGGGATTCGAGGAGGAAAGTGCAAGAAAGGATTAAACAATCCTTAGATTATTTATAGCTTAAAACGCTGACAGGAATTTACACTGTGTAGTTCAAAATCGCAATTTTATGTTTAAGGATTAGAGCTCAATAGGAACTTTCACAGTTAGACGAAGTCCTCTACTGATTAAAAATCAATATTCTTACTCGACAAAAAAATACTCATATCGTGGAAAATGTAATGTGAATAGAAGCCTAATTTTGCAAGAATGCTATATGGTATTCACGTCAAATTTCCTACGAAAAATATATTTGACCACTATTAATTACATATTTCATTACAATGAACTTGGTTACATCCACCATACGGAAAACTAAAAACGCCACATGTAGCATTTGTGTATATATCTGTCTGTCCTCATGTGTGTGTGTGTGTGTGTGTTTTAATGAGAGGTAGTGTCTGAGTGTGTGTTTGTTTTAATGAGTTGTGGAGCATGAGTGTGTGATTTTGTGTGTATGTGAGCATTGGAGTGTGCTGGACAGAGGACCAGGCACCAAAACAACCGGAGAAATAGAATTCTTTAAGTAATGACTAAAATCATCCGCAGGAACACAGAGGCTAAAATACGATTAGGATAAAATGGCACTCTTGGCAGCGGCATGCGCACCTTCATTGGATATATGTAACTTCATTATCGCGTATGCCGAAATTGAATTAAAGTTTTTTTTTATTTATGGACGCTCTATAACCACTATGGTTCTTAGCGTCCTATTCTATATTGGGCATGAAAGGCCGGAAAGTTTGCTCAGAGGCCTCTTTATCAGGCTTGAGGTTCTTTTACTTGCCGTAAATCTACGACATGGGACCACCGGCTTTACTTCCCTTCCGAAGGAAGCCGTGCTAAAGATTTTTACGCCCGAAAAAATCCATCGCCCTCCGCCGGGTTGTAACGACGCTTCGACAGGAATTCAAGGTGCGGTGCTTCTCAACACGGATGGGATAACCGTGGAGAAGCGTCGCGCGCAACAAAGTCTTACTTTGTTGATCGGACTTACTCTGAACCAACAATGAACCGAAGTGAAAGCGAAGGAATAAACCGGACCAGCAATACAGTCAATGCCCTTCTGTATTATAAAAGGGTTCACCTTCTCAAACGTTTGTCCTTTCTCTGTTTGCGTAATGACTAAGTAACAACCAGATGACGGTGGTGTTACTTCTGTTACCAAAACTTTTCGGCGTGTTATTAATAATGGAGAAAGGGGGCTCCATAGCGAAATAAATTCTCCACCACTGCAACCGTCTCCGACTTCAGGCTCTGTCTTCCCAGGCGTTACCCCGGCTTGGATGAGTGGCCTATTCATACCGGTCTCACCCCAGGGTCACACCTCCCAGAACATAGACAGAGGGACCCAATGGCCGTGGGAAGTCAGCAGCTCATGTGCCCCCCCCCGCGGGACTGTAGTTGAACAGCAGATACGAACACACACCCTATATGACGACCCCGGGTAGTGGGGCTGACGCCATTATCCACTCACCCAGCTGCGCGGGTATCCGTCAAGCTGTGTCCGCGGAGGCTTAAAAGAAAATTGGAAAATAAACCAAAAGTGTGTCGGCGTTTCACACGCAAGGTAGGCCGGCGAAGAAGAAAAAGAGATATGTGAATGGTCGTGGTGCGAATTGTTTGTAAATAGGTTAGAGAAAAAAGAAGCGTGGCGAGGGGGGTATGGAACGAAATGAAAACAACGCACGAGAGCGCATCTAGTGTCTCCCGGTCAAGAGGACGAACCCACCTCGACCGGATAAGTGTGGAGGGATGACGACGGTGATGAGTGGCTCGGGACCCCGGGTGTGCCAAACCCGTACTCACATAAAGTGAGCCCCTGGGGGTTGGAAGCTGCGTTGAAACAGTGGGACAGCAACCACGTAAATAGAAAAGATCCCTGTTGGTGAGACAGGTGTTAATAAAACCATAGAACCTGAACCCAGTACAAGAAATAATTGTAGAAAAGGAAGCGTAAAATAAATGAAGATAACGTGGCTAGTCCAGATGAGGGTGAGGACTGGCTCGGGCACTCTGCGTACGTCAAAGCCATACTCACATAGTGAGCCCCTGGGGAGGGGTGAACTGTGAGTGTGTTTTGCTGGTGAGTTGTAGTGTTTGATTGCGAGTGTGTGGGCTTTGGAGTTTGAGTGTGTTTTTGCTGGTGAGTTGCAGTTTGTGACTGGGGGTGTGTGAGCTTTGGAGTGTGAGTGTGTTTCTGCTAGTGAGTTGTAGTGTGTGACTGCAGGTGTGTGTGAGCTTTGAAAAATGAGTGTGTTTTTGCTAGTGAGTTGTAGTGTGTGACTGTGTGGGTGTGAGCTTTGGTGTTGAGTGTGTTTGTGCTGGTGTATTGTAGTGTTTGATTGCGAGTGTGTTCGCTTAGGAGTGTGAGTGTGTTTTTGCTAGTGATTTGTAGTGTTTGAAGGCGAGTGTGTGAGCTACGGAGTGTTAGTGTGGTTGTGCTGGCGAGTTCAAATAAAGCATGCATTTTGAATTTTCTGGAAATAGCCTGTGAACTCCCGTTTATTCTGATTGAATTTTTTGTATTGCGCTAAGTATCTAGGAAATTACGAAATGCTCTAAAATGCAGTTTGAGGCAAACAAATATTTTCTTGTGTTAGCATTTGGGATAATATTGCAGGAAATGCCATTGCACCTTTTGCGACAGTATTAATGTTATTTATTTGTTAGCCCCACGTTGTGGTAGCCATTTTGCGACGGTATTCTTTGTTAAGTTTGAAAGAATGCTACTGTTTATCTGCCGCACGTATAAAAGACAATTTTTCGCGGTCACTTCGTGTTAGCTTTTACTGAGCGCCTGTTATTTTATTTAATTTTAGTTCACTGTCCTCCGGCTAGCTATGATCTCTCGGTCAAGCAAATCTCTTAATCAAGGTGTGTAAACGGAAAGGAGTCTTTTATCCAAAGATAACACTGATGAAAGAATTTGTTTCATACTTTTATTGTCATAACACATTATGCACTTTTACGTATTAATCTTGACACTCGCCAAACCGAAACTGTTATAATAACTTATTTACTGCACATTATTAATTCGCGTACTTCAACTTTTTGTGTAATTAACTTTACAACACGAGATTTTTCATAACTCTGCTACGCGTAACCTGCGAATCGATAAACTGTGCGATGTATTCAGCGACGTGTAATGCACAAATGTTTCCGATGGACTGAAGCCGACGTGTAATGTACAAATATTTCCGATAGACTGAACGAATTTGACTCTGACCTAGCCCTTTTTATACTCCTACACCCCGATATACCTAAAGATTATAACCGAGCTGCTATTGGTTAATAAAACGCGCCAATATTAGCGTCTATTTTTATATCCAATGAAAATTACGAAAACATATGCTCTAGGAAAAATGTTCCAGAAAATTCAAAGAAGAACGCGCCAATATTACGTCATTTGCTCGTCTCTAATAATGATAAACAGCTCACCCCCTCGCTACATTATTGCACGCTATTATTGTCAGTTTCAGTAAGGCCGTATAAACCCACTTCTCAACAATAATTACAATCAACAAACATCTCAAATCAATGTCACACAATAATGCATATTCACACTACAATCACTCTTTACATTTACATAATTTGTGTTACAAATTACTGCGTCACTTTGCACCTAAAAGTGTATTATAAATGTATGAAAGTTTGCATAATCTTATAACAGCCTTAGGGGTGTTTTAAGTCTGAAAAATCATTTTATATTACAGCTGCTTTACCCGAAAATTCATTCATTTCATATTTCTTGCTTTGTACAGACTGAAAAAAAGGAATTGCTGAAAAGCATACATTTAGTAGCTCAAAACACTTTAATAATGACATTCTTTGCAGCTTGGTAGCACAGAAAGTTTATTTCCTTTCAACTCCTTTTATAAAAAACAATAATAAAATTACAATTGATTCATTCACATGACTTTCTCTATCCTCTATCGTTTATTAGTAGATACATAAATTATTATTCTTAATCAACCTTTTTTTCTGTCTACTACATTTTAATATAAAAAAAAGACTTTGCAGAAATATCTACATTACACATTTCGTTATCGATACAAAGAGAACAGCGACAGTCAAATGTTTAACAACACGACGCTATATGCTGGCCTTAAAATTCCATTCTGTTTCTATGACATCACGAGAAACAACTGAGTGTTTAAAGGACTTTAAGATAATGTCAAAAAAAATGAACAATTGAAACCTTCAAAAAAATCTGATGTGTTACACTCACATGACTTTCCCTACTCTTGTACATAGTATTTTTACAAACGCTTATTCTCCATCTAGTTCATGTTAATCGAGATAAACATTTGCAGACCCTATCTTATTGCTAATTTTCTTGTAGATGTAGGGGAAAATATATTTACAAGGGCAATATAGAAAAACAGTAGGCTTTAAGCACATACATATCTCTTAATAGCTGGTTGCTAGGTGCAGCACCATTCCCTTTGCCACAGATTATAACTCTTTGCATATCCAAGACAAAAAAAAATCTGATGTGTTACACTCACATGACTTTCCCTACTCTTGTACAATCTATTTTTACAAACGCTTATTCTCCATCTACTTCATGTTAATCGAGATATCGAGATGTCAATCTTATTGGTAATTTTCTTGTAGATGCAAGGGGAATATGGTAGGCTTTAAGCGATAGTCAAATATTTTAAGCGTTGGTTGCTATGTGGCGCATTACATTCTCTTTGCATGTCCAGGACATAAAAAAATGAATAACGAATTTGAGAAAAAGTATAAGTATTGGAAAATTTAAGGAAATAGCAAGCAATATCTCGAAAACGGTTCACTCAACAAAAGAAATGTATATGACATAAGTTGTGTATTTTAACGCGATCTACATTTTTTGTGTAGTAAAATTTTGTCTATCTCTTATGGTTTACGAGTTATGCAAAAGTCGTTCACAATGAACAATACTTTTGGAGACATTCCCAGAAAATTCGAGATATACATTTCATTTCTCATGACAGTATCTTAAACATATGATATTTTCATCAAAATCGTTAGACCCATTTTTGAGAAAATTAAAATTTTCGAAAAATGTTCCATGTAAAGGGTATTCTGGGGTGGGGGGATTTTCTTGAAAACCTTCGTGTCGCATCTCTGGAAGATACTGAACCTAAATACCAAGTTTGGTGTTTATCCGACTGTTCGTTTTTGAGTTATGCTGTTCACAGACACACACACACACACAGACACACACACGGACATGTTTCCAAAAATGCTTTTTTTGGATTCAGGAGGTCTCAAAACATGTATTTCCGGTGAAATATCGGTATCGAATTTTTGGGTGGAATGCAAAACTTCCCCTACTTACTATACGTAGTAGAGAAAGTAAAAATGAATAACGAATTCCCATTTGAGAAAATAAGTGTTGAAAACTTTAAGGGAATAACAAGCAATATCTCGAAAATGGTTCACTGAACAAAAAAAAATGTATATGACATAAATTGTGTATTTTAACGCGATCTATATTTTTTGTGTAGTAACATTTTGTCCATCTCTTATGGTTTACCAGTTATGCAAAAGTCGTTCACAATAAAGAATTCTTTTGGATACATTCCCAGAAAATTCAAGATATACATTTTATTTACCATAAAAATATCTTAAACATATGATATTTTAATCAAAATCGTTAGAGCCATTTTTAAGAAAATTAAAATTTTCGAAAAATCTTCCATGTAAAGGGTACTCTGGGGTGGGGGGGTTTTCTTGAAAACCTTCGTGTCGCATCCTTGGAAGATATTAAACCCAAATACCAAGTTTGGTGTTTATCCGACTGTTCGTTTCTGAGTTATGCTGTTCACAGACACACACAGACACACACGGACATGTTTCCAAAAATGCTTTTTTTGGATTCAGGGGGTCTCAAAACATGTATTTCCGGTGAAATCTCGGTATCGAATTTTTGGGTGGAATACAATACTTCCCCTACTTACTATACGTAGTAGAGAAAGTAAAAATGAGCAATTCGCACATTTAATGACGGATATCTCAGAAAGGGCTCATGCCACAATAAAGCTTAGTTTAAATATATTGTAGCTTTAAAGAGATTTACATTTTTGGTGTAGCATGTCTTCCTCTATCACTTAAGGATTACCAGTTATACAAGGTTATAAAAAATTCCTTCCGAATGAAGGACTTCATAGGCTCTTTCCCGAAAATCCGAGATATACATTTCATTTGCCATGTAAATATTTTTATGAATGGTATTTTAATCAAAATCGTTTCAGCCATGTTTAGAACATCAAAAATTCCCAAAAATATTCCATGTCAAGGGAGTTTAGGTATTTATCCGACTTTTCGTTTTGAGTTATGACACACACGACGTTTCCACAAATGCTTTATTTGGATGCCGATGATAATAATACATAATAGTAATAATAATCATTCTCATAATAATATAATACATCAACAACGATAAATAACAACACGCGGGCCGTATAAGTATACAACTACAATGGCTCGCTGTACATTGCGTGCATGGGTTGGCTACATGTTATGCCTACAGCGTGTTTTCTATTCTCACCGTTGGCAACAACCACCTAAGCCACGCCCAGGCCGCTCGCTAGCAGACGACAGCCGCTATAACACATCATTACCCATGGGGCCTAATGGGTAGGGGTTGGGCTATTGGGTCAAGCTGTTATTCTCAGTCCTGGCGCATGCGCACAGGGTAAAACATGCGCGTGACGTCGTCTGGTAAGATGCGGCACGGGGAAAAGCAGGGTGAGCATACGTGCGAAATAAGCATTAAAAGCACTAGAGGAGACCGTGTAACAGTCACACTATATACGCTTTAAACACGTGTTTATTTGTACACCAAATAAAACGCGGCGTGACAGTCACATGAAGTACGTTTTTATAGCCTGTTTATCTGTCCACTTAATACGTGCGTACGTTTTTAATACTATATCTTAATTATATTACCAAAAACAGTAGATAACACCAGAAAATTGCGCGCGAAATGCGAAAATAGAGATTGAAGGACAAAATATTCATGAAATTTCAGCGTAATAGCACTAGATCTTAAATTAGGTCTATCGGAAAAATGATAAGCAACTGACGAATTTAATGCCGTACTTGCATGTTGCCATGGTAGCTCAATGGTTACAAAACTGGACAAAAACTGGGAGGTTCGTGGTTCAAATCCCGCCGATGGCATTGGATTTTTCAGTTGTCTGATTCTACCTTTTCTATTCTTACTAAAGCTTCTTCTTTCTCTAATGACATTCAGCACAATGAATAGGGTAATGACAAAATTAAGAAATAGGGTGGGTCAAGATACGTTTCAAACTTGTGTGAAGGTGTCAGCAGAAGGGGACGAGGAACCTACAGAACCTTTCATTGATGATGTCATCAACAGATTTGTTGTAAAAAAAAAAGGTCTCGACGCAAAAGTTTGCTGTAAATGTAAGTTATTGCATGCAATAATATTATTTTATCGATTCTCATAATCTTATTCATTATGATAATGAATTAACTGAGGTTATTTCTACTCAGTACTTACACATAATTTAATGAAATATAAGCTTTATTAATACCGTTGTTTTTTTTTAATACGGTATAACTAAAATTTGAAGCCTAATAACATTTCCTCCCCTCTCCTCATCAAGCTTCCCGCCAAAAGAAAGTGGTTGTATTCATTACTGAGGTCAATACCCCTAGTTGCTTTGCGGGTAGTACCGTTATAATCCCTCTTTTGTGTCTGTAATGTGCAGAATTTCCCCAAGGACAAGGCGACGAATACCTGCATAGCAGTATATCGCATGCTTACCAGTCGTGAACAAATGTTAAAAGCTTACATTTCAAGTACTGTCTTCCACAGCAAAGAAATTTCAGGGAATGAAGGCAGGGGGGAAATTGCTGATTAGACGTGGTCCGAACGCTGCCTATTTGCTTATTGTACCCTTATTTATGACACACATGACAGCTCAGTTACAGCTCATTGAATATTTTTACTCCTTGCATAACATGCATTCTCCGTCACATACATTCACTGTCCTTGTCGCATTGTTTCCAGATAAGGATAGCACATTCCTGTCAGGGAGTTTTTCTCGTTGGCGAACAGTAAACATTTACTTTTTGAGTTCATTAAAAAAAACAAACAAACAAAACTTTTTCATGTTTATTACTGAAGAGAAGGTTTTCGCGCGAAAACGTAAAATTCGTGTTAAATCGCCTACCAATATCATGAAATATTGAAATACTTTTACCGGAGCTATAAAACATTTTTCACATTAATCTTTTAATAACGAAAAAAGACAGCTCTATCCATGAGCTCTCCAGGTGTAGGGAAGATACACATGTCTATTTACCTGCTCAAATCTTTATGCCACATATCTTTTCGTAATTGACATAAATATGGAAAATATCATCTTCTACATAAACAACTCCATTTGCACATAAATCCCATAAACACATGTAATTCCTCTCCATCCCCATATAAAATCCATAATAACAACACACAATTCCCTACCACCCCTATAAAATCCACATTTAAAACACACAATTCCCCTCCAACCCATATAAAATCCACATTTAAAACACATAATTCCTCTTCATCACCATATAAAATCCATATTAAATACATAATTTCTCCCCATCACCATATAAAATCCATATTAAACATGTACAATTCCTCTTCATCCCCATATAAAATCTATATTAAACATGCATAATTCCTCTCCATCCCCATATAAATCTATATTAAACATGCACAATTTCTCTCCATCCGCATATAAATCTATATTAAACATGCATAATTCCTCTCCATCCCCATATAAATCCATATTAAGCACACAATTACTCTCCGTCCCCATATAAATCTATATTAAACATGCATAATTCCTCTCCATCCCCATATAAAATCTATATTAAGCGCGTAATACATCTCCATCCCTATATAAAATCCATATTAAACGCAGTAAATATCCCCCCTCCATTATTTAAATATAAAAAGAAAAACCTTCATTGTAGGAATGTTTCATTGGGCGACAATAAACAAAAAAAGTCGCCTTGAATTTTTATTAAGGTGCTGGGTTTCAACAAATGAAGTAAAACGGTAGTGTGCAGAAACTTCAAACATTTTCGTTGGTAAACAGAGCTCACATCCGGAGTTGGGCACTTGGGTCAAGCCAGAGCGCATGCGCTGGGACTTAACATTTGCTAGCAAGGTAGAGCACAGTCGTGGCGGAGTTGGGCACTTGGGTATAAAATATGTTTTAATCATATCAATAGACGACAAATGTAAGGAACTAGTCATTTGCCAGGTTTCACATAATTACTCACATTGCTCCCGAAAATATTTGGTTCAATTTTAAAAGTGGTTTAATGCAAAAGTTGTATGAATATTCTATGGGAAGGGGGGACGTTTTCTATTCAGCCTATAAGCGGAGGTAGATTTCGAAGTTCAGTTTTTACTTTCTCTACCACGTACCTGGTAGGTAGAGAAGGTATTGCATTCCACCCAAAAATTCAATACCGAGATTTCACAGGAAAACATGTTTAGAGAGCCCCTGAATGAAAAAATGGCATGTTTAGGAAAAGGTCTGTGCACTCGCGTGCATCTGTGTGTTTTAACGGCATAACTCAAAACCGAAAAGTCAGATAAATACTAAACATTATATTTAGGCTCGGTAACTTCCAAAGATACGACACGAAGATTTTCAAGAAAATTCCTCCACCCCAAACTACTGTTTTCATGAAACATTTTCCAATTCTTCATTTTCTAAAAAATGGCTATAACTATTTTGATGAAAACGCCATGTATTAAACATATTTACATGACAAATATAACGCATGCCTTGGATTTTCTGGGAATAGTCGTGAAGTGTACTTCATTTGGAAGGAATTTTGCATAATCTTGTATAACTGGTAAACGTTAGGCGATATACGAAAATGTACCGCACAACAAATGTATATTGCTTTATAACCAATTTATTTCAAATACTTTTTTTTTTGGTGGCATCACCACTTACCTAATTATTCAATATTAATGGTTCGATTTGTTCAGTGCTTTGTCGTTTCTTTTTAAGTCCCATAGATTTTCAATGTTTCTGGCGATTGCATGGAAACAGTATGCAACTTTAAGGCCAGTGTGTGGCGTCCAGTTTTAAAAACATTTGACTATCGCTGTTCCCATTATAACTTAATGTGTAATGTAGCTATTTCTACAACAGTTTATTTGGATTTCAGTGTATAGACAGAAAAATAATCTGATGTATTGCACTCACATAACTTTCTCTACTCTTGTACACGCTTTTGTAAAAATGCTTATTCTCCATCTACTTCATGTTAATCTTATTGCTAATTTTCGTGTAGGTACAGGAGTATATGATAGGCTTTAAGCGATAGTCAAATGTTTTAAGAGCTGGTTGCTATGTTGAGCATTCCATTCTCTTTGCATGTCCAGGACATATAAAAATGAATACCGAATTTCCATTTGAGAAAAAGTATAAGTATTGGAAAATTCAAACAAATAACAAGGAATAGCTCGGTAATGGTTCACTCGACCCAAAAAAAACAAAAAAAAAGACAAAGTGTTTATTTGAGAAAATCAAAATGTTCGAAAAATGTTCCATGTAAAGGGTAGTCTGGGGTGGGGAATTTCCTTTAAAACCTTCCTGTTGCATCCTTGAAAGATACGATAGTAAACTCAAGTACCAAGTTCCGTATTTATCGGACTTTTCGTTTTTGAGTTATGCTGTTCACAGCCTGACAGACACGTTTCAAAAATGCTTTATTTGCATTCAGGGCACCTCAAAACATGCATTTCCGGTGGAATCTCGATATCGAAATTTTGGGTGGAATGCAATACTTCCTCTTCTTCTATACGTAATAGAGAAAGTAAGAAGCTTTAGTTGGAATAGGAAAGGTAGAATCAGACGACTGAAAAATCCAATGCCATCGGTGGGATTTGAACCACGAACCTCCCAGTTTTTGTCCGGTTGTTGTAACCATTGTGCTACCATGGCAACATGCAAGTACGGTATTAAATTTTCTAGTGTTATCTACTGTTTTTCGTACTATTAATAAGATATAGTATTAAAAACGTACGCACGTCGAGTAACTGACACGTTTCTTAAGTATTAAGTGGAGAGATAAACGTACGTCATGTGACTGTTACGCCGTGTTTTAAACACGTCATAAATACGTACAAATAAACACGTGTTTAAAGCGTACATCGTGTGACTGTTACACGGTCTCCTCTAGTGCTTTTAATGCTTATTTTGCGGGTATGGTCACCCTGCTTCTCCCCGTCCCGAATCTTACCAGACAACGTCATGTAGATGTTTTACCCTGTGCGCATGCGCCGGGACTTATAACAGCAGCTTGACCCGATAGACCAACACCTACCGGCATTAGTTATAATGCGGCTTATTGATGCCTTACTACGGTGAGTAGTGCTTTGTTGATAACCTTCTCTTGCATTATACGAAAGTGCTATTAGCATTTGCATATCAGTTGAGATACTCAAGGCTCAGTTATTGTATCTGTCATATAGGTTAGGATGAACCAGTTTTATCAGCGTTCTAACTTTTGCTTTACTAATCCTGTATTTGTCTTGAAGTTCAGGTCATCGTACTTTCCAATTATGACTAATTTTGTTAGATAGTTTTACTCCATCTCATTTCACAAATTGTATGCACAGCAGCCATGCCCATCACTCCAAAGTCATCCATTTTGTAAAGATGATCTGCCTTTAATCTACCCCTCTGAGGTAGACCAAAATTTGGTCCAGACCTCGTTTGATCCCTGGACCAACAAAGTTCTAGTCTATGAATAAGAAAATAGTTGGTCCACTTTAAATCCACCAGAAATATTAAGTTGGTCCAGACCAAAATAGACTATGAATACTGCCCTAGAATGTTAACAATAGGATTTCACTTATAATATTCTGTAAGAGGTACTTTCTTGTCTTATTCTTAAAAGGTGTATATTTTGCGATTCCTTTAATATTCATTTGGCTAATCTTGTCTTATAGTATGCCCGTTGAAAATGCTGATAAAATCAAAAGGAAAGCGAATAAATTATCTTAGGAGTGAATTTAGAACATGATGTGGTCCCTTCCATATCTGGTGCCTGCTCATTTTAGGTGGTTTAATTATATAGGCAAATCACATCAGGAACACAACAAACGTAGCCATTTTTCCAATAAATCACACACAAAGTGGGTACTGCCAACCTAAATAAAAAGTGAAATGCACTAAATATGCGTTGTGCTGTTGTTTCTGCGAACGTGAATCATTCGAGTTTTAGACGTGCAGATCCCTCGGCTACGCCCTGTCGTCGCTTAGGCCGCAACTTGCTATAGTCCTCTCGTTCTGAAAAACATCCTTTGGTACGCTTTGAGGCTGAGGTCCCTCAATCTCTTGGCTACATGTTGAGGCTGAGTATCTTACCGGCTTCAGTGGCATTATTTATATGTTGGCAGCATTACATTAGAGCAAGCGTATGACATAGTGACATCTGTTTAACTTACGACACATTATTTTCATCGCTGTGGGGCACACTGTAAGAGGAGATTATCGAAATCCAGTTTATAAATTATTTTTATATGCACTTTTATAGAACTTTGAAGTAATGCAGCTGAGCTGTTGTACATGATTTGCCAGACTACATCCGTGTAAGTAAAGTGAGAATGGATAAGTGCATAGTAGACAGTTTTTAAAATAGCATTAGGCAACCCAATATATCTCAATCATATAATTACGGCAGTTATCAGGGTAATCTTGGCATTAATTTTATCAATGTGATAATTCCAGTTGAGGTTAGAGCCCTATGTAAGGCTAAGAAAGGTAAAACATTGAATATAATCTCATTCTGAAGCACCAAGTGTGAATGTTGGCAAATTCAATATGAGGATTAATTAAAGAACATGTATTTAGTTTTATTAGTGTTAAGAATTAATTTATTAGCTAATATCCATTGGTTTGACAAATTTGGTATTTTCCATATCATTAATAAGTGATGCTTTATTTTTTCCAATGTAAAAATGTGACATATTAGCAGCGAAAAGTGTATATTTTCCTTTCAAGTTAATGTTGATGTCATAAATAAATATTAGAAAGAGAATGGGCCCTAGCACCAATTCTTGAGGGACACCACATTTTATTTTCTGCAAGTCAGATTTAACATTATTTATTGCTGCGTGTTGGTCACGATTTTTTAGGTAACTTTGAAACCATTAGTGTGAGATACCCATTATACCCATTCTTTCCATTTTATACAATGAGAGGTCATGGTCTACCATGTCAATTTTTTTTTTTTAGATCAATAAAGAACCCAGTCGTAATGTTATCACTAGAGCTCGGATTTATATGCAGTATAAAGTATGAATATATGCATGCATCTATGCACTAAGAATCTGTAAAATATGCTGTAAAAACATTAAAATATGCAGTTAAAATAAAGCATATTATTTTAACTTTCTCACATTTATTCATCTTGATGAAGTAATCAGATTGTATTGTCGCGTACCTCAATAATCTGTAATTTATTATTTAACTTTCAGAGGAGAGCTACTCGCTGTGAGAGGGGTCGTTATTCAAACTAAGGAAACTTTACTTTAAGAGGCACCGACACAAAGGGACGCAGCTAAAGTTAAACTCACAAAATTCCTGGCTGAAGGGAAAGGCAAGGATTCTATACTACCATAATTAAAAAGTCAAGGAAGAAGCTTAAGTAGAAGATTTATTAAATATGCTTACCCATGTGTCTGCCGCGACGAGGACGCCCTATCATTGCACAACTATCCGTACATCTCAACACCACGAAGACTAGACACTGACTCTACTTGAAAAAACTCGTTAAGCTTGGCGTCCTAACGCCATATCCCCTCCAACGAGACTATTTCCCCTCAAACGCCCCTCCTCGGATAAGCTGCCAACCTTCAGCTTGAGTAACCAGAGGGCACGGCTATTACTACAATCTGTGCACATGCCACATCTCCCCCTGGCCACCCAAGTCGACGTCCTCGTCGACAGAAAGAACATAAGTACAAAATACAGGAAAAAACAAAAGAAAGACATACCAAAAAAAAATGACATAGAAATGTGTGATGTAAAATAAAAGAGCAATACATATTTGTGGTTGCACCCAGCCGACGACAATGGTGCTGGGCGATAACGAGAAGCGAGAGCGATGTAAGTGCAGTCGACGTAATATTGTTAATGCACTAGCTTTGGCATCCCGCACACGCACACACCACGCTGCCTTAGTTCACAGACACACTACACTGCGCAAAAGGGTGATGAACTGCCGTAACTGTTTGTGGGTGGTTGAGACAGTGCCCACAACGACGATTTGTCCTGGTGTAGGATTAGCACCGCAGGTCTCTGGTGATGACAACAGGGTGGGCAGTCGCTGGCTTGGACTGCCCCCCGACATGGTGGCTCCTTATGCCACGGCAGTGTAGTGGCTGCCCGACAGCTTCCCTGTGGTGTTTCTTGACTTCTGGTGTGCCCCGGGGATGCTCTTGGATTTTCTCGCTCTCTGCCACAGCACAATTCTAAAACAAAACCACGACACAATAAACAGGATGCTCCCACAAAGAATCACACAGAAAAGAAGGGTATGTCCTTTACAAATAAAGATTTTAAAGTATGAAAAGTGTACACTAAAAATTCTTTTGACATGGGCAAGTAAAGAGAAAAGAAAATTAGAACAAATTGGCCTAAAAAGAAATTTTACAGAGTTGCCATCCAAAATTGAACTTACAATGCTTCATAATCCAAATAACAGTAAAACAGACTCAAAGTACATAAACATGACAGAAATGAAACATAACCTTATCTTGGGATCCCAATATTACATCTCAATAACCAGCTGGTATCACTAACAAAAGAAAGTAAGTGCACTTACAAGACAGTCACACATGACGATGAAATGAACTCATTCACACTGACCATGGCCCCAAATTACACACAACACTAACTTAACTATCTACTCAAACTAGTGTATACATCACTACAAGCTACATCCACAATACATTTCTAAACTACGCCACGTGACATGCTTTCAACTACTAGTGTCCTACTCTTGTCATGAATACAACTTCTTATCCACATCATTATTGTTCTCATCGCAGTTTAACTATCATCTTCCATAATCATCATCATCATCAGTAGCAGTAATAGTGCAATCTCAATCATTACTTCAATCATCATCATCTTTCAATTTTCTCTCCAAAACAAAACATCTGCACTTACGTGTCTCATTTAACATGCTGTAAATTCAAAACATTTGACATAGGCATAACCTTCAAGAAATCACATTAATTCAGGAATTACACAAATAACATGACATTATAATGTTGCATCTACATCCTCAAAATCAAGAAATAAGCTGGAAAAACAGGTGTTATTAACATTTGCTATCTAAGATGGTAATAAACTTGTTGCATAAACAGAGAAAAAAAAATTATTTTCATTACATTCACTTCCATCTATTTAATCTCTCGTGTGAATTCATCACACACGCTATACTGGGCACGTTACAGCAACACCAATAAGCAAAATCAGTACAATCATCACATCAACTTTCCAGGTACATGTAGCCCTCCTGAAAAATCAACACATTCATACACTTCAACTATCGGGGTTACACTGTGGCACCTCCACCGAAGCTGACATCTCATCTCTTCTCATCTCTCCTCATCAACACCGTCGGGGTTACTCTTACGCACATCCACCGAGGCAAATCTCACCTATATCACATAACCTCAAATACACACATACATACAAACACTATTCATGCAACAAATTTTCTGCAAATAAAGATCACAGCATCATTATGGAACCCAAAATCAAATCATATCAAATCAAATCAAATGCAACAAAACAACATCACATCATTATTCAAAACAATATTGTCACATAACATTCCTGAAAATGAAAGCTCAATTAAGCATATTGTACACCTAAAACACATTCCTGCAGTATAACACAACAACAAAACAAATGATTTGCAGTTACCAAAACATAATTCAAAATTTAAGTTACACCCAAAATAACAATATACTTATAATTTAGCAGAGACATTCATATCACATATTCCTGAAAAACAAAGCTTAATTAAGCATCAAAAACTCAGACTTTACAGCCTATAAGGACCCACAGGATCATAGTAAGGGTAAAGGCGTGACACATGAACACTCTGATGTTTGGTACGGGGAGCATGAGGTCGACCAACAAGGTAGGTAACAGGAGTGATCTGTCGGATAATTTCAAAAGGACCAAAATATCTATGTAACAACTTTGTACATTTACCTTTCTTCCTAATGGGAGTGAAAACTTTAACTAATTGACCCACATTATAAACCACATCTCTATGTTTAGCATCAAATGCTTCTTTTTGCTTCACCTGCTGCTTTGTAATGTTAGCAACAGCAACCTCTCGTGCCTTTTGAAGCTCTTGCAATGTCTGTCTCACAAAAAAGGTCATTCGACGTAGCTTGTAGCTGAACCTGGTTAGGTAAAGAAGGTTCTCGACCATATATCAAGAAAAAGGGTGAAAATTTAGTAGACTCTTGAACACTCGAGTTATATGAAAAGATGACATAGGGCAAAATTGAGTCCCAATTCTTCTGATTATTATCCACAAAATGGCTGAGCATATTTAAGAGGGTTTGGTTAAATCTTTCAGTAAGTCCGTTGCAAGCTGGATGATAAGCACTGGTGAAATTGGAAGACACTGATAAAGATCTCAACAATTCTTGTGTCACCTCACTCAAGAAAACTGAGCCACGATCAGATAACAAGGCAGCAGGGGCTCCATGCTTACAGATGATGTTGTGCAAAATAAATTTAGCAACTTGAGGAATTGTTGCTGAAGAAAGCGACGCAGACTCGACCCAGCGAGAAGCATACTCGGTCGCAACGACAACATACTTGTGTCCAGAATTGGAGCGTGGGAGAGGCCCAAGCAAATCAATACCCCACCGCTCGCCTACAGATGTAACCGGAATTGGTTGTAATAAGCCTGCTGGTTTCTGATTCTTCGGTCCCTTTCTTGTTTGACAGCTGGGACAGGTTCGGACAAAATGTTCAATATCTTTCTTCATACCAACCCAGTAATACCTGGAGTGAATTTTGGCAAATGTTTTCGAGAAACCTAAGTGGCCTGAAAGAGGATCATCATGACATGAAGAAAGAATTTCATGTTTTAGAGCTTCTGGAATAACCAGTAGATGGAGGGGGCCAGTAGAGCCAGCATTTTTACGATAAAGAACACCTGATTTGAGTGTGTAGTTGGAAACTTGTCTCTGAAGCTTAGCAGGGGCCGACGGAGGATCATGGAGAGCATTAATAAGCTCCAGTAACCCAGTATCTTTCTTCTGATGGTCAGCAACTTCAACTGATGACAGCAAACATGTGGGGAGTTCATCAAGCTGATCAAGATCACCTTCTGTAGGTTGTAACACAGGAAATCTCGATAGAGTATCAGCATCATGATGTTTCTTGCCAGACTTATAAGAAATGGTATAATCAAACTCTTGCAATTTCAAACTCCATCGTGCCAAACGCCCAGTCAAATCTTTCAAATTATTTAGATAACAAAGAGAGTGATGATCAGATACAATATGAACCTTGTAGCCATAAACAAAACTGCGGAAGTGGGTAAGTCCAAACAAGATGGCCAACAATTCCAACTCAGGAACACTGTAATTACGTTCACATTTAGATAGTGTCCTCGAAGCATAGCCCACTGGTTTCAACACATTATCAATCTTCTGATACAACACTGAGGCAACCCCTAATCCACTGGCATCAGAGTGTAGTTCTGTATAAGCACCAGGAGTATAGTGAGCTAAGACAGGGGCCGAAACTAATAAGTCTTTCAAATTTTGAAATGCAGTTTGCTGATCAGATCCCCAAATAAAACTTTGATTCTTCCTAGTCAACTGAATTAGAGGTTGAGCAATATTAGCATAGTCCTTGATGAATTTCCTGTAAAAATTAAACAATCCTAACACTTTTCTGACATCTCGAACATTCTTAGGACGAGGCAAATTTTGAATGGAAACAACTTTATCAGAATCAGGTGAAATACCATCTTTAGAAACTTCAAAACCTAAGAGTTTGATCTTTTGCATGGCGAAGAAACATTTTTCTGGTTTAAGTTTAAACTTGTGGTGATCCAGACGTTGAAAAACAGCCTCAAGATTTTGCAACAACTCCTCAAAGGTTTTAGCAAAAACAACAATGTCATCCAGATATGCAATAGCCTTTTTAAAATTCAAATCGCCTAACAACTTGTCTGCGATATAACTGAAGAACCTAGGGGCATTTGCCAACCCAAAACTCAAGTGTGTAAATTGATATTGACCCTGAAAAGTGACAAAAGAAGTGTACTTCTGGCTATCCTCTGTAATAGGTACCTGAAAGTATGCTGACAGTAAATCTAATGAGACAAACCATTTAGCCTCCCCCAAATAACTTAACAAATCATCTATCAATGGCAAAGGGAAAGAGGTGGTCTCTGTAACAGCATTCAATTTTCTATAGTCGACAAAATCTCATGGAGCCATCTTTCTTTTTGACAAGTACTACAGGAGAAGCCCAGGAGGACTGTGATTCCTTGATAATGCCAGCGTCTTGCATCTCTTTAACTTGCTCAGCAATAATTTCTTTTTGTTTATGGGGAACTCTATATGGTCTTTGCTTAATTGGTTTAGGATCATTTACTTTGATATCAAATTCTGCAACATCTGTAGTACCAAGTTCTTGTAATGTTGTGGCAAAAAGATCACTATATTTCAATAACAAAGCATGTAAGTCAGCCCTTTGTGTTTCCAAGAGTTTACCATTAACATTAAAATTACAATTTGGAGCTGGCAGAGGAGTAACATCGGATGACAAAACAGAATTACTCTGAACAAGTGCAACATCATACGCTTTAGCTAAGACTGTATTTGCAAACAATGTTTGTGGAACTGAAGTATTATTATGCACTGGAATACTAAGTTCAGAGGTAGAATGACACAATAACGGTGGAATAGAAAGATTCTTCTTTTGCATTATGTTGAGAGCAGGTTCAAACATAACCTCATTACTAATGGTTGACAAAGGCTTAACTGATATATAGCATGTAGACAGAGGTGGAATTTTAACATCATGCATAACTGCCATTTTAACACCAGAATCTGTACAATCATTATCTTGGAGAGGGTTTACTGCCATATCAACAAAAGGTCCTTGTGTGAGAGTTATTGGTATACTGAATGCATCATTCTTAGAAGATTTCAAGGTTATCAGATTTTGTGCATAATCAATTATAACATCATGGGTTTGCAAAAAGTCATTACCTAAAATCAAATCATGGGACAACTCTTTCACAACTAGTACATCCTCCTGAAAAAGAACATCATTAATATGGAAATCTAACACAGTGTGGTAAGGTGCATCAAGTAACTTGTTTCCTGCAGTGCGGAGCATCATCTCTATAGGTTTTAGTGTAGAATGATCAATAACATGTGCAGCATTCACAATACTCACTGCGCTTCCTGTATCGAGCAAGATGGAGAGCTCTGTCTGGGCAATACGACCAGGAACTTGCAATATCTGACCTGATACTGCAGACACATCCCGTTGAGGTGTAGCCATGTCCCGTTGAGGTGCAGCCATGCTGGTGGGTGGTGGTGCTGCTACGTCTCGTCGCGCGAGGCTCGGCGCCAGTCGTTTTTTGACTGCGGGAGGCGGCTCCGGCAAAAGCGAGCCAGGTGGCCCCGCCTGTTGCATCTATAGCAGGTGACGGGTGGGTCCCTCCGGTTGAAGTCAGCTGACCGTGGAAGCTGTGAATGCTGGGAAGTTCTCTCCGCAGATGGTAACTGAAACTGGTTAACTCTGTTACATAACTGTTCCACACAATCAATCAGCTGATGCATAGGATCGATAGGTACGCTCACAAGAGAAGGCTGAGGAGAAGCTGGTAAAATAACAGCAGGAACAGATGCAGTATTAAATAGAGCAGAGGGTGGCGTAACCACTGCAGCCTGAGATTGAGCAGACACTAGATGTTCACGGTTCTGCATGTAAAACTGAGCTTTGTCCACTCGTCGAATGATTTGAATCACCTCATCAACAGTTTGAGGATTTAATGGCAATAAAGCTTGCACATACAGAGGTCTAAGACCTTTAAGCAAATGTTTAATTTGTTCCAACTGCAACATAGCTGGATTGACTTGGTCACATAAAGATAGTACATCATAGATGTAACTAATAACAGGTTCATCATCCAACTGTACCCGCTGTCTGAGTTTCATTTCCAGAATATCACTCTGGTTTGTTAACTGAAATGCATTTAAAAATTGTGTAGATAAGAAAATCCAATCATGGTGAGGGTGCCGATGGCGAAAAGTTTGAAACCATGATGCAGCAGTATCTCGTAAATAGCATGGAAAGCATTTCAATTTAATTTCCTCTGACCAGCCATTAGCAGCAGCGACCATTTCAAAGTTCTGCAGAAATTCATGTGCCGACATCCTACTAGAATTCTCAAAGTACGAGGGGTCAATGACCGGACGGCAGGCAGCTGGTGGCGGGACATGTGCCACGACAGGCGGAGTAGGCATCACTGACAACTGCGTAACAACAGGCGTACTAACACTGGACAGAGATTCCATCTCACTGTGCTCGGTAACTGGAACAATTGCTATATCAGATTTCTGTGCAGTACGTCGTTTAGGCATGATTATAGCACAAAAGATAACGCAACCAATAAACAAACAGTAGAACCAAGCAATTCAGATTACACCAACCTAAACACTTATAGCATCACATGAATGTAAGTAGCAAGATCAGAACATAGCCAAATAAAACAGTTGCAGAAAGAACACAATTAAGCGCCCGCGGCGAAATATCAGAAAATTATACTAACACACGGCTACACAAGCCACTTGGACACAATACCAAGATTTTTAAGCAGAATGGACATATGGGAGATAACCAAAATGATAGCTGCAGTGAGAAACCTCGAACTGGAACTTAAAAAAACTACGTCACACTTACTGTGACCACCGCGAAGATTCTCAAAAGGAGCAGAATACAGACTTATAATTCTAAACTAGCACACAAAACTTCTCATTTTTTTCTAAAATCAAATGTATATAATCTGATATGCACACGCAAAGAAACGCGCCAAAACACGTGCTGAAGAAGACTGGTTACACAAGCTAAAAATTGTTGCTGAAATGCACGACCACGCGGGAATTACACAACACACGTGCGTACATAAAAGTTACACGAAAAATAACTCAGAAAAGTGCAGTAAATAGCTAGAAATCACAATCACTGGAATATAAAGTTATACATTTCCAAACCACTGCTAATAAGCACAGAAAAGAAGATTTGCAAACGGATAGCCAACACGTGACGAGCACATTTTGAAACAACTATCTCGCTCGTTTCTTCTCAAATTTCACAAAAACATTTTTTCTTGAAAATAACCAGCACAAAGAACGGAACACAGTGATATAATTTAAAGGAAATGAAGCCAAAACAAGGGGAAAATGGAGTCAGAAGTTTTAGCGTCACCCGGCAGACAATGAAAAAAAAAATGCAAAAATGAACTCAAAATTGAAATTTCGACACCAAACTTTCAGAAATGATGGAAACAAAATTTAGAAGAAGAGAATCACAAATAAAAGTATAAAAATCCTCACCCTTTAGCCAGAAAGAACTTTACATTTTTCACGACCACGTGGAGGACAAACCGTTACATTTGGAGGGGAAAAAAATTTTGCACTTAAAATCTCAAAACAATTCAAACTAATTGCTCGGCACCTCCGCCAATTTGTCGCGTACCTCAATAATCTGTAATTTATTATTTAACTTTCAGAGGAGAGCTACTCGCTGTGAGAGGGGTCGTTATTCAAACTAAGGAAACTTTACTTTAAGAGGCACCGACACAAAGGGACGCAGCTAAAGTTAAACTCACAAAATTCCTGGCTGAAGGGAAAGGCAAGGATTCTATACTACCATAATTAAAAAGTCAAGGAAGAAGCTTAAGTAGAAGATTTATTAAATATGCTTACCCATGTGTCTGCCGCGACGAGGACGCCCTATCATTGCACAACTATCCGTACATCTCAACACCACGAAGACTAGACACTGACTCTACTTGAAAAAACTCGTTAAGCTTGGCGTCCTAACGCCATATCCCCTCCAATGAGACTATTTCCCCTCAAACGCCCCTCCTCGGATAAGCTGCCAACCTTCAGCTTGAGTAACCAGAGGGCACGGCTATTACTACAATCTGTGCACATGCCACAGTATATTCAGTCTTAAACAGAGACATGAACAAAATTAGTAATTGTTAGTCTTTCTTTCAGTCTAGTTTATCATTAGTCGTTTTTATTGCAATAAACAATTAAATATTTTTTACAGTTTTCAGGAAGAAACGACTTTCTTCTGTCGCTTAAGATGTTTTTATATGAAGAGAAAGATCTCTCTACTTCACACAAAGCCACAGGACAGTATCGGAAAGAGGCTATGTCACTTATAGAATAAGCATTAAGTTCTTTTTCAGATTCTCCTTGTAGCACCTTATTCACATCCCGAAGAAACATTAATCCAGGATTTCTTGCTTTAATTTTCTCAATTTTGTTACAAATACACTTTCCTATTTCTCCAGGTATATCTTCGGCAACAGCTGTTTCGTATACTTGTAGGACAGAAGTTAAAGACGTTCCTTTTTTTTCCAAATATTTGATTGCAGCTGGTATTTTACTAAAATAGGTGTTAATAAACACTAATTTACTCTGGAGACCCTTCTCATTGCAAGTACTCATTGCAGCAGGGATACTTGCAGCTTCATTGTAGTCCATCAGTCGAGCACCTTTTTCACGTCTTCCAGATGATCACTGTAATATAGAGCTGTTTTAATCCATGTTCCCCATCTCGTGAGGATAGGCCCTGGGTGTAAACCAGTATCTTGTATCATATCTATAAATAATTGCACTCTTGATGGCACCTTCACAAACACTTTTTTCACAGAGGAAATTAAGGCATTTGCTTCTGGAAAATTCGCTCGAATTTCATCCGCTAACCGCTGGAGAGCACGTGCTAAACAAGTCATATGAACTGCCTTAGGATAATATACCTGCAAAGCTTTAACTGCCTTAAGCATGTATGCTGCTGCATCTTAACTAACACCAAGAGTTTTTCCTAATTTTCTTTAGCAGGCCAAGAACCACGTAATGCATCACAAACAACTCTAGCAATCGTCAAATGGTTTGTTACTTCCAGTACCCTGGAGACAATGAGATGTGGCGTTCCTGGTTCAGATTCAGTCATTTTTCCCACGACGACATTGGCAATAAATCTTCCACACGAGTCGGTTGTTTCGTCTACAGATAACCACAAGTTTGAGTCGCCGATATCGTCTCTTATTTCTTGTATTACCTGAAAAAATAATTATTACGTTGAAAATTAGTAAAGATAAAGTATGTAATTTGGAGGCTCAGTTTTAGGGGAAACAAGTTTTAAAATATATAAAAAAGTGTTTCTTGATAAACAACTAAGGAAATCAAAACTCCGTGACACTATGGCCATACGTAATTTTGTTTCCATTTGAAAATATTTGTCTATAATGCATTTAAAAGTTTTAAATAAACGATAAATTTTTATAAAGCTCAAAATATTGGGTAGGGTGTTGGGGTAGTTGATACACAAACTAACTTTGTTTAATAAATGTTTAAACTTACCTCTTCATAAACTTTGCCAAGGTAGTTTTTCCTTATTGTTGATTCATCAGGAACTTTTCATCCTGAATATTTTTCCAGGAAATTTTGAAATTCCGTATTATTTAACTTATTCAAAGGAATGTTGGCTGAAACTAATGCTTTGCAGATATCTTTCGAAAAGTTACTACTGTCATCGTTTCCACTTCTGCTTGCAGAAAATGCTGCTGGTAACGTTGTTTGGATCTTGCAGACATTTTTATTGATAGCATGTTTATGAGTAGCTGTTTGTAGATATTGCATAATCTGAAATTTTTTGTCGCAGGACACCTATAACAATTGTATAAAAATAGTATGAGGTTATTTTAGTTAAATAAAACCAACACTCACTAATGAAAATCGGGTTGATCTTTAAAATATTCTGAAAATACAACAATAAAACTTCATGTTTTTCACACATTAGACACAGTACTATATTTCCATCTGTTGTTAGAGTAGGATTTCCATCAATCCAGTTTCAAAGCAAGTAAGCTTTACTGCTCTTCTCCTTATGCATTGTAATATTCTGTTTCCTACTGCTTACACTTCAGAATACACACTAGTTACAAGTTTAAGAGTATCTGAAAACGGCACCTTTTATTTCTGGGAAATGTTATCGTTGCGTCAGATGTCTTTGTTTGTGTAACATTAATACAAACCATATCTAGTAACAATGGCCTCGCCGAACTTTAAAGATTTGCCGCATGATTGTTGAATGCTATCAAGTGTATCTGTTGACGGCACATTTTTATGTCAGGAAGGCCTGGTTGTTGGTAGCTATGTTCTCATTTTCGGCAACCTGTTATGCATTTACAAGCATGTTATAATCGGCGCAACAGTTCTACACACGTGAAAATCTTAATGAGAGCTATGAAGCGAGTGCTTACCAGATCAGGTGGTGACCGGTCGTCTGCATGCTGCAGGAGTGCGTGGGACAGTCGTCAAATATCCACACCAGTTATGCACTGCGTTGCACTGATAAACTTAGTTATATACAGTATATTAAAATCCATGCTGTAAAAAGCGCTTAATATAAAAAACGCTGTCAATCATTGCCTCCAATTCTTCCACATCTAACAACCCTTCCTCTTCTGCGGAATCACTCACATTATTGCCGTCATCACTGCCGTCACTACTTTCTGCACCATTATCCTGATTGAGAATTATTTCTATTTGATTTTCTGCAATTCCGTATTTTTCGGAATAATGATTCTTAATTTATTCAGCATGTCGCCATACATTTTCCCATTCTGGCCTTCCAATTTCAGCAAATTGCTGGCGTTATAACTGCTCCACATATTTTAATTTAAAAGTGATATTTCTGCATGCCACCCATTTGTTGATATCAGCCCAGATTAATTCGATTGGGTTTAGATCTGGGCGATACGATGACAGTCTAAGTACATTATGGCGATGTTGTATTACTATCTGGTCATGTATGTATAACTTCTGAAGCTGTTTGTTGGCTTTAATTAAGTTATATAGCTTTGTTTTACTCATGCTTTCATCTAACGCTATATTATGTGTCTAAGTACCAAGCTCTCATTTCTTCTTTCAAGGAAGTTGAGGTAGGTGGTTTGTGAATTTGAGTGTTGACGCATTGTGAAGCATTGTCGATGACCAGAACAGACCCAGCAGGCATATTAGGTATCAACATGGCATTGATTCACTTCATGTAATTTTCTGTATTCATTTCTTGATGAAAATCACCTGTTGTTTGTTGCGACTTGTAAAAGAAGGGCATTTGGAACGATGCCGATCTTTCCTACAGCATGAACGATAATAAGTATTTGCCCTTTGGCAACAGGTGCCTGCAAACCTAATTCGCTATCGTCACTCCAACCTTTAGATGCTGTGTGACTTCTGTGTATGTATGACTCATCTTCATACATTATAGTATTTTTCTGAAATTTGTAGCACAACCTTGAAAATTGATGCTGATATAAGTACACATTGATATAAGTACATATAAAATTAGTCATTTGGAAAGGTAGAATCAGACTGAAAAATTAAATGCCATAGCCGGGATTTGAACCACAGATCTTAACCTTCCGTGCCATTGCTCTAACCGACTAAGTTATCATGGCAACATTTACTGTTTATTTTTAATTTTTTTATTATTGTTTTTTTATTTTATTTATTTATTTATTTATTTTGCTTTACTGTTAGAACTCTTTTATTTGATTTCGGTTTCTTCCACTTGAACCCTAAATCTTTAATAATTTTTCTGAGATTTGTAGCACCACCTTGAAAGTTTCTGCTGTCTTTCAGCTGGATGAGCAATCTGCTTACTGTGAGCACACTTTTTTCTTCCACATAGGAATTGAGAATCGTGCGCCGAATGACGCATTCGAAGTCGTCTATTTCTGTAATACGTTTAGGGACCGTATGTTTCTTCCCAGGTGTGTCAAATGGCATTCTTTCATCCATATGTTTTTTTCTTATCTTTGAGAACTCTGGAAACGGAACTCGCTGAAACACCAGATGCTTTGACTACTCTTTCTTTCACTCTCTTAAGACTTTTGTGGAACTTGGATGAACATATATTTTCTTCCTTCATCTCTGCTTCTTGCTTCATGAAGTCGAGGACATTTGCAATTATTTCCCTACTTTGACTGTGTAACAACTTAGCACTCAACTATGAAAACGTAGGAGCCATGGTTATAAATATAACAAATATAAAGTAAGTACTATTTAGATACTGCTCTCTTTAAAATTACAACCAGATGCAGACCTTTCTATGCAGACTGTATGTGTTAAGCACTGTGAGTAAGCAAAGGTGTTATATTGCTTTCGTTGATTAAGCTGAACATAAACCATTCCTAGGCTCGGCAGCTGGGGTGGCAATCAAGGTCACGATTCCGGAAGTTTTGCACGAGTTATAACTTAGCAGTTCTACACAAACAGAACAGCATAAGAGAAATTTTCTCTGAACCCTCTCTTTCTCTTAAAGTATCGTTGTGAAATACAAATTCGTATTTCATGAATAATTGCTGAAAAAGTAAAATATATGCAGAAATTATTAGCCTGTAATTGTTTAGGTCAATTTTGTTGCAACCCTTATAAATAGTTATTAGGCATAACACCCTCAGCGAAGGATAAATTGTCGTCCTCCGTGGACTGGTGGTACCGTGCTAGCCTCTAGTTCCCAGGGTCGCGGGTTCAAACCCGGCGGAGGGCGATGGATTTTTTCGGGCGTAAAAATCGTTAGCACGGCTTCCTTCGGAAGGGAAGTAAAGCCGGTGGTCCCGTGTCGTAGATTTACGGCACGTAAAAGAACCTCAAGCCTGATAAAGAGGCCTCTGAGCAAAATTACAGGTGTTTCATGCCCAATATAGAATGGGACGCTAAGAACCATAGTAGTTAAAGAGCGTCCATAAATAAAACTCAATTTTTTTTTTGAAGGATAAATTAACAATGTCACCAATGGTAGGTAGTGGTGGTGGTGCTGCTGCTGCTTTACATTTCTTAACTATAATAATATAGTCAGTGGTAGAACATGGGTTTTTAAGATTATTAATTATCAAAAGTATCCGCACACCCCCACAAACATGCGTTATTCATCCTAGGTGCATTTTGCTGCCACCTACTGCCTGGTACTCATCCGCGACCTCAGTAGTCATTAGACATGGTGAAACAGCAGAATGGGACGCTCTGTGGAACTCTCGGACTTCAAACATGGTCAGGTGATTGGGTGTCACTTGTGTCAGAAGTCTGTACGTGAGATTTCCACAGTCCTAAACATCTGTAGGTCCTATGTTTCTGAAGTGATAGTGAAGAGGAAACATGAAGGGACGTGTACAGCACAAAAGCGTACAGGCTGACCTCGTCTGTTGACTGACAGAGACCGCCAACATATGAAGAGGGTCGTAAACAGTAATAGGCAGACATCTATTCAGACCATCACACAGGAATTTCAAACTGCATCCGGATCCACTCCAAGTACTATGACAGTTAGGCGTGAGGTGAGAAACCTTGGGATTCCATGGTCGAGCGGCTGCCCACAAGCCACACATCACTCAGGAAAATTCCAAACGATGCCTCTTTTGATGTAAGGAGCATCAACTTTACATGATTGAACAGTGGCAAAACGTGTGGAGTGACGAATCACAGTACACAATGTGGCAATCCGATGGCAGGGTGTGGGTGTGGCAAATGCCTGATGAACGTCATCTGCCAGCGTGTGTAGTACCAACAGTGAAATTCGGAGATGGTGGTGTTATGGTGTGGTCGTATTTTTCCTGGAGTGGGCTTGCACCCCTTGTTGTTTTGTGTGGCACGATCACAGTGCAAACCTACATTGATATTTTAAGCATCTTCTTGCTTCCCACTGTTGAAGAGCAATTCGGGGATGGCGATTGCATGTTTCAACACGATCGAGCTCCTGTTCGTACTGCACGGGCTGTGGCAGAGCTGATGAATTAAGTAAAGTGAGGTTGAAGCTCTTACAGAGATCCAAGTATGTGTTAACATAATTATTAGATTCAATAGTATTAAAATTAAAATCACCAAGTACAGATGTATCACCTCTCAATTTTAGCATCAAGACATTCTCAAAATCAGGCAGAAATTCAATTGTGTTAGTATATTTTGGATTATACACACCAATAATATTTACTCTGTTATTATATTTTGTAATGGTAAGTGCCAAGTAGCCCTTCTTTTTCAACAAGAAATAAGTAATTAACAAATATAGATACACCTCCACCTGCGTTAAGAGAATTGTATTGCACCCTTTGAGACTATAGAAGTGAGTTTCACTTTCTGTTAACTATGTTTTAACAATTATGATAATATCAACATGACCTATTTTCAATTTACATCTATTTGTACCTGATCAATGCTATCAAAGATCATTTCACTACTAGTTTGGTTTGGTGTGCTGTACTAATCAGGCTGACTAATGTCAGTTTAGACTTAAATCTGTTTAAATCACTTTCACCCCTTATTTGTATTGCCCTCTACCCATATTTCACCCTCCATTATCTTACAATTTCTTGTCCATGTAGCTTTGATGAGCCCTTGGTGTTTTAGATCCCTTGACTTTTTAGCAAGAGCATTGTTTACAGGGCGGAGGTGCATGCTCAGGTAAACATTACACTCAGGAGCTCGTTTTTTATTCCAGCAGTTTAAAAACTTTAATATACTTTAGGTATGTTAGATGTTCCTGTGGCGGTATTAGTTACCACTTGCCCTCCCTTTTATGTGACCATTCTTACATAGTGTTTTCTGGTGGTTTTTGGCAACATTTTGAAGGAAGTGCTGCCAAGGTGAACCATTTAAGATTCGGACATGCAAATTCTACAGCTACGCTCTGTTGTCACGGGCCACAACTGCTTCAGTCATCACTTTCAGCTTAGGGCCCCTCAATTGTATTTTCAGCAATGTTGGTATTTCAAATGATGGCAGCAGAAAGACAATGCAGTCAGTAATATGGAACAAAAGTGACAAAATATTCCATAAATTCATGAAAATACCTAAAGCACCAGATTGATTGTTTATTATGTGTGATGATGGTTTTAAAACAATAAAATTAGTGCAGTGTATGCATGTGTTAATGTGTATATGATTTGCCCATAATCTGATACTGCAGTATATCCACTGATTTAATAGGAGATGATGTCTCAAAGGAAACTAGAGCTTATATATAAAATAAAACCAAACGGCAACCTTCCATGAATCAGGAACCTAAGTTTAGCAACATACCTGAGCAATGCTCACATGCTTTGGTGTAAGGTAATTGCTAATTAACTTCAGCTTGTATAAAAAAAAAGAAAACTAAACCTAACTTAACCTCCTGTGAATCAGAAATATAAAGTTTAGGAATGCATGCTCAATAGCATTGGCAGCTTTTGTTTGTACATCTGGAAACCACATGCAGCTAGAGGATGCCGTATAGTGACATCTGTAGGAGAAGTATGATATCACTTTTGAAGACCATGTAATACACCTAACTTATCAAATGTTAATACATTTATGATAATTATTGGCACTTTTGTTCCTTATAAAGAAGTTACACACCCATCACATGCTTTCCACCCGAGGCATTATGGGAGCTTTCCATGTACTGTTTTTCTGCTGTCAACATTGGCAATAGCAACATAGCGGAAGGTATGGAGTGTTGCCAGAATATCTTACAACAGAGTCTACTACTAAGGTTAGAATGGCATTTATTCAAAGTTGGTACTCAAAATTTATCATGACATCACTGAAATGCTAATGAAAATGTGAGGAACGCTTCTTAAAGCTATGTAAGACTCTTTTGGAAATGCACCAGTTGATGGTAAACAAACAAATGAATTCTCTCACATATTTTTATAATACCACAAGATATTCTTTGGTCTAATCGACTAGATGTGTGTTATAAATTTGTAAAATGACTTGTTTTTACCTCTCATTTCTAGCAACAACAATGATCGCTGTACTTATATCCATTAGTGCATAGTGTCCATTAAAACAGACACAATGAAATCTTAATTTTGGGGTTGTTTAAACCGAATGATGTATTCTATCTTGGTGTCATTAACTTCAGGAAGAAAGTACCTAACTTGACTAAGTGTTTCTGGTAGATTTGGATCTAAAAATATGATTTGGATGCACAAAAGGTAAGTTAATCATTTATAACTCTGTAATTACTGAGAAGATTAGAATTCTAGGGTAGTGGCTATATATCTAACATCTGTATGCACGTTTTGAGATACAACACCATCAGCAAAATAATACTAGTGTTACGGTATGAGCTCTTAAAGGCATACATCCGTTTAAGTGCTTGCTATCAGTCATGTATAAGCAGTAAAATGCACTGTAATGACAATGTTGCTTGTTGGCTCAGGTGGTAAGCAGTATAGCTCATGATCCCATTTATAGTTTTCCTCATGGTTTGAATCCAGTTTCTTGTCGATTTTTTTAATATACAATTTATTTATTTTTACTGTGTCTACTCTACTATAATATACTTTTATTTTGTACCTATTTCTTTTGTTTCTTCCAAGCTGTAATTGTTATTTTATTATGGTTTTCACTCTGTACATTATATTTAAAAAACTCTTAGTTTTCGTCGTGGTTTTATGCGTGTGCAGGTACTGAAATTATTTGTAGCACTCATTTTCAGTCTGTCAGTAAGCCAGATGCTGGAGATTTTTGATGACTTTGAACCTGAAGGTGAACAACTAATGTTTGTCGCTCGTCCTGAAGATGGGTTAGAAGCTGATGCAGACAGTGACAAATCTGATGACGAACATGTCAACCTTAGCCATCTAGATGGGAATATTTGAAGTACAGTCCACATCTAGGGATGCTGAAAAACCAATGAGAAAACACAGTAGAGGAATTGGAAAAACCTGTAAGGCAAAGTCAATGCAAGCTGTTGTATGACAATGGAAGGTATACCCTTTTACCAAATGTTTCTTTGGCTACTACCCCTTAGACAGTGGATTCTGTACTGGCACTGCCACCACCACCACTACCGACTATTACTTGTAACACAGAAGAAGTGAGCCCTAAATGGACAAAATCAAATCCGTTGGTGACATGTAGACCAACTTCATAGCTATACCCCATCAAATGAAGTAAGGGCATGTGAAACACCATTAGATTTCTTTTCATTATTTTTAATGGTCAAATCATTGATCTGCTTATCACACAGATAAATTGATATGCATTACAGAAAAATTCCTTACTTGTAATGAGTCAAAAGGAATTTTGATGTCGGGATACAATAAATATCCAAACAAATGGATGTACTGGTTAAAAGAAAATGATTCACCTACATTGTTGTCAGAAAGTATTAGATGTAATTGTTTGGAGTAAATATTGAGGTACTTGCATCTAAATGACTATGATGGAACTGACCGACTTTTCAAACTTAGGCCATTATTAACTTTTTGGAAGCTGCCTATAAGAAACATGGTGGTCTAGAGGAGAACATCTCCAATGATGAAAGCATGATTCCATATTATGGGAAACACTATGCTAAACAGTATATCAGAGGAAAGCCAATACATTTTTGATTAAAATATTGGGCATTATGCTCCAATATAGGTTACTAGCTAGTATTTCAATTGTACACCATTAAAGAAAATGAGAGACCAAAAGAATATGGATGTGATGGGAGTGTTGCCTTGTCCCTAATTGAGGTAGCTGGAATTCAGCCAGAAAAAGGACGTAAAATATTTTTTGATAATTATTTTACTCCTGTCAAACTAATGAGACATGTAGCTACAAGAGGAATATACACTATGTGATCAAAAGTATCCGGACACCCACACAAACATAGGTTTTTCATCTTAGGTGCATTGTGCTGCCACCTACGGCCTGGTATTCATTATCCGCGACCTCAGTAGTCATTAGACATTGGGAACAGAATGAGACACTCCGTGAAACTTACGGAACTTCGAACCTGTTCAGGTGATTGGGTCTCACTTGTGTCAGAAATCTGTACGCAAGATTTCCACACTTCTAGACATCCCTAGGTCCACTGTTTCTGATGTGATAGTGTAGTAGAAACGCGAGGGGACATGTACAGCACAAAAGCGTACAGGCCGACCTCGTCTGTTGACTGACAGAGACCGCCGACATTTGAAGAGGGTTGTAAGGAGAAAAAGGGCATTCATCTATCCAGACCATCACACAGGAATTCCAAACTCCATCAGGATCCAGTCCAAGTACTATGACAGTTAGGCGTGAGGTGAGAAACCTTGGATTCCATGGTCGAGTGGCTGCTCATAAGCCACACATCACGCAGGAAAATGCCAAATGACGTCTCGCTTGGTGTAAGGAGCATTAACATTACACGATTGAACTGTGGCAAAACGTTGTGTGGAGTGACGAGTCACGGTACACAATGTGGCGATCTGATGGCAGGGTGTGGGTATGGCGAATGCCTGGTGAACGACATCTGCCAGTGTGTGTAGTGCCAAAAGTGAAATTCGGAGGTGGCGGTGTTATGGTGTGGTTGTGTTTTTCCTGGAGGGAGCTTGCACCCCTTGTTTTGCGTGGCACGATCACAGCGAAGACCTATATTGATATTTTAAGCACCTTGTTGCTTCCCACTGTAGAAGAGCAATTCAGAGATGGCAATTGCATCTTTCAACACGATTGAGCAGCTGTTTATACTGCACAGGCTGTGGCGGAGTGGTTACACAACAATAATATCCCTGTAATGGACTGGCCAGCACAGAGTCCTGACTTGAATCCTGTGGTACGCCGACTTCGTGCCAGGCCTCACCGAGGTACATCGATACCTCTCCTCAGTTGCCCACTCCGTGAAGAATGGGCTGTCATTCCCCAAGAAACCTTCCAGCACCTGATTCAAAGTATGCCTGCGAGAGTGAACGCTGTTATCAAGGCAACGCCAAGGTAGCCAACACCATATTTACTTCCAGCATTAATGAGGATGCCACGAACTTGTACTTCATTTTCAGCCAGGTGTCTGGATACTTTTGATCACGTAGCATATGTGACAGGAACACTTCAGGAAAACTGAACGAAAATTGTCCTCTCAAAAACAAAATAATTATGAAAAAGGAGACAAGAGGATCATATGATTATATAGACAGCGGTAAGGTACTTCTAGTTCATTGGAATGACAACAGTGTAGTCACTGCTGCTACAAATTTTGAAGACTTGAAATTGACGCCGCGACTAAGTGGTCAAGTGAGAACAAAATCAAACTCTCCATACCACAACCCTCACATTTTGTCATACAACAAAACTTGGATTAACTTGGCCAGTATGTGGCAGCTTACCGGTCAAATATGAGGCAGAAGAAATGGTGGTGGCCAGTATTTTCTTGCTTCCTAGATGTTAGTGTTATAAATGCTTGACTGCTGCACCAGAGGATACACCCAGATTGCTCTGAAGGTCTCCTGAGATTTCCACATTACATAGCCGTAACCTTGTTGAAAATGAACAGGGAGGCATCTCATCAAGGAAAACCCTTCCCTCACCAATCAAAGAAAGATTTTGATAGAATAAACCATTGGCCACTACTAAATGATACAGACAGGAGATGTGCATTGTGTAAAAAGAAAGCTAAATTCACTTCCAGCAAATGTAAATTAGGTCTTCATCCAAAATGCTTCAGAGAATATCACATCCAATAATTGCTTCATTGAAAATGTAGCTATTATGTAAAGAGTTATGTGTACATTTCTCTTGTAATTTTCAGGAAAAAATTGCAGTTATGCATTATGTTTTATTAATATTTGTGCAGTTCATTTTATTTCATTAATAAATAAGCCACAATCAGTCACAAAATTAAATTAAATTGAGTTTTATATATGGATGCTCTTTAACTACTATGGTTCAATTTCAAAATTTAAAAGAAAATTCCTAATTAACTTTATGCATTTATGGGTTAACCTCAAAACGAATAAGAGACGAGCTCAGGCTTTCAGGACCTAGAGGCCCATAGGGATTGAAATTTGTAAATTTAACCCTGTTTGGCTTAAAGTTTGGTGGGTTTAATTCCTGACATACACTTTAAGTGTAAGGATATATCTGTGCTGTGCACTCACTATAAGACAAAAATATATAAGTATTACTCGCGCAAAACTTCTGGAATCGTGACCTTGATTGCCAGCCCAGCTGCCGAGCCTAGGAATGGTTTATGTTCAGCTTAATCAACGAAAGCTATATAACGCCTTTGCTTACTCACAGTGCGTAATACATACAGTCTGCATAGAAAGTGTCTGCATCTGGTTGTAATTTTAAAGAGACCAGTATCTAAATAGTACTTACTTTAGATTTGTTATATTTATAACCATGGCTCCTACGTTTTCAAAGTTGAGTGCTAAGTTGTTACACAGTCAAAGTAGGGAAATAATTGCAAATGTCCTCAACTTCATGAAGGAAGAAAATATATGTTTGTCCGAGTTCCACAAAAGCCTTAAGAGAGTGAAAGAAAGAGTAGTCAAAGCAACTGGTGTTTCACCGAGTTCCGTTTCCAGAGTTCTCAAAGATATGAATAAAAACATATGGATGAAAGAATGCCATTTGACACGCCTGGGGTCCCTAAACGTATTACAGAAATAGACGATTTCGATTGCGTCATTCGGCACATGATTCATAATTCCTATGTGGAAGAAAAAAGTGTTCTAATAATAAGCAGATTGCTCATCCAGCTGAAACACAGCAGAAACTTTCAAGGTGGTGCTACAAATCTCAGAAAAAATATTAAAGATTTAGGGTTCAAGTGGAAGAAACCGAAATCAAATAGAAGAGTTCTAACAGAAAAGCAAAATAAATAAATAAAATAAAAAAATAATAAAATAGAAATAAAAAGTAAATGTTGCCATGATAGCTTAGTCAGTTAGAGCAATGGCACGGAAAGCCTAAGATCTGTGGTTCAAATCCCGGCTATGGCATTTAATTTTTCAGTCTGATTCTACCTTTCCAAATGACTAATTTTATGCGTACTTATATCAATGTGTACTTATATCAGCATCAATTTTCAAGGTGGTGCTACAAATTTCAGAAAAATACTATAATGTATGAGGATGAGTCATACATACACAGCAGTCATACAGCATCTAAAAGTTGGAGTGACGATAGCGAATTATGTTTGCAGGCACCTGTTGCCAAAGGGCAAATACTTATTATCGTTCATGCTGTTGGAAAGATCGGCTTCGTTCCAAATGCCCTTCTTTTACCAATCGCAACAAACAACAGGAGATTTTCATCAAGAAATGAATACAGAAAATTTTTAAATTAAAATATGTGGAGCAGTTATAACGCCAGCAATTTGCTGAAATTGGAAGGCCAGAATGGGAAAATGTATGGCGACATGCTGAATAAATTAAGAATCATTATTCCGAAAAATACGGAATTGCAGAAAATCAAATAGAAATAATTCTCATCCAGGATAATGGTGCAGAAAGTAGTGACAGCAGTGATGACGGCAATAATGTGAGTGATTCCGCAGAAGAGGAAGGGTTAGATGTGGAAGAATTGGAGGCAATGATTGACAGCATTTTTTATATTAAGCGCTTTTTACAGCGTGGATTTTAATATACTGTATATAACTAAGTTTATCTGCGCAATGCAATGCATAACCGGTGAGGATATTTGACGATGACTGTCCCACGCACTCCTGCACACGACAGGTCACCACCTGATCTGGTAAGCAACTCGCATCATAGCTCTCATTAAGATTTTCACGTGTCTAGAACTGTTGCGCCGATTATATACACTACAACTGAATTTTCTGTAGCAAATTCTTGTAGAAAATTAATATAATCTGAACTGTATATATTTGTTAGAAAAAATAAATAAGAATATTATGCAGAGGTTAGAACTTGTTAGCCTTAGAAAGATCAGAATTTCAGCTGCTACCTCTGGTTGCTGCTACTTAGGTGATATCTAATTACAGTAACGTCAGCTCATAGAGACACACTAAACCTAAGGCTCATCTTGGATTAAATCTAGAAAACACAGGACCCCTTAGCTTTACTATGGTTCGCTATTGCCTGTTCTCATCTCCTACATGTACCAGATTAGCGTCTAACTAACAGAGCCTTTCCAACAAACAAAATTGGTAAAACTTAATCTGCATAAAGCAATCTACCAGTAACACTGCATTTCATTTGCTTTTCTTAAGTGCCTAGCTTCATGATTACCAAAAATAATGCAAATAAAGTAAGTCAGATGAATTAGTGATTTCAAATGAGATCCAGAGGAAATCCAAAAAGAGGGTTGTAGTGGTTTGTAATTATGCTTGTTGATTGTGGCATTCTTTTAAAATAGCTTCACATTGTTAAGTTGATTGCTGCAGTTTTTAAATAAGCTGTTTAGTAATTTAACCGATGGGATCTCGGGATGTGGTGACAGGAAGGCTACTTAGGAACAAATTAGTTCATTCTTAAGTTTTGATCTTTTTCATTTCCAATTATGTTTTATAATTGTAACATTATTATTATTATTTTTAATAAACAAAAACTCGCTGGCTTATTAAACAATTCTGAAGATATATAAGATTACAATCAATTTAATATGTCAGGAATACTGATGTGTTTGGGATAGTCACTATGGATGAATGAGAGGCAATCAATCAGTGGTTACCTTTCTCAAAATCCATGGATCCTTTCTTGGAAATCCATCAATAAGTATTTTTGGTTGTTTTTCTGTGGTTTATGACAAAAGCTACAAATTTTCGTTATTGAACTTTTTAGTATGGTTGGCCATGCAGGTCTTGAATTTCTGTTATTTTAATATTTCACCCATTTTTCCAAACATATGCAAATAAAGTATTCAACAACAAATAAGAAAAACATTATAAACATATTAATTATGTAATATAACTGAACAACAAATATATCCAAGCAATACATCAGGTAAGTTTCTCAATACATTATATTATAACTTCCTCAATGTCATACATGTAATTTTTGATAATTTTGCCAGCATACTTATTCAAAATGAAACATTTAAAACGTTCTGAGTTGGATGACTACACTTATTTTCAGGCCTAGACCTGACCTCACAGCAAGTAGGTTTGTGTGCTTTTGATAATTCTTTATGACTAGGGACTAAGTTGGAAAGCTGAATCAAAATTGCAAAATTTAATTTCACAGCCAGGGCTCACAGCATTGGGTTTTGCTGATCTGAATCAACGTTCTTACCAAGACGTGCCATGGCAAAATGCCCATAGAAGCCTTAAACTTGGTTTAAGTAACACAGTAAACCTTAAATCCTTTATAGCCTGGTTTGCCATATGCGTTACAAAGATTGTTTTTTTTGTTAGGTTTTTCAATTGAATTTTATTTTTCTAATTTCATGTTATGCTATCTTTGAGGCAATATAATTGGGCTATTTATAGCGGTTTTATATTGTAAATATATCAATTTGTTTCAATAAAATTGTAGTGTTTTGTTTTAGTAAGCAAAATACATGCAATTGCAGTCAAATATGACCCCTTCAGCATGCTATCACACCGGCTATCTTACTTGGGTCCTCCCCATCCTTTGACTGCAGGCTCTGGTACACTTGGCTTTGAATGGATGGCTAGTCCATTTTGTATCACTGTAACAATCACTGCTATTCAATTCACTTTGGTTGTGATACCGGAGAAAGGGATATAAAATCCAGTTTAGGAATTCAAGGAAGAGCAGCAGCATTTGCAGCAAAATACTTGCAGCAATAAAGTGTTACAGCTGATATCAAATATAGAGCTATCACATCTCAAAGGTGACTTGTAATGTTGCAGATGCTTTATACTTAATGACTATTACAATTAACTTTTCAATTATTTGCTGCACACGACAAGTGTGGAAGTGTAATTATCAAAACACAAATTAACTTCAAAATTGCAAGCTGCTTTTGAGATATATCTAATATTTAAGATTCCTTTGAAGTTAACCATCAGATGAGAAGGTTTAAGTCTCGTACAGTATCTCAACATTTATCTGGAGTGGTAATAGCATTGGCATAAAGAGACAAAGATCCATGGTTCAAGTCGTGCTCATGACAATGAATATTTCCAGCCTGATTCAAGTTTCAAAGAAGTAGGTTTATTTGTGAGAGAACAGTGGAGATGTGTGGCTGATGAATTCAAAAAAGCTGATGCTAAAATTAAAAATATCTTGTGGTATACATTACATGTTTCTTTCTCCACAGATTTTTCAATGAAACTAAAAACTGCAACAGTTGTGAAATGGGTACCAAAATAGAAATCAAAGAAGAGGATCCTCTCTCAGACAACATAGTCTCACAGAATGAGAGAGACTTCTATGAATGTTTTAAGAAACATCTCATAATGCAGATTAAGTCTGAAACTGTTTCATTCAGCAACAACTGTGTGATAGATATAAAAACAGAAATTAAGGAACAGAATCTCATTTCAGACTTTGGTTCACAAAATGAGAGAGAATTTCTTTCAGAGGATCCTGTAATGAAGGATAAGATCCTGATGTGCAGTGATCCTGAAGTGCATAACAAAATAGAAATTAAAGAAGAACCTTGGTGGCTGGAAGCGGAAACTTCATCTGTACATAATGACATTAAGGTAAGTTTTATACATATCCACAGCAGTTACAATTTTTGTTTATTACACTCGGTAAAATATTTGAATTATGTAATACAAAATTAAGAAGGACAAAAGAGAGTTTGTGAATGTGTACAGTATTTGTCAGATGGTGTGTTGAAAGTAATGGTGATAGTTTTTGAAAATTATAAGATACTTGAGGGACGTTTTGTTGAAACCATACCAAAATATTCTGTGATATTGAAGGTCTGATGAACAGCTACACTTGAAACACAGAATTAAATGAATTAATAAGTGATTTGAAAAGGAAGTTAAGTTATTTAAAGATAACAGACAGCTCAGTTATACAGCTTTAACCCAATGGCCATTAAAACCCCACATTGGCTGTTCCCAGATGTGAAATAAACAGATCTGCATATTAAAATTGGCCACAATTAAATTTCTGATTTGCAGAACAAGGTTTTGTTTTGTGCTTATTCCCTCCAGGGGCCTGCAACTGAAGGTATGGATTTGGCACACCTGAGGCACCCTGACTTCCTCAGAGCAGGCTTCTCCTTGTGGTGAGCGAGTCAGTCAAAATGCCTCCCCCCACGTGTAGGCCGTGCATGGAGACCTGTGCCAGCAAAAAGGAATTTCTGTTTGCTTGAGGGATGCATATCTGAGCCTGGTGTGTTCTGTGTGTGCAGCTTTCAGGGAGGATGTGCATTTCCAACACATCATTTTGGTTTCTACTTCACCCAAACGGGAGGCTAGAGGTCAATCTACCCCTAGGCAATTGGCCAGAACTAGGTTTTAACCAAACTCTAGGGTGAGTGAGACGGTGCGCCTGCTATATCCCCTGTCATCCCAGTGGGATGACCCCTTTTTGGGCTCTGCAGTTGGTGAGGAGCATTGGGGACAAAATTTATTTCCATTTTCATGGCTAAACCAAACCATTTAACAAACCAATCTACGTGAATGGAAAAGAAGTAGTTGAGCCAAGTGGCCCTCGCTACTTGGTTATAAATAGAACAGAGAAAGGGAAAAAGTTTTTAGTTTTTACAGTTCAAAAGGGTCTTGATAAAATTGCTGGTCCAGTCAGGTCATGCATTAGGAGTTGCAATTGCACGCTCCGGGTTGAAGCCTGCTCTGCTTCCCAGGCAGCGAAAACACTCAAAGCCAACCTGTTGGGCAGCTATCCTCTTATGGTTGAGATGCACAAGGCCTTGAACTTCTCGAGCGTGTGCTAAACGAACCTGCTGAGATGCTATAAGTGTCAGCGCTTTGGACCCACTAGTGATTTCTACATGTGTTAACTGTGGAGACATTTCACACAATGGAGCAACACATATATCGAGTCATTTTGCAAAGGTACGAGGATCCAGAAGATCCGGATTAGGGAGAAGATATCCCTCTTGAAAGGCCAGAAACTCTTGCACATCCGCCAACGCTCTGTCCTGCGGTCTGATACCTATAGCTCACTTGTGTAGCTAAACTGGTACCGAGTTGAGAAATCGCAACTCAGACCAGCGATATCCACGAGGCCACCATTTCTGATAAGACTCTTGTAGCTGCTTGCTTCCAAAGCTCTCGACAAAGCCACCTGCATCACTATCTGCCAAGATTTCTCCAGTATGATCGCAGTGTCAACCATCGACCTCCGCACATAAGCCTGGTAAGCCCATGAAAATAAATCCTTCACCAGGAAAATTCAAGATGCTATACCAGATCAGACTTAAAAGTCTGTAACCGGAATGTCCAAAGAAAAGAAAGGTCTATGACCATCTCCCCAGAGATCCTCTTCTTAGCCATCTTCTGGGATGGACTCCGATCGGCAATCTCCATCTTTGCTGATCTCTACTTCCAATCGGTTCAAAGTTCTCGAAACAAAATTTTCTATTGGAAAGAAGACCTCCCTGTGGAGGAGATGGAGCAGGGAAATTCTGCCCCACTGCCAGATTGACAGTAAAGAAGCGTCAGGATGAAGCCTCTTCTAAAGGTGTTAGCCCGACACCAAAGAAAAATGGTAAATTGATTTGTCCACCACTATCCTCAATGTAATAGCCACCTCCGATTAAAAACTTGTCCTATTCTACTTACTATGACTATCCTACATAGAAACACTCATGGAATTAGATCATGTAGCATGTTTCCTATGGGGGAGAGGGTGATTATGTGCGACATCTCGCGTAGATCTTGGGATGATGGCATACTGGTAATCTACAATACCTATATCCGTCAGGTGTTATTTAATTTCTGTGTATTCATGTTTACTTCTGGCTTCTGCTATGTTTTTATATTAGTCCCTATCTCTGGTTTTTGTTATTTTCATCTTTTCATCTTCATCTGGCCTTGGCCATGATTCTTTTATGCTGATCTGTATCTATGGCTTTTGCCATTATCTGTTTTACAAGTGTGCTAATGACCCAGTAGTTGAACACCCTTAAACATAAATGGTCATGATCTGTGTTTATTTTGTATAAAATGTTAATTAAAAAACTTAAGAAAATGATATTAAATTTAATACACACCAAAAACAAGAAGTAAAACTGTATTCATTTACAAAATGTCAAATGTGTCCGACTGCCATTCTGCAGCTAAAAGAGTTCTTACTTTTGCTTCTCAAATGCTACCATGATTCAACACTTGTTTTGGATTGGAAGCAAGTCAGTTCTTGTTTCCAAACTGTAGTATGTAGCACCTAATCTTATTAGGGGAAAGAAGTGTTTGATACACAAACATGTGCGTGCTGTATTGTTCTTGCTGCAATTGTTCTCTTTATTTTGAATGAAATACGATCTTCTATAAAATATGTGGAGACCTGACTAGGCTGTGGAAAACCCTGTATTTCAGAAAACCCATTTGAATTTACCATTTTTGTTATTATCGTTGTTATCGTCAGGAGCACCATGATTATAAATAATGTCTTTACAATTTGTAGAATGGACTCCATCCACTCTTAAATCATTGATGCAAGATCAGATTTCTAAAATTCTTTTTTTTAAACCTAGTATCTTATAAACCTCAACACCCAGATTATTGGCAGTGAAGAATTTGTTTTATTGCTCTCCTCTTTCTTTCCAATGTCTCCTCACACATATTAAACATTTCTGTCTTAGTTTTCCAAAATACTTGATGAATCATATATTCAAATTTAATAAACAGTCCTTTTGCCAGTGTTGTGATCTCTAAACCAAACTATTTCTCTAGTTGTAAACACTTTCTATTTTGCTTGGTTTTTTTATACCCCATTACATGATGAAATGTCAAATTTTACTTTCCGCATATTTCCTAATATCATATACTAATATATAAACAAATCAAAGCTGGTACTTTAACATATAACTAGTTATGCTGGACATTTAGATGTGTATAGATGATTGTGTGAAACTGTACATTTGAATTGTTCTCTTACAGGATGGAGACTTCCCTCCAGTAAAATCAAGGTAAGACTTGCTTCTTGTGTTAAATTTTCCTTTAATTTTTCTATAACTTTCGCATTTGTTTTAGCAGATGTCTCGGGTTCTTGAACTGACAGAAATATGAATATTATAATCCAAATTACATATTAAAATTTGTTCTATGCTTCATTTTTGTATGATTCAGACTACGTATCATTCAGTAGTATGGACGTTTTATACCCTTATATGAGGGTGGATCAATACAAACTGGTTTTTTACTTTCTCTACTACATACCTCGAGTAATTAGGGGATTTATTATGTTCCATCCAAAGATTCATTGTAAAGATTTCAGTTGAGATCTATGCTTTAAAGTCCCCTGGAACGAACATGAGCATTGTTATAAAACAAACATGTGTGTGTTTGTGAGAGGAAGAGAGAGCATAACACTCAAAATACTAAGTTTGGTATCAAAGATTTGCGTATATATGCAACAAACAGATTTTCAAGAAAATCGTCGCATCCCAAACTGACATTTACATTAAAGTTTCCTTAATTTAGATCTTCTCATTTTGATTAAAATGCCATAGGAATAATATATTTGCAGAGTAATAAAACATATGTCTTGAATTTTCTGTGAATAGCGTGTGAAGCCCTTTTCATTCTGAAATAATTTTATATAAATGTTTGTTACTGGTAAAGCAAAAGAGATACACAACACTTAACACAAAAAATATAATTCTGATTAAAGCACACAGTCTATGTCAATTGTGTTTGTCGTATTAACCATTTCTGATATATTTGTTTCTGTTCGTTTGAATTCTTTTTTCTTGTAATTGTGAAGACTACGTCAATTTAGTGACCCACTTTTAAAGACTTGAATATTCCTTCAACCTCCTTGTACCTGTAAGAGAATGTGTAATAAAACCTTTACAGGATACCTAATAGACGAGATAAAAATAAACAGCGAGGAAGTAATGTCAAATAAGGTTTTTTTTTAAAATAATTTGTTGAATTTATGAAAACAACAATATATCACTTTTCTACATAGTCTTTAATTTCAAAGTACACGTTCCCTAATGAATTAGTATATTTTTATTTCTTCCTTGAAGAAAGAAGGAGCAGTGTGAGCAACCAATTATGCAGAACCCCTCCATTGCTGTGCTATCACATAATCGCCCCCTCCACAAAATGGTAGTCACAGGGATAAGTCTGGACTATAATGACGGTTTTCATGGGTTCAATGAATCTCTTCCAGCCATTCACACATCAACGTAACCATATTTGGTCACCTGAATGTCATGTGGAAGGACATTTCAGATAGATTGCAGAAAATTTCTCTGATAAGCAGCTTTTGCCTCAACCATAATCCTTCATAGTAGGCAGGATATGTTGTTCTTTCATGACGAAAGACCACAATCAAAATACTGTTTGCGGCAGTCACCTCCTCCTGTCCGTTGCTTGCGGCTTACCTTGCTGCATCCTCCATGTTGGCTCCAGATGTTCGCAGTGTGCTGGTTCTCTGCAATTTTGTCCTCGGCTAGCTGCAGTAATTTTCTTTAAAACTAGGTGGGAGCATAGACTTATCCTTGGTAAAGGAAGCGTAGACCTCGGATCGTGGTAAAAAGGAGAAATAGATGTGGTTAGGTTACGAAAAGATGACACTGCAATTTCTTTTATTTAACTACTCCCACGTAGCACGCAACACTGATATTACCGCCATTAAAATACTGTCCACCGCTGTTAAAACGCGGCGCGGATATGACACGAAGTTTAAATATGCTTATTATCTCTTTACGAGTAGCGGTTCTTAGGTGTGTTTCGAAAACTGTCTATATTCCCTTTTGGTGCGATATCTCTCACACATCCTGCAGCATCTCTCCTTGCCCACAAATGACAAAATGCCAAAATGAAATGCCCCGAATTTGCTCAAAACAGATCCATTTATTCTGGGGCTGCTTCCTTTCCTATTGGTCCAGTTTTTAGCGCCACTCGACGTGTCTCACTATTTCGTATAAACTTACCGGGATCTCATTGGTCCAAGTTTAACATAAACCGCGGTTTTTCCTAAATATACCGTTAAGCTAGCTGTCTCTCTCACTTCGTCACGGCGAATTAACAAATAAAAGGACAAAGACTTTACACCCTCGCTGTATGAACAATGGCCCTGCGACCAGAGAGACATTGTAAAACTAGATTTTCTGCCTTCAAAGACACTGTTCCTGTAGCTAAAACATTCCGTCGTGGACAGTGTTTTAACATTACGCTTAAATTATTTACATTAAACCATTTATAACTCTTCTAATATTAGTAACCTAGATACATACATAACGTTAAATCACCCTTCTTAAACTATACAAGCAGTATAAGAAAAAGATATGTACATAGTATGATTTAACATCAATAAAAATTAATTAATAAATTATCTATAATTACAGTTCTCGGGCTCGGCCTAGAGTTGTCGTTTCATCTTGGAGTCCCAAAAACAATTGGAAGAACCTTTCCAAGTGATAAGTTTTGTTGTCCTTGTTTCTTACAGCTTCACCTTTCCTTTCTCCTTGCTTGTTTATTTAGACTTGTGTGTAGTGGGGAACCCACTTTTCTTCACAAAAATTGATTCACTTGTTATCAACAAGTGCACTGTCTTGCTGATGAACACATTCTTATGAATATATTGGAATTGCTTGCAAAACTGCTATGAATAGTAACTGTTCAAACAAACCTGGAAGTTGGTGAAATTCTTAGTGCATGTAACAGACATTCCATGTATTTCCTTTAACATCGGATTAATTTTACTAAACAACATGTTTTCATTTGAAAGATTTTGTTAATTATTTAATGATATTATGGATTAACAAAGTTCATTCAATTGTAATGAACAATAGTTGATTTACATGAATTTTAACCACACCTGTCACTTATTTCTGATCATGTACCTCCCGTTAGGAAACTGAAATTATGTTTTCGGATTTAATTTTCTATTATACTTGATCTATATGTCCTACATTATTTCAGATTATACACAGAAGCGGTTTCTGGAGATAGCAGTGGTAAATTGCCATTGCCCTCTGCTGAAGTGCCAGAAAGAAACATAAACTTCTATAATGGAAAGGATCATCCTGAATGTGAAAGTCAGGAAAGTAATGTCACGGAAATACCAATTGTAGAACAAGTTCACTTGGAACAATCTGGTAAATGTAATTATGGGGAAAATAACAGCATGGTTTTATATCTGAAACAAAAGAATTTGATTCATATGGGTGAAATGCAACACAAATGCAACATTTGCGAGAAAGTCTTTATAGGTGTGTCACATTTGAAAAGACACAATTTGATTCATGAGGGTAAGAAACCACACCAGTATAAAAGTTGTGAAAAGAGCTTTACTCGTGTGTCAAATTTGAAAAGGCATAATTTGATTCATGGGGCTAAGAATCTACACAGATGTAAAACTTGTGATAAGAGCTTTACTTGGTTGTCAAGTCTCAAAAAGCATAATTTGCTTCATGAGGGTAAGAAGCCACAGTGTAAAACTTGTGATAAGAGCTTTACCCGGTTGTCAGATCTCTACAGACATAATTTGATTCATGAGGGTAAGACGCCACACCAGTGTAAAACTTGTGATAAGAGCTTTACCACGTTGTCATATTTGAAAATGCATAATTTGATCCATGAGGATAAGTCATACCAGTGTAAAACTTGTGATAAGAGCTTTACCCATTTGTCAACTCTCAAAAGACATAATTTGATTCACGAGGGTAAGAAACCACACCAGTGTAAAACTTGTGATAAGAGCTTTACCACGTTGTCAAATTTAAAAATTCATAATTTGATTCATGAGGGTAAGAAGCCACACCAATGTAAAACTTGTGATAAGAGCTTTACCACGTTGTCATATTTGAAAATGCATAATTTGATCCATGAGGGTAAGAAGCCACACCAGTGTAAAACTTGTAATAAGAGCTTTACCATGTTGTCATATTTAAAAATCCATAATCTGTTACATGAGGGTAAGAGGCCACACCAGTGTAAAACTTGTGATAAGAGCTTTACCACGTTGTCATATTTAAAAAAGCATAATTTGATCCATGAGGGTAAGAAGCCACACCAGTGTAAAACTTGTGATAAGAGCTTTACTTGGTTGTCATATTTGAAAAAACATAATTTGATTCATGAGGGTAAGAGGCCACACCAGTGTAAAACTTGTGATAAGAGCTTTACCACGTTGTCAAATTTAAAAATTCATAATTTGATCCATGAGGGTAAGAAGCCACACCAGTGTAAAACTTGTGATAAGAGCTTTACTTGGTTGTCATATTTGAAAAAACATAATTTGATTCATGAGGGTAAGAGGCCACACCAGTGTAAAACTTGTGATAAGAGCTTTACCACGTTGTCAAATTTAAAAATTCATAATTTGATCCATGAGGGTAAGAAGCCACACCAGTGTAAAACTTGTGATAAGAGCTTTACCACGTTGTCAAGTTTAAAAATTCATAATTTGATCCATGAGGGTAAGAGGCCACACCAGTGTAAAACTTGTGATAAGAGCTTTACTTGGTTGTCAAGTCTCAAAAACCATAATTTGGTTCATGAGTGTAAGAAGCCACAGTGTAAAACTTGTGATAAGAGCTTTACTCGGTTGTCAAGTCTCAAAATGCATAATTTGATTCATGAGGGTAAGAAGCCACACCAGTGTAAAACTTGTGATAAGAGCTTTACCACGTTGTCATATTTAAAAAAGCATAATTTGATCCATGAGGTTAATAAGCCACACCAGTGTAAAACTTGTGATAAGAGCTTTACTTGGTTGTCAAGTCTCAAAATGCATAATTTGATTCATGAGGGTAAGAAGCCACACCAGTGTAAAACTTGTGATAAGAGCTTTACCCAGTTGTCATCTAAACAGACATAATTTGATTCATGAGGGTAAGAAGCCGCGACACCAGTGTAAAACTTGTGATAAGAGCTTTAGTCAGTTGTCATATTTGAAAATGCATAATTTTATTCATGAGGGTAGGAAGCTACACCAGTGTAAAAGTTGTGATAAAAACTTTACTCAGGGGTCACATTTAAAAGTACATATTTTGATTCATGAGGGTAAGAAGCCACACCAGTGTAAAACTTGTCATAAGAGCTTTACCCGGTCGTCAACTTTGAAGAGACATTTGATTCTTATGGGTAAAAAGGCACACCATTGTTAAACTTGTGATAAGAGTTTTACTGTGATGTCAAATTTGAAAAGCCATAATTTGGTTCCTGTACGTAATCCAATGTTTAACAAAGTAATTTGTTTAAATCTAAGAAGAAGTCCAATAGTATATCTCTGGTAATTCAATGTTACTCCATACAGAATTCTCAAAAGAGTTTTCACATACGTGTTGTAGATGAAAATCCTTTTTTCTAATGTGAACTTTTTCAGCATTTCAATGGGATAAATAACCTGCTTATACAGAAGTTATACAGTAATTAATAATGGTGACAGTAACATCTACTCATGTAATAATGCACATGATAGAAACAATCAGATTGAACTGTTTATAGTGTCTTGTATACATATGCAGCAATATGTCCCTATGTCACTTCCCTACCTCTACCAGCTGAAACGTACCTAACTGCTCAGTGTACTTCAAATAAGTTGAATTCGCTTCACTGTTCCTAACTTTTGTTCAATATTATCATATTTATAGTTTTCCAGTAATAGTTTTAGGAACTACCCACCAGTTGAAATCATTAAAGAGGTTTGTTGAAAGCAGTGCAAATTCATGGTTATTCCAAATTTGATATTGAAAGTTTTGTATACCCTAATATTCAAATTTGCAAAACATTGAATACAATTTGATAGCGCAGTTTGCTTGATATAACGTTTTTATACATTCTGCTTCCCTTAATCCTAGATAATGTTTTCTCTTACTCATCAGTTTCATTACACCCAGATATAAATTTGGGTGATGCTACCTGATTGCAGTAAACGAAGAGAAGCAAAGAAGTAAAACAGGTAAATATTGTATAATGTCATAAAAATGTACGTGTTGTATTACTCCCATGCAAATAAATGTCTGCAGAGGATATTGAGATGACTTTTGTCTTTCATGCTAGTTTTAAAAAAATACGATGTGTTACATTCACATGGCTTTATATAGTCTTGCTTATTAGTAGGTATATGAGTAGAAATTACTCGTATGAAAGCTTATCTTCCTGTCTACTTCGTTTTAATCGAGATAAGTGTTTCCAGAAATAGCTACATTACACATTTCATTATAGATGCAAAGTGGACAGTGGCAGTCAAACGTTTAAGGACTGGACGCTATACGCTGCCCTCAAAATTGCATGCTCTCTGCATGACTTCACAATAGCAATTAATAACGGATGTCGTGAAAATGGCTGATAACACAAAAGAAATTTATTTAAATAAGTTGTGAGTTTTAAAAAGAAATACATTTTTGTATAATGCATTTGCGATAAAATGATTTTTTTTTTGCGTACGTAAATATTATTACGTATATTTGCAAATATGTGCTGTTATGTAATTTAGATCCACGTTGAGGGACGCCACTTTGAGAAAGTATTGTATTCGTGTAAGAATCCCCGCGTATGTGCGTCACTTTAAAAATGTATTTGGGTTACATAATGAAGATACACTTTGATGATGTTTGATGCTTGGGATGCCAAACTTTATAGTGAAGATGATGCTTGTTTTACGTAATATTCTTAGTTATTTGCCACGGCTGCTTTCAGTCGCACTATAGAAACACAAGATCTTTTAAAGTTGTGATAAGACAAGAATTAAAATACGTCACAGAATTTACTTTTTTATTTCTCTTTATACTTGTATATTTATAAACACAACACTTTATAAAAGAGAAACTGTGAGCACTTTATATATTCTATCGGAAAACACAATTTTTATCATCCGTACCCTACTACATCTTACCCGCGGCTTTTACGTCTGCTCTTTACAACATCTTGCCCGCGACTTTCACGTCTGCTCTTTACATCATCTTGCCCGCGACTGACTAAATTCAACGGTAAAAATCTTGTAGCTTCGGTAATGCCAGTCTCTTACTGGCTAATTCTAGTCCAATAGAATTTGAGTGTTCAAACTAAAATTTTTCTTTACTTTTGATTGGGTAATTCCAAACTAAGCGAAACTTACGTTATTACCGATCTTTTCATAACCAGTACTTTTAAAACCCCAGACACATTATTGTCACCAAAATTACATTATTACCTCATTGTTAACATCATAAAACATATTCTCGCAGTTTTTGCACTAGTAGAGTATAACACCATTTACATAATATTAATAAATACGTTTACAATAAAAAGTAAGTATTTACAATGACTTTACATACAATACAAATAATAATTATATACATATTGTTATCAAGGTGGGCTGTTATTGAATTTAATAATAATAAAACAATATCATTTGGGCATCAAAATACTGCCTCACATTTTCGTCTATCGCTTATATGAAATTATGGGAAGTTCCTTACGAATGAAGTAGACTTTGCAAACTTTTCCCGGGAAATTCATAATATACATTTCATTTTCCATGTAAATATCCTTAATATATGCTATTTTAACCATTATTTTTAAACTTTTTTTTTAGAAAATCAAAGATTTCAAAAGATGTTCCATGTGAGGGGTAGTTTGAAGTGAAGGGATTTTCTAGGAAATCTTATACTTATACTACCACAAGAAGTATCAAGTTCTCTTCTTATACTTATACTACCACAAGAAGTATTAAGTTCTCTTTTTCTTGCACTACCTTTCAGATACAGCTATAAGATCCAAACTAAATGAATTTTTTGCCATCCTCTAAACCGTATCTCCACTGAAACGAGGAGTTATATTTGAATGTCTAATGCAGGTCCGGGGTTTAACACTACAAAGCAGAGTCAGAGAAGTAAAGAAGGATGATGTTGATGCACTTTTACAGAAGAGGTTCAGGAGTGAATGGAGACGTGAGGCTGAGCTTCAGTTTTATGTGAACATTTTGAATGAAGAGTGTGCGTTCTTTAGCAAGAAGGGGAATGAAGAAGAATTTGACTGAAGGTAGAAATAGGTATTGTTTAAATAAAGAAATACTATATGTACTAAACATTTTTCATCATAATGGGATAATGAACAAAAAATTATTTGGTGATAAAATTCAGGAAAGTGGTATCTGTGCTACAGCTAGATAAGAATACCTTTAGAAAAAACTACCGGTAAGTTAGGAGATATCGATTCTTCCTCTCTCCTGAAAACGTCTTTATTATGGACTTAGTGCTTTTTTTTATTTGATGCTCCTTAAATATCAAACCGAAATACTAATTATAGGAGCAAATGCACTAACATTTACACTGTGTTTTAAGCTTATATTTGATTATATGTTTGACATTCCTATCGTTTTTATTCCTAATATCAAAATGGAAGTTTAAAATTTCCAAGTTTTTCAAAAGTTTATAAATTCAAAGCTGTAAGATAACAGTTTTGTTAATGTGCCCTTTCAGAATTTTATTTTCTTTTCCTCTACCCTTTTGTTATAAGGATGGCATGTGTATTGTGAATGTTGCATTAGATTAAATTTAGTGTCACATTGTTCCATAACATTTGGATGAACATATTTGCAAAATAATTACTTAACATTACCAAAATACCAACTCCAACAGCACAAAACTAGCAACCTATATATGACTTTCAACTATGTCATTATTAAGTCCATCTGCTCCTGGTATTTCAAAATATTTAACGAGTTTTTAAGATGTCCTAATTCTTACCCTTGCTGCCCGTGTTGGTTTTTTTATTTGGGGGGGGCCAAAGAAGCTGTTTTCCTAACTGTAGTTCCTGGACTTGCAGTATAGGTGCACAATAGTGACAACAATACTTATCTTCTTTTTAGACTTAGATTTTTTTATTAAGCAATCGCCCTTTGGGTAGCTGTGTTGAAAAATATCTTAAGATCCTAAAGGTCTTTAGAGTACTGAACTTTAGATGCTTTGCTTTCCAATCTTTATTTAGTATCTCGACACAGTGCCATAGTCCCAGCAGTTCGTAATGTTCAGCTGGTGGCAGAATGTCTTCCTTTTTGCAGTCGACGTTTTCCACTCCCACCACATTCTGTCTGTGAGCATGTAACTCTGACAGCTTAATGAATTTTTTATTAAAGTAGAAGAACCACTCCCTGTTTGTACAGTTTCAAAATATTGTCCAAAGGTTTTTAAGGATACCTCCCAATACCAATAAGAGGGTGTTGAATTAATCGGGATTCAGTTAGAAATGGAAAAAAATGAAAATATGTACTTCAGCGTGAAATATTATGTTGTGAGTGTCAGTTTGGCAAGTTAAAGGTAGTGAGTGATACCGACACTATTGGTTCCTGAATTATTTCATTATTCCCATGAGGACCTGGATGATGTGCATTTAGGATATTTTAATGCGTGTCACCGGATACGAAAAAGGTTTATTTGGAAAGGGATGGGTGCAGGTATAAGGTCCAGAATTCAGTTTTGTTCAAGAAGTAAGGCGGCACTGACTACACAGATTTGTATTCTACTGTAGCGGAAAGTCTATGCAAAACTTATTTGTGAATTCCATAGGTCCTTTTCTGCTGCGGAATAAGTATGCTTCAGCAGTAGTGGATGCTTTTTCTAAATATGCCTGATTAAAACCAGTGCAGGAAGCTAATGCCCGAAGAGCTGTACGAGAGTTGAAAAACTGGCATAATTGCTTATTTTGTTGTCCCGGTGACGGATAATGTGACTAATTTTATATCGAATGCGAGTGCATCACCAATATTTTTGTGGTAGCTTGAATTAAAAATAAGATACACATTTGCCAGAAAACGAATATTCCCAAAGCAGCAACGCGAGAAATAACGGAGAATGCATCCTGTGATTCAATTCTTGCAGAAACATGCAGCCATGCAAAAGTTCGTGGGCAATATAAAGATAATATATGGACATCCCTCATTGCTTAGGGTTTTTGAGAGCATTTATGAACTGTATTCCGATTTTTGTTCAGTTTTTACCAGCTATATACATTTGGAAAAACACGAGCTGGCGTTGTGATTCTGCTGCCAACTCCGGATAGTGCAGTCAGTATCTGAAAGGATCACAAACAACAAGCAGCCTGATAGCGGCAAAGCACAAGTGCTTGGAGACGGAACACTTGTATTTTAAAGAACATGTGCCTATATTAATAAACGATTCGTTGAACTTTCGCTACCCATTTTGGACGCGGCAAACGTCGCTATTGCTCATACATTTTCAGCATTCGCTCAACTTCTGTGTCCCGTCTCCAAACGCTTGTCGGCAAAGTATAGCTGAAGGATATTTTTTTTAGAAGGAGATGCACGGGGGTGAAAGCTAGATACGGAAACTGGCAACACAACGCACTAACTCCCCACGTGAACACGGTATGTCGCTGGTTGTACTTTTGCGGGAAAGACGATATTTCTGATTGGATTTTTCAAGTTTTGAATTGCGTAACGAACTAAATGGCAGGCAAGAAGGAAGGAACCATCTTGGATTTTTGTAGCAGAAAATTTTCGTCCGATGTATTTTCGCCAGGAACAAAGCAGAGACTGTATTCATATATTGTGGCAGTATTTTGTATCACAACACTGTAAATGCCAGAGTGATTATAGTGTAAATAAGCATTATTGTATGACATTGATTTGATATGTTTGTTAATTATAAGCATTGTTAGGAAATAAGTTAACACGGCCTCACTGAAACTGACAATAAGAGCGGGCAACAATGTAGCGAGGGGGTGAGTTGTTATAAGAGACAAATGACGTCAGAGTAGCGCGTGTTTCTTTAGAAATGGAGGGAATATCTTCCCTAGAGCATATGTTTTCGTAATTTTGATTGGATATAAAAATAGACGCTAATGTTGGCGCGTTTTATTAATCAATAGCAGCTCGGTTATAATCTTAAGGCATATCAGGTGAGGGAGTATAAATTCCGTGCGAGAGACGGGTAACGTTCAGTCCAAAAGAAGCATTCGCGGGTAATACGTCGCTCAGTTCAACAGAAATATTTGTGCATTACACGTCGCTGAGTCCAAAATATACCACGGGTTACACGTCGCGTAGTTCAACGGAAGCATACATAAAGTACACGTTACGCAATTCTACAGAATCTCTCGCGTCGTAAAGTTAGTTATAAATGTGAAATACGCGAATTAATAATGTGCAGCAAATAAGTGATTATAGTAACATTAGAAAATATAACAGTTTCAGTCGGGCGTGTATCAAAATAATTATGTGAAATTAATTAATTTTGACGGTAATAAAAGTGTAAAAACAAATTCTTTTATAAGTGTTATCTTTCAGTAATAACTCATTTCCGTTTATACACCCTGATCAAGAGATTTGCTCGACTGAGTAGTAATAATAGCTAGCCGGAGGACAAAGAACCCAAATTCAAACGAGTAATACAATAACAGGCGCACAGCAAAAGATAACACGAAGTTACCGTGACAAATTGGCTCTCATACGTGGGGCAGCTAAACACGAAGCATCTTCCAACTACCAACAAATACTCTACTTTAATATTTACGTTATTTCTGCTTGAATAGGTAGGAGACTTTAATAGGTTATTGTGTGTTACAATATTTTTATATTACAAAGAATTAATTTTCAGACACACTGAGCCATCCAGACAGAGTGGGATATGTCTACGATATACATTCCTTCCAGCGTTGTAGTTCGAGTTCCGAATGAAGACTTAGAATCTAAACGTATGCTATCAAGTTTAAGCAACATAAAATGATGGTGCTGGATGAAAGGTTAAGTTTTTAAGAGCTTCTTAGTGTTGCAGAATTTTATATTATCCTGATTTACAACCTCTTCAGTCTCTAAGTACACATTTGTGCACCTTAATTTAGAGCGCCAATAAAACGCTGTGTGCACATGTATGTACAATCCAAGCTTTCGATTCCTGCCACTTGGAGCGCCCTATTTGTGCTTGCAATTGAAAAATGGCAATTTGAAGAAGTGAATAGATCAAGATGGCAGTAGACCGACGCAACTACAGAATTATGAATAAAATATAATAATTTGTTTCAGATATTTGGTTTATCACTTGTAAATTTATTTTAAATGTATATTTGACGAGATAATGGGCAATAACACATAACATCTAGTATAAATATCATTTATTATGCAATTCATATCCAGGGTACACATTTGTGCACCTCAGGTTGCATGTGCTAGAATTGTGTATTGAGGTTAACTCAGCAAGAGTGTTAATATATTTGATTTGTTTTCAGTCTCAGTCTCTCTTTTCCTCTATCAGATGAGGAAATATGTGAAATACTGAATGAAAGTGATGCAGACTTGGGTGACTTCAGCAATGAAAGTGAAGATGAAGCATTTGGACAGAGTAAATTAGATATAACTAGTGGTCAAACTGATTCAGAAACAGAAAATGACCAGCAACCAGCAGCTGTTGATGAAGTGAGAGTGAATGCAATTACTGGGGACCAAAGAAAGAACTTGAAATGGATAACAAAGAGGTTATAATTATAATCAATTTTATTATCTATTAAAATGTAGGTTTACTGCTCAATACTAGCCTTTACATTTAATCAATGTAAGTTTTCAGGTATTTTGGCCTAAATACTTACATATGCTGCTAACAAATTCAGTATTCATACAAAATATCATGTAAAGCAGCCTTATCATAATCCCATTAATAATAAAAATTCCTGAACTGGGTCGCTAGAACATGTTTTTTGGATTATATAAAAATTAATATAACTACAGCAACAAATGAAATTATTTATTGTGCAAATTGATGTAATCTGAAATTAATTTGTTTTAAAAATCACAATATATAATAATGATAACATTATTATTATTATTATTATTATTATTATTATTATTATTATTATTATTATTATTATTATTATTATTATTATTATTATTATTATTGCTTCCCTAAATATAATATTCCTAAATTTAGTACAGATATAGCTTTGTGATTGATATCTTGTTTTAACCTAAGTAAACAACTATAACGGGTATTATTCTGCTTTAATTATATATTCTAACTACGTATTTTATTTTCAGTATGGTTGAAAGGGGTCCAGGATTAGATAATGAGCTGCACTGGGGTGAACAAAAAGAAATTTTTGAAGCTTTTCTGGAGTATTTCCCACTGGAATTTCGGAAGCTGGTGAGCCATGAAGCATACCTGAAATCAGTTCAAGACACAGGAAGCAGCCTGAAGACAACTGAAATTGAAATATTGTATTATGTGGGTATTGAAATTATTATGGGAACACTTAAATTAGCTCAAGCTAAGTTATATTGGAGTAGGTTGTTCAATTTTCCTCTGATCCGTGATACTATGCCAAGAGACAGATATTTTAAAATTATAAATAACTTGCACTTTGCTAATAATCTTGGTGATCACCCTAATGATTATAAGCTATGGAAAATTAGACCTCTTGTGGATGCAGTGAGGAAAACTGTATAACCTTACCTAGGAATGCTCATTTATCAATAGATGAGCAGATGATCCCTTTTGCAGGCAGGTGTGGTTTTAGGCAGTATGTTCCTTCAAAACCTAATCCATTAGGTTTAAAAAACTTTGTACTGGCAGCTAGTGATGGCTTGATGCTGGACTTTTGTTTGTATGTGGGTAAGGGCACTGTTTCAGAGGATGATTTGAAAGCGCTTGGGTTGGGAGCTTCTATTGTCAAATTGTTATCTGTTACTATTCCTAAGAATGGAAACTATGTTGTCTATACTGACAGATTTTTTACCAGTGTAAAATGTGCTGAAATGTTACTGGAAAATAGGATACTTCAAACAGGTACAGCGTTGAAAAACAGAATAGGTTCAGCCGTTTCCAAATTATCTGATGACAAATCTCTCAATAGGAGTGAATGGCATGAAATTATAAGCGAAGTTGATAATTTATGCCTTTTAAAGTGGAAAGACAATAAATGTGTAACATTACTGTCATCTTGCAATGGTAGTGAACCTGTTGGGTCATGTAAACGTTGGTCAAAGGAGGAAGGGAAAAAGGTAGATGTACAATGTCCAGTCTTACAATAAAATGATGGGGGGGGGTATTGACCTATACGACAGACTTCTTGCTTACTACAAGAGTTCTGTACACACTAAAAATGACCAGTGAGGGCATTTAACCACTTTGTTAATGTAGTTATCAACTACTGGCTAATGTACAGAAGATGCTGCAAAGCTAAGGAGGTAAAAAAGAAAGACCAACTGCCATTGATTTCTTACAGGCTTCACTTGGCTACAACACTTGTTAAATGTGCTGGTTCAACCCGAGGTGTTAAGCGTACCCTTAGCCCAAGGATAAATTCAGCAATTGAAGCCGAGAGTTCCTCAGACGAGGAAACTTCTTTAAAAAAGAAGTACAGAAAGGTTGTTAGACAGCCCAACACGGAGATTAGATATGATGAAATTGGTCATTTCCCTGTTTATTGCAATGATTATTCTGCATCCAAATGCAGAAATCCAGGATGTAAATCAAGATCTAGAGTGAAATGTTCTAAGTATGACATGTATTCATGTGTAATGAAAAATAACTGTTTTTTAAAATATCATACAAGATGAACCTTTGGGCACAATGTTTATATATTATCTACTTTGTGTATTAATAATATAATAAACAAATAAATGTGGTCATAGACTTCAAAAAGTTGCATTCATTTGTAATATTTACTTTCTTAATATCAAAATTCCTACCAAAGCCTAAGTTAGGAAAATACTATCCTTGATCCCAAGGTGCACATATGTGTACCATCTATTATAAGATACTCTTAATTTCAAAAAAGTTAATTTGATTATTTTTGTATTATTTAGTCATGCAATAACCTTATTTGATCAAAAGTTTCATGAGTATTTTAAACTCGGGACTCAAGAGGTTACTTTTCAGATATAGTGAGTCATCTAGACAATTATACCATTCATTTTGTTGTTGGCACTTCATAATTTATGGGTGGAGATCACAGCGAAAGTTGGTAAGGTAAGAATCAACCTTTAATACAAATTAAATAAATAGCATTTTGCAGTGCCAATATTCAAACACGTATATGCAGATCATGCGAGTGATACTCATCTATAATTTAAAAATGTAGGATTATTGGTGGACTGTTTGACTTACTGTCAGGGATAGCATGCTAATGATACTGTAATTCCTTTAAGGCAGAACCGAACTGAAATTTCCTAATACAAAATGAAGAAAGATATTTGATTAGTTCACATATATTTCAGTAATTCACTTGCTTTTGGGCATGGCGTGTGAAAATAGAAATTCTGCAGCTTTTATGACAATTATTGTCCATGTAATCTGATAGTACAAGTGCTCTTAACCATTTTTGTTTCCAAGAAAAAACCTGAAGTGTTTGAATGAATTTAGCAGCTTCAGTATGTGTTCTGATGCTTTGAAATTCCAAATTTATTGTAATTATTCGTGCCTGTTTTCTACCATTTAAAAGTTTTAGCAATTTTGATGATACAAAATCCCTCCCTTAGAAGATGCATTGTGCAATAGTAATTAAGTTGCAGGATATTATAAGAAATGTATAGGCATTTAAACAATGATGTGTTGGTTTTTGTGCAAAAACCAAAGGTTTTTCATGCAATATTCTTTAAATGTATTGAAGCCTTTTAAGTTAACACATATCATGACAAACATGAAGTTAATCACGACATCTGATGACTCATTTATAGAACACTTACGAAAATAGCTTACTCAGAATAGAGTAAGTCTTAGATGGCAGAGCGGTGCTATGACAAGTCAAAGATTGGTGGTTTAATCCCAGGCATGTCATTCAGTATTTTGTCTGTATATACCCTTCCGCTATTATTCTGTATACACAAACAAGCCATGGATCTTTGAAGAGAAGTTTCGGTGAATCTTTTCAATGAATCGGATCTTTTGAATGATCCTTTTATCTGTTATATATAGATTAAATTAGATTGGATTGCATTCTGTGAGCTCACTAGCAGCCATAAAGGCTTGTGAACATAGAACATGTTAAAGAAATGTACAAAAATTACATATAAACCTAAATATTACACAGAATATAAAACATTTGAAATAAAATAGATGTACTATATGCGTGTCAACGAAATGTACAATATAGTTACATATGTACATAAATATTACATAGAATACAGAACATTTAAAATTAAATAAAGACATACTATATACAAAATGAAACAAATCAGCTGTAATTTTGTACAGAATCGAATACCTCCCTACCGTTATAAGGCTAACATTATATTTATAGACAAGAACAGTTATTTTAACTTTCACTAGGCTTGTGCCTTTTGTTCCTCTTATTAATTTGTTCTATTTGATTTATAATGCATAGCATTTACTGTCAGTTCTTAATACACACAAATGTTAATAGCTTCATTAATTCTAGAGCAGGCATCAAACGTAACTGACAATTTTCATTAATATTTACCAATACTACATAGAGAGCTATGTATGTATTATTATCAGGATAATTTGTCATTCAGATAATCTTGTAAAAATAATATGTTTTTGAGCATACGTTCTCTTTAACAGCAGTTTTGAAGTCATTGAAATTGTCAACTTTTCCCTTAAGATCATTAGGGAGAGTATTAAATATTTTATAGTCTCATAATACACGAACCTTTCTGGAAGTAAGAAAGCTTTGCACTGGGATGATGGATGTTACCCTTTTGTCTAGTGTTTATCTCATGAATTTCCATGTTTGTAATAAATGTGGTTCGATTGCATACATAGAATTTTAAGATTGAAAATATGTACATGCATGGTAGAGTTAATATCTTCAGTCTTCTAAAAAGATGTTTGCAAGAGTGTCTGCTATGGGTGCTTGAAATGATTCTTATAACCTTCTTTTGCATGAGAAATATTCGGTTACTTTCTACCGAGTTTCCCCAAAATAATATTCCATATTCAGTGATAGAGTTAAAATATGCATTGTATACTAATTTAAGTGTATCTATAGAACTGACATTTACCAGTGCTCGGATAGCATAACAGGCAAAACTGAATTTGGGTGTACGTAATATGAACTTTTCAATCTAAATATCTGTCTATTTGGAGGCCTGGAAATTTAATGTTGTCTATTTGTTCTAGTAACATGTCATTAATCCCAATTTCTAATGGAGTGTGTGATAATCGATGGGTTACAATTTTATCAACTTTTGCTTTGTCTAGATTTACATATACTTTGTTAGCCTTAAACCAGTGTTACATACAGTTCAAACATAAATCAATTAAATTACACACTCATTCAAGTGTTTACCAGTCATCAGAACACTTGTGTCATTAGCAAATAGAATGATACTTGCAATATTCTTTATATAAAATGATAGGTCACTTATACAGATCAAAAATAGTAAAGGTCCTAGGACTGAACCTTGGGGTACACCATGTGTTACTGTTTTCCATTTTGATGTATGTTTTCCAAATCCATTATCATTGACCCCTTCATTTGGATATGATATGAACCAACTTAGGGTTTCATTTTTTAGTCCATAGAATTTCAATTTTGCTATCAGAATATCATGAATAACACAGTCAAATGTCTTTGCTAAGTCACAGAAAATTCCACCTACTTGCACTTTTTTTAATGCAGTTAACACTTCACGAGTAAGATTATAAGTTGCATTATTGGTCGACATTCCTTTTCTGAACCCGAACTGATCCCTGACAAGTATGTGGTTATATTCAAGATATTTATACAGCCTATTAAAATCACCCTTTCAAGAACTTCTCAAAAAATTGGCAAGAGAGATATTGGTCTATAATTTGAAACATTGCATTCACCTTTTTTTAAAAGTGGTTTAACAATGGAAAATTTCATTCTGTCAGGGAAAATTCCTGACCTTAGTGACTCGTTGCACAAGAACTAAGGGGAGCGGAAATTTGAGATGAGCGTGATTTTAAGATTTTTATTGTTATTTCATCATAACCAGAAGAAATTTTTTTGAAGGAGTTAATAATTTTGTTTATTTCAGAAAGCGTTGTCACATTAACTTTAAATTCAGGCACTTCATTAGTGAAATTTGATCTTAGGAATTCCAAAGCTGCCGCTTTACTTCCAAAATTAATATTCAGTTTGTTTGTTACACCCAAAAAGAATGTGTTAAAAATGTCTGCAACTTCATGAGGTTTATTAATTTCCTGATTATCAGTGTTAAGTACTATTAAGTCATTTTGTAATGAGTATTTACCCGCTTCTCTTTTTATTATATTCCAAGTAGTTTTTATTTTATTGTCAGAGAGTTGAATCTGTTTATTATAATGCAATATTCTAGCTGATTTTATTACCTTCTTTAGAAGCTTACAATGTTTTTGAAGTATTGTTTTAAATCTATGTTATTACTAATTCTTACTTGCTCATATAGTTCTCTTTTACGTCTGCATGACGTCCTAATTCCTAAAGTGATCCAGGCGTTCTCTGTTTTGAAGTTAGATATTTATATCACCACATATGATTAATTCTCTGTATGGTTGAATAAAATTTTTGAGAATGCTCAAGTTGCTTTCCGAATATTTCAAAATTACCTAAGGGAGATTGATAAAGAGCTACTATGGTTAAAATCAATTTACTTCCATTTAACTGAACTGCACAGAGTTCAAGGTTCTGTTCACTACAAAACTTGGATAAATCCAAAACTTTATAAGTCACATAATTTCTAACATATGTACAAACCCCACATTTATGTAAGTTTTTTCTTGAAAACTCTGCTGCTAAAGAGTACTCATGCAATAAAATTGGCTGAAATTCCTGTTGTGTCAAGAGGTGTTCATATAAGCATAAAATGTATGGCAGTGGGTTTTCAGTATTAAGACTAATATTAAGTTCGCTTACTTTGTTCTTAAGCCTCATATGTATTTTGATGAAATACAGACAGGCAGTTTTTATTTTTATCATTATCATCATCACTGTTGTTGATGTCAAAAGCATTATTTCTATAGTTACTTGTGGATACAGAGGTATTTGGGATACTTATCTCAATTTGCTTTACGTGTCGATGGTTATATTGACTATGGGCATACTTAACCTAAAAAAACTACTCTACTAGTGACAACATAGTAAACATTTTAACACACTTTAAACACTTTTCATACACTACGCATTGCATCCGAGTCATTATTGGAGGTTAAGTTTTTTATATAAGCTTATGATTCTGAATCCACAGAAGGTTAGCGTCAGCTTAGTTATATATATAGACACACACACACTTAGGTTTCGGAATTCATGGAAGGTTAGCATTAGGTAGTTTTTATTTGTATGAAAAGTGTTTAAAATTTTCATTATAAATAACACATCGAAGGATCATTAAAAAGATTCGCGACATTTTGCTTTAAGTGTGGCCCGCATAGCGATCCCACCATCACGCACAGCGATGACGACGATGTCGTATATTTCCAACATATGTCACTCTATGCCACAAAAGAGCAAACTATTAGAAGTGCAACTCTCGTGTTAAACGTTGGAAACACGAGGGCGATCGCAGCGTGAGTAGTGATCTGGGGTTGAACTAAACTATGAAAAATCGTGCTCTCGGATGATGACGTCACTCGTAGCTACTACAGCTGTATTTTTCATACCTGCCTAGCCGTCTGCTCAGCTGATCATATGTTCCAATATTGTATCGCTACTGACGACGTACAAAGTTAATTACGTGAGCTTCAATAATCGTGATTGCACTTGGAGTTATTCATATTTCTTTTTAAAGGAGTCGATTAAAGCTCACATAAAATAACTTGTCACTGTCATCTGTAGCAATACAATATTAGAACACAATTATGATCAGTTGAACACTCACAGCTAGGCTAGTATGAAAAACACAACTGTTTATTCCTGTGTAACTTATTAAATTATCCAATAGTCGGCACATACATTGCTTTTTATATAATATTATTGGGGTTAATAGTGGTTGCTGAATGTTTCTATGTCATAATACATAATGGTCACATTTAAATTTTTGAGAGTGAATGAGATCCAGCACCTTGCAATAATTTCTTCTGCATGCTTCATAGTAAAATCTTTTGCACTTAAACTGCCTCCATGGTTTGTTTGAACTTCCAACCAACAGTAGGATGTGGAATTTGACAGGAAAATTGGAAGAATAACACAGGTTTGACACTTGTTATTTTATTCTACTCTAGATAGCGCAATACAATTTGACATGAATAACTTAATTCCATTTCCTACAAAGAAACTTCTGCACACATTATATGCAATAGTGTAGATATTGTTTGTCATTCACTAAATTGCTATTAGCAGTGCAATAAATGTCATTAGCAAGTTTCACCACACCATTTAACACTATTAATGTCATTGTCACTCTCTGTGCTCTGACTTGAAGCACCATCACTGGACACAAATAGCCACAACTTAACTCCAACTTTCCATTGTGTATATCCTAGAATTAAATAGAACACACATGTTTAAACTACCCTTAAAAGTAGGTTTCTGAAAAGAGAAATTACTTACATTAAGGAAAAATTTGTGGTTACAAACACCTTGTGATTATATTACACACTATCCACTGTAAACCAGAGTTCTCTCTGATGTAAACAAAGCATATGCTTCCTCTTGTCTTCAAACTAAGCACTACGCTTATGCCAATGTAAATAATTCCTTAAACGTATTGTGTCATGAAACATTGGAGTAGGAAAGGTATAGAACTACACATTTTATTGTGATTATCGTAAGAACTCATTGTGAAAGGTTATGGATATATAGTAACTGTTAAGAGATTACAAAATATGATTTTCTTAATTCTACCTGCTATTGCATTAACAATCAAAGAGTATCTTTTTGTTAATTATCAACTGTATGGATGACTGCTATTCTCTTGCCTATATGAGAAATACAGCTATGAATTCTCAGCATTGCTATCTGAGTACCAAATAAACTCTTTGCATAACACAGGAAATATGATAAGCAAACAGTCATTCATAATACGCTAGCACTCATATGCTCAGCTCAAGTCAAATCTTCGACTTTATCAGTTAGTGTTTGAGTTGCCATGACAAAGGAAGAAGTGCATAGTGTGAATAAGCTGTTTTAACACAAAACTGGGAAACCGTTAAAAAGTGGCAAAGAAGTTTGGTTGATAAAGTGCTAAATGAGAAGGAAACAACACTTTTTATTGTAAAACCACCACCACTTTGTGTTACTTGAACAAAATAAAATTCAGTATATGCAAAGGATCCATGTATCTTTTCATTGAAGGTTCAATGAATCAGATCTTTTGAAGGATCCTTCGAACTGTTATTTATAGTGAAATTTTAAACACTTTTCATTAAAAAAATTACTAACGTTCTGTGAATTCAGAAAACTAAGCTTATATATATAAATAAACAAACCTAATGCTAACCTTCCATAAATTCAGAAACCTAAGCTTATATAAAAAGAACCTAACCTCCCATAGTAACTTGGATGCAATGTGCTGTATATGAAAAGTGTTTAAAATACATAGTGTGTTAAAATGTTCACTATAAATAACAGATCAAAGGATCATTCAGAAGATCCAATTCATTGAAAAGATTCATGAAACCTTCACTGAAAAGAGCCATGGGTTGTTTGCAGATACACAATAGTGGATGAGTATATACAATCAGACAAAAAATTCAATGCCATGCCTGGGATTCAAACCAGCAATCTTTAACTTGCCATACCACTGCTCTGCCATCTAAGACTTTCTCTACTCACAGTAAGCTATTTTCATAAGTATTCTACAAATAATTCATCATATATCGTGATCAACTTCATGTTTATCATGTGTGTTAACTTAAAAGGCTTCAATACATTTAAAAAAATATTAAATGCCCATTACTTCAAAACCTTTTATTTTTGCACAAAAACAACACGATCATTTAAATGCCTATACATTTCTTATAATATCCTGCAACTTAATTACTACTGCACAATGTATCTTTAAGGGAAGGATTTTGTATCATCAAAATTGCTACAAAGTTTAAATGGTAGAAAACAGACACGAAAGATTGGAACCACTTTGGAATTTCAAAGCCTCAGAACACATACTGAAGCTGCTAATTTCACTCAAAACAAACACTTCAGTTATTCTTGGAAACAAATGCTTTTGAGCATCTGTAATAACAGATTACAAGGACATTAATTGTCAAAAAAGCTACCAAAATTTCTATTTTCATACACCATGCCCAGTTCAAAAAAGGACATAGTGGCAGTTAGATAAAAATGCCCAAAAGAGGGTGAATTACTAAAATATATGTGAATGATATCGAATATCTTTCTGTATTAGAAAATTTCATTTGGGCACTGTCTTAAAAGAATTATAGTATCATTGGCATGCTATCCTTGACAGTTAGTGTGTCAGTCCACCAATAATCCTACATTTTTTAATTATACAAGAGTATCACTCGCATGATCTGCATCTATGTGTTTGAATATTAGCACAGTAACATGCTAATTAATTTGCATTAAAGGTTGATTTTACCTTACCTACTTTTGGCTGTGATCTCCACCCATCAATTATGAAGTGCAAACACGAAAATTAATCGTATATTCCACTGTCTGGATGACTCACAATATCTGAAAAGTAAATCAGGACAATATAAAATTCAGCAACACTAAGAAGCTCTTAAAAACTTAACCTTTCATCCAGCACTCTTATGCTGGAAACTTAATAACATACCTTCAGATTCTATGTCACCAATCGGGACTCGAACCACAACACTGGAAGGAATGTAAATCGTAGGCGTATCCCCTCTGTCTGGACGGCTCAATGTATCTGAAAATTAATTCGTTATATAAAAATGTTGCAACATACAGTAACCTATCAGTTTTCTACCTCATTCTACGAATATCACTGAAGTTAATAGAAAATACCAATATTACAACAAATATACATTCAATCAGAAATAGCATAAATGTATGATTACCGTCTCGGCTTTGTTCCTGGTGAAAAAACTTCGGGCGAAAACTTCCAGCTATAAAAATCCAAGATGGTCCCTTTCTTCGTGCCTCTGCCATTTAGTTCGTTACGAACGTCCAAACTTGAAACAGCCAATCAGAAAATTCGCCTTTCCCGCAAAAGTACAACTAGTGACACACCGTGTCCATGTGGGGAGTTAGTGCCCTCGGTTTCCACTTAGCCAATCCAACCATCACCCCTGTGCTCTATGCAAAACACTAGCTCAGCAGATGTCACTCTATGTCACAAGCTTGACTAACACAATACTGCCAACATATGAATAATTGATGCCATCAAAGCGCCGCAACTTCGACCACAGAGCGTAGCCGAGGGATATTATATAACCTTTGGTTTATCAATTCACGGAAGATTACGTTTAGGTTACGTTTTTTTTTCATATAACCTTACGTTTCTGAATTCACGGAAGTTTAGGTTACTTTTCTTTTAATATAAGCTTAGGCTTCTGATATACTTTTATAGGTTAAGTTAGGTTTAGTTTTTTTTATAAGCTTGTTTTAATTAGTTAACAGTGGTTACATCAAAGCACGCGAGCGAAGCGAGCGTGCGTTTCTAAACTTACGCTTCTGGTTCACGGGAGCTTAGGTTAGGTTAAGTTTTTTATATATAAGCTTTTTTGAATTAGTTAACAGTGGTTACATAAAAGCACGCGTGCGATCCTAAGCTTACGCTTCTGGTTCACGGGAGGTTAGGTTAGGTTTAGTTTTTTTATATAAGCTTGTTTGAATTAGTTATCAGTGGTTACATGAAACCGCGTTCCTAACTTTACGTTTCTGGTTCACGATAGGTTAGGTTAGGATTACTGGTTTTTATATAAGCTTACGTTTCTGAATTCAGGGAAGGTTAGCCTTAGGTTAGGGTTATTTTTATGTTAGCTTGCGTTAACTGTCTACCACTGTTACGGTAAAGCAACTTCTTTATTACATTGTTATTACAATCGAAATAACCTCTTAATAAATTATAATTTGACAAAAACTATTACAAACTTATAACTTTGGTGCATATTCTTTTGCTGCTTTCAATTAGTGCACGGTGCAGACAGTCTTTGAATGCGTTACGTTTTCTCAGCGGGAATAACACACGAAGAAAAACAAGAAGAAGAAGAAAAAACACTACTAACAACTGCGCATCGCATTTCTGGTGGATTTTCATTTATGTTGGCAGTTCCCACTATACCTCTTCTTCAACGAAAAAATGGCTACGTTTGTTTTGTTTCGTACGCGATTCACCTATATAAGTAAAACACCGTCGAAGGGTGGGTACGTGGGCACAAGCTATTGAAGAGGCCACATCTACTTCTAAACTCACTCACAAGGTAAATTATTCGCTTTTCTTTGGCTAATTTAAGCCAGTTCAACGAGCCATAACTATGGAAACATTCGGTGAAACTTCAATGATAAGATCCATGGATACTTTGCATATACTGAACTTTGTCCAAGTAACACAAAATGGAGGTGATTTTTACAATAAAAATGTTGTTTCCTTCTAATTTAACATCTTATCAACCAAACTCGAGCACAGAATTCCAGTTGGCTCATTTAATTGCTGTTTATTTACACTTCAGGTATTTGTAGTCTGATTCACTTAATTGGCTGACTAGCTAATTCACTCACATGAGTGTTTGCGCATTAAAACTTGTATGTATGTTTTTGTTAACGTAAGCAGGAAATGGCGTAGCCTCTCTTCACCCCAAAGCACTCTCATTACTTAAGTTGCGGGTTGCATAAAAATGCTGCTAGACATTAACAATTATTGACTGGCATGTTAAAATTCCTCTACGTATAGTAGCAATAGTGGACCTACTTTCTATTCCAAACTAGAATGCCTCTCACTGTAAATAAACTCTTTGTATTATCCGCGCAAAAGTAGTTTGCAATCCCTACCCCTTACAGCTGCTTCTTCCTCGCACACATGCTTGTTGCATACACGTTATCGCTAAACATTGTTTTAGACTATAAAGAGGTGCCCTGCGTGAAAATCATAATTCAAAATGCAACCTGAAGTTACAGTTGATTTTACTCTTATAAATATGCGGAAAATGAACATTTTACTTATATTTCGCAATATGCAAAGGTATAGTGCCCTAATCCAAATCCTCCAAAGATGACTCGGCCACCATATTGGAATCAGAACCATCCTCGAAGTTAATGACAAGCTTATCCACAACACTTACACACAAAACAAGTTCCCAAGTTTTGTCGTCCTCTGTGGTGTAGTGGTTACTATCCTAGCCTCTAGTTCCCGAGGTCTGTCGTTCAATCCCGGCGGTGAGCGATTGAGTTTTTTCGGGCATAAAAACCCTTAGCATGGATTCTTTCAGAAGGGAAATAAATCCGGTGGACCCATGTCGTAGATTTACGTCACGTAAAGGAACCTCAAGCTTGATAAAGAGGCCTCTGAGCAAACTTACCGGTATTTCACGCCCAATATAGAATGGGACCCCAAGGACCACAGCAGTTAAAGAGCGTCCATAAATAAAACTCAATTTCAATCCATACAGTTGGTAATTAACAAAAGATACTCTTGAGTGTTAGCGCAATAGCAGATACAATTAAGAAAACCATATTTTGTAATCTCTTAGCAGTTACTATATATCCATTACCTTTAACAATGAGTTCTTATATAAGCACAATAAAACCTGTAGTTTTATACCTTTCCTACTCCAATATTTCATGATACAATGCACTTATAAAGGAACCATTTACATTGGCGTAAGCGTAGTACTTAGTTTCATGAAAAGCAAAGCATGTGCTTTGGTTTACATAAGAGAGAACTCTGGTTTAGAATGGATAGTTAGTAATATAATCACAAGGTGTTTGTAACCACACATTTTTCCTTAATGCAAGCAATTTCTGTTTTCCGAAACCTACTGTTAAGAGTAGCTTAAACACGTGTTTCTATTTACTTCTAGATATACACAATGGAAAGTTGGAGTTAAGTTGTTCCTATTTGTGTCCAGTGATGTGCTTCAAGTCAGAGCACAGAGAGCCATAATGATCTTAATGGTGTAGTGAAACTGTTCCTAATGACATTTATTGCACATTTAAAGCGACTTAGTGAATGACAAACAATAGCTGCACTATTGTATATAATGTATGCAGAAGTTTCTTTGTAAGAAATTGAATGAGTTATTCATGTTATGCAAATGTGTTAAATTGTGTTGCGCTATCTGGAGAGTAGAATTAAACAACAAGTGTTAAACATGTGTTATTATTCCCATTTTCCTGTCAAATTCCGCATCCTACTGTTAGTTGCTTGCAAGTTCAAACAAAACATGGAGGCAGTTTAAGTGCAAAAGATTTTACTATGAAGGATGTAGAAGAAATTATTGCAGGGTACTTTGATCCTCTCATTCAGCCTCAAAAATTTAAATGTGAACATTATCATTATGGCATAGAAACATTAAGCAACCACTATTAACCCCGATAATATTATATAAGAGCAATGTATACATTGACGATTGGATAATTTAAATAGAAAGGGTTTCACAAGAATAAACAGTTGTGTTTTTCATACTAGCCTAGCTCTAGGTGTTCAGCTGATGATAATTATGTTCTAATGTTGTATTGCTACGTATGACAATGACAGGTTATTTTATGTGAGCTTTAATCCATTCTTTTAAAAAGAAATTTAAATAACTCAAAGTGCAATCACGATTACTGAAGCTCACGTAATTAACTTGGCGTGTCGCCATTAGCATACAATATTAAAGCATGTTATCAGCTGAGCCAAACAGCTAATCAGATATGAAAAATACAGCTGTAGTAGCTATGAGTGACGTCAGCATCCGAGAGCGCGATTTTTCGTAGTCTAGTTCCATTCCAGATCACTATACTTACGCTGCGTTCACCTCGTGTTGCCACCGTTTAACGCTAGGTTGCACATCTAATACTTTGGCGCTCTGTGAGGAGATGGGACAGGGGCACTTTCCCAATAAAGATGGAAATCACGTACTTACAAAAGTCATCTTTAGTTCTTTAACGGTACTAATACGAGAATGAATTTTATTGCACTTACCGCTTAACATATTATAAAGGTCTGAAAATCGACGGAACTTAAGAAGAATAAAGTACTGAACAAATCCAACCATTAATGATGGGTATCTCGCAAATGCCCGATGCTGCAAAAGTGCTAATTGAAATAAATTGTGTATATTTAAAGAAATCTACTTTTTTGTATAGTACGTCTGCGTCTATCGCTTAACATTTACCAGTTAAACAAAATTATATTAAATTATTTCCAAATAAAGATGACTTCACAGGCTATTCACAGAAAATTCGAGATCTATATTTTATTCGGCATGAAAAAGCTTTAATATATGCTATTCTAATTAAAATCGTTAGAACCAAGTTTTAGAAAATAAAAAGTTCCATGTAAAGCGTAGTTGGGGTGGGGGATTTTCTTTAAAATCTTCGTGTTGCATTTCTGGAAGTTGCTGAACCTAAATATCAAGTTTGACATTTATCTCACTTTTCGTTTTTGAGTTATGCTATTCAAAGACACACTCCTGACATTTTTAAACCTGGTTTTATTCGGGGACCTCAAAACATGTATTTCCATTGACAGCTCTATCGAAGTTTTGGGTGGAATGCAATATATTCTGTACCTACTGTGTACATGATAAATAAAGCAAAAAGTCGAGAATTGGTGGTGACATTCGTTGAACGCCATGTTATTCTTCACTGCTTACATAATCTGGTATTCCCCGCAAATCTAAAACAATATGCTCTTTGACTTTTCACCTCAATTTAGCTAGTTTTTCATTGCCTCGCGATATTCCGTTAGCCACAATTTTTTTATCACATTGGCACCAGCCACAGCGGTGAAGCTTGGATTGGGAACTGGAAACACAGGCCACTAACTCCCCACATGAACACGGTATGTCACTAGTTGTACTTTTGCGGGAAAGGAAATATTTCTGATTGACTGTTTCAAGTTTTGGAGTCGTAACGAAATAAATGGCAGGCAAGAAGGAAGGGACCATCTTGGATTTTTATAGCTGTAAGTTTTCGTCCGATGCTTTTTCACCAGGAACAAAGCAGAGACGGTAATGATACATTTACGCTATTTTTCATTGAATGTATATTTTTTGTAATATTGGTATTTTCTATTAACTTCAATGAATTTCGTAGAATGAGGTAGAAAACTGTAATAGGTTATTGTGTGTTACATTTTTATTTAACGAATTCATTTTCAGATACATTGAGCCGTACAGAAGAGTGGCATATGCCTACGATTTACATTCTTTCCAGCGTTGTGGTTCGAGTCGCGAATGGTTACTTAATATCTGAAGGTATGTTATTAAGTTTCAGCAACATAAAACGATAGTGCTGGATGAAAGGTTAAGTTTTTATGAGTTTCTTAGTGTTGTTGAATTTTATATTGTCCTGATTTACTTTTCAGACATAGTCAGTTTTCCAGGCAGTTGAATATACGATTAATTTTCTTGTTTGACTTCATAATTGATGGGTGGAGATCCCAGCCAAAGTGGGTAAGGTAAAAATCAAACTTTGATGCAAATTAAATAGCATGTTACAGTACCAATATTCAAACTCGCAGACGCAGATCAAGCGAGTGATACTCATGTATAATTTAAAAATGTAGGGTTAATGGTCGACTGGCACACTAACTGTCAAGGATAGCATGCCAATGATACTATAATTCTTTTAAGGCAGTGCCCAACTTAAGTTTTCTAATACAAAAGGAAGAAAGATATTTGATATCATTCACTCATATTTCAGTAATTCACTTGCTTTTGGGCATTTTAATCTAACTGCCACTATAATATCCTTTTTTATACTGGGCATGGTGTATAAAAATAGGAATTCTGGTAGCTATTTTTAACAGTTAATGTCTTTGTAATCTGTTAGTACAAGTGCTCAAAAGCATTTGTTTCCAAGAAATACCTTAAGTGTTTGTTTCGAGTGAAATTAGTAGCTTCAGGTTTGTGTTCTGGGGTTTTAAAATTCCAATGGTTTCAATCTATCGTGTCTGTTTTCTACCATTTAAACTTTGTAGCAGTTTTGATGATACAAAATCCTTCCCTTAGAAGATACATCATGCAATTTTAATTAAGTTGCAGGATATTATAAGAAATGTATAGGCATTTAAGTAATGTGTTGTTTTTTGTTCAAAAACCAAAGGTTTTGAAGTAACGGGCATGTAATATTTTTTAAATGTATTGAAGTCTTTTAAGTTAACACATATGATAAACATGATGTTAATCACGACATTTGATGATTCATTTGATTGCTTGCTTATGAAAATAACTTACTGTGAGTAGAGAAAGTCTTAGATGGCAGAGCAATGGTATGGCAAGTCAAAGATTGGTGGTTTGAATCACAGGCATGGCATTGAATTTTTTTCTTATTGTAAGATTCTCTTCCGCTATTCTGTATACGCCAACAATCCATGGACCTTTCAGTGAAGATTCCATGAATCTTCTCAATTGGATCTTTTGAATGACCCTTTGATCTGTTATTTATAGTGAACAATTTAAGCATTTTAAGCGCTTTTCATATACAACGCATTGCATCCGGGGTACTATGGGATGTTAGGTTTTTTTGTATAAGCTTAGGTTTCTAAATTTACGGAAGATTAGTTTATATATGTATATAAGCTTAATTTTCGGAATTCACGGAAGTTAGCAATAGTTGTTTTTTTATGGAAAGTGTTAATCGAAAGATAATTCAAAAGATCCGATTCTTTAAACCTTCAATAAAAAGATTCATGGATTCTTTGCGTATGCTGAATTTTGTCCAAGTAAAGCAAAGTGTTACAATAAGTGTTATTTCCTTCTCATTTAACACCTTATCAACCAAACACGAGTACAGACTTCCAATTTTTTCATGTAATTCCTGTTTCTTTACACTAAGCTATTTGTAGTGTGTTTCACTTCATTAGCTGACTAGTAAATTCACTCATAATAATATTTGCACATTAAAACTTGTATGTGTTTTTTTTAAATGTAAGCAGGAAATGGCCTAGCCTCTCTTCACCCCAAAGCACTCTCATTACTTAAGCTGCTGGTTGCATAAAATGCTGTTAGACAATAGTCATTACTAGCTGATATGTTAAAACTCCTCTAGCTATAGTAGCAATAGTGGACCTACTTTCCATTCCAAACTAGAGTGCCTCTCACTATAAACAAACTCTTTGTATTATCCGCTGCGAAAATAGTTTTCAATCCATGCCTCTTACGCCTGCTTGCTGCATATCAATTACAGCTGAATATTATTTAAGCGTATAAAAAGGTGTCCTGCATGAAAATCATAATTTAAAATGCAACCTGAAGTAATAATTGATTTTATAAGCATGTGGAAAATGAACATTTTACTTATATTAATTGAAATCCTCAGGCAAAGGTGCAGTACCCTAATCCAAATCCTCCAAAGATAACTCAACTGCCATATTGGAATCAGCACTAACCTCGAAGTTAATGACAAGCTTATCCACAACACTTGTACACAAAACAAGTTCCCACATGCTAGTCTCCTGTTATGTCTGTTTATATTCTTTGCGTGCTATGGTTACATTTTTTGCTGAAACGCCTGTAAACTCGGATATTAGTGCCGTAATACCTACTATTGCAAGTGTCAGGTGTTTATGTTATAGTGAGTTGAACACATTAAGTATTATTTCTTTTTCGCCAGTTTTTAACGGTTTCCTACTTTTGTGTTTGAACAACTTATTCGCACTACACGCTTCTTCCTCTGTCATGACAACTCAAACCCTAACTGATAAAATCACAAGAGCTGAGCATATGAGTGCTAGCGTGTTATGAATGACCGTTCGCTTATCATATTTCCTGTGTTACGCAAAGAGTATTTGGTACTCGGCACCCCTGTGAATTCATTGCTGCATTTCTCATATAGGTAACAGAATACAGTTGGTAATTAACAAAAAGGTACTCTTGAGTGTTAGCTCAATAGCAGGTAGAATTAAGAAAACCATATTTTGTAATCTCTTAACAGTTACTATATATTCATTACCTTTAACAGTGAGTTCTTATATAAGCACAATAAAACCTGTAGTTTTATACCTTTCCTACTCCAATATTTCATGATACAATACATTAAGGAACTATTTACATTGGCCTAAGCTTAGTGCTTACTTCCATGACAAGAGAAGCATATGCTTTGATTTACATCAGAGAGAACTCTGGTTTAGAATGGATAGTATGTAATATTATCACAAGGTGTTTGTAACCACAAATGTTTCCTTAATACAAGCAATTTCTCTTTTCAGAAACCTGCTTTTAAGGGTAGTTTAAACATGTGTTTCTATTTACTTCTAGGATATACAAAATGGAAAGTTGGAGTTGTGCCTATTTGTGTCCAGTAATGGTGCTTCAAGTCAGAGCACAGAGAGTGACAATGACATTAATAGTGTTAAATGATGTGGTGAAACTGTTGCTAATGACATTTATTGCACTGCTAATAGCAATTTAGTGAATAACAAACAATAGCTACAGTATGCATATAATGAATGCGGAAGTTTCTTTGTAGGAAATGGAATTAAGTTATTCATGTTACGCAAATGTGTCAAATTGCGTTACGCTATCTAGAGAGTAGAATAAAATAACAAGTGTCAAACATGTGTTATTATTCCCATTTTCCTGTCAAATTCCACATCCTACTGTTAGTTGGTTGCAAGTTAAAACAAAACATGGAGGCAGTTTAAGTGCAAAAGATTTCACCATGAAGCATGCAGAAGACATTATTGCAAGGTACTTGATCTTCCCATTCAGTCTCAAAAATTTAAATGTGACCATTATGTATTATGGCATAGAAACATTAAGCAACCACTGTTAACCCCAATAATATTATATAAAAGCCATGAATGCACTGACTATTGGATAATTTGAATTAAAAAAAGTTACACATGAATAAACAGTTGTGTTTTACATACTAGCCTCGCTGTCAGGTGTTCAGCTGATCGTAATTATGTTCTAATATTGTATTGCTACAGATGACAATGACAAGTTATTTTATGTAAGCCTTAATCGATTCCTTTAAAAAGAAATTTGAATAACTCAAAGTGCAATCTCCATTACTGAAGCTCACGTAATTAACTTTGTACGTCGTCAGTAGTGATACAGTATTAGATTAGAGCATGTGATCAGCTGAGCTAGGTAGGTATGAAAAATACAGCTGCAGTAGCTACGAGTGACGTCACCATCCGAGAGCGCGATTTTTCATAGTTCCATCCCAGATCACTACTCACCCTGCGATCGCCTTTTTGTTTCCATCGTTTAACACTAGGGTTGCACTTCTAATACTTTGGTGTTCTGTGCCTCGCACTGACTCCACTCTTCGCACTCGACTCGTTTTCAACTCACGACTGAGTGTCTACCCGCGAGAGCTCGCTTATATAGGCAGTGAAATCTTCCATAGAAGGTACTCGAACATTCTATAACTATTTAGACACACTTTCTGGAGATAAAGCTTCCAGAAGGCTCTAGTTATCTGCCGATAATTTGTCCGGTGTTTAAGCTAGCAAGTGGCTGTTATCTTGTTTACTCCGAACCCTCGGCCCGATAACCTTGGTCTATAGTCGCTGCCTCAAAATATCATTACTTTAGTTTGATGAGACTTTAAGTCCAAAATAGTACCTCTTCTGATCCATTTCTTCTTCTTGTAATGAGTGTTATACATTTTAGACAAATACAGAGCAAAACTAAACAATTAGCATCTCATTATTTTATACGTGATTGTTCATTTGTGGTTAAATCAATTTTGTATAATACCTACATAAATAAGATTTAAAACTACTGCATTCACATTTGGAAATTGTAGTTGCGGGCCCAGCAGCTTCATTTCAGTTTCTGCTTGGGGGAGAGAGGCAAGATTGTCTGGAGCAGTTGTCCGAATTTTCATGTGAAATTTAAGAACACATTTAGCCTAAGAGAAAAATCATCTTTTGTTTTTTAAATGTGAAATATCTAAAGCATAGTTCTCGTAATTTTTCTTTTGGTAGAGCAATAATAATCAGTAGCCTAATTATTTCTCATAACTTGGGGGCAATTGCCCCTCTGTACCCTGAAGTGACGCCCCTGTACAGGCCCCATTTGGACCTTTTGCACTGGGGCCTTGAACCTAGCTATGCTACTGGTTAAACTGAGAGATATCCGTGATGACCACGAGTAATTATAGCGTAAAGAACATTGGTGTAAAGTTTGCAACATACCAACAGTAGCACTACAATCTGAAATTCATTTTGAGATGACATACCCCAATGGTGACTTAGAATGTAATAAGTAGTTTAACCAACTATTAGGTCAATCAATGGTAATTAATTGTTCTCTCACACAAGTCGTGAATTCTGTTTACCGGGAAAAATGCGAGTCAGTTGGAGAATTTAATATCATGAAGGCATGTTACCATGGTAACTTGGTTACCACTGACGGATGGAAACTGAAGATCCATTGTTAAATTCCGACTATAGCAATGAATTTTTCAATCTGATTTTGCCTCTCCAACCTTGTTCTACACACCGCTTGTGTGATCGTCTTGGCCTCCTGGTTACGAATGGCGTACACTTCCAGTCACTTAGTGAAGTAATCCATGACCACAAACAGATACCTGTTACCCCTGTCGGACACAGGGAGCGATCCAGCTATATCGTTGCCGACACGTTCGAAGGGTGCTCCCACGTTGTACTGCTACATGTAACCCCGGCTCATAGTCTATGTGCCACGACTTGCCCTACACATGACATTGGCGGCATCACCTCTCAGCGTCCGCCTGTAATCTCAACCAGTAGTCCTTTGTCAAGCTTGTCAATCGTTCGGTTGGGTTCAAGATGTCCGCGCTTGTACTTCCTTCAGGACCTCCGGCAACTTATTTCGAGGGAGGATCAATTACTCTCTCCGGGTCTTTCCGTCATTTGACTCCCATGCTCTGATGAACAACATACTTTCCTTGGTTTTCAGTGAGTCCCAGTAAGCCTAGGAGGGCTTATACACACTATTCGTGGGTGCGATGTCCTCCCAGCTCGGCCTAGTTCCTACCTCCACTTCTCTCAGGAGCGGTCCAAAGTCGGCGTCCGCCAATTGCTCTCTCCTCAGGCCTGCGCTATACCATCCAACTGCAGCACCGCCTAAATCACATGGATAGCTGCGGCACGCTCCTTCTCCTCCACGCTAGTATAGCGGCCCCTCTTCCGGGCAGGATCTTCTTGACAGGGCATCCGCATTGGTGTGGTCCTTCTCCGATGTTCTGATGTGAAGTTGTATTCCTGAAGCCTCTGGACCCAACGGGCTGCCTGGTCCTCCAGGTTCTTGAAGTTCAATAGCCAGGTGAGGGTGGAGTGGTCAGTCTTCAGGTGGAATGGTCGACCGTAGCGGTACTTATGGAATTGTTCTAGCGCCTTCATAACTACCAGGAGCTCCCATCGGGTAACGCAGTAGTTCTTTTCCGCCTTGGAGAGCGTCTTGCTGTAGTACACTCCTGCCCATGCTGGACCTGGGATAGTATACCTCCAATTCCTGTTGTCTTCCGTGGAGGTCGATGGAATTTTACGGGTGTAAAAATCTTTACATGGCTTCCTTCGGAAGGGAAGTAAAGCCGGATGGTCCCGTGTCGTAATTTACGGCACGTAAAAGCGTATCAAGCCTGATAAAAAGGCCTCTGAGCAAAATTACCAGTATTTAACGCCTAAATAGAATGGGACGCTGATGACCACAGCAGTTGGAGAGCGTCCATAAACAAAACTCATTTTCACTGTCGCGGGCGTTGGTATCCAGATAAAATCGCCACCGGATTGTAGAAAACGCAAAACACGCTCACTGCAGAGTGCTGACTTAAGCCCCAGGAACGCTTCCTCCGACTCTTCTTCTTACATGTAAGGTCGGTGTTCTTCCATCAGACGAATGAGGGGCTTCGTGATTTTGGAGAAAGCTCTGAGGAACCGACACACAGTGGATGTTCGCATCAAATTGTTAGTCAAAATTATTTACCTTAGATATATGCGCTTAAAATGTATTATTTTTGACAATTAATGTCCTTGTAAACTGTTAGTAGAGATGCTCAAAAGCATTTTTTCAGGAATAACTGAAATGTTTGTTTTGAGTAAAATTAGCAGCTTCAGTATGTGTTCTGAGGCTTTGAAATTCCAAAGTGGTTTCAATCTTTCGTGTCTGTTTTCTACCATTTAAACTTTGTAGCAATTTTGATGATACAAAATCCTTCCCTTAAATATACATTGTGCAGTAGTAATTAAGTCGCAGGATATTATAAGAAATGTATAGACATTTAAATGATCGTGTTGTTTTTGTGCAAAAATCAAAGGTTTTGAAGTAATGGGCATTTAATATTTTTAAATGTATTGAAGCCTTTTAAGTTAACACATATGATAAACATGAAGTTAATCATGATATATGATGAATCATTTGTAGAATACTTATGAAAATAGCTTACTGTGAGTAGAGAAGATCTTAGATGGCAGAGCAGTGGTATGGCAAGTTAAAAACTGCTGGTTTGAATCCCAGGCATGGCATTGAATTTTTTGTCTGATTGTATATACTCATCCACTATTCTGTATATGCAAACAACCCATGGCTCTTTTCAGTGAAGGTTCCATGAATCTTTTCAATGAATTGTATCTTTTGAATGATCCTTTGAGTTGTTATTTATAGTGAACATTTTAACACACTAAGTATTTTAAACGCTTTTCATATACAGCGCATTGCATCCGAGGTACTATGGGAGGTTAGGTTTTTTTTATATAAGATTAGGTTTCTGAAATTATGGAAGGTTAGCATTAAGTTAGTTAGCTAAGTTTTATGAATTCACAGAAGGTTAGTAATTTTTTTAATGAAAAGTGTTTAAAATTTCACTATAAATAACAGTTCGAAGGATCCTTCAAAAGATCTGATTCATTGAACCTTCAATGAAAAGATCCATGTGTCCTTTGCGTATACTGAATTTTATTTTGTTCAAGTAACACAAAGTGGTGGTGGTTTTACAATAAAAAGTGTTATTTCCTTCTCATTTAGCACTTTATCAAGCAAACTTTTTTGCCACTTTTTAACGGTTTCCCAGTTTTGTGTTAAAACAGCTTATTCACACTACGCACTTCTTTCTTTGTCATGGCAACTCAAACACTAACTGATAAAATCGAAGATTTGACCTGAGCTGAGCATATGACTGCTAGCGTATTATGAATGACTGTTTGCTTATCATATTTCCTGTGTTATGCAAAGAGTTTATTTGGTACTCAGATAGCACCGCTGCAAATTCATTGCTGGATTTCTCATATAGGCAAGAGAATAGCAGTCATCCATACAGTTGGTAATTAACAAAAAGATACTCTTTGATTGTTAATGCAATAGCAGGTAGAATTAAGAAAATCATATTTTGTAATCTCTTAACAGTTACTATATATCCATAACCTTTCACAATGAGTTCTTACGATAATCACAATAAAATGTGTAGTTCTATACCTTTCCTACTCCAATGTTTCATGCCATAATACGTTTAAGGAACTATTTACATTGGCATAAGCGTAGTGCTTAGTTTCAAGACAAGAGGAAGCATATGCTTTGTTCACATCAGAGAGAACTCTGGTTTACAGTGGATAGTGTGTAATATAATCACAAGGTGTTTGTAACCACAAATTGTTCCTTAATGTAAGCAATTTCTCTTTTCAGAAACCTACTTTTAAGGGTAGTTTAAACATGTGTGCTCTATTTAATTCTAGGATATACACAATGGAAAGTTGGAGTTAAGTTGTGGCTATTTGTGTCCAGTGATGGTTCTTCAAGTCAGAGCACAAAGAGTGACAATGACAGTAATAGTGTTAAATGGTGTGGTGAAACTTGCTAATGACATTTATTGCACTGCTAATAGCAATTTAGTGAATGACAAACAATTGCTACACTATTGCATATAATCTGTGCAGAGGTTTCTTTGTAGGAAATGGATTTAAGTTATGTCAAATTGTATTGCGCTATCTAGAGTAGAATAAAATAGCAAGTGTCAAACATGTGTTATTGTTCCAATTTTCCTGTCAAATTCCACATCCTACTGTTGGTTGGAAGTTCAAACAAACCATGGAGGCAGTTTAAGTGCAAAAGATTTTACTATGAAGCATGCAGAAGAAATTATTGCAAGGTGCTGGATCTCATTCACTCTCAAAAATTTAAATGTGACCATTATGTATTATGACATAGAAACATTCAGCAACCACTATTAACCCCAATAATATTATATAAAAAGCAATGTATGTGAAGACTATTGGATAATTTAATAAGTTACACAGGAATAAACAGTTGTGTTTTTCATACTAGCCTAGCTGTGAGTGTTCAACTGATCATAATTGTGTTCTAATATTGTATTGCTACAGATAACAGTGACAACTTATTTTATGTAAGCTTTAATCGACTCCTTTAAAAAGAAATATGAATAACTCCAAGTGCAATCACGATTATTGAAGCTCACGTAATTAACTTTGTACGTCGTCAGTAGTGATACAATATTGGAACATATGATCAGCCGAGAGACAGCTAGGCAGGTATGAAAAATACAACTGTAGTCGCTACGAGTGTCGTCATCATCCGAGAGCACATTTTTCATAGTTTAACACGAGAGTTGCACCACAGGGGTGACAGTTGTATTGGCTAAGTGGAAACCGAGGGCACTAAATCCCCACATGGGCACGGTGTGTCACTAGTTGTACTTTTGCGGGAAAGGCGAATTTTCTGATTGGCTGTTTCAAGTTTGGACGTTCGTAACGAACTAAATGGCAGAGGCACGAAGAAAGGGACCATCTTGGATTTTTATAGCTGGAAGCTATCGTCCGAAGTTTTTTCACCAGGAACAATGCCGAGACGGTAATCATACATTTACGCTATTTCTGATTGAATGTATATTTGTTGTAATATTGGTATTTTCTATTAACTTCAGTGATATTCGTAGAATGAGGTAGAAAACTGATAGGTTACTGTATGTTGCAACATTTTTATATAACGAATTAATTTTCAGATAAATTGAGCCGTCCAGACAGAGGGGATACGCCTACGATTCACATTCCTTCCAGTATTGTGGTTCGAGTCCCGAATGGTGGCATAGAATCTGAAGGTATGTTATTAAGTTTCCAGCATAAGAGTGCTGGATGAAAGGTTAAGTTTTTAAGAGCTTCTTAGTGTTGCTGAATTTTATATTGTCCTGATTTACTTTTCAGATATTGTGAGTCATCCAGACAGTGGAATATACGATTAATTTTCGTGTTTGCACTTCATAATTGATGGGTGGAGATCACAGCCAAAAGTAGGTAAGGTAAAATCAACCTTTAATGCAAATTAATTAGCATGTTACTGTGCTAATATTCAAACACATAGATGCAGATCATGCGAGTGATACTCTTGTATAATTAAAAAATGTAGGATTATTGGTGGACTGACACACTAACTGTCAAGGATAGCATGCCAATGATACTATAATTCTTTTAAGACAGTGCCCAAATGAAATTTTCTAATACAGAAAGATATTTGATATCATTCACATATATTTTAGTAATTCACCCTCTTTTGGGCATTTTTATCTAACTGCCACTATGTCCTTTTTTGAACTGGGCATGGTGTATGAAAATAGAAATTTTGGTAGCTTTTTTGACAATTAATGTCCTTGTAATCTGTTATTACAGATGCTCAAAAGCATTTGTTTCCAAGAATAACTGAAGTGTTTGTTTTGAGTGAAATTAGCAGCTTCAGTATGTGTTCTGAGGCTTTGAAATTCCAAAGTGGTTCCAATCTTTCGTGTCTGTTTTCTACCATTTAAACTTTGTAGCAATTTTGATGATACAAAATCCTTCCCTTAAAGATACATTGTGCAGTAGTAATTAAGTTGCAGGATATTATAAGAAATGTATAGGCATTTAAATGATCGTGTTGTTTTTGTGCAAAAATCAAAGGTTTTGAAGTAATGGGCATTTAATATTTTTTAAATGTACTGAAGCCTTTTAAGTTAACACACATGACAAACATGAAGTTGATCACGATATATGATGAATCATTTGTAGAATACTTATGAAAATAGCTTACTGTGAGTAGAGAAAGTCTTAGATGGCAGAGCAGTGGTATGGCAAGTTAAAGATTGCTGGTTTGAATCCCAGGCATGGCATTGAATTTTTTGTCTGATTGTATATACTCATCCACTATTGTGTATATGCAAACAACCCATGGCTCTTTTCAGTGAAGGTTTCATGAATCTTTTCAATGAATTGGATCTTCTGAATGATCCTTTGATCTGTTATTTATAGTGAACATTTTAACACACTACGTATTTTAAACACTTTTCATATACAGCACATTGCATCCAAGTTACTATGGGAGGTTAGGTTTTTTTTATATAAGCTTAGGTTTCTGAATTTATGGAAGGTTAGCATTAGGTTTGTTTATTTATATATATATAAGCTTAGTTTTCTGAATTCACAGAAGGTTAGTAATTTTTTTAATGAAAAGTGTTTAAAATTTCACTATAAATAACAGTTCGAAGAATCCTTCAAAAGATCTGATTCATTGAACCTTCAATGAAAAGATACATGGATCCTTTGCATATACTGAATTTTAATTTGTTCAAGTAACACAAAGTGGTGGTGGTTTTACAATAAAAAGTGTTGTTTCCTTCTCATTTAGCACTTTATCAACCAAACTTTTTTGCCACTTTTTAACGGTTTCCCAGTTTTGTGTTAAAACAGCTTATTCACACTATGCACTTCTTCCTTTGTCATGGCAACTCAAACACTAACTGATAAAGTCGAAGATTTGGCTTGAGCTGAGCATATGAGTGCTAGCGTATTATGAATGACTGTTTGCTTATCATATTTCCTGTGTTATGCAAAGAGTTTATTTGGTACTCAGATAGCAATGCTGAGAATTCATTGCTGTATTTCTCATATAGGCAAGAGAATAGCAGTCATCCATACAGTTGATAATTAACAAAAAGATACTCTTTGATTGTTAATGCAATAGCAGGTAGAATTAAGAAAATCATATTTTGTAATCTCTTAACAGTTACTATATATCCATAACCTTTCACAATGAGTTCTTACGATAATCACAATAAAATGTGTAGTTCTATACCTTTCCTACTCCAATGTTTCATGACACAATACGTTTAAGGAATTATTTACATTGGCATAAGCGTAGTGCTTAGTTTCAAGACAAGAGGAAGCATATGCTTTGTTTACATCAGAGAGAACTCTGGTTTACAGTGGATAGTGTGTAATATAATCACAAGGTGTTTGTAACCACAAATGTTTCCTTAATGTAAGTAATTTCTCTTTTCAGAAACCTACTTTTAAGGGTAGTTTAAACATGTGTGTTCTATTTAATTCTAGGATATACACAATGGAAAGTTGGAGTTAAGTTGTGGCTATTTGTGTCCAGTGATGGTGTTTCAAGTCAGAGCATAGAGAGTGACAATGATATTAATAGTGTTAAATGGTGTGGTGAAACTTGCTAATGACATTTATTGCACTGCTAATAGCAATTTAGTGAATGACAAACAATATCTACACTATTGCATATAATGTGTGCAGAAGTTTCTTTGTAGGAAATGGAATTAAGTTATTCATGTCAAATTGTATTGCGCTATCTAGAGTAGAATAAAATAACAAGTGTCAAACCTGTGTTATTCTTCCAATTTTCCTGTCAAATTCCACATCCTACTGTTGGTTGGAAGTTCAAACAAACCATGGAGGCAGTTTAAGTGCAAAAGATTTTACTATGAAGCATGCAGAAGAAATTATTGCAAGGTGCTGGATCTCATTCACTCTCAAAAATTTAAATGTGACCATTATGTATTATGACATAGAAACATTCAGCAACCACTATTAACCCCAATAATATTATATAAAAAGCAATGTATGTGCCGACTATTGGATAATTTAATAAGTTACACAGGAATAAACAGTTGTGTTTTTCATACTAGCCTAGCTGTGAGTGTTCAACTGATCATAATTGTGTTCTAATATTGTATTGCTACAGATGACAGCGACAAGTTATTTTATGTGAGCTTTAATCGACTCCTTTAAAAAGAAATATGAATAACTCCAAGTGCAATCACGATTATTGAAGCTCACGTAATTAACTTTGTACGTCGTCAGTAGCGATACAATATTGGAACATATGATCAGCTGAGCAGACAGCTAGGCAGGTAGGAAAAATACAGCTGTAGTAGCTACGAGTGACGTCATCATCCGAGAGCACGATTTTTCATAGTTTAGTTCAACCCCAGATCACTACTCACGCTGCGATCGCCCTCGTGTTTCCAACGTTTAACACGGGAGTTGCACTTCTAATAGTTTGCTGTTCTGTGAGTTGCACTTCTAATAGTTTGCTGTTCTGTGGTGTTGACTGCTCACCCTCAGCCAAAAATGGACATAATCAAGAAACGTGAATTAAAACGGTAAGGAGGAAAATCCTTGTTTTACTAAATACAAAAAATGATGGATATTATTGAAAACAATCAGTTTCAGCAAATGCAAAAAAAAAAGGGAGATATATAGGTATCCATCCCTTTTTGGAAACGTTCTTTTTCACGAAACACAGTATCATGCGTCGTTAATCATTTTAATAAGAATTTAGCTAGCTGGAATATTAACTTTTAACCTTAAAATTACAGAATGAGGTTTTAAATCAAATAGCAAGCATCATTTGCTGCTATTTAAACGTATCTCAATCTGAATCTTAACCAAATAATTAAATATTATATGATAGTAGGTAATTATACAGAAATAATTACCTGAGGAAATCTTGCATATCTTATAACTTCCGGGAGTTATAATCCTCCTCTCCTCGCCGGGAAAACATAAGTAAAGCCTGAATTACTTTGAACTTAACCTAAATGGCTTAACTCAACGTGACATAACATGAAGGTCTTACATATTGTAATAAATGGAGCTATTTACGGTTGTCTTAACAAGGTTTAATTTAACGTGAGTAATTTAAGAATTTGGCAGTGTCAAAGTGTTTCTTCCGGTTACATCAAGTTTAATATTGCATGGTAATTGGAACCAATTGGCGTGAAGCAGTAGCATCAAGTAATAAAGGAACAATCAATCAAGATTCTTCCTGTTATGTTAAGTGCATCCTAACTGTACCTTTACTTTAGCAGCATTTCTTAACTTCGCATTACATACCGTCATGTTACATAAAGTGCATCGTAATCCCAGTTTAACAAAGGGAAATCTAGCAATGGTACATGAGGCATTAGGGTAGGGGTTGGGATATTGGGTCAAGCTGTTTAAGTCCTGGCGCATGCGCACAGGGTAAAACATGCGCGTGACGTCGTCTGGTAAGATGCGGGACGGGGAAAAGCAGGGTGAGCATACGCGCGAAATAAGCATTAAAAGCACTAGAGGAGACCGTGTAACACTCACACTATATACGCTTTAAACACGTGTTTATTTGTACACCAAATAAAACGCGGCGTGACAGTCACATGAAGTACGTTTTTATAGCCTGTTTATCTGTCCACTTAATACGTGCGTACGTTTTTAATACTATATCTTAATTATATTACCAAAAACAGTAGATAACACCAGAAAATTGCGCGCGAAATGCGAAAATAGAGATTGAAGGACAAAATATTCATGAAATTTCAGCGTAATAGCACTAGATCTTAAATTAGGTCTATCGGAAAAATGATAAGCAACTGACGAATTTAATGCCGTACTTGCATGTTGCCATGGTAACTCAATGGTTACAAAACTGGACAAAAACTGGGAGGTTCGTGGTTCAAATCCCGCCGATGGCATTGGATTTTTCAGTCGTCTGATTCTACCTTTTCTATTCTTACTAAAGCTTCTTACTTTCTCTACTACGTATAGTAAGCAGAGGAAGTATTGCATTCCACCCAAAATTTCGATATCGAGATTCCACCGGAAATGCATTTTTGAGGTGCCCTGAATCCAAATAAAACATTTTTGAAACGTGTCTGTCAGGCTGCGACCAGCATAACTAAAACGAAAAGTCAGATAAATGCGGAACTTGGTACTTGAGTTTACTATCTTTCAAGGATGCGACATGAAGGTTTTAAAGGAAATTCCCCACCCCAGACTACCGTTTACATGGAACATTTTTCGAACATTTTGCTTTTCTCAAACACACACTTTGTCATATACCTTTTTTTTTTCTTTTCTTTTTTTTTTTTTGGTCGAGTGAACCATTTCAGAGGTATTCCTTGTTATTTGTTTGAATTTTTCCAATGCTTATACTTTTTCTCAAATGAAAATTCGTTATTCGTTTTTTTGTCCTGGACATACAAAGAATATGAAATGCTCCACATAGTGAAGTAACATTTTATAATGTTATTTATATTTAACATTAATTGTAGCCCCACGTTTGGGAGCCAATTTGCGACAGTATTTATGTTATATTTATAATGTTTGTGTATTTGTGTTTACTCCACATGTTGAAGCCATCTTGTGACATGATTCATTTGTTAGGCTTGTTAGCTCCATCTGGTGTTAGCAATTTGCGGCAGTATTAATGTTCGTTTGAAAGAATGCTACTGTTATTTTATTTAATTTTGGTTCTCTGTCCTCCGGCTAGCTATGATCTTTTGGTCAAGCATTTCTCTTTATACAGGTTGTGTAAATGGAAAGGAATCTTTTATCCAAAGATAACACTGATGAAGAAATTTGTTTTACACTTTTATTGTCGAACACATTAACTATCACATTTACACATTGATCTTGACACTCGCCAAACTGAAACTGTTATAATAACTTCATTACTGATCACTCTTAATTCGCGTACTTTAACTTTTTGTATAATTAACTTTACAACGCTTTAGATTTTTCATAATTCTGCTACGCGTAACTTGTGAATCGATAGCCGACGTGTAATATTTCTGCTGGACTGAAGGCGACGTGTATCATACAAATATTTTCGACGAACTGACTGACTTAAGGCGAGGTGTACTTTACAAATATTTTAGATGAACTGACCGGGTCTTTACCTCTAACCTACCTTTTATACTCCTACACCCAGATATGCCTAAAGATTATAACTGAACTGCAATTGGCTAATAAAACGCGCCAACATTAGCGTCTATTTTTATATCCAATGAAAATTATGAATACATATGCTCTAGGGAAATGTTCCAGAAGATTCTAAAAGAAAAACGCACCAACATTACGTAACTTCATCGTTTCCAATAATGATAAACAGCTCACCCCCTCGCTGCTTTATTGCACGCTATTATTGTCAGTTTCAGTAAGGCAGTATAAGCTTACTTCCTAACAATAATTACAATCAACAAACATCTCAAATCAATGTCACATAATAATGCATATTCATACTATAATCGGTCTTTACATTTAAATAATTTGTGATACAAATTACTGCATCAATAGCAACCAGCTCTTAAAACATTTGACTATCGCTTAAAGCCTATCATATTCCCCTTGCACCTACAAGAAAATTAGCAATCGGATTAACATGAAGTAGACGGAAAATAAGCATTTGTTCAAAAATGTGTGCAAGAGTAGAGAACGTCATGTGAGTGCAATACATCAGATTATTTTTCTGTCTATACACTGAAATCCAAATAAACTGTTGTAGAAATAGCTACATTACACATTAAGTTATAATGGGAACAGCAATAGACAAATGTTTTAAAACTGGACGCCACACACTGGCCTTAAAGTTGCATACTGTTTCCATGTAATCGCCAGAAACATCGAAAATCTATGGGACTTAAAAAGAAACGACAAAGCACTGAACAAATCGAACCATTAATAACGAATAATTCGGAAGTGGTGATGCCACCAAAAAAAAAAGTATTTGAAATAAATTGGTTATAAAGCAATATACATTTGTTGTGCAGTACATTTTCGTATATCGCCTAATGTTTACCAGTTATACAAGATTATACAAAATTCCTTCCAAATGAAGTACACTTCACGACTATTCCCAGAAAATCCAAGGCATGCGTTATATTTGTCATGTAAATATGTTTAATACATGGCGTTTTCATCAATATAGTTATAGCCATTTTTTAGAAAATGAAGAATTGGAAAATGTTCCATGAAAACAGTAGTTTGGGGTGGAGGAATTTTCTTGAAAATCTTTGTGTCGTATCTTTGGAAGTTACTGAGCCTAAATATAATGTTGAGTATTTATCTGACTTTTTGGTTTTGAGTTATGCCGTTAAAACACACAGATGCACTCGAGTGCACAGACCTTTTCCTAAACATGCCATTTTTTCATTCAGGGGCTCTCTAAACATGTTTTCCTGTGAAATCTCGGTATTGAATATTTGGGTGGAATGCAATACCTTCTCTACTACCAGGTACGTGGTAGAGAAAGTAAAAACTGAACTTCGAAATCTACCTCCGCTTATAGGCTGAATAGAAAACGTCCCACCTTCCCATAGAATATTCATACAACTTTTGCATCAAACCACTTTTAAAATTGAACCAAATATTTTCGGGAGCAATGTGAGTAATTATGTGAAACCTGGCCAACGACTAGTTCCTTACATTTGTCGTCCATTGATATGATTAAAACATATTTTATACCCAAGTGCCCAACTCCGCGACGACTGTGCTCTACCTTGCTAGCAAATGTTAAGTCCCAGCGCATGCGCTCTGGCTTGACCCAAGTGCCCAACCTCGCAAATACGGTGCTCTACCTTGCTGGCAAATGTAAAGTCCCAGCGCATGCGCTCTGGCTTGACCCAAGTGCCCAACTCCGGATGTGAGCTCTGTTTACCAACGAAAATGTTTGAAGTTTCTGCACACTACCGTTTTACTTCCTTTGTTGAAACCCAGCACCTTAGTAAAAATTCAAGGCGACTTTTTTGTTTATTGTCGCCCAATGAAACATTCCTACAATGTAGGTTTTTCTTTTTATATTTAAATAATGGGGGGATATTTACTGCATTTAATATGGATTTTATATAGGGATGGAGATGTATTACACGCTTAATATAGATTTTATATGGGGATGGAGAGGAATTATGCATGTTTAATATAGATGATGGAGAGGAATTGTGCGCTTAGTATGGATTTATATGGGGATGGAGAGGAATTGTGTGCTTAATATGGATTTATATGGGGATGGAGAGGAATTATGCATGTTTAATATAGATTTATATGGGGATGGAGAGGAATTGTGTGCTTAGTATGGATTTATATAGGGATGGAGAGGAATTGTGTGCTTAATATGGATTTATATGGGAATGGTGATGAATTATGTGTGTTAATGCGATATATTTGGAAATAGAGATGTGTATTTAGAAGGGGTTGTGATTTTCAATGCTTTTTTTCAGTTGGGAAAACATATGTGGCATAAGCAGTTGTGGAGGTCAGAAGACATGGCTATCTTCCCTACACCTGGATAGGCCATGGAGATATCCTGTAGAAGTGTTTCAAAGCACTGGGTGTCGCTCTGGAGACGATTCAATTTGTTCTCCTGGTACATCCATTCTCCAACGTAACCGGTAGCACGCTCCACACTGGTACATGAAGAGAGTACCTGCTTTAAAGTTCTCCATGACCTTTCTTTGTTTTGCGTGTGATATCGCAGTGGGCTCACGTTAGGGGCTGGTGCAGGTCCTACCCATTGTTTATCTAGGCATTCGGGATTAAATTGCCATTCTGGCACCCAGAAAGGATCCCTATTTCTGGGAGGATTTATGAAGTTTTTACTATGGTTTACCGTCCCGTGGCCACTGAATACAGTATCACATACCCTGTATGCCCTCCATTCGTCTGATACAATGAAACTCTCCTCATCAATGTAATCCTGAAGAATGGGCAGCAGAGTTGCTCTGGACCGGTTGGGCACCAGGAGTCCAAAGCGCAGCTTAGTTGTTCGGCTTAGCCCTCCGACCAACCAGTGATTCCGCCACATCACCTGCAGTCCAACATTATACTTCCTCTTGAAGAGGTGTGTCTCGTCCACTTCCACAATGTCATTGCGACCACCAAGTTGACGAAAATCATGCCAGGCTATCTTGGTGGCCACATCGTGGAAGTAGCCGCTCCAGGCAATCGCAGTATCATGTGCTACTCCCAGTTCTTTCTCAATATAAGTTAAGGGTCACTTCTGCAGCCACATAAATGCGAACTAAACAATGACATTAGTACCCAGTTCGCCATTAAACCTTACACGCTGGAGAAAGGTATTGCTGGTAGCTTCCAGTCGGTGGCCGTTTGGACATCTAAACTCCAACCAACGCCTCGATTAGCCGATGCTACTGTGCTCATCTGGGCATTGCACTGAGGGCACCTGCATCCTCGGTTGGCACGACGGTTTTGCATTTCTGCATTCCTATCTGGTACAACTCCATACAATACCAGAAACTCCATACCTTTCTGGTTTGCCTGTCTTTTCTGCTCAGCTGTTAAACAGTACCCAAAATGAGCATTTAAAAGTCTGCTGCATAGAGCGCCGTTGCCAATAAGTTCACGTGCGTCCATCCTGAAGGCAAGCTGAAGACAACGAATCGCACTGAACATTTGCAATGCGATAAATACCCAAAACAGGGGTGTTTCTGTGTTTACTGGAAATGGTCAGCTACTATTGCATCTTATTGTTAATGGGTTACACGAGGTGGTGGATGGGGGAAGGGCAAGATAAGGAGAGGAGACAAGAATTAAAGCTGACGCAAAACTTCTGGAATCATGACCCTGATTGCCACCTGAGCTGCCGAGCCTAGGAATGTTTATGTTTAGTTTAATCAACGAAAGCGATATAATACCTTTGCTCACAGTGCGTAACACATACAGTCTGCATTGAAAGTGTCTGCATCTAGTTGTAATTTCAAAGAGAGCAGGACCTAAATAGTGCTTATTGTATATTTGTAACATTTATAACCATGGCATTTGACATGTAAATATCTTATGGTATTTTAATCAAAATTGTTAGAGCCATTTTTAAAAAATAAAACATCTCGAAAAATGTTCCATGCAAAGTATAGTTTGGAATGGAGGAATTTTCTTGAAATTCTTCGTGCCGCATCTTGGAAAACATACAACATGCCAGGTATTTTTCCAACTTTTCGTTTTTGACTTATGCTGTTCACAGACACACACACAGGCCTTTTTTCTAAAAATGCCTTTTTCGGGGGTTTCTGAACCCCCAAAAAGATACATTTCCAGTGAAATCTCAGTACGGAATATTTGGGTGTTCACAATACTTTCTATACTTACTATACGTAGCAGAGAAAGTAAGAATGAAACAAGATATATTGTCAAAATGGATAATAATTTTGGACAACTTGGACTTCCGTCTCCCTTTTGACTTACTCCTGCTGCGAAAAATAAGATCTCTGTTTGCTGACGTTTTTTGGATAAAGGCATTTACTTTTAGGGAATGAAAAATAAATGTATAAGAGGAGCAACCATAGTTGATACTTATGCACTCTAATTGAAAGTGTGGGAACTTTATCTGATTTACCAGAGAGAGAGAGAGAGAAACTTCGATATATATAAAAGAGTAATTTAAAACCTTAGGGAATTTTCCATTGTAGGGCATTGACACAATACAAGAAGGCGTGTTTGGACATTCTTGGCTGCCTAACTAGCAAAGACTGCTGTAATGGTTTTCTTACCTGGACTCTAAATCCTTTTTACCTACCCATTAACCGCGGCAGGTTAATTTTGAAAAAATCAAAATATACGCTTGAGATTACAATTTCCATCTGCTGCTTATGCAAGTGCAACGAATTTTCTAATAAGACGTACGCAAATTGAGCATAGGTTCAATGACAAGACAGTGAAAGTGATAGAACTAAGTGCATATTTCGAAAGTTTTTAACATTTCAAGAATTTTATGATAATAGCTGTAAAGAACTATGCTTGATGTTAGGACTTAAATATGTTCCTTCTTCTAAGCATGTGCAGAAGCACAATTTATGTCTTCTGATGTTGCTTCTTTTATCTTAACTATTAGGTAGTCGCGTGAAGGTCATAATGACCCCACTGTTAATATTACTACTGATATTTATTTAATGCTGTTGGTCACACTATTCTTTCTCCCAGTACCTTCCCTGAATTGTATTGCCGTCCTGCTGCGATTATTACTGACAGTGCTCATTTGTGAGTAGAGACGTTTGTTTGTCTTGGGGTCAATTTGTACCCCACGCGACTAGTAGTATAACTTAAAAATCACGGTGTAAAGTGCATTGAAGAAGTGAAAAAAATTACATATCAAAATAATAAGATGAATAAAGTTTAGAATTGCAATATTAAAAGCAATTCCATTTCTTAATCATATATTTTTATGTTCATTTTAGAAGCAGGATCCGTGTAGATATCTGCTAGCATGTATGTAATTTACGGAATTTTGCCATGTAATTTGTTTTGGAATATTTATTACTCACAGAATTAACATTGATTCCTGAATTGTATTTAACAATCGTGTAATAATGTGAATACTTGGATAAAAAAAATTAACAAATGCATGGAGTGCATAATGACCCCACGCGACTACTTAACGGTAAAGGTCCGGCATTAGCTATGAAGCACCAAGGACACTAGCTGAAAGTTTGTACTCTACATCCCCGTTTCCACTGCCAGTGCAGAAATGACATTCAGCACAATGAATAGGGTAATGACAAAATTAAGAAATAGGGTGGGTCAGGATACGTTTCAAACTTGTGTGAAGGTGTCAGCAGAAGGGGACGAGGAACCTACAGAACCTTTCATTGATCATGTCATCAACAGATTTCCTGTAAAAAAAAAGGTCTCGACGCAAAAGTTTGCTGTAAATGTAAGTTATTGCATGCAATAATATTATTTTATCGATTCTCATAATCTTATTCATTATGATAATGAATTAACTGAGGTTATTTCTACTCAGAATAATTTAATGAAATATAAGCTTTATTAATACCGTTGTTTTTTTTTAATACGGTATAACTAAAATTTGAAGCCTAATAACATTTCCTCCCCTCCCCTCATCAAGCTTCCCGCCAAAAGAAAGTGGTTGTATTCATTACTGAGGTCAATACCCCTAGTCGCTTTGCGGGTAGTACCGTTATAATCCCTCTTTTGTGTCGTAATGTGCAGAATTTCCCCAAGGACAAGGCGACGAATACCTGCATAGCAGTATATCGCATGCTTACCAGTCGTGAACAAATGTTAAAAGCTTACATTTCAAGTACTGTCTTCCACAGCAAAGAAATTTCAGGGAATGAAGGCAGGGGGGAAATTGCTGATTAGACGTGGTCCGAACGCTGCCTATTTGCTTATTGTACCCTTATTTATGACACACATGACAGCTCAGTTACAGCTCATTGAATATTTTTACTCCTTGCATAACATGCATTCTCCGTCACATTCACTGTCCTTGTCGCATTGTTTCCAGATAAGGATAGCACATTCCTGTCAGGGAGTTTTTCTCCGTTGGCGAACAGTAAACATTTACTTTTTGAGTTCATTAAAAAAACAAACAAACAAAACCTTTTCATGTTTATTACTGAAGAGAAGGTTTTCGCGCGAAAACGTAAAATTCGCGTTAAATCGCCTACCAATATCATGAAATATTAAAATACTTTTACCGGAGCTATAAAACATTTTTCACGTTAATCTTTTAATGACGAAAAAAGACAGCTCTATCCATGAGCTCTCCAGGTGTAGGGAAGATACACATGTCTATTTACCTGCTCAAATCTTCATGCCACATATCTTTTCCTAATTGACATAAATATGGAAAATATCATCTTCTACATAAACAACTCCATTTGCACATACATCCCATAAACACATGTAATTCCTCTCCATCCCCATATAAAATCCATAATAACAACACACAATTCCCTACCACCCCTATAAAATCCACATTTAAAACACACAATTCCCCTCCAACCCATATAAAATCCACATTTAAAACACATAATTCCTCTTCATCACCATATAAAATCCATATTAAATGCATAATTTCTCCCCATCACCATATAAAATCCATATTAAACATGTACAATTCCTCTCCATCCCCATATAAATCTATATTAAACATGCATAATTCTTCTCCATCCCCATATAAAATCTATATTAAACATGCATAATTCCTCTCCATCCCCATATAAATCTATATTAAACATGCATAATTCCTCTCCATCCCCATATAAATCCATATTAAGCACACAATTACTCTCCGTCCCCATATAAATCTATATTAAACATGCATAATTCCTCTCCATCCCCATATAAAATCTATATTAAGCGCGTAATACATCTCCTTCCCTATATAAAATCCATATTAAACGCAGTAAATATCCCCCCTCCATTATTTAAATATAAAAAGAAAAACCTTCATTGTAGGAATGTTTCATTGGGCGACAATAAACAAAAAAAGTTGCCTTGAATTTTTATTAAGGTGCTGGGTTTCAACAAATGAAGTAAAACGGTAGTGTGCAGAAACTTCAAACATTTTCGTTGGTAAACAGAGTTCACATCCGGAGTTGGGCACTTGGGTCAAGCCAGAGCGCATGCGCTGGGACTTAACATTTGCTAGCAAGGTAGAGCACAGTCGTCGCGGAGTTGGGCACTTGGGTATAAAATATGTTTTAATCATATCAATGGACGACAAATGTAAGGAACTAGTCGTTGGCCAAGTTTCACATAATTACTCACATTGCTCCCGAAAATATTTGGTTCAATTTTAAAAGTGGTTTAATGCAAAAGTTGTATGAATATTCTATGGGAAGGGGGGACGTTTTCTATTCAGCCTATAAGCGGAGGTAGATTTCGAAGTTCAGTTTTTACTTTCTCTACCACGTACCTGGTAGGTAGAGAAGGTATTGCATTCCACCCAAAAATTCAATACCGAGATTTCACAGGAAAACATGTTTAGAGAGCCCCTGAATGAAAAAATGGCATGTTTAGGAAAAGGTCTGTGCACTCGCGTGCATGTGTGTTTTAACGGCATAACTCAAAACCAAAAAGTCAGATAAATACTAAACATTATATTTAGGCTCAGTAACTTCCAAAGATACGACACAAAGATTTTCAAGAAAATTCCTCCACCCCAAACTACTGTTTTCATGGAACATTTTCCAATTCTTCATTTTCTAAAAAATGGCTACAACTATTTTGATGAAAACGCCATGTATTAAACATATTTACATGACAAATATAACGCATGCCTTGGATTTTCTGGGAATAGTCGTGAAGTGTACTTCATTTGGAAGGAATTTTGCATAATCTTGTATAACTGGTAAACTTTAGGCGATATACGAAAATGTACCGCACAACAAATGTATATTGCTTTATAACCAATTTATTTCAAATACTTTTTTTTTTGGTGGCATCACCACTTACCTAATTATTCGTTATTAATGGTTCGATTTGTTCAGTGCTTTGTCGTTTCTTTTTAAGTCCCATAGATTTTCGATGTTTCTGGCGATTGTATGGAAACAGTATGCAACTTTAAGGCCAGTGTGTGGCGTCCAGTTTTAAAACATTTGACTATCGCTGTTCCCATTATAACTTAATGTGTAATGTAGCTATTTCTACAACAGTTTATTTGGATTTCAGTGTATAGACAGAAAAATAATCTGATGTATTGCACTCACATGACTTTCTCTACTCTTGTACACGCTTTTGTAAAAATGCTTATTCTCCATCTACTTCATGTTAATCTTATTGCTAATTTTCGTGTAGGTGCAGGAGTATATCATAGGCTTTAAGCGATAGTCAAATGTTTTAAGAGCTGGTTGCTATGTTGAGCATTCCATTCTCTTTGCATGTCCAGGACATATAAAAATGAATAACAAATTGCCATTTGAGAAAAAGTATAAGTATTGGAAAATTCAAACAAATAACAAGGAATAGCTCGGTAATGGTTCACTCGACCCAAAAAAAACAAAAAAAAAGGACAAAGTGTTTATTTGAGAAAATCAAAATGTTCGAAAAATGTTCCATGTAAAGGGTAGTCTGGGGTGGGGAATTTCCTTTAAAACCTTCCTGTTGCATCCTTGAAAGATACGATAGTAAACTCAAGTACCAAGTTCCGTATTTATCGGACTTTTCGTTTTTGAGTTATGCTGTTCACAGCCTGACAGACACGTTTCAAAAATGCTTTATTTGCATTCAGGGCACCTCAAAACATGCATTTCCGGTGGAATCTCGATATCGAAATTTTGGGTGGAATGCAATACTTCCTCTTCTTCTATACGTAATAGAGAAAGTAAGAAGCTTTAGTTGGAATAGGAAAGTTAGAATCAGACGACTGAAAAATCCAATGCCATCGGTGCGATTTGAACCACGAACCTCCCAGTTTTTGTCCGGTTGTTCTAACCATTGTGCTACCATGGCAACATGCAAGTACGGTATTAAATTTTCTAGTGTTATCTACTGTTTTTCGTACTATTAATAAGATATAGTATTAAAAATGTACGCATGTCGAGTAACTGACACATTTCTTAAGTATTAAGTGGAGAGATAAACAGGCTATAAAAACATACGTCATGTGACTGTTACGCCGTGTTTTAAACACGTCATAAATACGTACAAATAAACACGTGTTTAAAGCGTACATCGTGTGACTGTTACACGGTCTCCTCTAGTGCTTTTAATGCTTAATTTGCGGGTATGGTCACCCTGCTTCTCCCCGTCCCGAATCTTACCAGACAACGTCATGTAGATGTTTTACCCTGTGCGCATGTGCCGGGACTTATAACAACAGCTTGACCCGATAGACCAACACCTACCGGCATTAGTTATAATGCGGCTTATTGATGCCTTACTACGGTGAGTAGTGCTTTGTTGATAACCTTCTCTTGCATTATACGAAAGTGCTATTAGCATTTGCATATCAGTTGAGATACTCAAGCCTCAGTTATTGTATCTGTCATATAGGTTAGGATGAACCAGTTTTATCAGCGTTCTAACTTTTGCTTTACTAATCCTGTATTTGTCTTGAAGTTCAGGTCGTCGTACTTTCCAATTATGACTAATTTTGTTAGATAGTTTTACTCCATCTCATTTCACAAATTGTATGCACAGCAGCCATGCCCATCACTCCAAAGTCATCCATTTTGTAAAGATGATCTGCCTTTAATCTACCCCTCTGAGGTAGACCAAAATTTGGTCCAGACCAAGTCGTTTGATCCCTGGACCAACAAAGTTCTAGTCTATGAATAAGAAAATAGATGGTCCACTTTAAATCCACCAGAAATATTAAGTTGGTCCAGACCAAAATAGACTATGAATACTGCCCTAGAATGTTAACAATAGGATTTCACTTATAATATTCTGTAAGAGGTACTTTCTTGTCTTATTCTTAAAAGGTGTAAATTTTGTGATTCCTTTAATATTCATTTGGCTAATCTTGTCTTATAGTATGCCCGTTGAAAATGCTGATAAAATCAAAAGGAAAGCGAATAAATTATCTTAGGAGTGATCTTCCATATCTGGTGCCCGCTCATTTTAGGTGGTTTAATTATATAGGCAAATCACATCAGGAATACAACAAACGTAGCCATTTTTCCAATAAATCACACACAAAGTGGGTACTGCCAACCTAAATAAAAAGTGAAATGCACTAAATATGCGTTGTGCTGTTGTTTCTGCGAACGTGAATCATTCAAGTTTTAGACGCGCAGATCCCTCGGCTACGCCCTGTCGTCGCTTAGGCCGCAACTTGCTATAGTCCTCTCGTTCTGAAAAACATCCTTTGGTACGCTTTGAGGCTGAGGTCCCTCAATCTCTTGGCTACATGTTGAGGCTGAGTATCTTACCGGCTTCAGTGGCATTATTTATATGTTGGCAGCATTACATTAGAGCAAGCGTATGACATAGTGACATCTGTTTAACTTACGACACATTATTTTCATCGCTGTGGGGCACACTGTAAGAGGAGATTATCAAAATCCAGTTTATAAATTATTTTTATATGCACTTGTATAGAACTTTGAAGTAATGCAGCTGAGCTGTTGTACATGATTTGCCAGACTACATCCGTGTAAGTAAAGTGAGAATGGATAAGTGCATAGTAGACAGTTTTTAAAATAGCATTAGGCAACCCAATATATCTCCATCATATAATTACGGCAGTTATCAGGGTAATCTTGGCATTAATTTTATCAATGTGATAATTCCAGTTGAGGTTAGAGTCCTATGTAAGGCTAAGAAAGGTAAAACATTGAATATAATCTCATTCTGAAGCACCAAGTGTGAATGTTGGCAAATTCAATTATGAGGATTAATTAAAGAACATGTATTTAGTTTTATTAGTGTTAAGAATTAATTTATTAGCTAATATCCATTGGTTTGACAAATTTGGTATTGTCCAAAGTGATGCTTTATTTTTTCCAATGTAAAAATGTGACATGTTAGCAGCGAAAAGTGTATATTTTCCTTTCAAGTTAATGTTGATGTCATAAATAAATATTAGAAAGAGAATGGGCCCTAGCACCAATTCTTGAGGGACACCACATTTTATTTTCTGCAAGTCAGATTTAACATTATTTGTTGCTAGGTGTTGGTCACGATTTTTTAGGTAACTTTGAAACCATTAGTGTGAGATACCCATTATACCCATTCTTTCCATTTTATACAATGAGAGGTCATGGTCTACCATGTCAATTTTTTTTTTTTAGATCAATAAAGAACCCAGTCGTAATGTTATCACTAGAGCTCGGATTTATATGCAGTATTAAGTATGAATATATGCATGCAACTATGTACTAAGAATCTGTAAAATATGCTCTAAAAACTTTAAAATATGCACTTAAATAAAGCATATTATTTTAACTTTCTCACATTTATTAATCGTGATGAAGTAAGCAGATTGTAAATTCAGTCTTAAACAGAGACATGAACAAAATTAATATTTGTTAGTCTTTCTTTCAGTCTAGTTTACCATTAGTCGTTTTTATTGCGATAAACAATTAAATATTTTTCACAGTTTTCAGGAAGAAACGACTTTCTTCTGTCGCTAAAGATGTTTTTATATGAAGAGAAAGATCTCTCTACTTCACACGAAGCCACAGGACAGTATCGGAAAGAGGCTATGTCTCTTACAGAATAAGCATTAAGTTCTTTTTCAGATTCTCCTTGTAGCACCTTATTCACATCCCGAAGAAACATTAAACCTGGATTTCTTGCTTCAATTTTCTCAATTTTGTTACGAAGACACTTTCCTATTTCTCCAGGTATATCTTCGGCGACATCTGTTTCGTATACTTGTAGGGCAGAAGATAAAGACATTCCTTTTTTTTCCAAATGTTTGATTGCGGCTGGCATTTTACTAAAGTAGGTCTTAATAAACACTAATTTACTCTGGAGATCCTTCGCATTGCAGCAGGAATACTTGCAGCTTCATTTTTGTCCATCAGTCGAGCACCTTTTTCACGTCTTCCAGATGATCACTGTAATATAGAGCTGTTTTAATCCATGTTCCCCATCTCGTGAGGATGGGCTCTGGGGGTAAACCAGTATCTTGTATCATATCAGTAAATAATTTCACTCTTGATGGCGCCTTCACAAACACTTTTTTCACAGAGGAAATTAAGGCATTTGCTTCTGCAAAATTCGCTCGAATTTCCTCCGCTAATCAGTGGAGAGCATGTGTTAAACAAGTCATATGAACTGCCTTAGGATAATATACCTGCAAAGCTTTAACTGCCTTAAGCATGTATGCTGCTGCATCTGTAACTAGCACCAAGAGTTTTTCCTAATTTTCTTTAGTAGGCCACAAAACACGTAATGCATCATGAACAACTCTAGCAATCGTCGAATGGTTTGTTATACCCTGGAGACAATGAGATGTGGCGTTCCTGGTTCAGATTCAATCATTTTTCCCATGACGACATTGGCAATAAATCTCCCACACGAGTCGGTTGTTTCGTCTCCAGATAACCACAAGTTTGAGTCGCCAATATCGTCTCTTATTTCTTGTATTACCTGAAAAAATAATTATTATGTTGAAAAAGGTAAAGATGAAGTGTGTAATTTGGAGACTCAGTTTTAGGGGAAACAAGTTTAAAAATATATAAAAAAGTGTTTCTTGATAAACAACTAAAGAAATCAAAACTCCGCAACACTACGGGCCATACATAATTTTGTTTCCATTTGAAAATATTTGTCTATAATGCATTTAAAAGTTTTAAATAAACGACAAATTTTTATAAAGCTCAAAATATTGGGGAGGGTGTTGGGCTAGTTGATAGACTAACTTTGTTTAATAAATGTTTAAACTTGCCTCTTCATAAACTTTGCCAAGGTAGGTTTTCCTTATTGTTGCTTCGACAGGAACTTTTCGTCCGGAATATTTTTCCAGGAAATTTCGAAATTCCATATTGTTTAACTTATTCAAAGGAATGTTGGCTGAAACTAATGCTTTGCAGATATCTTTCGAAAAGTTATTACTGTCATCATTTCCACTTCTGCTTGCAGAAAATGCTGCTGGTAAGGTTGTTTGGATCTGGGAGACATTTTTATTGATAGCATGTCTATGAGTAGCTGTTTGTAGATGTTGCATAATCTGAAATTTTTTGTCGCAGGACACCTATAACAATTGTATAAAAATAGTATGATGTTATTTTAGTTAAATAAAACCAACACTCACTAACGAAAATCGCATTGATCTGTAAAATATTCTGAAAATACAATAATAAAACTTCATGTTTTTCACACACTTGACACAGTTCTATATTTCCATCTGTTGTTAAGAGTAGGATTTCCATCAATCCAGTTTCGAAGCAAGTAAGCTTTACTGCTCTTCTCCTTAGGCATTCTAATATTCCGTTTCCTACTGCTTACACTTCAGAATACACACTAGTTACAAGTTTAAGAGTAACTGAAAACGGCACCCTTTTATTTCTGGGAAATGTTATCATTGCGTCAGACGGCTTCGTTTGTGTAACATTAATACAAACCGTATCTGGTAACAATGGCCTCGCCAAACTTTAAAGATTTGCCACATGATTGTTGAACCTATCAAGTTTTATCTGTTGGCGGCACATTTTTATGTCAGGAAGCCCTGGTTGTTGATAGCTATGTTCTCATTTTTGGCAACCTGTTATGCATTTAGTAGCATGTTAACTTAGCAGTTCTACACAAACAGAACAACAAAAGAGAAATTTTCTCTGGACCCTCTCTTTCTCTTAAAGTATCATTGTGAAATACAAATTCGTATTTCATGAATAATTGCTGAAAAAGTAAAGTATATGCCAAAATATGCAGAAACTAGTTAAATATGCACTAACACCTTAAATATATGCACTATAAAACTTCTTTAATAAACTCCTTACACTATGGAATAAATTTATTACTTACTTGCATACATCTAACTATCAAGGAATAAAACATGAAAATAAGCAAAAATCCGAGCTCTAGTTAACACCAAGTGCCTTTAGGATTGTTACTATATAGTCTACAGTGGCATTTAAAGTACTAGAATTTTATAAAAATCCATATTCAGCCTTATTTAATAATCTATATCAGGGTTATTAATAAAAGAATTGTTTTTTTCATTACTTTTTCAATTATCTTTGATAAAGTGGGTAGAACATTAATTAGGCTGTAATTGTTTAGGTCAATTTTGTTGCCACCCTTATAAATAGTTATTAGGCATAACACCCTCAGTGAAGGATAAATTAACAATGTCACCATTGGTAGGTGGTGGTGGTAGTAGGTAGTAGTTAGTAGTAGTAGTTAGTGGTGGTACTACTACTACTGCTGCTGCTGCTAGTACTAGTACTACACACATTTCTTAACTATAATATTATAGTCGGTGGTAGAACATGGGTTTTTAAGGTTATTAATTATCACCTACTGCCTGGTACTCATCTGCGACCTCAGTAGTCATTAGACATGGTGAAACAGCAGAATGTGACCCTCCGTGGAACTCCCGGACTTCAAACGTGGTCAGGTGATTGGGTGTCACTTGTGTCAGAAGTCTGTACGCAAGATTTCCACACTCCTAAACATCTTTAGGTCCTAGTTTTCTGAAGTGATAGTGAAGTGGAAACATGAAGGGACGTGTACAGCACAAGAGCGTACAGGCTGACCTCGTCTGTTGACTGACAGAGACCGCCAACATTTGAAGAGGGTCGTAAACAGTAATAGGCAGACATCTATCCAGACCATCACACAGGAATTTCAAACTGCATCCGGATCCACTCCAAGTACTATGACAGTTAAGCGTGAGGTGAGAAACCTTGGGATTCCATGGTCGAGTGGCTGCCCATAAGCCACTCCTTTGGAAATGCACCAGTTGATGGGAAACAAACAAATGAATTCTCTCACATATTTTTATAATACCACAAGATATTCTTTGGTCTAATCGACTAGATGTGTGTTATAAATTTGTAAAATGACTTGTTTTTACCTCTCATTTCTAGCAACAACAATGATCGCTGTACTTATCTAAGTACTTTAATCCATTAGTGCATAGTGTCCATTAAAACAGACGCAATGAAATCTTAATTTTGGGGTTGTTTAAACCGAATGATGTATTCTATCTTGGTGTCATTAACTTCAGGAAGAAAGTACATAACTTGACTAAGTGTTTCTGGTAGATTTGGTTCTAAAAATATGATTTGGATGCACAAAAGGTAAGTTAATCATTTATAACTCTGTAATTACTGAGAAGATTAGAATTCTAGGGTAGTGGCTATATATCTAACATCTGTATGCACGTTTTGAGATACAACACTGCCAGCGAAATGATACTAGTGTTATGGTATGAGCTCTTAAAGGCATACATCCGTTTAAGTGCTTGCTATCAGTCATGTATAAGCAGTAAAATGCACTGTAATGACAATGTTGCTTGTTGGCTCAGGTGGTAAGCAGTATAGCTCATGATCCCATTTATAGTTTTCCTCATGGTTTGAATTCAGTTTCTTGTCGATTTTTTTAATATACAATTTATTTATTTTTACTGTGTCTACTCTACTATAATATACTTTTATTTTGTACCTATTTCTTTTGTTTCTTCCAAGCTGTAATTGTTATTTTATTATGGTTTTCACTATGTACATTTTATTTAGAAAACTCTTAGTTTTCCTCGTGGTTTTATGCATGTGCAGGTACTGAAATTATTTGTAGCACTCATTTTCAGTCTGTCAGTAAGCCAGATGCTGGAGATTTTTGATGACTTTGAACCTGAAGGTGAACAACTAATGTTTGTCGCTCGTCCTGAAGATGGGTTAGAAGCTGATGCAGACAGTGACAAATCTGATGACGAACATGTCAACCTGAGCCATCTAGATGGGAATATGTGAAGAACAGTCCACATCTAGGGATGCTGAAAAACCAATGAGAAAACACAGTAGAGGAATTGGAAAAACCTGTAAGGCGAAGTCGATGCAAGCTGTTGTATGGCAATGGAAGGTATACCCTTTTACCAAATGTTTCTTTGGCTACTACCCCTTAGACAGTGGATTCTGTACCGGTACTGCCACCACCACCACCACTACCGACTATTACTTGTAACACGGAAGAAGCGAGCCCTAAATGGACAAAATCAAATCCATTGGTGACATGTAGACCAACTTCACAGCTATACCCCCATCAAATGAAGTAAGGGCACGTGAAACACCATTAGATTTCTTTTCATTATTTTTAATGGTCAAATCATTGATCTGCTTATCACACAGATAAATTGATGTGCATTACAGAAAAATTCCTTACTTGTAATGAGTCAAAAGGAACTTTGATGTCGGGATACACTAAATATCCAAACAAATGGATGTACTGGTTAAAAGAAAATGATTCACCTACATTGTTGTCAGAAAGTATTAGATGTAATTGTTTTGAGTAAATATTGAGGTACTTGCATCTAAATGACTATGATGAAACTGACCGACTTTTCAAACTTAGGCCATTATTAACTTTTTGGAAGCTGCCTATAAGAAACATGGTGGCCTAGAAGAGAACATCTCCAATGATGAAAGCATGATTCCATATTATGGGAAACACTATGCTAAACAGCATATCAGAGGAAAGCCAATACATTTTTGATTAAAAAATTGGGCATTATGCTCCAAAACAGGTTACTAGCTAGCATTTCAATTGTACACCAGTAAGGAAAATGAGAGACCAAAAGAATATGGACTTGATGGGAGTGTTGCTTTGTCCCTAATTGAGGTAGCTGGAATTCAGCCAGAAAAAGGACGTAAAATATCTTTTGATAATTATTTTACGTCTGTCAAACTAATGAGACATGTAGCTTCAAGAGGAATATCACTATGTGATAAAAGTATCTGTACACCCCCACAAACATAGGTTTTTCATCTTAGGTGCATTGTGCTGCCACGTACTGCCTGGTATTCATTATCTGCAACCTCAGTAGTCATTAGACATCGGGAACAGAATGAGACACTCCGTGAAACTTACGGAACTTCGAACCTGTTCAGGTGATTGGGTGTCACTTGTGTCAGAAATCTGTACGCAAGATTTCCACACTTCTAGACATCCCTAGGTCCACTGTTTCTGATGTGATAGTGAAGTAGAAACGCGAGGGGACATGTACAGCACAAAAGCGCACAGGCCGACCTCGTCTGTTGACTGACAGAGACTGCCGACATTTGAAGAGGGTTGTAAGGAGAAAAAGGGCAGACATCTATCCAGACCATCACAGGAATTCCAAACTCCATCAGGATCCAGTCCAAGTACTATGACAGTTAGGTGTGAGGTGAGAAACCTTGGATTCCATGATCGAGCGGCTGCTCATAAGCCACACATCATGCAGGAAAATGCCAAACGACGCCTCGCTTGGTGTAAGGAGCGTCAACATTACACGATTGATCAATGGCAAAATGTTGTGTGCAATGACGAGTCATGGTACACAATGTGGCGATCTGATGGCAGGGTGTGGGTATGGCGAATGCCCGGTGAACAACATCTGCCAGCGTGTGTAGTGCCAACAGTGAATTCGGAGGTGGTGGTGTTATGGTGTGGTTGTGTTTCTCCTGGAGGGAGCTTGCACCCCTTGTTTTGCATGGCACGATCACAGCGAAGACCTATATTGATATTTTAAGGACCTTGTTGCTTCCCACTGTTGAAGAGCAATTTGGGGATGGCAATTGCATCTTTCAACATGATCGAGCAGCTGTTTATACTGCACGGGCTGTGGCGGAGTGGTTACAAAACAATAGCATCCCTGTAATGGACTGGCCTGCACGGAGTCCTGACTTGAATCCTATGGAACGCCAACTTCGTGCCAGGCCTCACCGAGGTACATCGATACCTCTCCTCAGTTGCACACTCCGTGAAGAATGGGCTGTCATTCCCCAAGAAACCTTCCAACACCTGATTCAAAGTATGCCTGCGAGAGTGAACGCTGTCATCAAAGCAACGCCAAGGTAGGCCAACACCATATTGACTTCCAGCATTAATGAGGATGCCCCACGAACTTGTACATCATTTTCAGCCAGGTGTCCGGATACTTTTGATCACGTAGCATATGTGACAGGAACACTTCAGGAAAACTGAACGAAAATTGTCCTCTCAAAAACAAAATAATTATGAAAAAGGAGACAAGAGGATCATATGATTATAGAGACAGCGGTAAGGTACTTCTAGTTCATTGGAATGACAACAGTGTAGTCACTGCTGCTACAAATTTTGAAGACTTGAAATTGACGCTGCGACTAAGTGGTCAAGTGAGAACAAAATCAAACTCTCCATACCACAACCCTCACTTTTTGTCATACAACAAAACTTGGATTAACTTGACCAGTATGTGGCAGCTTACCGGTCAAATATGAGGCAGAAGAAATGGTGGTGGCCAGTATTTTCTTGCTTCCTAGATGTTAGTGTTATAAATGCTCGACTGCTGCACCAGAGGATACACCCAGATTGCTCTGAAGGTCTCCTGAGATTTCCACATTACATAGCCATAACCTTGTTGAAAATGAACAGGGAGGCATCTTATCAAGGAAAACCCTCCCCTCACCAATCAAAGAAAGATTTTGATAGAATAAACCATTGGCCACTACTAAATGATACAGACAGGAGATGTGCATTGTGTAAAAAGAAAGCTAAATTCACTTGCAGCAAATGTAAATTAGGTCTTCATCCAAAATGCTTCAGAGTATATCACATCCAATAATTGCTTCATTGAAAATGTAGCTATTATGTAAAGAGTTATGTGTACATTTCTCTTGTAATTTTCAGGAAAAAATTGCAGTTATGCATTATGTTTTATTAATATTTGTGCAGTTCATTTTATTTCATTAATAAATAAGCCACAATTAGTCACAAAATTAAATTAAATTGAGTTTTATTTATGGACGCTCTTTAACTACTATGGTTCTTAGCGTCCCATTCTATGTTGGGCATGAAAGACTGGTAATTTTGCTCAGTGGCCTCTTTATCAGGCTTGAGGTTCTTATACGTGACGTAAATCTATGACACGGGACCACCAGCTTTACTCCCCTTCCAAAGGAAGCCACGCTAAGGATTTTTACGCGCAAAAGTATCCATCGCCCTCTGCTGGGTTTCAACCCGCAACCTTGGGAACTAGCGGCAAGCATGGTACCACTAGTCCATGTAGCACGACACTTTAGTCACATATTGTTTAATTTACTATTACCATCACCTATACTCTTTATATAGAAGTCTATTGACCCTGGTGCATGGCATCTGTTATAACGGATTGGCAATATTTTGAAAACTAAAAAATATGAAACTTGAACAACTATTACAAAATGCTTTCTTACGTATTAGAAGTTAAATCAATTTCAAAATTTAAAAGAAAATTCCTAATTAACTTTATGCATTTATCAGTTAACCTCAAAATGATTAAGAGACGAGCTCCGGCTTTCAGGACCTAGTGGCCCATAGGGATTGAAATTTGTATATTTAACCCTGTTTGGGTTTAAGTTTGGTGGATTTAATTCCTGACATACACTTTAGGTGAAAGGATATATCTCTGCTGTGCACTCACTATAAGACAGAAATATACAAGTATACACTACAACTGAATTTTCTGTAGCAAATTCTTGTAGAGAATTAATATAATCTGAACTGTATATATTTGTTAGAAAAAATAAATAAGAATATTATGCAGAGGTTAGAACTTGTTAGCCTTAGAAAAATCAGAATTTCAGCTGCTAACTCTGGTTGCTGCTACTTAGGTCATATCTAATTACAGTAACATCAGCTCATAGAGACACACTAAACCTAAGGCTCATTTTGGATTAAATCTAGAAAACACAGGACCCCTTAGCTTTACTACGGTTCGCTATTGCCTGTTCTCGTCTCCTACATGTACCAGATTAGCATCTAACTAGCAGAGCTTTCCCAACAAACAAAATCCCCCCCAGGGGCTCACCTTTTGTGAGTACGGGTTAGGCGCACCAGGGGTACCCGAGCCAATCATCGCCATCATCATCCTTCCACCCCCGTCCGGTCGAGGTGGGTTCGTTCTCGTGACCGGGGGAATCAAGGTAGGCTCTCGTGCGTTCTGTGCATTTCATATCATGTCGCCCCTCGCCATCGTTTCTTTCTTCGGTTTTACTTCTGCACATTTCGCACCACGTCCATTCATTTACGCATCTCTTTTTCTTCCTCGCCGGCCTACCTTGCATCCGAAACGCCCACACAGTTTTAGTTTCTTTTATCTTTCTTTTAATCCTCCGTGGACGCAGCCTGACGGATACCCGCGCACCAGGTGCGCAGCTGGGAGAGTGGGTAATGGCGTATTCCCCACCACCCGGGGTCGTCATGTAGGGTTTGTGTTCGTATCCGCTGTTCAACTGCAGTTCCGCGGGGGGGCCATTGCATGAGCTGCTGACTTCTGACGGCGATTGGGTCCCTCTGTCTATGTTCTGGGAGGTGTGACCCTGGGGTGAGTCTGGTATAGATAGGCCACTTACCCAAGCCGGGGTAACGCCCGAGAAGTCAGAGCCCGAGGTCGGAGACGGTTGCAATGGTGGAGGATTTATTTCCCTATGGAGCACCCTTCCTCCATTAATACTAACAAGCGCCGAAAAGTTTATGTAACAGAAGTGACACCACCGACAACTGGTTGTTACTTGGTCATTTCACGAACCGAAGAAGGACAAAGTTTTGAGGTGAACCCTTTCATCATTCAAAAGGGCATTGATGCTATTGCTGGTGCGGTTCAGTCCTGCACTCGTCTACGGAATGGTTCCTTATTAGCCCAAACGAAATCCGATCAGCAAAGTAAGACCTTGTTGCGCGCTACGCTTCTCCACGGCTATCCCATCCGTGTGGAGAAGCACCGCACATTGAATTCCTGTCGAGGCGTCATTATCACCCATAGCCTCGATGGTATATCGGACGAGGACCTGGTAGAATATCTTGCAGACCAGAAGGTGACAGCGATCCATCGAGTGCAGGCCAAACGCGACGGCGTATTGGTACCCACTCGTACCCTGTTTATTACATTTGATGGCGTCGATCTGCCCACGAGCATTTCCGCAGGGTACGAACGGATTTCTGTGAGGCCTTATATTCCTAGACCTCTGCGTTGTTTTAAATGCCAACGTTTTGGGCATACGCAAGTCTCCTGTAAGAGTGCCGTTAACATCTGTGCTACATGTAGCCAGCCCTCACACGAAGGTACCTGTTCAACAGCCCCCGTCTGCGTTAATTGTAAAGGGTCTCATTCTGCTTCGTTTGCCGACTGTCCGCGGTACTTGGACGAGAAGGCGATCCAGGAGATCCGGGTAAAGGAAAAACTCTCCTTCGCTGACGCCCGGAGGCGTTACCATGCGCGTCAACCTTCACTCCTGCGATCTGGCACATTTAGTTCTGTTGTTGCCTCGCCAGTACCACGAGTAGATGCCGAAACTCAGACCTGGACCATGACTGGATTAACCGCCACTACCATCCGGCCGTCCATTAAGGCTACAGTTACCAAGCCGTATAAACCTGGTCCCAAGTCAATGAAGTCGCAAGCCGCTGAAAAGAAGCCCAAGCAGAAACTACGTAGGGAAGATTTTTTGAAAGACCCTCCGCGTGCGCGCGGTAACAAAAGTTCACCTTCTCGGAGGTCGCTGTCCCAGGAAGGTCCTGGGACAAGCCGCGCTCAGCGGCACCCCTCACCCATCGCCACCCAGAACCGATTCACGGCGCTTGAATCGGTTTCTGGCACTGAGCGCGTGGGCCCTCCCTCCGAGGAAGCTATGGAGTCTGACCAACTCCATACAAAAAGCCCGAGTCCAAAGGTTAAGCAAAAGATTCTTTTAAGCCGCCCTTCTAAGTAGGCAGTTTATCCCTTTTATTCATGGCTATCCTGACCTGGAATGTACGTGGTGTACGATCGCATAGGGCGGAACTGCAACTTTTATTGCGTTCCCATTCACCTATGGTCGTGTGTTTGCAGGAGACCAAGCTTCGCCCTCATGACCCTTTCGATCTCCGAGGGTACACTCCGGTTCGCTACGATCTTGAACCGGAGGAGGGTGCTCCTGCTCATGGAGGTGTCATGTTGGTGCGTAACGACGTTCATTATCAAACTCTCGCTCTTCCGACTTGCAAGCTGTTGCCATTAGATTGCAGTTACCCGGTTTTTTCTTCTGTTTGCTCTGTATATTCACCTCCGTCGTCTCCCCTCGCTCCCGCGGACATTCGAGCTCTCCTGTCCGCTCTCCCAACACCATTTCTTCTGTTGGGAGATTTTAATGCCCATCACCCACTGTGGGGTTCGCCAAGGGCTTGTGCGAGGGGAACTCTTCTTTCCGACATTTTTTACCAGTTCAATCTTTCCATCCTCAATACAGGTGCACCTACTTTTATTTCTGATTCTTCTGGTACCTTCTCTCATCTGGACCTTGCCATTTGCTCACTCCAGCTTACTCGTCGTCTTCAGTGGAACGTCGTCGCTGATACCTACTCCAGCGACCATTACCCCTGCATCGTTTCTCTTTTGTCGCACCACGTACAGCATTCCAGAGTACCTACCTGGATATTCGCAAAAGCCGACTGGAGCTTGTATTCCAGCCTCGTGCATTTTGACGACCAGCCCTTCTCCGACATTAACCAACTAGTGCAGCACCTTACGTCTATTATTTTTTCTGCCGCCGAACGCGCAATACCCCGTTCATCCTCTCAACCTCGGCGGCTACCTGTTCCGTGGTGGAACGAGGATTGTCGGGACGCCGTTCGTGCCCGTAGAACTGCACTTAGGGTGTTTCGGCGACACCCTACACTTGATAATTTGGTGACTTTTAAACAATCGCGCGCCAGGGCTCGTCGCATTATTCAGGATAGCAAGAAGGCGTCGTGGGCTCGTTTTGTCGAGTCTTTTAATCGCTTTACGCCTTCATCTGTTGTTTGGGATAAACTTCGTCGCTTCTCAGGTAAAGTGTCGCATTGTACTGTTTCTGGCCTTCAGGTTTCCAATTCCACTATAGTGGATCCGGCTGCCATCGCTAACATTCTGGGTGCTGCCTTTGAGGCCGTATCCAGTTCAGACCATTATTCCGCCGGCTTTCGCTCAATCAAAGACCGGCTGGATTTCGACACCTTTAATTTTCGGTCTGCTAATAATGAGTGTTATAATGAACTTTTCACACTGAGGGAGCTGGAGCACGCTCTTAATTGCTCTAGGCACTCCGCTCCTGGCCCGGACGGCATTCATGTGCTGATGTTAAAGCACCTTTCAGCCGACAGTAAACTCTTTCTCTTACAGTTCTATAACCGTATTTGGCAAGACGGCATTTTTCCTTCCGTTTGGCGCGAAGCCACCATTGTCCCTATTCTTAAGCCTGGGAAGGATCGCCAACTACCTTCCAGCTACCGCCCTATCTCCCTCACCAGTTGCATTTGCAAGGTGATGGAGCGCATGATCAACGGGCGGTTGACATGGTGGCTTGAGTCTCAGAAACTTTTAGCGAACGCTCAGTGCGGATTTCGTCGCTATCGCTCTACCGTCGACCATCTGGTGTCCCTGTCGACACATGTTATGAATGGATTTCTGAGAAAGTGTCAAACCGTGGCTGTGTTTTTTGACCTGGAGAAAGCTTATGACACTTGTTGGAGGGGCGGCATTTTACGTACACTTCACGCATGGAATATCCGCGGTCGTCTTCCCATATTTCTTCGGGAGTTCATGACGGACCGCGTCTTTCGTGTACGTGTGGGCTCGGTTTTATCTAGTCGTTTTATTCAAGAGAACGGAGTACCGCAGGGCTCTGTACTCAGTGTCACACTTTTTGCGATTGCTATCAACCCCATTGTTGATTGTATTCCACCTGGCATTTCATCGTCCCTTTTTGTTGATGATTTTGCCATTTATTGTAGTTCACGGCGGACCTGTCTACTCGAACGCCGTCTCCAGAGCTGTATCGACCGTCTCTACGCCTGGAGTAACGCCAACGGCTTTAATTTCTCCGCCAAGTATTCCGTCTGCATCAACTTCCGGCGCCGGAAGTATTTCCCTCCGCCCTCTCTCCATCTTGGGCCAGGGATACTTCCGTTTGCAGACGAGGCGAAATTTTTGGGGTTGATTTTTGATAGAAAGTTGTGTTGGACCTCGCACGTTTCCTTTTTAAAACCAAAGTGTGACCGTTCTCTTAATCTTTTACGTGTTTTAAGTGGCACATCCTGGGGAGCTGATCGGACCGTCCTTCTTCGCCTTTATCGCTCTTTGGTCCGATCCAAACTTGATTACGGGTGTATTGTTTATTCGTCGGCATGTCCATCTGTGTTACGTCGTTTGAATCCCATTCATCATCGTGGTATTAGAGTCGCTACAGGGGCCTTTCCAACTAGCCCCGTGCCCAGTCTTTACGCTGAGGCTGTAGAGCCTCCGGTGTCTTTCAGGCGTGAGATGCTGTTATGTAGCTATGCCTGTCGACTCTCCAGCTTGCCTGGCCACTCGTCCTTCGCGGCATTTTACGAGGATTCACTTGACCGGCAATATTTAGTTAGCTCCTCTGCTTTGCTCCCTCCAGGGGTTCGATTTCGACTGCTACTTCGGCATTTGGACGTTCCGCCAGCGCCGGCCCTTACCCGAGGGGAAACGCGTTTTCCTCCATGGTCGCGCGCTGAGGCCCACATTCACCTTGGGCTAACGTCGATGCCGAAAAATGCGACCCCTGCTTTTGTTCTTAGATCCGCCTTTTTAGAACTACAGGTGCAGTTCGGGGACTGTCATTTTATATATACTGATGGGTCTAAGACTGATGTTGGAGTAGGATGTGCCTTTGTTTTTGGTGTACAGAGTTTTACTTTTCGTTTACCTGGACAATGTTCAATTTTTACCGCCGAACTTTTTAGCATTTATCAATCTGTTTTACACATCCAGCGGCACGACTTACGGCACTGTTTTATTTGTACGGACTCTCTGAGTGCCCTTCAGGCTATTCATGCGCTGTACCATTACCACCCACTCGTACAGCGCATACATGCCCTGCTCCACTCGCTTGGTGTCTCTGGCATCAGCGTGTCCTTCGTGTGGATTCCAGGTCATGTGGGCATCTCAGGTAATGAGTCTGCCGACGCCGCTGCGAAATTGGCGATTTTATTACCCAGATTTTGTACTTCTGTTGTTCCCTCGTCAGATTCGTGTGTTATTTTACGTCGCCGCATCCTCTCGCGCTGGCGCGATGAGTGGACGGCCCTCCGGGGGAACAAGTTGCGGGAGGTTAAGCCTTTCCCGTTGATCTGGGGTACCTCTTCTCGTTCGAGTCGTAGGGAAGAAGTAATTTTAGCTCGTTTACGGATTGCACATTGTGTTTTTAGTCATAGGTATTTTGCTCAGTGGTGACCCCGCACCACTCTGTGGTCAGTGTGACGTGCCCTTAACGGTGCGTCATATTTTAACAGAGTGTCAGGTTTTAGCTGCATTGCGTGCCCGTGTGGGTCTGCCTTTTGGCAGACAAAACGCGTGCTGTAGAATGTGTTTTACGTTTTATTCATGATAGTGAATTTACTCTGCGCATTTAATGCGTTGAGCGTCTTTTAGCTTAGTACTTTTATTCTGTCAGTTTTTATGGGGACTCTAATCCCCAGTGGACATATGGCGCTCATGTCCCTCGCATTCTACAGTTCTTGACACGTTTTACTCGTTTATTGCCTATGCTTTTAGTGTGTTGGTTTTTTCAGATATTTGTATTGTTATTATTGTTGTTATTGATATTATTGTTGTTATTGTTATTTTTAGCCTTTTGGACATCGCGGGTTTACTTCCCGTTTTTTAATTATGCGGTTCTTTTACCTGTCTTTTATATTTTGACTTCATATTTTATACCTTGTAAGGGCGCTGATGACCTCAGCAGTTTAGCGCCCTTAAGCCGCATATCATCATCATCATCATCACAACAAAAAACAAAATTGGTAAAACATAATCAGCATAAAGCAATCTACCAGTAACATTGCATTTGATTTGCCTTTCTTAAGTGCCCAGCTTCATGATTACCAAAAATAATGCAAATAAAGTAAGTCAGATGAATTAGTGATTTCAAATGAGACCCAGAGGAAATCCAAAAAGAGGGAGTGTGATATAAATAAGATTTTAGCACCTTTCAATTATAAAGTTGTTGTGGTTTGTAATTATGCTTGTTGATTGTGACATTCTTTTAAAATAGCTTCACATTATTAAGTTGATTGCTGCAGTTTTTAAATAAGCTGTTTAGTAATTTAAGCGATGGGATCTCGGGATGTGGTGACAGGAAGGCTACTTAGGAACAAATTAGTTCATTCTTAAGTTTCGCTCTTTTTCGTTTCCAATTATGTTTTATAATTGTAACATTATTATTATTTTTTTAATAAACAAAAACTCGCTGGCTTATTAAACAATTCTGAAGATGTATAAGATTACAATCAATTTAATATGTCCGGAATACTGATGTGTTTGGAATAGTCACTATGGATGAATGAGAGGCAATCAATCAGTGGTTTCCTTTCTCAAAATTACCTTATATATGACTATCATCTTCTTGGAAATCCATCAAAAAGTATTTTTGGTTGTTTTTCTATGGTTTATGACAAAAGCTACAAATTTTTGTTATTGAACTTTTTAGTATGGTTGGCCGTGCAGGTCTTGAATTTCTGTTATTTTAATATTTCACCCATTTTTCCAAGCATATGCAAATAAAATATTCAACAACAAATAAGAAAAACATGATAAACATATTAATTATGTAATATAACTGAACAACAAATATATCCAAGCAATACATCAGGTAAGTTTCTCATTACATTATATTATAACTTCCTCAATGTCATACATGTAATTTTTGATAATTTTGCCAGCATACTTATTCAAAATGAAACATTTAAAACGTTCTGAGTTGGATGACTACACTTATTTTCAGGCCTAGACCTGACCTCACAGCAAGTAGGTTTGTGTGCTTTTGATAATTCTTTATGACTAGGGACTAAGTTGGAAAGCTGAATCAAAATTGCAAAATTTAATTCCACAGCCAGCGCTCACAGCATTGGGTTTTGCTGATCTGAGTCAACGTTCTTACCAAGACGTGCCATGGCAAAATGCCCATAGAAGCCTTAAACTTGGTTAAGTAACACAGTAAACCTTAAACCCTTTATAGCCTGGTTGGCCATATGCATTACAAAGATGGTTTTTTTTTGTTAGGTTTTTCAATTGAATTTTATTTTTCTAATTTCATGTTATGCTATCTTTGAGGCAATAGAATTGGGTTATTTATAGCGGTTTTATATTGTAAAAATATCAATTTGTTTCAATAAAATTGTAGTGTTTTTTTTAATAAGCAAAATCCATGCAATTGCAGTCATATATGACCCCTTCAGCATGCCATCACACCGGCTATCTTACTTGGGTCCTCCCCATCCTTTGACTGCAGGCTCTGGTACACTTGGCTTTGAATGGATGGCTAGTCCATTTTGTATCACTGTAACAATCACTGCTATTCAATTCACTTTGGTTGTGATACCGGAGAAAGGGATATAAAATCCAGTTTAGGAATTCAAGGAAGAGCAGCAGCATTTGCAGCAAAATACTTGCAGCAATAAAGTGTTACAGCTGATATCAAATATAGAGCTATCACATCTCAAAGGTGACTTGTAATGTTGCAGATGCTTTATACTTAATGACTATTACAATTAACTTTTCAATTATTTGCTGCACACGACAAGTGTGGAAGTGTAATTATCAAAACACAAATTAACTGTAATAGTCTTCAAAATTGCAAGCTGCTTTTGAGATATATCTAATATTTAAGATTCCCTTGAAGGTTAACCATCAAATGAGAAGGTTTAATGCTCGTACAGTATCTCAACAATGTATCTGGAGTGGTAATAGCATTGGCATAAAGAGACAAAGATCCATGGTTCAAGTCGTGCTCATGACAATGAATATTTCCAGCCTGATTCAAGTTTCAAAGAAGTAGGTTTATTTGTGAGAGAACAGTGGAGATGTGTGGCTGATGAATTCAAAAAAGCTGATGCTAAAATTAAAAATATCTTGTAGTATACATAACATGTTTCTTTCTCCACAGATTTTTCAATGAAACTAAAAACTGCAACAGTTGTGAAATGGGTACCAAAATAGAAATCAAAGAAGAGGATCCTCTCTCAGACAACATAGCCTCACAGAATGAGAGAGACTTCTATTACAAGGATATTTCAATGAAGGGAAACACTGATGCTGTGCTCCTGGACGATGATTGTGATGTGGAAACCAAGACAGAAATTAAATTAAAGACTCCTTTTCCAGACTTTTGTTCACAGAAAGAAAGAGAATGTTTTAAGAAACATCTCATAAAGCAGATTAAGTCTGAATCTGTTTCATGCAGCAACAACTGTGTGATAGATATAAAAACAGAAATTAAGGAACAGAATCTCATTTCAGACTTTGGTTCACAAAATGAGAGAGAATTTCTTTCACAGGATCCTGTAATGAAGGATAAGATCCTGATGTGCAGTGATCCTGAAGTGCATAACAAAATAGAAATTAAAGAAGAACCTTGGTGGCTGGAGGCGGAAACTTCACCTGTACATAATGACATTAAGGTAAGTTTTATAGATATCCACAGCAGTTACAATTTTTGTTTATTACACTCGGTAAAATATTTGAATTGTGTAATACAAAATTAAGAAGGACAAGAGAGAGTTTGTGAATGTGTGCAGTATTTGTCAGATGGTGTGTTGAAAGTAATGGTGATAGTTTTTGAAAATTATAAGATACTTGAGGGACGTTTTGTTGAAATCATACCAAAATATTCTGTGACATTGAAGGTCTGATGAACAGCTACACTTGAAACACAGAATTAAATGAATTAATAAGTGATTTGAAAAGGAAGTTAAGTTATTTAAAGATAACAGACAGCTCAGTTATACAGCTTTAACCCAATGTCTATTAAAACCCCACATTGGCTGTTCCCAGATGTGAAATAAACGGATCTGCATATTAAAATTGGCCACAATTAAATTTCTGATTTGCAGAACAAGTTTTTGTTTTGTGCTTATTCCCTCCAGGGGCCTGCAACTGAAGGTATGGATTTGGCACACCTGAGGCACCCTGACTTCCTCAGTGCAGGCTTCTCCTTGTGGTGAGCGAGTCAGTCAAAATGCCTCCCCCCACGTGTAGGCCGTGCATGGAGACCTGTGCCGGCAAAAAGGAATATCTGTTTGGTTGAGGGATGCATATCTGAACCTGGTTTGTTCTGTATGTACAGTTTTCAGGGAGGATGTGCATTTCCAACACATCATTTTGGTTTCTATTTCACCCAAACAGGAGGCTAGAGGTCAACCTACCCCTAGGCAATTGGCCAGAACTAGGTTTTTAACCAAACTCCAGGGTGAGTGAGACGTTGCGCCTGCTATATCCCCTGTCATCCCAGTGGGATGACCCCTTTTTGGGCTCTGCGGTTGGTGAGGAGCATTGGGGACAAAATTTATTTCCATTTTCGTGGCTAAACCAAACCATTTAACAAACCAATCAACGTGAATGGAAAAGAAGTAGTCGAGCCAAGTGGCCCTCGTTACTTCGTTATAAATAGAACAGACAAAGGGAAGAAGTTTTTAGTTTTTACAGTTCAAAAGGGTCTTGATAAAATTGCTGGTCCAGTCAGGTCATCCATTAGGAGTTGCAATTGCACGCTCCTGGTTCAAGCCTGTTCAGCTTCCCAGGCAGCGAAAACACTCAAAGCCAACCTGTTGGGCTGCTATCCTCTTATGGTTGAGATGCACAAGGCATTGAACTTCTCGAGCGTGTGCTAAACGAACCTGCTGAGATGCAATAAGTGTCAGCGCTTTGGACCCACCAGTGATTTCTACATGCGTTAACTGTGGAGACATTTCACAAAATGGAGTAGCGCATCTATCGAGTCATTTTGCAAAGGAACGAGGATCCAGAAGATCCGGGTTAGGGAGAAGATATGCATCTTGAAAGCCCAGAAACTCTTGCACATCTGCCAACGCTCTGTCCTGCGGTCTGATACCTATAGCTCAGTTGTGTAGCTAAACTGGTACCGGGTTGAGAAATCGCAACTCAGACCAGCGATATCCACGAGGCCGCCATTTCTGATAAGACTCTTGTAGCCGCTTGCTTCCAAAGCTCTCGACATCGCCACCTGCATCAGCATCTGCCAAGATTTCTCCCATGTGATCGCAGTGTCAACCATCGACCTCCGCACATATGCCTGGTAAGCCCATGAAAATAAATCCTTCACCAGGAAAATTCAAGATGCTATACCAGATCAGACTTAAAAGTCTGTAACCGAAACGTCCAAAGGAAAGAAAGGTCTATGACCATCTCCCCAGAGATCCTCTTCTTAGCCATCTTCTGTTTTTATGTCGAATACACAGAACCTACTCTGTAATATCGGCATAATGCCCTGTTAGGTAATTATGGCTGCGCTCAAATCTATGCCAACCCATTCAACGTTCGCTTCCTGTTTTCGCACCGTGCTGCACAAAGGTTATAAGAACAGCTCCATTTATCCAAGGCCTGCAGCTTTGAGGAGCTTAAAACACATATTGTAATGTGTAGCATGTTTCCTATGGGGGAGAGGGTGATTATGTGCGACATCTCACGTAGATCTTGGGATGATGGCATACTGGAAATCTATAATACCTACATCTGTCAGGTGTCATTTAATTTCTGTGTATTCATGTTTACTTCTTGGTTCTGCTATGTTTTTATATTAGTCCCTATCTCTTATTTTTGTTATAATTTTCTTATTTTCATCTTTATCTGGCCTTGGCCATGATTCTTTTATGCTGATCTGTATCTATGGCTTTTGCCATTATCTGTTTTACAAGTGTGCTAATGACCCAGTAGTTGAACGCCCTTAAACATAAATGGTCATGATCTGTGTTTATTTTGTATAAAATGTTAATTAAAAAACTTAATAAAAGGATATTAAATGTAATACACACCAACAACAAGAAGTAAAACTGTATTCATTTACAAAATGTCAAATGTGTCCGACTGTCATTCATGCAGCTAAAAGAGTTCTTACTTCTGCTTCTCAAATGCTACCATGATTCAACACTTGTTTTGCATTGGAAGCAAGTCAGTTCTCGTTTCCAAACTGTAGTATGTAGCACATAATCTTATTAGGGGAGAGAGGTGTTTGATACACAAACATGTGCGTGCTGTATTGTTCTTCCTGCAATTGTTCTCTTTATTTTGAATGAAATACAATCTTCTATAAAATATGTGGAGACCTGACTAGGCTGTGGAAAACCCCGTATTTCAGAAAACCCATGTGAATTTACCGTTTTTGTTATTATCATCGTTGTTATCGTCAGCAGAACCATGATTATTAATAATCTCTTTACAATTTGTAGAATGGACTCATCTACTCTTAAATCACTGATGCAAGATCAGATTTTAAAATTCTTTTTTTCAAACCTAGTATCTTATAAACCTCAACACCCAGATTATTGGCAGTGAAGAATTTGGTTTATTGCTCTCCTCTTTCTTCCCAATATCTCCTCACACATATCAAGCATTTCTGTCGTAGTTTTCCAAAATACTTGATAAATCATATATTCCAATATAATAGACATTCCTTTTGCCAGTGTTGTGATCTCTAAACCAAACAATTTCTCTAGTTCTAAACACTTTCTATATTGCTTGGTTTTTTTATACCCCATTACATGATGAAATGTCAAATTTTACTTTCCGCATATTTCCTAATACCATATGCTAATACATAAACAAATCAAACCTGGTACTTTAACATATAACTAGTTATGCTGAACATTTAGATGTGTATAGATGATTATGTGAAACTGTACATTTGAATTGTTCTCTTACAGGATGTAGACTTCCCTCCAGTAAAATCAAGGTAAGACTTGCTTCTTGTGTTAAATTTTCCTTTAATTTTTCTATAACTTTCGCATTTGTTTTAGCAGATGTCTCGGTTCTTGAACTGACAGAAATACAATATTATAATCAATCCAAATTACATATTAAAATTTGTTCTATGCTTCATTTTTGTATGATTCAGACTACGGATCATTCAGTAGTATGAACGTTTTATACCCTTATATGAGGGTGGATCAATACAAACTGGTTTTTTACTTTCCCTACTACATACCTGGAGTAATTAGGGGATTTATCATGTTCCATCCAAAGATTCATTGTCAAGATTTCAGTTGAGATCTGCGCTTTAAGGCCCCTGGAACGAACATAAGCATTTTTATAAAACAAATATGTGTGTGTTTGTGAGAGGAAGAGAGAGCATAACACTCAAAATACTAAGTTTGGTATCAAAGGTTTGCATATATATGCAACAAACAGATTTTCAAGAAAATCCTCGCATCCCAAACTGACATTTATATTAAAGTTTCCTTAATTTAGATTTTCTCATTTTGATTAAAATGCCATAGGAATAATATATTTGCAGAGTAATAAAACGTACGTCTTGAATTTTCTGTGAATAGCGTGTGAAGCCCTTTTGATTCTGAAATAATTTTATATTAATGTTTGTTACTGGTAAAGCATAAGAGATACACAAAACTTAACACAAAAAATACATTTGATATATTTGTTTCTGTTCGTTTGAATTCTTTTTTCTTGTAATTGTGAAGACTACGTCAATTTAGTGACCCACTTTTTAAAGACTTGAATATTCCTTCAACCTCCTTGTACCTGTAAGAGAATGTGTAATATAACCTTCACAGGATACCTAATAGACGAGATAAAAATAAACAGCGAGAAAGTAATGTCAAATAAGGTTTTTTTTAAAAATAATTTGTTGAATTTATGAAATCAACACTATATCACTTTTCTACATAGTCTTTAATTTCAAAGTACACGTTCCCTAATGAATTAGTATATTTTTATTTCTTCCTTGAAGAAAGAAGGAGAAGTGTGAGCAACCAATTATGCAGAACCCCTCTATTGCTGTGCTATCACATAATCGCCCCCCTCCACAAAATGATAGTCTCAGGGATAAGTCTGACTATAATGATGGTTTTCATGGGTTCAATGAATCTCTTCCAGCCATTCACACATCAACGTAACCATATTTGGTCACCTGAATGTCATGTGGAAGGTCATTTCAGATAGATTGCAGAAAATTTCTCTGATAAGCAGCTTTTGCCTCAACCATAATCCTTCATAGTAGGCAGGATATGTTGTTCTTTCATGAAGAAAGACCGCAATCAAAATGCTCTTGGCGTCCCAAAAACAATTGGAAGAACCTTTGCAAGTGATAAGTTTTGTTGTCCTTGTTTCTTACAGCTTCACCTTTGCTTTCTCCTTGCTTGTTTATTTAGACTTGTGTGTAGTGGTGAACCCACTTTTCTTCACAAAAATTCATTCACTTGTTATCAACAAGTTCCACTGTCTTGCTGATGAACACATTCTTATGAATATATAGGAATTGCTTGCAAAACTGCTATGAATAGTAACTGTTCAAACAAACCTGGAAGTTGGTGAAATTCTTAGTGCATGTAACAGACATTCCATGTATTTCCTTTAACATCGGATTAATTTTACTAAACAACATGTTTTCATTTGTAAGATTTTTGTTAATGATATTATGGATTAACAAACTTCATTCAATTGTAATGAACAATGGTTGATTTACATGAATTTTAACCACACCTGTCACTTATTTCTGATCATGTACCTTCCGTTAGGAAACTGAAATTATGTTTTCGGATTTAATTTTCTATTATACCCTACATTATTTCAGATTATACACAGAAGTGGTTTCTGGAGAAAGCAGTGGTAAATTGCCATTCCCCTCTGCTGATGTGCCAGAAAGAAACATAAACTTCTATAATGGAAAGGATCATCCTGAATGTGAAAGTCAGGAAAGTAATGTCACGGAAATACCAATTGTAGAACAAGTTCACTTGGAACAATCTGGTAAATGTAATTATGGGGAAAATAACAGCATGGTTTTATATCTGAAACAAAAGAATTTGATTCATATTGGTGAAATGCAACACAAATGCAACATTTGCGAGAAAGTCTTTATAGGTGTGTCACATTTGAAAAGACACAATTTGATTCATGAGGGTAAGAAACCACACCAGTATAAAACTTGTGATAAGAGCTTTACCACGTCATATTTAAAAAAGCATAATTTGATCCATGAGGGTAAGAAGCCACACCAGTGTAAAACTTGTGATAAGAGCTTTACTTCGTTGCCATGTCTCAAAAGGCATAATGCAATTCATGAGGGTAAGAAGCCGCGACACCAGTGTAAAACTTGTGATAAGAGCTTTACCCGGTTGTCAGATCTCAACAGACATAATTTGATTCATGAGGGTAAGAAGCCACACCAGTGTAAAACTTGTGATAAGAGCTTTACCACGTTGTCATATTTGAAAATGCATAATTTGATCCATGAGGATAAGTCATACCAGTGTAAAACTTGTGATAAGAGCTTTACCCAGTTGTCAAGTCTCAACAGACATAATTTGAATCACGAGGGTAAGAAGCCACACCAGTGTAAAACTTGTGATAAGAGCTTTACCCATTTGTCAGGTCTCAAAACACATAATTTGATTCATGAGGGTAAGAAGCCACACCAGTGTAAAACTTGTGATAAGAGCTTTACCCTGTTGTCAGGTCTCAAAACACATAATTTGATTCATGAGGGCAAGAAGCCACACCAGTGTAAAACTTGTGATAAGAGCTTTACCCAGTTGTCAGATCTCAACAGACATAATTTGATTCATGAGGGTAAGAAGCCACACCAATGTAAAACTTGTGATAAGAGCTTTACTTTGTTGTCATATTTGAAAATGCATAATTTGATCCATGAGGGTAAGAAGCCACACCAGTGTAAAACTTGTAATAAGAGCTTTACCACGTTGTCATATTTAAAAATCCATAATCTGTTCCATGAGGGTAAGAAGCCACACCAGTGTAAAACTTGTGATAAGAGCTTTACCACGTTGTCATATTTAAAAAAGCATAATTTGATCCATGAGGGTAAGAAGCCACACCAGTGTAAAACTTGTGATAAGAGCTTTACTTGGTTGTCATATTTGAAAAAACATAATTTGATTCATGAGGGTAAGAGGCCACACCAGTGTAAAACTTGTGATAAGAGCTATACTCGGTTGTCATTTTTGAAAATACATAATTTGATTCATGAGGGTAAGAGGCCACACCAGTGTAAAACTTGTGATAAGAGCTATACTCGTTTGTCATGTCTCAAAAGGCATAATGCGATTCATGAGGGTGAGAAGCGGTGACACCAGTGTAAAACTTGTGATAAGAGCTTTACTCAGGTGTCATATTTGAAAATACATATTTTGGTTCATGAGGGTAAGAAGCCACACCAGTGTAAAACTTGTCATAAGAGCTTTACCCTGTCGTCAAATTTGAAAAGACATTTGATTCTTATGGGTAAGAAGGCATACCATTGTTAAACTTGTGATAAGGGCTTTACTGTGATGTCAAATTTGGAAAGCCATAATTTGGTTCCTGTAAGTAATCCAATGTTTAGCAAAGTGATTTGTTTAAATCTAAGAAGAAGTCCAATACTATATCTCTGATAATTCAATGTTACTCCATACAGAATTCTCAAAAGAGTTTTCACATATGTGTTGTAGATGAAAATCCTTTGTTCTAATGTGAACTTTTTCAGCATTTCAATGGGATAAATAACCTGCTTATACAGAAGTTATGCAGTAATTAATAATGGTGACAGTAACATCTACTCATGTAATAACACACATGATAGTAACAATCAGATTGAACTGTTTATAGTGTCATGTATACATATGCAGCAATATGTCCCTATGTCGCTTCCCTACCTCTACCAGCTGAAACATACCTACTGCTCAGTGTACTTCAAATAATTTGAATTCGCTTCACTGTTACTAACTTTTGTTCAATATTATCATATTTATAGTTTTCCAGTAATAGTTTTAGGAACTACCCACCAGTTGAAATCATTGAAGAGGTTTGTTGAAAGCAGTGCAATTTCATGGTTATTCCAAATTTGATATTAACGTTTTGTATACCCTAATATTCAAATTTGCAAAATATTGAATACAATTTGATGGCGCAGTTCGCTTGATATAACATTTTTATACATTCTGCTTCCCTTAATCCTAGATAATGGGTGGTATAAATAAAAGCAAGCATTAGCTCATTTCTCACTAATTATAAGCATTTGCTCGGTTTCGTATAAATAAAACTTTTCTGCTCAACCTCCTCGCGAGCAAAAGCTTGCTGACCTTGAGCGCTGAGCTATTGCTCGCGATATGGTATAAATAAAAACAAGTCCTGCTCGCCTTTAGTAAGGTTTTGCTTGCTATTTCTTGAGGTACCTCCGTAGGTACCTCAGCTTGCTCAACTGCATTTTCATACATTGAAGTTCATGATCATGGTTCCAGGGAGGAAAATAAAAATCACAAGACTTTCTCTATCACTCTTTTTACAAACAATTCTTACAAAACGTTATTCTTGATAGCTACTTCTTGTTAATCGAGATAAACTATCATTGCAGGAATAGAAGAATTCAGTAAACTAAAGGGATAGTCAAATATTTTAAATGTGGGTCGCTATTGATGGATTTGAAATTCTGTTCTTTTCAGATGATCGCGAAAAAAGAAAAAAAATTTCCTGATCTACATTCACATGGCTTTCTCTAATCATTCTTCTACAAACTATACTTACAAGAGCTTATTATTCCAGCTTCTTCTTGTTAATCCAGATAAACGTTCAATTTACATTTAGAATTTTGTTATACGGTACAGTAGGTAAAGTGAGTCAGCTTTTTAAAGAGCACGTGGCTATATGAGCGCTTTGAAATTCGATGTTCTTTGCATGATGGCCACGAGAAAATATTGAATACCGACTTCCCATTTGAGAGAATTATAAGTAGTTATTTGAAAGTTTAAACCAATAACAAGGAATATCTCAGGAATGATTAAGTTAAAAAAGAAATGCTTTGACATAAATTGTGTGCTTAACCAGAACAATTTTCTTTTTGTAGATAGATTTGCCTACCTAATGGTTTACCAATTGTGCAAGAGTTACTGAGAAATAAGAGGACTTCGGAGGATATTCCCAGGAAATGCAATATATGCATTTGATATGAAAACATTTTAAACATGTCATGTTTAATCAAAATCGTTAAGTCATTTTTGAGAAAATAAAGCTTTTGGAAAACGTTTCCATGTTAAGGGCAGTTTGGGGGTAGGGGATTTCTTGAACATCTTCCTGGCGCATGTTTGGAAGGTGCTGAACTTAAAATACCAAACTTGTTACGTTGATATTGTAATGAAAAGAAACTAGAAACAGTGATGTGTATTGAATTTATTTAAAGGTGAGTCGGAATTGTTACACTAACATCACTTAAGTTTACTCACTTAACATGTTTCGGGAAACGGTTGTTCCCATCCTCAGAAGTTAATTCGACTGGCCCGTGTTGGTGTTTCCGTTTTTTGGACTGGATCCTGTGGTGGAGAAATGTACTTCCAGAGAGGATTTGGTGGCGGCAAATCAAAATTCATTAGATGTGTGTTGTGTTTTAGAATGGTGATCTTCTCCCATGCATCTAATTTGGCTGGTTTGACTAATGTAATATTGGGTTTGATGTGATTAGTGACTATAACAGACACTGATAAATCTAGATTAAAACCAGACCACCCCACTTTACCAAGAATGTATGCTCTACCTAAAATACACAAACCGGTTAATAAGATGATACCAATCGTCAGCAATATTGATTCTCCTACCTACAAACTGGCAAAATGGTTAGTACAGAGATTCTCTTCACTACCAAAATTCAATAGCAAAAACATAATGAATTCAGAAGATTTAATACAGAAGATAAAGTCCCTGGAACTCGAACCAGAAGACAGATTAGTTTCCTTTGATGTCACTGCACTATTTCCAAGTGTCCCTACAGATCAACTCCTGCGTCAATTAAAGAAATGGCTACAGCAGACTAACCTACTTGAAGAAGAAATAGAAGACCTTATACAACTTACCAATTTATGCATTGCACAAAATTGTTTTAGTTTCAATAAGAAGTTCTATCAACAACCAACTGGTCTAACCATGGGCAACCCACTTTCACTCTTCTTGGCAGATTTATTTATGAGCTACTTAGAAATACACATAACAACTTCCTTTCCATACATGTTTAAAGTTTGGTATAGATATGTTGACGACATCTTCGCTGTTGTCCCTAATAGGTTCATACAAGACTCCTTAGCCTTACTAAACCTACACAACCAATCAATAAAATTCACCATAGAAATAGAAAAAATGGCATGCTACCATTTTTAGACCTAAACATCATCAGAGAACAAAAGAACCTAACCTTTGGCATATACAGGAAGCCAACACACTCTACTAATTACATAAAAAATAAGAGTTTCAATCCAACCACACACAAACATGCAGTACTAAACAGCCTAACACATAGACTGGTATATACCCCCTTAAATAAAAAAGAATACCAGCATATAGTAGATACAGCAATACATAATGGGTACAACAAAGCAACTATTGACAAAAAAATTGCAAAATTCAAACGACAGATGCACATCAGAAACACAACAAATCTCAGCCAGCAAGATAAAGAGCTAAAGTTCAAGAAATTCACATACCACCCAGGAACATTTCACAAATTTAAGAAGATTTTCATGAAACATAACATCAGCCTAGCTCCACAGAACAAATTTAACATAGAGAAATTACTTTGTAACAAGTTAAAAGACCCCATTCCACAAGACAAAAAAGCTGGAATCTATAAAATCAATTGTTCAGATTGCAATAAAGTATACATAGGTAAGACAAAAAGAAACTAGGCTAAAGGAGCACATGAGATGTATTAAATACAAACAAATGGACAAATCTGCAGTTTCACACCGTTTTTGGATTACTAATCACAACATCAAACCCAATATTACATTAGTCAAACCAGCCGAATTAGATGCATGGGAGAAGATCACCATTCTAAAACACAACACACATCTAATGAATTTTGATTTGCCGCCACCAAATCCTCTCTGGAAGTACATTTCTCCACCACAGGATCCAGTCCAAAAAACGGAAACACCAACAACACGGGCCAGTCGAATTAACTTCTGAGGATGGGAACAACCGTTTCCCGAAACATGTTAAGTGAGTAAACTTAAGTGATGTTAGTGTAACAATTCCGACTCACCTTTAAATAAATAAAACCAAACTTGTTATTTAACGACTTTGCCTTTTTGAGTTTGCTGTTCAGACACACATGCATAGCAGGACTCTTGTAATAGAATCTCTTACAGTTTAGCGTTACATAAGTCATTCAGAATGAAGAGCACTTCACTGGCTATTCCCAGAAAATTCGAGATATACCTAATTAAATTTGCCATGCAAATATCTTAAACAATAGTGGATTTTAATCAAAATTGTTGGAGCCATTTTTGAGAAAAGGGATAGTTTTGGGGTAGAGGAATTTTCTTGAAAATCTTATCACATTTTGGAGGATACTAAGTTTGAACTAGTTTTTACTTTCTCTACTACGTATAGTAAGTAGGGGAAGTATTGTATTCCACCCAAAAATTCGATACCGAGATTTCACCGGAAATACATGTTTTGAGACCCCCTGAATTCAAAAAAAGCATTTTTGGAAACATGTCTGTGTGTGTGTGTCTGTGAACAGCATAACTCAGAAACGAACAGTCGGATAAACACCAAACTCGGTATTTAGGTTCCGTATCTTCCAAGAATGCGACACGAAGGTTTTCAAGAAAATCTCCCCACCCCAGAGTACCCTCTACATGGAAGATTTTTCGAAAATTTTAATTTTCTCAAAAATGGCTCTAACGATTTTGATTAAAATATCATATGTTTAAGATATTTTTATGACAAATAATATGTATATCTTGAATTTCCTGGGAATGTCTCCAAAAGTATTCTTTATTGTGAACGACTTTTGCATAACTGGTAAACCATAAGAGATAGACAAAATTTTACTACACAAAAAATGTAGATAGCGTTAAAATACACAATTTATGTCATACACATTTTTTTGTTGAGTGAACCATTTTCGAGATATTGCTTGTTATTCCCTTAAATTTTTCAATACTTATTTTCTCAAATGGGAATTCGTTATTCATTTTTTTTGTCTTGGATATGCAAAGAGTATTAATCTGTGGGAAAGGGAATGGTACTGCACCTAGCAACCAGCTATTAAGAGATATATATGTGCTTAAAGGCTACTGTATTTCCAAATTGCCCTTGTAAATATATTATCCCCTTACATCTGCAAGAAACTTAGCAATAAGATAGAGTCTGCAAATGTTTATCTCGATTAACATTAAGTAGATGGAGAATAAGCGTTTGTAAAAATAGTTTATACAAGAGTAGGGAAAGTCATGTGAGTGTAACACATCAGATTTTTTTTTATTTATGCTGTTCACACACACAGTTTCTAAAGATGTTTCTTTTTAATTCAGGCACTCTCAAAACTTGTATCTCTGATGAAATCTCGGTATCAAGTTTTTGCGTAGAGTGCAATACTACTTCTACTTGCTATACGTAAGTGATAGTGAAATTAAACATTTTATCAAGACGCAAGAACTCGGATGTGTGCTGATATAAGCAGTTATTTAAAAGAGAAAATGTAAAAGGTTGCGCAACATTTTCTTCCAGAGGCAAATGAAACACTAGGTGGACCTTCTAATAATGCTGAAAGGATCCTGACGTGTTTTCATCTAAACAGAATGTGAGTGAGGTCATAGCGAGCCGCTCTTATTACCGCAAGACTGGTAATATAATCAAAGTGATATACAAATAAACATTTACATAGAGCAGAATGTTCGCACAAATCAAAACCGGATTATAACTAAAGAATTTCAATTAAAACCAAACTTAAATTTAACTTTCAAATGAAACTCTTTAATCCAGTTTAACCTCAATTCATGATAACATCTTATAAATTCTTGGAATTACGTAGTTATATTATATATAGATGCAAATGATATCAATATAAAGGTGCAAAAACAGAAGTACAAATAATTTACTTTCAACATATCAGTTGGTGACACGTTTGTAATACTATCAAATAAGGAAGTGAGGGATTGGATTTAGAAAAGAGATGAGCGTTATCTGTTAAAAGTTGGGTGAATCTCATTGTGTTTGATTTGCGAAATCTTTAATTATAATTGTGTTATTTAAAATTTGCATGTATATTAGATTTCATAAATGAGAGCATGATTAACATGAATGAGTATATGTATATTTAGGTGCAGTATGGATTTAAATCGCCTGCTGACAGAAGAATAGGCGTGTTTGTTTACTCAGATGGTGTGTCGTGGTGAAGGTCACTGAGCAAAAGCTTGGTAGGTGATAGCAATAGCTCATCGAAGAGGGGAAATTTTTATTTATACCAAATCACGACCTGATGCTCGTTTCTCAACTTGCTTGGAGCTACAGCTCATCACCCAATGTTTTTTCTTACTCATCAGTTTCATTACACCCAGATATAAATTTGGGTGGTGCTACCTGATTGCAGTAAACGAAGAGAAGCAAAGAAGTAAAACAGGTAAATATTGTATGTCATAAAAATGTACGTGTTGTATTACTCCCATGCAAATAAATGTCTGCAGAGGATATTGAGATGACTAGTCTTTCATGCTAGTTTTAAAAAAATCCGAGGTGTTACATTCACATGACTTTCTCTAGTCTCGCTTATTAGTTTGTATATGAGTAGAAATTACTCCTATGAAAGCTTATCTTCCTGTCTACTTCGTTTTAATCGAGATAAGTGTTTCCAGAAATAGCTACACTACACATTTCATTATAGACGCAAAGAGAACAGTGGCAGTCAAACGTTTAAGGACTGGACGCTATACGCTGTACTTAAAATTGCATACTCTCTGCATGACATCACAAGAGCAATTAATGACGGATGTTATGGAAATGGCTAACAAAAGAAGTTTATTTAAATAAGTTATGAGTTTTAAAAAGAAATACATTTTTGTATAATGCATTTGCGATAAAATGTTTTGCTTACGTAAATATTATTACGTATATTTGCAAATATGTGCTGTTATGTAATTATTTAGATCCACATTGAGGGACGCCACTTTGGGAAAGTATTGTATTTGTTTGAGATGTGATAATCTCCGCGTATGTGCGTCACTTTAAAAATGTATTTGGGTTACATAATGAAGATACACTTTGATGATGTTTGATGCTTAGAATGCCAAACTTTATAGTGAAGATGATGCTTGTTTTACGTAATATTCTTAGTTATTTGCCTCGGCTGCTTTCAGTCGCACTATAGAAACACAAGTTCTTTTAAGGTTGTGATAAGACAAGAATTAAAATACGTCGCAGAATTTACTTTATTTTTATTTCTCTTTATACTTGTATATTTATAAACACAACACTTTATAAAAGAGAAAGTGTGAGCACTTTATATATTCTAGCTGAGAACACAATTTTTATCATCCGTACTCTACTACATCTTACCCGCGACTTTTACGTCTGCTCTTTACATCTTGCCCGCGACTGACTAAATTCAACGGTAAAAATCTTGTAGCTTCGGTGATGCAAGTCTCTTACTGGCTAATTCTAGTCCAATAGAATTTGAGTATTCAAACTAAAATATTTCTTTACTTTTGATTGGCTAATTCCAAACTGTAATCGAAACTTACGTTATTGCCGATCTTTTCACAACCAGTACTTTTAAAACCCCAGACATTATTGTCATCAAAATTACATTATTACCTCATTGTTAACATCCTAAAACATATTATTCTCGCACTTTTTGCACTAGTAGAGTATATAACAATTTACATAATATTAATAAATACGTTTACAATAAAAAGTAAGTATTTGCAATGACTTTACATACAATACAAATAATAATTATATACATATTGTTATCAAGGTGGGCTGTTATTGAATTTAATAATAATAAAACAATATCATTTGGGCATCAAAATACTGCCTCACATTTTCGTCTATCGCTTATATGAAATTATGCGAAGTTCCTTACGAATGAAGTAGACTTTGCAAACTTTTCCCAGGAAATTCATAATATACATTGCATTTTCCATGTAAATATCTTAATATATGCTATTTTAACCATTATTTTTAAACTTTTTTTTTAGAAAATCAAAGATTTCAAAAGATGTTCCATGTGAGGGGTAGTTTGAAATGGAGGGATTTTCTAGGAAATCTTATACTACCACAAGAAGTATCAAGTTCTCTTCTTATACTTATACTACCACAAGAAGTATTAAGTTCTCTTTTTCTTGCACTACCCTTGAGATACAGCAATAAGATCCAAACTAAATGAACTTTTTGCCATCCTCCAAACCGTATCTCCACTGAAACGAGGAGTTATATTTGAATGTCTAATGCACGTTCGGGGTTTAACACTGCAAAGCAGAGTCAGAGAAGTAAAGAAGGATGATGTTGATGCACTTTTACAGAAGAGGTTCAGGAGTGAATGGAGACGTGAGGCTGAGCTTCAGTTTTATGTGAACATTTTGAATGAAGAGTCAGCGTTCTTTAGCAAGAAGGGGAATGAAGAAGAATTTGAGTGAAGGAAGAAATAGGCATTGTTTAAATAAAGAAATACGGTTGAGTTTGTTGAAAGAAGTATTGACACAAAGGTGTTGATACAAAAAAATTGCAAATGGAATTTGAACAGTTTTTATGCACAAAGCAAGTATAAAACTTCTGTTATAAATGGAATTGAAATTGTTGATTAAAATTTAATTAAATATATTTTTTGCCATTTTTTCTTGGTGCTCACGATAATAATATATTCAGTATAATTGCCTCAGAATTCAGTATGTACTAAACCTTTTCATCATAATGCGATAATAAACAAAAAGTTATTTGGTGATAAAATTCAGAAAAGTGGTATCTGTGCTACAGCTAGATAAGAATAGCTTTAGAAAAAACTACCGTTAAGTTAGGAGATATCGATTCTTTCTCTCTCCTGAAAAGGTCTTTATTATGGACTTAGTGCTTTTTTATTTGATGCTCCTTAAATATCAAACCGAAATACTAATTATAGGAGCGAATGCACTAACATTTACACTGTGTTTTAAGCTTATATTTGATTATATGTTTGACATTCCTATCGTTTTTATTCCTAATATCAAAATGGAAGTTTAAAATATCCAAGTTTTTCAAAAGTTTATAAATTCAAAGCTGTAATATAAGTTTTGTTAATGTGCCCTTTTAGAATTTTATTTTCTTTTCCTCTACCCTTTTGTTGTTATAAGGAGGGCATGTGTATTGTGAATGTTGCATTAGATTAAATTTAGTAAAACATTGTTCCATAACATTTAAATGAACATATGTGCAAAATAATTACTTAACATTACCAAAATACCAACTCTAACAGCACAAAACTAGCAACCTATATATGACTCAACTATGTCATTAAGTCCATCTGCTCCTGGTATTTCAAAATACTTAACGAGTTTTAAGATGTCCTAATTCTTACCCTTGCTGCCCATGTTCGTTTTTTGTATTTTTTGGGGGGGCCAAAGAAGCTGTTTACCTAACTGAGTTCCTGGGCTTGCAGTATAGGTGCCCAATAGTGACAACAATACTTATCCTCTTTTTAGACTTAGATTTTTTATTAAGCAATCGCCCTTTGGGTAGCTGTGTTGAAAAAATCTAAGATCCTAAAGGTCTTTAGAGTACTGAACTTTAGATGCTTTGCTTTCCAATCTTTATTTAGTATCTCGACACAGTGCCATGGTCCCAGCAGTTCGTAATGTTCAGCTGGTGGCAGAATGTCTTCCTTTTTGCAGTCGACGTTTTCCAACCCCACCACATTCTGTCTGTGAGCATGTAACTCTGACAGCTTAATGAACTTTTTATTAAAGTAGAAGAACCACTCCCTGTTTGTACAGTTTCAAAAGATTGTCCAAAGTTTTTTAAGGATACCTCCCAATACCAATAAGAGGGTGTTGAATTAATCGGGATTCAGTTAGAAATGGAAAAAAATGAAAATATGTACTTCAGCGTGAAATATTATGTTGTGAGTGTCAGTTTGGCAAGTTAAAGGTAGTGAGTGATACCGACACTATTGGTTCCTGAATTATTTCATTATTCCCATGAGGACCTGGATGATGTGCATTTAGGATATTTTAATGCGTGTCACCGGATACGAAAAAAGTTTATTTGGAAAGGGATGGGTGCAGGTATAAGGTCCAGAATTCAGTTTTGTTTAAGGAGTAAGGCGGCACTGACTACACAGATTTGTATTCTACTGTAGCGGAAAGTTCTATGCAAAACTTATTTGTGAATTCCATTGGTCCTTTTCTGCTGCGGAATAAGTATGCTTCAGCAGCAGTGGATGCTTTTTCTAAATATGCCTGATTAAAACCAGTGCAGGAAGCTAATGCCCGAAGAGCTGTACGTGAGTTGAAAAACTGGCATAATTGCTTATTTTGTTGTCCCGGTGACGGATAATGTGACTAATTTTATATCGAATGCGAGTGCATCCACCATTATTTTTGTGGTAGCTTGAATTAAAAATAAGATACACATTTGCCAGAAAACGAATATTCCAAAAGCAGCAACGCGAGAAATAACGGAGAATGCATCCTGTGATTCAATTCTTGCAGAAACATGCAGCCATGCAAAAGTTCGTGGGCGATATAAAGATAATATATGGACATCCCTAATTGCTTAGGGTTTTTGAGAGCATTTATGAACTGTATTCCGATTTTTGCTCAGTTTTTACCAGCTATATACATTTGGGAAAACACGAGCTGGCGTTGTTGTGATTCTGCTGCCAACTCCGGATAGTGCAGTCAGCATCTGAAAGGATCACAAACAACAAGCAGCCTGATAGCGGCAAAGCACAAGTGCTTGGAGACGGAACGCTTGTATTTTAAAGAACATGTGCCTACATTAATAAACGATTCGTTGAACTTTCGCTACCCATTTTGGACGCGGCAAACATCGGTATTGCTCATACATTTTCGGCATTCGCTCAACTTCTGTGTCCCGTCTCCAAACGCTTGTCGGCAAAGTATAGCCGAAGGATAATTTTTTAGGAGATGCACGGCGGTGAAAGCTAGATACGGAAACTGGCAACACAACGCACTAACTCCCCACGTGAACACGGTATGTCACTGGTTGTACTTTTGCGGGAAAGACGATATTTCTGATTGGATATTTCAAGTTTTGAATTGCGTAACGAACTAAATGGCAGGCAAGAAGGAAGGAACGAACCATCTTGGATTTTTGTAGCAGAAAATTTTCTTCCGATGTATTTTCGCCAGGAACAAAGCAGAGACTGCATTCATATATTTACGTTATTTCTGCTTGAATAGGTAGGAGACTTTAATAGGTTATTGTGTGTTACAATATTTTTATATTACAAAGAATTAATTTTCAGACACACTGAGCCATTCAGACAGAGTGGGATATGCCTACGATTTACATTTCTTCCAGCGTTGTGGTTCGAGTTCCGAATGAAGACTTGGAATCTAAACGTATGCTATCAAGTTTAAGCAACATAAAATGATGGTGCTGGATGAAAGGTTAAGTTTTTAAGGGCTTCTTAGTGTTGCAGAATTTTATATTATCCTGAATTACTTTTCAGATATAGTGAGTCATCTAGACAATGGATTATACCATTCATTTTGTTGTTGGCACTTCATAATTTATGGGTGGAGATCACAGCGAAAGTTGGTAAGGTAAGAATCAACCTTTAATACAAATTAAATAAATAGCATTTTGCAGTGCCAATATTCAAACACGTATATGCAGATCATGCGAGTGATACTCATCTATAATTTAAAAATGTAGGATTATTGGTGGACTGTTTGACTTACTGTCAGGGATAGCATGCTAATGATACTGTAATTCCTTTAAGGCAGAACTGAACTGAAATTTCCTAATACAAAAGGAAGAAAGATATTTGATTAAATCACATATATTTCAGTAATTCACTTGCTTTTGGGCATGGCATGTGAAAATAGAAATTCTGGCAGCTTTTATGACAATTATTGTCCATGTAATCTGATAGTACAAGTGCTCTTAACCATTTTTGTTTCCAAGAAAAAACCTGAAGTGTTTGAATGAATTTAGCAGCTTCAGTATGTGTTCTGATGCTTTGACATTCCAAATTTATTGTAATTATTCGTGCCTGTTTTCTACCATTTAAAAGTTTTAGCAATTTTGATGATACAAAATCCCTCCCTTAGAAGATGCATTGTGCAATAGTAATTAAGTTGCAGGATATTATAAGAAATGTATAGGCATTTAAACAATGATGTGTTGGTTTTTGTGCAAAAACCAAAGGTTTTTCATGTAATATTCTTTAAATGTATTGAAGCCTTTTAAGTTTACACATATCATGACAAACATGAAGTTAATCACGACATCTGATGACTCATTTGTAGAACACTTACGAAAATAGCTTACTCTGAATAGAGTAAGTCTTAGATGGCAGAGCGGTGCTATGACAAGTCAAAGATTGGTGGTTTAATCCCAGACATGTCATTCAGTATTTTGTCTGTATATACCCTTCCGCTATTATTCTGTATACACAAACAAGCCATGGATCTTTTCAATGAATCGGATCTTTTGAATGATGCTTTTATCTGTTTTATATATATATATATATATATATATATATATATATATATATATATATTAAATTGGATTGGATTGGATTCTGTGAGCTCACTAGCAGCCATAAAGGCTTGTGAATATAGAACATGTTAAGGAAATGTACAAAAATTACATTTAAACCTAAATATTACACAGAATATAAAACATTTGAAATAAAATAGACGTACTATATGCGTGTCAACGAAATGTACAATATAGTTACATATGTACATAAATATTACATAGAATACAGAACATTTAAAATTAAATAAAGACATACTATATACAAAATGAAACAAATCAGCTGTAATTTTGTACAGAATCGAATACCTCCCTACCGTTATAAGGCTAACATTATATTTATAGACAAGAACAGTTATTTTAACTTTCACTAGGCTTGTGCCTTTTGTTCCTCTTATTAATTTGTTCTATTTGATTTATAATGCATAGCATTTACTGTCAGTTCTTAATACACACAAATGTTAATAGCTTCATTAATTCTAGAGCAGGCATCAAATGTAACTGGCAATTTTCATTAATATTTACCAATACTACATAGAGAGCTATGTATGTATTATTATCAGGATAATTTGTCATTCAGATAATCTTGTACAGAATAATATGTTTTTGAGTATACGTACTCTTTAATAGCAGTTTTGAAGTCATTGAAATTGTCAACTTTTCCCTTAAGATCATTAGGGAGAGTGTTAAGTATTTTTATGGTCTCACAATATACGAACCTTTCTGGAAGCAAGAAAGCTTTGCACTGGGATGATGGATGTTACCCTTTTGTCTAGTGTTTATCTCATGAATTTCCATGTTTGTAATAAATGTGGTTCGATTGCATACATAGGATTTTAAGATAGAAAATATGTACATGCATGGTAGAGTTAATATCTTCAGTCTTCTAAAAAGATTTTTGCAAGAGTGTCTGCTATGGGTGCTTGAAATGATTCTTATAGCCTTCTTTTGCATGAGAAATATTCGTTTACTTTCTACCGAGTTTCCCCAAAATAATATTCCATATTCAGTGATAGAGTTAAAATATGCATTGTATACTAATTTAAATGTATCTATAGAACTGACATTTACCAGTGCTCGGATAGCATAACAGGCAAAACTGAATTTGGGTGTACGTAATATAAACTTTTCAATCTAAATATCTGTCTATTTGGAGGCCTGGAAATTTAATGTTGTCTATTTGTTCTAGTAACATGTCATTAATCCCAGTTTCTAATAGAGTGTGTGATCGATGGGTTACAAATTTAACAACTTTTGCTTTGTCTAGATTTACATATACTTTGTTAGCCTTAAACCAATGTTACATACAGTTCAAAAATAAATCAATTAAATTACACACCCATTCAAGTGTTTACTAGTCATCAGAACACTCGTGTCATTAGCAAATAGAATGATACTTGCAATATTCTTTATATAAAATGATAGGTCATTTATATAGATCAAAGATAGTAAAGGTCCTAGGACTGAACCTTGGGGTACACCATGTGTTACTGTTTTCCATTTTGATGTATGTTTTCCAAATCCAATATCATTGACTACTTCAACACGTTGTTTCCCTTCATTTGGATATGATATGAACCAACTTTGGGTTTCATTTTTTAGTCTATAGAATTTCAATTTTGCTATCAGAATATCATGATTAACACAGTCAAATGTCTTTGCTAAGTCACAGAAAATTCCACCTACTTGCACTTTTTTTGTAAGATTATAAGTTGCATTATTGGTCGACATTCCTTTTCTGAACCCGAACTGATCCCTGACAAGTATGTGGTTATATTCAAGATATTTATACAGTCTATTAAACATCACCCTTTCAAGAACTTCTCAAAAAATTGGCAAGAGAGATATTGGTCTATAATTTGAAACATTGCGTTCACCTTTTTTTAAAAGTGGTTTAACAATGGAAAATTTCATTCTGTCAGGGAAAATTCCTGACCTTAGTGACTCGTTGCACAAAAACTAAGGGGAGCCGAAATTTGAGATGAGCGTGATTTTAAGATTTTTATTGTTATTTCATCATAACCAGAAGAAATTTTTTTTTGAAGGAGTTAATAATTTTGTGGATTTCAGAAAGCGTTGTCACATTAACTTTAAATTCAGGCATTTCATTAGTGAAATTTGATCTTAGGAATTCCAAAGCTGCCGCTTTACTTCCAAAATTAATATTCAGTTTGTTTGTTACACCCAAAAAGAATGTGTTAAAAATGTCTGCAACTTCAGGAGGTTTATTAATTTCCTGATTATCAGTGTTAAGTGTTATTAAGTCATTTTGTAATGAGTATTTACCCGCTTCTCTTTTTATTATATTCCAAGTAGTTTTTACTTTATTGTCAGAGAGTTGAATCTGTTTATTATAATGCAATATTCTAGCTGATTTTATTACCTTCTTTAGAAGCTTACAATGTTTTTGAAGTATTGTTTTAAATCCATGTTATTACTAATTCTTACTTGCTCATATAGTTCTCTTTTACGTCTGCATGACGTCGTAATTCCTAAAGTGATCCAGGCATTCTCTGTTTTGAAGTTAGATATTTTGTTTAACTTGACTGGGAAGCAAGTGTCAAAGTGGGGTTTGAAACATTGAATAATGCTGTTATATTTATTGTTGGTTCCATTCTTTTGTTAAGTTTGATTCCAAGATTCAAGTTTAAGTTTTTTATAAACTCACTCAGAGTAGTTTCATTTATTTTCCTAGATTTCTGATAAGTATATTTAGGTTTGGATTTTAAATTTAACTTTTTAATGTGTAGAACTTGTGCATCATGATCCACAGGCCATTTGTTTTGAAGAGACGTTGCAAAAGTTAATGCTATCTGAATTTATAAATATATTATCTATAGATAAAGAAGAGCTGTTTTGGATTCTTGTTGGACAGTTTACTGTATGTCATATATGTTGTAAGTAAAGGGCTGAGTTGTTCCTTTGAAGACTAGGTTTCAAATAATCAACATTTATATCACCACATATGATTAATTCTCTGTTTGGTTGAATAAAATTTTTGAAAATGCTCAAGTTGCTTTCCGAATATTTCAAAATTACCTAAGGGAGATTGATAAAGAGCTACTATGGTTAAAATCAATTTACTTTCATTTAGTTGAACTGCACAGAGTTCAAGGTTCTGTTCACTACAAAACTTGGATAAGACCAAAACTTTATAAGTCACATAATTTCTAACATATGTATAAACCCCACCTTTATGTAAGTTTTTTCTTGAAAACTCTGCTGCTAAAGAGTACCCATGCAATAAAATTGGCTGAAATTCCTGTTGTGTCAAGAGGTGTTCAGATAAGCATAAAATGTATGGCAGTGGGTTTTCAGTATTAAGACTAATATTAAGTTCGCTTACTTTGTTCTTAAGCCTCATATGTATTTTGATGAAATAGAGACAGGCAGTTTTTATTTTTATCATTATCATCATCACTGTTGTTGATGTCAGAAGCATTATTTCTATAGTTACTTGTGGATACAGAGGTATTTGGGATACTTTTCTCAATTTGCTTTACGTGTCGATGGTTATATTGACTATGGGCATACTTAACCTAAAAAAAATACTCTACTAGTGACAACATAGTAAACATTTTAACACACTTTAAACACTTTTCATACACTACGCATTGCATCCGAGTCATTATTGGAGGTTAAGTTTTTTTATATAAGCTTATGATTCTGAATTCACAGAAGGTTAGCGTTAGCTTAGTTATACATACATATATATAGACACACACACTTAGGTTTCGGAATTCATGGAAGGTTAGCATTAGGTGGTTTTTATTTATACGAAGTGTTTAAAATGTTCACTATAAATAACAGATTGAAGGATCATTAAAAGATTCGATTCAGTGAAACTTCAATGATAAGATCCATGGATCCTTTGCGTATACTGGATTTTGTCCAAGTAACACAAAGTGGTGGCGATTTTTACAATAAAAGTGTTATTTCCTTCTCATTTAACATCTTATCAACCAAACACGAGCACAGAATTCCAGTTTGCTCATTTAATTGCTGTTTATTTACACTTCAGGTATTTGTAGTCTGATTCACTTAATTGGCTGACTAGTTAATTCACTCACATGAGTGTTTGCGCATTAAAACTTGTATGTATGTTTTTGTTAACGTAAGCAGGAAATGGCGAAGCCTCTCTTCACCCCAAAGCACTCTCATTACTTAAGTTGCTGCTTGCATAAAAATGCTGCTAGACATTAACAATTACTGACTGGCATGTTAAAATTCCTCTAGGTATAGTAGCAATAGTGGACCTACTTTCTATTCCTAACTAGAATGCCTCTCACTGTAAACAAACTCTTTGTATTATCCGCGCAAAAGTAGTTTGCAATCCCTACCCCTTACAGCTGCTTCTTCCTCGCACACATGCTTGTTGCATATACGTTATCGCTAAACATTGTTTTAGACTATAAAAAGGTGCCCTGCGTGAAAATCACAATTCAAAATGCAACCTGAAGTTACAGTTGATTTTTCTCTTATAAATATGCGGAAAATGAACATTTTACTTATATTTCGCAATATGCAAAGGTATAGTGCCCTAATCCAAATCCTCCAAAGATGACTCAGCCACCATATTGGAATCAGAACCATCCTCGAAGTTAATGACAAGCTTATCCACAACACTTGCACACAAAACAATTTCCCAAGTTTTGTCGTCCTCTGTGGTGTAGTGGTTACTATCCTAGCCTCCAGTTCCCGAGGTCTGTCGTTCAATCCCGGCGGTGAGCGATGGAGTTTTTTCGGGCGTAAAACCCTTAGCATGGCTTCTTTCAGAAGGGAAATAATCCCGGTGGACCCATGTCGTAGATTTACGTCACGTAAATGAACCTCAAGCTTGATAAAGAGGCCTCTGAGCAAACTTACCGGTATTTCACGCCCAACATAGAATGGGACTCTAAGGACCACAGCAGTTAAAGAGCGTCCATAAATAAAACTCAATTTCAATCCATACAGTTGGTAATTAACAAAACATACTCTTGAGTGTTAGCGCAATAGCAGATAGAATAAAGAAAATCATATTTTATAATCTCTTAGCAGTTACTATATATCCATTACCTTTAACAATGACTTCTTATATAAGCACAATAAAACCTGTAGTTTTATATCTTTCCTACTCCAATATTTCATGATACAATGCATTTATAAAGGAACTATTTACATTGGCGTAAACGTAGTACTTAGTTTCATGAAAAGCAAAGCATGTGCTTTGGTTTACATAAGAGAGAACTCTGGTTTAGAGTGGACAGTTAGTAATATAATCACAAGGTGTTTGTAACCACACATTTTTCCTTAATGCAAGCAATTTCTGTTTTCCGAAACCTACTGTTAAGAGTAGCTAAAACACGTGTTTCTATTTACTTCTAGATATACACAATGGAAAGTTGGAATTAAGTTGTTCCTATTTGTGTCCAGTGATGTGCTTCAAGTCAGAGCACAGAGAGTGATAATGACCTTAATGGTGTAGTGAAACTGTTCCTATTGACATTTATTGCACATTTAAAGCGACTTAGTGAATGACAAACAATAGCTACACTATTGTATATAATGTATACAGACGTTTCTTTGTAAGAAATGGAATGAGTTATTCATGTTATGCAAATATTTTAAATTGTGTTGCGCTATCTGGAGAGTAGAATTAAATAACAAGTGTCAAACTTTTGTTATTATTCACATTTTCCTGTCGAATTCCGCATCCTACTGTTAGTTGCTTGCAAGTTCAAACAAAACATGGAGGCAGTTTAAGTGCAAAGGATTTTACTATGAAGGATGTAGAAGAAATTATTGCAGGGTACTTGATCCTCTCATTCAGCCTCAAAAATTTAAATGTGAGCATTATCATTATGGCATGGAAACATTAAGCAACCACTATTAACCCCGATAATATTATATAAGAGCAATGTATGCATTGACTATTGGATAATTTAAATAAAAAGGGTTACACAAGAATAAACAGTTGTGTTTTTCATACTAGCCTAGCTGTAGGTGTTCAACTGATGATAATTATGTTCTAATGTTGTATTGCTACGTATGACAATGACAAGTTATTTTATGTGAGCTTTAATCCATTCTTTTAAAAAGAAATTTAAATAACTCAAAGTGCAGTCACGATTACTGAAGCTCACGTAATTAACTTGGCATGTCGCCATTAGCATACAATATTAAAACATGTTATCAGCTGAGCCAGACAGCTAATCAGGTATGAAAAATACAGCTGTAGTAGCTATGAGTGACGTCAGCATCCGAGAGCGCGATTTTTCGTAGTCTAGTTCCATTCCAGATCACTATACTTACGCTGCGTTCGCCTCGTGTTGCCACCGTTTAACGCTAGGTTGCACTTCTAATACTTTGGCGCTCTGTGAGGAGATGGGACAGGAGCACTTTCCCAATAAAGATGGAAATCACGTACTTACAAAAGTCATCTTTAGTTCTTTAACGGTACTAATACGAGAATGAATTTTATTGCACTTACTGCTTAACATATTATAAAGGTCTGAAAATCGACGGGACTTAAGAAGAATAAAGTACTGAACAAATCCAACCATTAATAATGGGTATCTCGCAAATGCCCGATGCTGCAAAAGTGCTAATTGAAATAAATTGTGTATATTTAAAGAGATCTACTTTTTTGTATAGTACGTCTGCGTCTATCGCTTAACGTTTACCAGTTAAACAAAATTATATGAAATTATTTCTAAATAAAGACGACTTCACAGGCTATTCACAGAAAATTCGAGATCTATATTTTCGGCATGAAAAAGCTTTAATATATGCTATTCCAATTAAAATCGTTAGAACCAAGTTTTAGAAAATAAAAAGTTCCATGTAAAGGTTAGTTGGGGTGGGGATTTTCTTTAAAATCTTCGTGTTGCATTTCTGGAAGTTGCTGAACCTAAATATCAAGTTTGACATTTATCTCACTTTTCGTTTTTGAGTTATGCTATTCAAAGACACACTCCTGACATTTTTAAACCTGGTTTTATTCGGGGACCTCAAAACATGTATTTCCATTGACACCTCTATCAAAGTTTTGGGTTGGAATGCAATATATTCTGTACCTACTGTGTACATTATAAATAAAGTAAAAAGTCGAGAATTGGCCTGTGACATTCGTTGAACGCCATGTTATTCTTCACTGCTTACATAATCTGGTATTCCCGCAAACCTAAAACAATATGCTCTTTGACTTTTCACCTCACTTTAGCTAGTTTTTCATTGCCTCGCGATATTCCGTTAGCCACAACTTTTTTTATCACTTTGGCACCAGCCACAGCGGTGAAGGTTGGATTCGGCAACTGGAAACACAGGCCACTAACTCCCCACATGAACACGGTATGTCACTAGTTGTACTTTTGCGGGAAAGGCGATATTTCTGATTGGCTCTTTCAAGTTTTGGAGTCGTAACGAACTAAATGCCAGGCAAGAAGGAAGGGACCATCTTGGATTTTTATAGCTGAAAGTTTTCGTCCGATGCTTTTTCACCAGCAACAAAGCAGAGACGGTAATGATACATTTACGCTATTTTTCATTGAATGTATATTTTTTGTAATATTGGTATTTTCTATTAACTTCAGTGAATTTCGTAGAATGAGGTAGAAAACTGTAATAGGTTATTGTGTGTTACATTTTTATTTAACGAATTCATTTTCAGATACATTGAGCCGTCCAGAAGAGTGGGATATGCCTAAGATTTACATTCTTTCCAGCGTTGTGGTTCGAGTCGCGAATGCTTACTTAATATCTGAAGGTATGTTATTAAGTTTCAGCAACATAAAACGATAGTGCTGGATGAAAGGTTAAGTTTTTATGAGCTTATTAGTGTTGCTGAATTTTATATTGTCCTGATTTACTTTTCAGACATAGTCAGTCTTCCAGGCAGTTGAATATACGATTAATTTTCTTGTTTGTACTTCATAATTGATGGGTGGAGATCACAGCCAAAGTGGGTAAGGTAAAAATCAACCTTTGATGCAAATTAAATAGCATGTTACAGTACCAATATTCAAACCCGCAGATGCAGATCATGCGAGTGATACTCATGTACAATTTAAAAATGTAGGATTATTGGTGGACTGGCACACTAACTGTCAAGGATAGCATGCCAATGATACTATAATTCTTTTAAGGCAGTGCCCAACTTAAGTTTTCTAATACAAAAGGAAGAAAGATATTTGATAGCATTCACACATATTTCAGTAATTCACTTGCTTTTGGGCATTTTTATCTAACTGCTACTATAATATCCTTTTTTAAACTGGGCATGGTGTATAAAAATAGGAATTCTGGTAGCTATTTTTAACAATTAATGTCCTTGTAATCTGTTAGTACAAGTGCTCAAAAGCATTTGTTTCCAAGAAATACCTTAAGTGTTTGTTTCGAGTGAAATTAGTAGCTTCAGGTTTGTGTTCTGGGGTTTTAAAATTCCAATGGTTTCAATCTATCGTGTCTGTTTTCTACCATTTAAACTTTGTAGCAATTTTAATAATACAAAATCCTTCCCTTAGAAGATACATCATTCAATTTTAATTAAGTTGCAGGATATGATAAGAAATGTATAGGCATTTAAGTAATGTGTTGTTTTTGTTCAAAAACCAAAGGTTTTGAAGTAACGGGCATGTAATATTTTTTAAATGTATAGAAGTCTTTTAAGTTAACACATATGATAAACATGAAGTTAATCACGACATATGATGATTCATTTGATTATTTACTTATGAAAATAACTTACTGTGAGTAGAGAAAGTCTTATATGGCAGAGCAATGGTATGGCAAGTCAAAGATTGGTGGTTTGAATCACAGGAATGGCAATGAATTTTTTTTCTGATTGTATATACCCTTCCACTATTCTCTATACGCCAACAATCCATGGATATTTTCAGTGAAGATTCCGTGAATCTTTTCAATGAATTGGATCTTTTGAATGACCCTTTGATTTGTTATTTATAGTGAACAATTTAAAACAATTTAAGCATTTTAAACGCTTTTCATATACAACGCATTACATCCGGGGAACTATGGGATGTTAGGTTTTTTTGTATAAGCTTAGGTTTCTAAATTTACGGAAGATTAGTTTATTTATGTATATAAGCTTAATTTTCTGAATTCACCGAAGGTTAGCAAGTTTTTTTTATGGAAAGTGTTGATCGAAAGATAATTCAAAAGATACGATTCTTTAAACCTTCAATAAAAAGATTCATGGATCCTTTGCGTATGCTGAATTTTGTCCCAGTAACGCAAAGTTTTACAATAAGTGTTATTTCCTTCTCATTTAACACCTTATCAACCAAACACGAGTACAAAATTCCAATTTTTCATGTAATTCCTGTTTCTTTACCCTAAGGTATTTGTAGTGTGTTTCACTTCATTAGCTGACTAGTAAATTCACTCATAGTAATATTTGCACATTAAAACTTGTATGTGTTTTTTAAAATGTAAGCAGGAAATAGCCTAGCCTCTCTTCACCCCAAAGCACTCTCATTACTTAAGCTGCTGGTTGCATAAAAATGCTGTTAGACTATAGTCATTACTAGCTGATATGTTAAAATTCCTGTAGCTACAGTAGAAATAGTGGACCTACTTTCCATTCCAAATTAGAGTGCCTTTCACTATAAACAAACTCTTTGTTTTATCCGCGCGAAAATAGTTTGCAATCCCTCCCTCTTACGCCTGCTTGCTGCATATCAATTACAGCTGAATATTATTTAAGGGTATTAAAACGTGCGCTGCATGAAAATCATAATTAAAAATGCAACCTGAAGTATTAATTGATTTTATAAGCATGTGGAAAATGAACATTTTACTTATATTAATTGAAATCCTCAGGCAAAGGTGCAGTACCCTAATCCAAATCCTCCAAAGATAACCCAACTGCCATATTGGAATCAGCACTAACCTCGAAGTTAATGACAAGCTTATCCACAACACTTGTACACAAAACAAGTTCCCACATGCTAGGCTCCTGTTATGTCTGTTTATATTCCCCGCGTGCTTTGGTTACATTTTTTGCTGAAACGCCTGTAAACTCAGATATTAGTGCCGTAATATCTACTATTGCAAGTGTCAGGTGTTTTTTGTTATAGTGAGTTGAACACATTAAGTATTATTTCTTTTTCGCCACTTTTTAACGGTTTCCTACTTTTGTGTTTGAATAACTTATTCGCACTACACGCTTCTTCCTCTGTCATGGCAACTGAAACCCTAACTGATAAAATCACAAGAGCTGAGCATATGAGTGCTAGCGTATTATGAATGACCGTTCGCTTATCATATTTCCTATGTTACGCAAAGAGTATTTGGTACTCGGCACCCCTGTGAATTCATTGCTGCATTTTTCATATAGGCAAGAGAATACAGTTGGTAATTAACAAAAAGGTACTCTTGAGTGTTAGCGCAATAGCAGGTAGAATTAAGAAAACCATATTTTGTAATCTCTTAACAGTTACTATATATCCATTACCTTTAACAGTGAGTTCTTACGATAAGCACAATAAAACATGTAGTTCTATACCTTTCCTACTCCAATATTTCATGATACAATACATTAAGGAACTATTTACTTTGGCCTAAACGTAGTGCTTACTTTCATGACAAGCAGAAGCATATGCTTTGATTTACATCAGAGAGAACTCTGGTTTAGAATGGATAGTATGTAATATTATCACAAGGTGTTTGTAACCACAAATGTTTCCTTAATACAAGCAATTTCTCTTTTCAGAAACCTGCTTTTAAGGGTAGTTTAAACATGTGTTTCTATTTACTTCTAGGATATACAAAATGGAAAGTTGGAGTTGTGCCTATTTGTGTCCAGTAATGGTGCTTCAAGTCAGAGCACAGAGAGTGACAAAGCCATTAATAGTGTTAAATGATGTGGTGAAACTGTTGCTAATGACATTTATTGCACTGCTAATAGCGATTTAGTGAATGACAAACAATAGCTACACTATGCATATAATGAATGCGGAAGCTTCTTTGTAGGAAATGGAATTAAGTTATTCATGTTACGCAAATATGTCAAATTGCGTTACGCTATCTAGAGAGTAGAATAAAATAACAAGTGTCAAACATGTGTTATTATTCCCATTTTCCTGTCAAATTCCACATCCTACTGTTAGTTGGTTGCAAGTTCAAACAAAACATGGAGGCAGTTTAAGTGCAAAAGATTTCACCATGAAGCATGCAGAAGACATTATTGCAAGGTACTTGATCTTCCCATTCAGTCTCAAAAACTTAAATGTGACCATTATGTATTATGGCATAGAAACATTAAGCAACCACTGTTAACCCCAATAATATTATATAAAAGCCATGAATGCACTGACTATTGGATAATTTGAATTAAAAAAGTTACACATGAATAAACAGTTGTGTTTTACATACTAGCCTCGCTGTCAGGTGTTCAGCTGATCGTAATTATGTTCTAATATTGTATTGCTACAGATGACAATGACAAGTTATTTTATGTAAGCCTTAATCGACTCCTTTAAAAAGAAATTTGAATAACTCAAAGTGCAATCTCCATTACTGAAGCTCACGTAATTAACTTTGTACGTCGTCAGTAGTGATACAGTATTAGATTAGAGCATATGATCAGCTGAGCTAGGTAGGTATGAAAAATACAGCTGCAGTAGCTACGAGTGACGTCACCATCCGAGAGCGCGATTTTTCATAGTTCCATCCCAGATCACTACTCACGCTGCGATCGCCTTTTTGTTTCCATCGTTTAACACTAGGGTTGCACTTCTAATACTTTGGTGTTCTGTGCCTAGCACTGACTCCACTCTTCGCACTCGACTCGTTTTCAACTCACGACTGAGTGTCTACCCGCGAGAGCTCGCTTATATAGGCAGTGAAATCTTCCATAGGAGGTACTCGAACATTCTATAACTATTTAGACACACTTTCTGGAGGAGATATAGCTTCCAGAAGGCTCTAGTTATCTGCCGATAATTTGTCCGGTGTTTAAGCTAGCAAGTGGCTGTTATCTTGTTTACTCCGACCCCTCGGCCCGATAACCTTGGTCTATAGTCGCTGCCTCAAAATATCATTACTTTAGTTTGATGAGACTTTAAGTCCAAAATAGTACCTGTTCTGATCCATTTCATCTTCTTGTAATGAGTGTTATACATTTTAGACAAATACAGAGCTAAGCCAAACAATTAGCATCTCATTATTTTATAAGTAATTGTTCATTTGTAGTTAAATCAATTATGTATAATACCTCATAAATAAGATTTAAAACCACTGCATTCACATTTGGAAATTGTAGTTGCGGGCCCAGCAGCTTGTTTCAGTTTCTGCTTGGGGGAGAGAGACAAGATTGTCTGGAGCAGTTGTCCGAATTTTCATGTGAAATTTAAGAACACATTTATCCTAAGAGAAAAATCATCTTTTGTTTTTTAAATGTGAAATATCTAAAGCATAGTTCTCGTAATTTTTCTTTTGGTAGAGCAATAATAATCAGTAGCCTAATTATTTCTCATAACTTGGGGGCAATTGCCCCTCTGTACCCTGAAGTGACGCCCCTGTACAGGCCCCATTTGGACCTTTTGCACTGGGGCCTTGAACCTAGCTATGCTACTGGTTAAACTGAGAGATATCCGTGATGACCACGAGTAATTATAGCGTAAAGAACATTGGTGTAAGGTTTGCAACATACCAACAGTAGCATTACAATCTGAAATTCATTTTGAGATGACATACCCCAATGGTGACTTAGAATGTAATAAGTAGTTTAACCAACTATTAGGTCAATCAGTGGTAATTAATTGTTCTCTCACACAAGTCGTGAATTCTGTTTACCGGGAAAAATGCGAGTCAGTTGGAGAATTTAATATCATGAAGGCATGTTACCATGGTAACTTGGTTACCACTGACGGACGGAAACTGAAGATCCATTGTTCAAATTCCGATTATAGCAATGAATTTTTCAATCTGATTTTGCCTCTCCAACCTTGTTCTACACACCGCTTGTGTGATCGTCTTGGCCTCCTGGTTACGAATGGCGTACACTTCCAGCCACTTAGTGAAGTAATCCATGACCACAAACAGATACCTGTTACCCCTGTCGGACACAGGGAGCGGTCCAGCTATATCGTTGGCGACATGTTCGAAGGGTGCTCACACGTTGTACTGCTACATGTAACCCCGGCTCATAGTCTATGTGCCACGACTTGCCTTACACATGACATTGGCGGCATCACCTCTCAGCGTCCGCCTGTAATCTCAACCAGTAGTCCTTTGTCAAGCTTTGTCAATCGTTCGTTCGGGTTCAAGATGTCCGCGCTTGTACTTCCTTCAGGACCTCCGGCAACTTATTTCGAGGGAGGATCAATTACTCTCTCCGGGTCTTTCCGTCATTTGACTCCCATGCTCTGATGAACAACAAACCTTCCTTGGTTTTCAGTGAGTCCCAGTAAGCCTAGGAGGGCTTATACACACTACTCGTGGGTGCGATGTCCTCCCAGCTCGGCCTAGTTCCTACCTCCACTTCTCTCAGGAGCAGTCCAAAGTCGGCGTCCGCTAATTGCTCTCTCCTAAGGCCTGCGCTATTCCATCCAACTGCAGGCACCGCCTAAATCACATGGATAGCTGCGGCACGCTCCTTCTCCTCCACGCTAGTAGAGCGGCCACTCTTCCGGGCAGGATCTTCTTGACAGGGCATCCGCATTGGTGTGGTCCTTCTCCGATGTTCTGATGTGAAGTTGTATTCCTGAAGCCTCTGGACCCAACGGGCTGCCTGGTCCTCCAGGTTCTTGAAGTTCAATAACCAGGTGAGGGTGGAGTGGTCAGTCTTCAGGTGGAATGGTCGACCGTAGCGGTACTTATGGAATTGTTCTAGCGCCTTCATAACTACCAGGAGCTCCCATTGGGTAACGCAGTAGTTCTTTTCCGCCTTGGAGAGCGTCTTGCTGTAGTACACTCCTGCCCATGCTGGACCTGGGATAGTATACCTCCAATACCTGTTGTCCTCCGTGGAGGACGATGGAACTTTACGGGTGAAAAAATCTTTAGCATGGCTTCCTTCAAAAGGGAAGAAAAGCCGGATGGTCCCGTGTCGTACATTTACGGCACGTAAAAGCGTATCAAGCCTGATAAAAAGGCCTCTGAGCAAAAGTACCAGTATTTAACACCTAAATAGAATGGGACGCTGATGACCACAGCAGTTGAAGAGCGTCCATAAACAAAACTCATTTTCATTGTCGCTGGCGTTGGTATCCAGATAAAATCGCCACCGGATTGTAGAAAACGCAAAACAGGCTCACTGCAGAGTGCTGACTTAAGCCCCAGGAACGCTTCCTCCGACTCTTCTGCTTACATGTAAGGTCGGTGTTCTTCCGTCAGACGAATGAGGGGCTTCGTGATTTTGGAGAAAGCTCTGAGGAACCGACACACAGTGGATGTTCGCATCAAATTGTTAGTCAATATTATATACCTTAGATATATGCGCTTAAAATGTATTATTTAATACGGAGGACTAAGTTAGATACATGTTGAGGAGCTTTTGGAAGAAATGTCTGTACATATAATAATATATTGCCGCATTTATTACTCTAGCACTGACAGACATTTTATCTGTTCTGAAGACCCACAGTACATCTCTTAATAGAATGTATATATACACACACATTTCTGTTTCATAATTTTTTTAGCTTCAGACAGTCTCTTACCTAATGTGAGCAAACAATTGCCATGCTTTCGTTTGAAGGGCAGCCGTCACTTGTAGATGACTACTCCTTACTAATGCTATACGTGCAGGTTTCAAGGGGAAGCAGCATGTCCAACGATTCCTTAAGACACGGTTTGGACTTCTTCCGTGGTGTGGACCTCATGCTCGTCAGAAGAGGATTGGAACTTAGAAGAAGCCTATTAAGCACATCTAGATTGTAGGATTCGCGAGAGAATTTCCTAGAATACTGTTGCCGGCATTTATGGAAGTACTTATTTCTTGCTTCAGCAGCCTCCTCCGATAGCGTCCAATGGGTATCAATGCATTTTCAATTACAATGGGTCCATGAAGCAGAATATTTGAACTGTTCGGAACATTCGATACTATGGATACAACTCGACATATACCTAATTTTGCTATGTCCATGGCAAAAGTTGAAAATTTAGAAATATCTACTTTGTGTCACCTCGATATCACTTCTAAAATCACTTAAAACCTGTAAATAAGGCTAACATCCACACCAGTTAACGTAGATGACAATTTTGGGTCCATCATTGGAAGTTCCAAAACCAGGTTTCGGAATGTCAGCAATTCAACCCATTTCATGTTTGAATTTAATTTGAATACTTCTTTTCCTTTCTTTCACCACTCCCTTATCAGTATAAAGCCGTAGCTGTCACTTCTTAATGGTCAGTATACAAGAAAGATGCAATAAATGCTCAAATATTCTGATTCTAACACGTAGAATTGAAAATTCCAAATTTCAGCACATGTATATTCGCTTACTTCTCTCTGTTTTGCAAGATTATTAGTCTTCAGATGTGTCTCCGCATATGTAAGGCTTAGTTGAAGAAGTATGGGTCGCTGCATTACATACCTTTGCAACAATCATTGCCAGTAGCAGGAGTGTTTTACAGAAGCCTTACAACTACCTAGCTTAACTTGAGTTTGTTGTAATACATCAATCTTACTTTGAATGTATTGAATTTCTTTCTTTGTGATGTCTACACTTTCTTTCACAAACCTGATTCTAATTGGTATGAATACCGAGGTGAAGAAAGCACAGGGTTTTTGCCACACAATTCTTGTTCATTCTCCAGCACAAAATACACAATAATGAGCTTTGAAGTATGTTTACATCAGAATCTGCACAATTTTCAAACGTTTGCTTAAACTCAGCCTGTTGTGACCCATCGCATCCCCATTTACTGATCATTTGCATAAACTATATTTCTTCACCATTAAGAGTTTTTATTCCGTCTTCTAAATAGAACATCAATCGTATAGCATGTGATTTAACAAATGTTGCAAGTCAGTTTCTGTACAAGTTGATGCTATTGTATAAGACCCTGGAAGAGGAGAACATTCTGTTTTACCTTCTGTAAATAACTGTAAGAAGGATACATGTTTTGTCGTCAGCCCTTACAGCATTATATTGTCGTCTTGAGAGATCGGCATCGACAAAGCTTCTACCTGTGAAATTTACTTCCTCGTTTTCTGTTTTCGACTGATGGAATAATTCTATATTTAGTGGCTCGCTAAGAGGATTTTGTAAATTCTTTTATCACTTTGGCAACATCTACTTCACCTGCAGCTCGTATTGTCCTTTGGGTAGCATAGGTTAATGCTTCTGGATCCGCATGATCACGAAGTTGTTGCGTTTCTCATCTTTTACTTAGGTCACTTGAATCGATGACTTACATGGCCTACCCGCAGGGTACGGTGAAATGGTACTAGGTAATTTCAGTATACCTTGGAGGCAACTACTAATTGTTTTTTAGGAATCTGTTTTCCATTTTGTGAGAAGCTAGCGATTTATCTTTAATCTCTGATTTAATATATGAAAACTTATCTTTAAAATATTTAAGCCTGTCCTCGGAATACCCCGTCCCACATTTTGATTAGAATAGTTTCAACATATTTCAATTTTCTCCGGATGTCATTATTATTGCAGTCTTTTGTTATGTCAAAAATTTGTGTGCGTGTTATTAACGCGATGTCAGATGGCCCCAAAATAAAAAGAAAAGAAAGTACCTGTTTAGGAAGACAGAAAATAAATTTACTATAAACGAAACTTAAATTAAACCTTAAGCAATTATGCAACAAAAAGTTTATAGAAAACGAAAGTGGTGCAAAGGGGCGTCTAGTTTCATTAAGTTTTATATAATAAAACTTCATTCTTTTCAATACTATCAACAAATGCACCCTGAAGTATAAATATCCATTTGCGTTAAAGAGCAGTATTTAAAAGAGTATAAATTTTTACCAATATATTTAAAGTGTTTACAGTATTTGCCATAGATAACTTTAAGTGCAGAACATAGGTAATTAGTCCATACCTGCCCAAGGATAATCCATTATATATAAGTACCAAATAACTTCTCAACAACACTCGCATTCGCCACATAACGAATGCAACTGAGAGTGTGCCGGGTAAATTATCAGACTTACACCTTCAGAAGTTCTTAATTTAGACACTCCATACGGTCAGATATTTCTGTGGAGAAATAAACCAACAGTGGCACAAGGTTCCTTATCTATCTGTCTACAGCCTTTATTTATCCCAGAAAAAACTTTCAGAAATTGGAATTTTGACCAGCTTTTGGATGCAAATAACCCCACTGTTGCGGCCCAATAGCTGCAAAGGCCCAGAAAACTGCGCATATCTCGTTTATCTTTCGGGCGAGCTCACTCTCTTGCAGCGCGAGCCATGGCCACCCCAGTATATGGCCCAAGTATTTAACCGCCTTTCAGAACAGTTGGCACTTCTTCGCGTTCAGTTAGCTGCTTGCAGTCTCTGTAGTACCTTGGTCAGGTTCTCTAGATGCTCCTTGAAAGTGCTGCCATTGACGGTGATGTCCAAGTACAGCAGGCAGACGTCGTAAGTAATCCCCTCATCACGAATCCTATCAGGATCCTGGAAAGTAGCTAGCGCGTTGCAGAGGCCAAAGGGTATAACCGTAAACTTCCAAAGCCCTTGGCCTGTCGTGAATGCTCTTTTTTCCTTGTCTCTGGGGTACAGAGCTACTTGCAATATTCCAATTTCAGGTCCAAGGTCGAGAACCATTGGGCACTAGCAAGAGAGTCCAGGATATTGTCAGTTCGGGTGTGGGAAAACAGCCCCATTTCGGGTGACAGCGTTTAACTTCCTATAGTTCACAGAGAAGCGTAGGTCGCGTTCTTTTTCACCAAGACCACAGAGGAACACCAAGGGCTGTCGGACTCTTCGATGATGCACCTAGATCTTATGCCCTCCAGCATGTCTCATACCTCTGCCTGCTTCGCCAGAGGAACACGTCCTAGTGGCTGCCGGATAAGCCGGGCGCTTCCGGTGTCGACGTTGTGGAGTACTCGGTTGGTACGGCCATAATTGCTGTCCGTTTGGCTGAAAGCGGACTAAGGAGGTGCCGGACCTTCTTACGTTGTCACGCGGTCAAATGGTCGGCCTCCCTCTTCAACAAGTCTTCCTTCTGCGGCTCCTGATCTCGAAATAGTGCTGGTTCCTTTGGTCCGATACACTCGAAGCTGGCTCGCATTCCTCTAACTCCGTTCCGGCCTGTATGTCCTGATCGGTGTCCGGTGAATTCAGCAGTCTCACTGGCATTTACTCCCGGTAACGCAACAATGCTCTGGCGACACATAATCCATCCAATGCTGTCTTCCGGTCGACAACTAGGTTCCTAGAGCGCTAATATTCCAGACGCGACTTCACCACCACCTCGTTTCTTGCGGGAACAACCTACCTTCCGTCAGGATCACCTTGAAGATCCCCGCGTGTTCGCTGGGGCCACTGAGCGTTACCTCGTCTCGGCCGAGTCTCAAAGATTCTACTGGCGATGTCGACCGTCACCTCGTGGCTCCTGATGGCACCCAGTCCCAGAATCGCATCTTCCGCCCCCCGACAAACACCCAGTCTTACGATGCTCCGTCCCAGGGTCAGCTACCAGTAGGAACTCCTCCACGCAAGGTATCGCTCGATTCCGTCACTAGTTGGTAGGGCGGATTCGGTTTCCTCAACGGCAAGTCCTGCGTCACGTCACGTCTGATTAGTCACGGTTGCACCTACGTCGACTAGTACCCAGCACGACTTCCTTTGTATCCAGCTGTCCGTGACGAGGCTGTCTCCTTTCCCTGCCAAGGCATGCAGCTTCACTCGAGGGGGTGATGAAGACGGCCCCAACGTGTCCCTCGCAACGCCGGTGCCTATCCGTTTCCCGCCTGCTCGTCGGCTTGGTGTGGGCAGTTCTTTACTAGATGTCTGGTAGGGCACACCCCCACACGCACTTCAGTTGAAAATATTCCTCGAAGTCCTTTGGTTGATACTCTCTCCCCACCGTATCCAATGCTTCTGGTCTTCGAACTAGGTACCACTGTTATCTTGGCTGCCTCCATCAACGCGGCCGTTAGCGCCTCGTGGATGGTCTTGTAAATGCCGAGCATCAAACGTTCTCGTATCTCGGCGTTACGCACCCCGTCGACAAAAACAGTAGGCAGCTTTCTGGGATACAAAACTGGGCGGGAGGTCCACCAAAGCTTAATTCACTAGCTGTTCAACTGCCAGGGCAAACTCCTGCAACGTCTCCCCTGACTGTTACAGCTTTGATTGAGTTAACTACGATAGCTGAAGCTAAGCGACGATTCCCGAACCTGTTTTCGAGGGCCTCCCAGATGTCTCCGGACTTTGCCGACGTTGGAATCGCATTCAGAATTTCTGCTGCCCGTCCCTGAAGGCTGGCTATTGTCTGTGTGGCTTCCTCCTCTGCTGATTATCGGTTGTGGGCGGCAACGGCGGCGAATTGCCGATGGAAGAATTCGAAAGTTGACGTTCCGTCGCATTTGGATGTCTTAACGCACGTGGATGCCGTATTGCGTCCTGACGTCTCGACCTTCAATCTTTCGCTAAGCATTTGTTTCATCATGTCGTTCAGTTTCTTAGTGCTGTTGTCGACTCTTCCTTCCAGGACGCTAAGCCGTTCCCCGAAGTCCTCCATGGCGTTAACGCGTTGGCCAAGGTTTTTCACCTTGATCGGCGTAACGAGGGGCTCGTCAGAACCATCATCACCACCCCCTCGAGTGACGCTGCATGCCTTGGACATAAAAGTGGATTAGTTTTGTCGTGGACGGCTGGATACGAGGAAAGCTGTGCAGAATACTAGTGGACACAAGTGCAGCCGTGACCGTGACCAGACCTGACATGGCTATGGGCTTGCCGTCAAAGAAACCAGTCGGTCCTACCAGCTAGTGATGGCATCGGGCGATACCATGCCTGTGGAGAAAGAGGCCCTGCTGGAATTGACCCTGGGGCAGAGCATTATGACGCTCCGGAGCCCCAACGAACATCCGGGGATTTGCAGGTGATTCTGACGGAGGATGTGGTTGTGCCCACAAGGAGGGAGGTGTTACTTCTCTGAGAGCAGTGAGATGTGGGACTACGCTGGACATCTAAGCGACAAATAAGTTGTTTGGCAGTAATCAAAGCCATCTTTTGTTACAGAATAGAAAAACTGCTATTTGTAGATGCACATGTTGAAAGTACCCCCATTACCAACTTTTACAGCCATCACTGCACCATTTTTTGCCAACTCTCGTCTTTTCTTAGTTTTAAACTCTTTTTAAACACTGTTGTATTTGATTTTGTTTAACCTTAAACCCCACTCTGCAAAATCTAGCAATTGCATTTAATAGCATGTTGAGTCCTGTCCTGTTATAAGGTCATCTTTATATCTAGTAACAAATACTACTTTTAGAAAAGGCTATGTTAAACTAAGCACTCAACTTAAGAATATATTGAAAGTTTGAAGCAAATTGAATAGATAGCTAGGTATGAATTATTGTGACTGCGCTTTATAATGAATATTGTAATTGGACTTATACCTGTTATATTCATAATAAGTAAATAGATCCTGGGAAAATTTATTACAATCAAAATAAGATTTTTGAGAATTATGTGACAAACTTGATGATTTACTTTCTGGTGCCCAAGGGGAGACATTTTAAAATATATAATAACAATATTTCTTAAGTTGCAATCCTAAATAAATAATATATGGATGAAAAGAGAAGATTTCTCACTTACCTACTTACTTAGTCGACTTACCCTCCTTGTATATAGGGGTTACATCCCCTAGGACTTACATCCATGTCTAGGTTCAGAAGTCGGTCAAGGAGCAGAGAGACATTGAATTAGAGAGAATGAAGAACCTGGAATGCGCGATTGGCCTGTAGCCAGGTATGAGAGTGAGGACGAAGATAATATGAAATGAAGGTGACATGGATGAAAGGAAAGGTGATGCTGGAGCATTTGGTGGAATGAATAGTGAAGGGAACCGGAGAAAGCCCACCCAGACGCCGCTTCGTCCACCACAAATCCCATATGGGGGCCCCTGGGATTGAACCTGGGCTGCCTTGGTGGGAGGCAAGCAGTCTAACTACTCGGCTAAGGCACTGCCTGGAGATTCCATAGAATTTAAAAATATAAAAAACTAACCCTTTCAACTTCTACAGTCATATTGTTGGCTTTGACTTGAGACACAACTGATATATTTGTAACTTGATCTGTATGTTTTTTAACATTAATTTTATGAACTTCTGTTAACAAGCACACTCATCTTCACTCTTACCTTCATATTTCTAGACCCTATGGATGATCGGGAATGATTCTAACCAAAAAAATCTGATGTGTTACACTCACATGACTTTCTCTACTCTTGTACAATCTATTTTTACAAACGCCTATTCTCCATATGCTTCATATTAATCGAGATATCGAGATGTCAATCTTATTTGTAATTTTCTTGTAGATGCAAGGGGAATATGGTAGGTTTTAAGCGATAGTCAAATATTTTAACGCTGGTTGCTATGTGGCGCATTCCATTCTCTTTGCATGTCCAGGACATAAAAGAATGAATAACGAATTGGAGAAAAACTATAAGTATTGGAAAATTTAAGGGAATAACAAGCAATATCTCGCAAACGGTTCACTCAACAAAAGAAATGTATATGACATAAATTGTGTATTTTAACGCGATCTACATTTTTTGTGTAGTAAAATTTTGTCTATCTCTTATGGTTTACCAGTTATGAAAAAGTCGTTCATAATAAAGAATACTTTTGGAGACATTCCCAGAAAATTCGAGATATACATTTTAATTATCATGACAATATCTTAAACATATGATACTTTAATCAAAATCGTTACAGCCGTTTTTGAGAAAATTAAAATTTTCGAAAAATGTTCCATGTAAAGGGTAGTCTGGGGTGGGGGGATTTTCTTGAAAACCTTCGTGTCGCATCTCTGGAAGATACTGAACCTAAATACCAAGTTTGGTGTTTATCCGACTCTTCGTTTTTGAGTTATGCTGTTCACAGACACACAGACACACAGACAGACACACAGACACACAGACACACAGACAGACACACACACGGACATGTTTCCAAAAATGCTTTTTTTGGATTCAGTGAGTCTCAAAACATGTATTTCCGGTGAAATCTCGGTATCGAATTTTTGGGTGGAATGCAATACTTCCCCTACTTACTATACGTAGTAGAGAAAGTAAAAAGTAGGGAAGAAAACGGCACCTTCTCTAGATGTATTCTTAAGCAGACATACAGCACTCCCAGTGGCCAGACCGGGAGAAACAGGAATTCAAAATAGGAAAGCTTTTGGGTAGCACAAAATCAATAAAATAAGCATCATTAGTCTTTGCACATTCTTTAATTTCAAATAAGTACAGACTTATAGGTAAAAAATTCTTATTACCCTTCATTAAAGTAGCATTAAGTATAGTTTAACCTATTAACACAATAATGGTAAACCTACTAGTAACCAATTAGCATTCAATTGCATTAAGAAAGAGAGATGCAAAGGATTCAATCATAATAAAATAAAAAACTCAACTCATGTATGGATTTTTGCTTTAGGGTTACGGCTAATATGTTTCTGTTGGTTCCTTAACAAAATAAAGGAATTGATCTCTCCTCATGCTTGCGTATTTTTTAGGATTATGGCTAACATGTTTCTGTTACTTCCAAAATAAAAAATTAAAATCCTATTCATGCATGATTTTGTTTGCTTTAGGATTAACATGATTCTGTTGTTTCTGTCCATTTTGTTGTAAGAAACACTTTAGCAGCACATTGAAGCGCTTGTCAATAAATATATTGAGACATTCATTACACACATCCATTGTAGGTTGATAACTATATACATTGCTTAAGTTTTTCCTTCACTTGAGACAAATATTCTAAGAAATTAGAATTAAATGCATGGGCAACTGATTCATACATGCACATGTCATTTGCATTAAGAAATTTCATATTATAATCTCCATGCTCCTTAAACAAAGTATATGTATTACAAACATTACTCATCTCATCTTCACTTGTCAAAGCATTACAACATTTCTCATGAGGTGAAGTTTTTCATAACCATCATGCAACATATGCACTTGAACACTGCTCTATTTCATCAATAGCAGCATCCTGTTCCTTACTTACAGTACCTGTATTTATACTCAAAGCAGGAGCATTAATAAAATCTGATCTCATTAGTAAGAATTTATATGCATAAAGAGCATAATTACTCTCTTCAGATGGATCTATTCTGGACTTAAAAAATCAGAATAATCAGGAGTCATTATTCCCACCTTTACCCATTATAACTAAAAAAAACATTCTCCGGACAATCTTGTGTTAGGAGATATTCAAAACCATTATGTTTTTTTTTCTTCAGATCATTCCAAAGCATTTGCAGGGAACAAATGTCCTCAATCCAACCGCTAACACAATGTGGCTGAATATTTGTTTTGTTACAGACTCTCATACTGGGAAAATAATCCCTCATAGAAAGTAGGTAATCCTTTTGCTTTTGCTCATCATTGAATCCACAATAAAGTTCATTAACATTATAATTTTTACCTGAATTGAAAATGTCAAAGACCTTGTCAATCTTATTAAAAAAAAGGGGGGGTTGTAGCTACCTACATCTAATGACAGCATTTCTCAACACAATTGTCATGATTCCGCTGCTAACAGAATGGCTAAGTATAGGGTCTTTCAACAAGAGTGTCCTATATTTAACATGTGATAGCTGCCGTTATTATTGAGTTACAGCAGTCACTTTCTTCATGTGGTTACAGTTTTTATTGACAAATAGCCATGGAACGTTACAGCATTCAGCAACGCGTAGAAATTTTGAGAATTTATTATCAAAATGCATCATCTGTTCGTCAAACCTTCCGTGTATTGCGTGAAGTTTACGGTGTGCATAATCGTCCCTGCGAGAGAACGATTCGGCGTTTGATCGATAAATTTGAAAGAAGTGGTTCTCTCAGCGATCAAAGAACGCCTGTACGTAATCGACGTAAGCGTTCCAACGAAAACATAGGCGCCATTCGTGAGAGTGTACGCGAGAACGGAAACAAATCAATTGCTCACCGAGTGCAAGAATTGGGGCTTTCGCCGACCACAACTTGGCGAATTCTGCATCTGGACTTGAGTTTCACGCTTACAAGATGGTGTTAACTCAAGAACTAAAGTCCAACGACCGTAGGTTGCGCTGTGTATTCGCTGACGGGCTATGGAGCAATTGGAAGCTGACCCGGATTTTTGTCGAAAAATCATCTTCAGCGACGAAGCCCACCTTTGGATGGATGGTTGTGTTAAACAAAATTGCCGCTATTGGAGCAATCACAATCCAATGCAGATTCAAGAACGATCACTTCATCCCAAAAGGTTACTGTGTGGTGTGCATTTTGGTATGGTGGAATCATTGTTCCATATTTTTTCCAAGATGAAGATGGAGAAGCTCTAACTGTCAATGGAGAAAGATGCCGGGCTCTTATAAGGGACTATTTTTGGCCTCAATTGGATGGTATGGATCTCAGAAACTTCTGGCCCCGGCCAGATGGTGCCACATGTCATACTGCTCTCGAAACAATCGATCTTTTGAAGGAGAAGTTCAGAAGTTTCATCATTTCCCGTGGTGGTGATATTAACTGGCCCCCGTGGTCATGTGATTGAACGCCGTTGATTACTTCTTGTGGGGTTATGTAAAATCTCGAGTTTATGTCAACAAGCCAGAAACAGTAAATGATCTTATGAATAACATCACGCGTGTTTTTCGTGAAGTTGGACCTAATTTACGTTCTTCTGTCATTGAAAATTGGGTCAACCGTATACGCGCAACCCATCGAAGTCGCGGCGGTCACTTAACTGATGTTCTCTTCCACACGTAATGACATTAATTAGGTTCCAAAATAAAAAAAGAAATAAACCTCTATCATATATAGAACGTGTTTTATCTAAGTTCAAAGGTAGGACACTCTTGTTGAAAGACCCTATACATAAGCAGCTAGATAAACACTCATAGGGGAGAAAGATGGCACTTCTACACACTTCCGTTTCGGCTGAAGAGCTTCCCTATGTACCCTAACTTTTCTTGATTGTAGAGATCAAGTATATGTGTCTATGAACAATTATCATCATCAGCGACAATATCATATTTCTTAAAATTATTCCTTAGTGACTTATGCAGATATAGAACATCATGGAAAAAAGTACACATTGTTTTCGTTTACTTGAATGAATGGACACTGCTTATGTATACCCAGCAATGACCTCTTTTTTAGGTTATTTGATCCCTGATCACGTACAACAACTTTTGGAATAAACTCTGCTGTCATTATCTGATTAATGGTATCTAAAACAATATATTTCAAAATGTCACTGACATAGCATCCTTACTTAGAAAATTCCCAATCACTTGCTTGAAATGTAACTGTAAGCCTCTAACTAAAATTAAAAGTGCTTGATTTGCATGTTCAAGTGGATATTTAGAAACCAGGCTTTCGCTGATCTCACCAAAATCTATAAAGCCCATCAAAAATATCACTCCTAGCATTGTATGTCACATTTTCTTTAAGTGACATTTCATCTATAACAACGGACACCACACGTTCTGAGGGCTCTAAATTTTCTGCTTTGATTTTCATCAGCAAAAGTACATTATCAATAAACCCAGGACTGACTTGTAAATTTTGCAGCCACCTTCAAAGAGATTACACAGATGGAAGACACACTTAGGTATGCAGTAGTTTGGAGCACTTTGAAGAACAATAATACAATGCCAGCACTACTGTTTTATTATGTTGTATGTATCACCTCCCTTTGGTTTTACAAGTGATGTTTTTAGCTGACAAATCATAAAACTATCTTTGTCACAGTCATGGAAATATTTAACTAGATCATTCTTTGTATCAACTTGACTTTCCTTTAGCATGTTAATTTCTTGCCTCAACTTCTGTATCACTTTGTTCTTGTAGGAAATCACTTTGTGAGCTTTCATTAGCTTTGTCCTTAAAACCTTAACCTGCTTTTCTGCACTAGGTTTGCTATGAGTAGCAATCACTATTTGTCCAATCTCTTTTTCTGGGAGATTTATCCCTATTAATGTTGCCCTCATCAACAATGTCTTCTCTCTTCCTCTTCTTTTTCCACTCATTCATAGTTCAGTGTGTTACTTCTTGTAGGCAAATTCCAAGATGGAACAGTACCAGATTTCAACTGAAATCATTAACAGTAATTTAGCCTCACAATAAATTACTTTAGAGATAAATCTATAAGATGTCAAAATGTACTGGATCACAGCTCTATATACCCTTGGCTGAAGAGCTTTGGGTTTCTGAAGTCATTTTCAATAAAATGATCAGAACAAATTTCATAGGTCTTGTACATCTTTAACAGGCCTTTTTATATAAAGCATTCAGATCACTGAGCATCTAAAGCATCTGACCACCCAAGAATCACATCTGCAAATTCAAAGCAATGCTTGAATTATTAACTTTTATTTTCGACTCATATAACCTCACTTAAGCCTTCATAGTATGTTGATAAGTCAATTGATATTTTTGAAAATATGTTTTGGGTCTACCGATAGCATCACCAAATGAGGCAGCACAGTTAGAACTTGGTAGATACTCCATCAAGATCAAAATTTTCACAAGAGCTATGAAATATTTATATAGAATTTCCAATCTGGAAGTTAGTGATATTATCAAAGAATGTTTTTATGTACAAAAGAAAAGGAAGTGGAAAGGATCATGGTTATTAGAAATTCAGGAAGGTAGGGAAGAGATTTGTAATGGAAGATGCATGGACGAATGCAGAAAATCACATTAGAGGCTTTTGGAAAGAAGTAGAATTAAAGTTAGAAGATATTGACAGACAAGATATTTTTGGCAGTATAAGAGAGAAAAGCTCCTTGAGGATATAAAGGGAAATAAAAACAGCATGGGAGAGGGAAAAGTATATAGAGATATATAATAAATTAGGATGAGAAGGATTTGCATGTGCAAGAACAGGAGTTAGAAACTCAAAAGGCATAAGACATGACAAGAATAACTATAGTAAAATGTCTGATGTGTGGGGAAGTGAACATGGATTTCCACTGTATATTATACTGAAATCACACAAAAATATGGAGAGAACAATTGGCAACAGAAATGGAAAAATGGAAGTATTAATAAGGAAGATTCTGACTTTTATTTTTAAAAGATTTTAAAAGGTAATAAAAATATAAAAGCAATGGGTGGTCAAAGAGAAATGGTTAAGAATGACTACAAAGAAAATGGAGCTAAAAGCAGATGAATAATGTATGAAAGTAGACAATGGGTCATCAATATAGGGAAAACCAGGAGTTGTGTGTATAGATTAGCATAGGCAAGCAACCAAGAAGTGAATTTACAGTGTAAATAGCCTAACATTTTGAAATGTTGTTGTTGTTATTGTTGTTATTATTATTATTATTATTATTATTATTATTATTATTATTATTATTATTATTATTATTATTATTATTATTATTATTATTATTATTATCTAAAATGTATAAATTATGTTATTTTGAGTACAAGAAATAAATATTATTCATTCATTCATTGGTATGTTGATATTTAAGATGTAAGAACAAAACAGTTAAGCTTATAAGTAAATCATGCACAACTACATTTTTACCATACTTATATAAAGTAAATACAAAACTAAGCAAGAAAATGTTGTAGGTACTTACAGTTTTTTATCCTTTGGGAAATGAAAGAATGACCATGAATTCTTTTCTACTTCATAGTTATTGCACCCAAAAACTGCACAGACTTTTCCAGACATGGTGTCGTTAAGTACACACATTATTATGCTCTCAAGAATATAAATCACAGAAATTAACATAAAACACACATTCATCAAGCATTAAATACCAGAAACTAATACAGTGAACCAGGTCTTGCCACCAGCAAGCCCTGCTGTCGTTATCGCAAGATATATCGAGAAGATGGCTGTCTTACCCCCTACTGTTTTTGTTCTAACTAAAGAAAACTTCCTATATCCCACCTGGGGCCTCTTGGTTACCAACCAGACTGCTGGTCACTTGACCACAGAAGCAATCCGGATGTGAAGTTGTTTGTCATTGCACAAGCAATGCACATATGATACGTAAAGAGAAAGGATGGCCTGATTTTGATTAGATGTTTGGAAATTAAGGGCAATGAGGGAGGATGTTATCAGAGCGATGTTTCCTATCTTTGAGGAAAAAGAAATTTAAATACAAAATACATACACATATTTTCCAGTATAAAGCAATGAATGATTGGAAGGAAAGCCTAATACGTAAGAAATGGTTATTGACAAATAAAGAAGTTGTATTAAGAAATATTTTTGAAGATCATAAGAAGCTATCTAAATTAGGGAAGTTTTCATGCAAGGTAAGGGTGAAATGGAGAGGCAGTGAAAGAAATATGAAATAAATATTAAATTAGTTTAGTTTAGATAAACTTTAAATGATAGAGGTTGTGTATGTAATCTATTTATCTTTTGTATATTAAGTGAGTTATGGATCTGTCCAACTAACTAGGGTTAAGGTCAGACCGTAGCCACATATGCACTTAGTACTTCAATAAATAAATTTTGAGATTCAGAAATTAGAAATCTGTTGAGCAGTATTGCAATTGCTATCCTACCTAAAATAAAAACCTATCTGAATTTCTTTAAATTTTAATCACTTTTTAAACATACTACAGTTTCAAATTGATATAAGATTATTAAAAGCCTGTAAAATCAGTGTAGTATCAGCCATAAAGATAGTACAGAGTTGGACCATACAAAACTTTGCCAAGAGGTTCCATTCTCCATGAATACTGGAAAAAAAGAAAAAGCAAATTTAATTAAAAAAGTTCAGTTCTTAAGGTAGTGTACAAACACAAAAACAAAACTGTAAAAAGATTACAAGTGACTAATGTATGGCAAGCACAACTCTTATAGTGAATAAGGTATCAAATTATGTATTAAATTAAGTAAAGGTTGTACGCCTAAGCTCTACTCGGTGCCTGTAAGATTGATTTTTTCTGATCTAAAGTCAAAATCAAGGATGGGGATAATTATATAAAGGTGGGGTGGTGGTGGTGGTGGTGGTGGTGGTACATTTTGCTCAGGCACTTGGATATTCTCTGTTTGCTTTCTTGCTTCCCAATATAATTTGGAATTTGTGTTGAGAAGGTAGGTGTAGGTATAGGTTATACAATGGAAGAGGACAGCTCGTGCACTGCACCTACACAGATCTATTGTGCCTACCAGGAGGAAGGGATAAAGTGAAAGAACCACAGGAGGCTAGAGGCAGACAGGCCACAAGACCTACAGAAGTCTCTAACAGTTCCAGGCTCAAAGATCTTTCCCACTGCTGGAGCTACCTAAAGAGACAATGAACAACCCGTTAACCATGAAGTAGGGTGTATTGTAGTTCTACTGTTGGGGAGCCAAACTTGATGAAATAACTGCCCCACGTATGGTACAAAGTTCCGGTGGCTTTCGCCCCAAGTTTACTTTTCTGGTGGCCTTTGCCCCAAGTTTTAGGAATCAACTTTGTATTTTTATGTTTCTTTAAATATTATTTATATTTATGTTTGCCTCGGCTGCATCAGTATTAATTTGTAGAAACATGTATTTCTTAACAGGGGGTGATGCGGCTAAAGAATGTAGGCTTACGCAAATTATAATTTTTACTTCACTCCATTTATTAATCCTTCACACAATTAAATAACACTTCACTGATATAGAGTGTTGTGAGATTCTGTTATTAATTACTTGCACTTTTTTAACACGTAAACTTTATAATATTCTCGCCATTATGAATTTTATATGTCTCACACTGAATGCACATTTAAATGCTCGGGAACGCGTCTCGAGTCCGGTTAGGAGCAGTGTCTACAAGCAACTGGCTTCTACTGCCTGAATTTGCAAATTTCATCTATTTCAAGTCTCTGATTGGCTAATTCTACTCCAATAGAATACTTTTATTTAACTTTTTTCTGGTTGTTGATTGGCTGTTTATAAACTGTCTCAAAAATTACATTATTGTTGCTCCAAGAATTACTAGTATCATTATTAAACTTTCCAATTCATTATTGCCTCAAGGTTACCTCATTGTTAGCAACTTTTGATCTACATTCTCACAGCTCCAACATTGTTAAATTACCTAATACATTCACATAACATTATTATACATGTATATAATAATATAAATATTAATACAATGACTCTTACATACATTTCATATATTATATTATACACATATTGCTTTAAGGCGGTCTGTTATTATATTTTTGAAATCATTTAAATGTTAAAAAATACTGCCTCAACCAAGAAGCCCTATAGTACCCACAGGAGTACTCTTTCCTTTGAGCAAGCATCTGCACCATCTGTCCGGCACTGCCATACACCACAAAACCTAGAAGCGCTCCTGAAAGATGAGAAGGAAATGCAATGAAAGTGAAATGATGGAAAAGAAAACATGATAAATGAGAAACCACCCCAGCATTCACCCACCGGCTACTTTCACCACCTACTAAGCCATGGTTTTGGAGGCAACCATACAAAAATGCTGTGGTGATGATGGTGGTGGTGGTATATTTATTGCATCATATAACAATTTTGGGGAGGTATTCTTGGCATTACCACTGCATTCCTACTTCAGCCGCCACTTACTACTTCATGTTAATTGAGATAAACATATTCAGAAAAGGCTTCATTATACATTTAAACATTGTTGGTACAAGAAACATAAAGAAACTGAAGCAAGTCAGATCTTTAATGTTGCATTGAAATTCCATACTCTTTCCATGACAATGTGAGAAACAAATTGAATGATGACCACTTCAAAAAATGACAAAAGTATTAAAGAATTCAAACTAATAACAACAAATATCTCAGAAATAGCTGATGCCACAAAAAGAATTATTCGAAATAAATTGTATATTTTAAAAAATCTGCATTTTTTGTGCAGTAAGTTTTCATCTGTGTCTTATGGCTTACTAGTTATACAAAATTATACAATATTCATTCAGAATGAAGAGCACTTCACAGATTATATCCAGAAAATTCAAGATATACATTTTATTAGTCATGTAAATATCTTAAATATATGAATCTTAATAAAAGGCTTACAGCCATTTTTGAGAAACTACAACATATTGAAAAATTTTCCAAGTAAAAGGTAATTGAGGTGGGATATTTTCTTGAAAATCTTGTGCCCATCTTAAGATGCTGAAATAAGACATCAAGTTTAGTACTTATCTGGTTGATTATTATTATTATTATAGTTCTTATTAATACACCGTTCACACACACATTCATGTAGGTGTGTGCGTGGATGTTTTTCAGAAAATTTCTTGTTATGGATTCAGAATATATCAAAACATGTATTTCTGGCAAAATCCGGATATCAGATATTTGGATGAGTGCAATAATACCTTTAGTACTATAAGTAGGTGCTAGAGAAACTGATAATTTTCTGTAGTAGTGTACATTAATTACATAAATTGGAGAGGTATAATCAGACGACTGAAAAATTCAATGCCATAGCTGGGATTTGAACCAAGGATCTCCCAATCTCTGTCCGGTTGCTCTAACCCCTGAGCTACTATGGCAATATGCCGGCATACCATTAAATTCTCCAACTGATTCGCATTTTTCCCAGTAAACCACAAGGAGAACTCAAATTGTATTGAGATGACATACCCCAGTGGCGACTTACAATTTTGCAAGTAATTAATTGACCTAATAGCAGTTGAAACTATGAAGCCCAGGACTTAAAGTACAATAAGATCAATATTGTTGTCTGAGTGCATGACCACTTTGTGATTTGAAATTAAAACTGAAGGCATCAGAATAACCTCTTGACTAGAGTATATATCCATTTTATTCATTCCATAACATTGTTGCATGGGAAGTGATGTAAAACAGACTTTGTTCCATGATTTTTAAAGTGCATTTTGCTTGCCAATTTTCAGAATACCGAAGCCATCTATTGCTATACAGCATGCTCAAACTACCTGAAAATACATATCCAGTACACATCATAGAGTTTGTTTTGTGAATAGCTCAACTTTTGCAAAATATAGCACAAAGAAAGAAAAAAAAGAAGATGGCTGTTAATCAGCTCAATGGTTAACTAAACGACAGATAAATAAGGTTCTACTGTATTTTTAATTTTTTGTGAACAGCTTGTGAAGTCTTCTTCATTTTGAATGAATTTTATGTAATTTTTTTAAACCGATAAACCATAAGAGATAGGCAAAAACTTACTGCATGAAAAATGCAGAGCTCTTTATAATATGCAGCTTATATCAGATAACCTTTTTGTAGCCTTAGCTGTTTTTTAAGTATTCATTGTTACATCTGTGTGCGTGCGTGCGTGTGTGTGTTGGTGCGTGCGTGCGTGGGTGTTGGTGCGTGCGTGTGTGTCATGGGAGACACATTGGATTTTTCTTGTTTTCATATAATGAAAGTCAGCTTTCCTCTATGGAAATACAACTTAGGACTTGTTATCTTGCATTTAAAATGCAAAATCTATATTTTTTATAAAAATTGAAGTTCATTTATTTTTACAATTAAAATGTAATGTTTTATTTTAAACTATATAAATTAAATAAAGATGTAAATGGATTTAAACCTCCTGTGTATTTTCAAGGGGATTCTAAAGAACATTATTTACAGTGTTCCACTGAAGCAAACTGCAAGGAGTTTTCTTATTTTTAAGTTGTTATGTTCTAGATGGTTCCAAAAGTATAAAAACATAAATTATTGACTACTAAATGCCTAAATTGCTAAAAATGTTTTACAAGACCAGAATGACCAAGTATATTTATTCAAAGCATGTTACATAAAAGCTTAAGCAAACTTTGGGGTTTGTGGTATAATACTTCATTGTTTCTATCATCACCAGCTTGAAACACGCGAAATCAAAAAGGCATTGTTATTAAAGGTTTTGGAATTTTGTAGGTTAAGAGGCAACTAGAATGACATGGACTAAGAAAGTCTTTATACCATGTAGTTGTGATATGAATATTTATGATTAACTTGTCTTAAATATTGTTATACAGTGTCTTAAAATTCTTATATTGGGAGGTTATTCAGGTTGTGATGCATAGGAACATGGCCACAGGTTGGGGGAACAAGGTAGCAGTGGTGGGAAAGAGAGAGACAGAATCATTGCACATGAAATAATGGAGTTTCATCGAAACATAAAATTACATTTAAAAAGCATAAATTATATTAAAAAACTATGACCACTAACCTTGTTATATGAACTATTGAAAATGATATCCCACAATAGCAATACATTTCCAGGGCCTGCATATAAAATTCTCATGAACATCCATTAGACAGGCAGGTGTAATTTTGGCAATAATTTTGGCAATTTTTCTTGTAATATTTTGTTTTAGATCTTTTATTGTATGTGGGATATTCTTATGCACTTTGTTTTTCAGGTTTCCCCATAAGTAAAAATTACAGGACATCAGATCAGGGATACAAGATGAGCACAACCCGATACTAATAATTGTGTCCTGAAAAATCTTCTCAATAAATCTCATTTGTAAGCGGTAGCAGAGTCCTGCTGAAGGAATGATTGGTGGCATTCTGTGTCCATTAACTGTTTTAAAAATGGTTTTAATACATAATTTCAATATATTTGAGCATTGATAGTAGCTTTAAAAACAGTTGGCTCTATTATTCTGTGTGTGTTCATAATCACACTTCCAGAGCTTACGGATATTTACAGGAATTTCATACGCAATACTAGAATGAATCTCATGAGGGAGATAACTTTCAACCCCTCATATAAAATAAGTTACTAGACACCATTATTATCAGTTTTCAATTTAAGTTTATGCTGCTAAATATAATTTTTGCTTTTAGTAAAAATCATTTATTTATGTGCAGAGATGTGTCTTCCTCTCTTCCTCACAACAGCCACCATAGTTCCCCAACACATAACTGCACTCCTACGGCCTGTAACCCAAATAACCTCTCTGGATATATATATGGGGGGGGGGATATTAGTTTAGCTTGCCAAGTCAAGTAAAGTCATTTATTCATCCGTAAAATCATATATATGATATTGGAATCATCACAATTATTCATTTAAAATTACAAATTATTAAGTTAAAATTTACAAATAATAAATTGCAAATAGTACATTTACTTTTTCTTTTTTTAAGTATTTTTCTGTCAGTATCATGATGATGAGTGTGTGTAACATACTAGTGTTTAATTATATGTCATGAGTGTGATGTGGATGCCCCTAAATATGCATCCACGCTATAAAAACAGCTTCTCATCACTAGTGATTCCACATCTTTAAACAACTAATTTCAGTTTTTGATTTAGTAATTTGCTCTATAATTTAGTACAGTTGTACAAAGTGTTATATTCATGTAGTGAGGTATTGTGACTTATGCTGCTCAACTGATGATTGTTTCTTGTATTATGATGATGTTTCTGAAACATTGAGAGATTTTTTTCTGGTGTACATTAAGGCCTCTAATATGTAGATGCAAGGGAAAGGTAATATCTTTAAGATTTAAGTAGTATTTTACAGGATTCGGTTTTCTTTTTAAATGTAATAATTCTTAGTGACCTTTTTTGCAATTTAAATATGGTTTCTGCCTTTTTGGCCCAAATCATGATTCCATACATAAGGCGACTGTGGAAATATGCATAGTATAGATTTATGTTCTTTTGGCTCACCCTTTCCCTTATTACTTTGAAGACCAAGCATAATTGACTCAGTTTTGCGGACAGCTTCTCAGCATGTGTGTTCCATTGTAAATTTTCATTTATTCACACTCCTAGAAATTGAACACTGTTTACATAGGAAATGGTTTTGTTTTTTAATTCTGTAATAGCTAAGTATGCATGTATGTTCCTTCGATGCCTAAAGAATATTACTTGGGTTTTTTCTTTATTAATTATTAGCTTATTTGAATGAAACCACTTCTGTAGTTCACTCGTTTCGTTTATGTTTGTGTCTAATTGTATTTTGTGACCATTAAATGAAAGTAGTATAGACAATATACTACAACAGCTTGAGTACTTAAGACTTCAGAATTTTACAAGCTGAAAGGAAATTGTTATGATTATCTCTATCAATTAAGAGTTTAAAATGGATATATCAAAATTGTATACAGTTATGGAAAAACTGTGAATTTAAATAACATATGTATTCATACTAAGCAAGCTCTAATATCTTAGAGCACAGCTTTTGCAGGTTAGTCTGTGATGGCTCCAGGATTTTTAAGGTATAATACATAGATATTAAGTAAACAAAACAGAGAAATTAAGCACAGTGAAGTGTTACTAATTGGTAATTGTGGAAGTGAGTTGGATATTTACCTTCACTTACTGAGTGAGATGGCTCTACAGCAATGTGTAAGGCTCGCATTTGGGAGGTCCTAGGTTCGATTTTCATCGACTGCCCACTATGAACTTGGGTTTTTCATGGTTTTCCCTGGTCAGTAGGCAAATGCTGAGGTAGTTTCTCATCTACCGCAATTTCCTCTCCACCATTTCCCTTTCATTCCCTTTCTTTCTCATGTTTAAGGTGTGCTTCTAGATTTTGTGGCATTTGGCAATGCCAAACAGATGGCTTGTTAGAAAGAAAGAATATTCCCATGGAACCCTAGAGGACTGCTTGGTTGACGAGTCATTCATCACTCTCTCTAGGCAGCTCCAATAGTGGGACAGGTCTTCAAGCCAGGAACTGTTAGGGACTTCTGCATGTCTCTGTGGCCTGTTGTGGTTCCTTCACTTCATCCTTTCCTCCTGAAGCTGCAATAAATCTCCTATAGGTTGCAGTGCACGAGGTGTCCCTCTCTGTTGTATACCTTATACCTTCACTTACTTTTGTATTTTGTAGAACTAGTTTTAGAAGCATTTGCTCCCTGAGCTAGTTCCAACAAATACAAAAATAAGTAAAGTAATAAGTATTTGACTCACTTAGTTGCATACATGTAAAGTTGGTATATTATTACAGTAAATTATTATATTATGTGTGTAACTATTAATGTACAAAATTAGTGATTTTATGCATGTTTTAAACGTGGTATATGGTTAAAATCATGTTTAATTATAGGGAAAGATTGGAGGAATCTCATTTACAGTTGATACTCAATGAGTTTCTCACGCAATCACTTAAAACCAAAACTGAATGTTTTGTATTAAGTAATTTGGTAATACATTATGAGCACCTCAATTTGAGGTTTCGAATATCTAAACTGTTTTTTACGTTTAAAATCTAAATATATTTTGTACAATTACTATTTTTCATAAACATAAAAACAAAATAGTTGTTACCCACATTTGCAGGTGCGCGACCAAGTGAGAGCGCTCTCTTCTCCCTCTGTAACAAAAACAAACCAAATTTGTTTAGTTTTGCAATATATTGTGCAATATTAAATTAAATGAAATTGAGAGTTTTATTTATGGACACTCTTTAACTGCTATGGTCCTTAGCATCCCATTCTATAATGGGTGTGAAAGACTGACAATTTTTCTGAGAGGCCTCTTTATCAGCTTGAGGTTCTTTAACATGCCGTAAACCTGTGACACGGGACCACCGGCTTTACTTCCCTTCGAAAGGAAGACATGCAAAAGATTTTTACGCCCAAAAATATCCATCACCCTCCACCGGGTTCGAACCTGCGACCTCGGGAACTATCACTCCACCACGGAGGACGACATTTTTTTGTACAGTATATCTGCCAAACTTTGAGAATATTTCAGAGCCCTCCCCCTTAAAAAAGCAGTTTTAGGAGTACTTTTTTAAGTTGCTGAAATCTAATCATATGAATAACAATATTAGCTTATTTCTGTTGTTTTTACTCTTCATTTTGCTTCCTATGTTGTATGATTACCCATGACAATCTACAAGAGGTATTCCAATTTTAGACATTGTCAAAAATAATTTACAAAACAATGCAAACATATGCTACTCCTACAAGAACTTATTTTTCTACCTGTGTAATGTTAATCAAAATAGACACGTACAATGGTTTTATTACACACTTATTTTTACTTTCTCTACTACGTATAGTAGTATTGTATTCCACCCAAAAATTTGATACCGAGATTTCACAGGAAATACATGTTTTGAGATCCCCTGAATCCAAAAAAAGCATTTTTGGAAACATGTCTGTGTGTCTGTCTGTCTGTGTGTCTGTCTGTGAACAGCATAACTCAGAAACGAACAGTTGGATAAACACCAAACTTGGTATTTAGGTTCAGTATCTTCCAGAGATGCCACACGAAGGTTTTCAAGAAAATCCTCCCACCACAGAGTACCCTTTACATGGAGCATTTTTCGAAAATTTTAATTTTCTCAAAAATTTTTCAATACTTATTTTCTCAAATGGGAATTCGTTATTCATTTTTTTGTCTTGGATATACAAAGAGTATTAATCTGTGGAAAAGGGAATAGTGCTGCACCTAGCAACCAGCTATTAAGAGATATGTATGTGCTTAAAGGCTACTGTATTTCTATATTGCCCTTGTAAATATATATTCCCCTTACATCAACAAGAAAATTAGCAATAAGATAGAGTTTGTAAATGTTTATCTCGATTAACATGAAGTAGATGGAGAATAAACGTTTGTAAAAATAGTTTGTACAAGAGTAGGGAAAGTCATGTGAGTGTAACACATCAGATTTTTTAGGTACAAGAGCTGAGGTTATAATATGGGTTGGCTTGTGCTGGTTTTGAAATTCTATACTCCTTTCATGACATCATGAGAAACAAAAGAACGTGACTTAGCACTTCAAAAAATGATAATATATTGAAAAATTTAAATTAATAATGAATATCTTGGAAATGGTTAATGTCACAAAAAATGTATATAAATTGTATATTTTGACAGAATCTGCATTTTTCATTTAGAAAATTTTTATCTTCATCTTGTACCAGTTATATGAAATTATACAAAATTGAATTAGACTGAAGAGAAATTGATTTGTCATGTCAATATTACAAATACCAAACTCCACATAGTGGAGGTAGAAGATGAATATTGAGTAGTTCTAAGCTCTATGGATCTCAGTCTTCATTTCATTTCTAGCCTACCGACTTACTTTAAAAACCATACATGCACGCACACACACATACACACAAAGTATGTGATATTTTAATCAAAATGCTTGGGAGCTATTTCTGAGAACAAAAATACATATTTCTATGCAGAGAGTAGATTGGACATGGGGAAATGTTTTTGGAAAATCTTCACCTAGCATGCTTAAACAGTGTCTGACTCAACACACACATGCACATGCATAGGTACATGTATACACATAGAGTACTTTTCTTGGGTTCACTGAACTTCAAAAAGTATATTTCTGGTGAAATTTCAATATCAAACTTTTGGGTTCAATATCTACAGTACTTCCTCCACCTACCACAATTAAATGGCAAAGAAAATGAATATTAGTGACCTATTTCATCTGGACTTTGGAATTATTTAACTATAGAATCAAATAAGTTATTTCAAAACAAATGAAGCACTAGTACTTACTGTTGGTAGAGCTAAGAGAGCAGCACACAGTAACAGGATAGTAACAAAAGCTAGGGCTGTCCTCATCTTGTTCACTGCTGGGGAAAGTAAATGTAGATGGCCTTTATAAGCACTTTGTTGTTGTGTTTAGCTACTGAAACACTTGAGGTAACACCTGTTGTATTGTTTATGCGTCAGTTCACAGTCATAAAACAACCTGAATGTATTTCACATTGCAGTTCCTTAACTCTTGTCCTAAATTCAAATAGGAACAATACACAGCATTCATGCAATTGTATCTTTATTCCATTCATAGAAGCAAGTTTTAGAAAATAGTTCTATTAGATGTAGAGAACTTATTAACAAAAATCTTAGATGATATCAGTACATACTTATAATTTTGAAAAACTCATCTAAGGTGCATCAGTTCAAAGTGAACCAAGTCCCAGAATCCAGGATTCTTCCAATTTTTCAGTGTTTTTCCTAGTGTACCAAAAAGTTACTTTAGAATGCATAAACATTCCTGTGTCTTGAGATATTATCAATTGGGAACTTAATACAAATTACTTTTGATAAACAACCATTTACACTGAATATTTTGTGACATTTTCTACTTTCTCAAAAGTGGCCCTAATAATTTTGATAAAAATACCTACTCTGAGGTGTTGGATAGAACAAATAATGAGTTTTCTGTAACACCTTGTAAAGAAAGTCCTCTTCATTCTTACTGAAGTGTATACAACTGAGAAACAAAAACCAAAGAGACAGAAACTTGCTTCAAGAAAAAAGTAGATCCCATTAAAACATACATTGTATGTCAGAAATCAACTGTTGTGCCATTAGCTGTTTTGAAATATTTTCTATAGCTCATTTACATTTTTCCACATTGAAGTTTTAAGAGCTGTTCCTTTTAATTTCTCTAGCACCCGCTTATCATAAGTAGAAAAAGTATTGCATTCTACCCAGAAATTCCATAAATACACATTTTGAGGTCTCCTGAAAAAAAAAAAGGAAAGAAAAAAACAGAAAGTAAGAAAAGAAAGGAAAAAATATCTGTAATACATTCACATTATTTTCCCTACCCCTCTATTGTTTATTAGTGGGTATACAAATTATTCTTCCTAAAGCTTATTTTTCTCTCTACTATATTTTAATCGAGATTAATCTTTGCAGAAATAGCTACATTACACATTTCATTACAGATACAAAGAGAACAGCAATAGTCAAATGTCTAAGAACTGGACACTATATCCTGACCTTAAAGTTCCATATTGTTACCATGCAATCCCCAGAGAAACAACTGAATGTCAACAGGACTTTAAGAGAATGACCAAGTAATAAACAATTCAAACAATTTATAACAGATATCTCAGAAATGGCTTATGCCACAAGAAAAGTTTATTTGAAATAAATTGTATGTTTTAAAGAAACCTAAATTTTTGTGCAGCGTGCTTTCATCTATCACATAATGTTTACCTGTTATACAAGATTATACAAAAATTCCTTCTGACTGAAGAGACTTTATAGGCTATTCCCAGAAAATTCAAGATATATATTTTATTTGCCATGTAAATATCTTTAATTTGTGCTATTTTAATAAAAATCATTAGAGCCATTTATGAGAAAATAAAAAAATGTTTAACAACTTTCCATGTAAAGGGGGAATTTTCTTGAAAATCTTTGTGTTGCATCCTTGGAAGATACTGAACTTAAACACCAAGTTTGGTATTTATCTAACTTTTCGTTTTTGAGTTATGTTGTTCACATACACACACACATACACATGCTCAGATCTTTTTCTAAAAATCTGATGTATTACAACCACATGACTTTTTTTTATAACCTATTTCTTTTTAATGGATATGCAAATTATTCTTACAAAAGTTTATTTTCCCAACTACTTCATTTAAATCGAGATAACCTTTCCAAAAATAGTGCATTACACATTTTCTTATAGATACAAAGGAAATAGTGGTAGTCAATGTTTCAGAACTGGAAGATATATGCTCCTTAAAATTCCACACTCTTTTCATGACATCATGAGAAAAGCTGAAAATCGACAAGACTATGAAACAATGACTAAGTACTGAACAATTTGAACCATTAATAATGGATATCTAAGAAATGGCTGATAATACAAAAAAATTCTGATGTGTTACACTCACATGACTTTCTCTACTCTTGTACAAACTATTTATACAAACGCTTATTCGCCATCTACTTCATGTTAATCGAGATAAACATTTGCAGAGTCTATCTTATTGCTAATTTTCTTGTAGATGTAAGGGGAGTATATATATTTACAAGGGCAAATTGGAAATACAGTAGCCTTTAAGCACATACATATCTACTCTCTACTTATTATAAGTACCAGAGAAAGTAAAAACGGATTCCTACGCATAACATCTCCGTTAATATTTTTCTGGCCACGCTGCTGGTTTGTCTACATTATGTGCGTAAAATGTGGTTCGAAATTCGCTGCCGCTTGAGCGAGTGTAGTTGGCCGCGTGTTTTTAGTGGGAATATTAGAGTATTTATTTCCTCGCAATTACGAAATTCGTTCAATATTACTCATATAGGGTCCAATTAAATTGAAATTAAAGAAATATAATACGAAAGTCCAAAATACTTTTTGTATAAATACATTGTGGAACTACCATTTTAATACAAGGCCTCGGTAGCGCAGTAGGCAGCGCGTAAGTCTCATAATCTTAAGGTCGTGAGTTCGATCCTCACCCGGGGCATAACTTTTTTTTTTCCTTCCTTTCAAATTTGTTATTATTCCAATAATATTCAGTTAGGCAATGTTAAATTCATTTATCTATAGGTCTCGCTATTTCATACAATCTTGAACTAGATGTCATCAAGATGAACGTATACCATACAGCCGGTAGGCTCCATTGCTTTTTCGCCCGATTTCTGTGAATATCCGACATAGCTCTATTATGCTTATCGCTAAAAAAAAAAAAAAAAAAGAGGGGGGCCCTTTTAATTCTCGCCACTAATCTCCGGTAAAATGCCGGTTAAATCCTTTCTATTCTTGTGGAATTTATGTACATATTGGGAAACTCTAAAGGCAAGCATTAGATCCCATCAAGTATAAAATTTATGCAAAGAAGAAGAAAGAAAAGTGCGAGAGAAAAAAATCTGATGTGATGCATTTACATGACTTTCTGTACCCTCTATCGTTAAAGGCTATTCTCGGAAAATTCAAGGTATACATTTTATTTGTCATGTAAATATCTTTAATATACGGTATTTTAATCACAATCGTTAGAGCCATTTTTCAAAAAATTTTGCATGTAAAGGGTAGTTGGGGATGGAGGAATTTTCTTAATAATCTTCGTGTCGCATCCTTGTATGACACTGAACTTGGTAATTTATAACTAGAATTTTCTAGAAAATGTACAATTTTAGGTCAACTGCTAGAGTTTAAATTGTGAATATTTATCCGAGTTTAAAAGCATTTGTGGACAAATCTCAAATTCTGTTGAAATTAGAATAAAATAAAGTTTTATACGGTAAGCAATGAAAAATTTATGGGTGACACGCTGCTTGCACGGTTTTGAAATTTTACGGGCAAAGATTTAAAGAGCATTCTTAAACATATTTAAAGCGTTGTTGAAATCCGTACAAAATTAAGGATAGTTTATATGATAGGCCTTCTGAAATTTACGATTAGCATTATTCCCCAAAATGTCCATAATAGTATCCAATTCAATACCATTAAGCATTTCCGCCACAAATTAAACACACTTGAAATTTAGTATACTTTTGACATCTCCCTTTCTCACTGTAGTATGTATTTCACCACCAAAAAAATTCAATATCGTGATTTCGCCGGAAATATCCGTTGTTCCCCCGAATCCAAAAAGGCACTTTTAGAAAAACGCGTGTCCGTATGTGAACGCAAGACTCAAAAATGAAGAGACGGATAAATACCAAATGTTATAGTTGAATTAGACACTGTGTAAGCATCCTAGAAGATGTTCAAGAAAATCCTCCCTACCCAAACTAATCTTTACATAGTTAGTTTTCAGTTTCTCAAAAATTGTTCCACGGTTTTGATTAAAATATAACTTGCTTGATATAGTAATGTGGTAAATTAAACGTGTATCTGGAATTTTCTGAGAATAGCCTGTGAAGTCCTCTTCATGGGGAGAGTGTTTTGTATAACTGGCAAACCATTAGAGAGAGACAAAATCTTATGTAGAGCTTATTAAAGTACGCAATTTGTGTGTTTGGTCGGAGAGCGGCATTAGCAGTTTTTCGAAATATTGCCTGTTGTATATGTACACTTCCCCAAGTATATTATCTAACGGATGTGCTTGAAAGTTTGCGAGTACTTCTTCCTTTCAAGAGCAAGAACTCGATTCCACGATTAAACATTTGAATGCTGCTTTCAAATACCGCATGTAACTAACCACTTATTGCTTAACTTGGAGTCATTCGTAATATACATTCTTATAATAACCCAACATATATGTGAATTTGTCATGGGTAGAGAAAGTCAAGCAAATGCTCACATCAGATCCCCCCGCCCATGCCCTTAGGAAATAGTTGTTCATAATGTGAATGTATTACTTTCCACGATGGACAACATAAAGAAGAAATCAGATGCCTTGGCCTGTTTAAAAAATAATAATAATAATAAAATAAAAAAAAAAAAAAAAGAAGTTGCAGAAGGCTTAACTTTGCGGGTAGCTCAGTTGGAAACCCCTGAAGGAAGGAATTCCATGTGAAGTGAAAGGCGTGGCGTTCCCTAACAAAAACACGCAAGACGCGCGTGATGATCAGAAGAATAATCTCTGACGGATCGTAAAATTCCTCTGAGAGAATGGTGCCGCTACTTTCTTTTGTTATGGCTGTTTCAAAATAAGGCTTTATCCTGGCCACTGGCATCTGGCAGAGAGTCAGCTCTTCCGAGACATTGTAATAATAATAATAATAATAATAATAATAATAATAATAATAATAATAATAATAATACTCTTGCAGATTTTATCTACCGTTTACTCATAGTGATTCTCATATAAAAGGCTATTTTTACTTTCTCTACTACGTATAGTAAGTAGGAGAAGTATTGTATTCCACCCAAAAATTCGATACCGAGATTTCTCAGGAAATACATGTTTTGAGATCCCCTGAATCCAAAAAAAGCATTTTTGGAAGCATGTCCATCTGTGTATCTGTGTGTGTGTGTGTGTGTGTGTGTGTGTGTGTGTGTGTGTGTGTGTGTGTGTGTGTGTGTGTGTGTGTGTGTGTGTGTGTCTGTCTGTGAACAGCATAACTCAGAAACGAACAGTCCGATAAACACCAAACTTGGTATTTAGGTTCAGTATCTTCCAAGGATGTGACACGAAGGTTTCCAAGAAAATCCCCCCCAGCCCAGAGTACCCTTTACATGGAAGATTTTTCGAAAAGTTTAATTTTCTCAAAAATGGCTCTAACGATTTTGATTAAAATATCATATGTTTAAGATATTTTCATGACAAAATGTATATCTTAAATTTTCTGGGAATGTCTCCAAAAGTATTCTTCATTGTGAACGACTTTTGGTAAACTGGTAAACCATAAGAGATAGACAAAATTTTACTACACAAAAGATGTAGATCGCGTTAAAATACACAATTTATGTTATATACATTTTTGTTGTTGAGTGAACCATTTTCGAGATATTGCTTGTTATTCCCTTAAATGTTTCAATACTTATTTTCTCAAATGGGAATTCGTTATTCATGTTTACTTTCTCTACTACGTATAGTAAGTAGGGGAAGTATTGTATTCCACCCAAAATTTCGATACCGCGATTTCACCGGAAATACATGTTTTGAGACTCACTGAATCCAAAAAAAGCATTTTTTGAAACATGTCCGTGTGTGTGTCTGTCTGTGTGTCTGTCCGTGTGTCTGTGTGTCTGGAACAGCATAACTCAAAAACGAAGAGTCGGATAAACACCAAACTTGGTATTTAGGTTCAGTATCTTTCAGAGATGCGACACGAAGCTTTTCAAGAAAATCCCCCCACCCCAGACTACCCTTTACATGGAACATTTTTCGAAAATTTTAATTTTCTCAAAAACGGCTCTAACGATTTTGATTAAAATATCATATGTTTAAGATATTCTCATGGCAAATAAAATAAATATCTCGAATTTTCTGGGAATGTCTCCAAAAGTATTCTTCATTATGAACGACTTTTTCATAACTGGTAAACCATAAGAGATAGACAAAATTTTACTACACGAAAAATATAGATCGCGTTAAAATACATAATTTATGTCATATACATTTCTTTTGTTGAGTGAAGCGTTTGCGAGATATCGCTTGTTATTCCCTTAAATTTTCCAATACTTATACTTTTTCTCAACTGCGTTATTCATTTTACTTTCTCTACTACGTATAGTAAGTAGGGGAAGTATTATATTCCACCCAAAATTTCGATACCGAGATTTCACCGGAAATACATGTTTTGAGACCCCCTGAATCCAAAAAAAGCATTTTTGGAAACATGTCCGTGTGTGTGTCTGTGTGTCCGTCTGTCTGTGTGTCTGTGTGTCTGTGTGTGTGTCTGTGAACAGCATAACTCAGAAACGAACAGTCGGATAAACACCAAACTTGGTATTTGGGTTCAGTATCTGCCAAGGATGCGACACGAAGGTTTTCAAGAAAATCCCCCCAACCCAGAGTACCCTTTACATGGAAGATTTTTCGAAAATTTTAATTTTCTCAAAAATGGCTCTAACGATTTTGATTAAAATATCATGTGTTTAAGATATTTTTATGGCAAATAAAATGTATATCTTGAATTTTCTGGGAATGTCTCCAAAAGCATTCTTTATTGTGAACGACTTTTGCATAACTGGTAAACCATAAGAGATAGACAAAATGGTACTACACAAAAAATCTGATGTGTTACACTCACATGACTTTCTCTACTCTTGTACAATCTATTTTTACAAACGCCTATTCTCCATATGCTTTATGTTAATCGAGATATCGAGATGTCAATCTTATTGGTAATTTTCTTGTAGATGCAAGGGGAATATGGTAGCTTTTAAGCGATGGTCAAATATTTTAACGCTGGTTGCTATGCGGCGCATTCCATTCTCTTTGCAAGTCCAGGACATAAAAAAATGAATAACGAATTTGAGAAAAAGTATAAGTATTGGAAAATTTAAGGGAATAACAAGCAATATCTCGAAAACGGTTCACTCAACAAAAGAAATGTATATGACATAAGTTGTGTATTTTAACGAGATCTACATTTTTTGTGTAGTAAAATTTTGTCTATCTCTTATGGTTTACCAGTTATGCAAAAGTCGTTCACAATGAAGAATACTTTTGGAGACATTCCCAGAAAATTCGAGATATACATTTCATTTCTCATGACATTGTCTTAAACATATGATATTTTAATCAAAATCGTTAGAGCCATTTTTGAGAAAATTAAAATTTTCGAAAAATGTTCCATGTAAAGGGTAGTCTGGGGTGCGGGGATTTTCTTGAAAACCTTCGTGTCGCATCTCTGGAAGATACTGAACCTAAATACCAAGTTTGGTGTTTATCCGACTGTTCGTTTTTGAGTTATGCTGTTCACAGACACACACACAGACACACACACAGACACACAGACACACACACAGACACACACACGGACATGTTTCCAAAAATGCTTTTTTTGGATTCAGGGAGTATCAAAACATGTATTTCCGGTGAAATCTCGGTATCGAATTTTTGGGTGGAATGCAATACTTCCCCTACTTACTATACGTAGTAGAGAAAGTAAAAATGTAGATCGCGTTAAAATACACAATTTATGTCATATACATTTTTTCTGTTGAGTGAACCATTTTCGAGATATTACTTGTTATTCCCTTAAATTTTTCAATACTTATTTTCTCAAATGGGAATTCGTTATTCATTTTTTACTTTCTCTACTACGTATAGTAAGTAGGGGAAGTATTGCATTCCACCCAAAAATTCGATACCGAGATTTCACCGGAAATACATGTTTTGAGACCTCCTGAATCCAAAAAAAGCATTTTTAGAAACATGTCCGTGTGTGTGTCTGTGTGTGTGTGTGTCTGTGTGTCTGTGTGTGTGTGTGTGTGTGTGTCTGTGAACAGCATAACTCAAAAACTAACAGTCGGATAAACACCAAACTTGGTATTTACGTTCAGTATCTTCCAGAGATGCGACACGAAGATTTTCAAGAAAATCCCCCCACCCCAGACTACCCTTTACATGGAACATTTTTCGAAAATTTTAATTTTCTCAAAAATGGCTCTAACGATTTTGATGAAAATATCATATGTTTAAGATAATGTCATGAGAAATGAAATGTATATCTCGAAATTTCTGGGAATGTCTCCAAAAGTATTCTTCATTATGAACGACTTTTGCATAACTGGTAAACCATAAGAGATAAAATTTTACTACACAAAAAATGTAGATCGCGTTAAAATACACAACTTATATCATATACATTTTTACTTTCTCTACTACGTATAGTAAGTAGGGGAAGTATTGCATTCCACCCAAAAATTCGATACCGAGATTTCACCGGAAATACATGTTTTGAGACCTCCTGAATCCAAAAAAAGCATTTTTGGAAACATGTCCGTGTGTGTGTCTGTGTGTGTGTCTGTGTGTCTGTGTGTGTGTGTGTCTGTGTGTGTGTGTCTGTGAACAGCATAACTCAAAAACGAACAATCGGATAAGCACCAAACTTGGTATTTAGGTTCAGTATCTTCCAGAGATGCGACACGAAGGTTTTCAAGAAAATCCCCCCACCCCAGACTACCCTTTACATGGAAGATTTTTCGAAAATTTTAATTTTCTCAAAAATGACTCTTAACGATTTTGATGAAAATATCATATGTTTAGGGTAATGTCATGACAAATGAAATGTATATCTCGAATTTTCTGGGAATGTCTCCAAAAGTATTCTTCATTGTGAACGACTTTTGCATAACTGGTAAACCATAAGAGATAGACAAAATTTTACTACACAAAAAATGTAGATCGCGTTAAAATACACAACTTATGTCATATACATTTCTTTTGTTGAGTGAACCGTTTTCGAGATATTGCTTGTTATTTCCTTAAATTTTCCAATACTTATACTTTTTCTCAAATTCGTTATTCATTTTGTTATGTTCTGGACATGCAAAGAGAATGGAATGCGTCACATAGCAACCAGCGTTAAAATATTTGACTATCGCTTAAAAGCTACCATATTTTCCTTGCATCTACAAGAAAATTACCAATAAGATTGACATCTCGATATCTCGATTAACATGAAGCATATGGAGAATAGGCGTTTGTAAAATTAGATTGTACAAGAGTAGAGAAAGTTATGTGAGTGTAACACATCAGATTTTTTTGTTGAGTGAACCGTTTTCGAGATATTGCTTGTTATTTCCTTAAATTTTCCAATACTTATACTTTTTCTCAAATTCGTTATTCATTTTTTTATGTCCTGGACATGCAAAGAGAATGGAATGCGCCACATAGCAACCAGCGATAAAATATTTGACTATCGCTTAAAAGCTACCATATTCCCCTTGCATCTACAAGAAAATTACAAATAAGATGGACATCTCGATATCTCGATTAACATGAAGCATATGGAGAATAGGCGTTTGTAAAAATAGATTGTACAAGAGTAGAGAAAGTCATGTGAGTGTAACACATCAGATTTTTTACTTTCTCTACTACGTATAGTAAGTAGGGGAAGTATTGCATTCCACCCAAAAATTCGATACCGAGATTTCACCGGAAATACACGTTTTGAGACCTCCTGAATCCAAAAAAACATTTTTGGAAACATGTCCGTGTGTGTGTCTGTGTGTGTGTGTGTGTGTGTGTGTGTGTCTGTGTGTGTGTCTGTGAACAGCATAACTCAAAAACGAACAATCGGATAAGCACCAAACTTGGTATTTAGGTTCAGTATCTTTCAGAGATGCGACACGAAGGTTTTCAGGAAAATCCTCCCATCCCAGAGTACCCTTTACATTGAACATTTTTCGAAAACTTTAATTTTCTCAAAAATGGCTCTAACGATTTTGGTTAAAATATCATATGTTTAAGGTATTTTCATGACAAATGAAATGTATATCTCGAATTTTCTGGGAATGTCTCCAAAAGTGTGCTTCATTCTGAACGACTTTTGCATAACTGGTAAACCATAAGAGATAGACAAACTTTTACTGCACAAAAAATGTAGATCGCGTTACAATACACAATTTATGTCATATACATTTTTTTTGTTGAGTGAACCGTTTTCGAGATATTGCTTGTTATTCCCTTAAATTTTCCAATAATTTTTCTCAAATTCGTTACTCATTTTTTTATGTCCTGGACATGCAAAGAGAATGGAATGCGCCACATAGCAACCAGCGTTAAAATATTTGACTATCGCTTAAGAGCTACCATATTTCCCTTGCATCTACAAGAAAATTACCAATAAGATTGACAACTCGATATCTCGATTAACATGAAGCATATGGAGAATAGGCGTTTGTAAAATTAGATTGTACAAGAGTAGAGAAAGTCATGTGAGTGTAACACATCAGATTTTTTTATGTCCTGGTAATGCAAAGAGAATGGAATTCGCCACATAGCAACCAGCTCTTAAAAGATTTGACTATGCTTAAAACCTACCATATTCCCCTTCCATCTACAAGAAAATTAGCAATAAGATTAACATCTCGATATCTCGATTAACATGAAGCATATCGAGAATAAGCGTTTGTAAAAATAGTTTGTACAAGAGTATAGAAAGTCATGTGAGTGTAACACATCAGATTTTTTTTATGTTCTGGACATGCAAAGAGAATGGAATGCGCCACATAGCAACCAGCGTTAAAATATTTGACTATCGCTTAAAACCTACCATATTCCCCTTGCATCTACAAGAAAATTATCAATAAGATTGACATCTCGATATCTCTATTAACATGAAGCATATGGAGAATAAGCGTTTGTAAAAATAGTTTGTACAAGAGTAGAGAAAGTCATGTGAGTGTAACACATCAGATTTTTTTGTCTTGGATATGCAAAGAGTATTAATCTGTGGCAAAGGGAATAGTGCTGCACCTAGCAACCAGCTATTAAGAGATATGTATGTGCTTAAAGGCTACTGTATTTCTATATTGCCCTTGTAAATATATATTCCCCTTACATCTACAAGAAAATTAGCAATAAGATAGAGTCTGCAAATGTTTATCTCGATTAACATGAAGTAGATGGAGAATAAGCGTTTGTAAAAACGTTTGTACAAGAGTAGAGAAAGTCGTGTGAGTGTAACACATCATATTTTTACTTTCGCTACTACGTATAGTAAATAGGGGAAGTATTGTATTCCACCAAAAAGTTCGATACCGAGATTTCACCGGAAATACATGTTTTGAGACCCCCTGAATCCAAAAAAAACATTTTTACTTTCTCTACTACGTATAGTAAGTAGGGGAAGTATTGTATTCCACCAAAAATTTCGATACCGAGATTTCACCGGAAATACATGTTTAGAGACCCCCTGAATCCAAAAAAAGCATTTTTGGAAACATGTCCGTGTGAGTGTCTGTGTGTATGTCTGTGTGTGTGTCTGTCTGTGTGTCTGTCTGTGTGTGTCTGTCTGTTTGTCTGTCTGTGTGTGTGTCTGTCTGTGTGTCTGTCTGTGTGTATGTCTGTGAACAGCATAACTCAGAAACGAACAGTCGGATAAACACCAAACTTGGTATTTGGGTTCAGTATCTTCCAAGGATGCGACACGAAGGTTTTCAAGAAAATCCCCCTACCCCAGAGTACCCTTTACATGGAAGATTTTTCGAAAATTTTAATTTTCTCAAAAATGGCTAACGATTTTGATTAAAATATCATATGTTTAAGATATTTTTATGGTAAATAAAATGTATATCTTGAATTTTCTGGGAATGTCTCCAAAAGTATTCTTTATTGTGAACGACTTTTGCATAACTGGTAAACCATAAGAGATAGACAAAATGTTACTACACAAAAAATGTAGATCGCGTTAAAATACACAATTTATGTCATATACATTTTTTTTTGTTAAGTGAACCATTTTCGAGATATTACTTGTTATTCCCTTATATTTTTCAATACTTATTTTCTCAAATGGGAATTCGTTATTCATTTTTTTTTGTCTTGGATATCCAAAGAGTTATAATCTGTGGCAAAGGGAATGGTGCTGCACCTAGCAACCAGCTATTAAGAGATATGTATGTGCTTGAAGGCTACTGTTTTTCTATATTGCCCTTGTAAATATATTTTCCCCTACATCTACAAGAAAATTAGCAATAAGATAGGGTCTGCAAATGTTTATCTCGATTAACATGAACTAGATGAAGTATAAGCGTTTGTAAAAATACTTTGTACAAGAGTAGAGAAAGTCATGTGAGTGTAACACATCAGATTTTTTGTCTTGGATATGTAAAAAGTATTAATCTGTGGTAAAGGGAATGGTGTTGCACCTAGCAACCAGCTATTAAGAGATATGTATGCGCTTAAAGGCTACTGTATTTCCAAATTGCCCTTGTAAATATATTATCCCCTTACATCTACAAGAAAATTAGCAATAAGATAGAGTCTGCAAATGTTTATCTCGATTAACATGAAGTAGATGGAGAATAAGCGTTTGTAAAAATAGTTTGTACAAGAGTAGAGAAAGTCATTATGAGTGTAACACATTAGATTTTTGGAAACATGTCCGTGTGTGTGTCTGTCTGTGTGTCTGTGTGTCTGTCTGTGTGTGTGTGTCTGTCTGTGAACAGCATAACTCAGAAACGAACAGTCGGATAAACACCAAACTTGGTATTCAGGTTCAGTATCTTCCAAGGATGCGACACGAAGGTTTTCAAGAAAATCCGTCCACCCCAGATTACCCTTTACATGGAAGATTTTTCGAAAATTTTAATTTTCTCAAATATGGCTCTAACGATTTTGATTAAAATATCATATGTTTAAGCTATTTTTATGACAAATAAAATGTATATCTTGAATTTCCTGGGAATGTCTCCAAAAGTATTCTTGATTGTGAACGACTTTTGCATAACTGGTAAACCATAAGAGATAGACGAACTTTTACTACACAAAAAATGTAGATCGCGTTAAAATACACAATTTATGTCATATACATTTTTGTTGTTGAGTGAACCATTTTCGAGATATTACTTGTTATTCCCTTATATTTTTCAATACTTATTTTCCCAAATGGGAATTCGTTATTCATTTTTGTGTCTTGGATATGCAAAGAGTATTAATCTGTGGGTAAGGGAATGGTGCTGCACCTAGCAACCAGCTATTAAGAGATATGTATGTGCTTAAAGGCTACTGTATTTCCAAATTGCACTTGTAAATATATATTCCCCTTACATCTACAAGAAACTTAGCAATAAGATAGAGTCTGCAAATGTTTATCTCGATTAACATGAAGTAGATGGAGAATAAGCGTTTGTAAAAATTGTTTGTACAAGAGTAGAGAAAGTCATGTGAGTGTAACACATCAGATATTTTGCATAAATTGACTGTTAATCACAATAAATATGTGCATAGCCGTGGTTTTATTTGAGTAGGCAGCACACTTATGAACTTGTGAGATTGTTGCAAGTCACCTGCTTGTAAAATAAGTCGATAATTATTCATATGTTGTACTGAAATCGATTTTATTTAGCTTTTCACAATCAGTCCAACCTGCGTCTATTTGCAGACTACCAATATGAATTCCACTCTTTCGCCAAACATTTATATACGAATATCTTAAACTGAAGGATGCCAGCAAGTCACTGTGTGAATTTCACGATGTATTGAGCGTTAAACATGGCGAGAAATTAATTGCATTTATTCATGTATGCGTTTTTGATGTGATGTTATCCACGTTTGCGTGCGAACATTGGGTATGGTACTCGAGTCGGTAGGATTTAGGATGCATTTAAAACCGAGTTCTCACTCGCGTGTTGCGTTGAATATGGAAATTACACTAGTTTTCGTTAGAACTGGTGAACATATAGAATATTTTTTGTTTAAACGGCAAATCCTAGGTTTGGTCAGTTTTGATATAAATAAAGGAGCGATTTATTAACCAAAATTTAGTAATCAGGTTCACTAACTCAATTTTAAAAATCTAAATTTGCCAGTATCACATAGAAATTTCAGGGCTAACCTTTTGCCGACGACTTAATGGCGAGTTCATTTACAGTGGTAGATTTAAATGATTAGAAACTTATTGTAAGGAATAGGAACTTATAGTGAATCAAGAGGGGAAACAGGCGTTGCTGTGTAAGAAAGGCGCTAAATTGAGAACAGACAAGATGCGGTCATTGGTAAGTAGAAATATTCAGACTGTTAATGATTTTATTTATCCACATAGGTGTAAAACTTAATAGCACAGATATAGGGTATACGACGGAGGGGGACACTTCATGCACAGCGACCTACATAGATCTACTGTGGCTACTACCCCCCAGGAGGAAGAGATGAAGTGAAAGAATCCAGAGGAAGAGACAGGCTGCAGAGACGCGTGGCAGTCCCTAACACTTCCTGGCTCGAAGAGCTCACTACTGGCGCTGACCAGAGTGGGCGGTAAACGACCCGTCAACCAATAGCCGGCCCTCATAGCCGTGGTTGTTGGAGCGTATAGCTTCGGCGCTCCACCAAGCCGAGAGTCGCGGGTTTGTGTATGCATTGTATGTGTAATTGCGGTAATTAGCAGCAAAGTAAACAGTGAAACACAGTACTCATAAACTTGGTAAAAAATACAATAAACAAACAAAAACAGCATGCCTGTCTTACATCGCCTTACGCCACGATACATGATACATGAAAAGGGAACAGAATAAATGGGAAGTGATAGAAAGAAAATCGTGGTAGATGAGAAATCACCCCTGCACGCGCCTACGGACAAGTGAAAACTACGAAAAATCCAAGTTCAGAATGGGTAGTCGACGGGAATCGAACCTAGGGCCTCTGAATGTGAGGTTCGCACCTTACCGCGAAGCCATATCGTTCGGTTTCTGCGAATCTAGATGCTACGATAACATGGAGAAGTTTGGGTTGTTGGGGGAGTAATTATGGAAAGGGTTTTGAACTACTGGTACCGGATTCAAAACTCCCTGAAGAACATATACTAAAAGACTTGGAACTATCAGGAGAATGACAAGAATGATAATAGTTGGATAAAACGATCAGACATCCACTCAAATAATGGTAAGGGGGACATTTGGGTTGGGAGAAACGACTTACAAAGAATATTTTAGCAAAGGGTAAGACATCATTTCCAGTATATGGGTGGGCAAAATATGTATGCATCAATGAAAGACAACAGCTCTTAATTTTTTTATAATTATTAAATTATGTATTCTAAAACGGAACGGTATGCTGATAACTGTAATATTAGGGCAAGAGAAGAGATTGTGTGGCTGAGACTGGGGTGTTCTAGTTCTGGTTTAAAAAGGGGGGATTTATGCCCAAGCACTGCGACCTCAAAGATCTATTGCGCATCCCCCCTTTCATCAGTTAAGTAGTCTGTTGCTCGTTATGAACTTAACCAGACTGCTGACTGAGGTTTTCGATAGTTCATCTATCTTTGGAAAGTGATTGCCAAAAATACTTGCTCTTTGATTCGCAAAAGCAGGGCAATCACATAACAGATGAGTAACAGTCTCATCTCCTTCTAGGCATCTACTACAGATAGGGTTGTTATACAATCCCATTGAGACTGGGGAGTGGACAGCTAAAGATTCCACAACCAAGGTGGAACACAGAGTTTGTCCGATTTGTAAGGAAGAGGAAGCGAGTAATATTTTGACTGTTCTGGTACAGAACAACGGAAATTGAACTTTACTCAAACCAAAATGCCTTAAAATCAATAAAGAAACAGCATGCAGGAACATTTTTGAAGATACATAACAAATTCAGTCATTAGGAGAATATTTACACAAATGTAAACAAATTCTGATGTGATACATTCACATGACGTTCTCTACCCTCTATCGTTTATTAATGGCCATATAACCTGTTCTTACTAAAGCTTATTTTCCTATCTACTACGTTTTAATCCAAATAAACCTTTACAGAAGTAGCTATATTACACATTTCGTTGTAGATACAAAGATAACAGCGACAGGGAATTTTAAGAACTGGCGACTATATGCTGGCCTTAAATATATACTGTTTCCATGCAATCGCAAGGAACAACTGAATTTGACAGGACTTGAAAGAATGACCAAGTAATGAACAATTCGAACCATTAATAACGGATATTATAAAAATGTATTTGAAATAAAGATCTTCACATCGCATCTTTGGCTGGTGCTAAACCTAAATACCAAGTTTGTATTTATCTGAATTTTCGTTTTTGAGTTATGCTGTTCACAGACACACTCATGGGCCTTTTTTTAAAAATGCTTGTTTTCTATTGAAGGGGCTTCAAACATGTATTTACGATGAAATTTCGGCATCAATTTTTTGGGTGGAATGCAATACCTTCTGTATCTATCATGTACGCGGTAGAGAAAGTAATAAATGGACATGTTCAATTGATCAGCACGCATAGATTGTAAGAACTAAACATCACGTTTATCATTGTTCTGAGTTATGGTATTGGTTCCAAGTCATAAACTAGTTTGCAGCTTGGCACAAATAAATAAATTTGTCAGTACAGAAATCTATTAAAATTCTTGGTAGATATTTGTAGTCTGATATTCTCATGTCCCAAATAATTTAAATAAAGTACTGAAAAAATCTGATGTGTTGCACTCACATGACTTTCTCTACTCTTGTATAAGATTACAAACGCTTATTCTCCATCTACTTCATATTAATCGAGATAAACATTTGCAGAAGCTTATTGCTAATTCTCTTGTAGGTGCAAGGGGAATTTGGTAGGCTTTGAGCGATAGACAAATCTTTTAAGAGCTGGTTGCTATGTGGAGCATTCCATTCTCTTTGCATGTCCAGGACATAAAAAAAAGAATAACGAATTCCCATTTGAGAAAAAAGTATAAGTATTGGAAAATTCAAACCACTAACAAGGAATATCTCGGAAATTGTTCACTCCACAAAAATGTATATGAATAAATTGTGTGTTTTAACGAGATCTACATTTTTTGTGCAGTAAAAGTTTCTATCTCTTACGGGTTACCAGTTATGCAAAATCTATTTAGAATTAAGAAAAAGTTTGGAGACCTTCCCATAAAATTCAAGATATACGTTTAATTTGTCATAAAAATATCTTAAATATACATTTTAATCAAAATCTTTAGAACCATTTTGAGAAAATAAACATTTTCGAAAAATGTTCCATGTAAATGGTAGTCTGGGGTGGAGGATTTTCTTGAAAATCTTCGTGTCACATCCTTGGAAGATAGTAAACTTAAGTACCAAGTTTGGTATTTATCTAACTTTTCGTTTTTGAGTTATGCTGTTCACAAACTGACAGACAAACAGTGGGAGTAATTTGTATCACAATAATGTAAATGCCAGAGTGATTGTAGTGTAAATAAGCATTATTGTATGACATTGATTTGAGATGTTTGTTAATTATAAGCATTGTTAGGAAATACGTTTACACGGCCTCACTGAAACTGACAATAAGAGCGGGTAACAATGAGCGAGGGGGTGAGTTGTTTATCAATTATTAGAGACAAGCAAATGACGTCAGATTGGCGCGCTTTTCTGAGAAATGGAGGGAACATCTTCCCTAAAGCATATGTGTTCGGAATTTTGATTGGATATAAAAATAGACGCTAATGTTGGCGCGTTTTATTAACCAATAGCAGCTCTGTTATAATCTTTAGGCATATTGGGTGAGGGAGTATAAAAAGCTAAAGCCGAGAAGCGGGTGGCACACAGTCCAACAGAAGCATTCGCGTGTAATACGTCGTTCAGTTTAACATAAGTATTCTTGGGTTATACGTCGCGTAGTTCAACGGAAGCATACATAAAGTACACGTTACGTAATTCTACATAATCTCTCGCGTCGCAAACTTATTTATAAATGTGAAATACGCGAATTAATAAAGTGCGGCAAATAAGTGATTCCTATAGTAACACTAGAAAACATAACAGTTTCAGTCGGGGGTGTATTAAGAATAATATGTGAAATTAAAGAAGTGTGACGGCAATAAAAATGTAAAAACCAATTCTTTTATCAGTGTTATCTTTCAGTAAAAACTCCTTTCCGTTTACACACCCTGTTCAAGAGATTTGCTCGACCGAGAAATAATAGCTAGCCGGAGGACAATGAACCCAACATTCCAAGTAGTAAAACAATAACAGGCGCTCAGAAATAAGATAACACGAAGTGACCGCGACAAATTGGCTCCCATACGTTGTGCAGATAAACATGAAGCAACTACCAACTACCTACAAATATTCCACTTCAAAACACGGATATGTTTTTCCAAAAATGCATTATTTGGATTCAAGGCACCTCAAAACACGCATTTCCAGTGAAATCTCCATATCGAATTTTTGGGTGGAATGCAATACTTCCCCTACTTACTATACGTAGTAGAGAAAGTAAAAAGCGAAACTTTTTTTTTAATGGGAGAAAAGAGTAATATGATGTGGTTTACTCAAAACTTTCTGTACCCATCATCTTTTGCAGTAATTCCGAATATGTTATATTATTCAAAAGTGATTCTTTTATGCATTTTATCTCAAAATTGATTGTTATTGCCTAGGCATAATAAAGCACAGTCGTTTGTATCACAACTACATTTTTGTTACTAATGAACCCATCGCATAAGATGCTTCTCAGATAGTACAACTGGGAAGACTTAACAGATGTAACAGAAATATTTTTAAATTATTTGATGCTACATTTTGTTTTCTGTAACAAGTTTTTGTCTGCGGTAGAAAAACTAAATATACAAAAAAAGTCAGAATCGCTAAAACTGTAAACAATGCTACTTAGGGAAGAAATGGACCTCAGAAATCTTTTTATTTCTCCCATAGAATCATAAGTGTTGTTATAAGGTACGTTTCCTTCAAATTAATATTGAAATACTGTTACGATAAGTTTAATAACTTCATGTTAAATTGATTAATGGTGTCATTTTATTTATTCATTTAACCCTATACTACACACAATTGCTCTCAAATTTGTGTGCTGTCTATAATTGGCATTTATCGTACTCTTAGTGTCGGTTGTCCTCCGTGCACATGAAAAAACTAACCAACCCTACAGGGTTAAAATGTTATACATAACAGTTCGGAATGTTTTCCGACTTATTTTAAATTTGGTTGAAGAAGATACAAGATTAAAAATAATTCAAATAGGAGTCTTCCTAAAAGTGTACGATTTTTAGGCAAACTACTGCACCCATGGGGTTGCAATATTAAAAGGTTTGATTAAAATTTGTCTGTAGTAGTATAAGGAAAGCCACAAGTAATTCAAAGCATTTCTATCCCTGATTGATCACTTTGTATACGAGTAAAATAGTGCTATGGCATTATTTTCATCATATAACGAACGTCCCAAGCATTTAATGCTATGCGTACGTATACCGTTATTCATAAACTGACTCTTGGGATCTACAGGGTGATTTATGAAGAACTGACACATTTCTTTCTTTAATTATTCTGTTCGAAACTCACTCAATGCCCCAATGTTAGCACCAAATTAAGCAGAATGTTCTGGAGTTTTGATTGCCTGTCACTAGATGCGCAGATGTTCATGTTTTATTCGTAATTGTTAGTTTTATTGTCGACAACTGTTTTTGAGATTTTGTTCTAGTCAACGTGAAAATGAAGTACACATTAAATGAACGACTCCTCCTTGTAAAGCAATACTGGATTACGAATTCAATTACAGCCACTCAAAGGGCATACCAGAGAGAATTTGGTGTTCGGAATCCTCCCCATAGAAACACAATACTGGAAACAACCGGATCTCTGGTGAGTGAAAAAGGCAAAACTTGTTCATATAGGCTTCCCACGGTTGTTGTTGAGGTAAGAGCACGATTGGATCAATCACCCAAAAAATCATTAAGTAGTTTGTCGCAGGAGACAGGGTACAGCTACTCAATGTGTCAGAGGGCTGTGAAAAGTGCAGTCCTAAAGCCGTATAGGATTACGGTTGTCCATCAGTTACAGGAACCAGATGAGGATAGACGACTGAATTATTGTCGTTGGTTTCAGGCGTTCATTGTGCAAAATCCTGCCATATAGTCCATCACATGGTTCATAGATGAAGCATGGTTCCATTTATCCAGCTATGTGAACTCGCATATGCACCCGATTAAAATCGGAGTTTGGTGCGCAATACCCGCACAGAGAATAGTGGGGCCAATTTTGTTTTAAAACAATGTAAACACTCCACAGTACCGACGGATTTTCGTGGAGTTTGCTGAGGACTAGACGATGTAAAGCTGAATTAAGGACATTTTCCGCAGGCCGGCGCTACATGCCATACATCAAATGAATCCATGGCACTAATTGCAAGTTTCTTTGACGACAGGATAATTTCCAAGAACATGTGACCACCGAGATCTCCGGATTTGACATCGCCGGACTTCTTTCTATGGGTTACTTAAAAAGACAGGGTTTATGCCACACGTCCCCAGACATTGGACGATCTGAAGCACAACATTACACAGGAGATTCAAGCTATTGACAACAGAGTCAGTAACATGGTACGATGTGTTGAGTTGTGCCTTATGCAGGATGGAGGACATTTTTAACGTTTGCTATAGAGGTAAATGATCTCCCAAAATTCCTCTGCATTTCAGATATAATAAGTTCTCGCTAGCATAACTCGCTTTGAAACAAATAAGTGTGTCAGTTCTTCATAAATCACCCTGTATAAGGCCAACGCAGTATTTCACTTAGTGATGTGCTAGTATATTTCTCCAGGATAGTTAAAATTCCAAAGAAGTTCATCAAGAACCTCCTGACGTGACTTGGCTGAATTCGAGGAGTTACGTAAATGTGCTTTACTTAATTATATTCAGGTAAAAGGTCTGTTAAAGCGTCGTCTCCATAATTGCACCTTAATGGCAGTCTCATCTCCTGATCTTCAAATGTTTCTTTCACAACAATTCTGTCCATTTGACAACTAGCAGTCCGCCACGATTTCACTCCTGGCTGTTTCAGAAATATTCCTAAAAGCTGAAGTTTTTTGTGTAGTACAATACTCTCTTGTTTCTGTAGTTGCTGTACTGATGTGTGATAGTCGCACGACTTTCTCTATCCATTACCCTTTCATAGGTATGCCCTCTATATTCTGTGCAGTTCGTATTAAAAATAATTCTTCTATCACATTTAAGGGGACCTTGTATTAAAAGTGCTAATTTAATTGAAACTTTTATTACAGATTGTTCAATATAATTAAAATTGATACTTCGTTTTCATAAACCTGTGTACTTAATTTAAAAAAATGAAATAAAATTCAAGTCATATTTGTAATTCCCCACGTGATGAAGATGGGAAAAGTTTAAACTTTTAAATTTTGCATATTACTAATTATCAAATACACACAGTTCTTTACAAACAATGATTACATTTTATATAACAAAAATGTTTCTGGAAATCTAATAATAAAGTATGTAACAGCTTTAATCATAAAATCAATCATTTATTAAATTATTAAAATCTTAAATCCAACATTATATTTGATAAAAAGAAAATCCTTTTTTAATCTTTTCATCTTCCTTCAAAGAAAATGAACAAATATTGCTCATAAGCACTTTAAAATGATAAAAATGAAATGAGAGAATTAAGTTTTAAAACTGCATGGGCTATTTGCACATCCTGCATGCGTATTTTTAAGATGTCACGTTTTGGCATTTAAAATACTAGAAAAGCAATACCGCAATGGGATCCTAATTTTGCAATGTTAGACGTTTTAGTTTTCTGCGAAGATTTTGAACAAGTTACTTTTTTCGACATTGTGTCAAAAATTTAATATAGAGTACCCGAAAGAAGTTAAATACAATAAATGTTTTCATAGAAATTATTTCAGATTAGGTAATACAAATTTGATACTTGCAAGAAGCGGAACTAAACCTCAGCTATTTATATCACAAGTCCTTTTTTCTACTAATAAACTCAAATGAAAAATTGCACATTTTTAGACCTGTAACATAGATGCCCCACGAAATAAACTTCATTCTACAAAAAAAATTAAACATTATAACAATTAATATTTAGGAAACGATAATGCTATAAGAAAGGTAATTCCATATCCTCTAAGGCTATTCATACAAAGTTCAACACGAATATTCTATTCAGCATGCAAATATCTTAAACACGTGATATTTTAGTCAAAATGATTAGAACTATCCTTTGTATAAAAATAAATATTAACGAACCTTTTTCATACAAAGGGTTGTTTGGGGTGGAGGGGAAATTCAATGAAAATCTTTGATTTGTGTCCTTAAAGTAAGAAGTGCCTTGAGTAAGAAGTTTGACATTTATCTAACTTTTCGATTTTACTATCTCGGCTTCTTACCTGTAGTAAGCAGAGGAAGTATTGCATTTCACTCAAAAATTGGATATTGAGATTTCACCAGAAATACACTTTTTAAGGTCCCTCAAATAAAAAGTATTGCAAAAAAAGGTGCGTGTGTGTGTAAACGCATAACTCAAAAGCGAAATGTTGAATAGATACTAATCTTTGTTTTATAACCACGAAAAGCACGTTTTACACTAATCTTAGTAGATACTGAACCTAAATACCAAGTTTGGTGTTTATCCGACTGTTCGTTTCTGAGTTATGCTGTTCACAGACAGACACACAACCACACACGCGCGCGCGCGCGCACACACACACACACACACACACACACGGATATGTTTCTAAAATGCTTTTTTAGGATTCAGGGGGTCTCAAAACATGTATTTCCTGTGAAATCCCGGTATCGAATTTTTGGGTGGAATACAATACTTCCCCTACTTACTATACGTAGTACAGAAAGTAAAAAACGGAAAATTGTTTCTTATGTTTGATTTTCTAAAAAATAATAGCAATTTTTATTAAAATACCGTATTTTTAAGATATTTGTGTAACAAATAAAATGCATATCTTGAATTTTTTGTGAATAGCTAGTGAAGTCCTCTTCATTCTGGATGGATTTTGTATGGTATAACATAGGAGGTAGAGAAAAACTTACTGCATAAAAAATGTAGATGTCGTTAAAACGAACAAGTTATGCCAAATGAGTTTTTTGTTGTTGTGGTATTAGCTAACGATTTGCAAGATATTGTTGCTAGTGATGTTATATAACGAACCAAATTTTAAAGATCTGACTGTCGTTTCAGTCTCCTGCATCACTTGGTGCCTTCAACGAAATATTTATCTCGATTAACATGAAGTAGATAGAAAAATAAACCTTTGTAATAGTATTCTGTGGAAAACTTAGTAAAAAATCTGATGTGTTACACTCACATGACTTTCTCTACTCTTGTACAAACTATTTTTACAAACTCTTATTCTCCATCTATATCATATTAATCGAGATAAACATTTGCAGAAACGATCTTTTGACATGCAAAGAGAATAATTACATTTTACACATAGCAACCAGTTCTAAAAATATTTGACTATCGCTTAAGGCGTACTATGTTCCCCTTGTTTTGTATTCACAAGGGCAATATAGAAATACAGTAGCTATAAGCATCGACATATCTCCTAATAGCTGGTTGCTATGTACAGCACCATTCTCTTTGCCTCAGATTAATACTCTTTGCATATACAAGACAAAAAATGAATAACGAATTCCCATTTGAAAAAATAAGTATTGAAAAATTTAAGGGAATAACAAGCAATATCTCGAAAATGGTTCACTCAAAAAAAATGTATAGGACATAAATTGTGTATTTAAACGCGATCTACAATTTTTTGTGTAGTAAAATTTTGTCTATCTCTTATGGTTTACCGGTTATGCAAAAGTCGTCACAATGAAGAATACTTTTGGAGACATTCCCAGAAAATTCGAGATATGCATTTCATTTGTCATGAAAATATCTTGAACATATGATATTTTAATCAAAATCGTTAGAGCCATTTTTGAGAAAATTAAAATTTTCGAAAAAGTTTCCATGTAGAGGGTAGTCTGGAGTGGGGGGATTTTCTTGAAAACCTTCGTGTCGCATCCTTGGAAGATACTGAACCTAAATACCAAGTTTGGTGTTTATCCGACTGTTCGTTTCTGAGTTATGCTGTTCACAGACACAGACACACACACACACACACACACACACACACACAGATACACACAGGGACATGTTTCCAAAAATGTTTTTACTTTCTCTACTACGTATAGTAAGTAGGGGAAGTATTGCATTCCACCCAAAAATTCCATACCGAGATTTCACCGGAAATACATGTTTTGAGACTCCCTGAATCCAAAAAAAGCATTTTTGGAAACATGTCCGTGTGTGTGTGTGTGTGTGTGTGTGTCTGTGAACAGCATAACTCATAAACGAACAGTTGGATAAACACCAAACTTGGTATTTAGGTTCAGTATCTTCCAAGGATGCGACACGAAGGTTTTCAAGAAAATCCCCCCACCCCAGTATAACCTTTACATGGAACATTTTTCGAAAAATTTAATTTTCTCAAAAACGGTTCTAACGATTTTGATTAAAATATCATATATTTAAGATATTTTCATGACAAATAAAACGTATATCTTGAATTTTCTGGGAATATCTCCAAAAGTGTTCTTCATTGTGAACGATTTTTGCATAACCGGTAAACCATAAGAGATAGAGAAAATTTTACTACACAAAAAATGTACATCGCGTTAAAATACACAATTTATGTCATATACACTTTTTTGTTGAGTGGACCATTTTCGAGATATTGCTTGTTATTCTCTTAAATGTTTCAATACTTTTCTTAAATGGGAATTCGTTATTCATTTTTACTTTCTCTACTACGTATAGTAAGTAGGGGAAGTATTGCATTCCACCCAAAAATTCGATACCGAGATTTCACCGGAAATACATGTTTTGAGACCTCCTGAATCCAAAAAAAGCATTTTTGGAAACATGTCCGTGTGTGTGTCTGTGTGTGTGTGTGTGTGTGTCTGTGTGTGTGTGTGTGTCTGTGTGTCTGTGAACAGCATAACTCAAAAACGAACAGTCGGATAAGCACCAAACTTGGTATTTAGGTTCAGTATCTTCCAGAGATGCGACACGAAGGTTTTCAAGAAAATCCCCCCACCCCAGACTACCCTTTACATGGAACATTTTTCGAAAATTGTAATTTTCTCAAAAATGGCTCTAACGATTTTGATGAAAATATCATATGTTTAAGATAATGTCATGAGAAATGAAATGTATATCTCGAATTTTCTGGGAATGTCTCCAAAAGTATTCTTCATTGTGAACGGCTTTTGCATAACTGGTAAACTATAAGAGATAGACAAAATGTTACTACACAAAAAATGTAGATCGCGTTAAAATACACAACTTATGTCATATACATTTCTTTTGTTGAGTGAACCGTTTTCGAGATATTGCTTGTTATTTCCTTAAATTTTCCAATACTTATACTTTTTCTCAAATTCGTTATTCATTTTTTTTTGTCCTGGACATGCAAAGAGAATGGAATGCGCCACATAGCAACCAGCGTTAAAATATTTGACTATCGCTTAAAAGCTACCATATTCCCCTTGCATCTACATGAATATTACCAATAAGATTGACATCTCGATATCTCGATTAACATGAAGCATATGGAGAATAAGCGTTTGTAAAATTAGATTGTACAAGAGTAGAGAAAGTCATGTGAGTGTAACACATCAGATTTTTTTGTCTTTGATATGCAAAGAGTTATAATCTGTGGCAAAGGGAATGGTGCTGCACCTAGCAACCAGCTATTAAGAGATATGTATGTGCTTAAAAGCTACTGTTTTTCTATATTGCCCTTGTAAATATATTTTCTCCTTACATCTACAAGAAAATTAGCAATAAGATAGAGTCTGCAAATGTTTATCTCGATTAACATGAAGTAGATGGAGAATAAGCGTTTGTAAAAATAGTTTGTACAAGAGTAGAGAAAGTCATGTGAGTGTAATACATCAGATTTTTTAATAATATTTTGTGGAAGAGATGAACATAAATGTTAGTGGGTGGAGTAAGTTTGTGAATGTAACGTCACACCTTTCGTTTTGAGTGGAAGAGAGGGCCTTCTGATTTAGTTCTCTTTATTAATATATGTAGAATGTGGGTACGTACGTAAATAGGTTTTTGAAGATGGTGTAAACGTAGGTATAAACAGGGCTAAACTTCTGTTGCGTTCATTTTGTGATGGAAATACTGCGATATCATTATAATGTGTATTAATAAATGTTCTGTGAAGCTCTCCATTTAAATTATCTTTAATCTTGTACCGATTTAAACCGAATTTGATGCGAATCAAGGCATTTTCTTCAAGCTGCTATACAAAAAAATGTACCCGCAGCCTAAAAGTCGTACAGTGAAGCGCTACATAATTTACCCTTAACTTTGTTTCGATGTCATCCAAATTCGAGTGTAAATTAATTAAATTGAGTTTTATTTATGTACGCTCTTTAACTGCTGTGGTTCTTAGTGTCCCATTCTATATTGGGCGTAAAAGACGTAATTTTGCTCAGAGGCCCCTTTATCAGGCTTGAGGTTCTTTTACGTGCTGTAAATCTACGACACGGGACCACCGCTTTACTTCCCTTCCGAAGGAAACCATGCTAAGAATTTTTACGCCCGAAAAAAATCCATCGCCCTCCGCCAGATGGAGACATGCTTCTCAAAACCGTATTAATAAGATTTCAATCAGTAGGTGCGGCGGTTATCTTAAAATTCCTGAAATGTTAGGATGTTTATCATGTTAATGTCTCGTAATCTTACCTACACCAATTAAAAGCAAATTTGAAGAGTTCGACATATTTTATTCAAACTTATATATGACAAGTTTTACTTTGTACATGCAGCGGTTCGTGAGCTGTTTTCCTGCTTACAGGTGTAACAAAAAATCACGGTAATAGGCAATGTGCTATAGAAAATGCGGTCTAACAACTCCAAATACATTCCAGAACCAAATTCTAATTATGCTACTTGTTATGCCAATATGAAGAAACATTAATTCGCTTGAAATATCGCATTATTATGTTTACAAACTCTTGGGTATGCTGTTTTTCCTAGTTTTAAGTAAACGGTTTAGTCACTTTCATTTTAAAGCTTTTGAAGTTATAAAATACACAAGACAATATTTCGCGAGTTTATTTTTGTGGCCTCTTTGTATTGCATGGTTGGATCTTCCATGCTTATTAGTTTCATTAGCCTGGCTTATCACTAGATCTAAACTTGCCATCCGTTGCATTGCCACTTTCTATTAAATGTTGTCTTCGATAATATTACACCGATATTCACGCGCTTCCTTGCATGGGCGGCTATAACAAGCTCGGCTAATAAAGACGAAAGTTACGTTCTGTTTTTTCTCTTTTGTTTTTTTACTAAGTTAATGATAGGAGCAGTATCGCGTGTGTGTGACGTAGCACGCGGGTCACTGTTTGACTCTCACTGACGCATTAAACAGGTCAACTATCTCGCAAGGTCGCTAGAGAACACTAAAGTTTGTTGTGTTATTAGAGATTTTTAACAATACTTCCATTCTTCTTCTTACTCCTTGGCTTTCTTGGCTCCCCTTTGAACAGATCAACGGTTCTGACACTGTGGGACACGACCCCAGGACGGACGCTACCATGGATGAACCAATCGATCGCCAAAGGCGATCACATTATTAATAAAACTAGTAGTTTTTGGCATAAAATAGGCCCTGTTTGGTCCTATGAGCTGTAAAATCCTGGTAATTTTAGCGGAAACTCACCTGAGCGTTTAAATTTGTCTTTTTATTTTCTTACTTTCTCTTCTTTCTTTCTAATTATGCATATGTTTTCTATCAGCTGTGCCAGTAGATAAACATTTAAACCTATGTAAGTCAATTAAAATAAACAAAAGATGAAGACATATATAATGGCAGGAGGGAGATTATACGTAAGCATACAGCCTTACATTTTTAGATGCATTCATTTTGTGACGAAAATGATGCGGTATAGTTGGTACCATGTTTATTATCAAGGATATTTCGGGGAAAATATACAAATCGTAAATTTTAGGATGCCCTCCATTTAAAATGCCTGTGTCAAATTTGAAATCTATAATTAAATACTCTTCAAATTTTTGCATTATATAACATCTCAACTTTTTACATGAAACGGTTTACCTAAAATTGGTATAGTTTTAGAAGTTGCTCATAAATTGTTAATTTTATCCCGATTTGTACCAGATTTGAAATGTATGGGAAATATGTCGACAAATTTTCTTCGAATTCATATTGTATGTATATAAGATTTTAACTACGTAAGCGCAGTGGTTCGTAAATTGTTTCATATGTACAGACTGACAAATAAGACCAACGCTAATAGGTGCCCTGTAGCAGCAAACCTTCCCCACCCAGATAGTGTACACAATCTCTGTGGAATAACAGTGGTTGAATACAATTTGTGTGAAAAGATGTCATATTTTTTATGCACTCTAAATAACGTATTGGACTAGTGGTTCCTGGGTGACACGATGGTGCATATGAAGGATTTATAATGGGGTCAAACAACTTAGTGCAGAAGAGAAAAGAACGCATGCGAATAATAACGATAATAATACTATCTCCATAACTTTGATAACGTTTCCCAGCATAGCTTAAATTGCATTAGAAATACTAATAATTCTAATTACATATAAATTGTTCATGGAATGCATAAGATTTCTCTATATATCTACGTCGGTTATACTGCCCTGCTATTAAAGGGTTTCAATACTGAAATTATGTTTACTCCTGATGTTTTAAGGATTAATTTCTGTATTAGTTTTGTTTGCATTATTGTTTGAAAGAATGCCTCCACCTTGAACTAACAATTCCGATGAGTTACATTCGCATGACTTCCTCCAGCCACTATCGTTTATTTTATATATTTTCTACAAACTATTCATAAAAAAGCGTATTTTTCTATCTACTTCATGTTGATAATTGAGGTAAAGGTACTGACGAACAGAAGGGCCCCGAAATCGGAGCAAAGAACCGCATCCGGCTCCTTGTGCTTCTACCCTCGCAGGGATAGATGAGGGGAGAGACCCGGAGGGTGACCAGAGCCGGATGACGAGAGTGCAAGTACGAAATGGGTCCCTAATGTTTCCAGATTGAACGCCTCCTCGCCGCCTGAGCCCACTCATTGGGCCCTGAGCTTCTGAGGGGGTTCCTCCGAAGGAGCGCCTGTCCGAAAACACCCAGAGGTGGGTATCCAACCGAGCGGTCCCTGACGACGTCAAAGGCCCTACAGAGCTCGTAGGTCTGAAACAGACGACAAGGAGGATGACGGGTACAGGAAATTAGGAATAGGAGAGTCGTGGTAGAAGATGAACCACCCCAGCATTCGCCTGTCGACCCGGGGGAAGAAACCCATAGGTCAAAGCGGGGCTCGCCAGGGATTGAACCCCGCACTTCCCGAATGCGCGTTGTATACGCTACTGCGACGCCACCTCCCTCGGTGATAATTGAGATAAACGTTTGCAAAATTGGTTTCATTGCGCATTTCGTTGAAAATACAAAGGGGATGAAAGAAGCTGAAGAGATGGTCATATTTTTAAAAAGTGGTCGCTTAATGGCTTTGAAACTCCACACTCTTACCATGACATCGCGGGAAATAACTGAATGATGACCACTTCAAAAAATACAAGGTATTGAAAAACAAAAAACAATAACAACGAATGTTGTTGTTGATGCCATAAAACGATTATATGAAATAAATTGTGTATTTAAAAGAAATCCACATTTTTTGTGCAGTAAGTTTTTGTATTTCTTATGGTTTACCAGTTCTACAAAATTCATTCAGAATGAAGAGGACTTCACAAGCTATTCAAAATATGCATTTTATTTGCCATGCAGTCCCGTGGAGAATGCTGAATTTAAATACCAGGTTTGGAATTTACCCATCTTTTCGTTTTTGAATTATGCTGTTTACAAACTAACACACACAGGGAACCTCAAAATATGTATTTCCGTGGAAATCTTTCAAAATTTTAGGTGAAATCTAATGCTTTCTCTGCCTACTGTAAGTAGGTGCTAGCGTAAGTAAAAGCAATCTGCAGATTACCTTTCTGGAAGAGTGATCAGCGTTCTGGTTGCTCAACCCATAGGTCCTAGCTTCGATTGCCGACTGGGGTGTGGAGTTTTTCTTTAGTAAGAATGATCTCCTGCCCTCCTGGAGGTAAATGTATGTTTCGTGATAAAAGTGAATAAAACCTATGTTAATAACACCTACAGTTCAATAAATTATATAGTGAATTTACACTTAAGGAAACAGTACAGGCCTTGTGGGCTTTTACTTTTTGTTTACTAACTCCCTATTCTAAGACAAGAGTTCCCTTAATTTTGCTCTACATATTATGTATATTGCACAGGAATACATAGTGTTGGTAAAATTATTTACAACAGGTATTAAATGAACAATTTCCTGATATATTAATTATTTTGCTACTTTAAAAAATTTGATGTATTGCACTCACATGACTTTCTATACTCTAGTACAAACTATGTTTACAAACGCTTGTTCTTCATCTACTTCATGTTAATCGAGATAAACATTTGCAGAAACTATCTTATTGCTAATTTTCTTGTAGATGCAAGGAGAATATGATAGACTTTAAGCGATAGTCAAATCTTTTAAGAGCTGGTTGCTATGCAGAGCATTTCATTCTCCTTGCATGTCCAGGACATAAAAAAACGAAAAATCTGATGTGCTACACTCACATGACTTTCTCTACCCTTGTACACACTATTTCTACAAACGCTTATTCTCCATCTACTTCATGTTATTCCAGATAAACATTTGCAGGCTCTATCTTATTGTTAATTTTCTTGTAGATGTAAGGGGAATATAGGTACATTTACAAGGGCAATTTGGAAATACAGTAGCCTTTTAAGCACATACATATCTATTAATAGCATTTTGCTAGGTGCAGCACCATTCCCTTTACCACAGATTAATACTCTTTGCATATCCAAGACAAAAAAATGAATAACGAATTCCCATTTGAGAAAATTATTGAAATATTTAAGGGAATAACAAGTAATATCTCGAAAATGGTTCACTCAACAAAAAAAATGTATGTGACATAAATTGTGTATTTTAACGCGATCTACATTTTTTGTGCAGTAAAATTTTGTCTATCTCTTATGGTTTACCAGTTATGCAAAAGTCGTTCACAATGAAAAATACTTTTGGAGACATTCCCAGGAAATTCAAGATATACATTTTATTTGTCATAAAAATATCTTAAACATGTGATATTTTAATCAAAATCGTTAGAGCCATTTTTGAGAAAATTAAAATGTTCCATGTAAAGGGTAATCTGGGGTGGGAGATTTTCTTGAAAACTTTCGTGTCGCATCCTTGTAAGATACTGAACCTAAATACCAAGTTTGGTGTTTATCCGACTGTTCATTTCTGAGTTATGCTGTCCACAGACAGACACACATAGACACACAGACAGACACACAGACACACACGGACATGTGTCCAAAAATGATTTTTTTGGATTCAGGGGGTCTCAAAACATGTATTTCCGGTGAAATCTCGGTATCGAATTTTTGGGTGGAATACAATACTTCCCCTACTTACTATACGTAGTAGAGAAAGTAATAATGAATTCTCATTTGAGAAAAAGTATAAGTATTGGAAAATTCAAACAAATAACAAGGAATATCTGTAAAATGGTTAACTCGATAAAAAAAATGTATATGACAAATTGTGTGTTTTAACGAGATCTACATTTTTTGTGTAGTAAAATTTTGTCTACCTCTTACGGTTTACCAGTTGTGCAAAAGTCATTTAGAATGAAGAGAACTTTTGGGGACATTCCCAGAAAATTCAAGATATACATTTCTTTTGTCATAAAAACATCTTTAAACATTCATTCATTCATTCATTATCTGTTTACCCTCCTCTTATGTAGGACTTACACCCCCCAGGACTTACAAGCGGGTGCCTGGGGTCAGAGGCCCGTCGAGGAGCAGATACTCATGGATCAGACAGAGCATCCAGGATGGGTGATCAGCCCGATGCCTGGTATGGGATGAAGGAAGTAGAGGAAACGAAATGTTGGTGAAATGGATGAAAGAAAAGGTGATGATGGAGCAGTTGGTGGAATGAATGGCGGGGGAAACCGGAGAACCCGGAGAAAACCCGCCCAGACGCCGCTTCGTCCACCACAAATCCCACATGCAGGTCCCTGGGATTGAACCCGGGCCGCCTAGATGGGAGGCGAGCGGTCTAACCACTCGGCCACGGCGCCGCCTATCTTTAAACATATGATATTTTAATGAAAATCGTTAGAGCCAGTTTTGAGAAAATCAAAAAATGTTCGATATAAAAGGTAGGCTAGAGTGGGGGATTTCCTTGAAAATCTTCGTGTCGCATCCTCGGAAGGTACTTAACTCAAATAGCAAGTTGGGTATTTATCCGACTTTTCGTTTTTGAGTTATGCTGTTCACAGATTGACAGACAGACAGACTCACACACGGACATGTTTCCAAAAATGCTTTATTAGGATTCAGGGCACCTCAAAACATGTATTTCCGGTGAAATCTCAGTATCGAATTTTTGGTTGGAGTGCAATACTTCCCCTACTTACTATACCTACATACAGTAAAAGGACATAGTTATTGCAACAACTCTTCATGGTTTTCCTTCCATTTTCTACAGTTTTTCCCGGATTACTTACTCGTGTGTCACTGATTATTGCATCAGTGTCTTCGTGATCCTAATGCACAATAATGATCACGAAGGCAGTGCAGTGATTATGTGATGTTCGTTTTTGTGAGTTCTTGTGAGTTAGTATAAAATAAAAACAACGAAATTAGAAGTAGATTATGAATAGCATCGCCGAGTGATGTAAAAAGTGAACAACTGTTAATTCATGTTGGAGTTTTGTAATATTTTTCTCCTCCTCCTCCTCCTTCCACTTAAAATTTATGACGACGCTCAATATATTTGCGAATAGTGTTTGCAAACTAATGCTATAAGGATTAACTAGTACGATAGTAAATTGCTCGCAGAAGTAAACTTAATTCTCGTATTTTCGTTCGTTCATGCTTTCAGTATTTATTCAGCATTATCCCAAGAATTACACAAGTTTTGCATAGATATGTCTTTGTTAGGCATAAAACTCTGAAACAGGTGTACTCAAATGTCAGAAACAAATGATTATTATTTTTAGATCTGCGGTCAATGACGTGTGGCAACACTGTTGGCGTAAAACCTGCACCATTTTCTTAACTGTAAATGCCATATAACACCATCACTTGTTCCCCAAGTCAAAGCCCCCTATATGATGAGATTAAATGGGCTATACCAACTAATAATTTTAAAAAAAAATTATGTTTGCATTCACATGACTTTCTCTACCTTCTATCACTTATTAGTGGTTATACAAACTATTCTTACTAAGGCTTATTACTTTCTCTACTACGTATAGTAGTTCCACCCAAAATTCGATACCGAGATTTAAACGGAAATACATGTTTTAAGGCACCATGAATCCAAATAAAGCATTTTTGGAAATATGTCCGTGTGTTTGTGAGCAGCATAACTCAAAAACGAAAAGTCGGATAAATACCAAACTTGATATTTAGGTTTGATAGCTTCCAAAGATGCGAAACGAAGATTTTCAACAAAATTCCCCCACCCGAAACTACCCAAAGAAACCTCTGCAGAAATAGCTACAGTATACATTTCGTTAAAGGCACAAAGGGAACAGCGATAATCAAACGTTTAAGAACTTGATGCTATACGCTAGCCTTAAAATTCCATACTGTTTCCATGCAATCGCGAGAAACAACTGAATGTTGAAAGGAGTTCAAATAATGACCACGTAATGAACAATTCGAATCGGCTGGCTCAGTCGGTAGAGCAACTGTCTGCTGTGCTAGGGGTCCCGGGTTCGATTCCCGACTGGAGGGTGGGAATTTTTCTCTAACCAAGATTAATCGCTATCCTCCACAGAGTCTGGAAGTATGAATGCGTGTATGATCTAATGTCTAAAAAACCAAAAGAGCAAGAAACCCAACGACAAGAGTTACATGAGTTAACAACATTGTCAATAGGCAATAAGTTCCAAAGGAGAGGCTGCCGATAAGACCATTGTAGTTAAAAGCGGGATACAACATTCCTTCCGAATGAAGAAGACTTCAAAGGTTTTTCCCAGAAAATTCAAGATATGCATTTTATTTTTCATGTAAATATCATTAATATATGGTATTTTAATAAAAATCTTTAGTAATGTTTTAGAAAATCTTCTTGTTGCATCTTTAGAAGGTACTGAAGTTTGGTGTTTATCCGACTTTCCATTTTTGAGTTACGCTGTTCACAGACACACAAACACACATACGATCTTTTTCTAAAATGCCTTTTTTTTTATTCAGGGAGCCTCGAAACATGCATTTCTTGGTGAAATCTCGGTATCAAATTTTTGAGTGGAATGCAATACTTTCTCTACCTACTATGTACATGATAGAGAAAGTAAAAATATATTATGCATCCCATGTTCTTATAGGATTCAACACGTCAAAGGAATTCTTCCTGCCTATATGGTCTCATATTGTTTTTATTTATTTACGGTTATATATATATATATATATATATATAAAGTATAAGAGATGGACAAAAGCTTTAGTGCAAAGAAAATTAGATCTCGTTAAAACACACAATTTATGTGAAATAATATTTTTGTAGCGTTAATATTCCCTAGATATTCGTTGTTATTGGTTTGAATTTTCAAATACTTCATACTTTTTTGAAGTTCTTAGTAGCCATTCAGTAAGTATCGTAGCCAAGCAAACAATGGAATTTCAAACCCAGCACATAGCGACCCGTTCTTGAAAGACATGACTATCGCTTCAATCTACTACATCCCTCTTGTACGTACAACGAAATGTGTAATAAAAGCATTTCCGCAAACATTTATCTCGATTAATATGAAGAAAGTGGAAGAAAAAGCTTTTATAAGAATAATTTGTAGAACAATGGTTAAAAAAAACCATGTGAATGTAACACAGCAAAGTTTTGGAAACGGTTTCGTGCGTGTGCGACCGCATGCATGCGTGTGTATGTGGGTGGGTGAAAACACCTCTCAAAAAGGAAGTTTCGGATCCAAGCTTGGTATCTAAGTTCAGTATCTTCCCAAGATAAGGCATGAAGATTTTCAAGAAAATTCCCCACTCCAAACTACGCTTTACATGTTATAGTTGTTACTTTTGATTTTCTCTAACGATTTAAATTTAAACACCGTGTATTTAAGATATTTGTCCGACTAATCTTGAATTTCCTGGAATAGTCCATGAAGTCATCGTCATTTTGTGTATAATTTTGTATGACTGATAACACATAAAATAGACAAAGTCTAACTTAATGAAAAATGTAGCTCACACATGATGTTTGTCTTTTGAGGGGGAGGGCTTTAACCATTTCGAGATATTCGTTTGAGTTGGAATTTTCCAGCAGTTCTTATTTTTTGAAGTGCTGACAATTCTTTTGTTTCTTGCGATGTCAGGCAAGGAGTATGGAATTTCAAAGCCAGCAAATAGCGAACCGCATATTAAAGATTAGACTATTGCTTTAGCCTCTTGTTTCTCTCTTCTACTTACAAGGAAATAGTAATGAAACTATTTCGGCAAACATTCACCTCGATTAACATAAATATAATTAGAAAAAACAAGATTTTATGAGATTAGTTTGTAGGAGAGATGTAAAAATAAAGGATGATGGGTAGGGAAAGTACGTGGATGTCACACGTCAGATTTTCTTTTTCAAACTAGATACTGTACTGCTGTGAAATTTGAAATCCTCTCGTTTATTGTAAATTATTCTGAAACACACGTGTGTTTGAAAAGAAGAAGAAGAAGTAAGGGTGCATGCGAATAACGGAGTTTACAGCTGGGAAAGTTTGCGAATCACTGTATTATCGTAAAACTTAAGTTAAGGTCCTAGGATCTATCTGGTCAAGCACCCATACAAGCAGAATAGTCCACCGACCACATCCGGAATCGAACATGTGACCTTGAGGCTTATAAGCAGCCGGTTAACGAACTGACCTACCGCGTACAACTATTTCCGCCGTGATCGGCAGTGCATAACAAGAAAGCACAACGCGTGCCCAAAGAGGACTCGCACTCCCGACCCTTAGGGTAGGCTAGCGTGTTATTAATCGCTTATAAATTTCACATAGATCTGAGGAGGCCCGGTTTTATTTCAGCAGGCCGCGAGCGCTTGCAGCGCCAGTTGCAGCTTTCACCGCAAACAGCAGCGAGAGAATTTTCAGTTGACGTTTGGCTGTGGTAGGGTAAACTTCGTGTGGCAGAGATGCTGGTAGAGAACGGGTCGCCTGCATCTTCTCTGCTGGACTCGCCCACTCTTGCCCGGGTGGAGAGGGCAACGCGCCGGCAAGAGCAATCCGAAGACAACAATCAGGTATATTGTTGCTTCTACCTCACCCTAGCGTTGAAGACAAGGTTAGGCTGTAAACAAACATACGTTTCTGATAACTGTAATGAAGTTAGCAGTAAAGCAGATTAATGCTTGCAATTTGTAGCACACATTTGTATTGATCTCTGTATCATAATTTGATAACTGAAACCCTAACCTTAATCTTCCATACATTCAGTATTATTAGAATTGTAGTGTTACATTGAGTTCTTAGTAATATTAAATGTAAATTTGTTACCATCTCCCTCTGTTTGCACCGGAGTTAAGTTGCTAGGGGAAGAATTTCTGAATATGCGCCTTGCAATTGTTTATAAACAACCATGATTTATTTATTACTCTGTCCAAAAATATCAATTTTTTTTACTTTCCCTCGGCACTTGAAAGTATTGCATCATTCGAATAAAGAATTGGATATCACGATTTCGTCAGAAATGTTTTCATGGGCCCCAAATCAAGTTTGTTCAGAAAAAAACACCTTTGTGCACATGTGCATGCGTGTATCACTAGCAGAGAAAACAATTTTAAAAATTCAGATGTGATACATTCACATGACTTTCTCTACCCGCTATTTTACTAGTGCGTATACAAACTATTCTTACTAAAGCTTATTCTATCTCCTACATTTTAATCCAAATAAACCTTTGCAGAAGTAGCTACATTTCACATTTCGGTATAGATACAAAGAGAACAGCTTAGTCAAATGCTTAAGCACCGGACGCTTTATGCCGGTTTTAAATTCGATACTGTTTCCATGCAATCGCGAGAAACAACTAAAAATCGCTGAAACTTTAAAAGAATAAGTATTGGAAAATTCGAACCTTTAATAACGGATATCTCAGAAACGCCTTATGCTACAGAAAAACTTATTTTAAGTAAGTTGTGTGTTTTAAAGAGATCTACATGTTTTGTGTGGTACGCTTTCGTCTATCGCTTGTTTGTCAATTATACAATATTATACAGAATTCCTTCCGAATGAAGAGAACTTCACAGGCTATTCCCAGAAAATTCAAGATATACATTTTGTTTGTCATATAAATATATTTACTATATGATATTGTAATCAAAATTGTTAGCCATTTTTTAAAAAATAAAAATTTTCGAAACATTTGCCATGTAAAGGGTAGTTGGGGTGGGGGATTTTCTTGAAAAACTTCCTGTCGCGTTTTTGGAAGGTACTGAACCTAAATACCAAATGTTATATTTTCAGACTTTTCGTTTTTTAGTTATGCTGTTTATAGACACACACACGACCTTTTTCTAAAATACTTTTTTCTTTTTTTGGATTCAGAGAGCCTCAAAACGTGCATTTCAGCTGAAATCTCGATATCGAATTTTTGGGTGGAATGCAATACCTTCTCTACCTACTAGGTATGTGGTAGAGAAAGTAAACTGAAAAATGCATAATATCAATACCAATTTTGTTACTTCAAGCATATTCTAAGATGTAAGACAAGATATTTAGCAGTTTCCCCATTTCAACTAAGCCTTCACTTGGATTAAAAAACTACTTAAAGTGTTACATTCACGTTACTTTCTATACCCACTCTTCCACAAACTATTCTTACAAAAACTTATTCATTTAGTATTTCTTGTTAATCGAGATAAACGTTTCCAGAAATTTATTATACATAAGAGGATTTCAGGAAGTTTAAACGATAGCCTAATCTTATAAACAGCAGGCCTCTATGTGATTTGAAATTCCACTCTTCCACTCATTGTATGACGAGAGAGAGAGAAACAAAACAAATAGCTACTTGCCACTTGAAAAAATCTTATGTGTTACACTCACATGACTTTCTCTACTCTTGTACAAACTATTTTTACAAACGCTTATTCTCCATATGCTTCATGTTAATCGAGATGTCAATTTTATTGCTAATTTTCTTGTAGATGCAAGGGGAATATATAAGGGTTATAAGCGATAGTCAAATTTTTAAGCGCTGGTTGCTATGTTGCGCATTCCATTCTCTTTGCATGTCCAGGACATAAAAAAATGAATAACGAATTTGAGAAAAAGTATAAGTATTGGAAAATTTAAGAGAATAACAAGCAATATCTCGAAAACAGTTCACTCAACAAAACAAATGTATATGACATAAATTGCGTATTTTAACGCGATTTACATTTTTTGTGTAGTAAAATTTTGTCTATCTCTTATGGTTTACCAGTTATGCAAAAGTCGTTAACAATGAAGAATACTTTTGGAGACATTCCCAGAAAATTCGAGATATACATTTCATTTCTCATGAGAATATCTTAAACATGTGATATTTTAATCAAGGTCGTTAGAGCCATTTTTGAGAAAATGAAAATTTTCTAAAACTGTTCCATGTAAAGGGTAGTCTGGGATGGGGGGAGTTTCTTAAAAACCTTCGTGTCGCATCTCTGGAAGATACTGAACCTAAATACCAAGTTTGGTGTTTATCCGACTGTTCATTTCTGAGTTACGCTGTTCACACACACACGGGCATGTTTCCAAAAATGTTTTTTTTTTTGGATTCAGGGGGTCTCAAAACTTGTATTTCCGGTGAAATCTCGGTATCGAATTTTTGGGTGGAATACGATACTTCCCCTACTTGCTATACGTAGTAGAGAAAGTAAAAAGTATGAAGTGTTGATTCACACCAATAACGAATAGGTATGCCGGAAATGGTTAATCACACAAAAATGTTTACTTGCCATGTCTTTTAACGAGATTATATTTTCTTGTGCGTTAAGTTTTAATATATCGTTAATGTCTACAAGTTATACAAAATGTAATCAAATGGTGAGGAGTTCGCAGGCATTCACATTAAATTCAAGATTTGCGTTTTATTAGTCATGCAAATATCTTAAGCATATGCTATTTTAAACAAAATCGTTACCCATTTTTGATAAAAATCAAAAGTAATGAAAACTTATTCCATGTAAAGGTTAATTTGAATTGGGGTACTTGGAAAATTCTGAACCTAAAAATCAAGTTTGGTATTCATCCAAATTCGCGTTTTTAAGTTATGCTGTTACCTAAGGTGATGGCGCGCATGTGCACGTACTTTTTCTAATGCTTTTCATCTTGGAATCGGGCCTCAGTGAAACCTCTGTATCCAATTTTTGGTTGAAATGCAATACTTCTTCTACCTACTAAGTCCTTTTTGCGGTGATCGCATCATAGAGAGTTTTGTCTTGAATTTTGTGTAAAATGCTGTTAAGTCTTTTTCGAATTGTAGTACGTTTAATTCGTCTTAATTTTGATATCCGGTGTATTTCGAAAAGCTAAATGTCCGTTTGTTTCTTGTTAGCTTATAGCCGACAAATATCCATTTTTACTTTCTCTACTACGTGTAGTAAGTAGGGGAAATTAAATTAAATTGAGATTTATTTATGGACGCTCTTTAACTACTATGGTCCTTAGTGTCCCATTCTATATTGGGCGTGAAAGACCGATAATTTTGCTCAGAGGCCTCTTTATCAGGCTTTAGGTTCTTTTATGTGCCGTAAATCTACGACACGGGACCACCGGCTTTACTTCCCTTCCGAAGGAAGCCCTGATAAGGATTTTTACGCCCGAAAAAATCCATCGCCCTCCGCTGGGTTTGAACCCGCGACCTTGGGAACTAGAGGCTAGCACGGTAGGACTAGTCCACGGAGGACGACATAAGTAGGGGAAGTATTGCATTCCACCCAAAAATTCGATACCGAGATTTCACCGGAAATACATGTTTTGAGACCCCCTGAATCCAAAAAAGAATTTTTGGAAACATGTCCGTGTATGTGTCTGTGAACAGCATAACTCAGAAACGAACAGTCGGATAAGCACCAAACTTGGTATTTAGGTTCAGTATCTTCCAGAGATGCGACACGTAGGTTTTCAAGAGAATCCCCCCCACCCCAGATTACCCTTTACATGGAACATTTTTCGAATTTTCTCAAAAATGGGTCTAACGATTTTGATTAAAATATTATATATTTAAGATATTTTCATGACAAATGAAATGTATATCTCGAATTTTCTGGGAATGTCTCCAAAAGTATTCTTCATTGTGAACGACTTTTGCATAATTGCTAAACCATAAGAGATAGACAAAATTTTACTACACAAAAAATGTAGATCGCGTTAAAAATTATGTCATATACATTTTTTTTTGAGTGAACCATTTTCGAGATATTGCTTGTTATTCCCTTAAATTTTTCAATTCTTATTTTCTCAAATGGGAATTCGTTATTCATTTTTTGTCTTGGATATGCAAAGAGTATTAATCTGTGATAAAGGGAATGGTGCTGCACCTAGCAACCAGCTATTAAGATATATGTCGATGCTTAAAGGCTACTGTATTTCTATATTGTCCTTGTAAATATATATTCCCCTTACATCTACAAGAAAATTAGCAATAATATAGAGTCTGCAAATGTTTATTTCGATTAACATGAAACACATGGAGAATAAGCGTTTGTAAAAATAGTTTGTACAAGAGTAGAGAAAGTCATGCGAGTGTAACACATCAGATGTTTTAATCAACATTTGACCTTTGTCTCAGCTTCTTGCCTCTTGCGTACCTACTGAAAGTATCAAGTTGGCATTGTGCAACTTAAACGATTTATTTCGCGATTTCCTGGAAGTCGATAAAAAAATTAACGCCTCTTTTTAAATAATAAGGCAGGATCGCTATAAGAGGGTAGTGAGTGGAGACATTCGTGTAACTGTTACGCATAAGATATTTTTAAAGCAAGGTTCCTTGTGTTTACTCGTTCGGTTCACTTTTCATTTATTAACACGTTTATTGACTAGAATTTTGAACGAGAAGAAACTGCTTCCACAGAGATAAACCGAAAGGAATTACGGAGGAAGAAAAAATATCTGATTTGTTACATTTAGGTGGCTTTCTCTACTCACTCTTTTACAAACTATTCTTTCAAAAGCTTATTTTTCTATCTACGGGTTAATCAAAATAAATGTTTGCAGAGATACTATTTACACATTTCGCTGTAGGTACAAGGGGGAACAGGAGACAGAAGCGATAGTCAAATCTTTAAAAAGCGGGTTGCTATATCCTGATTTTCAACACTCTTTGTATGACCACGAGAAGAGAAGTAACTAATAGCAACTTAGCAAATATAATACATTTGAAAACTTAAAACCAGCAACAACGAATATCTAGGAAATAGCCAATGCTACAAAAAATTATTCCACATAGATTGCGTACTTGATGCACATTTTTAACAAAAAGTAAGTTTTTCTCTCTGTCTTACAATTTACACAATATTATACGAAATTCATTCAAAATGAAGAGGACTTCATAGACTATAGACAGAAAATTCAAGATATACATTTCATTTTTTAGGCAAATATTAAAATCGTTACAGCTAATTTTAGAAACTAAAAATATCGAAAAATTTTCCACGTAAAGGGTTTCTTGAAAATCTTGACGCCGCATCCTTGGAAGGTGCTGAACTTGAGTACGAAGTTAGGTATTGATCCGACATTTTGTTTTTCAACTATGCTTTTCACGAACAAACACACACGCACGTACCAGTCTAAAATGCTTTTTTTGATCCAGGGACTTCTAAACATGCATTTTCGTTGAATTCTCGATACCGAACATTTGGGTGGAATATCATATGCTTTACTTACAGAGAGAGAAGTAAGCACTATGGAAGTAAAAAGGCTGGGAGCAGAAAAAGATAGCGGATGAGAGATAATATTAAGGTAAATTTCGTTTTCAAGAAAGGTGTTTTAGTTCCTGAAAATCAAGTTATTCATTACATCAGGGCTTCTAGTCTTCCAAATATCTTATGAAGACGAAAAATCACCCAATTTTCAGGAAACTTTGAGAAAATCGAAGTCGCTTTTCTACAAACATTCGGAATTTCAAGCGAAAATGCAATAATTCTTTGAGTGTTTTGAGATCTACACATGCAATATACTGTAGTGCCCTGAACAGTTGTGAATTGTTTTATATAAACTAGGCTTGCTTTCTGTTTCTTTCTTCAAAAGCACTTCACAAAAGTATGTTGTGCAATAATTTTTCGCGGTTGTGTATTTGAAAATGTGAAATATTTGATTACTGAAACAGTCTCGCTTAAAGTAAACAATGATTTACCAAACGTAAATTGATATTATGGAGGATTCAAATGAGCGAACTCATTCTAAAGAGTGTATTAATTAGCATGCACAGCAGTAGCTATTTTGCTTACAGCTTAAGTCAGATAATAAGACATATATTACAGCATGCTTATACAGGGTGAATCATCTAAAATTTGCACCGCAAATATTTCGGAAATGGAAAGCGCTATTGATGTGCAGTTTTCACAGCACTGATTGGTAGTCAGGGGTTCGTACATTTAGCCTATAAACAGATTTTAATAATACTGAGAAAGTGTGTTTTTGGAGCAAACATACAATCTTTTAAATGGAACAATGCCTAGTTACATCAACAGAATAAAGGTAGGGTAAATTAGAATGTCAGTGGCGTTTGTTGCAAGATTCTAGTGCAAGTTGTTTACGAGAAATCTTATTTTGAAAGTTTTACGCACCGATACTTGTACAACCTGTAGTAGCACAAACTAAAGAAAAACAAAAGGGAATTACAATACTTCTGTGGATTCTTACAAGTAAAGAGAACATAGTCCTTCAAAGGTTGTGTTCAAAATGACCACCGGCAGCTTCACTACACGCTCCCAGTCTGCTATGGAAAGACTGCTGCACACGTTCTAGCATTTCAGCGCAAATTTCAGAGCAGGCAGCAGTAATACGTCGTTTCATATCGTCTGGTGCAGTTGTACATCCTTGTAGACAGTGTCTTTCAGTCTTCCCCACAGAAAAAAGTTGAAAGGTGTCAGATCCGGAGAACGGGCCGGCCAAGGTACAGGGCCTCTTCGTCCAATCCAACGATTTGGAAACAATCCGTTAAGACAAGCTGTAGTACTTCGTGCACTATGGGCTGGACAGCCATCATGTTGGTACCACAGGTTCCTCCTAGTCTGCAAAGGAACGTCTTCTAGCATCTGTGGCAGATGGTTTGTGAGGCGGCTGCGATGCTTGTAAGAGTTCATTGTTCCTTCTATGAACAAGGGCCTATGAGCTGATGGTTTACTATCCCACACCATACATTTAAACTCCATGGATGCTGACGTTCCACCTGGCGAAGCCAACGGGGATTGTCAACAGACCAATAATGCATGTTTCTGCGGTTTACCTGGCCATGATTAGTAAATGTTGCCTCATCACTAAACAAGATACATGATGAACCTGGAGTATCATGTCTTAATGCCCATGTACAAAAGTTAACACGATTCTCAAAATCGTTTCCATGCAGCTCTTGATGGAGAGAGATGTGATAGGGATGGAACCTATGTCGATGGAGAATGCGCAGTACACTTGCCTGACTTATGCCACTTCCGCGTGCAATTGTGCGGGAACTAATTTGCGGATCTACTGCAACGGCAACCAAAACATTAATTTCTGCATCTTCTCCAGTCACTTGTTTGTTTTCGTTACGTTTTCTAGGTGTTACAGTACCATTTTCACGTAATTGGTTGAAGAGGTTGATAAATAATTGGTTGACGTTTATTGGGATACGTTTCCGCATACACCGTACAGGAACGAACTGCATTCTTCCTACACTCTCCATACACCATGAGATGTCAGCTTTTTCTGTATTAGTAAATCCCATCTTCCACTCACGACTTACTGCTTGAACTGTCAAAAACTAACTGACCAGAAAGTCGTAATGCAATCAATGAACACAAAACACAATGCAAACAAACATAACATCGTACCTAGCAACTAAGCAGGTTGAATGGGACAAACAATTGTCGGGGTGGAAACTTTTCAAAATACGATTTCTTGTAAATCACTTGCACTAGAATCCTGCAACAAAGACCATTGACATTCTAATTTACCTTACCTTTATTCTGTTGATGTAACTAGGCATTGTTCCATTTAAAAAATTGTATGTTTGCTCAAAAAATACACTTTTGCAGCATTATTAAAATCTGTTTATGGGCTAAAAGTACGAGCCCCTGACTACCAATCAATGCTGTGAAAACTGCACATCAATAGCACTTTTTATTTCCGAAATATTTGCGGTGCAAGTTTTAGGTGATTCGCCCTGTATAGGTTGATAGCTTTAGGTATTCTATAGAACTTGTAAATTCTGCTTTCAAATGTGTGTGCAGCCCATTAGTTACGAAACACATTACAACTACCTAGAACAGTAACTGAGATGCAAGTTTCTGTGTCTCTTCTTTTCTGGTTTTGAAATGTGCAACATCCTGCCAGAAACGTTTTTTAAGTGTAAGGCTTATAAAACGTGTAATTTCCTAGTTTTTGTGTATTGGATGTGTTTTGTTTTTATGTATTGCGACCTGATTTGATCACGAGAAGCTTATACCTTTTAAGAAGAAAGTATCGGAGCGCTTGTTCACGTTGCAGTCACGTTGCAGGGCAGTGCACATACTCAGATATCGAGAATCTGTTAAAGACGATACTACTCTCTTCGTTATTGAAATCTCCCTTGTTATGAGTGCCACTTCAAATCTCGGCAGGAGGAACGATATACACTATGTGATCAAAAGTATTCGGGCACCCCACAAACATACGTCTTAGGTGCATTGTGCTGCCACCTACTGCCTGGTACTCATTATCCCCGACCTCACTAGTCATTAGACATCGCGAAACAGCAGAATGGGACGCTCCGTGGAACTCACGGACTTCGAACGTGGTCAGGTGATTGGGTGTTACTTGTGTCAGAAGTCAGTACGCGAGATTTCCACACTCCTAAGCATCCCTAGGTCCACTGTTTCTGATGTGATAGTGAAGTGGAAACGTGAAGGGACATGTACAGCACAAAAGCGTACAGGCCGACCTCGTCTGTTGACTGACAGAGACCGCCGACATTTGAAGAGGGTCGTAAAGAGTAATAGGCAGACATCTATCCAGACCATCACACAGGAATTCCAAACTCCATCAGGATCCACTCCAAGTACTATGACAGTTAGGCGTGAGGTGAGAAACCTTGGATTCCATGGTCGAGCGGCTGCTCATAAGCCACACATCACGCAGGAAAATGCCAAACGACGCCTCGCTTGGTGTAAGGGGCGTCAACATTATACGATTGAACAGTGGCAAAACGTTGTGTGGAGTGATGAATCACGTTGCACAATGTGGCGATCTGATGGCAGGGTGTGGGTATGGTGAATGCCCGGTGAACGTCATCTGCCAGCGTGTGTAGTGCCAACAGTGAAATTCGGAGGTGGTGGTGTTATGGTGTGGTTGTGTTTTTCCTGGAGGGGGCTTGTACCCCTTTTTGTTTTGCGTGGCACGATCAAGCGCAGACCTACATTGATATTTTAAGCACCTTCTTGCTTCCCACTGTTGAAGAGCAATTCGGGGATGGCGATTGCATCTTTCAACACGATCGAGCACCTGTTCATACTGCACGGGCTGTGGCGGAGTGGTTACACGACAATAACATCCCTGTAATGGACTAGCCTGCACAGAGTCCTGACTTGAATCCTATAGAACACCTTTGGGATGTTTTGGAACGCCGACTTCGTGCCAGGCCTCATCGACCTACATCGATACCTCTCCTCAGTTCCGCACTCCGTGAAGAATGGGCTGCCATTCCCCAAGAAACCTTCCAGCACCTGATTGAAAGTATACCTGCAAGAGTGAACGCTGCCATCAAGGCTAAGGGTGGGCCAACACCATATTGACTTCAGCATTACCGATGGAGGGCGCCACGAACTTGTACGTCATTTTCAGCCAGGTATATCCGGATACTTTTGATCATGTAGTGTACATACGTCCTTTTTATTATTATTAGAAGCGAAGTACAGGTATAATACAAAGTTTGGGCTGCTGGAATGGATTGTAATTTATTTAAGGTGCAGTAAAAGCATGTGTAGCTTTAGCATCACCGGTTATTGCGTGGGGGAGCGAGGATTGATTCTTTGCCCTAAATGTGTCTAACATATGCCCCATCTTGGCTGATCAAATTTTCTTTATTTTACTGTAATGCCATGATTAGATACCTATGTAACTTTCTTTAAACATCTGAGAGTGTGCGTCTGGGGATACCAATTGTGCTAGTTGTCGTCCTCCGAGGTCTAGGGGTACCTCTAGTCCCCGAGGTCGGGGGTTCAAACCTTATGGAGGGCGATGGACTTTTTCGGGCGTAAAATCCTTAAGATGCCTTCCTTTGGAAGGAAAGTAAAGTCGGTGGTGCCGTGTTGTAGATTTACGGCACGTAAAAGATCCTCAAGCCTGATAAAGAGGCTTCTGGGCAAAAATTGCCGGTTTATCACACTCAATATAGAATGGGATGCTAAGAACCACAAGCAGTTAAAGAGCATCCATAAATAAAATCCTGTTTAATTTAATTATGCTAATTGTATTTACTCATTAAAACATAAAAGTTGCCGCTAAAAGTAAATACAACATTTGTGAACAAGATATTAAGTTCATTTCTTTCCCTGTTTTGTTTATTTAGTGTGAGGAGTACAAACTATATTTTCACTACTCGCTCCCAGTCTGTCAGTACTTACATGTTTTAAGTCGAGATTAAGTCTAAGAAACGCTGGCGAGTTATACAGCTTTTTACCTACTTTTTCTAGCACCTACATATAGCAGGTAGAGCAAATATTGCATTCCACTCAAAAATTCGATATTTCGATTTCAGTAAAGACATTTTTGAGGTCCCCTAAAACCAAAAAGCGTTTTTTACAAAAAGTGTGTGTGTGTGTGTGTGTGTGTGAGTGAGAGAGAGAGAGAGAGAGAGAGAGAGAGAACAGCGTACTGCATAACTCGAAAACGTATCCTTCTTCCAAAATTTTCAAAAAAATCTTCCCTCCCCAACTACCTTTACATGGAAACATTCTTGTTGTTCTTTTTATTCTCTCAAAAATGACTCTTGGAAAAAATAATGTGTATGTTAGATTTTTCGTGAACATCCCTAAACCTCCTTTAGTGAATTGAATTTATTATAGCCTTCTATAAGGAAACCTTGTAAGATAAACAAAAACATACTACAGGAAAACTGTAGAGCTCATTAAAATACAGAGTTAGTTTTCCGTGTGTACTAAGCACTTTTTGCTTATTTTGAAATCTTTCCTAGGAAGCAATTATATCGTGAAGAACACAATGAGGATAGAAGAATCAATTTTTATATGAAAATGCCATAATATATATAACGGATATATGTGAATTTTTCGGGTGAGTGTATCACATCATTCATCAGTGATCATCATTGTATCAAATTCTTTTTTGGTTCCGAGACAATCAACTGTAATGTTTTTGAAGGGGGAAAAAGAATATTTGCAAACACGGAGATTTGAACCAGAGGCTTTACGAACCGCAGTCAAATGCTGAAATCATTCAATTAGTAAGAGGTTTTGTAAGATTATCATTGACGCACCTCGTATCCACCTCGACACGCTATTCCGAGAGCAATACAGAGGACAGGAAAATTAACGTGTAGGGTGCTGTGAAAGCAGCTCCAAGAATGCCACGTTAGTTAATTCACTTGGTGTGCATAAATACATTATATTTCATTTCTAAGCAATTCAGAAAATAATATATGCAGTCCACACTGATGCAGTAATTTGTATCACAAATTACTTAAATGTAAATAATGATTGTAATATGAATATGCATTTTTATGTGACATTGATTTGAGATGTTTCTTGACTGTAATTATTGTTGAGAAGTAAGTTTTTAATGCCTTACTGAAACTGTCAATAATAGCGCGCAATAATGCAGAGAGGGGGGTGAGCTGTTTATCATTATTGGAAACGAGGAAGTTACGTAATGTTGGCGCGTTTTTCCGTTGAGAACCTTCTGGAATATTTTCTCCCTAAAAGCATATGTATTCGTGGTTTTCATTGGATATTAAAATAGACGCTCATGTTGGCGCGTTTTATTAGCCAATTGCAGCTCATTTATAATCTTTAGGCGTATCTGGATGCAGGAGTATAAATAGAAGCTAGGTTAGAGGTAAAGTCAGTCAGTCGCTCAGTTCATCAAAAATCTTTGTACACTACACGTCGTCTTCAGTTCGTCAGTTTGTCAAAATATTTGTATGAGATACGTCGGCTATAGATTCACAAGTTACGAAAATCTAAAGTATTATAAAGTTAATTATACACAAAGTTGAATTACTGAATTAAGAGTGATTAGTAATGAAGTTATTATAACAGTTTCACTTTGGCGAGTGTTAAGATCAATGTGTAAATGTGATAGTTAACGTGTTCGACAATAAATGTGTAAAACAAAATTTCTTCATCAGTGTAATTTTTGGATAAAAGATTCCTTTCCGTTTACACAACCTTGATCAAGAGACATGTTCGACCGAGAGATAATAGCTAGCCGGAGGACAGTAAACAAAATTTAAATCAAATAACAGTCGCATTCTTTCGAACACTAACACTGATGCAAATTGCTAACACAAGATGGAGCTACAAACCGAACAAATGAATGACGTCACAAGATGGCAACACGTGATGTAAACAAACATACACAAACATTTGTAAGTAATACCGTCACAAATTGGCTACCACAACGTGGGGCTACAATTAATGTTAAATAAATACAACATTAATACCGCATCAACACATAATACTGTGATAACGTTTTTACTTTAGCTACAAGTAAGTAGAGGAAGTATTGCATTCCACCTAAAAACTCGATACCGAGATTTCGCCGGAAATACATGCTTTGAGACCCCGTGAATCAAAAAATAAAATTAGAAAAAATCCCTTAAGCCTGAGACTCTGAAAAGCATAACTCAAAAACGAAAAGTTTTTTTTTTTAGTTCCATTTTGAGGCAGTATTTTTAACACTTAAATGATTTCAGTCAAATTATATAGTATAAATTCAATAACAGCCCGCCTTAAAGCAATATGTGTATGTAACAATATATAAAAAGTGTATATTACAGTCACTATATATGTTTTATATTATTGTATACACGTTCAATAATGTTATGTGAATGTATTACGTAATTTAATAATGTAGGAGCTGTGAGAATAATAGGTTAAAAGTTGCTAACAATGGGGTAACAATGAGGTAGCCTTGACGCAATAATGAGTAAGAAAGTGTAATAATGCTACTAGCCAATCGGACTTGAAATACAGAAATTTACAAATTTAAGCGGTAGAAATCAAGTCAGTTGCTTGTAGACAGCGCTCATAACTAGACGCGTTGGTTGTGGACAGTGTTCCTAACCGGACGCGAGATGTGTCCTCGAGAAATTTAATACGTATTCGTGTGAGACAAAAAAATTAGTTTACGTGTTAAAAAGTGCAAGTAATTAATAAAAAAAATCTCACAGCTCTCCCTCTCTATATAAGTGAAGTGTTATTTAAATCGTGTCAAGCATTAATAAAAGGAGTGAAGTAAAATTATAATCTGTGTAAGCCTACATTCTTCAGTCGCACCACACCTTGTTAAGAAATTCATGTCTAAAAATAAATACTGACGCAGCCGAGGCAAACATAAATATTTAAAGAAACAGTCAAATTACAAAGTTAATATTTTTTAAACTTGGGGCGAAGGCTACCGGAAACTTTACCATACGTGCGGTTGCAACTACTTCAAGTTCGGCTCCCCAACAGTTGAACTACAATACTACATCAAACTGACTTTCCATACGTGAAGCAACAATCTTCATAAAATTGGCTCCCAAAGCGAGGGGCAAATAACAATACAACGAAACAACTTCTTCAATTTGTACCCCGCCTTTAACTGTAATGATCTTATCGGCGGCCTTTCCTTTGGAACATATTATTGCATATACGCAATGGTGTTAACCGTATTCGCTTGTCATTGGGTTACTGATAAACTTTTGGTTTTTTTCGTTGGATCTCTCTCTCTCTCTCTCTCTCACACACACACACACACACACACACACACACACACACACACACACACACAAACACACATGCACACTCCCATTCATACTTCCAGACTCTGGGGAAGGTAGGGAATATTCTTGGCTAGAGAAAAATTCCCACCCCCAGCCGAGAATCGAACCCAGGACCCCTCGCACCCCTTTACCGATTGAGCTACGGGGCCAGCCATGAAAAGTTTGTAAATGCCAAACTTTGTATTTACTTTAGCATCTTTCAAGGATGCGACCCCCAAAACTACAATTTGCTGGAAAGCATTTCGTTATCTTTGACTATCCAAAAATGGCTCTAAGCTTTTGATCAACAAAATATTTTGTTAAATTCACATAACTTTCTCTACCCTCTATCGTTTTTTATTGGGTATACAAATTATTTTTCCAAAAGTTTATTTATAGAGATATACCTTTGCAGAAATAGTTATATTAGACATTTCGTTGTAAATACAAAGGGAACAGTGACAGTCAAAAGTTTAACAACTGGACGCTATACGCTGGCCTTAAAATTCCATACTGTTTCCATGCAATCGGTAATTGCATGGGACTGTAATTCGATGGGACTTAAAAATAATGACAAATTATTGAAAAAATCGAACCATTAATAACGGCTATTTCAGAAATGACTGATCCTACAATAAAATATATTTGAAATAAATTGTGTGTTCTAAGAAGATTTAAATTTTTTTGCTTAGTACGTTTTCGTCTATCACTTAACGTTTACCGGTTATACAAGATTATACCGTGCGTGATGGCTCAGGCGACGTCCCAGGAGGTCCCAGGTTCGATCCCCGGCTACCGCCCACTTTGACCCATGGGTTTTTCGTGGTTTTCCCAGGATCGACAGGCGAATGCTAATGTGATTTCTTCTTTACCACGACCCCCTTTCCGTCATTTTCCTTTCATTCCGTTTCGTTATCCATCTTTCAGGTGTGCTTCTAATTCTCACGATATATGGCGGTGCCGGATAGATGGCGCGTATGCATGCTCATTAGAAAGAATACTCCCCGTGGACACCGAGGGCTGCTCGATGGTGGGTCGTTCATCGCCCTCTCCCGGCGGCACGGTGATGACACACGGTTATGCGAGTATGGAAATGTTAGGGACTTCCGCGCGTCTCTGTAGCCTCCTGTAGTTTCTTCACTTCATCCCTTCCTCCTGAGGGGTGGTAGGAACAATAAGATCTCTGTAGATCGCGGTGCCAACGTGTCCAACGTATAAGATATAAGATTATACAAAATTCCTTCCGAATGAAGAGCATTTCACAGGCTATTCCCAGAAAATTCAGCTTATACATGTTTTGGTCATGTAAATATCTTTAATATATGGTCAAATCCTTGGATGAACAAAATCCTTAGTCACTTTTAAGAAATTAAAAATTTCGAAAAATGTTCCATATATGCAAAGGGTAGTATGGAGTGGGGAATTTTCTTGAAAATCTTTGTGTCGCGTCTTTGGAAGGTGCTGAATATAAGTACCAAATTTTGTATTTATCCGATTTTTCGTTTTTGAGTTATACTGTTAACACACGCACTCAGCATTTTTTTCTAAAAATGGTTTTTTTTATTCAGGGAGCCTCAAAACATGTATTTCCGGTGAAATCTGGTATCAAATTTTTTTAGTGGAATTCAATACAATACCTTCTCTCTTTACTAGGTGCGTGGTAGAGAAAGTAAAAATCACATGTTAAGATAACAAATGAAATGTATATCTTGAATTTTCTGAGAATAGCCTGTGAAGTTGTCTTTATTCTGAATGACTTTCGCGTAATTTATTTTATTTTACTTATTTAAATTCACCATTTGATTTTAATACAGAAATATTGGCTTCGTTAACAATGCAATTGTTAGTACAAAAAGAACAGGTATAATTAGATGTAATTCACAAATACAGAAATGCTAATTTCTTACATGAGTAGGTGCCTAAACTAAATTTTGTAATTGTACAACATAGTATATTTCATAAGAAAGCTTATAAACTAAATCATTTCTAGATGTTCTTCCACTGAATAAAAACAACCCTGCATTAGGGATTAATACAATAACACACAAAATATAAACGTAAAAACCAATAAAGAAAATTACAGGAAAAATCTGATGTGATACACTCACATGACTTTCTCTACTCTTGTACAAACTATTTTTACAAATGCTTACTCTCTATATGCTTCATGTTAATCGAGATATCGAGATGTTAATCTTATTGCTAATTTTTTGTAGATGCAAGGGGAATTGGTAGGCTTTAAGCGATAGTCAAATATTTTAAGAGCTGGTTGCTATGTGGAGCATTCCATTCTCTTTGCATTACCAGGACAAAAAAAAATGAAAAACGAATTCCCATTTGAGAAAAAAGTATAAGTATTGGAAAATTTAAGGGAATAACAAGCAATATCTCGAAAATGGTTCACTCAACAACAACAAAAAAATGTATATGACATAAATTGTGTATTTTAACGCGATCCACATTTTTTGTGTAGTAAAATTTTGTCTATCTCTTATGGTTTACCAGTTATTCAAAAGTCGTTCACAATGAAGAATACTTTTGGAGACATTCCCAGAAAATTCGAGATATACATTTTATTTGACATGAAAGTATCTTAAATATATGATATTTTAATTTAAAAAAAAGCGTTAGAGCCATTTTTGAGAAAATTAATATTTTCGAAAGATGTTCCATGTAAAGGGTAATTTGGAGTGGGGGATTTTCTTGAAAACCTTCGTGTCGCATCTCTGGAAGATACTCAACCTAAATACCAAGTTTGGTGTTCATCCGACTGTTCGTTTCTGAGTTATGCTGTTCACAGACACACACACGGACATGTTTCCAAAAATGCTTTTTTTTGGATTCAGGGGGCCTCAAAACATACAATACTTCCTCTACTTACTATACGTAGTAGAGAAAGTAAACATACAATCGTAATGGTCACTATAGTTACAATCATTAAGCGGTAAGATAATAGACAATTTGACAATGAATTTTTAAATAATTACTCTTTCTAAATGGAAAGTGGATTTTTTATTACCATTTTGGATAGTGTATCTTACAACGAAGTGTGTAAATGTATATTGAAGGTTTATCTGGATTAACAAGGAAGTAGCTAGTATAATAAGCTTTTGTAAAAATAGTTTGTAGAAGTGTGAATAGATAGTGAAGTGAATGCAACGCATAAGATTCTTTTTTAATACTACCAGCTTTGTAAAGCAAGTTGACAAAATCTGCGTGAGATTGTTTTGTGTAGCTGCGCTGCACGAATGAAGACCTCAATTAGATACAAGAAGCCTGAATGAAAAGATGGTAAACGCCTGCGGTTACCGTACAAAAGGTAGGAGGAATGTCCTTGGATCGCAGACGGCGTGTTCTGGACAAAAACACCGGACAGTCTGGTCAGACAAAGCACTTGTGGCGAATCCTAATTGAGTCTGTAAAGTGCTCGAAACAGGGACCTCATGAGAGAAGAAATCGTCAGTTTGGTAGCGTCGTGGTTTCTCTTTAGGTAATACAAATAATCACCATCTGGTGCTTGTAAAACTTAGGAAACTTTCCAGCAATCCAGCCTCTGGGATTGAAAATACGAAACGTCTCCAGAAAAGTTTTATGGGTAACAATCACACGATCGTTACCATCTCATAGGAGCTCCGCACATTACTCATGTAAACGTTAATTTTCCACTCCACTTCATTTTAATTACAACAAAATGTCTACATTGAAATGGTTTCAATTAGAATTTCATATCTAGAAGGCTGAGAGGAAACTGAAATGTCAGAAAATCAAAACAGACCGTAGTGCGTACAAACCTGCCTCAATATGCGAAGGGACCGAATTGAAATCTAGGGGAAAGTTGCTCATTAAGGATGTTATCTTATCCTGAGAAGACAATTAATTATAGGATAACAAACTCTTTATTCAAAAAACCCTATACATTGGAAGAACTAAAAGAAAACACCATGCGAGAAATTCACTCAATTTCGGATATTGAACTTTCGCGTGTGAATGCAAATTTCCTGACAAGATGCCAGAAATGTGTGGATAGAGGAGGACACCATAACCAACATCCCTTATGCTAAAGTGTGTGCTTATTGTTATATATCGGGGTAAGGCCAAAAGGTTTGCAGCTAGGTATTAAATTTTAGTTACCCCAGCATATACATTGGGAGGCTTAGCTGCAGAGGTAGCAAGAGGACCGGAATATTAAAGTACGCATTCCAGAGCAGGCGTGGGATAATTAGAACAAAATACACAGAATTTCACATTAATCACATTACCTATGGTTTATTGGAAGAAATTGAAGGGAGATGCTACACACACGAGGCTACATTGACACAATTCACATACGAACTTCCATACCAGATTCTCGAACTAAAAAAGTGACTCTCACCACACACCACACAAAGAAATAACGCTCACTTGCCCCACTCTCCATCGCTATCTAGGAACACCAGCTAGAAGATGGCGAGTCCCCACGCCAGACAAAACTTCAAAACCCCAGCCGAAAGAATTAACCCAACAATACTGTCGCCAACGACGCAATAATGTGTCTGGCATGATAATACACACACACATCACATTATTACATTGTAATTGTAAGTAACTATGAGAACATGAGGCGGTTGCGGGAATATTAGAACTGTTTCGGCGGGAGTCCGAGCGGTTAACAAGGAGAAACACTGTATTTATCCGACTTTTCTTTTTACTTTCTCTACCACGTACTTAGTAGGTAGAGAAGGTGTTGCATTCCACCCAAAAATTCGATATCGAGATTTCAACGGAAATACGTGTTTTGAGGACCCCTGAATCCAAAAAAGAAACATTTTTAAAAAAGGTCCGTGTGTGTGTCTGTGAACAGCAAAACGAAAAGTCGATTAAATACCAAACTTGATATGTACCCTGCAAAGATACGACACGTATATTTTCAAGAAAATTCGTCCACCCCAAACTGTCCTCTACAAGGAAGATTTTTCGAAATTTTTTTATTTTCTAAAAGGTGGCTCTAATGATTTTGTTAAAATGTCATATATTAGAGATATTTGCATCACAAATAAAATTTATATTTTGAATTTTCTAGGCATAGCCTGTGAAGTCTTCTTCATTCGGAAGGAATTTTGTATAATCTTGTATAACTGGTAGATGCAGCGTCCAGCTCTTAAACATTTGACTATCGGTGTTCTCTTTGTATCCATAACGAAACGTGTAATGCAGCTATTTCTGCAAACGTTTATTGGGATTAAAATAAAGTAGATACAAAAATAACCTTTAGTAAGAATAGTTTGTATACACACTAATAACCGATAGATGGTAGAGAAAATCGTGTGAATATATCACATCAAATTTTTACTTTCTCTACAAAGTATAGTAAGTAGGGGAAGTATTGTATTCCACCCAAAAATTCGATACCGAGATTTCACCGGAAATACATGTTTTGAGACCCCCTGAATAAAAAAAAACATTTTTGGAAACATGTCCATGTGTGTGTCTGTGAACAGCATAACTCAGAAACGAACAGTCGGATAAACACCAAACTTGGTATTTAGGTTCAGTATCTTCCAGAGATGCGACACGAAGGTTTTCAAGAAAATCCCCCACCCCGGATTACTCTTTACATGGAACATTTTTTTGAAAATTTTAATTTTCTCAAAAATGGCTCTAACGATTTTGATTAAAATATCATATGTTTAAGATATTTTCATGACAAGTAATATGTATATTCCGAATTTTCTGGGAATGTGTCCAAAAGTATTCTTCATTGTGAACGACTTTTGCATAACTGGTAAACCGTAAGAGATAACAAAATTTTACTACACAAAAAATGTAGATCGCGTTAAAATACATAATTTATGTCATATATATTTTTTTTTTTGTTGAATGAACCATTTTCGAGATATTTCTTGTTATTCCCTTAAATTTTCCAATACTTTTACCTTTTCTCAAATTCGTTATTCATTTTTTGTGTCTTGGTAATGCAAAGAGAATGGAATACTCCACATAGCAACCAGCTCTTAAAATATTTGATTATCGCTTAAATCGTACCAATTCCCCTTGCATGTACAAGAAAATTAGCAATAAGATTAACATCTCGATATCTCGATTAGCATGAAGCATATGGACAATAAGCGTTTGTAAAAATAGTTTGTACAAGAGTAGAGAAAGTCATATGAGTGTAACACATCAGATTTTTTATTTATATGTGCATCAAACCAATGCCAGGTGACGTTACAAGCTTGTATCTTTACGCGGAGGGCATGAAGACAAAGGACTCTTGTTGACTGTGAGACAAGTGATGCCGCTATACTATAAAACCTGAAAGCTGTAGTTTTATTAATTTAAAGGTAGCCGAAAATGTTGATAACAAAACAAGTTCACAATGCTGTTACGTTCCCGGAAGCAGCTTTATCTTCCTTTGTGGTTTTCCACATTTATAAAGCTGGCTGGCTTACCCGGCGTTTCACGGGTGGATTATTAAGTCTCGAATTTACTCCGAGCGAGGTGACGACGCGGTAACGTGTGCGACTCGTATTCCGGAGGTCCCGGTTTCGATTTCCTGCGCCCGCCCACTCTGACCCGTAGCTTTTTTCGGGGGTTTTCCTGAATCGTCAGGCCAATGCTGGAATGGTTTCTCTCAGCCCTTGAATTTCCTCTCCCTCCATTTCGTTCCATTCATCCTTCAACCCGTTAAGTTTATTTCAGGGTTGGAAGTGTCAGCAATGGTGTTTCGGTGTGGCGTGGCAGGGGAAAAGGATGCTCTCTGTGAAACTTTTCTCCGTCCCTCGGCTTTCGGTTGGTTGCCGGGGGTAAACGGACCACCCCTTCGGAGCGGGGTGTTAAGTTCCCGGTCTACCTGTCCGACTGTCGGCGCGTCTCAACCTGGAAACCTAGGGACCCTGCCATTGCTGTTTCGTCACTCCTGGTTCCGGCCGGTGTCTCCTCTCAGCTCCTCCCTCCCAAGGGCGTCCCCTTGCGGGGCATAGGTACAATATCCTCATTGGAATCAGTGCCGAGTCCCCTCCGATAATGAGGAAAAAAATTAACTTACCCTCTCCGCCCTGTGCATTTTATGAAATTATTGCATAGTGATATAGAAGTCGCTTTTTATCACTTAGAACTAAAATTTCTTACTGTTCTGTTCGTAAAAATTAACAAAACAGGAAAACTTAGTAGGAAAGTGGGACTGAAGCATGTGCGGAAGTGTTTTTGAACTCGCCTCGACAATATTCCAAATTCTGGAAATGATGTATAGTCTCTTAAGTAGACACTTTCGGCGGTGAAAGAATTATCCAAATGGTCGAATAATTAACTGAAAATGTCTTACGGGCTTGGGTGCCGTTGGTCGAAGAGTAAAAACACGTTAACTTGGCTTCCTCGCGGCTTGGCAAACTTCTTCAGAAGGGTCTACAGTTGAATGAATCTTAAAATGTCAAGTATTAGAAGGTTTTCGCATCCAATAGCTTCCCTGCATGCATCTATACAATTGAAATAAAGGTTACTAGAGGCTTTGATATTGACTTCCAGCAAACTTCTACAGTATTTGATAAAGTGCCAATCATAGAACCGTTTTAAGTAGGACCGATTGATTTTTCGTTTGCTTCGCTCCTTCTACTTGCTTAGCATTCCTCCAAGAGTTAAGCTGTTACATGCGTCGTGGCCATCTGTGTATGTTGCTTGAAATAAAAAATAATCGGTTTATACAACTCTGTGAAAAGTCAGTCATTTTAGTAAATATATTTTATTATAGCTTCTGTGTGTTCGTATTCTAATATCATGGCAATGTAAAGCCTTTTTTAATGTTTTAGATATTTAGAAACTGAAATTACCAAGCGGGATGACTCAGTCGTAATGTCTGAGGCGCGCATTTGGGAGGTCCTGCGTTCAAACCCCCGGGGCCGAGAAGTCTGACCGAAGGTTTTTTACACGTTTTTCCCTTGGTCGCTAGATGAATGCTGGGTTGGATAATTTGATCCGCGAACTTTTCTATCATCCCTTTCATTTCCTTCTTCTTCATCGCCATACCAGGCTTTGGGCTTATCACCCGTCCTGGATATGCTATGATCCAGGGTTTGCTTGCAAGGGTGCAAGTTCTACAAAGAGGAGGGTAATCCCTTAAAACATTAAAAAATAAAAAAAAGAAGCTGAAATTCGAAGGCGTCTTATTAGTCTTATGGCCTTCGGGAGGAACAGTGCTTTTCAACGGTGAAAGGATTAAAACCAGTTGAGTGATTTTTGAGACTACTCATATAATTATAGGGCCTTTCAACAAGAGTGTCCTATCTTTGAACTTAAATAAAACACGTTCTATAAATGATGGAGGTTTATTTCCTTTTTTATTTTGGAACATAATTAATGTCATTACGTGTGGAAGAGAACATCAGTTAAGTGACCGCCGCGACTTCGATGGGTTGCGCGTATACGGTTGACCCAATTTTCAATGACAGAAGAACGTAAATTAGGTCCAACTTCACGAATAACACGCGTGATGTTATTCATAAGATCATTTACTGTTTCTGGCTTGTTGACATAAACTCGAGATTTAACATAACCCCACAAGAAGTAATCCAACGGCGTTAAATCACATGACCTCGGGGGCCAGTTAACACCACCACCACCACCACCACCACCACGGGAAATGACGAAACCTCTGAACTTCTCCTTCAAAAGATCGTTTGTTTCGAGAGCAGTATGACATGTAGCACCACCTTGCTGGAACCAGATGTTTCTGTGATCTATACCATCCAATTGAGGTCAAAAATAGTCCCTTATAAGAGCCCGGTATCTTTCTCCATTGACAGTTAGAGCTTCTCCATCTTCATCTTGGAAAAAATATGGACCAATGATTCCACCATACCAAAATCCACACCACACAGTAACCTTTTGGGGATGAAGTGGTCGTTCTTGAATCTGCATTGGATTGTGATTGCTCCAATAGCGGCAATTTTGTTTGTCAACACAACCATCCATCCATTCATCCAAAAGTGGGCTTCGTCGCTGAGGATGATTTTTCGACAAAAATGCGGGTCAGCTTCCAATTGCTCCATAGCCCAGTCAGCGAATACACGGCGCAACCTATGGTCGTTGGGCTTTAGTTCTTGAGTTAACACCATTTTGTAAGCATGAAACTTCAAATCCATATGCAGAATTAGCCAAGTTGTGGTCGGCGAAAGCCCCAATTCTTGCGCTCGACGAGTAATTGATTTGTTTTCGTTGGAGCGCTTACGTCGATTACGTACAGGCGTTCTTTGATCGCTGACAGAACCACTTCTTTCAAATTTATCGATCAAATGCTGAATCGTTCCCTCGCAGGGAAGATTATGCACACCGTAAACTTCACGCAATACACGGAAGGTTTGGCGAACAGATGATCCATTTTGATAATAAATTTTCACAATTTCTACGCGTTGCTGAATGCGGTAACGTTCCGTGGCTATTTGTCAATAGTAACTGTAACTACATGAAAAAAATGACTGCTGTAACTCAATAACAACGGCAGCTATCACATGTTAAAGATAGGACACTCTTGTTGAAAGACCCTTTATATGCATAAATAAATACACACGTTTTTCATTTGTAATATTAGTATAAATTCAACGTGAATAAAACTAAGTTAACAAACGTATTACGTTAAGTTCAAGAGACAATTTTACTTCACATGTCATTTCACATGAATTTCTTTAGTCACTATAGTTTAGCGTCTGCAAACTATTCTTGCGAAAGCATATATATATTTTCCCCAGGAGCGTACGCAGAGAGTAAACCTGGGAGGGACTAACACAGGGATAATTGATTGAAACACACATCTTCATTCCGTGGTCACTTTATAAAGATTTATCCATGTGAAGAGTATACCAACTGGATCACTGAATAGGGCATTTGTCTAAATAAAGGATTTGACAGATCAACATGGCCAACAAACCAATTTTTATGTATTTGTAGGACAAAAAGGCAAGCAGGAGCACATAGGAACTAAATTACTCGGCCAGCGCTCGTACTTGGTCAGGTGTGTTAACCACAAAGCTACAGGGAGACCCACTCACTTCACTACAAGTACAGGAGGTGCTCTGTAACCATCCAGTACCTACTTATTACCTGTAAACAAACGTGTAATATGAGCAGAGTGAGCCGTTTAATCAATGTTGCCAACTAACGTATGGGATGATCATTTTCCAAAATAGGTCTAAATACCTTGTCATCTTGCAATATTTATATTGTTTTAATGTACATATATACACTGCCGTTTGTGAAAATTACAACACCACGAAAGAATTTCCCGAATAACTCCAAACTTGGTGGAAGTGTAGAAGAGTGTGCAAGCAATAAGTGATTAGGTTTGCAGAGAGATGGGGTACACTTAGGCCGCGCAGAGGCCTCTCGTGTCGATACGACAAGGTCAGTGTTGCGCCCAGTGTAGTTAGTGCAGAGCTGTCAAACAAGGTGGAAACAATAAAGTGAGTGCCAGTATACCTCGTCGACGTCAAAGGGAGCCATATCGGCATGTGAGTGAGCTGGTTTGTCATACCGTGACATTTCGGCTCGTACAGGGCATGCTGCTATGACAGTGATGCGTGTGCGGAAGCAGTGGATAGATGAAGGTCGTACGCAGTGAAGAGCGGGTACTGGACCACGGAACATGACCACAGCACGGGATGACCGTCATCTTGTCCGCATGGCCATAACGGACCGTACAGTTTCATCCACAGTGTTGGCTCGACGCTGAGCACTGCAACAGGTGTGAACTTGTCTGCATCAACGGTTCGTCTGTCTGCTGCAGGTTGGATTGGTTGCATGCATGTCATTACGTCGGCTTCCATTGTTCTCCGACTTCAATGGGCATGCGAACACCGTCACTGGGTTGCTGAATGGCAAAATGTGGTCTTTTCGCACGAGTCCCGCTTCAACATGTCATACAGTGATGGCCGCATACGTGTCCGACGGTACCGTGGTGAGCGCGACCTGGAGGGCTGCATTGTTGAGCGACATAGCGGACAAACACCAGGTTTGATGGTTTGGGTCGCCATTGGTTACGGCAATTGGTTACGCCTCCTACGAATTGAGGGCACTTTGAACAGCAACCAGTACCTAAAGGTGGTTGTAGAGCCTGAGGTACTTCCCACATTTCAACAGTACAATGCCCGGCCACATATTGCGAGGATTGTACAAGCCTTCTTCAAAGAGCGACGGGTACCATTGCTTCCCTGGCCTGCACGTTGGCCTGCCATGTCGCCCAACGAACATGTTTGGGATATGGCTGGTCAGTACCTGGTGCGTCACGGTCCTCCAATAACCAATGTCACGGATTTGTGAGCTTGAATACAAAATGCGTGGAGGGAAATCCCTCAGGAACATATTCAGAACTTTTTTGATTCAATGCCACGGCGTATAGGAGTTATAATTGCAGCGTATAGAGACCACACCAAATACTTATTAGGGCTCAAAGGTCATGTATAGATTTGAAATGTTTATTATTTGTTACTTGTCATGTAGGCGGCGCCGTGGCCGAGTGGTTAGACCGCTCGCCTCCCACCGAGGCGGCCCGGGTTCAATCCTAGGGACCTGCAGGTGGAATTTGTGGTGTACGAAGCGGCGTCTGGGCGGGCTTTCTCCGGTTTCCCCTGCCATTCATTCCACCAACTGCTCCATCATCACCTTTCCTTTCATCCATTTCACCAACATTTCTACTTCCTTCATCCCATACCAGGCATCGGGCTAATCACCCATCCTGGATGCTCTGTCTGATCCATGAGTGTCTGCTCCTCGACGGGCCTCTGACCCCAGGCACCCGCTTGTAAGTCCTGGGGGTGTAAGTCCTATATAAGAAGAGGGTAAACAGATAAAGAATGAATACTTGCCATGTACCGAATCTTTAATGAGTTTCCTTCTTGGTGTTGTAATTTTCACAAACGGCAGTGTAGATTGACAGGTACAATGTGGTATGTATGCTGAACGTGTATATATAAAAGAGTTACAAAAAATAAAAATGCGGTGTTTCGATATTACGGTTTTGGCCCACTGCGTACGCCCGTTTTATCTACTATATGTTAACCGAGATAAACGTATGTAGAAACACTTTCATCACACGATTGGTTGTAGGTACGAGATGTGTTTTAAAAGTAACTGCCGTTTTAATATTCTGCCGCTGCAGCTCTGCAGTCGCATTTTGAGCATCCGCGATTACTTCCTCCATGCATTAGGAAGCCAGACGCAGCCGTAAGCGATCGTCACTTTGTGTTTTCCCGTTGTTAGAGCGTTTCAAAATTTCAAAATGCTCAAAATAATCAAACGACCTGTCGACTGTGAAGTCTGATCAGTTATTCGTTTTTTGAATGTGAGAAATGTTACGCCAGCAAACATCCATCACGAATTGTATGAGGTTTATGGGGAAACAGTGAGTGACAATACGCGGCCATACACAGCTAAACAAACTCAAGATCTGGTCGCATCGTTTGGTAGGGAACAATTCGACGACTCTCCCTAGAGTCCGGTTTTGGCACCAAGCGATTTTCATTTGTTTCTTTATTCGAAGAAATTCCTTGGTGGAAAACATTTCAACGACGACGATGATGTGAAACAAGAAGTGCAGAATTGGCTTTCATTACAGGCGACATCACTCTTTGAGGAAGACATACAAAAACTGGTTTCCCGTTACAAGTGCCTGAATAACGGCGCTGAGGTGGAGAGGTAATGTAAGGTAATGAATGATAATGAAGTATTTGAAAAGTAATGCTTTCTTATATTTAAAACATTATCGGTATTTACTTTACAAACACGTCTTGTATAAGACGAATACGTAGAGTTTTTGCCTCTCTTATGGTTTGCCAGTTATACAAAGGTATACAAAATTTATTCCGAATAAAGAGAACTTCACAGGTTAATCATAGCAAACTCCAGATATACATTTTATTACTTTCTCTAATACGTATAGTAAGTAGGGGAAGTATTGTATTCCACCCAAAAATTCGATACCGAGATTTCACCGGAAATACATGTTTTGAGACTCACTGAATCCAAAAAAAAGCATTTTTGGAAACATGTCCGTGTGTGTGTCTGTCTGTCTGTGTGTCTGTGAACAGCATAACTCAAAAACGAAGAGTCGGATAAGCACCAAACTTGGTATTTAGGTTCAGTATCTTCCAGAGATGCCACACGAAGGTTTTCAGAAACTCCCCCCACCCCAGACTACCCTTTACATGGAAGATTTTTCGAAAATTTTAATTTTCTCAAAAACGGCTCTAACGATTTTGATTAAAATATCATATGTTTAAGATATTGTCATGACAAATAAAATGTATATCTCGAATTTTCTGGGAATGTCTCCAAAAGTATTCTTCGTTATGAACGACTTTTTCATAAATGGTAAACCATAAGAGATAGACAAAATTTTACTACACGAAAAATGTAGATCGCGTTAAAATACACAATTTATGTCATATACATTTCTTTTGTTGAGTGAACCGTTTTCGAGATATTGCTTGTTATTCCCTTAAATTTTTCAATACTTATTTTCTCAAATGGGAATTCGTTATTCATTTTTTTGTTTTGGATATGCAAAGAGTATTAATCTGTGGCAAAGAGAATGGTGCTGCACATAGCAACCAGCTATTAAGTGTAATGTATATGCTTAAAGGCTACTGTATTTCTATATTGCCCTTGTAAATATATATTCCCCTTACATCTACAAGAAAATTAGCAATAAGATAGAGTCTGCAAATGTTTATCTCGATTAACATGAAGTAGATGGAGAATAAGCGTTTGTAAAAATAGTTTGAACAAGAGTAGAGAAAGTCATGTGAGTGTAATACATCAGATTTTTTATTTGGGGGACCGCAAAACATGTATTTCCGGTGAAATCTCGATATCGTTTTGGGGGGGGGGATACAGTACTCCCTCCATCTACGGTAGAGAAAGTAAAAATCGTGTCATTTTGTAGAACATAAATAATGAAAACACTACTTCCAATTAAAGGAATGGTGAAAGTTTTAGTAGGACATGTTTCTAACAATCTTCACCTTGCATCCTCAGAAAATGCTTGTCATAAACGCAAAGTTTTCTTTTACGAGTTAAGGCTTTCACATACATGCGCGTTCAGTTTCCCCATCCGTTTTCTTCAAACGTTTAGTTCGAGTTGAGATATACCGAAAACTTCACATGTGCATAAACACTCAATCGCGCAGTTTGAAGTAGTTATCGTCTTTACGTTGGAGTTGTTGAAGGAGTATGTTTTAATGTTAGCCACACGCTTTGAAGCCAAACTTGAAGTAGTTATTGTCTTTACGTTGGAGTTGTTTATTTTTGCCTCACATATGGACGTCAATTTGCAGTTGTTTACGTAATATGCTGCTACGTATGATAAGCCGATTTGAAGACGTATTTTTGTTGTTACGCTCCAAGTTTAAAAAAAATATTAACTTTGTTATTAAACTGCTTCTATAAATAGTATTTAGGTTTATATTTGCCTCGGCTGCGTCAGTATTGTTTTAGAGTCACGTATCTCTTAGACAGGACGTGGTGCGACAAGAGTGTAGGCTTACACAGATTTTTAAGTATAAATTCACTTCTTTTTATTGATTCTTGACACAAATTAAAAAACACTACACTGATATTAAGAGCTGTGAGATTCTTTAATTTAATACTTGCACTTTGTTAACGCGTATACATAATTTTCGTTTCACACGAATACGTAATATTTCTTTAGAGAACACATCTTCCATCCGGTCACTACCAAGGTCTGCAGGCAACTGAATATTTCAACCGTCCAAACCCGTAAACTTCTGTATTTTAAGTCTCTGATTGGCTAAGCCTAGTCCAATAGAATACCTGCATTTTATTAAAGCTTTTTCTGGCTGTTGATTGGCTAATTTTAAACTGTCACAAAATTTACATTATTGCTGCCCTAATCATGACTAGTAGCATTCAAACTCTCAAACGCATTATTGCCTCAAGGTTACCTCATTGTTACCTCATTGTTAACAACTTTAAACTTATTATTCTCACAGCTCTTACATTATTTAATTACATAATTCATTCACATACAATTATTGAACATGTTTACAATAATATAAGCATTTGCAAAATTTTTACAAATTATTACATACATATTGCTTCAAGGTGGGCTGTTATTGAATTTACATATTATATAATTTAATTGAAATTATTCAAGTGTTAAAAATACTGCCTCAAGGTATTACAGTGAAAAGACGTAAGGCATTTCAATATGGCCTATATCTACATATTTTGTGCCATAATCGGGCCGAATGTGCGTTTCTGGATAAGTCTTGTTCTGTAGTTCGTTCCCACGGCCGTGGTCGATCCCGCGTGCCGCCGATAGAAGAGATGACGTTATTGTGGAATCATCAGGAAAAAGTGCAGTTCTCAGCACCGGAAAAAGGTGGTACGATGGGATGGATGCCTCGAAAGCGTGAATCATTACTAATCATAATTTGTTGAATGCATTCCAACGCACGTGAAGTAGCAACCTGATCATTACATAATACCCCATGCTGGTTTATTTTAAATATTAGAGAGACAGAATACTAAGCACTTAATTCCTGAAAATTGTCTCTGACGTGAATTGTCGTCCTCCGTGGTGTAGTGGTTACCATGCTTGCCTCTACCTCCCGAGGTCGCGGGTTCAAACCCGGCGGAGTGCGATGGGTTTTTTTTTTTTTTCAGGCGTAATGATCCTTAGCATGGCTTCCTTCGGAAGGGAAGTAAAGCCGGTCGTAGATTTACAGCACGTAAAAGAATCTCAAGCCTGATAAAGAGGCCTCTGAGCAAAATTACCGTTCTTTCACGCCCAATATAGAATACAATGCTAAGGACCACAGCAGTTAAAGAGCGTCCATAAATAAAACTCAATTTTTTTGGCATGAATTAAATAAGTATTTGAGGTTTCTGTGTAGAAGAGAAAGTTTATTAAACTTCCTAATTCTAATTATTAAACTAACATAACATGCAGCTCTGCTTGCCTTATTGTTTTTAATGCGGAGATTCTTCCCTGCTGTCTTACTGTATCTCTCCCTCTACCCCTCTCACACACTCCCCATCTGTATCGCCTCTTACTCCTTCCTTTTTCTATCTCCCTACCTTTAAAGTCTCTCTCCTACTCTCACACTCGCTTATCCTCTATCGCTCCCTCCCCCTCTTCCCCCTCTGCAATGTACATATCATGGGCTGTTTTGCAACCCGGGGATAAAATACTTTTTTCTCAGTGTTAACAAAAATTAAAACAAGTAAAACGTTTAGCAGTACACAAACTTGTGCATCTTCCTTATGCTTGCAATGTTATCAGAACTATTCTGTTTCTAATGGTTGCCGGTTTGCATAATACGAATAGTAATAATGAGAGATTGTTATAGCTCCTTAAATATTCTACCTATTGGAATTTTGTAAATGGAACTCGTCACAGGCGCTAAACTTACAATCTTTCGTTATGTAACTTTTTAAAAATACTGAATAATAAGCGTCTTATTCTGATTTATTACGTCTCTACTACGTCTTTACGTAAGTAGAGGTGAAGGTAAAAGTGTGGCGAACGGGAGGGGGTGCCCCACAGCGGTGGCACAGCACCGCAAGCAGGCCACAACGGCCTTTATTGCTTCTACCGTGACTCCTGGAAGGGAGGGATGAGGAGAGACCCGAAGAGCGGCCAGATCCGGATGACGACAGGCGCAAGCATGGACGGGATCCCTAAAGTTTCCAGATCGAACGCATCCGCCAACGCCGGGGCCCACCCACAAGCTACCGAACCCCTGGCGCCCCCCATAGGGCCCAAACCCTGGAACAGATGACAAGATAGATGATGGGTACAGGAAATGAGGGGCAGGAAGGTCGTGATAGTAAATGAACCACCCCAGCATTCGCCTGCTGACCCGGGGAAACCACGAAAAACCCATGGGTCAGAATGAGCGATCGCCGGGGACCGAACCCGGGACCTCATGAATGCGAGTCGCACACGTTACCGCGGCGCCACCTCGCTCGACATAATTAGAGGTGAAGATCTCTCTCCACTTGATTACTTTTTGTGGCGATATTTGAAGTGTACGAGTCTTGTTACGAGGCCTGCTAATGAGGATCAGGAAAGAATGCAGGTTTATACCACCAGCAGTGATTGAAAACGCTCAGCAAGAATTCATTCTTCGGCTTAGTCACTGCCAGATTGTAACGGGGGAGCATTTTGAACACCTTATTAAACAATACTTGGAATTTCATTTGTTACAACAATTAAGCTGTTCCCATAACAACCAAACCAAATTGTTCTTGCAACTAAAAAAGATAACTACCTTCCAGAATAAAAGGAAAAAGTAATATGTTGCTATTTGAAATTTTTGTCGATGGCTGACTTTTATTTTGTGCACAATGTTCCTTTCATTCATTGTTTAACCTTCTTATGTAGAACTTACACCCCCCTGGACTTACAGGCGGGTACCTGGGGTCAGAGGCCCGTCGAGGAGCAGACAGAATGTCCAGGATGAAGGAAGTAGATGAAACGAAATGACTGCGAAATGGATGAAAGGAAAGGTGATGATGGAGCAGTTGGTGGAATGAATGGCGGGGGAAACCGGAGAACCCGGAGAAAACCCGCCCAGACGCCGCTTCGTCCACCACAAATCCCACATGCGTCCCTAGGATTGAACCCGGGCCGCCTCGGTGAGAGGCGAGCGGTCTAACCACTCGGCCACAGCGCCGCCCAATGTTCCATGCGTTTTTTAAAAATGAGTTAATATGGGTTTTATTTGCATTATTCCTTGCTTAACAAAGATCCTGTACACAAAGTTCATTACAATTTGGTTGACCATTTTTGCGAGAAAAGGTAACATACAAACGCGCGCGCGAGAACTTTTGTAAGTACTCTTTCCAAATATGATGGTGGTCTTCGATAAATATTCGTTAAAAAAAACCGTATCCAAATTTATTAAAAGTAACCTAAAATACCTGGCACCGTATGAATAATTTACTTGTACATGTGTATAATATAAAAAATCTAAATTTTTCGGATAATTTTCGATTTGAGATATTTTTATTTGCTTTTGGAAGGAAAAATGGCAAAATCGGTAATGTATAACACATCACATCCCACTTAAAAATAGGCCATATAACAGCATAATTCATTTGCCCGAGAGGAGTCTCAATGGGACATAAAATCAAAACATTGAAATATCTGCTTATAATTAGTTTTTTGAAAAAAAAAAAATATTACTCAACAAAAGTTTGTAAGTCTGTTTCTAACAAGTTTGGTTATTTACAAAATTCAGAGAAGAAGAATATTTAAGAAGTTATTATTACTATTGTTGCAAATAAAACGAAGAGGCACAAATTTCTGCATTCTTAAGCCTTTTTACTTGGTTTTACTTTTTACAAACACGCCAGAAAAAAGGAGTTTTATTAACGATATTTAAAACAACACATGACATGTAAATTGCACAGAGAGGAGATAGATGTAAGGGTGGTGAGGGAAAGAGATTGGAAGAAAGAGGAAGGGAAAGCGAGGAAAAGGGAAATGGTCATTTAGATAGAGGGAGGAATAGTGAGTAAACAAGATAGAGAGAGAAGACAATTTGTAGGTTCTGTTCAAGTGCGCGCGCGCGCGTGTGTGTGTGTGTGTGTGTGTATATAGTCGTTTAAAGCGTACATATGGACAGGCAACAACGATGCGAAAAGCGAGCGCACCTAAAAACCAGAGTGAATTATGAAAGCCGAATACACAGCGAACGGATATAGGGGGGATCAAACGAATTGCCGTAATAGTAACGGCTTCAACTGATAATGCTGGCTGTGAAATTATTTTGAAAACTTAACAAGCAATAGTAAAAATATCTTTGCTATGTAATTTACTTCTCTTGTGGCTGCCTTTCACAGCAAACTCTCTATGAATAGCATTTCAACGTATTTTACCAATTCCTTTTCAATATTTCGCCATTTTTAATAAATTCTTTTGAAGCTCTGCTGTGTATTGGCAACTGAATGACGCTGAAAAGATCGTTTGAATTTGCAGGCAGAGCGTAAATAATGAAACGCGCCTGCTCAAAATAAATGATAGCTTGCAAAGGACAGAAGCGAAAGGGAACAGTCATCTGTTTTGCTCTGAGCGAATAAAAATAATTCCTTTAATGAGGAAGGAAGGAAAGAAAAAAGTTTACATACATGTTTCCTGTTTTTTCTGCTTTCTAGGTTTTCCTTAATTGTTTTCTTTCGAAGTTTCACTCTATGTACGAAATATAAAGGCGCTTGTCTTACTTTTCTTGCGTCTCCTGTCTAGGGGTTGATAGCGACAACTTCGCATCGTCACTTCAAAGGAAAAATTGTTGCATTTGGGTTCAAAGAGAACGTTCATATCTTCTCTTGCCCTTGGGGCATGAACGCATATACTGAAGTGGATCTCACAAATGCAGTAGAAAACGCAGTTTTTTTTATATTATATATTCTGTATTGTCGCTTCAACTTCAAAGTCATATCGCGACTACTTTAGAATACAGAAAATGATTACAATGAAAATACGATATTTTAAACAGTAATAGTACAAGCAACATTAAATTCTCTAGTAGGTTGCTATACGTTGTTGTACAATTTTGTCGCTTTCATAAAGTTCTTTGTTGTGCTAATTTAGGGCGTCTGGTAGGCTGTTGGGGATGTCACATATTTCTCTGTGTTGTACATAGCGAGGCAGGCTGTAACGAAATGTTGGTTAGATCTGCAAAGGACGGTTACGGTTGAGGAGATGTTTGTGCGTTATAGAAGTATATCCAATACGTAGTCGACTTAATACAACTTGGTCTTTGCGGTTGAAATGATAGTGTTGAAGTCGGAAATGTAGACATCGTGTAATTGCTCCTAGATGTGATTTTTCATGTTTGTCTCCATTGATTAATGCAAGTATTTTTGATGAAGTTGATGAAGTCTGTGTGTGGGATCTTGATGTCCTGCGTGGCATGTTTGGTGGCTTCTTTGTCTGCCTGATCAGCTGATTCATTTCCCAGAATTCCGACATGGGACGGAGTCCAGGCGAATGATACTGATTTACCTGATATTAGTATTTGGTTGTACAGTCTCTGAAGTTCTTTAACAATATTTTGGGGAGTTGAGGTTTGTTGGAGGGATGTTAAAGCACTCAACGAGTCAGAGAATATTATGCACTAATGTAGGTTATCTTTTTACTTTCTCTACTACGTATAGTAAGTAGGGGAAGTATTGTATTCCACCCAAAAATTCGATACCGAGATTTCACCGGAAATACATGTTTTGAGACTCACTGAATCCAAAAAAAGCATTTTTGGAAACATGTCTGTCTGTGTGTCTGTCTGTGTGTCTGTGAACAGCATAACTCAAAAACGAAGAGTCGGATAAACACCAAACTTGGTATTTAGGTTCAGTATCTTCCAGAGATGCGACACGAAGGTTTTCAAGAAAATCCCCCCACCCCAGACTACCCTTTACATGGAAAATGTTTCGAAAATTTTAATTTTCTCAAAAACGGCTCTAACGATTTTGATTAAAATATCATATGTTTAAGATATTGTCATGATAATTAAAATGTATATCTCGAATTTTCTGGGAATGTCTCCAAAAGTATTCTTCATTATGAACGACTTTTTCATAACTGGTAAACCATAAGAGATAGACAAAATTTTACTACACAAAAAATGTAGATCGCGTTAAAATACACAATTTATGTCATATACATTTCTTTTGTTGAGTGAACCGTTTGCGAGATATTGCTTGTTATTCCCTTAAATTTTCCAATACTTATACTTTTTCTCAAATTCGTTATTCATTTTTTTATGTCCTGGACATGCAAAGAGAATGGAATGCGCCACATAGCAACCAGCGTTAAAATATTTGACTATCGCTTAAAACCTACCATATTCCCCTTGCATCTACAAGAAAATTATCAATAAGATTGACATCTCGATATCTCCATTAACATGAAGCATATGGAGAATAAGCGTTTGTAAAAATAGTTTGTACAAGAGTAGAGAAAGTCATGTGAGTGTAACACATCAGATTTTTTTATACTGGTAATGCAAAGAGAATGGAATACTCCACATAGCAACCAGCTCTTAAAATATTTGATTATCGCTTAAAGCCTACCAATTCCCCTTGCATCTACAAGAAAATTACCAATAAGATTAACATCTCGATATGTCGATTAACATGAAGCATATGGAGAATAAGCGTTTGTAAAAATAGTTTGTACAAGAGTAGAGAAAGTCATGTGAGTGTAACACAACAGATTTTTTTAAGTATATATTCCAGTGAGAGTTGAATTGCGAACAATTCACAAGAATAGACAGAAAGATAGTTGGGAAGACTATATTGTATGGTGTAATCAGGGAATACCGCTGCACATCCATTATGACCATCATGTCTGGATCCATCCGTGAATATATGGGTGTGTTGTGAATACAGTGTACACAATTCGTTAAACAGACGTTTGTAAGAAACACTATCTGTTGAAGATTTCCTTTGTCTAGCCAGAGATGTATCAATAAAGGGGCATGTGAGTCTCCGTGTTATAAAATCTAAATCTATGAAATAAGGGAGTTTTGCCACCTAGTTAACAACGTTAATAGGGTAAAATCGCTGCCTTCTGTCTGTGCTAAGTGGAATGTTAACTCGCTTGCTTCCATCATAGCATTGTTATACATTGGCAACGGAGCACATTTTCACTTTCGCCACCACAGGAAGTATTGCATTCCACAAAAAATTCAATATATAGATTTCACCGGAAGTACATGTTTTGAGGTGGTCCCCTGAATAAGAAGACAGTTTGACGAATGATATTCACACGACTTTCTGTAGCCACTGTCGTTTACTTTTTTGTGGCTATACAAACTATTAATTCCTTCTCGAAGAACAATTATATGAAATTTAATTATTAATAACACTTATTTTCTATCTACTGCATGTTAATACAGATAAACATTTACGGAATTAATTGCACATTTCGTAAGTACAAAGGGGATGTAGGATATTAAAGCGATAATGGAGTGTTTAAAAACGCTCGCTATATGCAGGTTTTGAAATCCCATACTCTTTCCACGGCATCGCGAGAAACAAGTGAATGGTGACAACAGTTCAAGAAATCACGAAAGTATTGAATAATTCAAAGGAATAACGGATATCTCGGTAATGGCTTATGCCACAAAAAAAATTATTTCAAATAAATTATATGTTTTAAAAAGATCTACTTTTTGTGCAGAAGATTTTTGGTTTATCTCTTATGGTTTACTAGTTATACAAAACTACACAAAATTCCTTCCGAAAATGAAGATGAATGAATTGTGTTTTTGATTCAAGCAAGATAATTTTGAGATAATTACATAAGTTTGCATCTTGAGGTTTTGTAAAGTGCTTATTGATTTCATTCTTGCAAAATGTCATGCGGTGGGAAAAATTAAAGTGATGACAAAGTATTACAGTAAAACTGGATATTCAACTTCAGTTATTTAATATAAACCCTAACATAATTTATTTATACAAAAATTAGCTATCACAAATAATTTTGTTAATGTTTCATTATAAGCATGCATAAGTTTTCGTGGCATTAACTATTTTCTAAACTTTCGCCTTTGTACGTTTCTAGAGTTTAGGTACCATTCGTATTTTGAATGTTATGTTTCTTATTTTCTTTTTTACCATAAGCTCGAGGCGACGTAAATAAATGCAGTTGCAGAATGAACAGTGTTGTTATCTCACTCTGGCAAGCATACAGTAAAATCTGTGTTACGAGGCTTAATCTATGCAAATATTTGTCGTGTGGAACATGAAGAGGTAGAAAAAGTTAACTTTTTAGATAGTTTGCAAATATTCAGAAGAAAGTCGTGTGACTGTCGAACCGCTTTTGCACGGACTATTACACTCATTTTCACGCATGGTTTATTACTATAATTATCCAAACACTTTCAAAGCTGTGATAGACCATTATATCTCAAACGCCGAGACCACTGTTTGAATGGGTCTGTGTTGCCGGCTGTTGTTGGTTCGAGCCCGCATAAGGCAAAAGATTGTCTGACCTCGTTAAACACCTGCTGCTAAAGTGAACATGTGTGTCATTATGCAGTACGTGCCTGGGGGAAACTATGCATTTTAGACTACCAACAGGTGCGTTCGCCTTCCAACATTAGCGTCTGTCCGTACGCACGTAACGACTAAGGATCCGCTGCGCTGAGTCGACATTTTACATATTACTGGTTGAAGAAAATATTCGGTAAGTTAAAATTTCGTACAAATCGGTACAAAATTAAGGGCAGTTTGTATGAAGAGCTATCTAAAGATTTACAGCTGTTAGGCGAGCCGCTGCTTACAGGGTTTACATTATATACGTAATAGTTTGAAGAACATTTTGTTTTACTGGTTGCAAATATTATTTATTTATTTACCTTGTGCTACAACATAGCAATTCCAATTACAGTAGCTACATATTTAATGTGTATAACATAGCAACATAATTAAAAAAGATAGGACCAGTGTCCACCCAGCATCGCGATCTATAGGTCACGGAAACCAACATTCTGGCTGGGGAAGCATGATGCTGACCACATCATTTCCCCGTATCGACTGGATGTTCGTCCACCTTTGCACATGTGGGTAGTCGGGTTGGTCGGCCCAGGTTCATTAGGGCTGACATGCCACAGATAATCATCAAATCTTGTTTCAAATCGATATAATTTTATTGTCTGTTCAGTCTTTTGAACCAGTGGAGAGGGAAAGGTAACAACCGTTGGCACGCGGCCAGTTCGGCTTCGTGTGGCTGTTCTTTGTTCTAGCTACTGTGCCGAGCGCGCGAATTCCTTATCTTCCCCTTCCATTATTTCGAGAAACTCCTAAAAATTATGATTTCAACGTAATTCAAAAATTTCAACGTAACGAGTTGAAATCTAAGGTAGGACTTAAAGAAACATTTAAAATGTAACTGAAAGTATGAAACATTAAAGGCAGTTTATACTGATATGCTCCTAAACGTCATTGATATTTAGAATAATTTTCCAAATGATCCGTAATGGCATTTAAAATGCTATCCCATTATTTCCACCTCAGAATAGGTGTACCTGAGATTTAATTCTGTGCATATGTTTACGATTTCATTCTCCTCAGTGTGGTAGTGAAAAATAGCCTAATAAAGGATAGTATGTGTGATATCGTCATCTGCAAATATGATGCTCTAAACCTGGCGATAGAAAAGAATAGTAAAATTCTAGCGTAGTTTCAGTCAACTAAACGTTGTGTAGCGTGTGTGTATTGCTTCATGACGCTGTCTCTTCGCACTCCTTACTAACGACTTTCAGGAACAGCTCTGCTGATATACTCTTAAGTTACAAGTTCTCTAAGGTCACGCTTTATCCATTTGACTCGCCTATAGTCGGTGTTTCACACTGTGGTGTTTATTTTTACTGAGGCTCTTATTACGATAGAATGTAAGCTGTTTAAAAGAAAAGTTACTTCACATTTTGGGCTATATCATAAAGAAACGTTAGTCACTTTTATATGCGTTAGCATTTCACATCGAAAATTGCAGATTATTCGTGTAAAAGGTAATTTCTCTACCACTTAATGTTAAATATCTTCTTAGGAACTGTTTCAATTAGACAATGCACATTTTGTCGTATTCAAATGTTTGAATATTTTAAAATCTGAAACGTATTGAGGCAACTAACTTTGAAAGTTTCAGAAATTATTAAAATGGATGTAGGTTGTATACTTTAACGATATTAAATTTATTTGTAATACGTTTTCCTTCTGTTTATTGTTTTTCAGGTAAATGTTAACGAGAATTAAAAGCAGTTATCAACCATTTTACAGAACATTCAAGTGTAGGTAAGTTATTTTATTATGCAATTTCCTCAAGCTTGCGACATTTTAATTCGGATGTTGTTATTATCCGGGAAACAAAACCTAAGGGGAGTTTTTCCAAGTAAAAGGTTAGCTGAGCTGGGTATGTTTCTTCCTCGAAAGATGTCTGACTAAAGGCAGCCACAGTCTTGTGTATCATTTTACTTGTATAGTCATATGTTGTTATATAAGACGGAACCAAATGATGCATTCATATCCCCTTTAGTCCACATTTCGGTATGATTACATGCAGAATTTGTTGTGGATATTCAGTCAGAAATAAAGAATTTCCCACCCGGGGCTACTCTTTGTGAGTTCTGCAATTCCCATGCCTTCCTAAATATAATTTTCTCAGAAATGCTTCTATACGAGAATGCTGTACAACGAATGATTTCGTAACTCTCTATAGGAAATTTTTTAAACGTCACTGAGCATCTTCGTCTTATTACGACGGTTGCTGTAGGTTTTTTTAATTCACCTGAAACAGTGTATGCCAGACAGATTGCCTTAGTTGTGTAGTCGCCTTCCTATACCTTTTTTTCTGTTGAACTTTTGCGGAATGTGGAATTAGGGAACGTGGAGCTGCTTGCTGTTCTTTCAGGGTACTTGTAGCCATTGTGGTGCTAAACAGATGAGCTTAATAGCGTAGCCGCCTTCCTGTATCGCCTATTTTATTGTTTCTGTTTCTTTTGCTCTGTTGGTGGGACGTTCAGTAGTGGTACTGATTTTCCAATTCCAGTATTTACGTAAGAACTGAGGGAAACCACGAAAAATAAAATCCAGACATTAATCGGCGTAAGGGATTTGAACCCGCGACATCCCGAATGCGAGTCATGAACTCTGTTGTCTGAGCCATCTCGATCGGTCACTATAGGATGTCTGACTGAGGCAAGTGTGATAGTCATCATCATCATCATCCTGTATTGGTTCACATGCTTGTTTTCCTTTGAGTAAGTTGCCTGCCCCCCTGCAAATCTCTCACGTCCCCCACCCCAATATGGGAATTATAAAATAGTTGCTGTAAAGGGAGATAGCTTTCACAAAATTGATTGAATGATTTTCGACTAGAACTGGAAGATGTGTTACGCCAAGATGAAGAAACGTACTCACCTTGTTTATATTAGCATACTCTAAGAAATTATTTTTGTTGTTGATATAATTTCATTTTGTTTGTCAAATTTTCGTACATACCATTTGTTGGCTCAACAGATTAACCTTCCGACTTTATTTTTGAACAAACATGGACTGGTTAAAACGAAATAATCGCGTATTCAGTGTGGTACGGGAAGGCGACTACGCAATTAATGCCGTCTGGCAATTACACTGATTAGTATACGCTCAAAACACAGCGAATAGTTCCAGATCCCAAAGTCCTCATTCCACCAACACTCATTATCAAAAAAGTAGATGATACAGGTAGATGACTACGGAAAGGCCATCTATCAGCAAGTTCCTCAAGCAAATGGTGCAGGAAGGTCACTACGCAACTAAGGCCTTCATCCAGGCTACTGTCTGGCATACATTGACTCAGTGACTCAGGCGAACAAATATATCTACAGTAATCTTAGGGATATGACCAAGAGTTATATGAACTTTTATGAATTGAGTTTTATTTATTGGCGCTCTTTAACTGCGTGGTCCTTAGCGTCCCATTCTATACTGGGCGTAAAAGATCGCAAAGTTTGCTCAGAGGTCTCTTTATCAGGCTTGAGGTTCTACGACACAGGACCACCGGCTTTCCTACGCTTCCGAAGGAAGCCATGCTAAGGATGTTTGTGCCCGAACCCGCGACCTCGGGAACTAGAGGCTAGCATGGTAACCACTACACCACCGTGGACGACAACCGAGAAGTTTAAGCTATGTTTAATATGTATCAGTTCTCTGGCTTCGCAACCCAAAGATCCATTCCGTGAGTGTGGTGGGGAATTGTTTATGTAATTAGAATTGTTTGGCGTTTGAAAGTATTAATGTGAATGTTAAATGCATAATAACAAACTAAACTCTATAGATTTACTAACATCATCAGCTTCTCATAACAAAGTTTCCGATATAACCATAGAAGTTAAAGCGGGTTATACAAATGAAACGGTAAGAATTTTGTGAGCTTATAATTGAAATAGTGGAAAAGACTTCGCATATTTGTATGCTTTTTTTTTATATCTGTACAACATTTGAGCTATAAACTGTGAGCTTACATGGGAGCTTACAGCTGCTCTTTTTTACTTTCTCTACTACGTATAGTAAGTAGGGGAAGTATTGCATTCCACCCAAAAATTCGATACTGGGATTTCACAGGAAATACATGTTTCGAGGTGCATTGAATGCATATAAAGCATTTTTGGAAACATGTCTGTGCGTGTGTCTGTGTGTGTGTGTGTGTGTGTGTGTGTCTGTCTGTCTGTCTGTCTGTCTGTGAACAGCACAACTCAGAAACGAACAGTCGGATAAACACCAAACTTGGTATTTAGGTTCAGTATCCTCCAGAGATGCGACACGAAGGTTATCAAGAAAATCCCCCCACCCCACGTTACCCTTTACATGAAACATTTTTCGAAAATTTTAATTTTCTCAAAAATGGCTCTAACGATTTTGAATAAAATACCATAAGTTTAAGACATTTTTATGGCAAATTAATTGTATATCTCGAATTTTCTGGGAATGTCTCCAAAAGTATTCTTCATTGTGAACGACTTTTGAATAACTGGTAAACTATAAGAGATAGACAAAATTTTACTGCACAAAAATGTAGATCGCGTTAAAATACACAATTTATGTCATACATTTTTTTATTGAGTGAACCATTTTCGAGATATTGCTCGTTATTCCCTTAAATTTTTCAATACTTATACTTTTCTCAAATGGGAATTCGTTATTCATTTTTTTGTCCTGGTAATGCAAAGAGAATGGAATACTTCACATAGCAACCAGCTCTTAAAATATTTGATTATCGCTTAAAGCCTACCAATTCCCCTTGCATCTACAAGAAAATTAGCAATAAGATTAACATCTTGATATCTCGATTAACATGAAGCATATGGAGAATAAGCGTTTGTAAAAATAGTTTGTACAAGAGTAGAAAAAGTCATATGAGTGTAACACATCAGAATTTTTTATGTGCATGTGTCCTCAAAACATAACAAAAACGTATATTTATCATGGCAAAGTTTATTAAAGATGTTCATCTCCTGCTTTTAGGTAATATTCAACTTCGTAAACTTTATTGCTGCAATTCTCTCATCACCTTTCGTTTTCTCCAGTCGTGAAATTGCGCCTCCCCAAACGTGTCCAGAAGTACCTACCTATACACCAAATAGTGAGAGGCGTGCCGGTTAGTTAATTTAATATAAATCACCCGGAAAAGGCTGTATGGCCGATGTGCAGAGGCCGGTCCAGCACATGGAATGTGGCAAACTGAAGGCCAGATATTCAAGTGACGACGTCATGGGTCGCGACCTCAACTCTCACTTGTTATTACCCGGGATGCGATTTACATACAGTGAAAAAGCGAAACGGCTATTGTGTTTACTGCAGGCACTTGTCTCTGGTCTGTAGATAAGATTCAGGCATCCGCTCCCATTCGTGGGAGGTTTTGACGTTACGATATTTCCCTTTCATTAATAACATTCAACATGCGTTTATGGAAAAATTGCTTTCATGTCGACACCTGAATGTTGGTTGGGCTAAAACATGCCATACAATTTGTTTTTTTTTACCACTTTGTTGAAAGCTTTTACCTTGCGACGTTTTGAGAAGCCAAGTTATCTGCTATGGAGTCTGCGGCATATATACAGAGTGAGTCAAAAAGCTACGAACCGGCTGCGCGGTGTGTTTCCTGTAGTTCTCAGATGAGAAGAATGCTACTCCAGGAGAGTTTATCTGCTCAAGTTGACAGCTTGTTTATCGTTGAGTAAATGTACTCCCCACGCCGAGATCTGACTTTTTTGGTTAGCAACCATAACTTGTATATGTGTTTGCACGAATAGAGTAGCCTGTTGCCTTGTCATTTGCAAACTGTGCACCTATAATGTTTCACGTTAACAAACAGTAGACTTTCGGGAACTGAGCTAGGTCAAGCGATAACCAAGGGCATGTTCCCTCATTATGCTGAGTCAGTTTTTTTCGGGGGGGGGGGTTCCCGGGTTGTAAGGCGAATGCAGGAGTGATTTCTTTCGTCTCTCGAATATCCCGCCCCTTCATTCCGCTCAAATCATTATTTCATTCTCCTTCACCCTATTAGATCTATTTCGCGGTTGGAAGTGTCGGCGTGGTGTTTCGATGCAGCGTGACAGGGAAAAAGGGCTCTCTCTGCACTTTCTCCTTCCCTCGGCATTCTCCTGGTTGCCGGAGTATAAGCACCACCCCTTGGGGGGGCGTTGGACCCTATGTGAGGCGGGGTCCCCGGTCTGCCTGTCCGACTGCAGGGGCGTCTATATTTGCAAACTGTAGGGACCCTGTCATTGCTGTGCCGTCACTCCTGGTTGCCCGATTTCTCCTTTCACCTCATCCCTCCTTCCCGGGAGCGCCCCTCGTGGGGCGTCGGTACAATATCCTGCTTCCTGGGTCGGTGCCGAATCCTCTCCGCTCCACAACCCAATCCAATTCAATCCAATGCTAAGTCAAGCTCAAGCACAAGATAAATGTATCCCCCCTCCCATTTCACAATAAATTAAATTGAGTTTTATTTATGGACGCTCTTTAACTGCTGTGGTCCTTAGCGTCCCGTTCTATATTGGGCGTGAAAGACAGGTAATTTTGCTCAGAGGCCTTTTATCAGGCTTGTGATTCTTTTATGTACCGTAAATCTACGACACGGGGCAACCGGCTTTACTTCCCTTCCGAAGGAAGCCATGCTAAGGATTTTTACGCCCGAAAATAAACCCATCGCCCTCCACCGGGTTTGAACCCACGACCTCGGGAACTAGAGGCTAACATGGTAACCACTACACCACCATTTCATAATAGGTAGCGCACAATCTGTTGAGTGGTTCGTACATCATAACATATCTCGCGTTCGTTTTCTAGGGCAAACATTATATTCGTGAGGTTCCTTGAATTTTTAGGGACAAAATTATTTTGAATAAAGAACTAATTTATGTCGTACTTGCTGGTTCTGTGTCCAGTAGTCCGTGACGGATCACACGTGGGATGAGATTAGGGGAAAGTGGGTTTAACATATAATTTATTTTTATATTGTGTTAAATTAGTTCTTTGTCATCAAATGAAAATTAGCGTAAACGAAACTCAAACTCGACATTTACCGTTGCTGTTATTAAAGGTACTGAGTACCGAAATTGCTAATTAATTATACAAGTTGCAAGCAATTTAGCAGGAATTCTTAAGGTTTCTTCAGAATATTAATTTTCGTGATCCTATGTATCTAATTTTCCAAAACAATTCTCAAAAATGAAAATTCAGTCTTAAAAATGCTCCACGTGATTAAAATTTGACATTTTTATTGTTTAAGCATTTTCATATTATTCCTAAAACATAGTTATATACAATCAAAGATTAAATTTTGTGTAACATTAAATCTTATCTGGAAAAAAAATAATAAAGTGTGCAACACTTAATTTTCTAAAAATGTATCATTAAACGTTTAAAATCCCAAACCCAAAACTAATCGATATCAAGGAAATGTTCTATAGTTATCTTTATCCACCGTCAAACAACGTATTATTGAATATTTGAAAGAAATTGAACATGAATTGCATTACTGGGAATATTTTAAAGTGGCTAAAGTGTAAGAAAACAAGATTAAGAGAAAATAAAGTTTTAAAACTTCTCACGCTGTTTGCTTATTCCTGCACATGCCCAGTTCATTGTCACGTGTGAACATTTAATGGCAAAACCCGTCCTACAGTGTTAAAGGATTTGTTCCATTCAAATTCTTAAAAATTTCTTTTTTCTCGAAATTTTGTCGAACATTTGGTATCGAGTAGCCTTAAATTAGCCTATTTTGACACAGACGTAAGTCATACCCAAAAGTCAGCGGTGTGGTTATTTAAGATGCCCCAATCACAGTTAGATATATCAATTTTATTACACACAACTCTTTGAAATGCTGTATGTAGTAAAAGGTTGCTATGTATTCTCTTGTTTTTATTGTATCATTTGCATAGCCCCCTTTTAACTTCTGTGGTCATATCGGGGGGCTTTGACATGAGAAACAACTGGTAATGTTAATAACATGTCGACTGTAGGTTTTCAACGTTGATTTTATTCGGTTTTGCATGATGGTGTGCTTTCTACGTCTTCCCGATATTTACACAAAAGGAAATTTAGAATTCCAACACATGAATTCGTTTCCAAGGATACGTATATCTGCCAATATAAATTTGAAGGCTGTAACAACATACAATATATCTACACAAGGGCCTGAAGTAAAATGCATCTGAAGCCTTAATTTGCATATTTTTAATAATCAGTAACAGCACATTACAGTGAATGGCATTGAACAGAATAATTTATTTTACGGGAGCTATCCCAGAAGTAACCGATATAACAAAGAAAACACAAAAATTTTGGGAAAAACATCTTTATTTCTCTACATAGTCTCCTTTCAGCTCGATACACTTTTCCCAGCGATGTTCATTAGCTGTTTATAGTAAGAACCATCGAGTTTTTCAAAATAGTCATCAACTGCAAACTCCACCTCTTCATTGTTGGCCAATCTTTTACCATCAAGCTATTTCTTCAACTTTGGAAACAGAAAATAGTCAAAAGGGGCTAAGTCTGGCGAATAGGGTGAATGAGGAAGCAATTCGAACTTTTAACTCCTTGATTTTGGTCATGGCGATAGTGGATGTGTGAACTGGTGCATTGTCTTGATGAAACAAAAGTTTCTTTTTCGCTAAATGCGGCCGTTTTTGCTTGATTTCATCAATCATTGCATTGATTGCTTTTCCTTTTTGAAGATAATCGATGAAAATTATCCCACGCGCATACCAAAAAACTGACGCCATGACTTTCCTGCAAATGGAACTGTCTTTGCCCTCTTTGGAGCCGATTTTCCCCTTTCAATCCACTGTTTTAACTGTTCCTTCGTCTTAGGTGTGGAGCAAAAACTCGACTTTATTGCAGCGAAACATCGCCAAACACTCGATTGAAACATCCTCACGACCATGTGAGTAAACGCGGCACCCATCTTGCGCACAGCTTTCTCGTGTCTAAATTTTCAGTTAATGTGCGATGTACAGCACTTTTTGAAATGCCTACGATGTCTGCTAGCTCGCGCACTTTCAGTCGACGGTCATCCAATACCATTTTGTGGGTTTTGTTCACAATTTCTGGCGTGGTCACCTTAGTCGACCACTGCGATGTTCGTCTTGGCAGCTCGTACGGCCTCGCTTAAACTCTGCCACCCAATGTTTTACTATTGTAAACGAAGGAGCAGACTCCCCCAAGTAGAATCTAGCTCAGCTTTAATATTAGTTAGACTAAGACCTTTCAAATGAAAGTATTGTATCACATAACGATGGCCAGTTTTATCCATGTTTACAAATTCGCTGAGAGAGTTCACTATTGATGGCTGCCAAACAATTACTAAACAACGTATTCGTCAAACTTCAAACTTAAGCTTTATAAGGGTGGTATTTTCTACCATTGTCATTTGTTGGAAACAACAACCGCTATAAATACGTCACGTCGAGTACTTCTGTGACTGCCCTCGTAGCTGTTTAATTAGCAGCATTGCGTTACCGAAAATCCGAGGTGACGCTATGTATGGGTAAATGCATTAGAATTTTTTAAATTAATAATTGCATTGCAAATAATAAAGCATACGAACGTGGAAACGTAGTGTGAAATGCATAACGTAATCTCGATTGTGTAACAATGCACTTCCCACACTGATATCTCGGTATACTATTATGTTATAAAACAACACACTCCCATTCACTACCACTTCATACTTCCAGACTCTGCGGAGGGAAGGGAATGAGTTTAGTTAAGAACATTTTCCCACCACAGCCAGAGAATTGAACCTAGGGTATCTGGGCAAAGAACTCGATTAGGGAGGCAGTCTAGTTGCTATGCTGTTTATCTCTACATGTAATTAATATTACGTTATGTGGTAATGTTTTGCAAATTTACTTTTCACCTATAAAATTGTTTATGCCTGAACACAGACTTCTTACTCATGGATATCACATTTATCTTATTTCACGATCATGATCGCAATGCAGTATTTTTTATTTTCCCAAAAATGGCTCTTAACGATTTTGATTAAAATACCACGTGTTTATGGTAATTGCATTACTAATAACTTTCATTTTTAATTATCTGTATATAGACCTCTACATACTGGATAAATTTGGTATAATGAGTAAACTATAAAGAAAAATTTGCCCTGGTTGAACTACCATACGCCGGCATCCATAAAACCATATTACGCGATTCTTATTACTTTCTCTACTACGTATAGTAAGTAGGGGAAGTATTGTATTCCACCCAAAAATTCGATACCGAGATTTCACCGGAAATACATGTTTTGAGACCCCTGAATCCAAAAAAAGCATTTTTGGAAACATGTCCCTGTGTGTGTGTGTGTGTGTGTGTGTGTGTGTGTGTGTGTGTGTGTGTGTGAACAACATAACTCAGAAACGAACAGTCGGATAAACACCAAACTTGGTATTTAGGTTCAGTATCCTCCAGAGATGCGACACGAAGGTTTTCAAGAAAATCCCCTCACCCCAGATTACCCTTTACATGGAACATTTTTCGAAAATTTTAATCTTCTCAAAAATGGCTCAAACGATTTTGATTAAAATATCATATGTTCAAGATATTTTCATGACAAATGAAATGTATATCTCGAATTTTCTGGGAATGTCTCCAAAAGTATTCTTCATTGTGAAGGACTTTTGCATAACTGGTAAACCATAAGAGATACACAAAATTTTACTACACAAAAATGTAGATCGCGTTAAAATACACAATTTATGTCATATACATTTTTTTGTTTAGTGAACAATTTTCGAGATATTGCTTGTTATTCCCTTAAATTTTCCAATACTTATACTTTTTTCTCAAATGGGAATTCGTTATTCATTTTTTTTTGTCCTGGTAATGCAAAGAGAATGGTGTACTCGACATAGCAACCAGCCTTTAAAATATTTGACTATCGCTTAAAGCCTACCAATTCCCCTTTCATCTACAAGAAAATTAGCAATAAGATTAACATCTCGATTAACATGAAGCATATGGAAAATAAGCGTTTGTAAAAATAGTTTGTACAAGAGTAGAGAAAGTCATGTGAGTGTAATACATCGGAATTTGTTTTCCTCTCATGGATTCATTGCTAACAAAAACCAACTTACGATATGCAAACAGTTTGTTTTCCGTGCCGTGCATGCTACCAGGTCCATGTTGTTTAATATTTCTAGTCAAACATTTATCATCGGATTTGTATCCACTAAAAAAATGTAAAATATGCACTAATTACGCATTAAAATTGCTAACTTTAAGCTTATACTTTCTGGTTCTTACAATGTACGTTCTGCCTTCGACACATACCGTCATTGTAATTTGATTTTGCAGTATACAATGATAATTTTCTCCAAATGTTCAGGTGTAAGATTATCGATGACGTTTATCCGTTAACACAAGTTTTATTCTTAGAGGGATCTTGAAGATATCTATCCACAGAACACAAAACTTTAAAATGTCAGAATTTCTCTCTAAAATGCTGCAAAACTTACAGCTTAATTTTCTTCCATACTTAAGTAGCATTCTCAAGATTACTCTAAATCTCATTTAGAAATGATATGGGTATCTCCATAGTAAGACCTTTATTATTTTGTCACTAACGTGTTTAAATATCAATTTTGAAATAAATAATTGAAAAATACATGCATTATATGTTCCGATGCATGGAAAAACCATGAAATACTCAGCAACATCGGAAGTATGCAATTATATGCACCATGAAATTTTACATACAAGCACAGAACATGAAACATATTGTAAAATGTAATTCCATACCACAAGCAAAAGCAAACTAAATATGCATTTGCATAGAAATCCGATGTCTAATCATAACATAACATGAATAGTAGAATTACTATATACGAGGGCTGATCAACAAAGACTGAGACTGATTTTTTTCACAGATGTTTATTATTCCAATTCAATGTTTACATGATCCTTTTCAAAGTAGTCCCCTCCTACTTCAATGCACCTTTTTTGGGTCTCTGCCGGTCCTTGAACACGTGCTGCAGACCATTCTTTGTCAGGTCCTTGAGAATCGCCTCACTTTTCTTGAGCACTGCTTCAGAGTTCTCAAATCGAATACCCCTAAGCTTTGCCTTTAGTGATGGGAATAAAAAAGGCACATGGTGCAAGATCGGGGCTATAAGGTGGATGTGGTACACAGGTAATGTTGAATCGAGCCAGAAACTGCATGACTTGATTTGCGACGTGAGGCCGTGCATTGTCATGATGAAGTCGCCACAAAGTCCGAGAAAGCTCTGGTCGTTTCTTTGCAATGTGCTTCCTCAGTGTAGCCAATACTGACGTGTGTAACAGTAGTGTGAGGGGGAACTGCATGCTGGTAAATCATTCCATTACAGTCAAAAAAATGTGATCACCATTACTTTCCCTGCAGATGAAACAACTTTTGCCTTTTTTGGTGTTGGCGATTTCCACACTGTGCTGGCTTGTTTTCCTTCAGGATCATAATGATGCAACCATGACTCATCACCGGTGATAATCGATTTAAAAATGCATCCATCAGCAAAGAGATGCATTACCTGATTGTCTGGTATGCGAAATGCACGTAGGGTCTACAAAATAGAGCATTACTACCAACCTACCAATACGAGAGTGCTGCCGCCTACCAACATTATACATAAAAACCCGCTCTTTTCAAATATTTATGTTACAGATACGAAACTATCACCGAAGCTACAGGAAAAAATCAGTCTCAGTCTTTGTTGATCAGCCCTCGTGTATATATATTTGTTTGTTGTTTTTCCCCCCTCGCTTCTGGGCTTCCTTTTGCCGTATTAAAAGTTCTTTGTACCTAACTTCCTCAAGAAATGCTCAATAAAACTATGAAGACAAAGATTTAGAAGATATAGATAGGATGGACATTTCCTTTCATATAGATAGGTTAGAGATAGAAGATAAGGTAATATCTCGCAGAGCAGTAATATGTTGCCTAATATGGAGTGGTTCATTCTAGGTCAGGTGAAAATCTGAATGACTGCAAATGTTGCCAAACATGGTCTAATATCTCGTTCATTCTGTGGAAGAGCTTTCGACTGTCTGTTTCAAGTTTATTCCCAGTTTTGGAAGACATTAAGTGCTACTAACTTTTAAAGTCGAACCTACTAACCAAGATGTGTTTAGAAAACGGAGCTCTGGATCCACACCAGCATGGTCAATGTACTCTCTGCAAATACTCCATTCTATCTTATTAGTTTTAGCATCTGTAAGTCCATATTTTCTTTGGAGCATTAAAATATGATGCACAAAGAAGGTCGATTTGCATTAACCACATTGACCTGCAACCTCAAACATGTTATTTAGAAAACTATTTTTTGAATAATTGTGTATGCTATATTTATATATTTTTAAAATGATAGTAGTCTGCGATTCTCAGTTTATTTATGAGTCCATTGATAGGACAAAATACTTAAGCTCCCAGTCTGCCTTTCAATCATAACAGAAAACCAGTTTGACTTTTTACTTTCTCTAGCACCTACCTATAGTAGTAGGAAAAGGAAGTATTGTAGTACACCCAAAATTTCAATATCGAGATGTCACCGTAAATACATGTTTTGAGGCCCCTGAATTCAAAAGAAGATGTATTTTTAGAAAAAATATCCATCTGTATGTGTGTATACTATAACTCAAAAATGAAAAGTCGGATGAATACCAAACTTGATATTTAAGTTCAGCATCTTCTAGGTTACGACAAATCCCCCACCATAAACTACCCTTATCTGGAAAATGTTTCTTTATCTTTGATTTTGTAAAAAATTAAACTTTTTATATTAAGTATACCTAATATGTTTGATATTTGCATGACAAAATGTATAGTATCTGGGTCTTGTGCGAGTAGCCGTGAATTCCTGTTTATTATGAATAAATTGTATATAGTTGGTAAAATAATAAGAAATGGACTAAAGCTTATGACACAAAAAATGTATATCTCATTAAAACACAATTTCACGTCATGTTAGATGGCATTAATCATTTCCGAGATAATCGTTGTTCTTGGTTTGAAGTGATAAGGTCACCGTTCTTTTATTTCTCGTGATGTGCAAAGAGGATGGAATTTTAAAGATTTGACTATTGCTTCAACCTCATATACCCCCCCTTGTCTACATCGAAATGTACGGGGTGAGCCAAAAAACTACGAACCGGCTGCGCGGTGTTTTTCCTGTCCGTGTCCTCGGCGCTCGCTGCCGTCTGCCGCTATCATAGAAAGACGCGGGTGAAACCATACAACATTTTTAAAACTACTTTTAAAAGCTTTACTTACCAACTTTATGAAAGGAAATGCTGAAACTGGCCACCGTCGTTGTCCATACATTTTTAGCACCTCTTTAGGAAACTATCCATCACTCGACGTAGTTCACGTTGAGAAATGCTGGCAATTTCCTGGCGGATATTTTGTTTTAATTCTTCCAGGGTGTGTGGGTTTGTCTTGTATACTTTCTTACCCCAGAGATAGAAATCGCAGGATGTTAGGTCGGAGGACCGAGGGGGGCACAAATCTCTACTAAGAATTCTGTCTTCAAACACAGGTTCAATTTTTCTCATTGAAATATTGATGTATAAGCCGATGCAGAGTGTTGTTGAAAAAAAGGCAAAATCACGTTCCCTGGCTGTTAATTCTCTAAGAAGGGGGGGCAAAATTGTATTACATATGTACTGGCTTTAACTGTTGACTCGAACAAAAAATGAGTGATGGATAGTTTCCTAAAGAGGTGCCAAAAATGTATGGACAATGACGGTGGCCAGTTTCAGCATCTCCTTTCATAAGGTTGGTAAGTAAAACCTTTAAAAGTCATTTTAAAAAAGTTGTATGGTTTCTTCGGCGCCTTTCTATGATAGCGGCAGACCTCAACGAGCGCCGAGGACGCGGACAGGAAAAACACCGCGCAGGCGATTCGTAGTTTTTTGGCTCCCCCTGTATAATTAAACCATTTCTACAAACATTTATCTCGATTAACATGAAGTACATACAAAAATAAGTTTTTTTTTGTAAGAATAGTTTGTACAATAATATAAAAATAAACAATAGTGGGTAGAAAAATTGATGAGAATGTAAAATGAGACTTGAAGAGTGAAAAACTTCAAATTTAATAGTAGGATAATATGTTGTATGAGGTGGTGAAAACGTTAAATTGTCACTACATCCTTTACATTCTTGGAGCACATGAAGGAAATTTCATTGTACGTAATGAACGTCTTGCATGAAGAAGTTAGTTTTCCTATTAGTGCGGAAGTAGTATTCTATTAATGAGACGACAGGGTAGCTATAGCAGCTCATGTACAAACACAACACAGTAGTTCCCCCTCCCCCTCTGTCTTACAGGAAAGAGACATTACGTCCAGCATAAACAATGAGGGACAATGACGACACTGCTGCAGTCCTGCATAGAGGATGATTGCTGCTTTTGGCACATTGTATCATTGCTGCATCCTAAACAAGGAGTGAATTCTGCAACTTCTTTGTCAGCCTGCTTTTTGTGAGGGGTCACAACGTCTGAATCTAAACATCCCATGTGTAACCGTCACACGTCTTTCTCTTTCCAAATCAGTTTGAGGTATCCCACACAAAAAAACCTTATTTTTCTCTCTGCACGGTAAAGATGTGCCCATGAGAATTTTAAAATCAGGGAATACCGCCTTTCTTATACGCAGGTGCGGTGACAGTACTCATCTGTCCAAAATCTGTTTTTGTTATTCTTGACTACTACTGTATCTGTAGTTACGAACTTGTGCGAAAAGATAAAGTCTCTAATTTAAAAATCTGATGTGTTACACTCACATGACTTTCTCTACTCTTGTACAAACTATTTTTACAAACTCTTATTCTCCATATGCTTCATGTTAGAACCATCGAGATGTTGCTAATAAAAACATTTTAAGAGCTGGTTGCTATGTGGAGTATTCCATTCCCTTTACATTATCAGGACAAAAAAATGAATAACGAATTTGAGAAAAAATACAAGTATTGGAAAATTTAAGGGAATAACAAGCAATATCTTCAAAATGGTTCACTCAACAAAAAAATGTATATAACACAAATTGTGTATTTTAACGCGATCTACATTTTTCGTGTAGTAAAATTTTGTCTATCTCTTATGGTTTACCAGTTATGCAAAAGTCGTTCACAATAAAGAATACTTTTGGAGACATTCCCAGGAAATTCAAGATATACATTTTATTTGTCATAAAAATATCTTAAACATATGATATTTTAATCAAAATCGTTAGAGCCATTTTTGAGAAAATTAAAATTTTCGAAAAATGTTCCATGTAAAGGGTAGTCTGGGGTGGGGGTATTTTCTTGAAAACCTTCTTGTCGCATCCTTGGAAGATACTGAACCCAAATACCAAGTTTGGTGTTTATCCGACTTATCGTTTCTGAGTTATGCTGTTCACAGACACACACACACACACACACGGACATGTTTCCAAAAATGCCTTTTTGGATTCAGGGTGTCTCAAAACATGTATTTCCGGTGAAATCTCGGTATCGAAATTTTGGGTGGAATACAATACTTCCCCTACTTACTATACGTAGTAGAGAAAGTAAAAATGTTCATAGAAGTTGCAACGAAGTAGTTACTTGGTAAATAACTGAGACGCTGCGTGATTTCCATGCAGCATGTTCACTGAAATCTTTGTACAATTTTAGCAATGATTAATTACATTATTTGATATGTAAATCAACAAATAGGATTAATGCCAATAAAGTTCTATAGTAAACATTTCATTTTGGCCCGCACTTGAACGACAACCAGGCCTGATACATATCATCAAACGATTTTGCCTGCATACCAATGATAACATACTGGAAGTATTTCTGGTCAATATTTATCATAACGCGTTTTCCTGGGTGACAGGCGGTTTGCTTTGCTACCAGATTTATGGCAGCATTCTCTTCTTAGCAATTTTTCGACACAATGGACTCGTTTCGAGAACAATTAGGACGAATAAACCCAATTCATAAAAGGCACTTCGCTTGCTAAAAACCCAATGATTGATGGATGGATGTGTGTGTTTTACTATACTTACATTTACCAAAATAAATGCTGTTGCTACTTCTTGTCGGATAATTATGAATAGTTTCACGCAGATTATACTGTTGTAGATCCCTCTTAATGTACAATAGACAATTCAAAATATATATAAAGGAAGAGTGAGGATTCCACGTTCAACAAAATGTGGTTTACAATGTGTTTTTTGATGGAACTCCACATACTATTCTTATCGCTCTCTAAAAAGCTTGTTAGGATAGGTATGGTTGTCCCAAAGTAAGACACCATAATTTAAAATGGGGATATATATTACTGTAATACACTGAAAGTAATGACTTTTTACTTTCTCTACTACGTATAGTAAGTAGGGGAAGTATTTTATTCCACTCAAAGCTTCGATAGCGAGATTTCACCGGAAATACATGTTTTGAGACTCACTGAATCCAAAAAATCATTTTTGGAAACATGTCCGTGTGTGTGTCTGTCTGTGTGTCTCTGTGTCTGTGAACAGCATAACTCAGAAACGAACAGTCGAATAAACACCAAACTTGGTATTTGGGTTCAGTATCTTCAAAGGATGCGACACGAAGGTTTTCAAGAAAATCCCCGTACCCCAGAGTACCCTTTACATGGAAGATTTTTCGAAAGTTTTAATCTTCTCAAAAATGGCTCTAACGATTTTGATTAAAATATCATATGTTTAAGATATTTTTATGGCAAATAAAATGTATATCTTGAATTTCCTGGGAATGTCTCCAAAAGTATTCTTTATTGTGAACGACTTTTGCATAACTGGTAAACCATAAGAGATAGACAAAATTTTACTACACGAAAAATGTAGATCGCGTTAAAATACACAATTTATGTCATATACATTTCTTTTGTTGAGTGAACCGTTTGCGAGATATTGCTTGTTATTCCCTTAAATTTTCCAATACTTATACTTTTTCTCAAATTCGTTATTCATTTTTACTTTCTCTACTACGTATAGTAAGTAGGGGAAGTATTGTATTCCACCCAAAATTTCGATACCGAGATTTCACCGGAAATACATGTTTTGAGACTCACTGAATCCAAAAAAAGCATTTTTGGAAACATGTCCGTGTGTGTGTCTGTCTGTGTGTCTGTGAACAGCATAACTCAAAAACGAAGAGTCGGATAAACACCAAACTTGTTTTATGTCCTGGACATGCAAAGAGAATGTAATGCACCACATAGCAACCAGCGCTTAAAAATTTGACTATCGCTTAAAACCTACGATATTCCCCTTGCATCTACAAGAAAATTAGCAATAAGATTGACATCTCAATATCTCGATTAACATGAAGCATATGGAGAATAAGCGTTTGTAAAAATGGTTTGTACAAGAGTAGAGAAAGTCATGTGAGTGTAACACATCAGATTTTTATTTATTGTTTAGCTCAGTACACGTAGCATGAATATATACGCCTAGTGTTCACTTCATATGGGAGGTTTGAATTCAAATACAAAGTTGTTTTGGTTTATGCCTGTAAAGCAAATCTGGTACTTTTATTCAGTCTACTTTCGGCATCTTTTTCAGTCCATTGTCCTGAGGACAGCATCTACTTACTTAACAGGAAGCAAGTAGACCATTGAGCTTTTATGCAGCTCTTGCCCTATAAATATGTTATGGTGGTCAAAATCCTAAACATGGTTCTGGGTTAACATGAAGCAGCTAGAAGAATAAGCTATTGTAAGATTTTTTAGTCTTTTTTTTTTAAAGTTTTTATTTATGGACTTTAAATGCTACGGTTCTTAGCGTCCCGTTTTATATTGGGCGTGAAAGACATTATGCTTAAGGCCTATTTATCACGCTTGAGGTTCTTTTACGTGCCGTAAATCTACGACGCGGGACCACCGGCTTTACTTACCTTCCGGAGAAGCCCGCTCGAAAAAAATCCATCGCCCTCCGCCGGATATCAGTTTGTTGAAGAGTGGATAGAGAAATCCATGTGAACGGAACATATCCTATTTTGTTTTATGCCACTCGTGAAAATTAGCTCATTTGCAGTCACTGATGCGCCAAAATATATTATACACTCGTTACATAAATGACTATTGCTTGAGTCGTCCTCCGTGGACTAGTGGTACCGTGCTAGCTTCTAGTTCCCAAGGTCGCGGGTTCAAACCCGGCGGAGGGCAATGGATTTTTTCGGGCGTAAAAGTCCTTAGCATGGCTTCCTTCAGAAGGGAAGTAAAGCCGGCGGTCCCGTGTCGTAGATTTACAGCACGTAAAAGAACCTTAAGCCTCAGCTAAGAACCACAGCAGTTAAAGAGCGTCCATAAATAAAACTCAATGGAATAATTTATAGAATAGCAATGAAAGTAAATGATAACTACGAGTACTAGAGAAAGTGGTGTGTTTACCACACATCAGAATTGGGACGATGCCCACGTGTAAACCAACATCCCATTGCACAACGTGTTGGAGTATGATGGTAGCAATTACTCAATTTCGGACAGTTTCCATGAAGTGCCAATATAACGATAAAGTGAGGTTATTTGGGACAAGATAATTGCAGTGCTCAGCTGAAGGTTATTGGCTTGTCACTCTTAATAGGTATACGTTTTTCTTTTCCGCTGGCGAAAAAGACAAATTTCCAATTAAATATCCTTTAGATAATGGTGGCTGCAGTGTCGAGGACCCGCTGCTTGTGTCAGGATGGATGGGGTCGCCTACCTGATTCTCAGTATTACACAAGGTCTCCCATTCAAGTTTTTCCAGTGTAATTTATTTATTCATATAAATCTTAATAGAAACTAGCTTAATGACGCAATAAAAATCTGACGTGTTACGTTCATATGACTGTCTACCCACTCTTCTACAGACTATTATTACAAAAGCTTATTCTTCTATTTACTTCTTGTTATAAACGTTTGCAGGCGGCGCCGTGGCCGAGTGGTTAGACCGCTCGCCTCCCACCGAGGCGGCCTGGGTTCAGGGACCTGCATGTGGGATTTGTGGTGGACGAAGCGGCGTCTGGGCGGGTTTTCTCCGGGTTCTCCGGTTTCCCCCGCCATTCATTCCACCAACCACCTTTCCTTTCATCCATTTCACCAACATTTCGTTACATCTACTTCCTTCATCCCATACCAGGCATTGGGCTGATCACCCATCCTGGATGCTCTGTCTGATCCATGAGTGTCTGCTCCTCGACGGGCCTCTGACCCCAGGCACCCTCTTGTAAGTCCTGGGGGGTGTAAGTCCTACATAAGAGGAGGGTAAACAGAGAATGAACGAATGAATGAATATAAACGTTTGCGGAAATGGTTCCATTACAAAGGCACAAGAGGCATATAAAAGGCTAAAGTGATAGTTTGCTATGTACTGACCTCGAAATTACGACCCTTGCATGCCATTAAGAGAAACAAACCAATGGCGATTTAGGCCTCAAAAACGACCAGTAGTAAAGATTTTATTAGTCAGGCAAGTATACTACATATTAATATTTTAGTAAAAATCGCTAGAGCCATTTTCAAGAAAATAAAAAATAAAAATTTTCTACGTAGTCAAGGTGTAGTTCTGGTGGCAGAATTTTCTTGAAAATCTTCGTGTTGCAGCCTTCAAAGATACTTAACTACATTATTAAGTTTGGTATTTACCCAACATTACGGTCTTGTGTTATGCTGTTCGCGTGCACGCGCGCGTTCTCTCAAATATACTTTTTTTATTCCAGGAGACCTCAATACATATATTTATGGCGAAATTTTGATATCAATTTTTGTGGAATTTAATACTCCCTCTATCTTACCAGGTATATGATAGAGAAAGTAAAAAGAACATTTATTGTGGAACTAAAAATATTTTTATAAGTATTAGAGTTTTTGTGTTTAAAATTTGACGTGCCTTTTAAAACAGCCTACAGAACAAATGTTAGCTATTTCTCCGTAGCTCAAAACAGTTTATATAAATCCACATGAAACATTTGCTGTAATTAATTTAGGCTTGTAAAATAAGTTCATCACTAGCTCTTTAACTTCTATGGTCCTAGCATCCTCCGTATACTAAAATATATATCAAGATTTCGCCGGAAATACATGTTTTGACGCCCCTGAATCCAAAAACACCCCTTTAGAAAAATGTCCGCTATGTGTATGTATCTGTGGACAGCATAACTCAAAAAGAAATGTCGGATAATTAAGTTCAGTACCTTCCAAAGATGCGACATGAAGATTTTTAAGAAAATAACCCCCCCCCGCTCCAAACTTTCCTTTACATGGAACATCTTTCTAATTTTTTCTTTTAACCTCTATGCCCATTTCGGGGGCTTTGGCTTTACATACAAATGGTGTTATTCGTTGATTTTTAGGTTTTTAACGTACATTATGTTCATCTCTCTACGAAACCCACTCACATTCGGGCTCTGTAGGAAATTGTTATAACAAAAATAAAATAAAATCCCACGTTCCAGCCGGGATCAAACCCAGGACCTCTGGATTGGGTACAGTTTTCTCTATTCTGTTTAAAGGAGTGTTATAGCTAATAATGCAAGAGGTATTGAGACTAACTTCGCGTGCGAAAGGCACAAGAGAACATTACGATTAAGTTCAGAACCTCCGGTGATATTTCACCAATTAAAATTCATACAAATAATGCCGATGTATTTATTATAAAACAATTACACATAAGGCAATTGCAAATTTCTGTTGAGAAGCAAAAGTAACATTTTGCATTAACAAAAATAAACATGCAAACCCTCTGAAAGAACAATGTTTAGTTCTACAACAAACTAAACAAACCCAAGACGCAAGCTGCTGTTTTGTTTTCAATCTTTCTTAATCAGAACAAATGATAGAGCAGGCATTATAATCGGATGAGGATTATAATTTCCTTTGGATACGATTATTTCATAAGGAAGCCACTATTGTTCGATATCCAAAGGAAATGATTTTGATATCGCTAAAGAACGCGAAAACCTTTAACGAGAACAGCTTGAAATTACGATTTAAAATTGCAACTTTTAGTCAGTATAACATTCCCTGGAAAAAATAAAATTATTGTTGGACAGCTGCTACTAAAAGTAGTGCTTTTAACACGAGCCACTCCTACTAGAAATTGAAGATTATAACAGTCGGTGGAGTAACATGTTTATAACACCCCAGTGTTACCACCCTTGTTTCTTGTGATGGAAATTATGTGTATATTAAGCGAAGACATTGTATCGATTAATGTAATGGCGAATTATTTGAATGATTCGGGAGAACCAGAAGAAATTCTGCAAGCAGCAGACACTTAAACATTGGAATTGTTACCAAAGAAATCGAGGAAATAGTACGACATTGCATACAACAGATGGTGCAAGGTAAAAACCATACAAGATAATTACAATGAAAATGTGTCGTTGGCATATTTTGAAGAAAAGTGAAAAATGTGGAAACCTTCAACACTATTGGAAAATTATTGTATGATTAAACTGTGTCTGAATATAAAGGATTTATTTATTTTGTTATTTATTTTGGCCACAGCCTTATATATTATAGAATGTTATGATTATGTAATTAATCATGTTGTCAACACTGTCTTGTGTTATGAACGTACAAACAACAACAGATTATAATTCACTATTCCTCACGTCCGGATGTATACTGCTATTTCCACACAAATTTCAGCTGGGTACTTTTGAGGAAGGTTTATTTTAGGAGTTGTATTGTATTTCGACTGTTGGGGAGCCGAACTTGAAGTAGTTGCAACCGCACGTATGGTAAAAAGTTTTCGATAGCCTTCGCCCTAAGTTTAAAAATATTAAATTCATAATTTGACTGTTTCTTTAAATATTATATATTTATGTTTGCCTCGGCTGCGTCAGTATTAATTTTGTAGAGACATGAGTTTGTTAACAGGGTGTAGTACGGCTGAAGAATGTAGGCTTACACAGATTATAATTTTTACTTCACTCCTTTTATTAATCCTTGACACGATTTAAATAACATTTCACTGATATGTAGAGCTGTGAGATTATTTGTTAATTACTTGCACTTTTTAACACGTAAACTAATTTTGTCTCACACTGAATACGTATTAAACTTCTCGAGGACGCGTCTCGCGTCCGGTTAGGAACGCTATCTGCTAGCAACTGACTTCTGAATTTGTACAATTTGCTCTATTTCAGTTTCTGATTGGTTAATCCTACTCCAATAGAATACTTTTATTTAACTTAAGCTTTTTTCTGGTTGTTCTTGGCTATTTATAAACTATCTCAAAAAATTACATTATTGTTGCTCCAAAAATTGCTAGTAGTATCATTAAACTTTCTAATTCACTATTGCCTCAAGGTTACCTCATTGTTACCGCATTGTTAGCAACTTTTAACCTATTATTCTCACAGCTCCTACATTGTTAAATTACGTAATAGGTACATTCACATAACATTATTACTCATGTATACAATAATATAAACATATACAATGACTGTAATATACACTTATTATATATTGTTACATACACATATTGCTTTAAGGCGGGCTGTTATTCAATTTTATATTATATAATTTGACTGAAATCATTTAAGTGTTAAAAATACTACCTCACTTTATAATTTAGTATCCAGGGCTTTCTAAAAAGTAATTTTTGACAACACATGTTAAAAGTGATTATATTTTTCTCATAGGATTGCTACTCGCAAAATAAAACACCACTTTTAACACTTGTACCATTTACTATAATGCAGCCCAGGAAATAGAGTTGAAGACGACGTGTTTCATTAGTAATAAAATTCGAGGAATCTACACGTAATAATCCTTTTCTTTCTTCCTTTAACCTGCTCATGCTGAGTTACGAAAACAAGAATGCTTTCATAAATGTTATACCTGAAACTGAATAATAGATACCTTAAAACAAAGACGTGTTAATGCAGAAAACGGCGAAACGCACGAGCAGAAAATGTTGAGTATAATAATTATAATTCTTTCACTTGAGGTAATTGCAGACAGAAGAGTCCGCAACATTATTTTACATGTAGCGTACAAGCTTGCAAACAGATATTCATTTGTTGAAAGGAAGTACATTGCATGCTGGAACTCCCGACAAGACCGACCGCCCTTCCCTTTCCGGTTGTATTTCCTACTGTGGTGAAATACTGCAGTATCAGGGAGCTGCTTATAGTTTTGTTTTCCGCATAAGGCATTAAAATTTGCAATTTTTTGCTATGCGGAGGTGTTCCTAGTTTGTTACAACATCCGGGTTATTCCAGGAATTAACAATCTGATATGTTGCATCACAAGAGCTTCTCTTCTCACTCTTTTACAAACTATTCTTACAAAAGCGTGCTCTTCTACCTGTTTTCTTGTTAATCAAGATAAAATTTAGTTAACACATTTCATTTTAGGATAATAAATAACCTTGAGAATAATCGCATGGGAGATGTTTGGAAAAAAATCTGATGTGTTACACTCAAATGACTTTCTCTACTCTTGTACAAACTATTTTTACAAACGCTCATTCTCCATATGCTTCATGTTAATCCAGATGTTAATCTTATTACTAATTTTCTTGTAGGCGCAAGGTGAATTGGTAGGCTTTAAGCAATAGTCAAATGTTTTAACAGCTGGTTGCTATGTGGCACAGTCCATTCTCTTTGCATGTCCAGTACGAAAAAGTACTTCCCCTACTTACTATACATAGTAGAGAAAGTAAAAATGAATAACGAATTCCCATTTGAGAAAAGGTATAAGTATTGGAAAATTTAAGGGAATAACAAGCAATATCTCGAAAATGGTTCACTCAACGACAACAAAATGTATACGACATAAATTGTGTATTTTAACGCGATCTATATTTTTTGTGTAGTAAAATTTTGTCTATCTCTTATCCTATACCAGTTATGCAAAAGTCGTTCACAATGAAGAATACTTTTGTTGACATTCCCAGAAAATTCAAGATATACGTTTCATTTGTCTTGAAAATATCTTAAACATATGATATTTTAATCAAAATCGTTAGCCATTTTAGAGAAAATTAAAATTTTTGAAAAATGTTCCATGTAAAGGGTAATCTGGGGTGGGGGGATTTTCTTGAAAACCTTCGTGTCGCATCTCTGGAAGATACCTACTTAACCTAAATACCAAGTTTGGTGTTTATCCGTTTCTGAGTTATGTTGTTCACACACACACACACACACACACACACACACACACACACACGGATATGTTTCCAAAAATGCTTTTTTTTGGATTCAGGGGGTCTCAAAACATGTATTTCCGGTGAAATCTCCGTATCGAATTTTTGGGTGGATAACAATACTTCCCCTACTTACTATACGTAGTAGAGAAAGTAAAAAGAGATGCAAACCACAAAGGTTTCTGGAAGAGGATTTGAAGACATCCAGATACAACAATTATTTAATCAGACAACTGAGAAGAGATCTTTGGTTTTTTTATGTTAATATAAAAAAACATTGGGAAAGAGAGAAATGTGTAGACAGCACAAATAAAGAAGAAAAAGCGGGTATGGTTAAGAGCAGGAGTATGGAGGCTAAAAGGTAAGCGAAATGGCTACGCGCAAGGTGAATGTCCATTATGCGGAGGAAGGCAAGATATACAACATATTACATTTGAATAGTTTGGAGAAAAGTAGTTTATGGTATGGAATGAATAGGAATAAAAATATGCATACAATTTTAGACAAAAACTGTAAAAATATGGGCAAATACTTAGAGAAAGTAAAAAATAAATGGATATGGACGGTTAAAAAGGAAAACTAATGTAAAGATAAATAAATAAACATAAGAACTACTAATTGTGCTAACATGTAATTGTAATTCACATGACTGCCCATCTTAGTGGCCAGGGACAAATAAAGAAGGCAGTCTAACATGTAATAACTCAGCTCAATAAACTATTACTATTATAAAAAAAAAGTATAATAAGAATGTAGTAGAAAGTGTATCGCTATGTGATGGCTTCGGAATTCCATGCTCTTTGTGTGACCTCGAGAAAAAACAAATACCGACTTACCACTTAAATAAAAATTAAACATTCAAACCATAACAAAGAATTCCCGGAAATGGTTAACGCCACAAAAAAATTGTATGACAAAAATTGTGTACTTTAACGAGATGTACATTTTTTGTGCAGTAAACTTTTGTCTGTATCATACGGTTTACCAATTATTCATAAGTCATTCAGAATGAAGAGAACTTCACAGGCTATTCTCAGAAAGTTGAACAATTTTTGTCAAGCAGATATCTTAAACGTACGGTATTTTAGTCAAAGTCGTTAGTCATTTTTGAGAAAATTAAATATAATGAAAAAGGTTTCAGTAAAGGGTAGTTTGGGTGGGGAAATCTTGAAAATCTCAGTGTCACATCTTTGGAAGATGCTGAACTTAAATATCCTGTTAGGTATTTAAACGACTTTTTGTATTTGAGTTTACAGACACATATACACGGATAATTTTAAAAAAAAAGTTCAGAAAGCATCGAAACCTGTATTTCCGGTGAAACCTCAACTCTGAATTTATGGTTTTGTGATTATACACTTACCTAAATGAGAACGTGCTTGTTTTTGTAAGAATAAGCACCCTCTACCTCACCTCCACTAGAATAGTTTAAAGTAGAAACAAATACTTTCTGGAGTCACTATACGTTTGCCTTGAGCCCTTCAGAAACTTCGACCTTAACAGTTCAAAATATGTATACATATTTGCATCTATGCAAATTCAAACCTACAGTAGCAAATACTGAGCGGGATGCCTCAAGCGGTAACACCTGAGGCTCGCATTCTGGACCCCGAGTTCAACTGTTATTCTGACCTTCGGTTTTTTCTTGGTTTTCTCGGGTCGGTAGGCGAATGCTGGGAGGATTAATCCTATAGATAAAGGATGATTTAAAATTTAAAAAGGAGTTTATATAATCTGGTGGTTTAAATAACTAAATAAATTTAAGTTTTATTCATTTTCAAGAGTTGCAGGGCTAGTGTAGTGTACGGTGCTGTGTGGCGTAATGTGGCGGATATGCTTTCTTTCCTGCGAAGGAACCTTCTGCTCGTAGTTCGTAAGGATAGGGAAGGCCCATTAAAGACGCTGCGGGAATGTTCAATTTGGAAACGTTGAGGACCCCGCTGCGCCTGCCATCACATCGAGTCGTCCTTCGTACTCTCTCGCCTCCTCCTTTTTTTCTCGGAAGTTTTGTAGGCGCAGTAGGCTGCAGTGCTGAAATCTTCCGTTTCCAATCCCTACCCCTGTAGCAAATGGTTTCGAAGTGATTAACTTCACGAACAAAAATATTTGAGACCACCTTCTTGGCGTGGAGGTTTGCCTCACCTTCAAGAGGCCTCGAGTCTCGGTTAGGGCGACTTACCTGGATAAGGGTTTTCCCTTATCTTGAAAAGACGAATGTCGGTAACTCTAAGCTCTAGGCACCCAGGGCCCATTTGAGCATCATTTCAACTACTTCGTTTATTCACCGTCCGGTATACATACCTGGTTATATGACGTTAAACTTTAAGGGGGAATGGAAAGGTAGAATCAGATGACTGAAAAATTCAATGCCATAGCCGGAATTTGAACCACGGATCTCCCGGTCTCCGTCCGGTTGCTCTAACCACTGAGCTACCATGGCAACATGCCGGCACGCCATTAAATTCTCCAGCTGACTCGCATTTTTCCCGGTAAACCACAAGGAGATCTCAAATTGTATTGAGATGTCATACCCCAATGGTGACTTACATTCTTTGTAAGTACTTAAGTCCCGGGCTTTATAGTTACAACCACTATTAGGTCAATTAATTCCTTTAAGGGGGAATGTTTGACATGGAATTTATGTTTTCCTGTAGTAGATTTTTGTGCAACGGTTTTGATTTTCCAGTTGCGTAGTGTTCCACAAGAAGAGACGTGACTTATCAGTTAGTTAAATAACATTGAGATATGCACTTTGTCTGGTTATTGCCACAACAGTGGATCTTTTAATTTAAAAAAAAAAACTAAATTATTTTTGGGAAAATAAACAATGGAACATTTTCCATATAGTCGCTTATCTCTGTTGGCCGAATGCTATCCTACCTAGTGTCATCACGGCTATCCACCAAAGGTAGGGAGTTATTTTATGTTAATCTCCCCACCCATATGCCACTTACTTTCCCATTAAAATACACGTTATTTAGGTCATCGGCGACAAACCTGGCAAGGAGAGCCCATCACCATGACTTGATATAGGGGACAAACAAAGAAGTCATGTTCTTTTTTTTTATTATTATTGTTAGTTTTTGTTCTTATTGGGTTTTTTTCCAGTGCAGTATTCTCTTGAATACTCCAGCGGTGCATTTTGCTTTGCTTCTTTAATGCCTTGCTTTCCTTCCTAGGTCTTCCTTTCCTGCCCCTTCCCATTCTTAAAAGATAGCTTCTCATTTTGTGCTTTAAGTTTCTGGTTCCTCATGGCCTGTAATTTAATTTATTTTTGGTCCACCCTCCCCCTGTTATTTGCCGTTTTCCTTCTTGTTCATCTCCGTTCTATTTCCTTTTAGCTGGCTGACACAATCTAGCAGGAAGTAAGCTAACACAGGGTGGGTCATGCTTGATGCAACATTACACTGTTATCTTGCGCTATCGTAGCCTGACAGACACTTCCGTTATGTGGACGCTTGCTTGGAGTTTGAACAGTCCAAAATTTGTTAACTACGTTCGCGTAACCTTATTTTTTTCGTTTGTTTTTCAGAGCAAACGGGGTTATCGCTTGGCATTTTCGTATCGGTTTTGGAGGTCAATAGCTTCAACCAAACTGAATTTAATTCCTGCTGATAAGTTTAAAAATAGTAATATCGACCGATATGTATAGCAAATCTATACTGAATTTTATTACAAGTTTGATTCACACCAGAATACTCTTGTAGTTCTTTCAAAGGCTTTGATAGGTAACAAAATTAATGGGTGTATGCATATGGAGTAGGCCATGAAACGAACAAAACACTAACATAAGTCAATAATGATGACTGCTTTTCATTTTTGAATTGGGAACTGTTCATTATGGCAATGCTTTCCGAAAGAGAAAGGATAGAAATTCTAATTATGGTTGGATAAAAGAGAAAGAAACTATAGCTATGTGATTTATTAGTACACCCGAATAAGAACGTAAGTCAGCAGTTTCAAAAACATTAAAAAATGTTTAAGGGACAGGAAGTGTCCAGAATGTAACAAATTCTGGCAGACCAAAACAGTTACACATGATGAAGATGCCCTTGATATAATTATATCCATTGAAGAAGATCCCCATAAATCTACAACGCAGTTGGCACTTGAATAATTATGTCAACCCTGTACCAGCACGGAAATTGTTGAAGTCAGTGAAATAGCATCCATACAAAATTCGTCTTGTGCAAGAGTTGAGCGAAGGTGATTTTAATTCTGTGGCATTGACATATTTTCTGATGAAACAACTTCATCTCCAAATGGTATCTTCAATCCCCATTAGTGTCTGTATTGATCTCCTCACAACCTTCTATGGATGACAGAAGCACATTAACAGCAACCGCCAAAAGTCAATTTCTAGGTAGGTTTGGTAGGAAGCAGCAACTTCGATCCGCTTTTCAGTGATGGGAATTTGAACCTTGTTAAGTATCAACGGTTTTTTGCATAATGGTGTTTCAGACTCCTGGTGTTTCAAGGGGACATCTGGTTTCAAGAAGCTGGTACACCCGCACATTGTAATAGATTTCTTAGTCCAAGAGAATATTGAATGGCAGACTAAATCACCTGAACTCAACCCATTGAATTTCTTCCTGTAGGAGTTACTTGAAGTCCAGGGTGTATCGTGATAGACTGAACAGTATTGCACCCCTGAAATCAAGGATTAATAATGAGATGAACCTGATCACTCCTAAACGGAGTGTCAATGGACGGCTTTCATGATAGCCTGGTGCATTTTTGGTCGTAAATGACTTTCATTTTGAGCATCTCGTTAAACATTCTCTGGAACAGTTACGTTAGTGTTTCGTTGGTTTCAAGGTCTGCTCATATAATCACATTTATTTTATGTTACATATCCAAGCCTTCTTTGCAAGCGCATTCTTTTCTGACTTTGTATTCTTGCATATAGAACTTTTAGGAGGTGTCTTATAGTCTATAACTGTCGAAAAGAACAGTACTATTCAAGCGAAAAGAAAGAATTAATAAAAATAGTTCAGTAGTTTCCTATTTTAAAAGAACATCGCTGACATTTAACACTATTTGTGCATCCGTTATCTTATTATTCAAGAAAGTCGTAGTCGTCCTCCGTGGACTAGTTCCCAAGGTCGCGGGTTCAAACCCGGCGGAGGGCGATGGATTTTTTTCGGGCGTAAAATTCCTTAGCATGGCTTCCTTCGGAAGGGAAGTAAAGCCGGTGGTCCCGTGTCGTAGATTTACGGCACGTAAAAGAACCTCAAGCCTGAAAAGAGGCCTCTGAGCAAAATTACCGGTCTTTCACGCCCAATATGGAATGGGACGCTAAGGAGCATAGTAGTTAAAGAGCGTCCATAAATAAAAACTCAATTTCAATTTTTAAGAAAGTCGTTGAGCCTGTGTGTGCACGTGCGCGCTTGCCAGAAATACTCCTGAAGAAAATGAAGGAAGGCACGAGATGATTTAATGTTTCATACAGGAAAATTCAATAGCATGCGCCAGTTAGGACGGGTACAATAACCCAGTTACCGAAACACGAGTATTGCTCCAGTAACCGTATACTACGTAGTAGAACATTCCTAATGGCTGAATAATAAAGGATTCCAAGGCCTGGCCAGGTGGTTGTGTAAGGTGTATTTGCCTTTAAGACTGATCGAGGCCGATGAGCTTTCCGAGAGAATGTTTGGTGCCTTACGTCATCGCCTCCTTACCTTGAATACTCTCCCTGTCATCAAAATGAGTAAGACATGGACAGTTTTGGTTGGGAAAGGCCTGACTTTCCTTGTGTTTCAAAAGATTCTGTACTTGGCAAAAACTAGCTCCGTCAGTAATCAAGATTATCTGTGCAAAATGAATGTATTCTATTGCTATTAATACTATCCCTGCTATTGTTACTTAACCTGACAATACACATTAAGATGAAATAATGAGTATAGAAAATGGAAATTGTGAGGCAAATACTCACGTCACAACAAGAAACTCATCCCAAGTCGAGGAGCTCGGATGTTATTAAAAGTTTGACAGTATAAATTTTGGCCCACAGAACACATTTATTATAATTAATTAGTATTTCAGCAGCTCATTATTGCATTTTATTTTGTTCCTGTGTACGCATGAAGCAATCACAAGCTGAGTCAATTTAGTAACCGTTTGAGAAAAAAAAAACAAATTTAAAACCTGCATGGAAATCGATGAAAGGTTAAGGACAGTTTATATCCATAGTCTCCTGAGAATTTACAATTTAAAGCAGCTGGATTTAAAGCTATGCGTACATATTTTACCACCTTGTTTTGATCAGTTGTTGTTTGTGTTTCAGCTGTTTGCAATATTTACTTTTTACTCGTCCCGCTTTTACGCTTACCAAAGCAGGATTATGAAGTATTGTATTCTGCTCAAAATTAAATATTGAGCTTTCACCGGAAATAACAGGTTTGACGTCACCTGTAGCAAAACACAATAATTATTAGAAAAAATCTGATGTGTTACACTCACTCTTCTACAAACTATTTTTACAAACGCTTATTCTCCATATGCTTCATATTAATCGAGATGTCAATCTTATTGCTAATTTTCTTGTAGAAGCAAGGGGAATTGCTAGGCTTTAAGCGATAGTCAAATATTTTAAGAGGTGGTTGCTATGTGGAGTATTCCATTCTCTTTGCATTACCAGGACATAAAAAATGAATAACGAATTTGAGAAAACTAATAAGTATTGGAAAATTGAAGAGAATAACAAACAATATCTCGAAAATGGTTCACCTAACAACAAAAAATGTATATGACATAAAATGTGTATTTTAACGCGATCTACATTTTCTGTGTAGTAAAATTTTATCTATCTCTTATGGTTTACCAGTTATGCAAACGTCGTTCACAATGAAGAATACTTTTGGAGACATTCCCAGAAAATTCGAGATATACATTTCATTTCTCATGACAATATCTTATACATATGATATTTTAATCAAAATCGATAGAGCCATTTTTTGAGAAAATTAAACTTTTCGAAACATGTTCCATGTAAAGGGTAGTCTGGGGTGAGGGGATTTTCTTGAAAACCTTCGTGTCGCATCTCTGGAAGATACTGAACCTAAATACCAAGTTTGGTGTTTATCCGACTGTTCGTTTCTGAGTTATGTTGTTCACACACACACACACACACACACGGACATGTTTCCAAAAATGCTTTTTTTTGGATTCAGGGGTCTCAAAACATATATTTCCGGTGAAATCTCGGTATCGAATTTTTGATGGAATACAATACTTCCCCTACTTACTATACGTAGTAGAGAAAGTAAGAGCTTATTGCAAGAAAAATGCAGAACTGATTCAAATAAGCCCTTTTGTAACGCAAGCAGTTTCCTAGATATTTCCTGTTATTCACCTGCAGTGTAACATTATATCCGTTTTTTCGTTTCTCATCAGTACATGCAAAGTTATGCACTATCAAGAGTGGTTGTATATTGATGTCCTTTTTGACAGTAACCTGTCACTTCAGCCTCCTCAGTGTGCGTGCATCACTGTAATAACCCATTGAAACTATTTCTGGCAGATATTTGCTATGCACAGGAAGTACATACAAAAGTGGGCTTTCGATTATTTGTAGAACAGTCATACAAATAAATGTCAGCTAGTAGGGGAAGTCAAGTGATTGCTGTGCATTAGTTTTTACTTTCTCTACTACGTATAGTAAGTAGGGGAAGTATTGTATTCCACCCAAAAATTCGATACCGAGGTTTCACCGGAAATACATATTTTCAGACACCCTGAATCCAAAAAAAGCATTTTTGGAAACATGTCCTTGTGTGTGTGTGCGTGTGTGTGTGTGTGCGTATGTGTATGTGTCTGTGTGTGTGTGTGTGTGTGTGTGTGTCTATGAACAGCATAACTCAGAAACAAACAGTCGGATAAACACCAAACTTGGTATTTAGGTGCAGTATCTTCCAGAGATGGGACACGAAGGTTTTCAAGAAAATCCCCCCACCCCAGATTACCCTTTACATGGAACATTTTTCGAAAATGTTAATTTTCTAATAATGGCTCTAACGATTTTGATTAAGATATCATATGTTTAAGATATTTTCATGACCAATGAAATGTATATTTCGAATTTTCTGGGAATGCCTCCAAAAGTATTCTTCATTGTGAACGACTTTTGCATAACTGGTAAACCATAAGAGATAGACAAACTTTTACTACACAAAAAATGTAGATCGCGTTAAAATACACAATTTATGTCATATACATTTTTTTTTGTTGGTTAAACCATTTTCGAGATATTACTTGTTATTCCCTTAAATTTTCCAATACTTATACTTTTTCTCAAATGGAAATTCGTTATTCATTTTTTTGTCCTGGTAATGCAAAGAGAATGGAATACTCCACATAGCAACCACCTCTTAAAAAGATTTGACTATCGCTTAGAGCCTACCAATTCCCCTTGCACCTACAAGAAAATTAGCAAAAAGGTTAACATCTCGATTAACATGAAGCATGTGGAGAATAAGCGTTTGTAGAAATAGTTTGTACAAGAGTAGATAAAGTCATGTGAGTGTAACACATCAGATTTTTCTTTTTCCTGCAGCTACCACAACGGTCGATTCAGTTAATTATTTCCATGGTGAAGTCTTTTTCCTAATGGCTTGAAGTTCAATTACGTTTATCATTTTGCCACATACTGACTTTTTACTGTTCTAAATTTTCCACTATGGAACCGCCAGTAATTCTTAACATGATCGTTTTCGCACAAACATTTATGTTAATGTATGGTTGAAGAGCGTTTTTTAAACAACCTGACGTTCCAGGACATCCCTGGCAACCTTCAGGGAGGACACAGATTCCACAAAATAAACAAAACACTGTGTGGGTACGGAGAGGCGGGGGCGCGGAGGTGCTTGAGTGCGACGGAGTATGACAACCATGGATGTGTAAAGATATCAGAACCACATGGCGGGTCAAGGTGACAGTTTTACCTTGGAAACCCAATGGAGAACAATAAAGACGAGCAGTCATGGATGCTGGCGTTTAAAAGCACCGCGTGTTATAATGGGAAGATAATATCTAACGGGATTCTGTTTCTCGTTGTTGATCAGAGTCCAGCGGCTGAGTGGTGCTGAATCTCTGATGTGGCACTATGGAACTGACTGCTGCCCGCCATGTTATGGGCAATAGAAACACAACTCCCTGCGGTAATACGTTTTTGATTTCGAAGGACTTTGATTCTGTGGTCAGTTGCCTCGTGAAGTTCGGGTTATTGTCCAGATAATTGTCCTCGAGATGATACTCTACTTAGAGAAACGTAAATAAATATATGTGGCATTTATAGATCTGTCTTTATTACGCTGGTTGGAAGGACCTTGTATGCGCATTCTGAAGAATAATGATGTAGACTGCAAAGAGGTAAATATGGAACTAAGTAGAGTCAGGGGAAAGTAAAATAGACAGAGGAGTACATCAGGGATGCCCCGTTATCGTTCAATACCTTTTTGAGAACTTTGGTGAAGAATTGTTCAGAGAACCAAACAGAAGGAAGAAAACGTGTTATGGCAATGCTAGCAGAAGAAAGAGCATGTTAATGGAGTAAATGGTGCCGTGAGGATCACGGGATGAAGAAATGTTAGACAAAGACAAGCTGTCCTTAAAGAAAAAAAACAAAGATACTTCTGCGAATTTGGAATGAGGTAATGGAGCAAGTAGAAGGCTTCAGGTGCTTGAAGGGTAGGTACCTTGAGTTGCCACCACGAGCTGTTGCCAAAGAACTCAAACTGAGGATAGCAATGACAAAGAAAGCTTACAATAGAACAAGAAGCTTCTATGAAAGAACTAACGAAGAGATTAGTGGCATTTCGCACTACATAGTGCAGAAAATTTAACATAGCGATTAAGTAGGAAAGCAAAAGGAAATTTACATATAGAGAAATTTGGAATATGCGAAGTGGACAAAGTAATAATGAAGCTGCTTTGTCCAAGCATGGGCAAAGGAAAAACACTCCTGATTCTGATAAAGAACAAAAAATTAACTGTAACATTGGCAATAAGCAATGAAAGGGACGGAAAATGAAAAAAGAAAAGTACGGGACAGAAGAAAACACCAAATGAAACATATAAGTGGTTTATTATACACGGAGAGAAGAGAAGGCACAAAACTATGACCGATTGCTTGATTGATTCAAAAATCTTCTTTAGCCACCTTATGCTTGCATTTGCACTTGAGCGTTACCTACCAGTTCCACGTCAGAAATCGCAGCATTCCTTCCCTTAACTTCAAATAATTGGGCTTCTTTATACCCAGAACGGACGAAACTTGACAGAGCACTGCCAGGAAGGTGATTGCAAAGTTTAGCTGTCTGTAGTTACATATCATCAGCTGTCTTGATGAAATATTTTCCTTTTGGAAATGGTGACGCCAGTACCAATATTTATTAGAAATGCCAAAGCAATCCGCCAATCGTGTCACGTATTAAAGGCTTTGGACTCCCCTGTTTCTTACGAGAGACACTTCAGATTTTAAAACGCAATCGCAAAATTCTTAACAGGGCTTGCAGAGCAATAAAAGCTACATAGATACATATAAATTTCATTATGGATCGGCGTTATATAAAATAATTTCCGTTCCCGTCCACTTCAGCTGGTGTTTTGCTCCAAACATGGTGTAGCATAAACCGGTCCAATCATTGCCATCTGTTGTGATTCTATAGTTGGCACTAATCTAACCTGTTTGCTGGTAGATGGCACGCGAAATTATATGCGACAGGACACGGTGAAATCAACATAATATGCCCGGATTCCTTTGGTTACTATGACAACCGTTACTTTTTACTGATCATAGAAATTCTAGCTAATGTTATGCACAGAAAACACATTTAAATTCCTTACCGAGTTTAAAGTCCTACACCGTTTTCGTACCGGAAGTCTGCCAGACCACACTCTGGTTTCCGGACAGGATGAAACTAGTAACATGTCATTTGTTTCCCAGAAGCCGTGTAAGACGGGTGAACGAACGCCATATAAGGACATAACTTCCTGCTACTGAGATATCTTGTCAGTATGTAACTGTTTACATGAAAAAGGGAGGTTCACACTCTGCTAAGCGCTTTTGCTTTTGTTTTAATTCCAATTTTGGCGTTAAAGCAATATTCTATGCTCTGTCCGTTTACACGTTACAATCCTGTGCTTAAGTTTACTTATGAATGTGAATCCCTACACGTTTCCATGTGAACGCGTTAATATCAAAATTACCAGCTCAGTCGATAATCCTCTGCCTCATACTCGGGAAGTCTCAGGTTTAAATCCCTAGTACTGGATAATCCGACCTTTTTTTACTTTCTCTACTACGTATAGTAAGTAGGGGAAGTATTGTATTCCACCCAAAACTTCGATACCGAGATTTCACCGGAAATACATGTTTTGAGACCCCCTGAATCCAAAAAAACATTTTTGTGTATCTGTGAACAGCATAACTCAGAAACGAACAGTCGGATAAACACCAAACTTGGTATTCAGGTTCAGTGTCTTCCAGAGATGCGACACGGAGGTTTTCAAGAAAATCTCCCCATCCCAGATTACCCTTTACATGGAACATTTTTCGAAAATTTTAATTTTCTCAAAAATGGCTAACGATTTTGATTAAAATTTCATATGTTTAAGATATTTTCATGACAAATGAAATATATATCCCGAATTTTCTGGGAATGTCTCCAAAAGTATTCTTTATTGTGAACGACTTTTGCATAACTGGTAAACCACAAGAGATAGACAAAATTTTACTACACAAAAAATGTAGATCGCGTTAAAATACATAATTTATGTAATATACACCTTTTTGTTGAGTGAACCATTTTCGAGATATTGCTTGTTATTCCCTTAAATTTTCAATACTTATACTTTTCCCTAAATTCGTTATTCATTTTTTTATGTCCTGGACATGCAAAGAGATTGGAATGCGCCACATAGCAACCAGCTCTTAAAGAGATTTGACTATCGCTTAAAACCTACCATATTCCCCTTGCATCTACATGAAAATTAGCAATCAGATTAACATCTCGATTAACATGAAGCATATGGAGAATAAGCGTTTGTAAAAATAGTTTGTACAAGAGTAGAGAAAGTCATGTGGGTGTAACACATCAGATTTTTTTGTGGGGGGGCCCCTTCTGTTCCCAAGTAAATGCAGGATTGAATACTCAATACCACGATCCAAATGCACGTGCAGAAACAAAGAAGTAAAAATAAGAATTAGATGATAGAAGAGGCGATTTGGGAACTAAGGCATAATACTTGAAGAAGAGCCATTAGTTTCACGAACTGAAAAGTTTCACTCCTCTTTCGCCATTGTAAACACTGCTGTTTCCGACAGACGTAGCTATAAAACAACTTATAATTTCAAAGCCTAAATGATCCTGTATACTAGAATACAAACATGATGAAGTCATAAAAGAACATCTTCCGAAGAAATGACTTTTCCTTGAGAATGCGTGGAGTAAAGAATACTTGTTGTTACTTTACAGGAATTCGTGTAAAAATAAGACAAAAAAGCGCGGAAATTTGATTCCAAACAATATGCTCGTAGATATGTCGTGGGCTTTTGCTGAAACCAGCTCTTTTGCGAAGATCCTAGGCAAATCATCAAAAGCCAACGTATGTTGAAAACGCGCAAAAGTACACGCACAGGCGCAGTTCCTCATGAAATGACATGAGCTTTTTAGGCATATAGTGTAATTCTAACCTAACTCGACCAGCCTAACGTAACCTTTCACTAAATGCTTTTAGAAGCCCCCTCAGATGTTGTAGTGGTTACCATGCTAGCCTCTAGTTCCGAGGTCGCGGGTTCAAACCCGGCGGAGGACGATAGATTTTTCCGGGCGTAAAAATCCTTAGCATGGCTTCCTTCGGAAGGGAAGTAAAGCCGGTGGTCGTATATTTACGGTATGTAAAAGAACCTCAAGCTTGATAAAGAGGCCTCTGAGCAAAATTACCGGTCTTTCACGCCCAATATAGAATGGGATGCTAAGGACCAGGGCAGTTAAAGACCGTCCATAAATAAAACTCAACCAGCTTTTCATTGTCTGGCTACTATCTTCGCGAAATGACGGATTTCAGAAAAAGCCTACGACACATCGATGGTCACGATTTTTAGCAACTGAGAAAACGAAAGACACTGCAAAACAAAAGACAATCGGTACGATATATTTGCGATACTTGTGTGCCGAAACTTTTTCATAAACCCAATGTAAGAAAAGTTTTGTAGTATTTACGCTGTATGTTAAGGTAGTTGAGTTCATTACTAATACATAGTTAGGTATATAAGTAGAGAAAATTGTGTCCAATGTAATAGAAACTAATCCACCGTTATATTACAATTAACAACTGAAAATATCGTTTTTCTTGATGGTTACGGTGAACTTGAAGGCCTGGGAGTGGTGGCGCTACATATTTAATTGTTTTGCTCCAGCTTTAAATGATCTTAGAGGATGTCCTGTATTATGTGAAAACTGCGAAAGCTTTAGTTATTAAATAACTACGGAACCAAAGAGAAGGTTCAAAAGTTTAAAATTTAATCTATTAAGATTTTCTAAAAGGTTGCTACATCATTCCGGTAACTGTTTCGCTGCCAAAAAATACGAGGCGTGTTTTTAAAGTAAGTACCGTTTTAATATTTTGCCGCTGCAACGCTGTAGTCGCGATTTTGAGCATGGGCGATCACTTCCTCCATTCATTAGGAAGTCATACGCAGCTGTGAGCGGTCATCACTTGGTGTTTTCCTGCTGTTAGAGCATTTCGAAGTGTTCAAAAATAAATGACCCGCCGACTGTGAAGTTAAATCAGTGATTTGTTTTTTTTTTTTTTTTAATGCCAGAAATGTTACGCCAGCAAACATTCATCGCCAATTGTGAGAGGTTTATGGGGAAACAATAATTTGGTTGAGAACAAATCGACCACGCTCTCTACAGTCCGGATTTGGCACCAAGCGATCTTCATCTGAAGAAACTCGGTGTAAAACATTTCAACGACAATGATGTGAAACAAGAGCTGCAGACTTGGCTATCATCACAGCAACATCATTCTTTGACGAAGGTATACAGAAACGTTTCCTCTTACACAAGTCCCTGAATAGCGGCGTTGACTATGTGGAGAAGTAGTGTAAGGTAATGAATGATAATAAAGTATTTGAAAAATAATGTTTTGTTATTTAAAAATAAATATCCATTCTTACTTTAAAAACACGCCTCTTACAGGCTATATTGAGGCAATATTTTATATCATAACATGTTGTGAATGCCAGAGTGATTGTAGTGTAAATTAATATTATTGTATGTATATGATTTTAGATGTTTGTTAGCCATAAGTATTGTTAGGAAATACGTTTACATGGCCTCACTGAAACTGACAATAGAAGCGGGTAACAATAAACCGAGGTAGTGAGTTGTTTATCACTAAGAAGAGGTAAACAAATGACGTCAGGGTAGCGTGCCTTTTTTTAGAAATGGAGGGAATATCTTCCCTAGAACATATATGTTAGTAGTAGTGATTGGCTGACCAAAACGGACGCTAAAGTGGGCGCAATTTGGTAACCAATGGAGCTATATTATAATGTTTAGGCAATTCGAGATGAACGAGTATATATTCTCGAGCCATAAGCAAGTGTCGCACAGTTCTGAAGAATCTCTCACGAAGTGCACGCCGCAGAGTTAGTTACAAAAATGTAAAGTACGCGAAGTAATTGGTGCGCGGCAACTAAAACGACTGAGTTACATTCGGAAATATCACAGTTTCAGTCAGGCGTGTATAAAGATTAAATATATCAATTATTAATTAAGCGTGACGGCAATAAAAGTCTAAATTCAGATTTTTTTTATCAGTGTTATCTTTAGCAACAACTCCTTTCCGTTTACACACCCTGCTTAGAGACACGTGCTCGACTGAGTTATAATAGCTAGCCGGAGGACAAAGAACCCAAATTTAAAAAAATAATAAAACAATAAGCGCTCAACAAATAAGATAACACAAGCCACCGAGAGCTGCGACAATATAATATTTATAGAACTGGATAAACTGTCGGGCGGAGGATAAGGAAATTAGAAATCCAACGTACTTCGACATTTCATACCCAATTCCATGAATAACAGGCAATTTTTCATCGTTATTACCAACATCACTGGGCTTTACGAAATTGCAGTTATAGGGGTTAAGGGGAAGATTCGCTGTAAAAATCTGTAGATCATTATACAATAATTGCGTAGATATTACGGGAGAGTAATCGAAATTAATTAAATCTTCATTCAAGGTTTAAAAACTCGCCTATGCTAACGTTGGGTAAGCCAGCTAGTACCGTCTCAGTGGAGAATGGATACAGATATCAAATTTATGCTTTGCTTATAGGGATTACCAAATGATTAGATGCGGTAAAAGCACTTATTTCGTAAGTATTTTAATTGTGCACGCGCACACGCCCACCACGAGTCGCCTTCAATCCCGTCGTGCATCACTACACATGCGCAGTGAAGCATAATGTACATTAATATGGTGACAGTGTAATATTTTCCGCAATTTTAAACTGACACTTCTCGAATTATTAAAAAAATGACAATTATGTAACCTATGAGGGTCATTTAAAATGTTCTCGGAGTGATGCACAGATTGCAGCAGCATTTCCGAAGCAGATTTGTTTACAAAACCAGTCTTCTTTACAGAAACATTTGTGCAATAACTTAGGGATTGTTCAAGAGCCATAGTAAGTATGGCTGTTTTTACTTTCTCTACTACGTATAGTAAGTATTGTATTCCACTCAAAAATTCGATACCGAGATTTCACAAGAAATATATGTTTTGAGGCCCCCTGAATCCAAAAAAAGCATTTTTCTAAACATGTCTGTGTGTGTGTGTGTGTGTGTGTGTGTGTGTGTGACTATGAAAAGCATAACTCAGAAACGAACAGTCGGATAAACACCAAACTTGGTATTTAGGTCCAGTATCTTCCAGAGATGCGACACGAAGGTTTTCAAGAAAATCCCCCCACCTCAGATTACCCTTTACATGGAACATTTTTCGAAAATTTTAATTTTCTCAAAAATGACTAACGATTTTGATTAAAATATCATATCTTTAAGATATTTTCATGACAAATGAAATGTATATCTCGAGTTTACTGAGAATGTCTCCAAAAGTATTCTTCATTGTGAATGACTTTTGCATAACTGGTAAACCATAAGAGATAAGACAAAATTTTAGTACACAAAAATGTAGATCGCGTTAAAATACACAGTTTATGTCATATACATTTTTTACTTTCTCTACTACGTATAGTAAGTAGGGGAAGTATTGCATTCCACCCAAAAATTCGATAGCGAGATTTCACCGGAAATACATGTTTTGAGACCTCCTGAATCCAAAAAAAGCATTTTTGGAAACATGTCCGTGTGTGTGTCTGTGTGTGTGTGTGTGTGTGTCTGTGTGTGTGTGTCTGTGTGTGTGTGTGTGTCTGTGTGTCTGTGAACAGCATAACTCAACAACGAACAGTCGGATAAGCACCAAACTTGGTATTTAGGTTCAGTATCTTCCAGAGATGCGACACGAAGGTTTTCAAGAAAATCCCCCCACCCCAGACTACCCTTTACATGGAAGATTTTTCGAAAATTTTAATTTTCTCAAAAATGGCTCTAACGATTTTGATGAAAATATCATATGTTTAAGATAATGTAATGAGAAATGAAATGTATATCTCGAATTTTCTGGGAATGTCTCCAAAAGTATTCTTCATTGTGAACGACTTTTGCATAACTGGTAAACCATAAGAGATAGACAAAATTTTACTACACAAAAAATGTAGATCGCGTTACAATACACAACTTATGTCATATGCATTTCTTTTGTTGAGTGAACCGTTTTCGAGATATTGCTTGTTATTTCCTTAAATTTTCCAATACTTATACTTTTTCTCAAATTCGTTATTCATTTTTTTTATGTCCTGGACATGCAAAGAGAATGGAATACTCCACATAGCAACCAGCGTTAAAATATTTGACTATCGCTTAAAAGCTACCATATTCCCCTTGCATCTACAAGAAAATTAGCAATAAGATTGACATCTCGATATCTCGATTAACATGAAGCATATGGAGAATAAGCGTTTGTAAAATTAGATTGTAGAAGAGTAGAGAAAGTCATGTGAGTGTAACACATCAGATTTTTTTTAACCATTTTCGAGATATTGCTTGTTATTCCCTTAAATTTTCCAATACTTATACCTTTACTCAAATGGGAATTTGTTATTCTTTTTTTTTTTTTTTTTGTCCTGGTAATGCAAAGAGAATGGCATACTGTACATAGCAACCAGCTCTTTAAATATTTGACTATCGCTTAAAGTCTACCAATTCCCATTGCATCTACAAGAAAATTAGCAATAAGATTAGCATCTCGATATCTCAATTAACATGAAGCATATGGAGAATAAGCGTTTGTAATAATAGTTTGTACAAGAGTAGAGAAAGTCACGTGAGCGTAAAACATCAGATTTTTTACAGTACAGATGTGTGTGTACAAGAAACATAACAAATATTGAAAGGTTATTAAGTGCTTCGTAAGGAAGGATATGAATACAACATAAATTCATACCGATAATACAAACACTCCCGAGGACTCTGCAGCATCTGCAAGTGAACCCCGAAGTTTAAACGTGACCGTGAAAGCTTGGAAGATGACGCACGTAGTGGAAGACTAAAATGTGCCACAACAGAAATCATCGATAAAGTACACGACATGGTTCTGCATGATTGCCGAAAGGTGTCCAAAATTGCTGAAACTCTAGGCACATTTTGAGAGAAGAGTTGGATATGAAAAAGCTATCAGCTGACACCGGATCAAATGCGAATCAAAGCAAAGTTTGGTTCGTTTTCAGAGATATCCCACCGACTCTATGCGTCGTTTTGTAACAAATGAAGAAACATCGGTTTGCTTTTTCTATACCTGAAACAAAACGGCAGTCTGAGCAATGGAAGCACAAAGATTTTTCACCACCAAAGAAAGCAAAGTGTGCGAAATCGGCTGGGAAGTTCATGATGAAGGTTTTCTGGGATACCCAGGGTGTCTGCTAATTGATTATCTTCCCCCTGGAAATATATCACTGGAACGTATTATGCTAACCTTCTAGACCAATGGAAGACTAAAATGTGCGAGAAAAGGCTGAGTTTGTCAAAGAAGAACCTTATTTTCCATCAAAATAATGCTCGCCCTCACGCATGTATTGTTCCAATGGCGAAAATTAACGAAGCAAGGTATGATTTGCAGCACATTCACCTTATTCCCCTGATTTAGTTTCATCCAACTTTTATATATTACTTCAAAATCTTCGTCTGGCGAACTTAAATCATCAGTTGAGTATTTTGCAAGCCTGGAGGAATCTGTCTCCCATGATGGGATAAAATCCAGGGCACCGCTGGACCAATAATTGTACTGACGCCAAGGGAGACTATGTTGAAAAGTCGTCCTCCGTGGTGTAGTGGTTACTATGCTAGCCTCTACTTCTCGAGGTCGTGGGTTCAAACCCAGTGGAGGCCGATGGATTTTTTTCGGGCGTAAAAATCCATAGCATGGCTTCCTTCGGAAGGGAAGTAAAACCGGTGGTCCCATTTACGGCACGTAAAAGAACCTCAAACTTGATAAAGAGGCCTCTGAGCAAAATTTCCGGTCTTTCACGCCCAATATAGAATGGGACGCTAAGGACCACAGCAGTTAAAGAGCGTCCATAAATAAAACTCTATTTATTTCTATGTTGAAAAATGTGTGATAATTTTATGCTTCCTTCCAAGAACTTTTCAAATGGCCCTCGTAGCTTAAGAAAAGAAAAGTTGTGGGGTCGCAACTTAGGGAATATACTGTACCCTTCATCTAACACGCATTCTAATTAACAGCTGGTCCTAGAGGGTGGTGTGTATGAGAACAAAAGACTGTCGTGTCAGAGGACAACTTTCCCTAAGTCAAGTGACGTAACTGGTCCCCCTTACACATGTACAGGTGTATCTGTTACAAGGCTCATTAGCTTTACGTGTGTCGAGATTATTAAGGGAACTGACGTGTCTACTTTCCTCATTGGAATGTTTATATACAGTGACTCCAGAACACATTCTCCTCCACTTTAAAAGTTCCATCAGCCAAATTAACCGAGAAAAAATCCTCAGTTTTAACTTGTAGAACAAACGATATTGCAGTTAACTTGTGGCATATTTCAAGGTTTCTTGTTTTATTAGTTTAACAATTGCTTGAAATTTTCACCAGTTTTATTGCTAGTACTGGCCAATAATACCATTGGATGCTAAATGAAAGGGATGCATCGGAAGGAACGGAGATTGGAAAACGAGTTAGTCACAGAAGATACTAAATGATGTCAGTATTAAAATAAATTTGTACTATGTGTAAGCGAAGAGGGGGGGAAATGGAGATGGCTGAGCCATTAAACTGTAATTAATATTTGTTGTTTTGGTACATGAATTTATTTTGCAGATTTTAAGTTCATATTTTCCCAAAATTTCACTCACATAAATCCTAAGTTAAATTATAATCCATATCGCTACTGGTTTTCTGGAACCCTAAGGAAACAGCGCGAATGAAAAAAAAAATCTGATGTGTTACACTCACACGACTTTCTCCACTCTTGTACAAACTATTTTTACAAACTCTTATTCTCAATCTATTTCATATTAATCGATATAAACATTTGCACAAACGATCTTTTGACATGCAAAGAGAATTACATTTTACACATAGCGACCAGTTATAAAAATATTTGACTATCGCTTAAGGTGTACTATGTTCCCCTTGTTTTGTATTTGCAAGGGCAATATAGAAATACAGTAGCCTTTAAGCATAGACATATCTCTTAATAGCTGGTTGCTAGGTGCAGCACCATTCTCTTTGCCACAGATTAATACTCTTTGCATATCCAAGACAAAAAAAAATTAATAACGAATTCCCATTTCAGAAGATAAGTATTGAAAAATTTAAGGGAATAATAAATGGTTCACTCAACAAAAAAATATGTATATGACATAAATTGTGTATTTTAACGCGATCTACATTTTTTGTGTAGTAAAATTTTGTCTATCTCTTACGGTTTACCAGTTATGCAAAAGTCGTTCACAATGAAGAATACTTTTGGAGACATTCCCAGAAAATTCAAGATATACATTTTATTTGGCATGAAAATATCTTAAACATATGATATTTTAATCAAAATTGTTAGAGCCAGTTTTGAGAAAATTAAAATTTTCGAAAAATGTTCCATGTAAGGGGTAATCTGGGGTGGGGGGATTTTCTTGAAAACCTTCGTGTCGCATCTCTGGAAAATACTGAACCTAAATACCAAGTTTGGTGTTTATCCGATTGTTCGTTTCTGAGTTATGCTGTTCACACACACACACACACACACACACACACGCACACACACACACACGGACATGTTTCCAAATTTTTTTTGGATTGGGGGCCTCAAAACATGTATTTCCGGTGAAATCTCGGTATCGAATTTTTAGGTGAAATACTATACTTCCCCTACTTACTACACGTACTAGAGAAAGTAATACAACCAAGTTTTGTGTATAGAGTTGAGATTGATTGACGAAGCAAATACTGTTGGAATCTGAAGTCCCTGAGAATGATGTAAACTTAGCCAATAAAGGGAATACAGGTATGTATTTGTTTACAAAGTGATACTGGCCGTATTGGTATGCCTGAGGGAGTGTAGAGCGGTCACGCCCAGACTCTGTGTTGACTCAGTAAGCAACATTCCACTACACAGTCCATTCTGTGTTATCCCAAACATTGCAGTTGGCGAGACTGATTAGTAGATATCTCTAACAATCATCTCACATTACTAGTCGCAATGTGTGGAGATTTGTTTGCAGCTTTCCTTCAACCCAAGATTTCTCTACCGGTAGAGGAAGTATTGCATTCGATGTTGATATGCAGGTGTTTAGGTTACATAAACCCAAATTCTTCCTTTATAATATTACAGGTTTAAATTAATCTTAAGCATAGTTGGGTCATTCTTGATAACGCATTACAGAAGATAGGACACGCAAGACAAGTCTTTTATTAGAATTTTGTCTTGGATTTATTAATAGTGCCGAATTCTCTTGAATGACGCGACTAGCAGCCCGCCTCTCACGCGACACTGCTATACGAATCCTTTCGAGCAGTATCGGCGAACTGTCCTATTTCTCCCTTAGATAATCTTAACCTTGCAAAATACGAGGGCTGATCAACAAAGACTGAGACTGATTTTTTCCTGTAGCTTCCGTGATAGTTTCGTATCTGTAACATAAATATTTGAAAAGAGCGGGTTTTTATGTATAATGTTGGTAGGCGGCAGCACTCTCGTATTTAGGTTGGTAGTAATGCTCTATTTTGTAGACCCTACGTGCATTTCGCATACCAGACAATGGAGGTGACGCGAGAGGAGGCAATCAAATTCTGTTTTCGTTTAAACCATACAGCCACCGAAACTTATGAAAAGCTGAAGCAAGCGTACAGTGAAGATGCACTACCTCGCGCAACAGTGTTTAGGTGGTTCAAGGACTTCAAAGAAGGCCGACTTGTCGGTGTTAAGCAAGGTGGGCCTGGTGTTTCGGCTTCTGCTGTGACTGAAGTCAACATCAACACAGCTGCATCATTATGATCCTGAAGGAAAACAAGCCAGTACAGTGTGGAAATCGCCAGGTTCTCCAACACCAAAAAAGGCAAAAGTTGTTCCATCTGCAGGGAAAGTGATGGTGATCACATTTTTTGACTGTAATGGAATGATTTACCAGCATGCAGTTCCCCCTCACACTACTGTTACAGCAGCATACTACACGTCAGTATTGGCTACACTGAAGAAGCAGATTGCAAAGAAACGACCAGAGCTTTCTCGGACTGGGTGGCGACTTCATCATGACAATGCACGGCCTCACGTCACAAATCAAGTCATGCAGTTTCTGGCTCGATTCAACATTACTGTGTACCACATCCACCTTATAGCCCCGATCTTGCACCCTGTGACTTTTTTTTATTCCCATCACTAAAGGCAAAGCTTAGGGGTATTCGATATGAGAACTCTGAAGCAGTGCTCAAGAAAAGTGAGGCGATTCTCAAGGACCTGACAAAGCATGGTCTGCAGCACGTGTTCAAGGACTGGCAGAGACGATATAAAAAGTGCATTGAAGTAGGAGGGGACTACTTTGTAAAATATCATGTAAACATTGAATTGGAGTAATAAACATCTGTGAAAAAAAATTAGTCTCAGTCTTTGTTGATCAGCCCTCGTATGTTCGTTGTAAAAGCTACTGGAAAAGATGTCTGTTTACGCCTATTCGAACTTGGCACTTGTTGAACACATTATTGAACTCTTCTGAAGTCGAAATATTGGAAAACGTACGCCGAATGGGATTTGTTAGCTAAATTTTGTCTTTAAGCATTACCCACATATCACATGGAGAGCGAGCCAATTATCCTGTCATAAAAACCATGTAATGCTAGGCAGCGATTTTTATGGATTTCTTTTCACGACCGCTTCTATTTCGTCTATTTTGTTCTTAGCTTGGAACTATTGGTTGTCCGTTTCTTTTGTCTAACACTGGCCCAGTCTAACATATATATATATATATATATATATATATATATATATATATATATATATCGTGGATTTGTGAGGAAGATGACACCAGGAATTTCCGTATGTATTCAAGCTGACAGTTCACATGTGACCCCGTTCTAGCAAATCTTATTGCAATAATTACGGTATGTTTGGATTTGTCCCCCATCAGAATATCCTTTGGAAAAAGTAATTAGGATGGCATTTACCTAGTGGGACCTGAAGTAATGTTACATATCGAGTTTCATCTTTAACTGTCCCTTTCTACCTCTGAAGCTTATCAGTAATGAAATTTTCATCGTGATAGTGGAACGAACGCCAAGCAAGACTAGCCTTGCTGCCTTTTGGCCGGCGTAGTAATAGTTTGAGTTACCGTTCTTAAGAGTTACCGTTCTACAGCTAAGAGCTGTACAAGAAGGGATAAACTTAAAAACGAAGATATCAGAACAGAACTAAATATTACAGAATGAGCCATATAAAAAGGTATACGATCTCGTATAAAACAAAACGGAAGTCAAACGCCAGAGAATATCGGACGGTCACATCCCATGTACGAGGGCGGATTGATAAGTCAGTGAATTTTTAAAGAAAATAACTTTTTTTTACAAAAAATTAATGTTATTTCTCAACATAGTCTCCTTTCAATTCAATATACGTTGTCCAACGTTTCTCCAATTTTTTTAACCCTTCCAAAAAATATGATATTTTGAAGTCTGCAAAATATGAGGTTGTTTCTGCCATGATGTGTTCACTGGACGTGAATTTCTTCCCAGCGAGTCAATTTTTCAGGTTTGCGAAGAGGAAGAAGTCGCTCGGAGCCAAATCTGGAGATTATGGTGGGCGAGGTAGCAGTTCGTAGCCCAATTCTACAAATTTTGCGATGGCAATGGCGGACTTGTGTGCGGGTGCATAATCCTGGTGAAAGAGAACCTTCTTCACCAAATGTGGTCGTTTATTTAACAATTCCTTGTGAAACTGATCCAGCATTGCGGCATAACACGAACCTGTAATCGTTTTATCCTTTTCCATGTAGTGGATGTCTATCACCCTTGTGAATCCCAAAAGACAGCTGCCATGATTTTTCCTGCCGACGGAATGGTTTTCGCTTTCTTTGGAGCAGGTTCGCCGAAGGAAATCCATTGCTTTGATTGTTGTTTGGTTTCAGGTTGATAGTAATGGATCCAAGTTTCATCAAACGTAATATAACGCCGCAAAAACTCATGTTCAAACATCCCCGTGAAATGGTCACACAATTCCGCTTGTTCACAACTGTGAGCAGTCGCGGCACCCATCTTACTGGCAGCTTTCTCATATCCAAAAATTCGTGCAGAATGTTATACACCCGTTCACTCGAGTTGTTTGCGGTCTTAGCTATCTCGCGGATTTTCACTCGTGGGTCTTCCAACACAATATCATGAACTTTGTTCACCATTTTTTCTGTTGTGACCTCAACCGTTCTGTACGCACGGCATCTCTTGTGCTCGAACGGCCACTCGAAATTCTGTGAACCATGCCATGTCTTGGAGCAGAGTCTCCACAATGCTTGTTCAGCTTTTCTTCTCTTACCACGCAAAAAGTAGTACTTTATCAGAACACGAAATTCACTTTTCTCCAAGTTCTACGAAGCAACACACATCTGCTTATTTTAGACACACTCAACAATGTTCTAAGAAACAAATGACGACGAATTTCTGCGATTATACCCAGAATAGATCTAAGACTTGGGTGCAAACAAGAAACCTGTGATTAGAATGCTATCTCTCATCAAAGTTATGGACTTATCAAAACGCCCTCGTGGAGCAGTCCATTATTCACCACATGAAAAGACGGTTGTAGGAAGACCGCGTAAACGATGGATTGAACGAAGCTGGAACTGGCGTTTTAATCTAATCCGTAAAGGGAGAAGAAGAATAAGATGGAATTTCATAAAAATCATTTGACCATTCTTGCGTGCAAAAGCAACTCAACCTGCCCACATGCCCATATAGGTATTTTTAGAGTGAGATTTTTGTTTCAAGGTGCGTTTGTAGCAGTTACTCATTCAAAATGTCCTGCGCCGTGACGCAGTGGGCTAGAGCGTGCAGCTCTGGTTCACGGCCACGGAATGTGCCCGTATCCGATTCCGCCCATGGGGTTGCTGATTTTAAGTCCCGGTTATAGGACCGGTGCCCACTCCGCATCGTGAGGCAATTAAGGTGTTGTGATAGCAGCGATCCCATCTACGAAAGCCAACAAGGTTGGATGATCGTCCACCTCTGCCGTGCGTACGTGGGCGTGAGGCCGGTAGTCGGGCTGGTAGGCCCAAGCCCCATTCGGGCTGTAGCGCCAAGGTGTTATTCATCCAAAATATAAAATCAGAAAATTTTCAGTTATGGTTTTATTCCGCGTAAGGCCATCATCTTGATGCAATGGGTTAGCGCATGCGCTAGCCTAAGCATACGGTTGTAACTCGTCCATTTTGGCAGCAATCCAATGTAGTGTCGAGCCGCTGCACTTGATTGTCATGTCCTAACCTCCGAAATGGTTAAGTAACAATAGCTTACCCGGCGTTGCACGAATACATAGGAAAGTATGAAAATTAGGATAGTGGTAGGTTTTGAACGCCGGGGAGTACCATCATATTCAATGGCACTGATAGGTAGGCAAGTTTCCAAAGCGACAACGTTATGTCCAAATAATCAAATGACGCCTAGATATATTTGTACGCGTCCTAATAGCTCAAGCGCACAAATTTGTGTCCTGACTCAAACGGTATGGTTTAGTACTAAGGGCTTAAGAAGTTAATTACAGTATGACTGTAAATAAAGATATAGGTAGCCTTTTAAATTGTAAGGTAACTTAATGTTGTCTTGAAACATTTTGACCAGATGGTTTAAACAGTGAAGGGTTTGAAACACGGTTGCAGTAGTTTCTGACAGTTGTTATTTTCGTTAGGCCTTATACCTACTGTAAGTGTGCGAAGTGTTGTCTAGATAGATCGAAGAACTATTTTATGTATGTAAGGGATTGAATAAAACGGTAGAACTTTTTGAAAGTTGAATGATAGCTTATAATTTTTACAGTTTTTGTCAAAATTAAATTAAAAAGCACTCCTTAGTTACAATGTTCAACAAAATGAGGAAAATTTGGCGAATGAACATGATATAGATATATCCCCCTTCCAATGACCCAGTTTAAAAATTTATCCTTCAACAGATTTAATTTCTTTTTGGATATATTTTTATGTCGGGGGGAATATGACACTTCATTAGTGAAATAATTACAAAACTTAATTGAAGGATTTTCGAGATAACATTGTCTCCTTTCATAATAATATTCTAAGTACAGAGACGTTTCAGCAATTTCGACACCAGTTTAGCTTGCCTCGATTTTTCTTATTAGTTATTGTGAGAGATTTTGTGGAGAAAAACTGCAATTTGCAAGGTACTAAAATTCTTACAAACAAACATTTCAGTTTTACGGAGTGTGACCGTGATGAAATTAAGCATTTGAAGAAAAATTACCGTGAGCAGTCACCTTCAGCCAGTTTTTATGAGATTGTTTGCGGCCGCAGTAGACCACATTCATTTGCTCTTCATTGTTGAAACTACGATTTACCCCCAGAGAGCGGGAGAGGGAGTAGATTGCCCACCACAATCGATCTCGTTGCCGGAAAGGATGTGGTGAACAGTGCAATTTCCTACCTCAACCAAACCTTGGAACAAAGAACGATAATAAGCTTTCCTGGGGTTGAATATGCGTGTCCTTAAAACCCCATTTACCTGTGGTCTCGCTCAGCAGGCAAATTGTCGACAAGGGGGTGCATTTGTAAGCTGCATTCCACTTGTCAAATTGGCTCTCTACAAACCGGAGAATGTTTTCTTCAACAAATTCCTTATAAGACATAGCTACACAGCGGAAAGGCATGAAATTTCATACGAATTCTCATTGTGTAAAATGCAAATGTGTATCATATTACAGAATATGTTGGCAAAAGTCCCTATTTCATGAAACCGCCATTATATTTATATTTTCATTTGTACTTTTTATGCCACCTACTTAAGGTAGAGAAATATTGCACTCCATACAAAAATTCTAAATCTATAGCACTAGTTTATAGTCTTTTGTTTTGTTTTCTTTTTTTTTGAAAAAGGTAATGTCCATCTATCTGTCAGTCTGTGTGTGAGAAGAGCATAAATCAAAAACGAAGAGCTGCGCAAATACCAAATGTCATATATACTCCAAAGCCAATCACCTACTAAGAATGTAAGGCAAAAATGTCAAGGAATTCCCCATCCCACAACCAGACAACCGTATACATTGGACACATTTGTTATTTTAACTTTTCTTTATTCGGATAGCTGTAGCAGCTTTGTTTAAAACGGCATAAATATGAGACACTGGCATGGTAAACCAAATGTATATACTGAGTTTTCTCTAAATAAACTGTGAAACACTTTTCATACTCGTTGAATTTTACATAACTGAGAAACCATAAGCTTTGAATTTATTATTGCCGCACGAAAATTTCTTTAAAATATACACTGTTTGCGCTACTACGCGTTTTGCATTATTTTAACCACTTTGAAATATTAAGTAGCCGTTCTTTTATTTCTCGCGAGCTCATGCAGAGAGTATGTAATATGTTGATTTAATGTGCAGGATTTTGATCCATCAATTTTTCCCTTGCTAGCCAGTATAAATTGTGTATCTTCCCATCTGGTACAGCTTTCCTCAATTCTGGGCTTTCTAGTAGGTGTTCTCTATTTAAAATCTTGTCAGCATTGCAAATCTTTCATGCTTTGCCATTCATAAAACCAAACCTATTAGATGTTCCGCCAGACAGTCATGTCTAGTGGCTAATCTCAAGTGAGCAACGCCTTCTTTCCTTGGGACATTTTTACTTTCTCTACTACGTATAGCAAGTAGGGGAAGTATTGTATTCCACCCAAAATTTCGATACCGAGATTTCATCGGAAATACATGTTTTGAGACCCCCTGAATCCAAAAAAAGCATTTTTGGAAACATATCCGTGTGTGTGTCTGTGTGTCTCTGTGTGTCTGTGTGTGTGTCTGTGAACAGCATAACTCAGAAACGAACAGTCGGATAAACACCAAACTTGGTATTTGGGTTCAGTATCTTCCAAGGATGCGACACGAAGGTTTTCAAGAAAATCCCCCCACCCCAGAGTACCCTTTACATGGAAAATTTTTCGAAAATTTTAATTTTCTCAAAAATCGCTCTAACGATTTTGATTAAAATATCATATGTTTAAGATATTTTTATGACAAATAAAATGTATATCTTGAATTTTCTGGGAATGTCTCCAAAAGTATTCTTTATTGTGAACGACTTTTGCATAACTGGTAAACCATAAGAGATAGACAAACTTTTACTACACAAAAAATGTAGATCGCGTTAAAATACACAATTTATGTCATATACATTTTTTTTGTTGAGTGAACCATTTTCGAGATATTGCTTGTTATTCCCTTAAATTTTTCAATACTTATTTTCTCAAATGGGAATTCGTTATTCATTTTTTTGTCTTGGATATGCAAAGAGTTATAATCTCTGGCAAAGGGAATGGTGATGCACCTAGCAACCAGCTATTAAGAGATATGTATGTGCTTAAAGGCTACTGTTTTTCTATATTGCCCTTGTAAATATATTTTCCCCTACATCTACAAGAAAATTAGCAATAAGATAGAGTTTGCAAATGTTTATCTCGATTAACATGAACTAGATGGAGAATAAGCTTTTGTAAAAATACTTTGTACAAGAGTAGAGAAAGTCATGTGAGTGTAACACATCAAATTTTTTATTTTTTGTAGTATCTATTTTATGTTGAGTATGTAATGTATAGCTCCGCGTTTAAAACAGTTGACTGACGCCTCGACATCCTTATACTTATGTATAGCTGCAACACACACTGTGTATTGGAACCATTTCCAGTGAACATTTTTCTTGATTAACAAAAAAGGTAATAAAAATAATTGTTAATTTTAGAGTAGCTTTGAAAATAAATGATAATGGATGGTAAAGGCTGTGTAAGGTTTTTAGCATCATATGTTTATATATTTTTATGACCTTTTTTCTTGGTTTCTTGTAACAGAAGTAACAACCGATCCAAACTTTGCAGATGTTGTAAGGGGGGGGGGAATAGCGCATTTCCAAAGGTTTTTGTCTTCTGTTTTACATTTCGTACAGTTTATTTGGACAGAAAACCAACTTTTTACGGTCGTTTTAAGCACGCAGTGCTCTTACCTTTTTACGCTCACACTCCACTGTGATTTCTTTGTAATCTGTGCTCCGACCACTCTGTTATCTATCAACTCTTGAATCGGCGTTTTGTAATTTAAGACCACTCAGAAATCTCTGAGATATCTGTCGATTTATCGAGACACGTCTGCCGGAGCAGCTTAGCTTAACCGTCTCTATTATAACCAGTGCCCTTTATGTGAAAAATAATGAAGCAAAATTGACCATCCTTATCAGAGAGTATTTTGGAATTCCTATGTATTAAAAGAGACAACATGATTAAACATATATAGGTGCTCCAATCATACAAATTTTAAAGTTAAATTGCATCATTAACACTGAAAATATTTAAAAAGGTGTTACATTCATATGTGTTTACCAATTTTCATCCACTGGTTGTGCATAATTCACAAGTTTAAAGCCCGATATTTTCTGATTAAGATAGATTTATAAAACTTCGGGAAAGGTCTATTTAACGTGCTGCGTTTTTGTTTAATAGCCTACCCTGAAATATAGCGTCCGCACACCCCGTAATGAGACATCGAGATTTCCCAGAAACCCCTCCCCCAATATTGCATTCCATCCAAAAATTGCTTATTGAGATTTCTGTCTTGTCAGATTTCAAGAATACGTGTTTTGAAGCCTCCTCAATTCAACAAACACATGTTTTGGAAAAAGATGTGTGGTTGGTTGGATGTGAACAGCAAAGCCCAAATACGATATATCGGGTAAATCACAAAATTGGTATTTTGGTTCAATATCTCCAAAAATGCAACACAATTTCAAGAATATCCCCCACTTTTCATGAAGAGTTTGTCATGTTTTATTTTCCCAAAAATGTTTTAAACGGCTTTTATTAAAATTCCTCATATTTAAAATATTTATACGACTAATAAAATCTTTGTCTTGAATTTTCTAGGAATAGCCTATGATGTCCACCTCATTCTGAATTAATTTTATTATTTTGTATATCTAGTAAACCACAAGAAGCGTACTCCACAAAAGATGCAGAATTGATTTCGAATACCTTTTTTCCAACATCAGCTATATCCGAAATCTTCCTTGTTATGGATTTGAATTTTCAGTACTTTTCTGATTTTTTAAGGCTGTTAGCATTCAGTTGTTCCTCGCGATTTCGTGGAATTTATTTTAGTTCCATTTATACCCCACCTTTAACTACATTAGTCTTATCGGCGGCCTTTCCTTTGGAACTTATTGCCTAAGGCAATGGTGTTAACCCGTATTCGCTTGTCTTTAGGTTTCTTTCACTTTGGATTTTAATCGTTAGACCACACAGGCATTCATACTTCCAGACTCTGGGGAGGATAGGGAATAATCTTGGCTATAGAAGGCTTAGTTTTTTTTTTGCCTTTAACTACATTGGTTTTATCGGCGGCCATTAGATCATACACACATTCACCCTCATTCATACTTCCAGACTCTGGGGAGGATAGGGAATAATCTTGGCTATAGAAGGCTTAGTTTTTTTTTGCCTTTAACTACATTGGTTTTATCGGCGGCCATTAGATCATACACACATTCACCCTCATTCATACTTCCAGACTCTGGGGAGGATAGGGAATAATCTTGGCTATAGAAGGCTTAGTTTTTTTTGTTTTTTTTTTTTTGCCTTTAACTACATTGGTTTTATCGGCGGCCATTAGATCATACACACATTCACCCTCATTCATACTTCCAGACTCTGGGGAGGATAGGGATTAATCTTGGCTATAGAAGGCTTAGTTTTTTTTGCCTTTAACTACATTGGTTTTATCGGCGGCCATTAGATCATACACACATTCACCCTCATTCATACTTCCAGACTCTGGGGAGGATAGGGAATAATCTTGGCTATAGAAGGCTTAGTTTTTTTTGCCTTTAACTACATTGGTTTTATCGGCGGCCATTAGATCATACACACATTCACCCTCATTCATACTTCCAGACTCTGGGGAGGATAGGGAATAATCTTGGCTATAGAAGGCTTAGTTTTTTTTTTGCCTTTAACTACATTGGTTTTATCGGCGGCCATTAGATCATACACACATTCACCCTCATTCATACTTCCAGACTCTGGGGAGGATAGGGATTAATCTTGGCTATAGAAGGCTTAGTTTTTTTTTTGCCTTTAACTACATTGGTTTTATCGGCGGCCATTAGATCATACACACATTCACCCTCATTCATACTTCCAGACTCTGGGGAGGATAGGGAATAATCTTGGCTATAGAAGGCTTAGTTTTTTTGTTTTTTTTTTTTTTTTGCCTTTAACTACATTGGTTTTATCGGCGGCCATTAGATCATACACACATTCACCCTCATTCATACTTCCAGACTCTGGGGAGGATAGGGAATAATCTTGGCTATAGAAGGCTTAGTTTTTTTTTTTTTTTTTTTTTGCCTTTAACTACATTGGTTTTATCGGCGGCCATTAGATCATACACACATTCACCCTCATTCATACTTCCAGACTCTGGGGAGGATAGGGAATAATCTTGGCTATAGAAGGCTTAGTTTTTTTTTTTTTGTTTTTTTTTGCCTTTAACTACATTGGTTTTATCGGCGGCCATTAGATCATACACACATTCACCCTCATTCATACTTCCAGACTCTGGGGAGGATAGGGAATAATCTTGGCTATAGAAGGCTTAGTTTTTTTTTTTTTTTTTTTTTTTTTGCCTTTAACTACATTGGTTTTATCGGCGGCCATTAGATCACATACACATTCACTCTCATTCTTACTTCCAGACTCTGGGGAGGATAGGGATTAATCTTGGCTAGAGAAAACTTCCCACCCCCAGCAGTGAATTGAACCCAGGGCCCCTCGCATAGCAGGTAGATGCTCCACGGACTGCGTATGAAATTTCAAAACCAGCATATTACTATATCCGCTTTTCTTTCCAACGCAAGAACTTGTTACCGCGAGTAAACGTTTGAGTACTGTTTCCGCATGTTGTAAATAAGTATTTGTTGCTTAATTTGAAGTCATTCCTAAGCAAAAATATACCTTGAGTAACGTAACATTGCTAGAAGTGTCACCTTTGTTTATGAATAATATAATTATAACAGATATATGTGAGTTTGCCATGAGAAAGTTACGTGAATGTATCATATCAGATTTTTTAATTCTTATTTAATCAATTGTTATGCGTTAATTCGAAACACCCCACGTTTAAGACAATGTTAACATCTTCATAACATGTTATTTTGCTCCTAAAAATCATACAAGGAATCCACAGCAGAGTTTTTTTAATCCTAATGAAGGTATGTGAGAAAATAAGTTAAACTAAGCTTTTCAAAAACAGATAGGAGTCTATTTAAATATAATTCCTGAAGCTTGTCAGTTTATAAAAATGTTACACATGGGGCGTTTTCAATAATTAAACATGCTGAGAAAAAAACACGTTAAAATAGTGTGCAGGAGTTTTAACTGGCCGCAGAGTATTAAATATTGCCGAAATCAAGAAACCAAATACGCCTAATGAAAATATAGGGTGTAAACATAATAAAGCAAAAAATCCACTTCTATTTTCTCAAGATTGCACCCAAGTTTGGAGATACACATAAAATAGTTATATAATATTTGCGCGTGGCTGTACTATAAAGGAAACCCAAAGAGACAGCGTGGGTTACCATGGTAACATGTGCCAACCTACGGTAAAACTGCGAATTGCGTTTTGTTACCATGGTAACTGGACTCCTTGCCTCTACTAAAACAAAAGAGAGCAGGCGGACAAGAAGCTGTTGAGACAATTAATACGGTCGTTACACCTAGACACCGGGATGGTCCAGCAAGTGATCTCATCGGCTGAGACTTTCTCGCCTCAGTGTCGAGCTGCTGGTACACATGCATCTGATTCGAGCCATTCGGCATTCCCAAAAACGTGCGATTTTCTTTAACATTAACCTTCTGTTTCATTTTGCATACTTTAAGAGCGCGTTGCGATGCAAGATTGATACAGAATCCAAGAAGAGTTAGAAAAGACTTGGCAAAGTCGAGATTTTGCAATACACTTAAAACAGTCACACCGGGTCGCATTCATATTTGGACATACATAGTCTAACCTTTAAAGGAATATCACAAACCTTTAGGTATTTTTACTTTTTTGTGTATTTTATTTTATTTAAATTCACCGTTTGATTGCAATACAATGAGGCAGTGTTTTTAACACTTAAATTTCAGTCAAATTATATAATATGTAAATTCAATAACAGCCCGCCTTGAAGCAATATGTGTATGTAATAATTTGTAAAATGTATGTAACAGTCGTTGCATATGCTTATATTATTGTAAACATGTTTAATAATGTTATGAGAATATATTACATAATTTAATAATGTACGACCTGTGCGAAAAATAAGTTAAAAGTTGCTAACAATGAGGTAGCAATGAGGTAACCTTGAGTCAATAATGAATAAGAAAGTTTAACAGTACTACTTGTGATTCTTGGAGTAACAATAATGTAATTTTAGTGACAGTTTATAAAAATAGCCAATCAACAACCAGAAAAAGCTTTAGTTAAATGTAGGTTTTCTATTGGAGTAGGATTAGCCAATCAGAGACTTGAAATACAGAAATTTACAAGTTTAGACGGTTGAAATCTAGTGAGTTGCCTGCAGACAGAGTTACTAACCAGACGCGAGATGTGTCCTCAAGAAATATAATACGTATTCGTGTGAGACGAAAATAGTATACGTGTTAAAAAGTGCAAGTATTAAATAAAAGAATTTCACAGCTCTCGATATCAGTGAAGTGCTATTTAATTTGTGTCAAGGATTAATAAAAAGGAGTGAATTAAAACTTAAAATCTGTGTAAACCTACATTCTTGTCGCATCACCCCCTGCCAAGACATCCATGTCTAAAATAAATACCGACGCAGCCGAGGCAAACATAAATATTAAATATTTAAAGAAACAGTTAAATTACAAAGTTAATATTTTTTTTAACTTGGGGCAAAGGCCATCTGAAAATACATTTGGGGCGAAGGCTACCGGAAACTGTTTACTATACGTGCTGTTGCAACTACTACAAGTTCGGTTCCCCAACTGTTGAAATATAATACAGCATCTACAAACTGACTTTCATACGTAGCAGCAACTACCTACTTCAAATTGACGCCCAAAGCATGGTGCAAATAACGTAACAAACCACCTACTTCAAATTGCCTTCCATACGTGGAGCTAAATAAATAAACAACTCCAACGTAAAGACAACATCTTCTTCAAATTGGCGCCATAACAACAACGGGACAATAAATCAACATCTTCAACAGAAATATTGGCTTCGTCAAGAATACAATTATTAGTACAAAAAGAACAGGTATAATTGTAATACACAAATACAGAAATCGTGATTTCTTACAAGAGTAAGTCCCTAAACTAAATTTTGGAATTGTAAACATAGTATATTCCATAAGAAAGCTTATAAACTAATTAATTTCTAGATATTCTTCCACTGAATAAAAACAATATATTAATACAATAACACAAAAAATGAGTTTGATACAAATACAATTGATACATGAAATCTGTAGATATTATACATATAAATACACGTATAATAACAAAGGGTTAAGTATAAGTCTGCTATCTTACAGCTAACAATGATATCCAAAATATTGAAAAAATACTTGTACTATAGAAGCTATGATTTATTAGAAATCTTTTTGTATCTCTTCTGAATTTTTTTTTTATCCTTACATTTTATTTTCTCAGTGATTAAGTTGTACATGTGAATACCTTTATGTAGAATGGAGTTAACTCTCTTAGTAAATCTGGAACCTTGTAAATGTATTTTATTGCTGTTCCTCGTTTTATGATCATGTACTGTATTATCCATCTGGAAATTTTGAATGTTGTTATTTATGAAACAAACAGTTTTTAAAATATATCAGCACGGTAAGGTTAGTATGTTGTTTTCCTTAAAATAAATTTTACAGTAAGTCATCCTATTTATAGTAAACATCTTTCTTATTGTTTTCTATTGTGCTATAGAAAGAGCTTTTGTTTCTGAGGCAGAACCCCATATGAAAACTTTCTATACCACATACCTATAGTACCTACAAGGCTACAGGTAGCGGAAGGTGTAGTATTTCATCCAAAAATGTGATATCCAGATTTCATCGGAAATGAGGTTTTGAGGTCCCCTGAAACTAAAAAAGCGTTGTTAGAAAATTGTCCGTATATGCGACACCCCAAACTGCCCTTTAGATGGGACAATTTTCGTTATCGTTTATTTCCTCAAAAATGGCTCTAACGATTGCAATTAAAATAACACCCTCCAGCATTCGCCTTTGTCAACCAGGGAAAACCACGAAAAACCCATGGTCAGAGTGGGCGGCCACCGGAAATCGAACCCGGGACCTCCCGAATGCGAGCCTCGCACGTTATCTCGCTCAACTACCCTTTACACGGAACACTTTTCTAAATGTTTGATTTTCTAACACGTGGCTCTAACGATTTTGACTAAAATACCACATATTAAAGATATTCAAATGACAAAATGTATATATTGAATTTTCTGGGAATAGGTTGTGAAGTCCACTTCAGTCGGAATGAATTTTATCTAATCTTGTATAAAGTCCTATCAATTTTTAGTTGTTTCTCGCGATGTCATGGAAAGAGTATGGAATTTTAAGACCAGTGTACACCGACCAGTTCTATACGTAAAACATTTGATTATCACTGTTCCCTTTGTATCTGTAACGAAATGTGTAATGTAGCCATTTCCGGGAAAGTTTATCTCGATTAAAATGAAGAAGATAGGAAAATAAAGTTTCGTAAGAATAATTTATATACCCAGTAAAAAGCGATAGAGGGTAGTGAAAGTCATGTGAATGCAACAAATCAGATTTTTATTAGTCAGATTCCACTTTTTTGCATCAAATTTGATAAGGAATTTAGTGTGAGTGTTGGCGCATAACCTAAATAATTGTGCATGGGATTTACGATTGTGTTCGTTTAAGATAATTTATAAATATTTTATTAGCTTAAATAAAAAATGCTGCTACATTAATATTTTATCAACAAAGTTACTGCATAATGTTTATAACCTCTAATGTGTAACTCATAAACATTTAATCCTTAAAGGTATTTTAGGAAACAGATAGAAAACAACCCAAATTATTTTTTTTTCAATAACAGCTTCCCAACTAGTGGAATGCTACAAGAAAAAATCACAGTAAAAGTTTCACAAAAATTGCACAAAAAAGGATCTCCTTTTCTTCCTTTTATAACAGTAACTCTGAAGCATATGCATCAGAAAGGTTTTGAAATTAAATTTTGTAGTTTTGTACAAGCATACCCTTCCCTTTAAATAAATTAATAGATAGGTTAAAACCTATGGTTCGGAAGAAACGTGAATGTATAAGCTGATCAAACTAGCTTATTTCTTATTAAATTATGTTTGCAAAACTTTTCATTATAAAGGAAATTAATGCTCACGTCACTTTATTTATGTTAAGGTATACATTGTGAATCGCCCTTTACGTCGTTGCCATAGTTACAGCTGTTTAAAATGTTAATTTTTCTTCAAGGGTGGGTTGGTTATTTTCCAGCACGCAAACGTATATTCTGTTCCCTGGATAAGTTTGTGCGTGCAGGATATAATGTAAGAATAACACGAAAAGAGTAAATAATAAAAAAAGATACATATTGTATCGGTTTTCATGCGAAATTACATAATGCACCATATTATTATAATGTTTTATTTCATTATCGTTTTTAGGATATTGCTATCATAGATGATCCCACGATAGGTTACGATTGCATTTAACCAAAATCATAACCTCGAATGGGATTTATTAAGGATAAATACAATGTAACAAATTTTATAAATAGTAATTGCTTTCTTACTTGTGCTATTTACAATCAAATTATCATTGTGTCAGCGTCAGATCAGGACACACTAAATTAATTAACAATAACATGTGTTACGAATACTATAATACTAAAGCCCCTTGTACACGATCAAACTTTTTTTCAATTCAAGAGTTTACAAGAAAAATTGTCATACAATATGTGACAAGATTGGACAAGACTTGACAATTCTTTTCTCAAACTGAAATCCTTCAGAACACATTAATAAATAATTATCAGGCACAAAGCAATTTACTATTTGCGTCACGGTATAACAGGTTGCAATGAAATACTGTTCTATACCAATATTATGTAGCACCTTCACGTATCATATCCAATGAAATCACGTTACGATTATGGAATGTAATGGAAATAACACCAACTGATAGGTTAGGCACACTATATAACATTGCATTTATGTATACTTAGTTCGGAAATCTGCCTGGCAATTATTTCTTCATAACCTCCTTCATCTGCTTCATCTTGTGGTAACCCACAGAGACCTAAACATACGGATATGGCCAGCTTATGTATAACCTAATCAGTTCGCATACAACATACCTTGGCCGGGTAGCCATTTTTGTTTACTTTTCCCTTTCCGCCATGTTACAGATTTCGTGACGCACTGTAAATACTCGCATTTCATTGGCTAAAGCCATCAAATCATTGTCAAATCTTTGATCGTTTAGAGCATGCCCTTATTTACTTTCAAGGCTTTCAAAGAGTTTAAAAGTATTGGAAGCAATATGACTTGAAAGTTGTAAAGTTGTGACAACTCTTGAAAGGCCTTGTAAAGTATTGAATTTGACAAAAATTTGATCGTGTACAAGGGGCTTAATAGTTAACCCCACAATTGAGATAAGCTAAACTCAGAACACAATAAAGATACTTTTTTTTTCAAGAGCATAATTTATTTGCAAATTCACACTATTGACAACACAATTATCAAATTTGAAAGTTGAAGGAATTTGCTGTTTTTTTTTTGGCAATAGTTTAGTTTCCTTTGTGATAGTTATTTATTGTCTTTATTGTCGCTTCAACTTTGAAGTCATATCGCGACTACTTTAGAATACAGAACAGGATTACAATGAAAATATACAGTAATAGTACATACAACATTAAATTTTCTAGATAGATGTGCTACACATTATTATACAATTCTGTCGCTTTCATAAAGTTTAAAGTTCTTTGTTGTGCTGAATTTAAGGCGTCTGGTAGGCTGTTGGGGATGTCACATCTTTCTCTGTGTTGTACACAGCGACGGCGAGCTGTGACGAGATGATGAATTGTGAGGTTGGATCTGCAGAGGTCCCACGTAGATGTTTGTGCGTTATAGAAGTATGTACAGTACGTAGTCGAGTTAATACAACTTGGTCTTTGCGGTTGAAATGACAGTGTTGAAGTCGGAAATGTAGACATCGTGTAACTTGCTTCTAGATGTGGTCTTCCACGTTTGTCTCCATTGATTAATGCAAGTCTTTTTGACGAAGTTGATGAAGTCTGTGTGTGGGATCTTGATATCCTGAGGGGGATGTTTGATGGCTTCTTTGGTTGCCTGATCAGTTGATTCATTTACCAGAATTCCGACATGGGACGGAGTCGAGGCGAATGATACTGATTTACCTGATATTAGTATTTGGTTGTACAGTTTCTGAAGTTCTTTAACAATATTTTTTGGGGAGTTGAGGTTTGTTGAAGGGATATTAAGCACTCAACAAATCGGAGAATATTATGTAATTATGTAGGTTATTATTTTTAAGTATATGTTCTAGTGAGAGTTGAATTGCGAACAATTCACAAGAATAGACAGAAAGACAGTTGGGAAGACTATATTGTATGGTGTAATCGGGGAATACCGCTGCACATCCATTATGACCAAGCCTGGATCCGTCAGTGAAGATGAGTGTGTGCTGAATACAGTGTACCCAATTCGTTAAACAGACGTTTGTAGGAAACACTATCTGTTGAAGATTTTCCTTGTCTAGCCAGTGATGTATCAATAAAGGGGCACGTGAGTCTCCATGATATATAATTGAATCTATGAAACAATGGAACATATTAGGCAGAGTATAATACACATTGCAAAAACTTAAGCTCGCCATTCTTTTGTTTTCAAGTTGGCGCCAACAATCGAGATGGATGACATTCTGACACTATTGCAGTTCAGTAACCACTTGACTTTTTTCCCATAAAATCGCATTCTTGCAAACATATAAGATCAGCGACCTTATTGATTGATTGATTGATATCCGAGGCATTGCTAAACGTATTGGCCAGTATCAAATACACGACCTATGAATAGGGTAGAAATACGCATTTCAGAATTGGTTAGCCATTGCCTGTACAGATAAAAGCAGACAAGGGCGTGAAAGTATCAATAAATCTGTCGAAAAGATCATAATTTTGTTAAATTTATTAGAGGTAAAAGTTGGTGTGACACAGAAAGTGAAGGAGAAACTTAAGCAGGCAACAGCTGTTGAAACTTACTGGACCGCGAGTCTAACTGGGCAGCCCGAGGTAAGAGAGACCGGTTCGTATCGCGCGACAGTTGTGCGCTACCGGCGTTTGTTTACCCCTTTGTGTGACGTCTTCAACTGTCATGTTCAGGAGGCCATGAGTCGCTAAAAATCTATAGGAAGTTTTGGTTTTACAGTCTGCTTCTGAAAGCTTGTTTAATATATACTCCAGCTTCAAGGTCTTAACGCCTTCCCGTCCTATCTGACAAAAACACTTAAAAAAATCTTGGTGTTACATTCACATGACTTTCTCTATCCATTATCGTTTATTTTGGAATATCCTCCGTAGAATATGTTGCAAAAGCGTATTGCATCTACTTCATTTTAATCGAAATAAACATTTAGACAAATGATTTCATTATACATGTTGTAGATACATGAAGTGAAAATTAAATTTTTAAGAAGCAGTTCGATATATTCTGGCTTTGAATTTCATCCTATTTGCATGGCATCACGAGAAAGAAAAGAATGTGACCAAGTACTTCAAAAATAATATTGGAAAATTCAAACCAACAGCAACGAATATCTAGGAAACTATTAATGTTTTCACATAAAATATATTTGGCAGAAATTCTATGTTTTAAGAAGTTTTTTTTTGTATGGTAAGTTTTTGTTAACCAGTAAAAAAAATTAAACAAAATGTATTCTAAATGAAGTCTTCACAGATTATACATGCAAATTTCAAGATAGTCGTGGAAATATGTCAAACATGTTGTACTATAATAAGAATCGTTAGATTCTTTTTTGAGAAAATAAAAAATGAAAAATGTACCATATAAAAGGATAGTTTGGAATGGGGAGATTTTCTTGAAAATCTTCGTGTCGCATCTTTGAAAGATACTGAATTTAAATACCAGTTTAGTATTTATCCGACAGTTCGCTTTTGCGACACTTTTAAACAAACACATACACGGACTTTTTTCTAATTATTTTTTTATTTAGGGGCCTCAAAACATGTACTTCCGATAAAATCTCGGTATCGAATTTTGGGTGGAATGAAATATTTGCTTTACTACTAGCTAAAAGTATATATCAAGGAAACCGGGGCAGAGCACCGCAGGTAGGCCAACGTGGCCCTTTGTGCTTCGAGCGCGACCCCAGGGAGGGATGAGGGGAGAGACCCGAAAGACGACCAGATCCGAGAGACGACGTGCACAAGTGTGTACGGGGTCCCTAACGTTTACAGTTGAACACATCCACTCATGTCCGTAACGTCCGGGGTCTCGCAGAGGGCGGATCCCTCAGCAGTCCGACCGACACCATGGAGAAATCTTAACAATGCGCACCACCACCGCTCATCCGCAACGCGCCGAACACCGTCGCCTGGTCCTTCATCCCTGAAACAGACGATGAAGGAAATTATGAACAGGAAAGTCGTGGTAGAAGAAGAAATCGCCTATCAACCCGGGGAAACCACGAAAAACCCACGGTCAGAGTGGGCGATCGCCGGATTCGGGAGCCCGGGATCTCCCGAATGCGAGCCTCACACATTACCGTGGAGCCATCTCTCGGTCTACCTATTAGGTATTTGGTAAAGAAAGTAAAATATTTTTTCTTTTATTTCGTGGAACTAAAAACGTGCATTTCCGATATCTCGGTATCGAATTTTTGGGTAGAAGCAATACTTTCTATATCTAGTATAAGTGCTAGAGAAAGTAAACACACGGAAATCGGGTGCGTAAGAATCATACGACTTTCTTCGGCGCAGTCGATGGAGAACCTACCGATTGTGTAAGGTTATCATCTTGAGAAATTTTTCTCTAACCAAGATGGTTCTTTGGTGTGAGTTTAGTTCATGAATGTGTGCTGCTTTGCACAATGAACCAAATTTCAGGACTGCATAAGAACATGCCCCGGTCTTATATAATCAGAGAATCCCACATATGTATTTGCTCTCCAAGGTCGCACTCTACCTACGAATCGGAAAGAAAAATGTTCAAGAAATTATGTTCTAAATGTAACCTCTCTCATTTTAGAGCCACTAAAAGCTAGTGGAATATAAAATGCTAAGACCGTCATACTTTCACGCCAGGCATTTTTCTGTCTTGCACTTGTCATGCCATGCAGTTCCTCTGGACAAGTTGACCTTCAGCCAGTTAGCTGGAACTGCGTGTAAACATAAGGCAAAAAGTGCGAAAGCGTTACGGTATTAGCGCTTTCTGACTCTTAGTTAGCCTTTTGTGGATATTATATGTACAAGAAATGTGTCGGTAGTCCCGTATCGTAGATTTACGGCACGTAAAAGAACCTCAAGCATGATAAAGAGGCCTCTGAACAAAATTTCCGGTCTTTCACGCCCAATACAGAATGGGACGCTAAGGACTACACGAGGGGCTCTGTTTATATTTTGAGCCTTGGCAACCCTGAATATTGTAGGTGCCATCTGACGTTTCCAATGGAAAGTTTGACATTTTTTACAATAATCTACTTCAAACAATTTTGTCAATTGAGCGTCATTTCTTTTATTTAAACTAACTTGAAAATTGTGTGTCAACAAAAACATGGAATTAACTCGTGAAAATGTTCGTGCAATGATTTATTACGACTTTCGACGTGGATTATCAAGACAAGAGTGCATCAATCATCTAACTTCCACATTTGGCGACGAAGCTCCATCCTTTGCCACTGTGAAACGTTGGTATAACGAATTTAATCGTGGCCGTCGTTCGCTCAATGATGAAGTTCGTGAAGGTCGTCCAAAATCAGTTGAGCCAGAAAATATTGATGCTGTGCAAAAACTAATAATGAAACATCGTCATGCGACATGTTGTGAGATTGAGGCAACCCTAGGCATTAGTTTCACCAGCATATATAAAATATTGCATGATTATTTAGCCGTGAAAATGGTTTGCTCTCGTTGGATCCCACATAATTTGACGCAATCTCAAAAAGATGCTCGTGTCGATTGGTGTACAAAATGCTCAAGAAATGCAATGGCGGTGTCTCAAAAGACTTATATAAGATTGTAACAGGTGACGAATCATGGATCTATGCGTATGAGCCGGAACGTAAACAGCAGTCGACTGTATGGGTGTTTCAAGTTGAAGCAAATCCAACAAAAGTTGTTCGCACTCGAAGCACTTCGAAGCAAATGGTCGCCTGCTTTTTCAGCAAAACTGGCCATGTGGCAACAGTGCCTTTAGAGGAACGTAAAACGGTCAATGCCGAATGGTACACAACCATTTGTTTGCGGAAGTCTTCGGTGAAGTAAGGAAAACCAACAAGAACCGTAGGATCGTTCTTCATCCAGACAATGCGAGCGCACACACATCTCGTCTAACAAGAGAGTATTTGAAGGCTCAAAAAATCGAATTGATGGATCATCCGCCATACAGTCCTGATTTGGCATCCAATGACTTCTTTTACTTCCCGAAGATCAAGAATAAATTGCGTGGACAACGATTTTCGTTGGCAAAAGAAGTCGTTGATGCCTTCAAAAACCATCTTTTGGAGGTGTCTCAAGAAGACTGGAATAAATGATTTGACAAATGGTTCAAACGGATGTAAAAGTGTATTGATCATAACGGAGAATATTTTGAAAAACAATAAAGCAGTTTTCAATCAAAAATTATTTTGTTTTAATTATTAGGCTCAAAATATAAACAGTGCCCCTCGAAGCAGTTAAAGAGCGTCCATAAATAAAACTCGATTTAATTTTAAGAAATGTGTCAGGCTCACAATGTTTGCAAACCTTGCATCGAAGATTTTACTTTCTCTGCTCTAACTTAGCAAGTAGAGAAGCTATTGTATTTCACCATAAAATTCGATATAACATTTTTACCGGAAATACATATTTCAGCTCACCTGACTAAAACTGAAAAGTCTGATAAATACCAAATTTGATTTAGCATCTTCGAGCATGGAATAAAATTTTTTAACAGAATCCTTCACTTCAAACTACCCTTTACTTGGGAAAAATTGTTCGTGAATTTTGGATTTTCTCAAAAATACCTGTGTACTTGGGTAAAATTCCTTGTGTTAAGGTATTCTAGGACAATAATATTTTGAATTTTCTACAAATAGCTTGTGAAGTTCTCTTCATTCGCAACGGATTTTGGATAATTGATAAATCATCAGAGATAGGCAGGAAAAATGATATTAAAATACGAAATTTGTGTCAAATTTGTACGTAGAGTTCAAAATATTCCGTTTTGTAAGTCTGAGTGCGTCATCTAACGGACATGCTTGAAAGTTTACTATTCTTTTTCATTCTGTATCCCATTGCAAGATCTTATTACCACAAATAAGCATTAGAATGCTGTTTCCGTATGTTGTTACTAAGCACTTTTGCTTAATTTGAAATAATTTCTGGGCAAAAATACATCGTAACGTAAGGAAGATAGAAAAATCACTTTTTATGTGAATTCTGTAATATATAACGGATGTATGTGAAATTGTCATTGATAGAGAAAGTTATATGAATGTATATCATATTTGTCATAAAGTGCAATCACTGACGAGATTATTCCCATGGCAGCTTGAAGGCAGGTGACTTCAATTGTATATGCCAAATCATTCAGTAGCTTCTTCAGCACAGTTTCTTGACAGGTGACTTTCGAAAACAGGGTCAGTGAGCTAGCTTATCTTTGCCCAAGATTACTTTGCCTTTTTCGTTTTTGCTTTCCTTGCCGCTCTGTTTCAGCCTTCCTGTTCTTTCAAGCAAGTTGAACATCAAAACAATGCAATGTTCATTCGAGTGCATGACGAAGGCAAAAGACGATATGATGGAAGTTTCACTTGCATCGAGAATATAATTTCACTCTGGATACTGTTTTCACAACAAAATTTTGGGAAAAAACATGCGCTTTTTATAGCCATTTTAGAAAAAATAAAAGTAACTCTCCCACCCCTCCAAGTAAGGTGTTCAATTGTGATGGAAGTGATTCGCCGAATTTGTCTTGGAAATTCACTGAATGTCTTAACTGGGGAAACATGGTATACCTAACAAAATAATGCTGTAACTAAATGATATATAAAATAAATATTATTTATTTATAGTGTTATATAATATAATTAATGTAACGTTATTTTACGACCAAAATGTTCAATTCGCGCTGTTCTACTAACTATTGTTTACATAATAACCGATATAGCTCTTAGTATAGAATAGATACTAATCCAATATCTTATTAGATTAGTATACACAAACTACTTTAAGGAATATGTGCAGAAATGGAGAGGATACGAGATGGTCTAACATCAGAAATCCACAGATTACATTTAGAATTGCTAAGGCAAGACTTGGAAGCACAGCTCACATTTTTATATAAAGCAAAAATCTGATGTGTTACACTCACATGACTTTCTCTACTCTTGTACAAACTATTTTTACACTCTTATTCCCCATCTATTTCATATTAATCGAGATAAACATTTGCAGAAACGATTTTTTGACATGCAAAGAGAATTACATTTTACACATAGAGACCAGTTCTAAAAATATTTGACTATCGGTTAAGGCGTACTATGTTCCCCTTGTTTTGTATTTGCAAGGGCAATATAGAAATACAGTAGCCTTTAAGCATACACATATCTCTTAATAGCTGGTTGCTATGTGCAGCACCATTCTCTTTGCCACAGATTAATACTCTTTGCATATCCAAGACAAAAAAATGAATAACGAATTCCCATTTGAGAAAATAAGTATTGAAAAATTTAAGGGAATAACAAGCAATATCTCGAAAGTTGTTCACTCAACAACAAAAAAATGTATGACATAAATTCTGTATTTTAACACGATTTACATTTTTGGTGTAGTAAAATTTTGTGTATCTCTTATGGTTTACCAGTTATGCAAAAGTCGTTTACAATGAAGAATGCTTTTGGACACATTCCCAGAAAATTCAAGATATACATTTTATTTGTCATGAAAACATCTTAAACATATGATAATTTCATCAAAATCGTTAGAGCCATTTTTGAGAAAATTTTCGAAAAATGTACCATGTAAAGGGTACTCTGGGGAGGGGGATTTTCTTGAAAACCTTCATGTCGCATCTCTGGAAGATACTGAACCTAAATACCAAGTTTGGTGTTTATCCGACTGTTCGTTTCTGAGTTATGCTGTTCACAGACACACACACACAGACATGTTTCCAAAAACGCTTTTTTTGGATTCAGGGGGCCTCAAAACATATATTTCCGGTGAAATCTTGGTATCGAATTTTTGGGTGGAATACAATACTTCCCCTACTTACTGTACGTAGTAGAGAAAGTAATAAAGAAAAGATTTATTACTCTCATAGTTATAATGCATATCCCTGTGATGTAGAGCAAATTTAATAGCACATTTAATAGAAACATTCAGAAATGTTCTTGACGTTCATGTAATAGTTCCATATTTTGGTAAACAATTTTAAAAAGTATGTGTTACATTCACACGACTTTCTCTACCCGCTATCGTGTATCTCTATATCTGTTCTACAAACTATTCTTACAAAGCCTTGTTTTTATATCTACGTCGTGTTAATCGAGATAAACGCTTGCAGAAATGGTTGTATTACACATTTCGTTATATGTACAAGGGGAATACAGGAGGCTGAAGCGATACTAAAACCTGGCTGGCTATATGCTGGCTTTGAATTCCATACTCTTTGCATGCCATCACGAGAAACAAAAGAATAGTGACGTAGCATTTAAAAAATGTATGATAATATATTAGAAAATTCAAATAGCAGCGAATATCTCGGAAATGGTTAATGAAAAAAAATCACGCAAATTAAGTGTCTTAACGTTATCTACGTTTTTCGTGTAGTGTACTTTACGTATATGTGCATGTTTTCTTTAGTCATTGAGATGCCTTAAACACTTGTTACATCAATAAAATTCGTAGAGAGCCATGAAATCAGAAATAACGAAAACTTCTCCATGTAAAGGGCAGTTTGGCGTGAGATATCTTCTTAAAAACCTTATTGTGATATTCTTGAAAAATGCTACAATTTAAATTCCAAGTTTTATATTTATGCAACCCTTTATTGTTTAATTATCCTGTCCTCTCTCTCTCAACCTTACACACATGGACCTTTGCCTAAAAATGCTTTTCTTGAGCTTAGAGGACCTCAGAACGTGTGGGATGAATGAGTGTGTGTGTGTGTGTGTGTGTGTGTGTGTGTGTGTGTGTGTGTGTGTGTGTGTGTGAAAGTAAAATCTCGATATGGAATTTTTGTGTGGGTTACACTATTTCCTCTGCTTACCAATAGATAAGGGGTAGAAGAAAGCAAAAATTAAATTTTCAGAAAACAAGCGGTGTAGTCTGGATTTAGTCACAGTCCTACTAGAATTTAAATCATCAGTCACGAGTTACAAGCCTTGAAATGGAAATTTGCCATTCTTTTACTCAAAATAATTTAAGGAGTTTGAAAACCAGGCTTTTGAAAGTCTCAGCTTCTCCATCACTTCAATAATATCGTTTCCTTCAAATACCTACCAGATTTGGTGTTCTTCAGCTTTGCACTTACAAGCAAACGCCTGCCTTTTTACCACTTATGTATGTACCACTTACCTAAAGCAAGTAGAGGAAGTATTGCATTCCACTCAAGTATTCGATATCGAGATTTCATCAGAAATACACGTTTTGAAACTCCCTGAATAAGAAACATTTTAGAAAAGGGTTCGCACGCGCGCGTATGTATGTGTGTGAACAGCATAATTCAAAAATGAAAACTGCATTAAATGTCAAACTTCCCAAAATGTGACACGAAGATTTTCAAAAGTACACTCCTTCCCAAACTATCTTTTACGTGGAAAAAAAATTAGTTTTCTTTTTCTCAAAAATGGCTCTAACGATTTTGATTAAAATACCACGTGATTAAGATATTTGCATGACAAATGAAATGTATATCTTGAATTTTTTGGGAATAGCGTTGTGAAGTCGTCTTCATTCTGAAGGGCTTTTGTATAATTGGTAAACTGCAAGAGAAAGACAAAATCTTACTACACACAAAATGTAGTCTCGTTAAAGCACATCCTTGTTATCGGTTTGAATTTTCAAATACTGATACTGTTCTTAAATGGGAAGGTTTTTTTTCTTTCGTTCTGTCTTTTCTCGTGGTCATCCAAAGAGATCGCACTGCGACACGCTTTTTAAAACTCTTAACTATCGCTTTCCCTATTGTATCCTATAACAAAACTTGTAAATGCGAATTTAAATTTTATCGAGATTAACAAGAAGTATTTAGAATAATATGCTTTGGTAAGAATAATTTGTAGAGGACTGAGTAATGAAAGTAATGTGAATGCAACACTTTTTTTCTAAAAATGTTTTTTGACCAAGGAAACTTGAAAACATTGCTGGTAGGTAAAACCTCTGTAACCAAATATTAGGTCGTCTCCCTTTGGTTGAGGATAGAGAAAGTAAAAAGGAGGGCATAGATCCAACTTTTTCAGAGGTTTCTGCTAATTTCCTGTATTTGTCATGTAGATAAAATTATAACACAGCACCAACAGTTGATATTTTGGGCTCTGTTCTAAGAATGCCTGCATTTTCAGCGGTTTTAGCGACGCATGTTTTGACACAGTGAATCACGCTCCAAGAAACTTGATCGTCAGCTGACAACGCCGCCCAATTGTCTTTCGTCCTAGAAATGAAGGTATATTTAAGGACTTACTCATCGGAATATGTCTAGACAGAGTGCAGAAATAGCCAGCATGAATGGACCATCCTTGTTTATTACACGGCTATTGGGAGTCGGATGTTACCAAGACAACGGTCGAGTGAGCGTATAGCGTATCGCATCGTTCTTTTGTTCTCCACCGTATGCTCCTGTTTTATTGTAAAAGTTTAGAAGCGCCTTTCATCTTATTGCCCTGAAAGTCCTTTTACGTCATTCATGATATTTTTATACTGTGTTCGATAGAAAGGTCCAGATATATCGGTATAAAGGCTGAGCGTCAGAAAACCACATGATGCTACTCTTTTCTTGTTATTTGGATTTAATAATGCTTATATTTGCAAAAATACTTGACTAAAAACTCCCTTTTAAGTTACGAGGGCTGTCCCAGAAGTATCCGACCTAACAAAGAAAACACAAAAGTTTTGGGAAAAAACATCTTTATTTCTCTACATAGTCTCCTTTCAGCTCGATACACTTTTCCCAACGATGTTCAATAGCTTCGATATCCTGTTTATAGTGAGAACCGTCGAGTTCTGCAAAATAGCCATCAACTGCAAACTCCACCTCTTCATTGTTGGAAAATATTTTACCACAAAGCCATTTCTTCAATTTTGGAAACAGAAAATAAGCAGAGAGGGCTAAGTCTGGCGATTAGAGTGTATGAGGAAAGCTATTCGAACTTTAGCTCATTGATTTTGGCCATGGCGATAATGGATGTGTGAATTGATGCATTGTCTTGATGAAACAGAACTTTCTTTTTCGCTAAATACGGCTGTTTTTGTTTGATCTCGCTACCCAAACGCTGCAATAAGTTCGCATAATACTCGCCATTGATTGATTTTTTTTAAGATAATCAATGAAAATTATCCCACGCGCATCCCAAAAAACTGACGCCATGACCTTGCCTCCAGATGGAACTGTCTTCGCCTTCTTTGGAGCCGATTCTCCCCTTTCAGTCCACTGTTTTGACTGTTCCTTCGTCTCAGGTGTGAAGTGATGGGCCCACGTTTCATCCATTGTTATGAATCGACGCAAAAACTCTGCTTTATTGCATTGTGAGTAAATGCGGCACCTTGCGCATAGCTTTCTCATGTCTAAATTTTCAGTCAGTATGCGATGTACAGCACTTTTTGAAATGCCTACGAAGTCTACTAGCTCGTGCACTTTCAGTCGACGGTCATCCAATGACACTTTGTGGATTTTCTTCACAATTTCTGGCGTGGTCACCTCATTTGGTCGACCACTGCGATGTTTGTCTTGACAGCTCGTACGGCCTCGCTTAAACTCTGCCACGCAATATTTTACTGTTGTAAACGAAGGAGCAGACTCCCCGAGAGTAGAATCTAGCTCAGCTTTAACATTAGTTGGATTAAGACCTTTCAAAGACCAAATGAAGGTATTGTATCACATAACGATGGCCAGTTTTATCCATGTTTACAAATTTGGTGATAGTTCTCTATCAATGACTGCCAAACAATTACTAAATAACGTTGCGTCGTCAAACTTCAAACCTGAGCTTTGTAAGGGTGGTGCGTTCTACCATAGTCATTTGTTTGAAACAATAACCGCTATATATATATATATATATATATATATATATATATATATATACACGTCAGGTCGGGTACTTCTGGGACTGTCCTCGTACGATTTGCGGGCACACACAAACACATACACGAGCGGGCGTGCGCACGTAGCTTTTAATGACTTTATAAAATGCCTCATAACATGTATTCCTAGCGTAACCTCGAAAAGTATGCTGTAGAGAAGCAATAGTAAAATTATTATTAATATTATTATTATTATTATTGTATATGCATTAATATGAGGACAAAACCCCGCCATGTTTGCTAAGTTCTCGGAAAACTGTATAAATTTTTCTCGAGAGTGCTAATGTTCGAGACTGTATATCGGTTGGCTCTAAAGACGCCGTTAGGAAAAATTAATCTTGCAGAAGTGCATTTTAGTAATTTCAGCCTGGTGTTATGCCTTGTTGGAAGTATTTTAAGAATAGATTGGCTTACCAGTTGCACGGTGGTATTTTAGACCTTGAATGACATTTAATTAATTTCACATTTGCCCCACCCGCGTACCATTTTTAAAATTATTGTACAATGATGTATATTATCCTCCCCCGTTTACCTCGTAGAACTGCAATAATTTTGCAAAGGCCCACAATTTCGAAATAACGCACCAAAATTCCCCTGATTACTCGCCGAAGAATTGAATGATGTGGGATGCTGCAATTCTGACCCCCTTAACCTCCACTCAAATCTTCCAAATTTTGACAATGGCGTATAAATTAATGGCGAAAGAAAGGTCAACTAATGCTCACAGTAAATGAAATAAACGATTGCACAGTCTCTTTGGTCCCCCCCTAGGCCCCCGAATTAAACAGATAAAACATTACAGACTATTTCTTATGTTATGCTGGACACAATTTTCTCTCCTTACATATTTGTTAGTACATAATAAATTCAATCATAACATATAGAGGAAATACAGCAAATTGTTAGATAAGGCTTATTAAAATCCCATAATTATATCGTATCGTTATAAGAAGATTCGATTGTGTTTTGTTTTCCCTTGTGTACATTTTTCTAGTCTAATTCGCGAGCATGTGGTGTGTACTCTTTTGAATGAAAATACCAGCTGCTTTTGACCTACTTCTACGCGCACTTTTTGCCGAGTAACAACTTTCATATCTCCAACGTGGTTCGGAGTCCACCGTAAAAGCTGTAGGCTACGAATTTCGCCCGCTGGGTACCTCCACCTCAGAAAGGGGTCCAGGCAACGCTTGGTGGAATCATGTATACCCCGAAGGCCATAGGCCATATGACACTAAAGTGAAGTACTGGCAACCTTACAATGTTGATTATTAATTTCAAGTCAGTCAGTATATTCTACTTTGCAAATCTTGTTTTAAAATACCACTTCTGAATTAAACAATTTCCCAGCGCTAAATATTGTGTCGTATTGTTTTTGAAATTGTATTATAAAATGACAATTAGAAAGCGTGGAGCGCTTACGTAAACACTAAAAAAACTGATGTGTTACACTCACATGAATTTCTCTACTCTTGTACAAACTATTTTTACAAACTCTTATTCTCCATCTATTTCATATTAATCGAGATAAACATTTGCAGAAACGATCTTTTGACATGCAAAGAAAATTACATTTTACACATAGCGACCAGTTCTAAAAAATTTGACTATCGCTTAAGGCGTACTATGTTCCCCTTGTTTTGTATTTGCAAGGGCAATATAGAAATACAGTAGCCTTTAAGCATAGACATATATCTTAATAGCTGGTTGCTAGGTGCAGCACCATTCTCTTTGCCACAAATTAATACTCTTTGCATATCCAAGACAAAAAAATGAATAACGAATTCCCATTTGAGAAAATAAGTATTGAAAAATTTAAGGGAATAACAAGCAATATCTCGAAAGTTGTTCACTCAACAACAAAAAATGTATGCCATAAATTGTGTGTTTTAACACGATTTACATTTTTGGTGTAGTAAAATTTTGTGTATCTCTTATGGTTTACCAGTTATGCAAAAGTCGTTCACAATGAAGAATACTTTTGGAGACATTCCCAGAAAATTCAAGATATACATTTCATTTGTCATACAAATATCTTAAACATATGATATTTTAAACAAAATCGTTAGCCATTTTTGAGAAAATTAAAATTTTCGAAAAATGTTCCATGTAAAGGGTAATCTGGGGTGGGGGATTTTCTTGAAAGCCTTCGTGTCGCATCTCTGGAAGATACTGAACCTAAATACCAAGCTTGGTGTTTATCCGACTGTTCGTTTCTGAGTTATGCTGTTCACAGACACACAGACACGGACATGTTTCAAAAATGCTTTTTTTGGATTCAGAGGGTCTCAAAACATATATTTCCGGTGAAATCTCGGTATCGAATTTTTGGGTGGAATACAATACTTCCCCTACTCACTATACGTAGTAGAGAAAGTAAAAATTCCAAATCAACGCACTTGTGGAACACAATGGCCTCTACGCAACCAAGGCGTATTTGCAATAAACTCAACAGTTTACACTTCTGCAAGAGAATGTCCGCGTCGCCAACGTAAAGCTACAATTAACACCAACTACGGTCATACCATGGCTAATTTTAGAAACTGTCGCTAGTATTGATGTCAGCTGAAAGGACGGAATATCACTAAATATAACCTCAGAACAATATAATACGGTAAATATGTAACAGTTGGCCGTTGATGAATTCCAATAGCTTGCGTTTCTCTGTACCCCACGGCAGTATCAACAAAAAGTCAAAGTTTCCTCAGAACGGTGTTTGTTTTATAATTCCAACGTGTTCGTATTCTAATACACAGGCATTTTAGTCATTTTTGAGGGGTTAAAGAAGGTATCTTATAGTATGTGTTTGACAGAAATTTACCATAAAATAGGCATAAAAAATACAAAGTTCATATCAGAACAAACAGAAGTAACAGTTGGAGTACCACAAGGGTCTGTTCTGGGGCTACTACTATACCTAGTATATGTAAATAGCCTATCAAATATCACGAAAAATGCTATTACATCCTATGCAGACAATACCTGAATGATTTGCCTCGATAAATCCCATAGTCCATTGGAGAAAACAATTTCCCATGCTAGCTGTTTTACAGAAAACTACCTTAATACTATAAACTTAAAAGTAAATCCTTGTAAAAGTAAGTTAATCCTATTTGAACATCGCCATGTTAATAAAGAGAAGAATATTGTTGCATTCTTAAATAACACTAAAATTGAAAAACTTGATATCCATAATTTCTTGGGCATACACATAGATAGTAAGCTAACTTGGGAAGCTCATACTGATTAAGTATGTAAAAAGATAAGTTCTAATACATATGCATTAAGACAATTATCATTGTATTTAGATAAAAAGATGTTGCAAACCTTATATTTTGGAATCATATACCCCTATAGCATAGAATTGTAGGAAAGTACCAACATTGCTAATATGAATAGGGTATTGCTACTGCAAAAAAAATGCTTACGATGTATATATGGGGTAGCAAACACAGAATCATGTAGAAATGTATTTATAGATAACGAAATTCTTACAGTGTTGGGATTATATGTATATAAGGTAATATTCATTGCAACAGAAAAGGTAAATAATGGGCTAAGTAACAGTGCACTTTACACTTATCATATTAGAGGTAAGGACAATTATCACAGGAGACACGTTAACCTTAAATCTACCTGCAAGGACCCATTGATCAAGGGATTGATACTATTCAATAAATTACCAATGGAGGTTAAATTAAATAAAGGAAAGAGATTTAAAAATTAACTTAAAGCATATCTGACTTTATATAAGGTGGATGAACTGTGATATTTATGTTAATAGAAGTTAATTATAGTGGATAAAGATTTGTAAAAATGTTATGTTATATCATATCTAACTCAAAATTATATGTATGTAAATAGCAATTAGATATAAGTTACCAAGACTTGTTTAATGTTAAACTGCACAAAGGAAATAGTGTGTATGTAAATTAATGTGTACTTAATGTAATTTGATAATGTAGAATGTATGACAATGTCCGAAACTTGTATGAAGTCTGTGGACAATAAATAAATATGCTTCGGGAGACCAACTCTTTTCAGTGGTCCAAGATTCATCAAAATTGGTTGAGAGTTTCAGTATTAATGTCCTTGTTAGCGCGAAACACGGCAGGACTAGAGAACAATTTGTAAACGAGTGAAATCAGCATAAAAAAGTTTTTTCTTCTTTTTATCGGGGGACAGATTTAATTTTGTAGTATGTAATGGCAGTATTGTTCCAGCATTTGTTTGACGGTAATATCCTGCGGCTATAACAAGTGTCTGTCATTCTGGATATGTTTGTTTTGTTAATTACCACATATGGCTACATAGCTTCCCCGTGTGTACACAGCTGCCGTACTAATTAGATTCTTTATTTCAGTAACTCGTGTAGTTTACACAGAGCTTCAACATATAGGTCACGGTGCGATGATTCTTTTGCCTTGATAGCGAAGGTAGGTCGACATAGATACGCCTCTAGGACTCTACCAACAACGATTTATGAGGCTTTCGTTTGCTTATGGCCCCGGGACAGGAGATCGATGAAATGCTAATGTTTTTCGAAAGTGACCGGAAGTGGAAGGGTTGTCATTAATTGTGATCACGTCTTGTGCCTCAACAGGTTCCCAGCGCGACTCTTGACTAGTCCTTGGCCACCAAGTACTTTTCCTCTGAGGTAAGCATAACAGTTGAGAATTGAAGAACAGAGCGCAGGTTACATAAATTGACAACTGGCGAGATACAGAACGGTTGTAATTAATAGAAAATATGTATAACGGTCGCATGGCTTTCTCTGGCTGTTATTATTTAACAGGAATCTACATATTTAAGATTTATTCATGCATTGAGGCACCTGATCCTCTCCCCCTATATAGTATTTCAGAAAAAGATCTGCGCCCGCGTACCTGCCCGTAGGTATGTCTGTGAACAGCATGTTAAAAGGCGCATGAATAACAAACTTGGTATTTAAAATGTATCTTCTAAGGGCACAACACAAACATTTCCCCCCCAAAACCCATTTCAAACTGCCCTTTACATGTAACATGTTTGTAACTCAAAATGGCACCGACGATTTTGATTAAAATAACGCATGCTTAAGGTATATGACTAATCAAATGTACCTATAGATATACTGAATTTTCGGAATAACCTGTGAAGACTACATCCTCCACGAATTGTGTGTAACTGGGAATATACCATTACAGATAAACAAACACTACAGAAAAGCATACATCTCATTAAAATAGACTATTGCCGAGATATTTGTGGCTATTAGTTTGAAATTTTCAATACTTATTATGCATGTTTTGAAGCCCTAAGTCACTATTGTTTTGTTTCTCCTGATGTGAAAAGAGTGAAATTTCAAAACCAGCATACAGCCTGTCGTCCTTCTGGTCTAGTAGTACCATGCTAGCCTCTAGTTACCGAGGTAGCGGGTTCAAAGCCGGTGAGGCGATGGATTCGGGCGTAAAACTTCTTAGCATGGCTTCCTTCGGAAGGGAAGTAAAGCCGGTGGTCCCGTGTCGTAGATTTACGGCACGTAAAGGAACCTCAAGCCTGATAAAGCAAAATTTCCGATCTTTCACGCCCAATATATAGTGGGACGCTAAGAATCACAGCAGTTAAACATCGTCCATAAGTAAAACTCAATTTAATTTTAATTTAGCATTCAGCCATTCGCTTTTTTTTTAAACATATGAGTATCTCTTCAGCCTCCTGTATCCCTCAAGTAGCTTCAGAAATGTGCAATGAAACCATTTCTGCAAACGTTTATCTCTATTACTACGAAGTCGATAGAAAAAAAATTCTGATGTGTTACACTCACATGACTTTCTCTACTCTTGTACAAACTATTTATACAAACGCTTATTCTCCATCTACTTCATGTTAGTCGAGATAAACGTTTGCAGAGTCTATCTTATTGCTAATTTTCTTGTAGATGTAAGGGGAATATATATTTACAAGGGCAATTTGGAAATACAGTAGCCTTTAAGCACGTACATATCTCTTAATAGCTGGTTGCTAGGTGCAGCACCATTCCGTTTCCCACAGATTAATACTCTTTGCATATCCAAGACAAAAAAAAAATGAATAACGAATTCCCATTTGAGAAAATATTGGAAAATTTAAGGGATTAACAAGCAATATCTCGAAAATGGTTCACTCAACAACAAAAATGTATATGACATAAATTGTGTATTTTAACGCGATCTACATCTTTTGTGTAGTAAAATTTTGTCTATCTCTTATGGTTTACCAGTTTACCAAAAGTCGTTCACAATAAAGAATACTTTTTGAGACATTCCCAGAAAATTCAAGATATACATTTTATTTGTCATGAAAATATCTTAAACATATGATATTTTAATCAAAATCGTTAGAGCCATTTTTGAGAAAATTAAAATTTTCGAAAAATGTTCCATGTAAAGGGTACTCTGGGGTGGGGGGATTTTCTTGAAAACCTTCGTGTCGCATCTCTGGAAGATACTGAACCTAAATACCAAGTTCGGTGTTTATCCGACTGTTCGTTTCTGACTTATGCTGTTCACACACACACACACACACACACACACACACACACACACACGGACATGTTTCCAAAAATGCTTTTTTTGGATTCAGGGGGTCTGAAAACATATATTTCCGGTGAAATTTCGGTATCGAATTTTTGGGTGGAATACAATACTTCCCCTACTTACTATACCTACGTAGTAGAGAAAGTAATAAGGGTAAAGTGAATATAACGATCAGATTTTTTCCCCACATCGTTTACAATAGGTATATATCTTAACATCATTCATGTATCCAAAACTAACATTCTAGTAACACTTTAACTATCAGATTACGACTTACTTCGAAAGATTATACTCCACAAAGGCACTTGAAGAAATGCCCAAGACGAAAATGATACGAGCTCCACCCAGCACATTTAACACCCCTCAATGAGTCAGTATTACGAGACAAACTGCAGAAAAGAACATGTTATCTGACGTCAGATTGCAAGTAGGCTTGGTGACAGATTGAATCACTTACTGGAAGAGTGAGCCCAAGTGGGCAGTGTCAACAGTGAGGAATGCCGTCTCTCTATGAATCACCAATTACTGCAGCAGCCCGGAAGTTAGGCAAATGCATAGTATACATCAAGTGAGGTCCTGAACCTTGATCAGAATATGCCAACCATCCCATTCTTAGAGCATGCTATCCACCAAGTATTATTGCTTCTCCGAAATGACTGTTTGATATGTTTTAGTGGTACAGTGTGAAGTTTAAGATAAAGGATTTTCTACCTAACTGGAATGTTATATTTGCAGTTTTCGTGACCTTATCGGAGCGTCAGCGGGTTTCAGCGAAATGAATTTGGAAGAAATCTGCTCTGTTACATACCCAGTATCGTATATTTTTATATCTCTTTTACAAACTATTTTTATTTTTCTACCTACTTCATGTTAATCGAGATAAATATTTGCAGAAATTGTTTTATTTTACATTAAGAATTAGAGGAATATAGGAGTCTGAAGCGGCAATCATTTAAAAAGCGGGTCACTCTATGCTGCCTTTAAAATTGTATATTCTTTGTAAATCACGAGAAACAAAAGAATAGTAACCAAACATTTAACGCATGAAGTAATGGTAAATTCAAACAAAGAGCAACGAATATATCGAAAATAGTTAATGCTGCAAAACTTGTATTTCATACAAAGTGCGTGTTTTAACGAGATCTAGTTTTTTTACTTTCTCTACTACGTATAGTAAGTAGGGGAAGTATTGCATTCCACCCAAAAATTCGATACCGAGATTTCGCCGGAAATACATGTTTTGAGACCTCCTGAATCCAAAAAAAGCATTTTTGGAAACATGTCCGTGTGTGTGTCTGTGTGTGTGTCTGTGTGTGTGTGTGTCTGTGTGTGTGTCTGTGAACAGCATAACTCAAAAACGAACAGTCGGATAAGCACCAAACTTGGTATTTAGATTCAGTATCTTCTAGAGATGCGACACGAAGGTTTTCAAGAAAATCCCTCCACCCCAGGCTACCCTTTACATGGAACATTTTTCGAAAATTTTAATTTTCTCAAAAATGGCTCTAACGATTTTGATGAAAATATCATATGTTTAAGATAATGTCATGAGAAACGAAATGTGTATCTCGAATTTTCTGGGAATGTCTCCAAAAGTGTTCTTCATTGTGAACGACTTTTGCATAACGGGTAAACCATAAGAGATAGACAAAATTTTACTACACAAAGAATGTAGATCGCGTTAAAATACACAACTTATGTCATATACATTTCTTTTGTAGAGTGAACCGTTTTCGAGATATTGCTTGTTATTTCCTTAAATTTTCCAATACTTATACTTTTTCTCAAATGCGTTATTCATTTTTTTATGTCCTGGACATGCAAAGAGAATGGAATGCGGCACATAGCAACCAGCGTTAAAATATTTGACTATCGCTTAAAAGCTACCATATTTCCCTTGCATCTACAAGAAAATTACCAATAAGATTGACATCTCGATATCTCGATAACATGAAGCATACGGAGAATAGGCGTTTGTAAAATTAGATTGTACAAGAGTAGAGAAAGTCATGTGAGTGTAACACATCAGATTTTTTCTTATGCTACTTCTGTTCTATCTCTTATGCTGCACCAGTTATACAAAATGATAAAGTAATTCAGAACTTCAGATGCATATTCGCAGAAAATTGTGTATATTTTATTAGGTATTTAACCAAGATCGTTAGCCATTTTTGAGTAAACAAAAGTAATGAAAAAATTTCCATGTAAACGGTATTTTGGGGTTGGGGATTTTCTTGAAAATCTTCCTGTCATATATTTGGAAGTTGCTGAACCTAATCACCACGTTAATATTTATCTAAATTTCGTTTTTGAGTTATGTTATATACACATACGCGAACGGATCTTTTCGTAGAATGCTGTTTTTGGGGGGAGGGGGTTAATTGGATCTTAAAATGTGTATTTACGGTGAAATCTCTATGATTTTTTTAATCAAGTGCAATACTTCCTTGACTATAGGTTGGTGGTAGAGAAAGTATAAATGGGAAAGATTTTCTAACATCCTAAATAATCACATAAATTGACTTAAAAAGTTAGTGAAGTAGACGACTGAGGTACCCCCCCCCTCTCTCTCTCTCTCTCTCTCTCTCTCTTTTCTCTTCACAAAACAGTACAAGAGTCTGTTTATGTATAAGCTGTCATCAGTGTGCTATAAAATGCGTTTTATTTGTTTATTTTTTCATTTGTATAGCACTCTTTAAGAGGAAAATTTCGATTACAAACGTAAGAAATAGGAGGGTTTTTTTTTTCTCTGAAATATAGCTCAAAACATTATTTGGATTTCATTGAGAAAAACGTATACAGTTTATTGTGAGATATTGTTTAAGTTTTAGGGGAAAAAAATGCAGGTAACTGGCCTTTACAACAACTTGCAACTTTATCTTGTTTTTTCTGGAATTTATATTTTTCAAAGTATTTCTGTGGAACCTAAATACCGAGGTTCTGGAATTAGGTAATGATACTTCATTACACATACTGAACCTTCAAAATTAATACCGGTTATTAGAACGATTCTATACTTAAATCATATAAGTAAATATTTAAAAAGTATTAAAGCTTCAGTGTAATGTAAAGATGTATAAGAAAACTGTAAAAATCATATCGGTATACCTCTTGTGGTTTGGGAGAAAATGTACATTTGATATTGATAATTTAACATAATCAAGATAGGACGACAATGGTCTTAAACTTTATATCGAGGGCTTTGGCATGAGAAGCAAATTGAGTAACTCGTCGACGTGTAGATTATATTTTGTTTTGTAGTGAAATAAACACGCCCATTTTCACTTCCACTCCGCAAGGGTTTAGAAAGGATTCTAATTGAACAAAAATTATCTCCCCCCAGTCAAGAGTCGAACCCATGAAGTCGAAAAGCCAGTATTCCGACTGCAAAAGCGAATAATCTGGTTGATAAAAAGCTTTCATATGAAAAGGAAATGGTAAAAGGTAGAGCCACTCGTGTTAATCAAGGGTTTCCTCCCCCCTCTCGCTCTGCCACATCTCAAAGTAGAGGAGTGTTGCACTTGATCCCACAAATTCGAAATAGTTTTCATTCGACATCAAAAAGAGCATTCTTAGAATTTGGTTTGTGTCTGCCTTTTGTCTAGTGATGAACAGCGTAATTCAAAACCGAAAACTTGTACAAATACTAAATTTTATATTTGAATCTCACACTGTTTAAGAATGCCAGATGAATATCCTGAAGAAAATCCTTCATCTCAAACTATATTTTGCGTGGACAAATTGTTAATTTTTATTTTCTCATAACTGGTTCTAACGATTTTCATTAAAATGTCATATGTTTGAGATATTAAAATGAGAAATAAAATTTGTGTCTTGAATTTACTATGAAAACTCTGTGAAATCCCTTCATTTTTATGGAATGTTTAATAAATAGAAAACCACAGGAATAAACAAAACTTACTTCAGGAAAAATGTCGTTTTCATTAAAATAAACAATTTTTGTTTATTTTTGTCAAATATGTTTTTCGTGACCTTTTCTGAAATATTCGCTTTTGCTCTGTTTTCCAATATATTGAGCAGTACACTTTCAAGCTACGTTCTTTTGTTTCTCCATGACTAATGCAAAGAGTATGTAATTAAGGTAGGCGTAGGTATACAATAGAGTTGACTGTTGTATCGTTTTGTGCACCTGCTACAAAACGTGTACTGAAACGATTTATGATATTTATTAGATATTTACTGATTTTATTGATATGTATTATATTATATATTTCATTGATATTTCTTTGCTGAGCAAAAATTCATTTTAGTCTTATAAGACGCGTGTTATAGCAAGTGGTATTTTGCTAAGAACGCTCGAATTATTCCGTGAAAGTGATAATGCCATTGTTTGTACCTGCATCACGTTCTGGAGACTGGAACAATAAAAGAACTGTCTGTGCCAGGTGACAATTAGCGGATAGAACAAACGGAAATGCTAATCAGCGGTGATTCCTTTGACGTTCTCGGAAAGCGTTTGTTCCCGGGAAGGAATCTACTGGCGGTTTTTCTGCTGACGCCTTTTCCGGTATTCCGCTTGCACGCCCCTTTTTCCTCTGGTAATTAGGTTGGACTGCTGAACCAATTAACTGAGCACACATTGCCGGGTTGCTAATTTTAATGTCAAATTTTGTTATTCATTCATGCTGGACGACGCGAAAAAAAGGCTTTTAAAATTAGGTTTCTTTTGTACACAAACTGTGTCATGTGGCTTGACCATTGGAGAGGGAGTTACTGCGTCCGCGGGTGGATAAAGGTCAATGGATCTAAAACGGAAAGTGATCAATGGGTTACTCGCAAGGTAGTTATGAATAGCTATGCTTTTGTTTAGATATAAAAATAGTTGAATTTATACTTGTAATTAATACTACTGTTTTTGTGGTCTCGTAGCACCAGGGGCATGTTTTATAAATGGTTTAATAAATAGCTTTAGTGGTTTCCTGTAGTAAATTAATACATTTATCAGTTCATTTTTGTGTTTCATATAGGTTATTACCTACCTTAGTAAAATATTTACTCTAGTGGGCTATTGAATGGGAAATACATAGTAAGCATCGTAGGCCATGAAAGTTGTCAAAGTGATGCAATGACTCACATGAACAGTAAGTCTTAAAAAACAAGTTAGTTTCCTGTATCAAATCCTTGAAAGCTAGGATTTAGCAGGAAACAAAATACAGGAAAAATGGGTAGAAATAAACCACTTTGTTGTTTCTGCTGGGCTTATAGACAATGATAAGCCATATATGTACTTGTGTCAGAGATGTTACCTGGAAGTATTAGAAAATGAGATTAATTGCAAGTGTAATTTATCTTTATAAATAAATTCTGATATATTATTGTGTTCTAAACTATTTTCCTAAAACTATTATTACAGAAGTCGCATTTTGCAAATACCTTGGTACATGAGACGTATTTATTTCGAACTATAGATTACATACTATTCCGATGTGAAACATGTTATTTATTTATTTATTTATTTATTTATTTAAGATACAGTAGACAACATGCAGAAATCTCCGTTTGACTCGCTGGAGGAGATTTTTTTTTTTTTTTTGCCTCTGTGCTTAAAAATTAAGGTTTATGAATACGGAGGGTTGTTCACGATCTATGGTAACAATATCAGACACGCACAATAGCTCCGCGCTGAAACATGTGGAACAGAAGGAAAGTTCAGCAGCTGAGTGTATCACTGTGTTTGCTCAGGTGTGTGCTCTTGTTCTTGCTGCATCAAATGGAATAAAAAACAGAACCATTCTGATAAGGGTACATTATTGCCCTTTCCGATGCAAAATACTTGTATTCTAGGATTATTAAGCAGTGCCCGAGGTGTGGTTTTACCATATCCAAGAAAGTTATCTCATGTGCACTCAACAAAAAAGTTAAGGGCACATCAAGACTTATTCCAAAGGGCAAGAATCAGGGAAATCCACGACCAGCCACCAGTCGCACCACGGAGATAATTTGGAAGGCGACCAAATCCTGCAACTCAGAGGGCCATTGCACTGTAATTAGGGATCTCTGTTACTACTGTGAACACCATAATCAACCAGGATATGAATCTATAAAAGTGCCATAAGAGCCGGGGATATAAGCTTTTGCCTGAACACATTGCAGAACATGCCACTAACAGCAGAAAGCTGTATGAACAATACCTAGCTGGTGAAAAGTGGATGTTTGTTGTCTTTTTAGATGAGGCATATGTTTATCTAAGTGACTGCAACAAACCCTGGGCTATATATATTAGCAACCAAGGGGAGAAAAAAAATTGAAATCTGGTATAAGGAAACCAGTGAAAATTTTCCCAATGGTTTCATGGTAACAGCAAGGTACAGCTACAATGGCAAACTAACCATTCGTAGTGTACATAAAAATGTGAAAATCAACTCGGCATATTATCAGACTACTTGTCCTGATACCAATTTTTGATACAGAAATCCCTGCTCTCTATGGTGCAGATGTAAATAAAGTCTGGTTGCATCAGGATAAGGCATCAAGCCATGTCTGCTTCAACCTACTACAAATTTTTGGAGAACATAGAGAGAGAAATGGGAATGCGTTCCATACCTTTCAGCGGCATCCGTGTTGTCATCTGATGCAACACTGATGGAGTTACTGAAAAGAGCTCTTGGAAGCAGGCGGCCGCGAACTTTGGATGGCCTCTGGAAAGCTGCCAGGAGGAATGGAATAAACGGGACATCCCTGTGTTTCGTAGCAGTTTGCCCCAGTGGAAGCTGTGCTGCAGATTGATAGCTCAAGTAAAGGCTGCCAGATAAAACATCACTGCTGGTGGAGGCGTGGTTTTTCATAAGGTAAGGGGGTCGTAAGTTTGTTACCATAGATTGCGAACAATCCTTTGTATTAGTCAATTATTTTACTCAGCCATAGAGTGGAGTAAAAAATCTTAGCATTGAACTAAGTATACCATAGTGAAATGTATGAAACAGTTGTGTATTTTAATCTAGCAAAACAATAAGTAAAAGTTTCCCTAAGTAGTTGCTATAGTAGTTATTTTTACTTAGGTAATTTTATGGAACAGAATACTGATGCATACCATAGTAGAAATAAGTTTACTTGAGTAATTATCTTTTTAATCTGAATATTTATATGAAACACGCTATATTTTAGTAATTACCACGCTCTTTTACTTGTATGTACTAGAGTAAACTTTAATGAAACAGGCCCCTGCCCATCATACAGTACAATCGCTTGACTGGCATTACAGCTGATTGTCTGAGTGTCAAGTTTCAATTGTGTTATATGGGCGAATGCAAAATACATGAACATTTGATTAGTAAAAGTTTTGATGGTGCTGACCAGCATCTTATTTCTCCTACCACGTAAACTGAAACAGGAAAGAAATATGTGTTACATGTCGAAGTTATGTACGTTCTGATAGCGAAGTTTGAGCATACCCACCCCGACTTAACCGAACTAAAGAAGCGTTAACGGATGAGACACTTTTTCGGATAATCGATGGTATCGATTTTAAGCAGCGAAAGGAAGAAAATAATTGTATTCCAATTGCATAATAAAAATTACTACTGTATATAGTATTAAAATATGCATTACAGTATTTACAAAGATTATTTAATAAAGTCATTTTTTTTCTCCTGAACTTTCTTCTCGCATCACGTCAACGTTTGATAACACTAGTCTGCATTTTCAAACTTTTTGTCAGATGATTACTTATAAGTAGGTGTTCTTGAATCAAGTTTTTATACTGATTCCAGAAATAACTTCCGTTTTTTTCCATCATGTCAGGTTTTTACACAAAATAATAAGTAATGTTTTGACAATTTTACTAATGAGCGTAGAAAAGTATTCAAATACCATTTCACACAGGATAAGTTTTTATTCAAGAAACATTTTAAGAATACTCTCAAGAACTCCCCTAATTTATTTCATGACTACATTTTAACAAAACAAGAAGCCAAAGTGTTTCATTTAATTTTTTTCAAACTTTCTCTTCTTTGACTTCCTTGCAGATCCTTGAAGATGGCTGTCCCTCCTCAACATCCAACAGTAGTCGGCCATCATAGTTTCATTCCATCTCCCCTGGTACCTCCTCTCCATTTCCTTAATATCTTGCTGAAAACGTTCACCATAATGTCCCAGATTTTCTGGAAAGTAGTCGATATGTGAATGCGGAAAATGCACCTATACACTCATGTTAAAACCCATCTTCTTGAAATTTTTCAACATTGTTTCGACAATGGCCTTGTAATTAAGATCTTTGTCATTGCCTAAGAAGTTTTGTTTTTGCTGACATCCTAAACGCACATAAACCACACTGACCAACACCAACAGTAAAATAACGTTGAATGCTTGTGCAAGCGGTTAACACTTGTTATAACGGTACAATATATCTTGGAATGTTGGGTAGTACCAAGTGCCTATAATGGGATTCAGGATTGGGGCAAAATAACATTGCCAGATGTCGCAGCAACGCTGTCGACGCGATTTTGAGCATATCGTATGTTTTCGTTTATTCTTTCTTGCTTTCTTTTTTTACCTCCGCCGTTTCGGTTAAGCAGGGTTTTACTGTATACATATTTGTACGTGTGCAGCAGAAATATATTAAAGGTTGAAGTTGTTATTTTGTTGTAGGAGTTGTATTGTAGTTCAACTGTTGGGGAACCGAACTTGAAGTAGTTGCAACCGCACGTATGGTAAAATGTTTCCGGTAGCCTTCGTCCCAAAAATGTTTAAAAAAATATTAACTTTGTAATTTTGACTGTTTCTTTAAATATTATATATTTATGTTTGCCTCGGCTGCGTCAGTATTTATTTTTAGAGACATGAATATCTTGGCAGGGCGTGATGCGGCTGAAGAATGTAGGCTTACACAGATTATAATTTTTAATTCACTCCTTTTTATTAATTCTTGACACGATTTTAATAACACTTCACTGATATAGAGAGCTGTGAGATTCTTTTGTTAATTACTTGCAATTTTAACACGTAAACTATTTTCGTCTTACACGAAAACGTATTAAATTTCTCGAGGACGCATCTTGCGTCCGGTTAGGAACATTGTCTACGACCAACGCGTCCAGTTACGAGCGCTGTCTACAAGCAACTGACTTGATTTCTACCGCCTAAATTTGTAAATTTCTGTATTTCAAGTCTCTGATTGACTATTCCTAATCCAATAGAATAATTTTATTTAATTTAAGCTTTTTTCTGGTTGTTGATTGGCTATATTATAAACTGTCTCAAAATTTACATTATTGTTGCTCCAATTATGACTAGTAGTATTGTTAAACTTTAAAATTCATTATTCCTCATTGTTAGCCACAGCTCCTACATTATTAAATTAGTAATACATTCACATAACATTATTGAACATGTATACAATAATATAAACATATACAATGACTGTAATATACATTTTACATACTATTACATTCGAATATTGCTTTAAGGTGGACTGATATTGAATTTATATATTATATAATTTGATTGAATTCATTTAAGTGTTAAAAATACTGTCTCAAGGTATACAAGCACCCTCAGCAATGGTGGCTTGACGTAAATAATACAAACGGTCTGCCTATCCTTTTCAATATCTAGTTCGAAGGATACACAGGTGGGTTGAGGTGTCTGGAGTTAATGTTTCAAGCGCAGTGGTGGACATGTGATTAAGAAGTGTATGTTTTGGAGACGAGTTTATCATTAAAGACGACACGCACGATTCAGGTCATTGATTCTTTATAGGCTAAGTTGTGATCCCTTAAATATCCTGCAATCCAGAAAAAGAACAGTTCATTAGTATTTATAACATGGGCGTTATTTCAGCTAGTAACAATCGCCCTTGCTGACCGAATTGTCGGAACCGAATAGAGCAACAAGTTTTATGAGTTTTCAGATTGTGTGAAAGCGGGCCGCTGTGTAATCTCACATGTTTTCGCTGGCGGATCATAAACAACCGGAAGTGGCCACCCGTTTCTGTATCTTATCAACTGTTTTCCACTTTGTTTACGTCGCTGTCGGCTGAAACAAAGGACTGAATTACAACGGAAGTACTGGAAATTATCAAAACCTCATTGCACGTGCTAATTGTACGTGAAATGTACGAGAACAGGGATCACACATACTATGTACTTGTAACCCATAACAGAACATGGCTAAGAGTACATTTCTAGTCGCTTTTGGTGATTACTATTACATCATACAGAATTTGGGATACTGTGAGAACACATTAGCATTCTATCCGTTTCAGTAATACTTGAGACCCTTTCTTATTTGATACGATTAAAATTTTTGGAGATTCCATATTGGTAGTCATCTCAGGTTTTGCTCAGTGGCAATCCTGAAAAGTGGTTTTGGTTACATGGGCAAAAATAAATAGCACATTCACACACCATACTCTGACCCTACACAGAAACCTTGGTTAAACATTTTTCGCTTCCAGCCGTAAGTCGAAACCGGCACCCCTCACGCAGTAGGTAGGTTCTTCCACTGCACTACAGGGCCAGTCTCTCTTAGCAGGCATTTTATATTGATGATAAGATAGAATTTATTGATTATTTTTACCTTCTCAACCGCTTACCTTTGGAAAGCAGAGGAAGTATTTGTTGTACAACTCAAATGAAAAGTCGGATGAATACCAGACTTTATTTATTTAGTATGTGACATTTCTAAAATCCACAATTTCAGTTAGATTCATTTTAAGTAATTGGGGTTTAGGCAATTCAGAATTAAGTTGGTCTTCATTGAAAACGCGTATAAAAACAATAGGAAAGGGAATAAATTACATTAAGAATGAATTTAGAAGTAGATGTGATCCCGTAATAGCTGGTGTTTTACTTTTATAGGAAAACTGCGTTAAGAACACAACAAACGTAGCCATCTTCCCGCTAATACATATGCGCAATGGGAACTGCCAACCTAAATAAGAAGTGAAATCCGCGAAATAAGCGAAGTGTTGTTACTACTTTATTTTGTATTGCCGCTGACAAAAACGCAACGCATTCAGAGTAACAGTGCATAATACGAAATAAAGTGGTATGCAATTCAGAAACCTGAGCTTATAAAATAAATAAATAAAAACCTAACCTAAGGCTAACTTTCCGTGAATTCAGAAACCTAAGCTTAAACTTAAGCTTATATAAAAAAGCTAACCTAAGGCTACCCTTTCGTGAATTATAAACGTAAAAAATGAATAAACCTAAAATAAAAAGTAATTAAGAACGCACACCGAGAAAGTTGCCGGTATCTTAGCGGCTTTGGCGGCATTAGTTATTCATATGTTGCCAGCATTGTGTTAGAGCTAGAGGATGACATAATGACATCTGTAGGACATATAAGACGTCACTTCCATCGCTGTTAAAGATCAACTGAAAGCAGAATGTCGAGGGTTTAATGCATATGTAGTTTATATGGCCATATTTTTAAATAAGAAAACGGACGTTTTAAATTTTTCTCAATGAAACAAAGGACAAAAGAGAATGTGTAAAATTGTTTCGTCATAAATACTGAGGTTTCGAAACTAATAATAAATGAATAATGTGTAACTTACATATATAGTAGCTCTGAATTCACTTCAGGCAAACAATCCTGTAGAATTATTAGTGCAGGAGTCATTCCTCATATATTGGATAAGTTTAGAAGTGCAGTCTATTGTTCTGAAAGATTGGTTGTGGTGGACAGTAGTAAGCGAACGCTCCTTCAACAGCTGCTAATTTCATATCTTTATCACCAAACTTTCACTTTTAAAACAATAGTCAATACGGTGCTAGAAGAAGCACTTGTACGCGCCATTCTTTTATGTTTTTCACTGTTCATATGTTGCAATATATCCAATGGCTTACACTGAAAGTAGATGCATACTTATTGCATCGAACATCTGAGTCAGAAATTTCTTTTTTTAATGTATGATATTCCTTTTCTAGGTCACTTTTAAAACACATGTTGTTAATTTCAAGTGTTCTAGCACTCGCAGTCTAATTTCACTGTATTTTATTATTTCACGAATGCAGAACACAGTACTGTCTTCTACCAAACGCACAAGTGTAAGGAATTTCTTTTAACTCGAGCATATGCGTTTACAGTTTTCGTTATTGTTGGCGGCATTCACATCAAAGACAGTGATTACGATTTGTTTGTTGATAGCGCAGACCGGCACAGTTCAATTGTCGTCCGCAACTGTACTTTTCCAAGCGAAGTCTCCACACGGTTTCAGGTATTGTAGACCCATAATATAAACAGCGGTTTGCTTTGTTATTTGTATCTTTCGGATAATACGGGGTGTATGTAGTTAATACCTTAATGTACTATCCATTCCAAATCGGAGTTCCCTCTGATGTAAACAGAAGCACGTGCTTCGGCTTGTTACGAACCCAAGAATATACTCTTACGCCAACGTAAATAGTTCCTTAATACATGTATTGTATTACGAAATATTAGAGCAGGAAAGGTATAGAACTGCACATTTTATTGCGGTCATATAAGAACTCATCGTTAAAGGTAATGGATATATACTAGCTGTAAGAGATTACAGAATATGATTTTCGCCTGCTATTGCGCTAACGCCGAGAGCATCTTGCTTGTTAATACCAACCGTATGTATGACTGCCACTCTCTTGCATATACAAGAAATGCAGCAATGAATTCCCAGAGGTGCTATCTGAGTACCGAACAAACACTTTACGTAACACAGGATATATGATAAGCGAACAGTCATTCATAATGCACTAACACACACATGCTCAGCTCAGGTCAACTCTTGTGATTTAGTCAGTTGGTATTTGACCTCACATGGCAGAAGAAGGTGCGTGTAGTGCGAATAAACTGTTCAAACACAGAAGCGGGAAACAGTTAAAAAGTGGCTAAAACAAGCAATACTTCATATATTCAACTCACTACTACAAAAATACCCGACACTTGCATTATTGTCGTCCTCCGTGGACTAGTGGTACCGTGCTAGCCTCTAGTTCCCAAGGTCGCGGGTTCAAACCCGGCGGAGGGCGATGGATTTTTTCGGGCGTAAAAATCGTTAGCACGGCTTCCTTCGGAAGGGAAGTAAAGCCGGTGGTCCCGTGTCGTAGATTTACGGCACGTAAAAGAACCTCAAGCCTGATAAAGAGGCCTCTGAGCAAAATTACAGGTGTTTCACGCCCAATATAGAATGGGACGCTAAGAACCATAGTAGTTAAAGAGCGTCCATAAATAAAAAAAAACTCAAACTCAACTTGCATTATTGCATATTACGAAACTAATATCGGATTTTACAGGCGTTTCAGTGAGTAGTGTAACGAAAGCGAGCAGGGAATATAAACAGACATAATACAACACAGAAGAGGATAAAATGTTGGAACTTGTTTTAAGTGCGACAGTGCTGTGGAATTGTGGATAAGCTTGTCATTATTTTGGAGAGTAGTTCTGATTCCGATATGGCAGCTGAGTCATCTTCGGAGGATTCGGATTTGGGTGTTGTACTTTTGCCCGAGGATTGTGATTATCGTAAGTAAAATACTTATAAAATCGATTGTTACCTCGGGTTGCACTTTGAACTATAATTCTCACGCAGGGCGCCTTTTTATAGATCAAATAGTGTTCAACAAACACGTGGGAGGGGAACAAACAGGCATTAGGGGCGGGAATTGCGAACTACTTTCGCACCGATAATACAAAGAGTTTGTTTTCAGTGAAAGGCATTCTGGTTTCGAATGGACAATAGTTACACCAAATTCATGCATATTTTTAATTTGTTCCAGGGGTATTGTTATTATTATTTTTTAAGTTCCTTTTATACCCCGCCTTTAACTGCACTGGTCTTATCGGCGGCTTTACCTTTGGAACTTATTGCCTATTGGCAATGGTGTTAACTCTGTAACTCTTGTCGTTGGGTTTCTTGAACTTTTGGTTTTTTAATCATTAGATCATACACACATTCACACACTCATTCATACTTCCAGACTGAGGAGGATAAGGGATAACATTGGCTAGAGAAAAATTCCTACCTCCCAGCTGGGAATCGAACCCTAGCACAACAGACAGGTGCTCTACGGACTGAGCTATTCTAATGTTTGGAAACATTGCCCCATATGATGCAACTATTTTTTGAAAAAAAATAAAATTTTATAATTAAGCTTTTAATAGCATTTATATTTAAATTGTAGCAATGGAGTTTGATTTATTCTAAAAGTTTGGGAAAAAATAAATTTGAGGCTTAAAAATGCACAGAATATGAGTATTATTGTCAGTAACATCACAACTAATCATGGAATTAATTGTTCTTCCACACAAGCTGTTTATTGGACAGGGTTGTAAAGGTAGAATCAGATGACTGAAAAATTCAATACAATAGCCGGTATTTCAACCACGGATCCGGTTCAAGCACGGATTCTGGTTGCTCTTACCACTGAGCTACCAGCTCTTCTTTGAAAGAGAAAGAGAGAGAAAATTAGTAGTGGTTAGAGACAGTCATGCCAGTGTATTCGTAAGATTTTTATTTTGTGTACCAAGCACCTATTAGGTAGAGGAAGTGTTGCATTCCACCCAAAAATTCGATGTAGAGATTTCAATGGAAATACATATTTTGAGGCCTTTGAATAAAAAAATCTAATGTGTTTCACTCACATGACTTTCTCTACTCTTGTACTAACCATTTTTACAAACGCTTTTTCTCCATCTACTTCATAATAGTCGTGATAAACTTTTGCAGAAACTTATCTTATTTTAATTTTCTGGTAGGCGCTAGGGGAATATGGTAGGTTTTAAGCGATAGTCAAATATTTTAAGCGCTGGTTGCTATGTGGAGCATTCCATTCTCTTTGCATGTCCAGGACATAAAAAAACGAATAACGTATTCCCATTTGAGAAAAAGTTTAAGTATTGGAAAATTCAAACACATAACAAGGAATATCTCGGAAATGGTTCACTCGATCAAGGAAAAAAAATGTAAATCACATAAATTGTGTTTTAACGAGATCTACATTTTTTGTGTAGTAACATTTTGCCTATTTCTTTACAGTTTACGGTTTATGCGAAAGCCATTTAGAATGAAGAGGACTTTTGGGGACATCCCCAGAAAACAAGATTTACATTTCATTTGCCATGAAAATATCTCAAACATATGGTATTTTAATCAAAATCGTTAGTCAGTTTTGAGAAAATAAAAATTTTCGAAAAATGTTCCCTCTAAGGGTAGTCTGGAGTGGGGGGGTTTCTTGAAAATCATCTGTCGCATCCTTGGAAGATACTAAACTCAAATACCAAGTTTGGTATTTATCCGACTTTTCGTTTTTTAGTTATACTGTTCACAGACAGATAGGTATCGAATTTTTGGGTGGGATGCAATACTTCCCCTACTTACTATACTTAGTAGAGAAAGAGCCTCGCGTGTGTGTGAACAGCAGAACTCAAAAACGAAATTTTTGATAAATAGCAAACGGTATATAAGTTCAGTATCCTCTAAAGACGGGAGAAAATCTCCCCATCCCAAATTACCCTTTACATAGAAAATTTCTCAAAAATGGCTCTAACGATTTGGATTAAATTGACAAGATACATATATATTATTTATATGACAAAGAAAATTTATATCTTGAGTTTTCGGAATATCCCTTGGAGTCCTCTTCATTCGGAAGTAATTTCGTATAATTTTCGATAAATGCCATTTCAGAGATGTCCATTATTCGAGTGTTTCCATATGTTGTCGCATTCAGTTATTGCTCGCGATGTCCTGCAATGCCAGCATACACCGACCAGCTTTAAACATTTGACTATCGCTTTGGCTTCCTGTATCCCTTCTTGTACCTAGAACGCAATCTGTAATGAAACTAATTCTGCAAACGTTTACCTCAATAACGACGTAGATATGAAAACACGTTTTTGTATGAATAGTTTTTAGAAGCTGCTTACAATTAAACGACAATGAATAGAGTAAGTAATGTGAATGTAGATAGTTTTCTGCGTGGTACGGAATCTTTGAGCATGATTAGCTAAAATCGATTTATGTAAACAACTGAATGTTATTTCTGGATGCTATATATATTAAGTATGTAATTGAGTATCTGCCTTCTGTGCGAGAGGTCCCGGTTCGATTCCCGGCTGGGGGTGCAAATTTTTCTCTAACCAAGATTTATTCCCTCTTCCCTCCCCCAGAGTCTGAAGTATGAATGTGTGTGTGTGTGTGTGTGTGTGTGTGTGTGTGTGTGTGTGAGAGAGAGAGAGAGAGAGAGAGAAAACTAATATATAAAACCAAAAGTAAAAACAAAAATCCAGTGACAACAGTATACGAGTTAACGCCACTGCCATAGGTAATATGTTCCAAAGATAAAGGCCGCTGATATGACCATTGCAGTTAAAGGCGGGGTATAAATATAACGATAAACAAGTGTGTAATTGGTAATTTGAAACTATTTCGAGACAAATAATTTGTGTGGTTCATGTAAAGTAGACAAAAGATTGAGCTTTATGTATGAAAAGTATCTCTAAGTTATTAATGGACAGAGAAAATCATGTGAATCTTACACACATCTTTTTACTTTCTCTACTACGTATAGTAAGTAGAGGAAGTGTTGTATTCCACCCAAAATTTCGATACCGAGATTTCACCGGAAATACATGTTTTGAGACCCCCTGAATCCAAAAAAAGCATTTTTGGAAACATGTCCGTGTGTGTGTCTGTGAACGGCATAATCAGAAATGAACAGTCGGATAAACACCAAACTTGGTATTTGGGTTCAGTATCTTCCAGAGATGCGACACGAAGGTTTTCAAGAAAATCCCCCCATCCCAGAGTACCCTTTACATGGAAGATTTTTCGAAAATTTTAATTTTCTCAAAAATGGCTCTAGCGATTTTGATTAAAATATCATATGTTTAAGATATTTTTATGGCAAATAAAATGTATATCTTGAATTTTCTGGGAATATCTCCAAAAGTATTCTTTATTGTGAACGACTTTTGCATAACTGGTAAACCATAAGAGATAGACAAACTTTTACTACACAAAAAAGGAAAATTGGGTTAAAATACACAATTTGTCATAAATTTTTTTTGTTGAGTGAACAATTTTCGAGATATTGCTTGTTATTCCCTTAAATTTTTCAATGCTTATTTTCTCAAATGGGAATTCGTTATTCATTTTTACTTTCTCTACTACGTATAGTAAGTAGGGGAAGTATTGCATTCCACCCAAAAATTCGATACCGAGATTTCACTGAAAATACATGTTTTGAGACCTCCTGAATCCAAAAAAAGCATTTTAGAAACATGTCCGTGTGTGTGTCTGTGTGTGTGTGTGTGTGTGTCTGTGTGTGTGTGTGTGTGTGTGTGTGTGTGTGTCTGTGTGTCTGTGAACAGCAAAACTCAAAAACGAACAGTCGGATAAACACCAAACTTGGTATTTAGGTTCAGTATCTTCCAGAGATGCGACACGAAGGTTTTCAAGAAAATCCCCCCACCCCAGACTACCCTTTACATGGAACATTTTTCGAAAATTTTAATTTTCTCAAAAATGGCTCTAACGATTTTGATGAAAATATCATATGTTTAAGATAAAGTCATGAGAAATGAAATGTATATCTCGAATTTTCTGGGAATGTCTCCAAAAGTATTCTTCATTGTGAACGACTTTTGTATAACTGGTAAACCGTAAAAGATAGACAGAATTTTACTACACAAAAGATGTAGATCGCGTTAAAATACACAACTTATGTCATATACATTTATTTTGTTTTTGTCATATACCGTTTTCGAGATATTGCTTGTTATTTCCTTAAATTTTCCAATACTTATACTTTTTCTCAAATTCGTTATTCAGTTTTTTATGTCTTAGACATGCAAAGAGAATGGAATGCGCGGCATAGCAACCAGCGTTAAAATATTTGACTATCGCTTAAAAACTACCATATTCCCCTCGCATCTACAAGAAAATTACCAATAAGATTGACATCTCGATATCTCGATTAACATGAAGCATTTGGAGAATAGGCGTTTGTAAAAATAGATTGTACAAGAGTAGAGAAAGTCATGTGAGTGTAACACATCAGATTTTTTGTCTTGGATATGCCAAGAGTTATAATCTGTGGCAAAGGGAATGGTGCTGCACCTAGCAACCAGCTATTAAGAGATATGTATATGCTTAAAGGCTACTGTATTTCTATATTGCCCTTGTAAATATATTTTCCCCTACATCTACAAGAAAATTAGCAATAAGATAGAGTTTGCAAATGTTTATCTCGATTAACATGAACTAGATGAAGAATAAGCGTTTGTAAAAATACTTTGTACAAGAGTAGAGAAAGTCATGTGAGTGTAACACATCAGATTTTTTATGAATGGTTTTAATTGTCTGACTCAGGATCTCAGATAAAATCGATAGGCAAACCGCAAATAAGTAAATCACATTTCGACACTGGGAATCGAACTGATAATTATATCTGAGAACCATAACACAGATTGCTGCTCGCGTTTCTGGGCGTAGCTTTCCATATTTTTAGAGAGATGCGTCGTCAGCTGGTGACCTAGTGGCCGTGGTTTCGACCCCCGTGATCCCAGCACAACGATCGATTGGCAGGACACGCAACTCGTGGCGGCCCCCGGCCGAGTAGGCAGCCCGCACTGCACCCACACGGCGGGGATTTGCGCAAGGTTTGGGCACAGCTGCAGGCCAAGGTTACCTAACGTTAAAGCTACTTTCGCTGCCGTTTACCTAAGGTAGGAGGATATTCCATTCGACACACGTATTCGATAATCAGATTTCGCCGAAGTACCCTTACTGGGTCCCACTGGATGAAACCAATAAAATGAAAGTTTGGGAAAACGTCTGTGTGTGTGTGTGTGTGTGTGTGTGTGTGTGTGTGTGTGTGAGAGAGAGAGAGAGAGAAAGAAAGAAAGAAAGAAATATCTGTCTGCGAACAGCATAATTAAAAACGTAACGTGGAATAAATGCCAAATTTTACATTTATGTGAGTCGCTTTTTAAGGATGCAAGGCTAAGATTTTTCAGAAAATTCTATCACATTGATACATTTTTTTTCTAGCGGACTCAAAATAAAAATAATTATAAATAGTTCCTTTTTTAGTAAAAGACTACATAACAAAAGGTTTGTAATTCACAAAATACCTATAGGATGAATATTTAAGTTATAACAATTGTTCGTTACTATTATTCATGCATAAACCGTCCACCATGAGAAATAACATAGTTCTGATCATATTGCAAGTATAAGCAAGAGGTACAAGATGTGTACTGTTAAACCTTTTACTTATCTTTGAATTGTTAGAACCCCCAAAAGGTTCTATTACTGGTTTTAAAACCATGTGACATTTAAGTTGTATAGTGGAGAGAGAGGTGAGGGTGAAGGAAGTGAGAGTGAATAAAGAAGTAGAGGGAAAAAATGGGTAAAGAAGTGGATAGAGGAGAAAGATAAGGAGAGGATGAGGAGTGGGAGAGGCAATGAGAGGGGATTCTGCTAGTTTGCAATTAAAAGTTATAAAGATAATCTTGAGAAACTTTGAAGTTTTCCTAAAGATGCATTTCCTAAAGAAGCTCTACACCAGCAATCCCTCCCCCATTTTTTTCCCATTGGATGCATCCAAAGCTGCTTATTTTCTGCATTCGTAAAGGATTGCTCCAAATAGTGTCAAAATGGCATCATAACATCCTCGTTTTCCCAGCCATAAAACATAACTTCTGTTGTTTTAAACAGAAGCGTTGTTTGTAGTTTGTAGCGCTCGTTTGCTGGCAGCAAAAGCGCTTTTGACTAAAGCAGTATTTGCATAATATAGTAGGTATAAGTATTACTTTCCACTCAAAATATCGAGATTTCACCTAAAAAAAAAGTTTTAGAAAAAGATGTATGCTTGCGCCTGTACGTGTGCAGCATAAATCGAAAACAAAAGGTAGGAAAAATATCAAACTTGGTATTTCAGCTCGTCTTCCAAAAATGTGACCCGAAACCCTGGAGGTTTTCAGCAAAATCCGATCACATCCTTTACTTGGTATCCTTTACATTGAGGAATTTGAATGATATTTTATTTTCTCAAAAATGGCACTAACGATATCAAAATATCATATATTTAAGATATATGCATTAAAAATATAATGGAATTCTGCAATTTTCTACGAATAGCCTGTGAAATCCTTTACATATTGAAATAATCTTGTATAACTGATAAATCTAAGAGGTATGTACACAAAATTTAGTACATGGAAAATGTAGATCTCGTTTTTGTACAATTAACCATTTCCGAAGTATTCGTTATTGATTTGAATTTTCCAATACGTCATAGATTACTTGGAATACTATCGCCATTAATTTTTTACTCGTCATAGAAAGAGTATTCAGTTTCAAAGCCAGCCTTTAAACATTTGGTTATGGCTTCAGTCTTCGTGTACTTACAATGAAATAACAATGATACAATTTCTGCAACCTCTATCTCGACTAACATGAAGTAGATAGAAAAATAATCGTTCGTAAGAGTATTTTTAGAAAAGATGTGAAAATATGCGAACGTGGGCAAAGGAAGTCAATTGAATGTAAAACATTGGGGTTTTCTATGCTGATCTGCTCCCGGCCATAAGGAAAGCAAATAGCTAGCAATATGCTTGCTTCGATGACCAGCATATTGAAATGTTACTTGTCGATTATTGTTCACTACTGCGAAAATTAAGAAATTAAAACAAAATTACCATTACGATACAATTTGAGCTGACAGCAAACAAGTCAATCTTATTGTAGTTTTACAAGCATCAAAGTTTTGTATACAGAGCAGCAAGTTTCCACGCCATTGTGCCAGATGACTGGCGCATCGGTTTTTTTGTTACCTGGTAACGGGTTCGTAGCCACAATAATTGCCTGCCTGACTTGCAGGTCCACAGATTTCCTCTCAGAACAAACAGCGGGCAACCACGCTCTCACCGCGCATGCTTCAGTATTATTTGGGATGAAAATTGCATATTGGGGGAGGCTTTCGGCATTTGCTGACCCGTTGCATCATAATCATTTTGCACAACATACGAGGCGTGATCAAAAAGTTTCCGGAATGGCTTCACAACAATGCTGACGCTGAGATTTCTTTAATTCTTACCCACACTATACATGCAGCGTTCCTTCCTAATAAAAATGAGAGGTCACGTGACTTCCTGTGACCATTCGGTGACGAGGTAGACGCTCTGAAGTGAACACGTGTTTTGCATGTGTTGCGATTTTTCCGCGTAGCAAAAATGTCAGATTACGAAGAACAAAGAATGAACATCAAATTTTGCTCTAAACTCTGTAAAACTGCAACAGAAGCCTATGAAATGTTAAGAACGGCTTATGAGGAGGAAGCTATGGTCAAAACTCAAGCATTTGAGTGGTTTTCGAAATTTAAAAGTGGTGGGACATCAGTTAAAGATGCAGATCGTTCGGGGCGACCCTGTTCCAGAAAAACTGATGAAAATATCAATCAGGTGAGGGAAATGGTCTTAAATGATAGGCGCATTACAATAAGAAAACTTTCTGACTCATTAGGACTCTCCTTTGGAAGTGTTCAAAGCATTTTGAAAGATAATTTGGACATGTTCCTGCATCATGACTATGCGCCCGCGCACAAAGCCCTTTCTGTTCGCCAATTTTTGGATAAAAATAGGATGAATACTGTTCCACATCCCGCCTATTCTCCTGATTTGGCACCAGCGGACGTTTTTCTTTTCCCGCGACTTAAAATGCGTCTCCGAAGACACCGTTTTGAGGACATTGATGTCATCCATCGCGAATCGCATAAGGCTCTGAACATGTTGAAAGAAGAGGACTTCCAGAGGTGCTTCCAGCAGTGGCAGAAGCGTATCAACTCCCAAGGAGACTACTTCGAGGGTGACAGTGCAGATTAGACAAAACAAACTGTTATGTAGTATTTATGACGTCATTCCGGAAACTTTTTGATCACACCTCGTATTTTCCAACGGAAATTCAATTTGTTTGCCAGATTCATTGGTTCTTCATGGTACAGTTTATAGTTAGTGCAGTCCATTTATAGCTTTTCAGTGGGTGCAAAAGATATGGAATATTTCTGTTCTGTAATATTAGAATGTATGTTTGCCTCTCTGTATACGGATTCACGGCAGCTCAGCGCTAAAGCGTCGGCGCGATAAATCGAGGAACCACGGTTGCAGCAATGAATTTTTCAAATATAATTTAACTTTCCATCTTTGGCATGCACTTCGCCTACAATGAAAGGACAATTGTTAGATATAAACTAAAGATATTCGGTACTAAAAGTTCTAATTTCTACACATTTCAAATCAATCTAACTGAAAGTTTTTGTTAGATATTTGTTCATATTTGTAGCATAAAATTGCTTTTCACGGTCCTATGTGCCTAAGTCTTGTAGAAAATAATTTTCAAAAAATGAAAATCGAGTCTCGTGTAACATACCCCAAGTGATGAAAATTTAGGAAGTTTAAATTTTGCACATTATTTCCTCAAATATATTTTTGTTACAAAACCTTTTGTTGCAAAAAACAATAATGTAACACTTAATTTTCTAAAGATCAATAATGTTTTAATTATTAAAACCATAAATCCAAAACCAAACATAATATCAAAGAGCCTTTAGATCTCATCAAACTTCCAAGAACCTATACTGAAACTCTGAAAGAAGCTGAACCAAAATTGCATCATAGGGAGAATTTTAAATTGGCTAAAATGTAATAAAACAAGATTACAGAAAATCAAGTTCTAAATACAGCTACAGACGTCCATTTAACAGTCTTGCTTGGGCATTAAATTGCCAGAAAGGCAAAATCGCAATTAGATCGTAATTCTACAATGCTTTGACGACTTTTACTACAAAGATTTTTAAATATTTAATTAATTAATTTTTAATTTTGTCGAAAATTTAGTCTTGAGTACACTAACTTTTTAATGTGGTTAACTAGGAGCTAGGAAATTAAAGTACTCGCAGCGCCTCAAATCATCTTGAAAGTGCGATATCTTCAGAGCGCCTGAGATCACCTTGAAGAATTCACGAATCAAATTATTGAGTTAGACTGCCTCTGTGGTCTGGTGGTTAGCGTGCTAGTTTCTAAATCCAGAGGTCCCGGGTTCGGTTGCCGGCTGGAGTATGGAAATCTTTCTTTAGCCAGGATTACTCCGCATCCTCCCTAGACTCTGGAAGTATGAGCGAGAGTGTAAATGTGTGTGTGAAATTAATGTTTAAATAGAAAGCCCAAAGATTAACACTATAGCAACACGAGTGAACATCATTGCCGATGAGTAATTGTTGCAAAGGCATTACCTTAGATGTTAAAGGCGGCATATAAATGAAAAAAAATTCTGATGTGTTACACTCATATGACTTTCTCTACTCTTGTACAAACTATTTTTACAAACGCTTATTCTCCATATGCTTCATGTTAATCGAGATGTTAATCTTATTGCTAATTTTCTTGTAGATGCAAGGGGAATATGGTAGGTTTTAAGCGATAGTCAAATCTTTTAAGCCCTGGTTGCTATGTGGCGCATTCCATTGTCTTTGCATATCCAGGACATAAAAATGAATAACGAATTTGAGAAAAGGTATAAGTATTGGAAAATTTAAGGGAATAACAAGCAATATCTCGAAAATGGTTCACACAACAAAAAAGTAAATAACATAAATTGTGTATTTTAACGCGATCTACATTTTTTGTGTAGTAAAATTTTGTCTATCTCTTATGGTTTACCAGTTATGCAAAAGTCATTCACAATTAAGAATACTTTTGGAGACATTCCCAGAAAATTCGGGATGTACATTTCATTTGTCATGAAAATATCTTAAACATATGATATTTTAATAAAAATCGTTAGAGCCATTTTTGAGAAAATTAAAATTTTCGAAAAATGTTCCATGTAAAGGGTAGTCCGGGGTGGGAGGATTTTCTTGAAAACCTTCGTGTCACATCTCTGGAAGGTACTGAACCTAGATACCAAGTTTGGTGTTTATCTGACTGTTCGTTTCTGAGTTATGCTGTTCACAGACACACACACACACACACACACACACACACACACGGACATGTTTCCAAAAATGCTTTTTTTGGATTCAGGGGTCTCAAAACATATATTTCCGGTGAAATCTCGGTATCGAATTTTTGGGTGGAATACAATACTTCCCCTACTTACTATACGTAGTAGAGAAAGTAAAAATGAATAACGAATTTGAGAAAAAGTATAAGTATTGGAAAATTTAAGGGAATAACAAGCAATATCTCGAAAATGGTTCACTCAACAAAAAAAATGTCTGACATAAATTGAGTATTTTAACGCGATCTACGCTTTTTGTGTAGTAAAATTTTGTCTCTCTTATGGTTTACCAGTTATGCAAAAGTCGTTCACAATAAAGAATACTTTTGGAGACATTCCCACGAAATTCAAGATATACATTTTATTTGTCATAAAAATATCTTAAACATATGATATTTTAATCAAAATCGTTAGTCATTTTTGAGAAAATTAAAATTTTCGAAAAATCTTCCATGTAAAGGGTACTCTGGGGTGGGGGGATTTTCTTGAAAACCTTCGTGTCGCATCCTTGGAAGATACTGAACCTAAATACCAAGTTTGGTGTTTATCCGACAGTTCGTTTCTGAGTTATGCTGTTCACAGACAGACAGACACACACACACAGACACACAGACACACACACGGACATGTTTCCAAAAATGCTTTTTTTGGATTCAGGGGGTCTCAAAACATATATTTCCGGTGAAATCTCGGTATCGAAATTTTGGGTGGAATGCAGTACTTCCCCTACTTACTATACGTAGTAGAGAAAGTAAAAAACAATTAAGTTCCTGTTCGGGGACTCTTGTCACGGCAGCTCGGCGATAGAGTATCGGCACTATAAGCAAAAGATTATAGAAGTGCATGTTTGTAGTGGTACGAAAACGGAAAATATATGGTAATTAAAGGGTTATGGGGAAACTAAAGCAAGGAGTACGACCCTTGTGTGGGCACGAAGAGGATGCAAACTGTAAGTAAAATGTAGATCTAGAAATTCGTAGAATAGCCCGTGAAACCCTCTTCTTTTAGGATGAATTTTATATAATTTTATTTAAGTGGTAAACCATAAGAGATAGGCACTTACTACACAAAAAATTATAGATTTTTTTTTCGGCTTCACGTCCTTTAACCCGATGGGTCATATCGGACGATGGATGAAATAGATGAAATGTTGCTCAGATGAGACCGGGTCCATAGAGTTTAAAGTTACGCCACATTCATATTTTCAGGATAAGGAGAAAACCCGGAAAAAGCCTTATCCGGATAACTTGCCGTAACCGAGATTCAAAGTCGGGACATCTTGAATGGGAGCCAGACACGCTATCCCCACACCACGTAGGTGGGCCAATGTAGATCTTATTAAAGCACACAGTTTGTCAACTTTTTTGTTGCGAAGTATTTCCCAGACATTCAGTGATATTTTATCTTGCAGTTTTTAAATGGATAAATAAACCTGCTTCTGTTACTCGTGATGTCATTTAAAGGGAATGGGCTTTAAAGACATCATATAGCGACGCATTTCTCAAACATTTTGACTATCACTTCAGCTTCCTGTATCCCTCTTGTACCCACAACGAAATGTGTAATGAAACCTTTTCTGCAAACATTTGTCTTGATTAATATGAAGTACACAGAAAAATAAGCTTTTGTAAGAATAATTTCTGTAAGAAAAAACAGGGTTATTCAAAAAGAAGAAACAGATTTTAAATATTCATTTTTAATGAACGACAATAGATAGCGACACATACGGCACATCATTGCATGGAGGAAAGTTCGAAGTTTTAAGGCCCCCCCTTATTAGTTCCATTCAGTGTCTATAGCGGCGCTGTGTTTGTTTACGAGAAAATGGCGACGCCACAGCAAAATTCGTTTTGTGCGCTGCATTATGCAAAAAGTGAATCCATTGCAGCGTGCATTTCGTTGTAAATTCAACAACGAGCCGATTCGTCATAAAAAAATCTGATGTGTTACACTCACATGACTTTCTCTACTCTTGTACAATCTATTTTTACAAACGCCTATTCTTCATATGCTTTATGTTAATCGAGATATCGAGATGTCAATCTTATTGCTAATTTTCTTGTAGATGCAAGGGGAATATGGTAGCTTTTAAGCGATGGTCAAATATTTTAACGCTGGTTGCTATGTGTCGAATTCCATTCTCTTTGCAAGTCCAGGACATAAAAAAATGAATAACGAATTTGAGAAAAAGTATAAGTATTGGAAAATTTAAGGGAATAACAAGCAATATCTCGAAAACGGTTCACTCAACAAAAGAAATGTATATAACATAAGTTGTGTATTTTAACGAGATCAACATTTTTTGTGTAGTAAAATTTTGTCTATCTCTTATGGTTTACCAGTTATGCAAAAGTCGTTCACAATGAAGAATACTTTTGGAGACATTCCCAGAAAATTCGAGATATATATTTCATTTCTCATGGCATTATCTTAAACATATGATATTTTAAACAAAATCGTTAGAGCCATTTTTGAGAAAATTAAAATTTTCGAAAAATGTTCCATGTAAAGGGTAGTCTGGGGTGGGGGGATTTTCTTGAAAACCTTCGTGTCGCATCTCTGGAAGATACTGAACCTAAATACCAAGTTTGGTGTTTATCCGACTGTTCGTTTTTGAGTTATGCTGTTCACACACACACAGACACAAACACAGACACACACACACACAGACACACAGACACACACACGGACATGTTTCCAAAAATGCTTTTTTTGGATTCAGGAGGTCTCAAAACATGTATTTCCGGTGAAATCTCGGTATCGAATTTTTGGGTGGAATGCAATACTTCCCCTACTTACTATACGTAGTAGAGAAAGTAAAAATTTATAATTTATACAATAAATTCGTAGGAGATGGTTGCGTATGCAAACGGAAAAGCACTGGTCGTTACCGCATAACAAATGGTACTCATTTTGAACATATAAAATAAAATTTTGAACTTCTGTCCATTCAGTGATGTATCGCATATGTCGTCGTCTATTGCCGTTCATTAGAAATAAATATGTAAAGTCTGTTCCTTCTTTTTGAATAACCCTGTATATACAGTTCACTGTGAATAGTTAATGATTAGAGAAAGTCGTGTAAATGTTACGCACCACATGTTTGGTATAGTATCAGAAGATATGGAATTTTTATTTCCTTTATAATTTTTTTTCTTTCTTCTGAAAATAGAACAGCCTGATGTCGTGGGGGGGCTATAAATTTATGTATGTCATAAGATTACATTGTGAAAAGTTAAACTTTAACCTTAAAGTAACGAATGGTGTTCCAAAGTACTTCATATAATTAAAAAAATTAGAGGCTTAAGCCACACCTCCAGAAAGGGTCACAGTGATATTGCCAGAATTCTTTTGTCCTCAAGAGTCTGGGAGACGGGAGTGTCAGAAGGCCGCGGAGAGAGCGTCAAGCATTTCCCAAGGGCAACATAATTAACAAGAAATTTTATTGTCTAAAACTGGCAGCCAGCATTACAAGTCACATTAGTAGCATATTAGTTATTTCCATCAAGTTATGTTACCTCTTCCTCTGAGAGGTTGAGTCTAAATGCATAGGTACAGCGATTTGTAATTTCCACTTTGGTTAACTCCGCTTGTATAGTATAATATCAGAAGTACACATAAAAAAATCTGATGTGTTACACTCACATGACTTTCTCTACTCTTGTACAAACTATTTTTACAAACGCTTATTCTCCATATGCTTCATGTTAATGGAGATATCGAGATTTCAATCTTATTGATAATTTTCTTGTAGATGTAAGGGGAATATGGTAGCTTTTAAGCGATAGTCAAATATTTTAACGCTGGTTGCTATGTGGCGCATTCCATTCTCTTTGCATGTCCAGAACATAAAAAAATCTGATGTGTTACACTCACATGACTTTCTCTACTCTTGTACAATCTATTTTTACAAACGCCTATTCTCCATATGCTTTATGTTAATCGAGATATCGAGATGTCAATCTTATTGCTAATTTTCTTGTAGATGCAAGGGGAATATGGTAGCTTTTAAGCGATGGTCAAATATTTTAACGCTGGTTGCTATGTGTCGAATTCCATTCTCTTTGCAAGTCCAGGACATAAAAAAATGAATAACGAATTTGAGAAAAAGTATAAGTATTGGAAAATTTAAGGGAATAACAAGCAATATCTCGAAAACGGTTCACTCAACAAAAGAAATGTATATAACATAAGTTGTGTATTTTAACGAGATCAACATTTTTTGTGTAGTAAAATTTTGTCTATCTCTTATGGTTTACCAGTTATGCAAAAGTCGTTCACAATGAAGAATACTTTTGGAGACATTCCCAGAAAATTCGAGATATACATTTCATTTCTCATGGCATTATCTTAAACATATGATATTTTAAACAAAATCGTTAGAGCCATTTTTGAGAAAATTAAAATTTTCGAAAAATGTTCCATGTAAAGGGTAGTCTGGGGTGGGGGGATTTTCTTGAAAACCTTCGTGTCGCATCTCTGGAAGATACTGAACCTAAATACCAAGTTTGGTGTTTATCCGACTGTTCGTTTTTGAGTTATGCTGTTCACACACACACAGACACACACACACACAGACACACACACACACAGACACACAGACACACACACGGACATGTTTCCAAAAATGCTTTTTTTGGATTCAGGAGGTCTCAAAACATGTATTTCCGGTGAAATCTCGGTATCGAATTTTTGGGTGGAATGCAATACTTCCCCTACTTACTATACGTAGTAGAGAAAGTAAAAAATGAATAACGAATTTGAGAAAAAGTATAAGTATTGGAAAATTTAAGGGAATAACAAGCAATATCTCGCAAACGGTTCACTCAACAAAAGAAATGTATATGACATAAATTGTGTATTTTAACGCGATCTACATTTTTTGTGTAGTAAAATTTTGTCTATCGCTTATGGTTTACCAGTTATAAAAAAGTCCTTCATAATGAAGAATATTTTTGGAGACATTCCCAGAAAATTCTGGATATACATTTTATTTGTCATGACAATATCTTAAACATATGATATTTTAATCAAAATCGTTAGAGCCGTTTTTGAGAAAATTAAAATTTTCGAAAAATGTTCCATGTAAAGGGTAGTCTGGGGTGGGGGGATTTTCTTGAAAACCTTCGTGTCGCATCTCTGGAAGATACTGAACCTAAATACCAAGTTTGGTGTTTATCCGACTCTTCGTTTTTGAGTTATGCTGTTCACAGACACGCACACGGACATGTTTCCAAAAATGCTTTTTTTGGATTCAGGGGGTCTCAAAACATATATTTCCGGTGAAATCTCGGTATCGAATTTTTGGGTGGAATACAATACTTCCCCTACTTACTATACGTAGTAGAGAAAGTAATACATGTGAAAGATCATCTAGCAGAAATAGTTGACCTAGGATTTATTGCTTAATCCGTCAGTCCCACTTTTTCTGGGAGCAACATTCCAACATTTATATGGAGGTGATCTGTAGCTCGACTTTACACTTTTATTCAGATAAAATTATAAAAGTCAAACAGTATGCCCCTATACTCACTTATAAACTATAAGTAAATGCAAAAAATAGATTAAATCAATTATGAAATAACATAGCGACACAAAGCAAAACTAATTGCACGTCCAGTGATAAAGTGAAAAGATAAAACTGGTAAAATAGACAGGTGCGATTGCTCCAAAGTCAAAATGTTTCCGTCTTGGATTGTTTCACCCGACATGTGAGTTAAAATGTCGAATTAAAAGCTTCACAATTCATACAAGTTTTAAGAAAATAACGGAAATAATGATATTGTAGAAGTCTTACATAAACTCTTAACGAGTTGTTAGTCGTCCTCCGGTTTGTAGTGGTTACCATGCTAGCCTCTAGTTCCCGAGGTCGCGGGTTCGAACCTGGCGGAGGGCGATAGATGTTTTTCGGGCGTAAAAATCCTTAGCATGGCTTGCTTCGGAAAGGGAGTATAGCCGGCGGTCCCGTGTCGTAAATTTACGACACATAAAAGAACCTCAAGCGCGACAAAGAGGCCTCTAGCAAAATTTCCAGTCTTTCACGCCCAATATAGAATGGGACGCTAAGGACCATAGCGGTTAAAGAGCGTCCATAAATAAAAAAACTCAATTTCAATTTACGAGTTGTTAAAAAAATTAATGCATTTCCTTGCTGGTGATGTTTCCTGTCGCGAAAAAAGGGTAAACCTCTCGAGTAGGTACATGAAGAAAGATGTGGAGGGGGGTCAGAAATTCCAATATGTGAAATAAGCAGTCTGTATGGACTGGCAAACTTTATATTACCGATCTTTTGGCCTGTTTAAAATCAGCTTAATAAGCTTTCCATTACTTTTTAAAGAATTACTCGTATTGGCATTTTAATAAAAATCGTTATCAATTTTTGGTAAATAAAAAATTACACATTTTCCGTATATACGGTAGTTTAGGGTGGGGGAATTTTCTTGAAAATTTTCGTGTTACATTCTTGAAAGATTCTGAACTTAAATACCATTGTGACAAATTGTGACATTGTATTGTGACAAATAAAAATAACGGTTAACTAGTAACAAACTCTTTATTATGCGAAAAGCGCTTCACGCCTTGCTTTTCTGTTCCGATTTACACTTAATCGCTCGTAACTCGCTCGCCATTATCTCCTAACTCAACATTTGTTTTCTGCCGTTGTTTTTAAAGTTCCCTGTTGCTAGAGTGACACATATTCCAGAACCAGAATACATATAGCGAAGTTTCTCAAAGAGTATAGTCAGTCAAAGCCTCTCCAATGCTTGGTCGACTGCATCACATAATATATTGTCCATAATATGTATCCGTCGCCCTCTGTGGTGTAGTGGTTACCATGCTAGCCTATAGTTCCCGAGGTCGCAAGTAAAAACCCGGCGGAGGGCGATGGATTTTTTCGGGCGTAAAAATCCTTAGCATGGCTTCCTTCGGAAGGGAAGTAAAGTCGGTGGTCCCGTGTCGTAGATTTACGGCAGGTAAAAGAACCTCAAGCCTGATAAAAAGGCCTCTGAGCAAAATGTCCGGTCTTTCATGCCCAATATAGAATGGGACGCTAAGGACCACAGCAGTTAAAGGGCGTCCATAAATAAAACTCAATTTAATTTTCACAATATGTGTCCGAATTTTCGTTTCTGAGTTATCCTATTCATACGCGCGCGCGGATCTTTTTCTTAAAATAACTTTGTTTAAATTCAGGTGACCCAAAAACGTGCATTTCCATTGAAATCTCGATATTTAATTTTTTGGTAGAATACCTCTATAGGTGCTAGAAAAAGTAAAAGGTTATGAATAATATCCTGGCTGGCAGTGACAATTTGATGTCCGACACACTTTACCAGGCTTTAAAACGGGGGAAACCCCTGCATTAAACATTCCGCAGTTGAGGAATAGATGGTAGTATTTGCCAATGTACACGCAGTCGGACAGACCTTCAGAATACAGAGTTAAAGCGCGATGCCTATGAGCAGATTACAATCTGTGTGTTTGCTACTTGTGTCCTCGGCAGACTCCGCCTTGCTCAGAGCGGGATATCCTGTCTGTCTCATCTCATACGGGAGGTATGTCCATGGCACCTGCATTCCGACACAACCCACCCACCCACTCTGTGTATTGCAATAGGTTACTCACACCTGTACCGCTGCCAATTCACCCGTTTTTCCCCATTTTCACGCGACCAGAACCTGCTCGGATTAATTTTTACTTTCTCTGCTACATACCTAGTAGGTAGAGAAGGTATTGCATCCACCCAAAAATTCGATTCCAAGATTTCACCGGAAATACGTGTTTTGTAACCCAAAAATGGCCTGGATGCAAAAACAGAATTTTTAAGAAAAGGTCCGTGTGTGTTTAATATGTTTTCTTTCATTGCATAATTTCTTATGGTATCCATATTTGGGGTAATGCTACCAATATACACAAAGTATTAACTCTGCAGAAAAAGGCCTTAAGAATTATATCTGGTTCATTGTTTGATGCCCATTATGGACCTATATTTAAACATTTTAAAATCCTGACGGTAATTAATGAATAAATAAATGTAAATATATATACATTGCTTAGTAATAACACTAGTCTGCATGATATCGGATGACTGAAAACTAATAAGTGATTCTGACTCACTTTTTTATGCTGATTTCAGATCTGCTTTTAGTTTTTTTCTATCACGTACAGGTTTTTCACAGTTTCACTTCAAAAATATATAGATATAGGGATATAAAGATATTGCTTCCGCCACTACACATAAAATTGGGCTTGATGAAGCAATTCGTAAGGACTCTACCACAGGATGGACCCTGCTTCAAATACCTTTCCAAGAAATGTCCCTTCATTACACAAGACAAATTAAAGGCTGGAATTTTTGTTGGTCCTCAAATAAAGAAATTGATTAAGGACGCAAGGCCATTGTCGAAACAATGTTGGAAAATTTCAAGAAGATGGGTTGTAACATGAGTGTAAAGGTGCATTTTCTGCATTCACATATCGACTGCTTTCCAGAAAATCTGGGACATTATAGTGAACAGCAGGGTGAACGTTTTCACCAAGATATTAAGGAAATGGAGAGGAGGTACCAGGAGAGATGGAATGGCCGACTACTGTTGGATGTTGAGGTGGGACAGTCATCTTCAAGGATCTGCAAGGAAGTCAAAGAAGAGAAAGTTTGAAAAAAATTAAATGAAACACTTTGGCTTCTTGTTTTGTTAAAATGTAGGCGTAAAATAAATTAGGGGAGTTCTTGAGAGTATTCTTAAAATGTTTCTTGAATAAAAACTTACCTTGTGTGAAATGGTATTTGAATACTTTTCTACGCTCATTAGTAAAATTGTCAAAACATTACTTCTTATTTTGTGTAAAAATCTGACGTGATAGAAAAAAAAACGAAGTTATTTCTGGAATCAGCATAAAAACTTGATTCAAAAACAGCTACTTTTAAGAAATCATGTGACAAAAAGTTCGAAAATGAAGACTAGTGTTATTAAGACTAACTTGCATAATCAAGTAGTTCATCATCAGCAACATGGACATTATATTAGGAATAATTATTTTATTGTCACACACAAAGTAAGGTTGACTAAATCCAAGAAATGGTGTAATAATATCGGTATTAATATGTTCAACAGATTACCAAGAGTTGCCCATTCAACTAGCCTAAATAGATTTAAAGTTGCTTTAAAAGTACGGCTTGCTGCAAACCTATTTTATAGTCTTAATGATTTTTTCAAGCCAATACTGACATTGTATTTTGAAGTGTCCTGTTTTATATTTTTTCTTCTGCATTGTTTTTGGTTTTTTTTTACTGATCCATTTTATCATTGTCATTGTATTATTGATTTATCTTAGGAACTGCTTATGATGCAGTTCTATAACGTCAATACTTATTGAATATATAGTGTGTACGTGTGTGTGTCTGTCTCTCTGTCTGTTTGTCTGTGAACAGCATAACTCAAAAATGAAAAGTCGGATTAATACCAAACTTGGTATTTAGGTTCCTTCTAAAGATGTGACAAAGATTTTCTAGAAAATCCCTCACCCCAAACTATCTTTATATGGAACATTTTTGGAGATTTTTAATTTTCTAAAAAAAATGGCTCCAACGATTTTGATTAAAATACCATGTATTAAAGCCATTAACATAAAAAAATTAAAATGAATGTTTAATTTTCTGAAAAAGTCTGTGAAGTCCTTTTCATTCGGAAGGAATTTTGTATAATTTTTTATAACCGGTAATTGTTTCTCACGATGTCATGAAAAGAGTATGGAGCATATAGCGTGCAGTTTTAAAACATTTGACTACTATAAGGAAGTGTGTAATGCGGTTATTTGCGGAATTGTTTATCTGATTTAAAATTAAATAGATAGGAAAATAAGCCTTCGTAAGAATACTTCGTTTACGGGTACTAGTAAGCTATAGAGGGTAGAGAAAGTCATGTGAATGCAACACATCAAATTTTTGTATATCATACCTACGTAGAAAATTTGATGTTGCATTTGCATGAATTTCTCTACTCAGTTTTCAACAAGCTATTCTTACAAAAGCTTATTCTTCTGTCCACTTTTGTTAATCGAGATAAACTTTGATTATCTAGATATATTTTCCGGTGAAATCTCGATATCTCTACCTATTATAGGTATCAGAGAAAATAAAAATCAGAAAACGGTATGTGGGAGAGTAACCACACAACCCAAAATTGAATACTGCCTAAAAGTTTTCTTGAAAGTTTACCACGTGGTTGCATCTGTCAAATCCCTTGTTAAAGAGAATAGTATTGTTTACCGTGACGGACACGCTTTCTCGGCGTACAAACGCTCACTGAGCCGAGAAAAATGTGTTTACAAATTCCGTAACGCTGCGCTGCCTGTTAATACGATACTGATATAATATTATCCTTTGGAAGATGTTCACCTTACATCAGCCAACCGGATGTTCTTACCAACCAGCGTCTGTAAAGTAATCAGAAAGCAAAAAACTGTTTATTCACAAAATTGTTGGTTTTAGGTTTTTATATTCTATATTTTGCTTTTAAATAAATTAAGATTAATCTTATAAAAATGATTTTAAGCATATTTCTCTATACCACTAGCCCTTATTTTGGAAAGAAACATCGGAATTGTATGGACTGCATTAATTTTCAATTAGTCACTGAAATAAACCTGTAACTTTGGGAAAATCTAATCTGGGAGTTAATCCCCAAAACAGTAATTTTTAAAAGGTTTGCATATAAATTAACCGCTATTTTGTAACCATTTGTTCCAAGTTCCTAAATGTTTTTCCAAATCTGCATTTCGATTCCGTGTTTGTATTTTAGGAGCCTTGCGTGTAAACTATCTTTAAATTTATACCAATTTGAAATATTTCAACAAATTCAAGCCCGTAGATATAAAACTTAGTCCCGTATATGCAACGGTGTTTCATCCGTAAAGTCAGACAGACCAACAGAGTGACGTTATTGATGTTACAGTAGCGCACGCCTCTGAAACGGCGTCTCTTATGCATTTGAGTGTCTTGGATAGTCTGTAATAGTATATTATGCCACGAGGCAATGATGGTAGTAATTAAAACGCGAGTATTATTATTAACCGAGCTTCGCTTCCCTCGCTCGGTTAATAATTATCATACGAGCGCTTTAATCATCATTATGGTCAAGTTTCATACGACTGTTTATGCTCGACCATGTATCTAAATTAAAGGTTTCATAAGTATTCGTTTCTGGTTTGAGTGATGTGTTACAATCATTATTCCTTTATCTATGGTTACAATACAATGACCTTGTAGCACCTGTGTCAAACAAAGTTGCTAGCGTTGTGAGACGTACTACGCAGAAAAACCTATACTTGCGCTTTCACAATGTTACGTGGCCACCTCTGATTGGTCGAATACCAATACTTTAATGAACAGGTGTACTTTAATGAGGCCCATTAAAGTACTGCTACCAGTATAAATACTACATTTTGGCATGGTCGAGCATAAAATAACTTAAGAATTTTTTCCTCGATGTAGAGTTACGTATAACTTAACAGTAAAATATAGCATGATATTAAAGGAGAAATTGCTGATGTAAGTATGTGGTTTTATCTATTTTTAAATACTAATGATAGCCGAGACAAAAGAAATTACCTGAATAATAAGATGATAATATTTCAGACAATGTCCAAAGAGAGAGTCAGATAGAAAACAATATTAAGGTTTTTTTATTCCATTATTCCTCTATTGCGCAGAATAATGATGCCGCAGGTAAAGTGGCAAAAAGGGTATAAGTGACACAACGAGATTTCTCAGAACAATAATAGGCTACTGATTACAATATCAGATAAGACGTTTTCATATCGGGAAAAAAAATTAATCTAAGTGAATGATAGAGTATAAGCAATACAATTAGAAACCCCACATAGAAAGGATGGGTCAAAATATACCACAAATCGGCTATGCAATATAAACCTAGATGAAAAACAGACACAGAACAATCGACAATACATTAATAGATCACGGAGGAGGAGAAAATGAAAACTGTAAACCTCCGTAGAATGTATCATTTGTGAACAAACATTTTTGGGGCATTAACCATTTCCGAGATATTCATGACAAAGATATTGTTTCGCGTGAGCTCTTACTTTCTTACCGCTTGCCTATGAAAGGTAGGTGAAATATTGTATTCCACTTAAAAGTGGAGATTTCACCTGTCTATTCGTATTGCTACTCTTACCGAAAATTCATGATATCGAGGTAACCTGAATCCTAATACAGCATTTTTAGAAAAAGTTCCGTGAGAGAGAGAAACAGTCGGTATAGCTTAAAAAAATCGGATATGCTGCAAAACGTTGTATTTAAGTTCATCTTCCAAGGGTGCGACCTAACAGCCCTTTACATGGAAACGTTTTCGTTATTTCTTTTATTTTCTCAAAACTAGCTCTAATTATCTTGATTAAAATACCGCATATTTAAGACGTTTGCATGGCTAATACAATTTATATCTTGAATTTTCTGCGAATAGTCAGAGAAGTTCACTTCATTCTGAAAGAAATTTTGTACAACTAATAAACCAATGAAATAGACAAATTATTTCGCGAAAATTAAATCTGGTTAAACCGCACAGTTTGTCAATTTTTGTGGCACTAATCCTTTTAGAGATACTTGTTTTCATTAGTTTCAATTGTCCAATATATATAGTCAGGATATAGCGACACGCTTTTTGAATATTTGGCTATGACTTCAGTCTCACCCTTGTACCTACGAAGAAATGTGTAATAAGATGATTTCTGCTAACGATAATCTCGATTAACGTGAGCTCGAGGTAAAAATAAGTGTTTGTAAACATAGTTTGTAGAAGACACATAAAAATAATCGTCACGTAGTGTGTGGAGAAGAATGCAATTTAAACGTGTGACGTTGGCATGGATACCATCTCATATGGGCATATGTAGAAATGAAAAAGCTGATGAAACAGCTAAAGAAGCAACATGCCACTCTCCAAGCCTGGCCGACCTCAAGGTTCCGCATCACGACTTCCAAAATGTCCTAAAGTATGAAATATGTAAGAAATGGAAGCTACACTGGAGTTCCACATCAAATAGCAAACTAATCGCTTTAAGCTCCAATCCTAGTTTCAGTTACCCAATAGAACATCTAATTCGTCGTGACCAGAGGCTACGTGTCGTACATACTGCAATTACCCATTCATATCTCAGCCTACATGCAAGCAGTGTCACTCCATTCTCACAGTTCAGCATATAGTTTCAGAGTGCCCTATCTACGATGTTCATTGGCTTTAGTGTGGTATTCCTGCTAACCTCTCGGTGGCCTTGAGTGATATAACCGTCTGTCACAACATAGTAAAGTTTTTAAAAGAAATAAAATTGTATAACGTTATATAATCAAAGTTGTAATTTGTTTCAAAATATTGTAATATTTAAAATCTATTGTAGTCACGTTATGTCTTTAATGTTAAAGCAACAATAATAAATAATTTTACAAAATGGAATTATTATTGTACATAAGATTTTGTTAACTTATTTGGCATCCGTTTTATCTGCGAATTTACTGAACACTGAAAACAGTGGCTGAGTTCATGATATAAAAGCTGATAGATCATTCGTAGATAATTTAGATTTCTATGAGATCAAAGAACTACTTTTTGCGTGAAAATAATTTGGTTTTAAAATGTTGGCACCTTAAGGAAGAAAACTTTCAGATTAGTTCAGAGGCCATTAGAACTTGGAAGAGATCTCACAAACTGTGCTGTTATTGTGGCCGGTTAGGTTTCGAGTCTCTCGTGCGGTGGTGACCTCAGATACAGACGGATTCTGTGCGTTAATTGGCTCTAGCAACTAAAGTAAGTCTGCCGTTACCTGAAGGACACTTGCTGGACCACTTTCCCTTACATTCAAGAGTTCATCGACCCCAAGTTCGCACCCTCACCTTCCCAAATGCAAGATTTTCTCCAACTTAGAATCTGAAGACCCAAAGCCAGTTATTACTTGGTGAAAAATATGCATAACCAGCCCGGAGGAGAAGTCTGTTAATATGTCAAGTTTTGTTGTGTTTATTTCGCTAAAAGCGTCATCAATTCGTGCTTAGCATAGAAGTAATCAAGGTAAACAACTCTGAAATTTTACCAGAAGTTACTGTATAATTCTACGTTGCTGAGTAAGCTTTAAGAAAAGTCCAAATATACAGGGTGGACCATTTAAGTTGATACTGTACAATGCCTCCAAAACCAAGCGTTGTAGTAAGAAATATCTTTAATAAAAGTTTCTTGATATCATGGGGGAAAGTAAATGCCATTAGTCGTGTTTTGTTTGGAGGACGTTATGATGGTCATTTTAGAGTTAATTTAATTGTTTTTTAATGGGAACCTATATTTTGTATGTTATTTTCTCATTAGAAAATGGTTTATTAAAAGCGTTTATTTTGTGATGAGGAATAAGGAAACAAAAAAAAAATGTTGTTTCCCAATTACGAAAGTAACTTGACCCTCAAATGGCCATCCATGGATAGTCCATCATTCATTGCACTCTTCGTACAACAGCATTGAGAATTTTCGTTGTTATTTACTTTGGTGTAAGAACAAGTGCAAAGTGTTTTATACAAATGATGTTTAGTTTTTACTTTCTCTACTACGTATAGTAAGTAGGGGAAGTATTGTATTCCACTCAAAAATTCGATACCGAGATTTCACCGGAAATACATGTTTTGAGATCCCCTGAATAAAAAAACATTTTTGGAAACATGTCCGTGTGTGTGTCTGTCTGTGAACATCATAACTCAGAAACGAACAGTCGGATAAACACCAAACTTGGTATTTAGGTTCAGTATCTTCCAGAGATACGACACCAAGGTTTTCAAGAAAATTCCCCACCCCAGATTACCCTTTACATGGAAGATTTTTCGAAAATTTTAATTTTCTCAAAACTGGCTAACGATTTTGATTAAAATATCATATGTTTAAGATATTTGCATGACAAATAAAACGTATATCTTGAATTTTCTGGGAATGTCTCCAAAAGTGTTCTTCATTGTAAACGACTTTTGCATAACTGGTAAACCATAAGAGATAGAGAAAATGTTACTACACAAAAAACTGTACATCGCGTTAAAATACACAATTTATGTCATACATTTTTTTGTTGAGTGAACCATTTTCGAGATATTGCTTGTTATTCTCTTAAATTTTTCAATACTTATTTTCTTAAAAGGGAATTCGTTATTCATTTTTTTTGTCTTGGATATGCAGTTATAATCTGTGGCAAAGGGAATGGTGCTGCACCTAGCAACCAGCTATTAAGAGATATGTATGTGCTTAAAGGCTACTGTATTTCTATATTGCCCTTGTAAATATATATTCCCCTTACATCTACAAGAAACTTAGCAATAAGATAGAGTCTGCAAATGTTTACCTCGATTAACATGAAGTAGATGGAGAATAAGCGTTTGTAAAAATAGTTTGTACAAGAGTAGAGAAAGGCATGTGAGTGTAACACATCAGATTTTTTTATGAGGAGTGAGAAAACAACATAAAAAGGGTAGGTTCTTAATTTAAAAAATTAAATGGACCCTAAAATGACCATCACAGTGTCCTCCAAATAAAACACGACTAATGACGTTTACTTTCCCCTATAATATCAATCAACTTTTATTCAAGACATTTCTTTCTACGACGCTTAGTTTTGGAGATGTTTTACAGTCTAAACTTAAATGGTCCACTCTATACACTTAGCAATCGAGTTAAGGAAGGAATAATTTTCATTTTCAATATGAAATAAGAACAAACAATGTTACGGTTTAAATGCTCCGGCGTTTTTCAAGATTTTTCATGTTATTAAATTCCACCGATTGTATAATTGCCCATTTGCGCTGATGCCATAAAAAGAGTTATTCGAAATAAATTGCGTGTTGTAATGTGTTCTACAATTTTTGTGGGGTAAGTTCTCGTCTATGCTTATGGTTTGCCAGTTATACAAAATTACGTATGTAAAATTCATTCAGAATGAAGTAGATTTCACAAGATATTTGCAGAAAATTCAAAAAATATATTTTATTAGATATAAATATTTTAAACGTATGGTAATTTTAATCAAAATCGTTTGAGCCTGTTTTGGGAAAATTAAACATAATGAAACATTATCTATGAAAAGTGAAGAACGAGAATGTTCTTGTAAATCTTCGTGTCTCATCCTTTAAAGGAGCTGAACTTAAACACCAAGTTTGGTATTTAAACGACACACTCAGACAGTCAGGCGCGCGCGCGCGCGGACACTGGTTCTGTAGTATCACATTAATGTAATATTCCTTTTCTTTTAAACTTTAGTGTTAATCAATAAAGAAACTGTATAACAAAATTAGGATTTTAAGTCCAAATTAACGTTACATCTTACTGATTTTATTCTCATAAATACTAATTTAATTTGTTGTTCTTTAATAATATTACCGTTTCAATTTGTATGCTATGTACTTGCAATTGTGCAGAATCGCCTTCCCCTGAACTCCAAGTTTTCTCATTCAGGGTCGGTACTGGAAATGAACCGTTATTGTTTGTTTTATGCAGTATTTTTCTAGAATTAAATTAAATAAAAATGCATGAATTAATTATTAAATATACAAATGTAGCCTTGCGAAGTTATTAATTTTGCATGTTTTAACATATATGTAATGCTGAATGAGTCGAAAAGCGCTCGTGTGCTGGCCCTACAGGGATTGCAGGTTCGGCTGAAGATACCGTTCTGGTCGGTCTGACTCTAGGTCAGCTCACACACGCGTAACAAAATACTTTGCGTGTTTACTGACCGAAAATAATGCACATTTCAACACAACATCGGCCTTTAAGTGAAGCTCGAGTACTGAAACTGGTGGACAGCAAGCAAGAATCGATGTCCTTGGCAAGTTATTGTGATGCTGAACAAGCAGCTAGCGGTACTTTAAAAAATCTTGCTACATTCACACGACTTTCTCTGCGCGTTATCAGTTTTTCCTGTCTATATGTTAAAGATAATAAATACTGACCAGTTGATTTCAATACATGTTTTGTTGTAGTTACACAGGAAGCTAGGACGATAGTTAAAACAGATTGTTGTGTGCTGGCTTTGATATTGCTTACTTTTTTCATGACCTTGTGAGAAGCAAAAGAATGGTGATTTAGAACCTAAAAAATCTGATGTGTTACATTTCATAAGATTTTATCTGCTTCGTGTTAGTCGATACAAATGTTTGCAGAAATAGTTGCAGTTGTAGGTGCAAAAGGGATACAGGAGGCTTAACTGAGTCAAATATTTAAAAAGCGGGTCTTTATATGTTGGCTCTGAAATCCACTCTTTGTTTGACACCACGGGAAACAAAATAATGCGCCACAACACCAAAAGAATATAAGTATTTGAAAATTCAAATCAATAACGAATTCCTCAGAAATGGCTAATGCTGCGAAAAAAATTATTTAACTAACGAGATTTAAATTTTTTTCTGTAGAAAGTTTTGTGCTCTCTGGTATGGTTTACCATAAACTCCACAACATTCATTACCAATGAAGAGGACTTCACAGGCTATTCGCAGAAAATTCAAAGATACCTATACATTTTATTAGTCACGCAAATATCTTAAACATAAGATATTTTAATCAAACTGTTAGAGACGTTTTTGAGAACATAAAACAATAACGGAAAATGTTCCGTTTGAAGGGTAGTTCGGGGTTGGTGGAGTTTCGTGAAAATCTTCGTGTATATCCTTTAAAGATGCTGAATTCAATTACAAAGTTTGGTATTCGTCCTAAGCTTCGTTTTTGAGCTATGCTGTCCACACGCACGCGCGGAACTTTTTTAAACATTTCTTATTTTACTTAAGAGGGCCTCAAAACGTATGTTTCCGGAGAAATCTCTATATAAATTGGATGGAATACAGTATTTTGCTCTATCCAATAGTAGGTAGGGAAAGCAATGGAAGATGTAACCATAAACAAACGAGCAGCTATTTTGAAATCGAAGTGTTTACATTCTTTCGTAGGCAATACTATCATATTTGAATTCCGAAGTACGCACCTTCAAGAACGTGAGATAAATAGATCTTTTTACATCAAACGATCATAAGACTTCGTATAAATAGTTTTGTTTTGAACTACTAGCATGCACCTTGTAATAAAAGTAATAAATTATCGTCTACAAAAAGTTTGAAAATGAGGTCTTTGACTCTTCTAGATAAATATAGCATGTTTCAACCGCTAGGTCAAAGATCTGTTATGCTTCCTTGCTCCTACGATAGATCACGTTAGTCGTCGACTTGAAGATCGAGTTTGCAGATATCGACTATTGGTAAAACAATCGTAAGAAAGAGCTTATTCGTTACTTAAAGCATCCATTTACAGGCATTTTTGCTTTCTCTGCTGTCAACCCATCAATATCTTGATTTCACTGGAAATACACGTTTTGTGGTCCATTGAGCCCACCCCGAAGCATTTTCAGAGATACATCCGCGCGCGCGAACAGCATAACTCAGAAACAAAATGTTGCATAAAATGCCAAATTTGACATAGGTTCAGTATCCTTCAAAGTTGCAACACGAAAATTTTCGAGCAAAAAAAAATTCTGATGTGTTACACTCACATGACTTTCTCTACTCTTGTACAAACTATTTTTACAAACGCTTATTCTCCATATGCTTCATGTTAATCGAGATATCGAGATGTCAATCTTATTGGTAATTTTCATGTAGATGCAAGGGGAATATGCTAGGTTTAAAGCGATAGTCAAATATTTTAACGCTGGTTGCTATGTGGCGCATTCCATTCTCTTTACATGTCCAGGACATAAAAAAACGAATAACGAATTTGAGAAAAAGTATAAGTATTGGAAAATTTAAGGGAATAACAAGCAATATCTCGAAAACGGTTCACTCAACAAAAGAAATGTGTATGACATAAATTGTGTATTTTAACGGGATCTACATTTTTTGTGTAGTAAAATTTTGTCTATCTCATGGTTTACCAGTTATGCAAAAGTCGTTCACAATGAAGAATACTTTTGGAGACATTCCTAGAAAATTCGAGAAATACATTTCATTTCTCATGACAATATCTTAAACATGATATTTTAATCAAAATCGTTAGAGCCGTTTTTGAGAAAATTAAAATTTTCGAAAAATGTTCCATGTAAAGGGTAGTCTGGGGTGGGGGGATTTTCTTGAAAACCGTCGTGTCGCATCTCTGGAAGATACTGAACCTAAATACCAAGTTTGGTGTTTATCCGACTGTTCGTTTCTGAGTTATGCTGTTCACAGACACACAGACACACACACGGACATGTTTCCAAAAATGCTTTTTTTTGGATTCAGGGGGTCTCAAAACATATATTTCCGGTGAAATCCCGGTATCGAATTTTTGGGTGGAATACAATACTTCCCCTACCTACTATACGTAGTAGAGAAAGAAATAAATAGTGCAATATGTTACGTTTGTTACATGTGAATACGTGTAACACATCAGATTTTTAACTGTATCACTTACCTATAATAGATAAAAGGAAGTATCGTGTTTCACTCAAAAAATCTATACCCAGATTTCACCTAAAATGCACGTTTTGGAATCCTTCGAAACCGCCAAAAAATCATTTTTAGGAGAAGATCCAAGAGCGCGCATGTCTGCCTGTCTGTCCATCCATATCTGTGAACAGCATAACTCAAACTTGGTATTTAAGTTGGGCATCTTCCACGAAGCTTTTCAAGAACCCCCCCCCAGCCATACTACTGTTTACATGAAAAAAAGATTATTTTTCATTTTCTCCTAAACGGTGCTAATAATTCTGATTAAAGTATCATATTTTATGCCTATATTGAAATGAGAAAATGTATATATTTAATTATCTGTGAATATCCTGTGAACTATCCTTTATTTGATTGGGTTTTATATAAGTTGTATAACAAGGAAATCTTAACACACAGAGAAAAACTTACTAAATTAAAAATTTAAAGCTCATTAAAATGCATAATAAAATTATTTTCATAGCTTTGGCCGTTTTCGAAATATTTTATTTTGCAAGTTTAGATTTTTCCTAACGGTCTTGACTGAAGGTCTGCGATTCTTTCTCCTCCTCCCCCCTCTTTTTTTCTTTAATCATAAGACCTTGTTACCGCGAATTAACATAGGAATGCCGTTTCCGCATGTTGAAACCTTCTTGCTTATTTCTAGGTAAAATATATCAAGAGTAACATAGCGAGGATAGAAGAATCCATTAGTGTGAATTTGTTATTGGTAGAGAACGTCGTGAATGCAGATCACATTAGATCCCCCCCCCGGCTTTCTACATTTTAGATTATTTCTGCCCAGTTTTATGTTGTGTAACGTAACGTAAAAAGAATCACTTTTTACTTTCTCTACAGCGTATAGTAAGTTGGGGAAGTATTGCATTCCACAAAAAATTCGATACCGAGATTTCACAGGAAATACATGTTTTGAGGTGCACTGAATGCATATAAAGCATTTTTGGAAACATGTCTGGGAGTGTGTGTCTACGAACAGCATAACTCAGAAACGAACAGTCGGATAAACCCCAAACTTGGTATTTAGGTTCAGTATCTTCCAGAGATGCGACACGAAGGTTTTCAAGAAAATCCCCCCACCCCAGATTACCCTTTACATGGAACATTTTTCGAAATTGTTAATTTTCTCAAAAACGGCTCTAACGATTATGATTAAAATATCATATGGTTAAGATACTTTTCATGACAAATGAAATGTATATCTCGAATTTTCTGGGAATGTTTCCAAAAGTATTCTTCATTGTGAACGACTTTTGCATAACTGGTAAACCATAAGAGATAAACAAAATTTTACTACACAAACATGTAGATCGCATTAAAATACACAATTTATGTCATATGCATTTTTTTTTTTTTTTTTTTTGAGTGAACCATTTTCGAGATATTGCTTGTTATTCCCTTAAATGTTTCAATACTTCCTCAAATGGGAAATCGTTATTCATTTTTTGTCTTGGATATGCAAAGAGTATTAATCTGTGGCAAAGAGAATGGTCCTGCACCTAGAACCAGCTATTAAGAGATATGTGTATGCTTAGAGGCTACGTTATTTTTATATTGCCGTTGCAAATACAAAACAAGGGGAACATAGTACGCCTTAAGCGGTAGTCAAATATTTTTAGAAGTGGTCGCTATGTGTAAAATGTGATTCTCTTTGCATGTCAAAAGACCCTTTCTGCAAATGTTTATCTGGATTAATATGAAATAGATGGAGAATAAGAGTTTGTAAAAATAGTTTGTACAAGTGTACAGAAAGTCATGTGGGTGTAACACATTAGATTTTTTATAGGAATACTGTGATACAAGGGATTATATGGATAGAGTTGTGCAAGCTTGAGGCATCAAACTCTTCACTATTATTGCCTGAAATTCAATGTTTTGGCACACGTGCAATAACATGATTTAAACAGTATTTATTGCCTTGCACGTTCCCAATTTAAGATCACTTAATTTTCGGTTTGCTGCCTCGTTCTTGTATGTTGGCTCTAGCACAGCTGGTTACTAGCATGCTGTAATATAGGATGTCGCCAATATTTAATGTGATACTGTCTTTGAATGTCAATTATTTATGCCTGACTTTAAGTCCACGCATTATAACAACTGACAGATCTGGTTATGTCGGCGTGTGTTTGTATTTTGGGAGCAGCCAAGCGATAATACCGGTTATATTTTCTCTTTGCTGATCGCATTTATTAGATGCTATCATTTTCAATTCATAGTTATGTTATGTAACACATTAGACGGTCAAACATATGAAACAATCAAGTTTCTGGAATATAGCATAGCTTATACTAAAATTCTGAATTAATTCTTAAATGTTTATGGATCAATTTATTGATAACACTAGTCTGCATGATTTCGGATGACTGAAAAATAATAAGTGATTCTGACTCACCTTTTTATGCTGATTTCAGTAACTGCTTTTAGTTTTTTTCTATCGCGTACAGTTTTTTCACAATTCCACTTCAAAAATATATAGATATAGAGCTATTGCTTCCGCCACTACACATAAAATTGGGTTTGATGAAGCAATTCGTAAGAGCTCTACCACGGATGGACCCTGCTTCAAGTACCTTTCTAAGAAATTTCCCTTCATTACACAAGACAAATTAAAGGCTGGAATTTTTGTTGGTCCTCAAATAAAGAAATTGATGAAGGATGCAAGGCCATTGTCGAAACAATGTTGGAAAACTTCAAGAAGATGGGTTGTAACATGAGTGTAAAGGTGCATTTTCTGCATTCACATATCGACTACTTTCCAGAAAATCTGGGACATTATAGTGAAGAGCAGGGTGAACGTTTTCACCAAGATATTAAGGAAATGAAGAGGAGGTACCAGAGGAGATGGAATGAAACTATAATGGCCGACTACTGTTGGATGTTGAGGAGGGACAGTCATCTTCAAGGATCAGCAAGGAAGACAAAGAAGAGAAAGTTTGAAAAAAAATTAAATGAAACACTTTGGCTACTTGTTTTGTTAAAATGTAGTCATGAAATCAATTAGGGGAGTTCTTGAGAGTATTCTTAAAATCTTTCTTGAATAAAAACTTACTTTGTATGAAATGGTATTTGAGTACTTTTCTACGCTCATTAGTAAAACTGTCAAAACATTACTTCTTATTTTGTGTAAAAACCTGACGTGATAGAAAAAAACGGAAGTTATTTCTGGAATCAGCATATAAACTTGATTCCAGAACACCCACCTTTAAGAAATCATCTGACAAAAAGTTTGAAAATGCAGACTAGTGTAATTTCAAGCACCAATTCACATGGGTACATTATTGGCGCTGATGTACGCGAACAATGGGGAAGATTAGGTGGCGAGTTCAAATTACGGGTTCGATCCGGGCACAGGACGATGTTGTTTATGTGTGTGTGTGAATGCGACAATCTTATCTCAATAAATGTAAAAGAACTTTTGCAGGAGAAAATGCTGGTATACTGGGGGTGCTGATGCAACCCTGCCGGTAAAGAAACTTACCTAACAGTTGTTTAATATCAAGATCAGACATTTATTCTAAGGTTTGTCTTCCTTATCCTTTGTGCCCTCAAGCAATCTAGGGCAGGAGAACAAACAGTATCCCGGAAGTTCGTCCATGAGGTAACCAGCTCTATACCCCTTCCGCTACCCCCACCGTTACACTCGTATGGAAGAGGGTTCGTCCTATTTGCCACTGGGGTTTGATGGCCCTAGAAAAATCATTGTGAATATAATCGTCTTTTCACATAAGAAAAAGAGAATAGAAGACCAACTTTCCGAATAAAACAGTCTCGGTTGGCCCCGTGGTTCAGTCGGTAGGTATATCACCTGCCTGCTGTGCGAGGAGTCCCGGGTTCGATTCCCGGCTGGGGGGTCAAGATTATTCCCTATGCTCCCCAGAGTCTGGAAGTGTGAATGAGTGTGTGTGTGTGTGTGTGTGTGTGTGTGTGTGTGTGTGTGTGTGTGAACCAATTATTAAAACCCAAAAAGTGCAAGAAACCCAACGACAAGAGAATACAAACTAACACCATTGTTCCAAAGGAAAGGCCGCCGATAAGACTAATGTAGTTAAAGGCGGGGTATAAATGAAAAAAAAAACACAGCCTCATTGCGTGCCATTGCGGCTTGCTATTGCTCTTAAGTTTGCCCAGTATTCCGCCAAATAAGTGCCACCAAACCAACAGTCCTTGTTTCACATCTACACGTGTATGGAAGTCAATGGAAGTCATTGGCCTATGTGGATGATGACTGCCTCTGAGCTTCAGTGATCAACGTGCTCATATGTAATCTCAGGATTCGATTCCCAGCTGAGGCGTAAGAATCTTTCTTTAATTAGAATCATTCCATGCTATAGGTAGCGTCTGCAAGTGTAAATAAATGCGGGTGTCAATGTGAATGTATTTCCAAGTTATAAAAATGAACTAAAGATTTTTAAAAAATGTCAACTAGATAGTCATTTTGGGAACAGCTGCGATCAGACATGCTATTGGCAATAACAGCAGCAGCAACAACCACAATATAATAATAATAATAATAATAATTAAATAATAATAATTATTAATAATTAATAATAATAATAATAGATTTGTATTTAGACAAAAAGGTTTCTCGGAATGCCCAGAGTCTAGTGTGTAAATGTGAGTGCTTGGCGAATGTAACCAGTTATTTAATGACCAATCCACCCATAAAACCACATTTCAGGATTTTCACTGGAGAAATACCTGAGCACACTTTCCGATCATAGAATATAACAATAATGAGTTTATAATTATTTACACAACTATATATGGCACCAATACATGCTGCAAATTATCAAGCTAAGTAAAAAAACCCTCGAAAGTACAGTTGTTCTATTGCTTTACCACTTCCCAGAGAACTTCTAGTTGAAATGAAACATTATAAAGCTTTTACTTTATTTTATGGAATCTTTACCAATTATTATGTAAATTAAGGGGAATATAAAGTAGTAAGAGTATGCTCCATAGATGAAATTTTAGTTTTCCATCCCCAAAAATCGTCTAATCAATATAGAACTTTTTAAAAACCCTACGCACTGTAACGTCAAACAGGCTATCGGTAGCCATATTTTATTACATATACACTATTAGTATACAGAATTAAGTTTCTGAAAAAAGAAAATAACTCAGAAATTATTGCATTTTATTGTACTCTAATTAATTTTATAACAAAAGTTTATATACACACATGTGTTTATTTAAATTGCGTCGTTTTCTTTCATAAATACTGAAATGTAACAAGTTTTATAAAGTTTATAAAACAGTAGTTTCAACATCTTCTAACTCGCATATGTTAGTGTTTAAGCTTCTGCAAGCCCAAGATCCAGTCTTTATGTGAAAGGCTGCTGAAGTTATTTCATTTAGTATTTCTGCTTGCATTTGTACCGTTTTCAATGTGGATAATGAACGGGTGATCGTGCAAACCAAGCATTTGTATTGATACGAGTTAGTATGTTATTTGAGCATGAACATATCAATCATGTAAAGCATAAGAAAATAAGATTTTCGAGCCCCCTTTCGAGTAATTATTTTATATTAACCTATAATACTTTCTCTCAAAATTAATGTATACCTATATTATATGAAATCTTTAAATAAATGTTGGAGATATATTGAGGCAGTATTTTTAACACTTAAAATAGTTTGTCTAATTATATAATATATATATAATTCAATAACAGCCCGCCTTAAAGCAATATGTGTATGTAACAATATATAAAAAGTGTATATTACAGTCATTGTAAATGTTTATATTATTGTATACATGTTCAATAATGTTATGTGAATGTATTATGTAATTTAATAATGTAGAGCTGTGAGAATAATAGGTTAAAAGTTGCTAACAATGAGGTAACCTTGAGGCAATAATTAATTAGAAAGTAATACTACTACTACTGGTGATTCTTGGAAGCAATAAGGTAATTTTTGTGAGTTTATAAAATAGCCAATTAACAACCAGAAAAAGCTTTAGTTAAATAAAAGTATTCTATTGCATTAGGAATAGCCAATCAGAGACTTGAAATACAGAAATTTACAACTTTAGGCGGTAGAAATCAAGGCAGTTGCTGGTAGACAGCCTCATAACTGGACGCGTTGCTTGCAGACAGTGTTCCTAACTGGACGCGAGATTTGTCCTCGAGAAATTTAATACCTATTTTTGTGTGAGAAAATAGTTTACGTGCTTAAAAAGTGCAAGTATTTAATAAAAGAATCTTAACAGCTCTCTATATCAGCGAAGTGTTATTTAAATCGTGTCAAGAATTAATAAAAAGGAGTGGATAAAAAATTAAAAATCTGTGTAAGCCTACATTCTTCAGCCGCACCACGCCTTGCAAAGAAATCCATGTCTCTAACAATAATACTGACGCAGCCGAGGCAAACATAAATATATAATATTTAAAGAAACAGTCAAACTAAAAAGTTAATATTTTTAAAATTTTTTGGGACGAAGGCTACCGGGTACCATACGTGCGGTTGCGACTACTTAAAGTTCGGCTCCCCAACAGTCGAAATATAATACATCTTCAAACTGACTTTCCATACGTAACAGCAACAAACCTTCTTCAAATTGGCTACCAAAACGTGGGGCAAATAACAACACAACAAACCTACTACTTTAATATTTAGTGCTTGACACACAGAAAAATGAGATACGGACGCACGATGGCGTTAGTGGGAGAGAGGCGGTCGCTTGCCAAACAGGATGGCGCCACAGCCCACGCATGGCGTTTATGTTAATATTGCACTCTTACACGAGGTACACACTCATTTCGGGGGTCGGGAGTAACAAAGACAAGAGACGTTTCGTCTAAGATCACCGGATGTAACCTCATGCGACATTTATACCATTTATGGAAGGAAAAGCAAGGAAAGTAATTGGCTAATTTAGAAGTCTCTGATTGTCCTAGAAAAACTAATTGCCAAATAATGAGACTACCTCCATGGCATATCATTCCAAGACCTCGTATTTAGTTTTCGATGGGATTCATTTGCAGAATAAGGGATGCTTTTCAAAGATTTTCTTTATTCTGAAGAAGAAACTTCTCGTTTATGTAGGAGCTCCGGATATTTGTAATGTTTGGAAGTATAGCGCAGATGCCAGACGATAGATGTTAAAATGATATATCCAACTCTGCCTGAAAACTGACACAAACTATTTAATCTCCCGAACAAAACGTAAAATGCGATTTATGAGGGCCATTTATTACAGCTCATGCGATGTTTTGAAATTCAGTAACAAAACTGATTTTTTGGGGCGTTAAAAATTAAAACGTAAGTTGAAGGTTTAACAGTACACAACCTTGTGCCTGTCGCTTATGTTTGTAATGCATTCGAAATATACTGTTTCTCGTGGTAACTGATTTACGCATATGAATAACAGTAACGAAAAAATTATTTAACTTTTTAAGTATTCATGCTATTGAGACTACAAAAATTACCATAAACTTTATGCTTGGGTATAAACTTCGATTATGCAACATTAATAAAAACTAAAAAAATAAGTTAGATGTTACCATTTTTTTCCATTTCATCCCCATTAGAACCCTCCCTTTGGTGAAAGTAATTAAGATGCCATAATATAGCCTATTTCTCTAAGGGGACTAAGGTATGTTATACCTATACTAGTTTTCATAACAGTCGGTTCTTTCATTCTTGAGTGAAAAGCGCGAGCGCTTATTCTCCATCTACTTCATGTTTATCGAGACATCGAAATGTTAATCTTATTGCTAATTTTCTTGTAGCTGCAAGGAGAATATGGTAGGTTTTAAGTGATAGTCAAATCTTTTAAGAGCTGGTTGCTATGTCGAGCATTTCATTCTCCTTGCATGTCCAGGACATAAAAAAACGAATAACGAGTTCCCATTTGAGAAAAAGTATAAGTATTGGAAAATTGAAACAAATAACAAGGAATATCTCAGAAATGGTTCAATCGGCCAAAAAAATCTGATGTGTTACACTCACATGACTTTCTCTACTCTTGTACAAACTATTTTTACAAACGCTTATTCTCCATATGCTTCATGTTAATCGAGATATCGAGATGTCAATCTTATTGATAATTTTCTTGTAGATGCAAGGGGAATATGGTAGGTTTTAAGCGATAGTCAAATATTTTAACGCTGGTTGCTATGTGGCGCATTCCATTCTCTTTGCATGTCCAGGACATAAAAAAAATGAATAACGAATTTGACAAAAAGTATAAGTATTGGAAAATTTAAGGGAATAACAAGCAATATCTCGCAAACGGTTCACTCAACAAAAGAAATGTATATGACATAAATTGTGTATTTTAACGCGATCTACATTTTTCGTGTAGTAAAATTTTGTCTATCTCTTACGGTTTACCAGTTATGAAAAAGTCGTTCATAACGAAGAATACTTTTGGAGACATTCCCAGAAAATTCGAGATATACATTGTATTTGTCATGACAATATCTTAAACATATGATATTTTAATCAAAATCGTTAGAGCCGTTTTTGAGAAAATTAAAATTTTCGAAAAATGTTCCATGTAAAGGGTAGTCTGGGGTGGAGGGATTTTCTTGAAAACCTTCGTGTCGCATCTCTGAAAGATACTGAACCTAAATACCAAGTTTGGTGTTATCCGACTCTTCGTTTTTGAGTTATGCTGTTCACAGACACACAGACAGACACACACACGGACATGTTTCCAAAAATGCTTTTTACTTTCTCTACTACGTATAGTAAGTAGGGGAAGTATTGCATTCCACCCAAAAATTCGATACCGAGATTTCGCCGGAAATACATGTTTTGAGACCTCCTGAATCCAAAAAAAAGCATTTTTGGAAACATGTCCGTGTGTGTGTCTGTGTGTGTGGCTGTGAACAGCATAACTCAAAAACGAACAGTCGGATAAACACCAAACTTGGTATTTAGGTTCAGTATCTTCCAAAGATGCGACACGAAGGTTTCCAAGAAAATCCCCCCACCCCAGACTACCCTTTACATGGAAGATTTTTCGAAAATTTTAATTTTCTCAAAAATGGCTCTAACGATTTTGATGAAAATATCCTATGTTTAAGACAATATCATGAGAAATGAAATGTATATCTCGAATTTTCTGGGAATGTCTCCAAAAGTATTCTTCACTGTGAACGACTTTTGCATAACTGGTAAACCATAAGAGATAGACAAAATGTTACTACACAAAAGATGTAGATCGCGTTAAAATACACAACTTATGTCATATGCAGTTCTTTTGTAGAGTGAACCGTTTTCGAGATATTGCTTGTTATTTCCTTAAATTTTCCAATACTTATACTTTTTCTCAAATTCGTTATTCAATTTTTTTATGTCCTGTACATGCAAAGAGAATGGAATGCGCCACATAGCAACCAGCGTTAAAATATTTGACTATCGCTTAAAAGCTACCATATTTCCCTTGCATCTACAAGAAAATTACCAATAAGATTGACATCTCGATATCTCGATTAACATGAAGCATATGGAGAATAAGTGTTTGTAAAATCAGATTGTACAAGAGTAGAGAAAGTCATGTGAGTGTAACACATCAGATTTTTTTGGATTCAGTGAGTCTCAAAACATGTATTTCCGGTGAAATCTCGGTATCGAATTTTTGGGTGGAATGCAATAATTCCCCTACTTACTATACGTAGTAGAGAAAGTAAAACGAAGTATATAAAAATGTAAATTGTGTGTTTTAATGAGATCTACATTTTTTGTGCAGTAAACGTTTGTCTAGCTCTTACAGTTTACCAGTTATGCAAAAGTCATTCAGAATGAAGAGGACTTTTGGGAACATTCCCAGAAAATTAAAGATGTACATTTCATTTGCCATAAAAATGTCTTAAACATATGATATTTTAATCAAAATCGTTAGAGCCATTTTTGAGAAAATTAAAATGTTTGAAAAATGTTTCATGTAAAGGGTAATCTGGGGTGGGGGGATTTTCTTGAAAACCTTCGTGTGGCATCTCTGGAAGATGCTGAACCTAAATAAGTAGGTGTGGTGTTTATCCGACTGTTCGTTTCTGAGTTATGCTGTTCACAGACACACACACGGACATGTTTCTAAAAATGCATTTTTTGGATTCAGGGGGTCTCAAAACATGTATTTCCGGTGAAATCTCGGTATCGAATTTTTGGGGTGGAATACAATACTTCCCCTACTTACTATACGTAGTAGAGAAAGTAAAAATGGATTTGCAGCCCCAGGATAGGCCATTATATACATAACATTGGTTATTCATCCAAAATCGAAAATACCGGAAAATATTCGGTTGTAGTTTCAATACGTGTATGTTGCGCTATTTTTATTCCTGCAGTCAGGAAACCACGTGCGAGTTGAGAACATAAAGGCGGGCACTTTCATGTACGGAGGGCTCTTGCGTGGAGCGGAAATGCGGAGAAAAGATGGACAAGGAGCAATTAACAAGATGCTTAAAGAAGAAGCCGAAGAAACGCAAGAGACCACTTTCTCTTGGAGATTGTTTTTTGTTTCTTTATATCGAGTTTCTAGCAACAAACTCGTTGCCCTGCAGCATTCCTGAGGCGGGCTTTACAAAGCGAGAATCTCTGTGCGAGAGAAATTACTTTGAAGCCAGGAGCACCAGACTTCGATAGTTGAAAAAAGACAGCCTTGACTGAGGCTTTTTAAGGCTTTCTAAACACTTACGAAAAGTGAAAGAAACCGTGGACATCAAAGCTCCTAAATATCCTATGTCACTTGTTTAACTTCCTGACAGGTTCTAAAGCTTTTTTTTTAACACATGACGTGGTTTTTATGGTACGAAGAACTTTGCGTACAGTTTAAGAGTTGAAAGTGTAGATACAGTAATGACTTGTACACCTTCAGAGACGAATTTTGTATATTCTTGTAAAAGAGCTGCCATAATTAGGATTACAAACTACTACATATTACAAGGGCAATACTGAAATCTTTTAGAATGTCATGTTTCTAAAACCAAATGAAATTTGTTTATATTTGACAGCTACTTTCTAATGTTTTGCGAGTTGATTGCCGTGTAGTTTGTTCGATTTGCTCTAATGTTTGTTAATTATCATCATTTAAAGATTTGCTAGAAAACATTTCCGGGCTATGACATTTTTACGATTTTAAATCGTCATTAACGCCTAAGAATGTGAAGATAGGCTTAGAAATGCATTTGGCGAAGAAGCTCCATCGAAGGCAACAATTTATAATTGGTATAGCGAATTCAAAAGAGATCCTTTTTTTTTTTCTTTGATGAATATCGTAAAGGACTCCCAAGAACTGCTGTCACCGATGAAAATATTGCCACTGTTCGAGCAATGCTTGAAGAAGAACAACGGACATCTTATGAATTTATTCTTGCAACATTGGGCATTGGTATGAGTTAAATCCAAAACAGTTTACATAACAGCGTGCGAAAACTTTGTTGTCAATGGATTCCACATAAACTGACTCCCGATTAAAAACAACAATGCATTGATTGCTGCAGTAAAGCTCTGGAAAAAATTCCAAGGCGGCACTTCAAATTTGGTTTGGAATATCGTTACTGGCTATGGATCTTTGATTTATTGTTATGATCCTAAAAGGAAAAGTCAGTTGGCTCAATGGGTCTTTCAAACAGAACCTAAACCTACTTAAAAGTCTGACGAATTCACAGTGCTGTTAAGAAGATGGTTGCTATTTTTTTTTCTAAAACGGGCCATATTGCTACTATAGTATTAGAAGACGTAAAGTTACTGACAATTTCTACACAAATGTCTCTTTACCGCAATTTTGTTTAAAAACTTCCTGAAAAACTCTCAAAAGGAAAAATAATGTTATATTATGACGATGCATCGTCGCTTACAGCAAAACTAGCAACTGAGTATCTGGCTAAAGGTCAGCACCATACAGCATACCTTGACCCAGCACCTTGTGATTTGATTGTGTTTCCAAAAATTAAAGATACCATGCGTGGAATAACTTTATCTCATCAGTTGCAGCAGTGGAACAGTGCCTCAGGAAGAGTAGTATTATTGCTTTAAGAACTCGTTTCATCGAATGCAAAAACGTATTGATGTTAAAGAGGAATATCTAGAAAAACAATAAAATCTTTTAAATTTTTTAAAACTAATCCTTGTTTGATTTTCTAAAAAAAACTTCAGTGTCGCTCTCGCATTGTAATGCTGAAAGTCTAATTAAGGTTTGATGAAATATTCCTTGTGTGCAATTCCCTGAACTTTCGTCATATAACACTAGTCTGCATTTTCAAACTTTTTGTCAGATGATTTCTTAAAAGTTGGTGTTCTTCAGTCAAATTTTTATGCTGATTCCAGAAATAATTTCCGTTTTTTTCTATCACGTCAGGTTTTTACACAAAATAAGTAATGTATTAACAATTTTACTAATGAGAGTAGAAAAGTATTCAAATTACCATTTCACACAAGGTAAGTTTTTATTCAAGAAACATTTTAAGAATACTCTCAAGAACTCCCCTAATTTTTTCATGACTACATTTTAACAAAACAAGAAGCCAAAGTGTTTCATTTAATTTTTTTCAAACGTTGTCTTCTTTGACTTCCTTCCAGATCCTTGAAGATGACTGTCCCTCCTCAACATCCAACAGTAGTCGGTCATCATAGTTTCATTCCATCTCCCCTGGTACCTCCTCATTTCCTTAATATTTTGGTGAAAACGTTCACCCTGCTCTTCACTATAATGTCCCAGATTTTCTGGAAAGTAGTCGATATGTGAATGCAGAAAATGCACCTTTACACTCATGTTACAACCCATCTTCTTGAAATTTTCCAACATTGTTTCAACAATGGCTTTGTAATTAGGAACTTTGTTATTGCCTAAGAAGTTTTCAGTAACTGATCGGAAGGCGGTCCATGCTTCTATTTATCTCTCATTCATTGTCTTCTCAAAATCTTCATCCTTCACCAACAAAAATTAATTTGTCTTGTGTAATGAAGGGAAATTTCTTGGAAAGGTACTTGAAGCAGGGTCCATCCTGTGGTAGAGACCTTATAAATTGCTTCATCAAGCCCAATTTTATGTGTAGTGGCGGAAGAATATCGCTATATCTCTATGTCTATATTACTTTCTCTACTACGTATAGTAAGTAGGGGAAGTATTGTATTCCACCCAAAAATTCGATACCGAGATTTCACCGGAAATATGTTTTGAGACCCCCTGAATCCAAAAAAAGCATTTTTGGAAACATGTCCGTGTGTGTCTGTATGTGTGTCTGTGAACCGCATAACTCAGAAACGAACAGTAGGATAAACACCAAACTTAGTATTTAGGTCCAGTATCTTCCAGAGATGACACGAAGGTTTTCAAGAAAATCCCCCCCACCCCAGACTACCCTTTACATGGAACGTTTTTCGAAAATTTTAATTTTCTCAAAAATGGCTCTAACGATTTTGTTTAAAATATCAAATGTTTAAGATATTTTCATGACAAATGAAATGTTCTGGGAATGTCTCCAAAAGTATTCTTCATTGTGAACGACTTTTGCATAACTGGTAAACCATAAGAGATAGACAAAATTTTACTACACAAAAAATGTAGATCGCGTTAAAATACACAATTTATGTCATATACATTTTTTTTGTTGAGTGAACCATTTTCGAGATATTGCTTGTTATTCCTTTAAATTTTTCAATACCTATTTTCTCAAATGGGAATTCGATATTAATTTTTTTGTCTTGGATATGCAAAGAGTATTAATCTGTGGCAAAGAGAATGGTGCTGCACCTAGCAACCAGCTATTAAGAGATATGTCGATGCTTAAAGGCTACTGTATTTCTATATTGCCCTTGCAAATACAAAACAAGGGGAACATAGTGCGCCTTAAGCGATAGTCAAATATTTTTAGAACAGGTCGCTATGTGTAAAATGTAATTCTCTTTGCATGTCAAAAGATCGTTTCTGCAAATGTTTATCTCGATTAATATGAAATAGATGGAGAATAACAGTTTGTAAAAATAGTTTGTACAAAAGTAGAGAAAGTCATGTGAGTGTAACACATCAGATTTTTTTTGAAGTGAAATTGTGAAAAAACTGTATGATAGAAAAAAACTAAAAGCAGTTCTGAAATCAGCATAAAAAGTGAGTCAGAACCACTTATTAGTTTTCAGTCATCCGATATCATGCAGACTAGTGTAATAGTTTGGTTGAAAAAAATCATAATTTCTCTCAGTGGTATTAAGATAAGTACCGATAATGATGATAAAATCCTGAAAATGACCTCTTTCCTGAGAAATTCCACCTGGTAAACTTATTCCAAATATACTAATATTTAGAACAGAAATATAAGCGTTGTTTTTAAATTTGTCGGAATTATACTTATTCCGTATTATATGAACACTGACTCTCTGCAGGATGAGAGGAAAATACCTTATTTGGGTGATTATGAAAACCAAGCCCGCTAGTTCATTCTGAAGTTCACACTTAAATCTGAATTCCCAGGTGAGTGTGTATTTTCGAAGTTTATTATTTGTTAAAACATTATATGGCAAAATTTGGCCAGAAAAACGTGGCAAAACCATGCTTACTCCTCATTGTTTTCTCAATATCGACCATTTTTAAAGCTCCAAACGTTTATGTAAATGATACCATGCCATGTAGATAAAATATACATAATCTTGAATTCCAATTTTCTCAGTTTGTTTTTGAGCCTTTTTTATCATTCAAAATGTTCTCCTTGCCACAGTTTTCAACTTATGCGCTGGAAATATTCAAGAGAGCTGCAGAAGTTGTACATTAAGGTGCAATTATTAAAAATATTAGGTAATTCATTTCAAATTATTTTGCGTAACTCATATTTGCAAAATTTAAAAACCCACTAACATATTATGCGTCAACAATTTTTTTTTGGAACACCAAATAAAATTATCATCGCCTACACAACATTTTCTTTATATTATTTTTTTTAAATATCAATTTGGCATATAATGTATCACATAGCACAAGGAACATTTCGCATTAGTACATCAAAACTTCACACGACGTTCTCTATCAACTATCGTTTTTTTGTTTTTACATCTCTTCTACAGACAATTCTTACAAAGCTTCTTCTTCTGAGTTTTTGTTATTTATTTATGGACGCTCTTTAACTGCTGTGGTTCTTAGCGTCCCATTCTATATTGGGCGTGAAAGAACCGGAAATTTTGCTCAGAGGCCTCTTTTATCAGACTTGAGGTTCATCTACTTGCCGTAAATCTACGACCGGCTTTACTTCCCTTCCGAAGGAAGCCATGCTAAGAATTTTTATACCCGAAAAAAAAATCCATCGCCCTCCGGCGGGTTTAAACCCTATCTGCTTCATGTTAATCGAGATAATGAAGTTATTTTTCATTACATGTTTCGTTTTAGCTAAAAGGCTGAAGCGAAAGTCATTGTTAAAAAATTTGATGTGTTACACTCATATGACTTTCTCTACTCTTGTACAAACTATTTTTACAAACGCTTATTCTCCATCTACTTCATGTTAATCGAGATAAACATTTGCAGACTCTATCTTATTGCTAATTTTCTTGTAGATGTAAGGGGAATATATATTTACAAGGGCAATATAGGAATACAGTAGCCTTTAAGCACACACACACACACACACACACATATATATATATATATATATATATATATATATATATATATATATATATCTTAATAGCTGGTTGCTAGGTGCAGCACCATTCCCTTTGCCACAGATTAATACTCTTTGCATATCCAAGACAAAAAAATGAATAACGAATTCCCATTTGAGAAAATAAGTATTGAAAAATTTAAGGGAATAACAAGCAATATCTCGAAAATGGTTCACTCAACAAAAAAAATATATGGCATAAATTGTGTATTTTAACGCGATCTACATTTTTTGTGTAGTAAAATTTTGTCTCCCTCTTATGGTTTACCAGTTATGCAAAAGTCGTTCACAATGAAGAATACTTTTGGAGACATTCCCAGAAAATTCAGGATATACATTTTATTTGTCATGAAAATATCTTAAACATATGATATTTTAATCAAAATCGTTACAGCCATTTTGAGAAAATTAAAATTATCGAAAAATGTTCCATGTAAAGAGTAATCTGGGGTGGGGGGATTTTCTTGAAAACCTTCGTGTCGCATCTCTGGAAGATACTGAACCTAAATACCAAGTTTGGTGTTTATCCGACTGTTCGTTTCTGAGTTATGCTGTTCACAGACAGACAGATACACAGACACACACAGACATGTTTCCAAAAATGCTTTTTTTGCATTCAGGGAGTCTCAAAACATATATTTCCGGTGAAATCTCGGTATCGAATTTTTGGGTGGAATACAATACTTCCCCTACGTACTATACGTAGTAGAGAAAGTAAAAAAAAAGGGTTGCATGACCACGAGAAACAAAGGAATGACAACTTAGTACTTAAAAAAATTATAAGGTATTTAAAAATTCAAACCAATAACAGATAATATGCCGGAAATTGTTATTGCTACAAAACATTTACAAAAATGGTCTGTATTAATGATATTTACATTTTTCGTGCAGTAAAGTTTGTTTGGTTTCGTTTGGTATAACAATTATACAAAATAAAACAAAATTTATGTAAAGGAAAAAGGGATTCATAGGTCATTTACAAATAAAAGTATATTATTTATTAATCGTGCAAATATCTTAAACTTATTATATTTTATTAAAGTCATTAAATTAATTTTTGAGAAAGTTGGAAATAAAACATTCCATGTGAAGGGTAGTTTGGGGTGGGGGAATTTCTTGAAAATTCGTGACACATTCTTGGAAGATGCTAAACTTTATATTAAAGTTTGATATTTATCCGATTTTTCGTTTTTTATTTATGCTGTTTCGCAGACATTCACACAGAAGAACATTTTTGGGTTCATGGGACTCGATATCGAATGTTGGAGTGTAACAGAGTAGGTGCTTCATCTACCTACTATAGGAAGATGGTAGAGAAAGTAATCATATGTCACAAATCGTTTCATGAAACAAATTAAAATTGTAAATATTCTATTTGTTCTGCTCTGCTTACACGGCAAACATTTCTAGTTAATGAAAAGAAAACTGTATTTAACAGATGCATGACCAGCTAATGATGCGAAGAGAGAGTCGATCTAAGGTCTGGACACGTTTTCCACTGTTGCAGCAGCAGCAGCAGCAGCAGCAAGCAGGAAGCGTACAGTTGGTACGTGGAGGTGAGATGCACGCCATCAAGAAAGGTCTGCTCTGGCAGCAGAGGGACAGAATGTTCTCCAGATGGAAGGAAAGGTACTTCATACTCACCAGGGACTATCTGCACTGCTTCAAGAGGTCCACGGGCTCCGACAAGATCTCAGAGATGGGACAGTTCATCTTTAAGGTATGTTGGGTTATTATCAAGAAGTCTCTCGCCTCAGGCTCGGCTTAATCGTTAACCAGAAATATGGTTTCCATCCCGCGAGAGAGGGAGAGAGATGTTGGTAATAATATAATTATTTATTTATTTATTTATTTATTTATTTTGTGCACATTACAGGTTTCCCCAAGTACAATGTTCACTTAATTAAATACAATATTCTTACAATTACAACTCAATGAAAAAATGAACACAAAATGCAATCAATCAAACATGACAAAAAATTACAAAATAAAACAAAACAAATAACACAAAAATTAGAAACTTGGTAATTTGGTACATGCTAAATTACTCAATGTATAATTTGTAGTAAATGATCACAGCATAAAGCGAAATTGTTATGATTCTTATTGAATATCAATAGTCAAGTAATGCAGTTTATTATATAAAAATTGCATTCTTAGCATATGAGAATATTTATGTGCATCAGTGTTGACTTTTTGAATAAATAAGATATTACGAAAACGGTTTGGTGTAATATTGGGAACATAAAAGTATGTTAATTGTCTTAGGTTTAAATCATCTACCTCATTTAATAATTTGTAAAGGAGAAGTAACAAGTGACAATTTCTTCTATGAGATACTATTTTAAACTATTTTCAAATAATTGAAGTAATGTATTCATAAGATATTACATTAGGGGAAAAAAATATTTTTTTTTAAAAAAAATACATACTTAAACTTACGTTGACGTAATTAATCTCCTATCATATTATTTTACTAAGGATTGCAGACGAGTTGGAAGAAATATTAAGGGTAATTACACACGATTGCCTTTCAGCCAATGTACGGTCTCATTGGGCACCAATTATTCACCAATCAGAATCGAACTTAATGGACTATTTTAAAGCACGGTGCTCAAAACCTACTAAACTAATAGTTTTTTCTGCTACATTCATTATTTATCAATATATCTACATCTAGGAGCCTATTCTCATGTATTTTCCTGTTCACAATGAATGTTGGTACAAATTGTAAAATATAAATGGCGAGATTTGATCTGCGAATTCAAAATATAAAAAGCTATAGAAGATCTGATGCCACTTAATACGAGATGAAACAGGTAAGCCACTTCAATGATTATACTAAAAGTAAAGAAAAAAGTCTCGCTTTGTAGAAAGAAAGAAAGAAAAACTGAATCGTTCTCGTATTGTTATTATCTTACCGAAGTCCCCTCGTGCTTCTAATTTTATTAGGTTATTTAATTGAGCTTTTACACTCGTGTTTATGAGCTTTAAAACCCAAGGTCTCCAAATCATTATCTAACCAGAAGATTCCTGAATCCCATTAAATTACCGAAAAACTATAAACACTCGTGGTATTACTGAAGAACGTATACTATAATGGGATGGCATAAATGAGTATTTATTAGAAGCATTAGAAAATAGGGTATAATAAAACCGAATTGAAATAAACTTCCAAAGTTTTACCCGCGAGGAGAGCCACTACCCTATCCTTTCACTTTGGGTTTTTATCATTAAATCACACACACACACACACACACACTCTCTCTCATTCATACTTTCAGAAGGGTAGGGAATAATCTTGGCTGGAGAAAAATTCCCAGTCTTAACCGGCAGGCAGGCGCTCTACCGACTTAGCTACGGGGCCAGCCAAAACCTTCAAATGTTTTCATAGCACACTGTTTCAGTAGTTTAACGTTTATGCTTGGCGTCTCTCCCGTGAATAAGCGGGGTTCGCTACCACAGCATAGATAGTGATTTTGTCTTCCATGCAATCCTTATTCTCATTCAGTTACAATTTTTTCGAAAACCATAATTATTCTTACGCTTTCAATTTTTCCTAAGGTAACAGAAATTTACGTAAGGAAACACAAATGAAATTCTGTAAAGAAAGAAATTCTATTCTGTTCCTAATCTTTTATGTGGTTCCGAGTCATTTATTTATTTACCCCGGTATGAGTTTAGGCCATGAGGCCTCCTGCACTCTACCAAGCAATATAATACAATACAACATAATAAAAACATAAGCATATAAAGTTCTAACAAAAATATTAAAATTAAGAAAATAAAAATACAATACAATCCAACATAATAAGAAAGGTCTCACAAAGATATTAAAATGAAGAAAAGAAAAAAATCATAACAAAAATGCTTTTAAGTGGAATATTAATATAGGTAAAACCATTTCTGTAACTGGTTTAATATTTAAATCTGAAATTTTAGTTCCTAGTACATAAAATAATAGTAATATTAAATGAATGTTGCGAGGTGTTTATCACTTTAATAGAACAGCAGATTAGGTTTGACTATAAATGTATGCCCTAATATTCTTCTTAAATTGCACAACGTTCCGACAGTACCTTATGTCTTCCGGCAGGAAATTCCCAAGACGAGATAATGTTACGGTGAATGAAGATGAATAGGTTATGTTATAAGCAGGTATAGCAAAAATAAAACTTCCGTGAGCGAACAAAACAAAAAAGATCACGCATACAGGCACCAAAGATGAAGTTCATGAGATATGTAAGATTTTAAAATCTTTTCAAATGATAAGATAGAAGAAAATAGAATGAAATGAAAGGATCGTGTTGACGGAATGATAGAAAATAAATTACCAAATAAAACAATGAATTATTGGCCGACTGGAAAGATAGATGTGGGTAGACCTCGTAAGAAGTCGATGGATGATAAAGAGACCAGAACATGTGATTATAACACCTAATCCTTGAAAGGAGAAGAAGAATTTTACATACGAGGGCTGTCCCAGAAGTACCCGACCTAACAAAGAAAACACAAAAATTTTGGGAAAAGAACATCTTTATTTCTCTACATAGTCTCCTTTCAGCTCGATACACTTTTCCCAGCTTCGATACCCTGTTTATACTGAGAACCATCGAGTTCTGCAAAATAGCCATCAACTGCAGACTCCAGCTCTTTACTGTTGGCAAATCTTTTAGCACCAAGCTATTTCTTCAACTTTGGAAACAGAAAATAATCAGAGGGGGCTAAATCTGGCGAATAGGGTGCATGAGGAAGCAATTCGAACTTTAACTCATTGATTTTGGCCATGGCGATAATGGAAGTGTGAACTGGTGCATTGTTTTGATGAAACAAAAGTTTATTTTCCACTAAATGCGGCCGTTTTTGCTTGATTTCACCATTCAAATAATGCAATAAGTTTGCATAATACTCGCCATTGATTGTTTTTCCTTTTTGAAGATAATCAATGAAACTTATTCGACACACATTCCAAAAAACTGACGGCATGACCGTGCCTGCAAATGGAACTGTCTCGCCTTCTGTGGAGCCGATTCTTCTCTTTCAATCCACTGTTTTGACTGTTCCTTCGTCTCAGGTGTGAAGTGATGGACCCATATTTCATCCATGGTTATGAATCGACACAAAAACTCAGCTTTATTGCAGCAAAACATCGCCAAACACTCGATTGAAACATCTTCACGATGCTGCTTTTGTTTCATTGTGAGTAAACGCGGCACCCATCTTGCGCATAACTTTCTCATGTCTAAATTTTCAGTCAGTATGCGATATACAGCACTTTTTGAAATGCCTATGATGTCTGCTAGCTCGCGACTCGGTCGACGGTCATCCAACACCATTTTGTGGATTTTCCTCACAACTTCTGCCGTGGTCACCTTATTTGGTTGACCACTGCGATGTTCGTCTTCGGAGCTCGTACGGCCTCACTTAAACTCTGCCACTCAATATTTTACTGTTGTAAACGAAGGAGTAGACTCTCCCAGAGTAGAATCTAGCTCAGCTTTAATATTAGTTGGACTAAGAGCTTTCAAATGAAAGTATTGTATCACATAGCGATGACCAGTTTTATCCATGTTTACAAATTTGCTGAGAGTGTTCACTATTGATGGCTGCCAAAAAATTACTAAACGGCGTAGCATCTTCAAAACTTAAGCTTTATAATGTTGGTACTTTCTACCACAGTCATTTGTATGAAACAACAACCACTATCTATAAATCAGGTCGGGACTACCCTCGTATGTTGTTATGACATGTGCCCAAGTATGTAAGGAATTCATGGACACCACCTAAGATGTCTTCTCGAATTAACGTAGTGCTGCCGTTAAAAGTAAATAAAATAATGTGGAATCTCGTCGGTTTACAAAACATCGCACAACACAGCCGTGAAACTTCCACATGGATAGATACGCTTGCAAAATTTAAAATAGTATACTTAGACACGTAGGTTCGTCGAGACCTTTTATATTTAGGTTGGGCTGGTAGAAGATCCAGATTCGAATCTCGATTGGTCGCCTTCTTGACTGTATGCATGCGCGTGTTTGTGTAGGGATAGGTGTGTGGCGTCTGAATGGGGCCTCGTATTTATACTTTGTCACTACAGATAGTCATGCGCGTCCAGTATTTAAGCATGGGTGAATGGCAATGTATGGTGTATTTAGATATATGTCAAGGTTGTACGAATTATTCTCTCGGGTCATCTAGTATAAATTAATCTTCAAATCTTTAATAATCAAATTGACATCAGTTTGTCGGAGCTTTTTGTCCTCATTTGTTTATTTTTAGTTATTCACATTTTTTTAATAAGCTGCAGTTATTGGAATCGAAAGTTCAAACAATCAGAAGAACGTTCGTCGATTATCCGTATTGGCTACACGTAGTTTCAGACTTCAACTTTACAGTTCCTCTATATTGTCTATAATTTTTATTTTCTCTACTACGTATAGTAAGTAGAGGAAGTATTGTATTCCACCAAAAGTTCGATACTGAGATTTCACCGGAAATACATGTTTTGAGACACCCTGAATCCAAAAAAAGCATTTTTGGAAACATGTCTGTGTGTGTCTGTGTGTCTGTCTGTGTGTGTGCCTGTCTGTCTGTGTGTCTGTGAACAGCATAACTCAGAAACGAACAGTCGGATAAACACCAAACTTGGTATTTATGTTCAGTATCTTCCAGAGATGCAACACGAAGGTTTTCAAGAAAATCTCCCCACCCCAGGATACCCTTTACATGGAAGATTTTTCCAAAATTTTAATTTTCTCAAAAACGGCTCTAACGATTTTGATTAAAATATCATATGTTTAAGATATTTTCATGACAAATAAAATGTATATGTTGAATTTCCTGGGAATGTCTTCAAAAGTGTTCTTCATTGTGAACGACTTTTTCATAACTGGTAAACCATAAGAGAGACAAAGTTTTACACAAAAATGTAGATCGCGGTAAAATACACAATTTATGTCATATACATTTTTTTTGTTGAGTGAACCATTTTCGAGATATTGCTTGTTATTTCCTTAAATTTTCCAATACTTATACTTTTTCTCAAATTCGTTATTCATTTTTTTATGTCCTGGACATGCAAAGAGAATGGAATACTCCACATGGCAACCAACTCTTAAAATATTTGACTACAGCTTAAAGCCTACCAATTCCCCTTGCATCTACAAGAAAATTAGCAGTAAGATTAACATCTCGATATCTCGATTAACATGAAGTAGATGGAGAATAAGCGTTTGTAAAAATAGTTTGTACAAGAGTAGAGAAAGTCATGTGAGTGTAACACATCAGATTTTTATCCGTGTTTCCGAATGTTCACTTGCAGCGGGCCGATCAGTCTTTTTCTTCATTCTCGTGATGAAGGGTAAAAAAACCCGAAGTGTAGTAGAATTTTAGTACGTGGTAAAAAGGCAAAGGTACGGACGAACGGAGGGGCCCTCGCAACCCGGACAGAGTACTGCAAGTAGGCCGCAAAGACTGCTTTTGCTTCTACCATGACCCCTGGGAGGGAGGGATGAGGGGAGAGCCGGATGACGAGCGCAAAGCATGAGCGGCGTTCCTAATGTTTCCAGGTTGAACACATCCACCCACAAGCCTCCAGATCCCCGGCGGTCCCTTACCTGGTGGGGTCCACTCGGAGGCGGGTCCTAACTGAGCAGTCCTGCAACGACGCCAGGAAAGAAACCGTACAAAGCGCACATTGACCCCAAGTCACAACCTGCAGAACACCGTCGCCTGGTCCTACTACCCTGAAGCAGATGAAAATGAAGATGATAGGTACAGGAAAGTCGTGGCGGAAAAGGAACCACGCCAGCATTCGCCTACCGACCTGTGGGCGGTTGCCGGAGATCGAACCCAGGACCTCCCGAATTCGAGTCACATACGTTACCTTGGCGCTACCTCGCTCGGTTTTTAGTACGTGAATATGCTATATATGTGTGTGTGTGTTTTGCTACGTAGCATTACGTCAACACAGTCATTAATTCATCATTCACGTGATAAATACTACTGATAACATTATAATAGTAGTCGATAGCCAACACTATCTTTGTATTTTAAGAACACAATGAAGTCGCATACCAAGATGTAAAAAATAAAACCGCATTATTTTCCCTACACACTGTCGTTTCTTTTTATCTCTTCTGCAAAAGATGCTCACAAAAGCCTATTTTTATATGTACTTCATGTTAATCGAGATAAGCATTTGTAGAAATGGTTTCATTACATACTTCGTTGAAGGTACTAAGGGATACAGGAAGCTGAAGCGATAGTTATCTAGCCACATTGAGTCAAATCTTTAAAGAGCTGGTTGCTATGTGCCGCATTCCATTCTCTTTGTATGTCCAGGACATAAAAAAAATGAATAACGAATTCCCATTTGAGAAGAAGTATTGGAAAATTTAAGGGAATAACAAGCAATGTCTCGAAAATGGTTCACTCAAAAAAAAAGTATATGACATAAATTGTGTATTTTAACGCGATCTACATTTTTTGTGTAGTAAAATTTTGTCTATCTCTTATGGTTTACAAGTTATGCAAAAGTCGTTCACAATGAAGAATACTTTTGGAGACATTCCCAGAAAATTCAAGATATACATTTCATTTGTCATGAAACTATCTTAAATATATGATATTTTAATCAAAATCGTTAAGAGCCGTTTTTGAGAAAATTAAAATTTTCGAAAAATGTTCCATATAAAGGGTAATCTGGGGTGGGGGGATTTTCTTGAAAACCCATCTCTGGATGTTGCATCTGTCGCATCTCTGGAAGATACTGAACCTAAATACCAAGGTTGGTGTTTATCCGACTGTTCGTTTCTGAGTTATGCTGTTCACAGACACACGCAGACAGCCACACAGACACACACGGACGTTTCAAAAAAAAAAAAAAAATTGGATTCAGGGGGTCTCAAAACATATATTTCCGGTGAAATCTCGGTATCGAATTTTTGGGTGGAATACAATACTTCCCCTACTTACTATACGTAGTAGAGAAAGTAAAAATAAAAGCAAGGGATTAGTTTTAAAACACATTTTTAAGAAGGTACTATTGCACGGAAGGAGCATAAGGAACGTAAGAAGAGGAGAAATTGACATCAGGGAGACTAAATCTGACGAGTGGTTCAATATGCACAGCACAAAGTCGATCACTCGAAAGTTTAACGTTTGAAAACAGTACAAAGTGCTCCTCTCAGGAAGCCCTCCTGCATGGCCCCTATGGATGCAACGATGTATAGTGTTGTTTTACCTCCTGATATGTGGCTTAATACAGTCTGCTGTATATTCGTGAGTATATTGACAAAATCCATAATGGTTTCTGAATGCAAAATAGTTTAACATGTTCGCAACGAAAGGCTTTGAGAACTGATCATTTGCGCAATGATAAAGCTTCAAAGATGCGGGCCCTTGACTAAGTGCTCAATGCTGGGAGAAAAGCGGCATTATAATACATTATGCTTCATAAATGACTGAAGTATCACAAACATTTTTTCCTTTGCAAGGTACAGATAGAAACACAGAATAAAAAACAAAATCCCGCATTCTTAAGAACACGAGCGAACTCCTAAAGCTTCCAAATGCACGCTTCAATCCGCATTTGACGCCTTTCCGCGTTTTTCAACTTCATTTTTGCTCGAGTACCTGGGTTCCTCTTCAGCGTAACTCTGTCTCCCCCACCTGACATGCTTTTGTCATATTCAGCTCACAACAAAGTCTTTGCATATTCATGGTGACGAGGGCAGTTGTTGATTGACAAAAGAGCATCTCTCTGCGAGTTTTGGGTGACAACATAAAGGCGATAAGATAGCAAGCAGAACCATCTGTCGCCAGGGCGCTGCAAATCCATGTGCCAACTTAACCAGCATGTGTGGGTGTATCGATCGTTATGTTGCCTTGCTGGAAAACGTACTTCATTTGTCTGTTTTCACTTTCGTGATGTAATTACGTGAAACACAACAACGTCTCTAAATGTGCATTAAAATCAGGAAGTAGACGGAAATAATTCCTAACTTTCTAACCTCAAGGTTAATAAAACTTGCACATGTCATTCCTAACTACAAATATCCGCACGATTACAAAACTGCAATTTAAATGCTATGATTACTTTGAATTTTGGTCGATAGACATAACATTTACAGTTGAGGCAGTATTTTTAACACTTAAATAATTTCAGCCTAGTTATATAATATGTAAATTCAATAACAGCCCGCCTTGAAGCAATATTTGTATGTAATGATTTGTAAAATGTATGTAACAGTCATTGCATATGCTTATATTATTGTAAACATGTTCAATAATGTTATGTGAATATATTACGTAATTTAATAATGTAGGAGCTGTAAGAATAAGTTAAAAGTTGCTAACAATGAGGTAACCTTGAGTCAATAATGAGTAAGAAAGTTTAACAGTACTACTTGTGATTCTTGGAGTAACAATAATGTAATTTTAGTGACAATTTATAAAATAGCCAATCAACAACCAGAAAAAGCTTTAGTTAAATGAAGGTGTTCTATTGGAGTAGGATTAGCCAATCAGAGACTTGAAATACATAAATTTACAAAGTTTAGGCGCTTGAAATCAATTCAGCTGCCTGCAAACAGTGATAATAACCGGATGCAAGATGCGTCCTCGAAAGAAATTTAATACGTATTCGTGTGAGACAAAAAAAACGTTTGTGTTAAAAAGTGTAATTAATTAATAAAAAGAATCTCACAGCTCTCTATATCAGTGAAGTGTTATTTAAGTCGTATCAAGTATTAATAAAAAGAGTGAAGTAAAATTATAATCTGTGTAAGCCTACATTCTTGTCACATCACGCCCTGCTAAGAGAAACGTGTCTCTAACAATAATACTGACGCAGCCGAGGCAAACCTAAATGTAATATTTAAAAGAAACAGTAAAAATACAGAGTTATTATTTTTTTTAAAAACTTGGGGCAAAGGCCACCTGAAAGTACATTTGGGGCGAAGGCTACCGGAAACTGTTTACTATACATGCGGTTGCAACTACTACAAGTTCGGCTCCCCAACACTTAAAATACAATACAACTCCTACTTCAAATCGGCTTTTCCATACGTGAAACAACAAGCTACTTTAAATAGACGCCCAAAGCGTGGTAAAAAAATAACGTAACAAAACATTTCTCAAATTGGCGTCCATACGTGGTGCAAACTCAATACAACAAAATACCTTCTTCACAGTATAAATGATATATTCAGAAATGTTTGTGCTCGTATGCATATTAAGGCACCTTCTGCTTGACTGTAAGCTATAAGAACGGCTTAAACACCATCATGTAACTCTGTTTTATATTACTTGCATCCGCCAGGAACAGAGGGTTGTAACGGTACACGATGTAAACACAGCTTCATATACTTCCTTTGTATCAAATTTTGAGAAAATATTACATGACTTATCAGCATATTTTTTCTAACAAGTTTTATTGCCTACGTTTTTATTTAGCAGGATTGTCAAAGACCGGAGGTAAAGCTACATTATTAATTTGTTTGTTATGTAACTGCACGTGTGCGTGCCGCACTATTTTTTCACTGTGGAAAACTATGTTCATTAGAATAAGCTTTGTACCTTTCTCTCTTTTCCTCTTTCTCTTTAATGTTGGGCAAGAGCTCCTTCATATTGATGTGAAAGATTTGCAGTGTTTCATTTCGGAAAATTTTGTAACAATTGTTTGAATGTGGCACATTTTACGTAGCAAATAAAAAGTTTACTGCAATTTGAGATGTATATTTCTACCTTTCACGTACTGTTCCTAGAGTTTATTGAAAATTAAATTTGGCATAAAACCATGAAAATGTAATTTATTTACCTTTTATGCTTTCAATCTTTTATTAGCCTCTCTCTAGCACCTACTTAGAGTAGGCAGAGAAAGTAGATATTAGATGCATTCCACCCAAAAATTCGATATCAAGATTTCCGCGGAAATACACGTTTTGAGATCCCTTCAATACAAAGAGCCTTTCGTTTGTTTTAGAAAAAGGCTCGATCTGTGTGTGTGTGTGTGTGAGAGAGAGAGAGAGAGAGAGAGAGAGAGAGAGAGAGAACAGCGTAACTTGGGATAATACCAAACTTGGCATCCAAGTACAACATATTTTAAGAATGTTATACGAACATTTTCGGAAAAATCCCCCTACCCCAAATTCCCCTTTACATGGTAAACTTTTTGTTATTTTTTATTTTTTCAAATGGCTTTACGATTTTTATTAAAATATCAAACGTGTAAGATGTTTACATGCATACTAAAATGCATATCTTGAATTGTTTTTGGAATAGCTTGTGAGGTCTCATTCATTCAGAAGAGTTTGTACACTTTTATGTATCTGTAAAACAGTTTATTTCAAATAACTTTCTCTTGTTGTATTTCAAATATATGTCATTTTCTGAAGCGCTGTCACATTCAGTGTTTTTCGTGGTCATACAAAGAGTGGAATTTTTAAAATTTTATTATCGCTTCAGGTTACTGTATCCCTCGTGTACCTACAACGAAACTACATATTTCTGCAAATGTTCATCTCGATTAACTAGAAGTAGATGGGTGCTCCCTGTGGAACTTTCCCTGTCCCTCGGCTTTCGGCTGTTTGCCGGGGTTAACGGACAGCCCCTTCGGAACGGAGTGTTGGACCCTCTGTGTGGGACGGGGGTCCCCAGTCTGTCTGTCCGACTGTTGGGGCGCCTCAATCTGGAAACTACGGATTCTGTTATTGCTGTGCCGTCACTCCTGGTTCCGGCCGTCCGGTGTCCCCTCTCACCTTCTCCTCCATCGGGGGGGGGTGCCCCCTTGTGGTACAATACCCTTACTGGAGCAGTGCCGAGTCCCCTCCGGTGATCAGGGGAAAAACTAGAAGTAGATAGGAAAATAAGCTTTTGTAAGAATAGTTTGTAGAATATATATAAAAATAAACGACAGGGACCAGAGATTAATGAGAGTGTAACATCAGGTTTCTTTTTAATTTTGGTAAAAAACTAAGGGCGCGTAAAATCATTAATATACTCTTTCTTATGCACGGTATTGAAATGCACCTTTGCACCTTAAACGCTTAAGCTACTACTTAGCATTGTTTTTCAGAGCGTACTTTCCATCATTTAGGTTTAAGATTAAGATGAATTATTGCATTCCACCCAAAAATTCCTAATTGATATTTCACCAGGAAGACACATATAAGGTCCCTTGAATCCAGAAAAATTATAAAATGGTTCGCGTGTATGTGTGTGTGTCTGTCTATCGGTCCATCCGTTTGGAGCAGCATAATTCAAAATACCAAATTTCATGATGGAGACACAACGTTTAAGGATGCGCAGATGTTCAAGAAAACCCTCCCATCTTAAAAAAATACCCTTTGTATGGAAATACTTTCTTTATTTGTTTATTCTCTCAAAAATAGCACTTAACGATTTTGATAAGAATATCATGTGTTTGATGTTTTAACGTAGAAGATTATGCATTACAGGTATCTAAGTTTTGTGTGAATAGCCTATGAAATCCTTTTCGTGTTTATTAAACTGTATAAAATCTTATAAGTAGGAAACACTAAGACCAGTGCTTACTTCAAGAAGAATGTAGAGCTTGTTCAATTTGTGTGAAATAAGTTCTTTCCATAGCGGTATCCATTACGAAATATTCGCTGTCGTTCGTCTGAATTCCCCAGTGTGTTAAGTCTTTCTGTTTTTCCTGAACTGCTAAGAGTATGTAATATCAAGGGAAGCATGTACAAAACAATTGACTGTTATATGGATGGCATTAAGCAGAAAGGAACCAACCCTCAAAATAAAAAAAGAATGGATTAAGACATTTTCTAGTGTGATTTGTCATTCTCTGCATTTAGAGAAAATAACGGTCATAAATTCACCCAATTGTTATATTCGTGCTCAAAAATTTTATTGATATGAAATAAAGCAATTGTATTTCAGACAAGGGAGTCAGGTCGTTGCTATTTCCTGCTTTATAGTAATTGGAGCATTTGATTTTCATTACAAAAGAACCACTAGTTAGAATGAGAGAGAACTGAAAGCCAGGAGGGAGAAGTAGAGATGAACTTAACAATATTTCTATGAGTAATGTGGTGTCTAATAGTAATCCTGAGGGAATAGCTTCAGTAAATACTCCAAATTGTCAACCAGTGCACATAATTATTTGATTATCGTGCCCCTTCAAATGGAATGCTTACCAAGGAAAGCTCAAATGCAAATAAAGGAAATTATTTTCTACTAGGAAGCCACGAAGGAGAAAGCGAAAACTTGAGCATCAAACAAATCCAATTGTAAAAGGATTTAGAAGAGCAATAAATATTTTTACAATTACAAAGGCAAACTAATAAAGCTCAAACTACTCCCAGATTTTCATTGCATCTGCAAGTCAGAATGTTACAAATGAGTTAGCAAGGGTGTCAGGAAAATTTGAAAAGGTTACAGTGCACAAACTTCCAGCTTACGCAACAGAAAAAGACGAAGTCCGCCAGTATGCACAGAAAGAGTGCAGTAGACAGTTCACTAGAATTTACACTCTCAAGTCTATGCCAGTTTGTCGTGAAACTTTTAGATTAATGTTTGGTATACTAAAAGAATAAGCACTGCATTAAAGAAAATAAGATCTGAAGATCTAAAGGACAAGCGAGGGTAAACAAAAGACCAGTTATGAGATATTTGAAGCTGTCGAGGCACATATTAACAACTGCCTTGATACAGCTCTCATTACAGAAGAACTGACATACGAGGGTGTCCCAGAAGTACCCGACCTAACAAAGAAAACACAAAATTTTTGTGAAATAAACATCGTTATCTCTACATAATCTCCTTTCAGCTCGATACACTTTTCCCAGCGGTATTCGATGCACTGTTTGTACTAAGAACCCTTTAATTCTGCAAAATAGCCATCACTGCAGACTCCAGCTCTTCACTGTTGGCAAATATTTTAGCTCCAAGCTATTTCTTCAATTTTGGAAATAGAATTCTTTGGAGCCGATTCTCCCATTTCAATCTATTGTTTTGACTGTTCCTTCGTCTCAGGTGTAAGTGATGGACCCATATTTCATCCATGGTTATGAATCGACACAAAAATTCGGCTTTATTGCAGCAAAACATCGCCAAACTCTCGACTGAAACATCTTCACGATGCTGCTTTTGTTCCATTGTGAGTAAACGTGGCACCCATCTTGCACATAGCTTTCTCGTGTTTAAATTTTCAGTCCGTATGCGATGTACACTACTTTTTGAAATGCCTGCGATGTCTGCTAGCTCGCGTACTTTCAGTCGAAGGTCATCCAATACCTTTTGCAGATTTTCTTCACAATTTCTGGCGTGGTCACTTATTTGGTCGTCTTGGCAGCTACTACGGCCTCGCTTAAACTCTGCCATCCAATATTTTACTGTTGTAAACGAAGGAGCAGACTCCCCCAGAGTAAAATCTAGCTCAGCTTTAATATTAGTTGGACTAAGACCTTTCAAATGAAAGTATTGTATCACATAACGATGGCCAGTTTTATCCATGTTTACAAATTTGCTGAGAGCGTTCACTATTGATGGCTGCCAAACAATTACTAAACGACGTAGCATCATCAAACTTCGGACTTAAGCTTTATAAGGTTGGTACTTTCTACCGCAGTCATTTGTTTGAAATAACAACCGCCACATATACGTCAGGTCGGGTACTTCTGGGACTGCCCTCGTAGATACAGACTTTCTTTTTCCTGTGACATTTGTAAAAACGTATGATTATACGTAGAGGATTTCATTGCGGAATAATGCAAGAAAGGTAAAGAATGGAGAGAAATTAACCAAAAGAAAAGAAAAAACAAAGGAAATAATAAAAGGAGCTGATGCAGTCAGATTTTCAACACGCAGAAGAATATTCCTAAGTTGCTTAACTTGAAATACAAGAGCCATAAAGAAAGACACGTGCAATACCTGTGATTCATTTGCTGCGAGGATGATTTCTGCCACAGGTGAAGAAAAGAATCCTTCAGAGGAGGAACACAACAAACATACAGATTTATGGGTGGAGCCAGAAAGTTTCTGGATGTAGATAAATCGACCGCACGAAAAACTGGAGATTCAAAAGTTTGTACATTTGGTTTGGAAAAAAAAAACAGTGCTGCTTTCAAGATTATACACCAGCATTACTTTTTATAAAAGACACAGCTATACAATGCTGTAGTCCGCTCATGTAAGGGTAATTAAAGCATTTCTTTGTTTGGACTGAACTTGGCTGGCAGGAGTGCTTAAGAATTGGTTCATGTTTGACGAAACACATTCGTAGTCAAACAGATCGTTGAATAAAGCATCTGATTTTGTGGAGTTATTCCTGTGGAAGAAAAAACGGGAATATAAAAATGGCTTTAATGTTAAAAATTTGTCTTGTGACTCGTCCAACTTTGGAAACTATCAATATGAAGTATCTAACACCTGAACATAGGCTTTTGACCCAACGATACAGATTGGGGCACTCCAACATACACAAAAGACTTCACCTACCCACTTATATCCAAGTAGATAATAAAGAAAAGAAGGTATTTGTTGACACCGAGATGCAAACGGGAGTGTTTTGGGGCACACAGAAGCTAGAAAAGCTTATTGTCAATAAAAGCAGAAGATAAACTAATTGAAAACTCAAGACATCCAGTTAGCGAAGGAGGAACCCAACAAATTATACTATCAAACTTATATTAAATCAGATATTCAGTAATTAGCCTTGAAAAAGTTCAGCAGCGAAGTATCAGTTTCAGAAACTTTGTTCAGTTAATGTGGAAAGAAGGAAATGAAATTGAGGCGCTTAAATTAAAGTACGTGAAGTCTCTAGTATATCTGATTCCCATTGATACGAAGGAATTCCGCCACAGTTTAAGTGGTATCTGTTTAGTGAGGGAAGATATTGAGGATTTTTGTGCTTCCTCGGATTTTTAAGCTGAAAATGAGTAATAGTTCCTGTTGAAGCCTTAGATTTTGTAATGGTAACTTTGCTTCTTGCCTTGTTCAACCCTCTTTTTCTGAAGAATAAAATATAGAAAATATATATTTCCTTGCATGGTGTGTTTACTAATTCTCTGAGTTCCTTTATTACAGTTAATAGTAATTCATAAAAACTAACAAATTGTTAATAATTGATTAAATGTATTAAATAAATGCATTATTTTTGTTAACAAAATACGAAAAAATAATGGTGAATAAATGTGTCCCTGTCCGCTTGCAGATTTATAACACCCATTTAACTTTGAACTTCAATTTTCTTAGAATTAACTCCATGAGGGTTGGTTCCTTTCTGATTAATGCTGTCCATGTTATCAACTTTCTGTATGCTCTAATGCAACTATGTGATAGGCTTTCAGAAAAACAAACTTTTCTATGAATAATTTGTAGAATAGATATGAATATAAATTATGGTGTGCGTAGAAAATTGTGCAAGTTTAATACACCAGATTAAGTATTCACTATTGCGTTTGAAAACATAAGGTGAAAGATAAATTTTAGAGAGAAAGAGCAAGCAGAGCAGTGGGTTTCGATACCCTTAAATAAACATCTTTGCAAAAATAAATGAATCTTTTAAATTTGTCAGAGAAGCGTATTTACGCCATTTTAAGTGCAGGACTGTTGTATATCCATGGTAATAAACGCGCGTGTCATAAGCCTTTTGTTTTCGAAGCAAAATATTGAATTGGCTCATTCCTTTGTTTTGGTGCAAGTTAAGATGCTTAAGGAAGGAATTGGAAGTAGGGCTAAGGGCAGCCAAGTGTTGCTGTTATCGATTTCTATCGCAGCTGGACCAGGAAGCTGGGAGCACCAATCAATACCCCCTATGCCAACACGGTCAAGTAGGGCCGCCAAGGACATCATCCCTTTGTGCTTCCTGATTCACATGTTGAGTCTTCTTGTACTGGCGATATTGCGAATCTCTTTAGCTTCAGAGGATACTCATCACTTTGATGTTTGGTTCCTTAATAGGCCACTATTCACTACTGCGTCCATCATATGTATAAGCCAGCTCACAGCCGCTGCTGAAATGTTGTCTTCAGCGAACCGTCGTTTTACACGTTACAAATTTGACAACCGAAAAATAACTATTTTCTTTGTTCGATATAAAGTTATGGAATCCCAAATGAATAAAGCCCAGTATTTTAGTACAAAAATGTAGGACCCTGGTTAAGCATTACATAAGAAAAGTTAAACTAAATATTTTTTTCTGCCTCTCCAAAAATTAGAATAATGTTAGATAGGTTTTTATAAGTTCAGCGATAGAAGAGGTTTGAAGACAATCAACACACTAGATAGCAGAACCTGGAGGTCCTCTCGCATTATTGGGAACTCTCTCTCTCTCTCTATCTCTCTCTCTCTCTCTCTCTCTCTGTGCAATATGTATTATAATTGATAATTAATGGATGTTTTGAGAGTCTGCATATAATAACTTTGTTTGGGGTGTTAATAAGAATTAAAACTTATAGCCTTATATACACATAGTATAACTTAAAGTATGAATATTTATTTTTTGTACGAAATATAAATGCAAATTTTACATAAGTAACCTTTGAACAAGGCGGAAAACACACTAACATTGAATTTCATTTTCTACCTCACATTCTTCTCTCTGTCATTTATTTTCATTAAGAAGTGAGGGCTGAACTCCGTGGTGTGGGGGTAGCACGTCTACTGTACAGTCAAAGAGTTCACGAGTTCGAATCTCGGTAGGGTGAGTTACTTGGATAAAGCTTTTTTTCCGGGATTTTTCCTTGTTCTGAGAAGATGAATGTAACCAAGCTCTAGAGATCCCGGGCCCATTTGAGTATCATTTAAACCACTTCTTCTTTATTTCGGTTTTATTAAAAAAAAATGAGTCACAGCCAAGCTTCTAATTACGTCTAACTCAACAAGGTAACAGTTAAACAAAACACAAAGCTAATAAATAAAATACTAGTCCTCCTCTTCTTCATATTATAATGTTTATTAACATAAAAAAACACCTTTCTTATTGGTTCACAAAATCAAAACATAGCGAAGGAAAGGAGGGGTTGAGGGAGAGGAAAATGAGAGAGGGGACGAAAGGAAGAAGAGGGAGATCTAGGAAGAGAGAGGGGGAGAAAAAAAAGACAGTGATAGACTAGGAAGTTACAGAAACAAGAGAGCATAATCTGCGTTATACGTTTTGTTAGTATTTCCATAAAATAGTGCGAACAAATGGATTGTTTGACGACTTTAGCAACCCAGCAGCCTTGAAGAGCTGATGCGAGAATTACAGCAAAGTAAGCTTGCAAGATTTCTGTTGTATGAACGTGCAGTTTTTTTTTTAATTTAACCAAACAGGTTTTTATGCACATTAATGCCGCTTTAATTGCACCAAGTGGAAGAGGTTTTCTCCAAATGCCAATAATTATTGCCCTAGCTGAACGGATTGAATCATTTACTTGATAATTCTAATTAAAACACACATCCAATGATTACAGCAATTTATTTTTTGGCGTTTTATTGCAAACATCTCCGCGGCATAACAAAAAGGAAAAATAAAGCTAGATAAGTATGACATAAATATAAAGACCTAAAGGGAAACGAAAAACGTAGAGGAACGCGGAAGATTGCCAGGAATGATAGAAAGGCAAGGAAAGCGGAAAGAGACAAAGACAGGTATGGCATAACAGTAAAATATGACTCATACAATTCTGTATACAGCTGTTGTAAGATAAAACAAAAATAAATGAGTCACCAAGAGGAGGTGCAGACCAAAGTGAACAGCTAAGGTAGGAGAAAAAAAGAAAAATAGTTGTGCGGAAAAATGCAGTTATAATTAAGAATACACAAAATGTGTTTAAGGTCATTACAGTTGCTCAGAATGACAGAATTTTCCTTTCACGTGGGCCCTTAGACGCAGCGTGCGATATTGGAACTGGTTATCCAGGGATGGACAGAGCATGCGTGCGCTTTCCTTTGTTCCTCAGCACTCTTTTACCTTTAATGAACACGCTCTAGAGCAATTTTCCCCACCTTTTTACTTTCTCTGCCGTCTATATACAGCAGGCAGAGGAAGAGCTGTATTCCACCCAGAAACTCAGTGTCGAGGATTCATCAGAAAAAAACACTTTTGAGATCCCTGAAACCCCTCTCTCAAAAGTATTTTAACAAAAGGAGTGCGCGCGCGTGTGTGAGAGTCAGATAAATACCCAATCATACGTCAGATACCTACTGTTTAAACATTCTAGGCAAAAAGTTTCAAGAAATTTACCACACCACAAACTAGCCTTTACATGAAAACGTTTTGGTTAGCTTTCTTCTCTCTCAAAAATAGCTCTAAGGATTTTCAGCAAAATACGATATTTAATTTACTTTAGTTTTTTATTTTAATTGTTCGTTTTTTTATATAATTACTGCTACTGTGGCGTATACTTTTTTGATGCATTTTGTTACGTTTTATATGATTATTTTTGTACTTGTTTCCTTGTGTAATATGTTTGGTTAATTTGATCGTTTTTTGTTATGCTTTGATTTTATGGCAGTCTCAGAATGAGAAAGCAGAAGGGCTTTCTTTTTTTCCAAAATAAATCTAGGAAAATACTGCATAAAATATAATAATACCCAATGCCACTTTGTAGCACCATCCTTGAATGAGCAAATATCGTGTGGGGGCGCTAAAATTAATAAGTAACGATGAATAAATTAGTATTAGTGACGATTAAAGCAATCAAATTTAAAAGAGAAGAAAGAAAATTGTGCTGAAGTATTACTCAAAACAATAAACCAATAATACTAGTACAGTTAATTTAAAGTATTCAAAAATAATTTTCGGTATTTATGGAAATTCTTTCCTTATAATACTTTTAACTGTCATTTTTAATTTAAAAGTGCTGTAGTGCTGAAAATCTGGATGTTTGCTTTCCGTAGCAGATTCTTATAGTAGATAGATGAAGTATTGCATTCCACTCAGAAATTCGATGATACGTTTTGAGGTTCCTTGAATTAAAACAAAGGCATTTTTAGAAGAAGGTTCGCACGCGCGTGTGACAGCATAACTCAAAAACGGCCAGATAAATCAAATATTATTTTGTATTTTCTGCGAATATCCTTTGAAGTCTCTTCATTCGAAATGAATTTTTATAATTTTTAGTAATTAGTAAACCATTAGAAATAGACAAAAATATACTAAACGAAAAATCTAAATCTCGTTAAAACACGCAATTTATATCGAATGACTTTACATTGACCATTTTGATATATTAGTTGTTATTGGTTTGACTTTTCCAATGTTTATAAATACATTTTTTGAAGTGCTCCATCACTCGTTTCTCGCAATGTCATAGAAAGGGATGGACTTTTAAGACCAACATAGAGCAGACCCACTTTTTAAATATTTGACTATCGCTTCAGTCTCCTTCACCCCTCTTTTAGGAAATGTATAATGAACTATTTCTGCAAACGTTTTTCTCGATTTTAACTTAAATAAATAGAAAGATGAGGTTTTGTAAGCAATCCTTGGAAATAATAAACGATAGTGACTAGAGAAGGTCATATTAATGTATCTCGTTAGATTTTTTGTTACGCAGTATCAGCTTGAACCAAGACCAAATTTGTAACTGCCCTTGAAGGCTGTAGTTGTTAAATATTTAGGTTCAGACGAGCACGCAAATTCAGATCGATTGGGTTTGTAGTTATGGTAACACGTCGGGAATTTATTATGATTTTTCTGTAATTATTTAAAGAATATATATAATAAATTTGGAAGGTTGAGTATGTTCAATTCAGAAAACAGTTCTTTTGCGTAATCAAAGGGTTTTTATATATGTTTTAAATTATATTGTTTTAATAATATTAAACGTATAATGGTAGTGGTAAACATCTCTTCACCTTAACACCGCATTGAAACAAAGATAAATATAGGCCAGACACAAAACAGGAAAGATGTTTAAGATATTTGCCTGATTACATAATAAAGTGTTTGGAAATCGCTGCTAAAAATAAAGAGAAACATAGACTGAGTGGCGTGCACAGACCCTTTTGTTCATGGCATCTCAAAGCACGTATTTGCAGTGAAATTGTTATATCGATTTTTTTTTGTGTCTGTCGAATGCAATGCTTCCTGTCCTAGACAGAGGGGTAAAGAAAATAATAAACATTTAGAGAAACTGTTCCCTAAGCGAACGTTTGCATTGAGAAATAGGAAATCCAGCAAATAGAGGCAATACGCGTCAGTGGAAACAAAAGAAGATTACAACTGCGGAATATTTCTTTATTTGGAAATGTATAAACATGGGAGAAAGTTGCAATAAGGACCTGCAACGACCCTCCTGCCTCTTGTAGCGAAATCGCATTATCTCCCTGCGTCTGTCAACATCCCCTAGACGACCACGACGCCGCCGACGCCATCTCGACGTCACTCAGACCTTCTCAATCTTCATCCATCTCTCTCTCTCTCGCAACCCTCTCACTCCCTATTCAGCCGCACTTCCTCATTTTTATTCAGGCACTATTTAACGGGCTCCTTTTGTTGCCCCTCCACTTGTTTCTTTTCAGGCACACTTCACCCTGCTGCTACACTTTCTTGCATCCCCCAGCTTCCATTGCGTCACTTGAATGTTTTAAGTCAGGTCCTTGACCGCCCTCGCCTCGTGCACCTGCTGTGTACGGCTTAGCTGTATCTGTACGACAAAATGTCGACTAAGATTAGCATCCGACACGTGCCAGTTCAGATTTATATCTGTATGTATAATAAAACTATAACCTAAATGTTTCGATTTGCGGTTCTGGATGAATAGTTGATAGTAACATATTAAATGGGATACACTGAAGTCAGAAACAACATTTTTAGAATATACGTGTATGTGTGAGAGATTTACTAAATTTATTATTAATTAATTTGTTTATTTATACCGTTCACTTATGCGTCTTTGAATGAAATAATTTTAATCATGCTGCAAGCTAAATTTGTTAAATTCATAACTTAATCAAAATTAAACTGTAAGCAATAATAAATAATAATCTAACTAACCCTTAGGTCTATATTACAGAAATAATTTCCAAAATAATTCTAGCTTTTTCTTATTCCCTTCACAATAATGCTAAGCAAAAGGTGGATGAACGTGTTGCAAACTTTATTCTTTCTCTCTCTCTCTTTTTTTTTTTTTTGTTTGTTTCTACCCTTCCTTCGCAAGCCGGTAAATGTGCAGTATATGATTGTAGCAGGTAAACAACTGCATTCTTCAAAAGGGTTGATAATTCAAATTAAAAATGTAAAAACTGAATAAGAGCATGAGTCATTTGTCTTTTCTTGAAACCAAAATTATGAATGGCCACTGCTTTTTCACTAAAAATTAATTGTTCATTTACCTGCCAGTGTAGAGCTTTGCTTAGGGCAGAATTAATTAATCAAAAACACCACAGTTAAGGATATAAATTTAATGGAAATTCAACGAATAAAATCAGATTTTTTTCATGACTTTCCATCAAATTTTACTTTCATGAAAAAATATAGCAGATTAATTTTAAGAGTACATTTTAACATGCAGAAACCATTAAAAAGCCTTCCCATGTAAATAAGTAAATGTTTTGCCATTGCTAACAATTGTTTCATGTTGATTTTATGTTTTATTTTCCAATGAAATTAAAATACAATGTTAAAGCTACTGTAACTTTTAACTAATCAGCATTTTATTTAAGGGAGATTAAAACAAGCAGGAAAGTTTTGATGGAGAAGAGGCTTGGCAATTAAATGAGCAAATGAAAACTTTTAGCAGTAAGGAACCAAAGGACTCACAGTGTGAGCTTCATCACTTGAATGTTTATCATATGCAATATGCATAGTGTAGTAGCAATTACTTTGAATTGTGTTCACACACTTGCTGAGTAACTGTGTCATGTTTGTGCAGGTGAAGCTGGTAGAAGTGGAGCGCGTGGAATGGATCAACAAAAAGAGTTACAGTACAGTGGCTCTAGTACTTGCCAGGGACGGCCGTGTGCTGCTTAGGGCTGCGGATGGTCTTGAAGATTGGTTTGAACTACTTGAAGTAAGTAACACTGCCGTGACACAAAACCTAATTAATACACTAAATGCTTTTGTTAGAACATTTTTATTTTTTCTCTGCACCTACTCATAGTATAGGTAGAGGAAGTATTGTATTCCACCCAAAACTGTGATATTGAAATTCCACCGAAAATACATGTTTTGAGGTCCCCTGAATAAATAAGTTTAAAAAAGGCATTTGTAGCAAAGGATTCACCTGTGCGTGTGCGTGCGCGTGCGTGTGTGAGAATCAGATTTAATACAAAACTTGGTATTATGTTCAACATCTTCCAAGGATGGACACAAATATTTTCAAGAAAATCCCCCCCTCAACTCAAACTAAACTTTACATGCAAAGCTGTTTATTTTTCAATTTTCTCAACAAAAAAAAAAAATATGATTGACATACCATATGTTAAACAAACTTGTGTGACAAATATCTGTCAATAGCCTATTGTTGCTTTTGTGTTACTGAATTTTGTGTAATTTTATATTACTAGGAAACCATGAGAAATAGACTAAATCTGACCACATAAACAATGTAGAGCCCACTAAAATACAGAATTTGTGAAACAAGCTTTTTCGTAGTGTTAACGTTTTTGAAATACTCCCATTTTGCCCTTTGAGATTGTCATCTAACTACATGCTTGAATATTTACAATTCCTTTTGATTTACTCCTTTCTATCCTTTGTGAAAGTTTGTTACCAAGAATAAACATTTGTATGCTTTTTTTCTTATGTTTTAAAATATAACCAATCAATACTTACTTAATTTGTAACTATTCCTAAGCAGAAATATATCTGTATTGTGAGTAATTTTTTGTGAATACAGGAATAACTTTTTATATGAATAGTATTAAAAGTAATGTATATATTATGTATATAGTTTGTCATTAATAGAGAAAATCAAGTGCATGTATCACATTAGATTTTTTTACCTTTAAACAGTACTAAAAGTTCATATATAATTCTTAAAGAATAATAATTTATGTAATAAAAGAAGGGTTTCAATCATTGATCTCTCTGAAAAAAATGTAATTATCAGACACTCCATTTCAGTTTAAGAAGAATTCTGTTTTAATGCTACACAACTATTGCTTTCACAACAATTGGAAATATTGCCCTGCAAATTCTCTAGCCATTTACTCACATAATTATAACATTGTCGACAAGTTTCATAACGTACTGTTTGTTCATTTTGAATCATAGGAATGTATGCTGGCAAGCAAGGAGCGACGAAGAGCTCTGCGTAGTTCACACGATCCTAGCTGGCAGCGCAGCAACACAGATTCCATTAACAGCTCCTTAGAGGAATGGCTTTTAGCAAGACACAAAATAGGTTTGTGCCTAAATTTGAACATTAAAAAAAAGTTACTGTGGTTTATTTAATAAGTAAATGCTAAACATGCAATACTTCATCTAAAGGCTATTTGCAGGTCACATTGTGTCTGAGGTTTATTTCTCATGCACTGCTTTTCACCAATTGCATCTGAAAGGCTGCCAATCCAAGGAGTATCCTGTTTGAAGGTATATTGTTTGCCAGCTGCAGTCGCTGTCACAAACGAAGGTGGCTGATGACAGTTGCCACACAAACTTTGTAAGAAAGGGGAAGGGGAGTGGTTGGAAGTTGGCAGTTTGGAGCACATTGGTTCATGTATTATTTTTTTGTTAAATGTTAGGTTTCGTCATAGATTCTCCCTCAGAGTCCAAATCCCAAAGTGGTGTGCATAATGGATTTAATTTATAGCTCAGAATTATCAAATTTCATTATTAAACAGCAAGCAGATAACACACACTGAAACAGACTACTGCTGATTGGTTGGCATCACAGAATTTTTACTACTGTACAATTGCCTTCTTTCATGACAGGTTGCTACTATTGTTACCTCTGTATGTAGGGTTGTCAGGCCTCCTGTGTTTCCTGGGTTTATTTGTTGAATCCCCGGGATCATGTATTTTGGGCTATTTCTCCCGCATTTTGCTCATTGGCATTATTTTGATTTTTTAATTGGAATATTTGGAATAGTAATGAATACTATCAAATGCAGACTACCAAACACAGACTATGCAATCGATATGTTGAACTGCTGGTTCATTTTCCCAGTCTTGGCACCACTACTATAAGTGTGCTACAAGTAATTGGTAGCAGCAAGCATTCTTTTCTCATTGTTCTCTAACAACAAAGTTAGTTCAAGTATATTTTTATTAAAAAGAATGGCAAAAATTGTCGATATAAACATATTAATGAAGATCTATTATGGATTAGTATTCCCACATTTATCATATGGAATTGCGGTCTGGGGACAATGTGCAATGAAGTATACTAAAAGGCTTTTTATATTACAGAAAAGAGCAATTTGAGTGATGTTAGGACTAAAACCTCAAGAATCTTGTAGAAATCATTTAAAAAAATTAAATGTTCTTACACTGTACTCGCTGTATATATATGAAGTAATAATGTATTTGAAACATAATGAAAATAATACAAAAATTAATAACCAGATCCATGATCATTATACTAGAGGCAGCGCACATTTTCACTTAATTTCACACAGATTACAATTGTATACAATAAACCTACTCTTGCTGCTTGTATATATTATAATAAACTACCAATTCGGCTACAACAAATACATAGTGTAAATAAATTTAAAACTGAACTGAAAAAGTTCTTTTTTTTTTTCCGTGGGGGGAAAAATGCATTATTGCATTCGACCCCCAGCCGGTGTGCAATGGCTGGGGGGATATGTGGGGCTCGCCGCTCAAAGCACGGAATACCCACTAAAAAACCCCATCACGTATTAGTATGTGAAAGCTATTGGGAATATCGTGCATTTTAGTCAGGTCCCGCATAGCACCCCGGTTAGTCAATGAAAGGTGTGTAGCTGGCATGCAATGCATGCGAGCGTGTCAATAGTTAGTTACCCGGAATTACACATGACATATGCCCTGAGTAATCCCGGGTGATTAATCGTGCATTACACTAGGTAATTTTGATATTATACTAATAAAAAGTTCATGGTGCAATGATGTTTTTATTCAACTGAAGAATTTATGAACTGAATTTTCCCTGTATATATATTTTTTATCTGTAAACTGTACATAATACTTTGTATTATATTGTGCTAGTTGACAATGTCATGAATTCCTTGAGCTTACTATTGAAAGGGGTTTTTTACTCTGTAGACGAGTTTATCGACTCAATTAGTAAGTAATTAAAATTTTATTTTGTATTATGGTATTTGATTAATTATGTATTATGTTATTAAGATATTTGACGAAACCATGTATTCTTGTAATATTAACCATGAATAAATCTATCTATTGGCTGGTAGATTGTGGCTATGACTTTATGAACAATAAGTGGACAGATGTAAGACACAAGAGTTCTCCTGAGCTCGTTAAAGCCCAATTGCGTATTGCTATAACATTTAAAATGACTTCAAGGAGTTGTTTAACTATGTGAGAAGTGATGCCTAGCTTCTGAGCAAATATAAATCATATTTCAAACACACATACCTAATGCTTTGATGTTTGATGTAACTTTTCAAAGGAGTGGTGAAATGAGTCAAATTAGATAATCACCATATTGTAAATATACTTATTGATTTAATATTATGAATAAATATGTTAAACTTAGTTATGTACAGAGTATAGGTATAAATCTTCTAAAATTAATACAGTAAAAGGTTGATAATATCGTGTTCAGGTGTTGGGAAAACATTGCTGAACTCTCCCTTATTTTCAGGTTGAAAACCTGGCAACCTGCATGGTGCAGTTGCTACACTCTAGCTTGATGTTTCCAAGGTCATTGCATTTAAGTGTGCTTGTTGTCTCAAAGTTTTTGGTTATAGCATACAACAAAAACAAACCTGCTGTGCTGTTTCTCAGAATTCCTGCTTGGGGAAAGATTGTACCTGCTCACACATGGCAAAATGTAGAAATGGAAAGTTTAATTTTGACAATTAAATGAAAGAATTGAGAATTGAAAAGACTCTCTAACAGAGTATGTTTTTCTGTTTTACAGCCGGTTTGCAACATCTATCAGATTCTGTGCCAGATCTGCCGCTGCAGGAAGCTGCCCAGCAGAGAAAAGCAATGTCCAAGTTAAGAGATGAAGAAGAGGAGGAGCAGGAGCAGTGGCTCAGACCACGTCCACCTCGACATGAACAAAGGCTTTCACGTAAGTAATAGTAAAAATGTCCAGTGAAAACTGTTGATAATGAGGAGGCAAAACCTCTGTTAATCATTCTGTCAAGAAATTGAGTTTAAGAATGAGTGTATTACATAAACTTTTGTATTGTTTGGCCCTTCACATATATAAACAATGCCCAGCAGAGGACTAGTTGATATTAGATAGTTGCTTCCAATATAAGTTTAGACGGAATACCAAATTTGAATTTAAGATTGAATGATTAAAGCATTAAATTAGTAAACAACATAATGAGGTACAAGGTCTGTATAAATAAGCATACATTTAACAAAAATCAGATGTATTTTAGTAAATTAATTAATATACATAGTATCAAAGTTTGCTCACTCACTGTCAGTCTGGGTGGCTCAGTTGGTTAGGCGCTGGTGATCCAAGGTTAGGGGTTCAAACCCACCCAGACTGATGGTTTTTAAGCATGCTTAAAAGCTACAGGCCCATGCCAGTAAAGTTAAGTTACTAGCATGTAAAAGAACTCCTGCAGTACTAAATTCCAACATGCCAATGGTACTGGTATGATCCTGGCAATTGCCAGTGTAGTTAACAAACAATCTCCCCCCCCCAATCACGATGAAGTAGTAGCCTGTTATTACTAAACTGATAAAGTACATGTAAAGTGTTGACCATTGCTTGCTGGATCATATCCTGCAGCATGTTCACTGCCTGCCCATTTAAAGCAAAATCGCATGTTCTCGGAAGGCCTACTAAACCCTATAAACCAAAAACACATTTTCAATTAGAACAAACCCAACTGATGCAAGCTATGCAATCACAGTTAACAAAATTATGGACTAAATTTTCTAGATTTCTAAATTTTGAACAAATTTTATTGTATTTTATTCATCCTCTGGAACTTATACCTGTTTTGGGACCCATCAATGATGATGAATTGCAATTAATTAGCTATAACAGTTAAATGAATTATGAGAATTCTAGAAGTGATTTTACACTATCAGTTTTTAAGTATTCTTATGCTATAAAGCAATGCTCAAACAAAACTTAAGTTATTTCCTAAAATGCTGTGAAGGTTTGACATTTTTTATAGAGTTTTATGATGTGATTGAATTGGCAGTTTGTCTTTATTGCAAGTGTGGTGATAATACATGTCAAAATTCACTTCCAACTCTATAATGTTGGTTTGAATGTACAGTAGTAGGTACTTCACATATAAATACACTGAAGACAATTAACCTTCAAGTCTTCATACAAGTTCCGCTTTAAGTCTAAAACAATTGTAAAAATGAAAAATAGGTGGTAATAGCGAATGCTATGCCATCTATCCACAGAAAATGAATGCAGGTAAACTGGATGGCATCTTACCGCCATCTGCACAACACAAAGCAGAAGATCCGGTTGCTATGCACTAGGGTCTCTGTGGACACGTGGCGAAGCATGATGGCATGGTTACAGGGATGAGACCTAGAAGGCTAACTGCCTTTCTACATGGTCTTCCACTAGGGTCCCTGTAGACATGTGATGAAGCGAGTGGCTACAGGGATAGACCTAGAAGGCTAACTGTCCACCACACATTGATCTAAGAGTTATCCACTAACAGATTTGTCGTGATATGACCATGTAGTTAAAGCAATGTAAAATAAATAGAGTAATAAAAAACAAAGGTTTAAAATTTCTCAAGTTGTCATAAATTTATTTATACACTAATAGACTGACTGGTGGTGTATTTTAGACATAATAGCTTTTTATGGGATATTCTGATTAACATAAACAATATAATTGATAATAGTATGTAATACTCCTCAAAATACTATTTGTTTTAAGGAAATATGAGCAATAAATATACAATAAACTTTTTTTATCATTAAATAATTACTTCAGTATTTGATAGTTATGTACCTATACATTGCAGTTCACTTTTGTGTTGTACATAATGCTAAACCATCCAGGAAGGTATTGGTGATGGCTAAACAATTTTTTGATGTTTACTACCATACTCAAAAACAGATTTTAGAAACACTTTGTTATACATAAACCAACATAAAATAACTGCAGTGGCCAGGCACTGAAGTACTGTAGATGTGATTAAGGTAGCAATGTGTTAACAGATTCCAAAACATTTTGACATAACAGGATTGCTCGCTTAAGTAATAACAAGATTCATATGTAAAATTCATTGCCATAAGCTCCTATAATAATAGTTTATTTACCATTTAGTAAACAACAACAATTACAATAGTTTCATCAGAGAAAGAAAAAACGGTAATAAAAGGTCATAAATTATACATCTAACAGTAATGCAATACTTATAACTGATATAGGTGCATTGTTTATATAGCACTGTTTTTCTAACTGTTGAATGCAGTACAAAGGATGTTTAATCAACCACTTATACACTATGTTTTAATAATTGAATGTTTACAGTACTCATTTCTAAAAGAAGCAAACTAAGAAATTTATCCCTGCTATTTTGCAATATTTACAAATCTTTTGATTCTTCTCTGTTCCTGTTACATGTCTGATGTTATGTATTTCATATTCACAAACTGCTGTGGCTAATGAGCAAGTTTATATAAGGAAGCAAAACGAATGCAGAATGCAGAATAGTGTAAGTTAGTCAGTCATCAAACAGGAAAACCAAATACAGTATAATCAGTTATACATTTTCAAAGGGAGAAGCTAAAATAATGTATGAATGAGAAAACATAAAATTGAATTTTCTTATGGAATTGAAACTGTTTTATTAGATTATACCCAAACTAATTATGTATTTTTTTTTTCTTTCTCTACTATGTATAGTAAGTAGGGGAAGTATTGCATTCCACTCAAAAATTCGATACCGAGATTTCACCGGAAATACATGTTTGAGGCCTCCTGAATCCAAAAAAAAAATACTTTTGGAAACGTGTGCGTGTGCACGTGCATGTGCGCATGCGCGTGGGCGTGTGCATGCATGCGTGTGAGAGAGAGAGAACAGCATAACTCAGAAACGAACAGTCGGATAAACACCAAAGTTGGTATTTAGGTTCAGTATCTTCCAGAGATGCGACACGAAGGTTTTCAAGAAAATATTTGACTATAGCTTAAAGCCTACGAATTCCTCTTGCATCTACAAGAAAATTAACAATAAGATGAACATCTCGATATCTCGATTAACATAAGCATATGGAGAATAAGCGTTTGTAAAAATAGTTTGTACAAGAGTAGAGAAAGTCATGCGAGTGTAACACATCAGATTTTTTAATAGTGTTAAAGCCCATTTTTATTACTTTACATACAGCACTGCAGGGGTAGACATTGATGATACATTAAATGAAATGACAATTAGGAAAGGAAATTTGGGGAGGAAACATTCCAAGCTTAAATTTAGGTTACCTCCCTGGCATTTACCAGTTATTTAGACTGAGGAAAACCTCAGAAATAGTTCTGTCAGGATTTGAGTGGCAGACCTCCCGTGCTTTAATGACCTCCGTTATCTGTGTTGCTCATTTCTCCTTAATTATTGTTGCATGAACATGTGACACATACATTGTTTCTGATTTGATGTTTACAATAAGCTGGCCTCAAAAATGCATTAAATGTTGTGCTTTTCCCAAGAACCAAAGTTGAGATGAATTTGATTTGGGGAAGTCATCTTAACTTCCCTGCACTGCAACCTTAATGGGGTCTCTTGCATTTCCCCATCTCGATGTCTTAATAGACCAATAATTTGATTATTCACAGTGAACTGAATCAAACTGTAGATGGGAAGGTTGATAACTCTTCAAGTTTTGAAAGTTGTTTCCTGAAAGCTCTCTGATAAATGAGAGCATAACACTCGTGTAATAGATTAACAACATCTCATGGCACCTCTTGCAAGTGGGGTTGATGTACTTTCCCATTTTGTACAGGAGTCCTTTAAGTATGCAGTGTTGTCCTTTCACCCATGAGAGATTTTTTCCAACTCAGTTTTAGCAGTTTGGCTCCTGCCTTTATTTAAGTCCTCATGATAGAGCTGTAAAGTGTCCTAACCTTCCGAGAGCCAACTTAACTGATCTTAAAGATAATTCCAGCATTGTTTCAGCTCCAATAAATGGCATGTTAGTTCCTTTCTTGACAGTCTTGTCTGCTTTTTTTGTTACCTAGAATTTCCACATGTCCTGCACCCATTTCAGTTGAACTGAATTATTCATATAAGATGAATAAACTAAACACAGTGAAGCCTATTACATTAATAGAAGATAGATGAGACAACTAACTCTTACTGCTTCATTACTCAAAATTTGAGGACATATTTCGCAGACCATTGTTTGCATTATCAGCTTGTTGAGGAGGTGATAATGCAACAATGGTCTGTGAAACATGACCTCAAAATTTTGAGTGAGTGAAGCAGTAAGTGTGTGTTAAGCCATCTCATGTTATCTTCTATTAATGAATTAAGTTATGTTTAGCCATATAATGAGAGCCTCATGACATTTGAAGATCAACTCTGACTTGGCCAAGGTACTTTCAAAGGTTTTCGTATCAATTTGACTGTCAGAAAGTGTAAGAAGATGCATCCTGTGAGTTTTAGAAGTAATGATGATGTTCAAGAGAGAAAATGAGCTATTTTGAAACAAATAAAAAAACATTTTGTAGTACTAGTGGGCCACTACGTTATAATAGTAGTGAAATAATAATACAAAAACAGAGCTTGTACCCCCTCATGAAGTGTCTTTAGATTAAAGGGCTTATATCTCTAGATACTGGAACCTATTCCATGAGGAGCTGTAAGAAGCAGGTACATTTTAACAAACCTTCAGGAAGTTACAGTAATATCTGTGGTAGTTGTTACATAACAAAAATTTCATTAAATGTAGGTACCATCTTAAAAGGAATGTCAGTGTGTAAGCAAAATTTTATTTTGAATTTGTTATGACAAAAAATTAAACTACCTATGCTTCAACATAAAAGTCATTAAATTTTTAATAAATGCCATTAGAATTGCTACATTACCAAGAAAATCCTCAGGAGCAACTTTTAGATTAATAACTGGTCATGACTACCTCAACAAACATCTCCAATGATCAAACATCATTGGAATAACAGAATCTCCTATGTGCTTTTTTTGTGAACTTGGAGTAAATATGAAGCAATGCCACCAACTTCACTGCCCAGCCTTTGATCAACTTGCCACTCTTTCATTAAAACATGGAGTGCAACAGAGTAATTGTCTTCATTGCTTCATTGCCAACTATCAAACATTAGAAACAAAGCAAGCAAGCAGATTTTATAGTCTTGAGTCACATTTCAGTGGGTTTGTTATCTCTGGATGGTAATGATGCAAACAATACAGTGGTATATACTTCTACAACTTTCAACTACTTCATAATTTCTTCCACACAGGAAAAGGACCATGGATTGAAACACATGGTAATCTGAAGGTGCAAGATCAGGAACTAATTTACGATACATCTATATCAAAACTTCATGAACTCGTTTTAGTTGTTGAGAATAAACATCCACATTGACTGCATAGTTTGGAAGAAATTTCAGGAGAATCATTCCTCCAAAATTATAAATCACTTTGGGGCCAAACTGATTTATAGTGATTTTGGCAGTCTGATATGAATTGAGTTACTGTTTTGAAAAGTCAGGGTTGCAGTAATGCACCCATTTTCATCACATATGAAATTCTACAGATAAATCCATCATCCGTAGGATTAGCGTTAAAACAAGGATACAACAGATACCAACCCATTCTGCATTGAGCCTGTGCACGCGTCAATCCTTGAGGGATACATCTGCAACTTCTGTATGAGTTTTTAAGTGTCTTAATATTGTGATGTATGGTCTCTTTAGATGCATTAATTCTTCTTACACCTATAAGTACCTTTAGCATGGCTGGAAAAAGTTTGAGATGGTTGTGGAGGCAAAAATGATGTATGGTATAGAAATATGGGGATTAGATAGAGGATGGGAAAGTATAGATGTGGTGCACAGGATGTTTTGTAGAGAAATACTAAGGCTACCGAAGTCAATTGTAAGACAGGTAGCACAATTAGAGATGGGCAGGGTGACAACTAAGGGGAAGATAATGGAAAGAGCTTTGAAATTTTGGTTCAGAACTTTAAATCTAGGAAAAAGTAATGTGTTAAGACAATGTATTGAATACCAAGAGAATAGCTTAATGAATGATGGATGGGTAAGTAAATTATGGAACTTTTGGAGAAAAATGGGTTAGGAAACATGTGGAGAAGGAGAGAAAATAACGTGAAAAATTTTTGGAAAAAGGCGAGGAAAAGACTGGAAGATATAGAAATACAAATCATGTTCAGTGAGATTGCCGAAAAGAGCTCATTAGTTTGTTATAGGCCAATGAAAAATACATGGGGGTAGGGAAAAATACATAGACATAGTAAATAAAGAAGAGAGAGAATCTATTGCATGGGTAAGAACCGGAGCATGGAGGCTAAGAGGGCTAAGACAGGGTATTCCTCAGAACCAATGTCCAATATGTGGTGGTAATGAAGACATTGAACACATAGTATTTAAGTGCCAAGGAACAGAAAATTGGAGAAAAGAATTTTTTATTAAGAAGTGGTTGAAGGGGGATAGAAATACACTTACGATTGAAACGATATACAAGGACGCTAGAAGCATTGGCAGTTTTTGTGTAAAGTAAAAAATAAATGACTTTGGACAGTGGAAAGAGAAAAGTAAGAGGTAGCACATCTTACTTTGAATGGAAAACCATAGTGAATGTGTGATGGTTAAGTAATCAATAAATGAAAAGTGAAAAACAAGTGGAAATGGGACATGAAAAAAAACTGGAAAAAAAAAGAGCAAGATAATTTATTGACAAAAAATTGTAAAATGTAAATAAACTGTAGTGATTGCCTACTGAATGAGTGACCAGGGTCAAAGTGCAGTAGGCAATCAAATTGTAAAACTCTTAGCACAATAAATACAAATGTATTATCAGTGTTCCATAACTTAGATCTTCTAGCTACGTTCTCTATATTAAAAGTTTGGAACCATTGTTGTGTTACATGCTTGCTAACAATACCTTCTCCCTTCATTTTACGTATTCTTCAAGCCATGGCAACAGCTCTATAATCTTGTTTCCATTAGTGCTTTAGAAGGACTGTAATCACAAGTTTTGTTACCTCCAATTTATGATTGTGATGACTGACAAATATTCATAATATACAAAGTAATAACCATAAATAAAATAAATCTGGAGGCGCTACAGCCCATGAAGGTCATGGGTCTGCCAACCTGACTGTCAACTTCACACCCACTTATGCATGGCAGACAGAACCTCCCAACCAATAAAGACAGGTGATGTTGCCATCACCACATATCCCCCAGTTGGGAAGTTGGCTTATGAGGCCAGACAATGCCTATCACAGCTCCTCACTTTCCTCATGCTGCTGAGTGGCCACTGGTCCTATGCCCAGGACTTAAAATCTGGTGGGATCATAGCTGGGAACCACAGCTTCATACTCTAGCCCACAGTGCCATGGTGCAGCACAAGTAATAACCATATCATCCTGTAAATACCATTGCTAATGAAAAGAAAATAATTAAATTTTACAAAACACTAAACTTAAAATCTGACATTACTAATGGAAACAATAAAGGTTGCATGAAATAATTAATTCTGATTGTGCTACATAAATGTTATTTTTGTGTTGCAGTATTGACAGATATTGACATCAATAGCTGTGACATGCACTTGGAGACTCCTCCCCCTTCAGTGCCTGCTACATTCAGAGGTCGACCCACAAGTTACCGTCTCAACAGTGACGTCTTCTTCATGTCTGCAGGTATCCTGGCCTTTTATTCTGTACTAGCAGAACCTGAAGCTTTGCTCATATTTGTGATAACCACAAAGATTCTATTCTTTGTCATTTTCTGTCTCATTTTCTTCCCCTCTCTCTTTTTCTCTACCTCCATCCCTCTCACACTTTCACTTTCTCCCCCTCTTTCTGTTCTATATTCCATTCTTTCACTCTCTCCCCTCCCTGTCATCACCTTCTCTTAATCTCTCTTTCCCTCTTTCTGTGAATATAGATGTGACTTTTTAAAACCAGTAATAAGGTTCTTTTTTGTATGTTTGTTTGTGTGTTTTTTTGCATGCGAGTTAAAATTAAAAGATAAGTAAAAGGTTTATAAGTACACAAACTTGTACATCTTCCCTAAGCTTGGAATGCGATTGGAACTACACTGTTTCTCAAGGTAACCAGTTTACTTACACAAATAATATTAATGAAACAATTATATAACTTCTTAAATGCTCATAATAATATGTTTTGTCATTTATATGCCCAAAAAAAAAATTAATTTAATGTTTGTATCAATGATTCATCCAAAATTTAAAATTTCCATAAAAATTTCCATTATTTTTATTATATAACATTTTTATTGTATGTATAGATTGTACTATAAAATGCAGCAGACTAGAGAGTACTTCACTGAGAAAACCAGAAAAATGAAAAGCATGGGAAATATGTTTACACTGAGAGTTAAACTTCAAGTAATGTTGTTTCATGGTAATATTGGTATTATTTTATCAGAAAATAAAATAGTAAGAGGGAGCATTATATTTAATAAGGGAATGTTATGACACTATTTTTGTAATTTCAAAAACTTAAGCGTAAATAATAAACACAGGGTGTTCCACTTGCACTCAGCTCAGAATTTTCTTGTAAAACTAAACTGATGATCATAATTTAATAAAGATTTGCTATGGATCTACTTTGGTAAATCAGAAGCAGGGTGGCCTCATGAAAGGTGGGGTAAATCACTTCTTGTGAATTGGAACTCAACTGGATTTTGCTCAGTTCATTTCTCTGTACTTCAGGTGACACTTTCAATCAGTCATAAAACCATAATGGACAACCCTTTAATTCTCATTCTAGATTCTTCTCAACAAACTTCTTCCTTAATAATCACAATCAGTTTAGGAGAAAACTCCCAATAATATCTACTTTTGCCACAGTATCACATTTTTAATCTATGGTGGATACATTAAATAGGTTACTTATTAATAAAAATACTTTGTTTCCTTTCAGCTCCACCACAGAATGAATTAATGGACAGAGTTCACTGCAATGGTGGAACTGCAACCCCCTCCTTCTGTAGCTCTCGCTCTGTGCTGACTCCTGTAGGTTCATTCCGCAGCACTCATCTGTTCAATCCTAAATTAGCAGCTGATCGCTATTCTGTGATCAATGAAACATCACCACTAACGCGATACAGAGGTAAGAGAGACCTCATTTTATTTACAGGCAATTCTATAAACACAAGGCATAAGCAATGGTGTACTGATCTAGCTGAATACAAAATATGACATAATCTTAAATGTTCACTTCAGCATGAACACAACCTTATTGTAATGACCCAGGAAATACTGAGTGCTGCAAAGGTATCATGATTCAGCAGTAAAGCACTTGCCTCAGGGCATGCAGCTCAGGAATGTGGTGGAAGTTGTGGTGACAATTCTCCTGCCCATGCCTTGGCCCCTTTTATTCTAGCCTAGGAGCCTACGGCTCAGTCTGTAAGAGGGTTAAGACAGGATATTCCTCAAAATCAATGTCCGATATGTGGTGGTAATGAAAACATTGAACACATAGTATTTAAGTGCCAAGGAACAGAAAATTCGAGAAGAGAATTTTTTAAAAAGAGGAGGATGAAGGGGGATAGAAATACGCTTATAATCAAAATGATGTGCAAGGGCGCTAGAAGCATTGGACAGTTTTTGTGTAAAGTCAAAAATAAATAGCTTTGGACAGTGGATAGAGGAAAGTAAGAGGTAGTGTATTTTACTTTGAAGGGAAAACTATGGTGAATGTGTGATGTGAGATAGTTATGTTGTATTGTTATTTGCAATACACTTTGGGCGTCAATTAGAAAAGTTTTTTTTTTAGGAGTATTGAAGGAGTTGTATTGTATTTCAGCTGTTGGGGAGCTGAACTTGTAGTAGTTGCAACCGCACGTATAGTAAACAGTTTCCAGTAGCCTTCGTCCCAAATGTACTTTCAGGTGGCCTTTGCCAAAGTTTAAAAAAAAATATTAACTTTGTAATTTAACTGTTTCTTTAAATATTATATATTTATGTTTGCCTCGGCTGCGTCAGTATTATTTTTAGAGACATGAATTTCTTAGCAGGGTTGTGGTGCGACAAAGAATGTAGGCTTACACAGATTATAATTTTACTTCACTCCTTTTATTAATGCTTAATATGATTTACATAACACTTCAGTGATAGAGAGCTGTGAGATTCTTTTATTAATTATTTGCACTTTTTAACATGTAAACTATTTTTCGTCTCGCACGAATATGTATTAAATCTCTTGAGGACACTTTTTGCATCTGGTTAGTAATGCTGTCTGCAACCAACTGAATTGATTTCAACCGCTTAAACTTGTAAATTTCTGTATTTCAAGTCTCTGATTGGCTATTCCTAATCCAATAGAATACCTTCATTTAACTAAAGCTTTTTCTGGTTGTTGATTGGCTATTTTTATAAACTGTCTCAAAATTTACATTATTGCTTCCAAGAATCACAAGTAACATTATTAAACTCTCAAACTCATTATTGCCTCAAGGTTACCGCATTGTTAGCAACTTTTGACCTATTTCTCACAGCTCCTACATTATTAAATTACGTAATACATTCACATAACGTTATTACACATGGATACAATAATACAAACATATACAAGGACTGTTACATACATTTTTTATATATTGTTGCATACACATATTGCTTTAAGGCAGCCTGTTATTATATTTTTTATTACAAAATTTGACTAAAATCATTTAAGTGTTAAAAATACTGCCTCAGATGGTAAAGTAATCAATAAGTGAAAATGGGACATGAAAAACTGAAACAAGATAATTTATTGACGGGAAATTGTAAAATGTAAATAAACTGTAGTGATTGTCTACAGAATGAGTGGCCAGGGTCAAAGTTCAGTAGACAATCAAATTGTAAATCTCTTAGCACAATAAATAAATAGATTAAAAAAAAAAGTTCCTCAGCTGTGTTACATACCTCGCTGTTGGGGAGTTGAATTGATGTGTTCAAATTACAAAACAAAAGACTTGATACAGACCTGTCGCAGAGATATCCCATGTTGGGTCTTAAGGTGGTCTCTCTTGTGATCTCAATTCAGCCAGCTGAAGTATCTTATGGTATGAGACATCAGCATTTTATTGATTACATCCACTACATATCTTGATTTCAACACTTCCACAAGTGCTGCCTCACTAAGATACCTGGGTTTGTTCCCAGCCATGAGATGCTACAATATGATTTAATGGCTGTCTTACTCAGAATTTCACAGATGCATTCTGTAAGTTAAAAATAAGTATGGGGTGGTTTTCACTCATTAGTAGCCTGCAATTTTCACTCATACCTAAAGTGTAACTGTCAATATTTTATCCATATTGATCAAATGGTGCAAATTTGTACATAAGGAGTTGATAATATGAGTAGGGATAGCTTTTGAAATTGTATAATTTTTGCTAAGTTCTATAGATCAAGAGCACAAGTTTGTACCCTGATTGGCCAAGCAGTATAGTTTTGTTTAGAAGGTTGAAAATAAAGCTAAGGGTAGCTTTTAACATTTTTTATATACTATATAATGAAAACAAGGGTTAAGCAGTATGGAAGTTGTAAAATAACCTATGAATTTTTGAGATCTTGTAGTGTAATTGTACGATATTTTAACCAGATAGGTTAAACAGTGCATATTTCTACATAAGAGCTGAACACATGGCAGATGTAATTTTTTAGTTATAAGGTACCTTATAATTTTTGTTAGGTCCTACAGTATAAATGTAGAAATGTTTGTCTAGACAGGCCAAAGACTATTGATTTGTGTGTTAGGAGTTGAAAATACGGATTGAAAATAAATAAGTTAAGCATAATCAGAGGGAAATTTGATGATATGAACACGATATGCAACTCGCCTGCTCACAGTGAAGGCTGCTTCACAATTACCTGAGAACAGTAATCAAAACAGAACAAGAACAGGAAGCAATACAGCATAAAAGATTTTGGTTCACAATAGCCCAGTAATGAGAATGGGGAATGCATATCGATCACAAAGTGGAAAGCCAATTTTGCACGTTTAGATTTAATTTGTTTTTCACTGACCAATGATACTTTTTTTATTTTCTTCCAATTCAGCCAACATAATACGGGTTAGCCAACGTCAAAATTCAATAGATAAATATTATCTAAATGCAGATCCATTACATTTTTGATTAGCCATAACAAGCTTTCATCCTTTATTTAATGGCATACAGTAAAGTAGTTGGTTAATTTCCTCCAGTTTTTGCTGTTTTGTTGTTTTTGCTATTGCTTTTTAGGCAATAGCCAATTTTGAGTTGCACATAAACAAACTACAGATTCACTAGAAGAATCAATGCTCAATGGATCTGTAATTGTTAGGATCTGAGGTTAGGATGCATATATGCTAGAATTTCTTCCAGTTTCATGTTTCTAGCTTGCGACTAGAGAGAGCACTAGCAGTTTTCATGTCACGGTTTCCTAGAGTAATCTCTACAGTAAAAAATCTAATATGAACCATATGGATCTAATATGACATCCCCAGGAACAAGAATGAGAAGGTTAAAACAGGAAAGTCTTCTTTCTTGTTCCCAGGGCCAGGAAAGCTTCCTGTCAATAATTGTGAATGCTCCTATTAAAATACATGTATTTCAATTTTGTTGTTCTCATTTTGGTTAACATTCTCAGCTGTTGTGAACCAGCCTTTAGGTGCAAAAATATCCCCTGATACTCATATTCAATAAAATAGGATTGAAATTGGACAGCATAAATAAGAAATCCCCTCTAACTCCTGCCCCCCATTCTAACATTTTTGGAAATATTTTATAGCCTATATCCATCTGGAAGAGCATGCTTTCCAGTGGTGAAAGTAATATCAAAATCTTAGTATAGATAAGGAACTTGTGGGAAGATAAAATTTAGCCTGTAAATTGTTGATCTTTTTATTAGTCTGTATATTTCTGTTATTCAATGTTTGGCTTTTATTGTTAAATATAACATTTTTTTGCTATAAAAACAAATACATATTTATTATTTATTGACATGTTAAATACCTTTATTAAATTACACTTTTAGGGTTTCTTTTGCTTGGGTTTGAAATACTGTTTAGAGTTAATAAAATCTTTTTTTCATATAAAGAGAGGATATATATACAACTGTAAAAAAAAAAAAAAAAAAAAAAAAAAATCATATTTACTGTAAAAACATGTGTTCAAGAATGATATGAATGGCAATCTTTAGTTAAATAATTTGATCATGTCTGAGCATTCACATGCATGAAACTCTAATAATCACAGTTTTGATTAAATGCTTGCTTTTTTTCCATGCAACCAGATTCGGCACTGGATTCTTCGGTGAGAAAATTGCAAATGTTGCTTGTTGTTATAATGTGATGTACATTATCAATATTAATTTGTTAGTTTCTTAAGTAAGGTACCTGCACAAAAGTGAGAATTAATAATACATATTCACTTAATCAGTTATGTGGCTTGTAAGGTAGTGAAATAGCTACACAATCTTGATCAATAATTACACCTACTTCAACCAAGCAGGATGGCTCAACCAGCAACCAGCCAGGTCTCAGGTTCAATTTCCGGTGACTGCCCACTCTGATCAGGGGTTTTTTGTGGTCAGGTTTTTTACTTTCTCTACTATGTATAGTAAGTAGGGGAAGTATTGTATACCACCCAAAAATTCGATACCGAGATTTCAACGGAAATATATGTTTTGAGACCTCCTGAATCCAAAAAAAGCATTTTTGGAAACATGTCCGTGTGTGTGTCTGTGTGTGTGTGTGTGTGTGTGTGTGTGTGTGTGTGTCTGTGTGTGTGTGTGTGTGTGTGTGTGTGTCTGTGAACAACATAACTCAAAAACGAACAGTCAGATAAACACCAAACTTGGTATTTAGGTTCAGTATCTTCCAGAGATTCGACACGAAGGTTTTCAAGAAAATCCCCCCACCCCAGAGTACACTTTACATGGAAGATCTTTCGAAAATTTTAATTTTCTCAAAAATGGCTCTAACGATTTTGATGAAAATATCATATGTTTAAGATAATGTCATGAGAAATGAAATGTATATCTCGAATTTTCTGGGAATGTCCCCAAAAGTATTCTTCATTGTGAACGACTTTTGCATAACTGGTAAACCATAAGAGATACACAAAATTTTACTACACAAAAAATGTAGATCGCGTTAAAATACACAACTTATGTCATATACATTTCTTTTGTTGAGTGAACCGTTTTCGAGATATTGCTTGTTATTTCCTTAAAATTTCCAATACTTATACTTTTTCTCAAATTCGTTATTCATTTTTTTTATGTCTTGGACATGCAAAGAGAATGGAATGCGCCACATAGCAACCAACGTTAAAATATTTGACTATCGCTTAAAAGCTACCATATTCCCCTTGCACCTACAAGAAAATTACCATTAAGGTTGACATCTCGATATCTCGATTAACATGAAGCATATGGAGAATAGGCGTTTGTAAAAATAGATTGTACAAGAGTAGAGAAAGTCATGTGAGTGTAACACATCAGATTTTTTCTCCTAGTCACCTGGGCAAATGCTGGAGTGGTGTATTCTACCACAAGTTCTCCATTCCCCCATTTCCTCTCATTTTATATCTCCCTTTCACATTTCAGGTGTGTCTTCGGGTCCAGCAGTGCTGGTGGTGTCAGGCAGATGGTGTAGTTGTTTGCACATTGGAAAGATTTCTCTTTGTGAATGCCAGGGTGTGTTGTCCTGTTCATTAGGGTCTCTTTGTTGCCCTCTTTCAGGATTGTTTGCCTCTACTGGCGTGGTAGTGTTAAAAATAGAAATATTAAGAACTTCTGCAGGTCTCTGTGGGCCTGACTGCATGCGACCTGAGACCTCCTAAGGTTCCTTCACCTCATCCCTGCCTCCCGGGAGGTGTAGCCAAAATAGATCAAGGTGGTCGCAATGTGCGATAAACACATCCTACATTCTACTCTACTTCAAGTGTGATATCCTCTAAACAAAAATAGCGTATTATGAATCATGCACCCTGACTGAATACTCGCTGTGATGTCATGAGGCTAATGTATGGTTAAGATTTTATGTCGTATTAATAGAAAATGGTATAGGATTGTTTTTGTTTTATTTTATTTGTTACTATATCTGTCACTTACCTATGGTAGGTAGTAAAAGTACTGTGTTTCCCTCAGAGATTTGATATTGAGATTTCCCCAGTAATAGGTATATTCTTCAAGGTTATGAAAGTACATATGTGTGAGTGACAGAGGGGGGGAATAGCATAACTCAAAAACAAAAGTAAGATAAATATTAAACTTTGTACTTAAGTCCACCAAGCAGGATGTTCAGGCAGTAATGTCTGTGGCCCACATTCAGCAGGATCCCTTTGGCCAACCAATCTGACAGAAGGTTTTTTGCAGTTTTCCTCAGTCACTAGGCAAATGCTGGGTTGGATAATTTGATCTGCAAATTTTCCTTTCTTGACTACATTTCACTTCCTTCTTTTTCACCATCTTACCAGGCATTGGGCTAATCACTCGTCCTGGATATGCTATGCTCTAGAGTTTGCTTGCTTCTCTACAGGCTACTGACCCAAGGCATTGACTTGTTACTCCTTGAGTTATAAGTGCTTTAAAGAGGACAGTAATCCAAAGAAGAAGAATACGAACAACTACTATGACGACGGCAACTACAGTCATTCTTCAAGGATGCAACAGAAAGATTTTCATAAAATTCCTACCTCCCCAAACAACCTTTACATTATGTTGTTACTTATTTATTTCTTTGTTTGTTTATTCTTAAAAATGGTCCAAAGGTTTTGCCTTAAGTGTCATATTTTGTGAAATTAGTGTGACAAGTAAACTCTGTGTCTTGAGTTTTCTATGAATAGCCAGTGAAGTCCTCTTCAGTCATATTGGAACTTTATAAAACTGGGAAATAATAAGACTACTTTCTTGTGTGTTATTCTTACCCCTTTTACATCTCATACAGAGACAGTGAATGAATTTGATGAAATGATAAAGCCCAGGGTCCACTTTACTGAGCGTTAACCAAAATGTGTTGTGTTAGATAAAGGAAAAATGTGGAAAAAGAATCACTCCAATTAAGACTTGAACTTAGGAGGGCATACATTACCCCACACCATGGAATGAAATTAAAACCCCTAAGAGAGAAGGGAAAAAAAATTGTAAAGAACATTAAAATATGCAATTTGTGTTAGATAACTTTTTCACATCATTAACTCTTTCCAAAATATTCTTGTTATGAGTTTACATTTTCCCAGTCTAAACGAACATTTGAAAATGTGTTATTCTTTTTCCTTGCATAAGCTCATTACTAACAAAAACCAACTTTAATGTAAATAATTGCATGTGCGTGCATGGTACACATGCTAACGCGTATGCCAAAGTGAAATGTTTTACAATAAAGAACAGTATTATAATAGTATATTAAAAAGACTCATCTCCCTTCAAAATTAGAAACACAAAATATTTAAGCACAGAAATGCCAAAAATTACAAATATTTACAAAGGACATTAGTAATAAAGAAATTAATTAACAAACCCTGACAGAAAAGTCACACTTTAATAATTAAAATTTGAAGTAAAGCTTTAATATATTGACCAAGGAAAATTGTAAAAGAAACCACAAAAATTCCTTAAAGCAAACTATGTTCAGTAAACTATTAAAAGATTGGAAAGGTAGAATCAGGCGACTGAAAAATTCAATTCCATAGCCAGGATTTGGACCATGGATTTCCTGGTCTCCATCTGGTTGCTCTAACCACCGAGCTACCATGACAACATGCTGGCACAACGCTAAATTCTCCAGCTGATTCGCATTTTTTCCCGGTAAACCACAAGGAGATCTCAAATTGTATTGAGATGACATACCCCAATGGTGACTTACAATGATGTAAGCACTTTAAGTCCCAGGCTTCATAGTTTCAACCACTGTTAGGTCATTTAATGGTCAATTTTCAGTCACCTGATTCTACCTTTTCAACACACAGCTTGTGTGGAAGAACAATTAATTATATTAAAAGATTATTTGAATAATTCTGTTTTGTTTTCAAGATGGATACATGCAGTTGTAGATTGCAAGTAGTCTTTGTCTAGAGTAAAGATCAGTTTGTGTGAACTCATTTACTTTGTATATATACAGTGTAAATTTTTATAAAACAGAGCTTTAAAGAAACGTTCAGTTGATATCACTAAAGAAATATTAAAATGTGGTTTCAGATCGTTCCCATAGTGATGCCCACCGGCTGGACAGACACAACTGGAAGACGAGAGCCGAGGTGACCCGCCGCACCAGCTACGTGGTGCACGCTACCCAGGTTTAGGATCCGTTCACAGAAGAACAAACCTGTGGCAGAGTAAAGACTACGTAGTTGGCTCCATATGAACAAACCAGGCAAGGCATAGGTGCTGATTTGAAGGGAATGCCAAAGATTGCATATGAATTACTGCATAAGCAGTTGTGGAGGCAATTGCAGTCCATTTATAAAATAGTCACAACCACATCTGTGGTTAATGTTTCATATATTTTATATATATGACTTTGAAGGAGGATCGAACACATAGCATTTTCTACTTATTCTTAGTTTTAAGTATTTTAATAAGATATGCAAGGACTTGTTTCTTTTCACCTCATGGAAAATATCTCCACAAATTCAAACGCTGCTTTCATGATTGCTGAGCAGCATCACAATTTGTACTTCTCATTTTTAAGTTTCAGGAAGTTTTTGTAAAGATAATAGCAGAATCTCGGAAGGATTTTTAATCATATTTTATTAATTCAAAAGTTTCAAAACCATCCATATTATATAAAAAATGACATTTTCAAAAATTTTAAGCATTCATTATTTTGGAAGTCATGTCATGGTGATTTTGAAGTCATAATCTTTTGTTCTTATGACTTACATAATCATACTTCAATTGCTTTGTTTTTTTAACAGTAAGAAACTAACCTCAAAGTACTGTAGCTTATTTCTGACATTCAGCTGGTTGAAGTAACAGAATTCTTTACAGTAATGGTTTTGCTGTTTTATGGCTGGAAAAATTTAGGAGATTCTCCTTTCAGCAAAGGAGAATAAATACCATAATTGTTAATTCTAGTGCACAAGCAGTAAAACACATTATGCATTTATATTTTCTTGAAGCCTGTCAAAGGAATGTGTGGAGAGTACCACAATCTTTCAAGCTACAGCCTTTGTAAAGTTTCCACAATAACAGACATTGCTCTGGAAGAAAGTAATGCAGTGGTTGCTTGCAATGAATAGAGTGGCAACACAATGCCACAGAAGTTGTGAAGGACATCATCAGTGAAAACCAAGTTGATTCACCTATTCTAATAAACTCAAATAATCCTGGTGTGTCTGGAAGCGCTAATATGCCAAATTCTGATTGTATGAAAACCAGTCAAATATAAACAAGACTGGTTGTCACAGTTAGGAACATACTAGCCTCTAATTCCCAAGGTCATGGGTTCAAACTCGGCGGAGGGTGATGGATTTTTTCAGGTGTAAAAATCCTTAGCATGGCTTCCTTCGGCAGGGAAGTAAAGAGCCAGTGGTCCCACATCGTAGATTTACGGCACGTAAAAGAACGTCAAGCCTGATAAAGAGGCCTCTGAGCAAAATTACCGGTCTTTCACACCCAATATAGAATGGGACACTAAGGACCACAGCAGTTAAAAAGTGTCCATTAATAAAAACTCAATTTAATTTAACAGCCAGGAAAGTACATATGTAGATATTCAGGTGTTGGTAGGCATACGTTTGATTCACTTCCTTTGCCAGAGTCCTTGCCAGCCCTCCACAGCAGATAGCATGATGAGTGAGAAGATGCTGTGCATCATAATCAAAAGAAAGGGTGAATTTGGCTGATCTTTTGGTAGAATAAGGAAGTCCAACCTGCTGGTCTAAGGATAGAAGTTATTAAACTTATTGAAGTTGAGTTATTTCATACTATTCTTGCTGGATATCTAAATAATCACTTATGACAGCAATCTGGACAAATAAAGTATCTCATCAATATGAATTGCGTATCTTCACGCTTCAGCACGAAAGTTAGAAGAAATTCACTAGACATTTCTTGAACATCGTCCATCCTTTTGTGATTGTCACATTTTAGGCCAATAAAATTTAAACAAATTGAACATTCTGAAGTTAATTCTATAGTAGAGATCTCATGCAAGTTGTAGCGGATATTTATTTTCTTTCTGGAAAAAAAATCACAAAACTTCCCCTCCCACTGGCGAAAATGCGTTTATGTAGCTGGAAACTATGTAAGAAATTAGTATTGGTTTTATAAATTGTAAAAGAATAAAGTATCATTTATAAATATTTGATGAGCCCTAATAAATACCAAAGTGCTACTAGATTTATTAGAAAATCAGTATTCGAAAATCAAAATGAAAGCAAAGGAAGTTTCATTAATTTGAACGGAAACATCCGCATACCAAGAAGCTGTGAAACTGGACTTCGTCCTATTGCAGTGAACAGATTGCCAAAATTGGAGTTGGCCAGTGGTGGTCTGCAGCATCAGTGGGCAGTCATGTGTAGCATGTGAAAAAGCAGAAGTAGTTCTCTCCAAAAACCTTCAACATACACATTGTATTAATACAAAGCAACTTGCTTGTTTATAGTTTGGGTAGCAAGAAATGGTAGAGCACTGCAAACATTCAATTCCTATTACACAGCCCAATTTAGATTAGCTGGTGTTGGAAGCACATTGATGAAGTCTTAAACAGAAATTTTGCAGTGCTGTGCCAGTTGCGGCATAAAGAGTAGAGGACTCAAGAAAATGTGTTCGCATAATGTTATTAGTTACAAAAGTGCAAGCTGTTACAATATTATGCTGAAGTCAACAATCATCAGAAAAATTGTTCATTGAGTATTTCAATATGCTGTTCATGGTATGTTGCATTTTGTAGCTCAATAAAATAAATGTTAACAGTGCATAAATAATCATGAGACCAGTGTTATAAGCTTCATTTGCTCTTCTCTTTCAATTTTTCTGATCATTCCAGTAGCTGTTTCTCTTTATCACCATGTTTATTATCTACTCATGTTTTTAGGCATATAATAAAGGCATTTTAAAGGTTAAGTGTTTTTTGTTTCCCATTTAGTAATATGCAGTTTCCCTTCTTACTGTAAAGTAGGTGTCTACTTAAAAAGAGAAGTTAAAAGAACACCTGATATTAAAAAAAATGATAAAGATATATTTATCAACTTTGTTAAAAGTCAATGATAAATCTCATGTTGTTGAGATACCACATCATGATCATGTCACAAATGTTCAGCATGCATGAACTGTTATTTGTCTGTTTGAGAATGAATGCTGGTAGTATTTTAACACCATTATGTCACTAAGAAATAGTATAGATATGTTGTACATAATCAGAAACTTTTTCTCTTTTGTGCTGCATGTAATCAGAATGTATGGTAACTTTATTGTAGCAGGAATTGAGGATTTAAAATGACAGAAAATGAAAATTGGTATAATGCTGCTTATTTAGGAGGATATTGCGTAATGATTGCAATTAGGGCCATTTAAGCAATATGTGAGAGTTATACATTGCTGTCACATTCAGCAATAGGTGTGCAGAAATACACATGCGAATATATCCATTCTTCATTATGGTTATATAGTAGGGAAATTAATGTATAAATATGTGTACATGAAAAGGAATTCCAGGGCAATACTCTTGATACAGAACTGAAATATATGTGTATGTTTATATGGTTATACTAGTGAATTCCATCTTAAAATGACATAGATCATTAAAACTCTAATTTTTCTCCTATTTTTGTATGCAAGGATGTCTGTAGGGTCCATTCTCGTTGGTAGCAATGTTTGGAAGGAAATTAGAGAATTCAAATGAACGGAGAGGAGAGATGAAAAGAAGGGAAGAGGGAGAAGAAAGATAAGCTGGTTCTGAATTTTAGCTCCCCATGCTACATCTAAATTTCAAAAACCTATTAATCCTTTCACTACCTAGCGGGATGGCCAATGTCTGTGGCTCACATTTGGGAAGTTCCAGGATCGATACCCGGCGACTGCCCGATCTGGCCCATGGGTTTTTTCATGGTTTCCCTGGATCTACAGGTAAATGCTGGGGTGGTTCATCTTCTACTATAACTCTCCTCTCTTTCATTCCCTGTACCCATCATCTGTTTCGGTTGTAGGACCAGGTGTTTGGCAGGTTGTGGCTGGGTGGTGGCTTATGCTCTGCAAAGGTTTCTTCCCTGGTGTCGCTGTGGTACTGCTCAGTTAGGTCTCTCCTCCGAGTGGAGCTCCATCCTGAAGTTTGGCGGCTTGTGGGCAGGGACCAAAAGTGTCGCATACCTTCTATCTGGAAACGTTAGGGACCCCATTCATTCTTGCGCCCATCAGCATTCAGAGCTAATCACCCTTCAGGTCTCTCCCTCCCTCCCTCCCTCCCTCCCTCCCTCCCAGGGGTCATGTTGGAAGTAAAAATGGCCATTATAACCTGTGTGTCACCTCTGGTGACCTACTTGTGGTGCTCTGCCCCACACCTGGGACCTTCCATGATACGCACCTTTACCATTAACGCTTTACTCCTAACATTTTGTATATCCCCAGGAATACTTCGTTTTATCTGGTCATGTTCTGCACTTTGGTTTCTTCTTCTCCTATGGCAACATCTATGTGCTCTGGGTTTCATTCTCTGTCCTCTGAATTATCTGTGTTTGAGTTTGACCATAGGTAGCGCCATGGCCGAGTGGTTAGACCGCTCGCCTCTCACCGAGCGGTCCGGGTTCAATCCCAGGGACCTGCATGTGAGATTTGTGGTGGACAAAGCGGCGTCTGGGCGGGTTTTCTCTGGGTTCTCTGGTTTCCGCCACCATTCATTCCACCAACTGCTCCATCCTCACCTTTCCTTTCATCTATTTCAACATCATTTCGTTTCATCTACTTCCTTCCTCCCATACCAGGCATCGGGTTGATCACCATCCTGGATATTCTGTCTGATCCATGGGTGTCTGCTCCTCGACGGGCCTCTGACCCCAGGCACCCGCCTGTAAGTCCTAGTTAAGAGGAGGTTAAACAGATAAAGAAGAAGAAGAGTTTGACCACCTCTTTTTTCTTTATTTTGAATACAGACATGGTTTTGTTATTTACAATTTGAAGTCCTCGAGTATATGCAAGGTACACATCCTGTATTTCTGCTCTGCATTCACTGAAAGTCAATAGTAGTTGCCAACATTTAAATCTTTTATTTTAATCCTTTGGAAACATTGTACATTGTTATTGGACACGTCGGCATATGAAATGTTTACAATAGTTTATATACTTATATACAGCGACAACAGTTAGATAAATACACAGTTAATTATTATCAATTTCAAATTTTGGTCAAGTTTTCAAGCTAACATTAATTTAAAATACAGATTTGAATACAGTCATACTACAACACTGAGCTACTGTTTAGAGAGTGTATAAATATTCAACAGAGCTAGCAGATTTTTCATCAAATGTAAATAAGACAGTAATATAAACACATGGCCTAAATTTTATAGAAAGCATTTCCATGTAGAGGGGAATAAGGAAGGGGAGTTGAAGTCAGCATCATGCAGCCATTGGCAGTATGAATCATATAACAATAATAATGATGTCCTCTCAGAGGAGACTAACTGAATTCCACTTTTGTCCATTGATTTGTGCAAGCACTCATTTGTCAAATTAAACTTACTTACTTGGATCTCCCAATCCTCTCATTGTTACCAATAAATTTTCTGGCTTTTTCTGTAATTCTTTATATTTCTAATATCAGCAAGCATGCCTTCAATATGGAACAATACGTTTTACAAAATTACCTACTTTACCCTTGTGGTTTAGTTGGCTTTTAAAAACAAATATGCATAATTAAAACATCTCTCAGGACACAATGACGGCTAGGAATTTAACCAATACGAGTGGTTGTTTCCATATTATAACTTTTCATATGCTTCAGGGGATGAGGAGAATTTTCAAAGGGTTTCATTATTAGTTTTCCTTTGCTAAAATTTGGTTCCTGAGGTCATAGTTTCAAACCCAGTGGAGGACGATGGATTTTTTTGGCCATAAAAATCCTTAGCATGGCTTCCTTCAGAAGAGAATTAAAGACAGCGGTCCAGTGTTGTAGATTTACAGCACATAAAAGAACCTCAAGCCCGATAAGGAGGCCTCTGAGCAGAATTTCCAGTCCTTGATGCCCATTATGGAATGGGATGCTAAGAACTGTACCAATTAACAAGCATCCATAAATAAAGCTCAGTTTCAATTTTTGCTACAATTTTAAGAAATTCCCAATATAACTGGAGTTATATCTAAATTAGTTTTGTCTTTTATACGTCAATATTGATGATGATGATGATGATGATGATAATAATGATTAATATGATCGTAGAACAAGATATAAAAGATACAAGGTGTTAAGATGGTAAAATGTGTACATATATCTATTATATAACATTATTCCTCCAGCATTAACATCTTGCTCAGAGATATTTTTGTTTATACTATGTCTAAAATGATTACGAGGGCTGATCAACAAAGACTGAGACTGATTTTTTTTTCACAGATGTTTATTACTCCAATTCAATGTTTACATGATCTTTTTCAAAGTAGTCCCCTCCTACTTCAATGCACTTTTTATAGCGTTTCTTCCAGTCCTTGAACACGTGCTGCAGACCATTCTTTGTCAGGTCCTTGAGAATCGCCTCACTTTTCTTGAGCACTGCTTCAGAGTTCTCAAATTGAATACCCCTAAGCTTTGCCTTTAGTGATGGGAATAAAAAAAAGTCACAGGGTGCAAGATCGGGGCTATAAGGTGGATGTGGTACACAGGTAATGTTGAATTGAGCCAGAAACTGCATGACTTGATTTGCGACATGAGGCCGTGCATTGTCATGATGAAGTCGCCACCCAGTCCGAGAAAGCTCTGGTCATTTCTTTGCAATGTGCTTCCTCAATGTAGCCAATACTGATGTGTAGTATGCTGCTGTAGCAGTAGTATGAGGGGGAACTGCATGCTGGTAAATCATTCCATTACAGTAAAAAAAATCTGATCACCATCACTTTCCCTGCAGATGGAACAACTTTTGCCTTTTTTGGTGTTGGAGAACCTGGCGATTTCCACACTGTGCTGGCTTGTTTTCCTTCAGGATCATAAATGATGCAGGCATGACTCATCACCGGTGATAATTGATTTAAAAAATGCATCCCCTCCATCAGCAAAGAGACGCAGCACCTAACGACTTGTCTCCATTCGCACAGCCTTTTGTTCGGGAGTCAACAGACGTGGCACCCAACAAGCACAAACTCGGGTCATATGGAGATGGTCATGCATAATTGTAAACACACTGCCATATGAAATTCTCAATACTTCACTGAGGTTACGTAATGTTATACGCCGATCCTCTCGGACAATCACAGCAGCTGTGTTGATGTTGACTTCAGTCACAGCAGAAGCCATAACACCAGGCCCACCTTGCTTAACACTGACAAGTCGGCCTTCTTTGAAGTCCTTGAACCACCTAAACACTGTTGCACAAGGTAGTGCATCTTCACGTACGCTTGCTTCAGCTTTTCATAAGTTTCGGTGGCTGTATGGTTTAAACGAAAACAGAATTTGATTGTGCTGTACTGCTCCTCTCGCGTCACCTCCATTGTCTGGTATGCGAAATGCACGTAGGGTCTACAAAATAGAGCATTACTACCAACCTACCAATACGAGAGTGCTGCTGCCTACCAACATTATACATAAAAACCCGCTCTTTTCAAATATTTATGTTACAGATACAAAACTATCATGGAAGCTACAGGAAAAAATCAGTCTCAGTCTTTGTTGATCAGCCCTCTTACAATCGTTCCTTGTGTCATGGTCATATATTTGATTATTTCTTGTGGATGCTTGCTGCTTATATATTCCATAAACCTACAGAGAATAAATTGTGAAAAGCTTTTGGCTAACAAAGACACTTCTGACAGTTTCTCTTGTTTTTATGTTACAAATCACTTTAATGTATTTCTTTTGTAAACCCTGTAGCTTTTTATGTAGGTTTATAAGTTCACTGTTCTGCTAATAATATTACATTCATGGTCAATATGTTCTGTCCATCTCCAATGGTTAACAACAACAATGCTTAGAAGTTTGTGAGGGTTAACTTTTTGGATAGTATTATTCTGAATGTGCAAGCTCATGTTACAGATGGTTTTTACTCAATGCATTAAATTGCATCTTTTTTGTCTTTTCCAAAATTACACTTTAAATGGTTTTAAAATAATTAAAAAGCATGGAGGCATAATTCTTTAAATTATACCTATTTCATTCACTGTTTTATGTGCTATTGTTCTTTCTTGTACTTCACATTCATCACTCTATCTCTTAAGCATATTGCTACTATCAGTATACCTATGAATTTCATAATAACTTCATTTCTAAATTCTGCAACATCTCTGTTTCAAGAAGCACCAAAGCTGAGCATTCATTATCAGATTCTTTATGCAGCAATTGTCACTACATATGTTGCTGTTGTCTGCAGTATTTTGTTCTCTCACACCACCAAAGTGTTATTGTAATACTTGGTCAACAGTTTACCATATATTAGATATTTAATGATGACTTTACTTAAAACAAACATTAAGGATGTATAAAGAAAATGAAAAAATATAAATGAGTAAAAAATAAAGCTCCCAAGAGTAGAAAATGCTACCACTAGCTAACCCCTACAGGTATCCCTGTCTATTTCTGACACTTTTAGCAAGATTAGCAAGTTTTAATTGCATGAATAAAGATAAAGTTTTCTGAGCTTATGCCAAGCTCAAAAAACTAACAATTGATGGTGAGCAAAGAGTATTGAATAATTTTTCATACCGTCCAAAATTACCTTTGTTTGATACACTAATTACTGCTACTTTACCTTGCTGTTAGCAAATGTTTGTTGGAATCTAAGAGTTTTGTAAACACATATCTATACCATATTATTTTCCACAGCTGAGCTTTCAAATAATACTGAAAAACTCACAGAAATTATTGATTTATTACCTGCTGTAAATCTTGTGTCCATTCAGTGCAACGTCCATTACTAAAATAAAAACATTGCATTTTTGTAAAAGTATGTAAAAACAAAAATAGAACTTAGAGCATCATACATGTTAGTCTGTCCATCTGATATTTAGGGAAATATTTGTTTGGTGGTGTTTAATGCTGCAGATGAAAAGACTTTTGTGCTCTTTTATATAAAATGTTTCATAATTTATCGTGTATTTCACCTAACACAGAGATGAAAAAAGATTCAGAATATATTTTATTGAAATATAGACTTTAATTTTTTCAAGAAATATTATTTTTAGCATTTTTATTTTTTAGTGCCAAAGGCAGTTAATAACTAATATTTTTACTACTATGGCTGTAATTTCTATGATACGGAAAGAATGTTTTACTGTTATAATTAATGTTGATAATATTACAGTTACATTGAAAATTAATTGCATTCTCAATAAATAAAACAAATACAGCAGCTAATTGCACATAAGGACTAAGTTCAGTTTGTCCGCCATAACAGCAGCAGCAGCAGCAATAGCATATATTGATCCTCCTTGACATGCATAAAGTGTACATTCTCATTGCATGCTGCATATTCTATTCTCCTTTTGTGTATCTGTTGTGCTATTTAGGTGAGTGGCAAATATAACTGGTTTTGAAAGTAAAGAATGTTAAAGAATAAATTGTGTCCGGTGGTAGAAAACAGTGCATTATTAGATTTGTAGACATGCAAGTAAGAAAGTAAGAAAATAGCAGCCCAAGTTCTCCAGTTTTGTTATAGCAATGGAGCTTGTGTAATATTTACACTGATGTTTGCTGTAAGGGCTAGAATTGTGGCTTGTCCTGTACAGGTGATACGTCATTTTTAGTGCTTCAGGTTTCTTTAAGATATCTCTTTTTATGACAGCAGCATGTTTAATTTATCATTAAATTTGTGAATACCTTCATTTAGTAGATAAGTCAAGCATAACCAGACTCAAGGGTCAGAGGTGTCAGGATTCCTCCATATTTCCATGGAAAGGGCTGACTGTTCAGTATTGCAAAGACATTTTTAACAAAATCTGATAGTAGATTTATTAAATGGATACATAACATTATATTCCAGTTTTCTGCCTGTTATCCAGGATGGTGCACGAAATCTTTCTCATGCTTGGAGATTCAGACGAGGGTGCAGTGAACCTTATGAGGCCCCTGTGGACCAATTAGGAGCTAGTTGATTGAAAGTAGCCACTCTCAGTCTTTAAAGCCATGCAAAAGAGATCTTGAGTGGGTGGGTTACACCATTTCATGTCCTGTGTGAACGAAGGCAGACAATGCTGTTATCTTTCGGTAGGTCCATCATGGTCATCCATGGGCTGTGGCGCCAATAGGAGAAACATTTCTTAATTTTTTTTTTACTGCAGTTTATTTGATTATTAAAGCATGCAATTAATAGAAATTTAATTTTTACTTACATCAGGATAACATTCACAACCTATGTTTTGGGAGCTATCACTGATGTAAATTTACAAATCTCATGGAGTAAAGTTGGACTCCCTCCCCTAGTGTACTACAGAAGTTGCTGTTTATATGTAAAACCCTAATGTGCTACTTAAAACATTTCAATGAAAAGGTATAATATTTTGAAAAATAGTAGAATAAGCATTTTTGTTAATTAAAGAATTTTAAAATTTGTGCATGAATAACAGTATGGTTTTAAATTGCTCTGCAACCCTAAAGTGTACACAAACTTTTGTTTACTCTTTTTGTAAATACTCTTTTGTCAAATTCTAATGTAACAGGTGGTGAATTTTATGGGATTGAGTTTCGTACTTGTTAAAAAGTGAATATAGAACATTCTCTCAGATAATTACTGATATGACTGAAGTACGAGGGCCATCCAAAAACTAAATCCCGATGAGCGATAAAGAGAACAAAGTCATTAATAACTAAGGGATATTTATTGGAACAAATTCACTGACTACTTTTCAACATAGTCACCACCATTGTTGAGGCATTTATCATAACGGTGCAGCATCAATTGTATGCCCAAGTAATGGAGTCTGGCATCAATGTCTGGAGCCACGAAGTCACTTTATTCTGCACCTCAGCGTCATTGTGGAGATGTTTTCCAGCCATAAAACGCTTCATGAGATGGAAGAGATGAAAATCTCTTGGGGCAAGGTCAGGGCTGTAAGGTGGATGGTCGAAGATCTCCCATCCAAACTGATTCAACACATTTCGTGTGATGTTGGCTGTATGGGGTCTTGCATTATCATGTAATAGTGTAATGACTCTTGTCAACATCTCACATCTCTTGTTCTAGATTTCCCTCCTCAGTTTATGCAATGTCTGACAATACCAATCAGCATTTACAGACTCCCCTCGCGTCAATCCCAGAAGACAGTGCACACAATTTTTTTGACAGAGATTGTCTCCTTGAATTTGGTCTTCACAGGTGAATCACTACTTTGTCTCTGGTGTGGAATGCAACACCCATGTTTCATCCCCAGTGACAATATTGTCGAGAAACTCATCCCGTTTCTCTGCGTACCACTGTAGGAATGTCAATGCTGTGGCCAGACGTCTCACACTTTGCGGGAGACAATATTGGAGTGGCCATTTTCTCCAAGCACTGTGCAATAACCACTGCTGTCACAAGACTGAAACTGTACTGCATTATTCCCACATACTTCCTCTCTACTCCTGCACATGTACATTCCTATCTGACTGGTGGTGCCATCTCTGGATCAGGACCTAGTTTCTGGATGACCCTCATAGTTTCAACTGACCAGGAACAAGTAATCAAAGAAATGCCTAGTAAGACTCCATAAAATGTGTAGAAAAGTAAGTGGTTGCAAGCTAAAGCTTGAATAAATGAACATGCAACCTTATTGCCAGAATGTGATCACCAGCTAGAATAGTTAAAGGGAGACAACAGTTCAGTTATATTCAAGCTTCTTGAATGGGCGTGAAACTACAACCTTTGGAAAGAAAGAAAAAAAAAACATGACATGATGGTACTTATTTTTGTAATGGTCTTTGACTTTAAAGCATTAAAGTGGCAATGTTTACATAAAAATCTTGCATTAATTAGATCTTAATGTCAGCCTTTTTCTTTGCTGCTGTCATTCATAATGGGGGATTCCGAGAAACCTGAAGGAAGGAATGGTTAAGGAAGTAGAATGTTGGATGTTGACAAAGAAATAATGGATATACACAAACTATAGCTGTGTAGTTGCATTTGTGATTCTCTTGGCTTGATGTTACTAGATTGTTTGAAGAAGATTTCTTCTGTCATTGTATTCATTGGAAACGAAACACAAATGGCAGAAATTAGCAATGAGAGATAGCTCTGTGTATTTTGCTTGTACTGGTTAAGGTATATGAATCTGCTTAAGGTTGCAATGTATCCAACTCTATAGTCAACATTCATGCTTCATCACTGTTAGGCATAAGAAATTATATTTTCTGTTTAAACTATCATAGTAGTTGCTAACTATAGAATGTAGGAAACCACATGTGACTTAGACATTTCTCATTCTAATGTAATCTCATAGAAAAGTCCCTATTCTCTATTTAGACACTTTATCTGTAATTTATCATATTTATTATAAGCTAGGACACCAGCAATGTATTTTCTTAGAGTTGAGAGAAATAGTAATTGTTATAATTCTGCTTTTTCATATTAAATTGTCTGTGATAAACGACACATAATGTCATTATTGTAGTAAAGCATTTACTCTTGGAATAAATTTTTTATGATCATTTTGTATTTTTGATTGCAAGAAATAACTTTTGCTATTTTCCTGTTTGCAGTGAGAAACATACCAGGCATCCTTCTTCCCAGACAACCTTCACATTTGTCCTGTAACCACTTCCAACCTCACCCTTACAGCACTTTGGTAAGCAAAAGTAATTTAATGAATCTGAAGACCTGAAATAGTTCAGTAAAGTTTAATTGAGATATCTAGAAGTTAGTTTTATCTAGTTCACACATTTTACTTAGTTTTTAAATGCTTCATGAACCATTGTTCCCATCTTCAACTGTTGACCTACTGTTTGGTGGGTGTTTGTTGTTCATGGCAATTCTTGTGGAGGATGAAACAGGTCCTAGATAATGTGGTAAAATAATCTTAAAAAACCAGGGAAACTAGCGCCAGTACCAGTTGCTGTAGTAAATAATGTAATTCTCCCCACAAATAAAATAGTTGTAAACCATAGGAGATCACAATGTAACCAGGCTAGTTGGTTTATGGATCTTAATACTCAAGGTATGCGTTCTAAAATAGATGACTTTAATTTATTCATAGATGAAATTGAAGATGTAAAATTAGGTGTAATCTGCCTAAATGAGCACTGGTTGGGACCAAATGAGATCCATCTTTTAAATAAATTGAAAGGTTTCACGCTAGCAGATAGTTATCTCAGGGATAAATCACCCCGCGGAGGTTCATGTATACCAGTTTCAGGGGTTATCAGAGCCAGTAAAGGCCAGAGATGATCTAAAAATCTTGGGTGAAGAGGGCATTTTTGAAATATCGGCAGTTGAAATCAGTAACCAAAATACCATTGTGATCTCTGTCTATAGGGTACCATATCATTCTGCATGAAAACCTTTTTTTGAATAAGTTACAGAAATTAATGGATAAACTACAAAATGAAAAAAAGAAAAAAGTTATAATTGGATTGGATAGTAATATCAACCTACTAAGTACACATACTGACTTCCATCTAAATTCAAAGGCAAATTCACTGGATAGAAGATATGATGGGATGTCAAAATCTTATCTTGACATAGTTCATAGCCAAGGTTTTTAAATTAGAAATAACTTCTCTACGCGGAACACTAGTTCCTCTGCAACTTACAAACAAAGTGTATGGAAGTGAAGAATGTTTCCCCCTAGAAACGGGTCTTTCTGACCATAAAGCTGTTCTAATAAGAATTCCAAAAAATTATAAATCAAAAGTAAAACGTAAACAAGTAATTACTAAACGTATCTATAACTCTGAAACCATAGGTAATTTTACGGCAAAACTAAGCAATCTAATGTGGTATCTTGATCCAACCCTTCATACAGATACAAATTACAATAATTTCCTTAGGGAGGTTATAAACTGTTATAATGCTTGCTTTCCAAGAATCACATGCAATCCAATTATTAAAAAGTATTCGCTGGACTGGTGTACAAAAGGGATAAAGATTTCCAGCGCGCACAAAAGATTGCTACACAGAGATTACATAACATCCACAAATCCAAATACAAAACAATATTACAAAGTGTATAACAAAATCTACAAATCAGTAATTAAAAAAGCTAAACAAATGGCAATTGAGAGTTACATAAAAAAATGCAGATAATAAAAGTAGAGCCACGTGATCCATAATAAAAGGGAAAATAGGTTTGAACCAAAATAGCAACACTGGATCATTTTCACACAACTTAGATTATACAGATACTAATGAAAAGGCTAATACATTAAACAGCTATTTTGTAAATATTGGTACTGAAACCCATGAGGTTCCACCATCAGTAGAGGGTGCAATAGCCTGTATAAAAATAATTGCCTCATGCTCACACCTGCTTTTAACTTTAAAATGGTCACTCCAGATAAGGTAAACAAAACAATAACAAATTTGAAACCAAAAAAACCCAAGGGCTGGAATGAGCTTTCTTCTTTTTTAATAAAAGAAATAAAGCAAGAAATTAGTGAGCCACTCAGTCAAATATTTAATCAGTCAATGGTGATAGGCATATTTCTGGAAAGGATGAAATATGCACTTGTGAGGCCCATTCACAAAGGTGGAAGTGACGAATTTAAAAATTTTGGGTCTATCTCTATAATCTCCACTTTCGCAATAATTTTTTAAAAAATTGTACACTCACAATTAATTAAATACTTGAACCATTACAGCAAACTAAGTGACTCACAACATGGATTTAGAGAAAATCACTCTACAATAACCGCATTAGTTAATCTCATAAATGATATATCTCAAAGATTGGATGAAAAACAATCTACCACAGTGATCATGTGTGACAATTCAAAGGCTTTCAACTGTGTAAATCATGAAATACTGCTGAAAAAGCTAGAATTCTATGGTATAAATCAAATAACATTAAAATGGTTCCAATCTTATCTTAAAAACCATAAACAAAAAGTAATTTTAAAGAGCAGAAGTGGTGAGGTGCACTCAAACTGGAGCACAATAAGAAATGGAGTACCACAGGAAAGTGTTCTAGGGCCATTACTCTACATATTATACACTAATGATCCTCCTAATAATATCAGTGGGAAAACAACAATGTATGCCGATGACACAACAATTAGAATTAAAGCACTAGGTAACTTAGAACTAATAAACAAAACCACAGAAACAATGACAGCATTAAAAAATTGGTTTAATAACAATGGCCTAAAACTGAACACATCCAAGACTGAGGTCATGCAGTTCAAAATACAGTCAATAATAAATAATATGACACCCACTTCCAGTATAAACTCCGCTACCACTGCTAAACTATTCAGAATCTATGTTAACAATCATTTAAAGTGGCAGGAACACATACAGTACATAGCTAAAATATTAAACAGTGCCTGCTTTAATATGCGCAAATATTGTATTTCAGCTACTTTCATTCAACCATGACATATGGTGTAATTCTCTGGGGCCATGCGACAGGCTGGGAAAATAATACGTATAATATCACACACGGGGCCAAAAGAATTATGTAGAGCACTGTTTAAAAACCTTAAAATATTAACTTTCCCTTCACAATACATACTGGAACTCTGTAAATATACACATGTAAATTTTGACAGTATATTTAGTACTCAAAAACAACATGACTATAAAACCAGAACCAAAGGTAACTTTAAACCACTAGAACATAGACTAACCCTATTCGAAAAAAGTCCCCTCTACGCTGGAATAAAAATGTACAATAAATTACCCATCAAAATAAGAGAAATTAAAGACATAAAATCTTTCAGCAAAACCATCAAAAACATGCTTGTAAACAAATTATAGTATTCTGTAAAGGAATATATGGAGGATAGTTTTTAAATATGTAAATAAATTGTAACTTGTAAGATATCGTAGGTTTCATTGATGAAAGGGCTTTTGCCCTAAATTATTGTACTACATAAATAGAATGTTTTTGTTAAACACATGTATGACTACTGTTTAAAATAATTTTTGTTTGTATTCTCTCTGATGTGTCACCTGTTTACCGAGCCTTTGCTCACTTTGTGAATGTTCTGTGATAAATAAATTATTTATTTATTCTGAAATTCCAGCATTGACAATCTTAATAAGTTCATAAACATCCTACAGATGCCACTGACGAGATGGCTCTGCGGTAATGTGTGAAGCTTGCATTCAGGAGATTCCTGGTTTGATTCTCATTGACCATCCACCCTGACCTTGGGTTTTTCGTGATTTTCAATGGTCGAGAGGCTAATGCTAGGGTGGTTTCTCATATACATGATGACTCATGAGGACTCCCTCATTTCCCTTTCGTTCTGTTTCCTTTTCATCTTACAAGTGTGCTTCAAGGTTTTGTAGTATGTGTTAGTTCCAGACAGATGGTGTGGATGCTTTCTTCAAGGAAAGTGTATTCCCCATGGATAGTAGATGGGTTGCTTGGATGGACTGGTCATTCATCCCCCTCTTTGGGCAGCTCCAGTAGTGGGACTGGTCTTCAAGCTAGGAACTGTTAGGGACTTCTATGCATCTATGTAGCTTCCTTGGTTCTTTTACTTCATCCCTTCCTTCTGGGAGGTGGTAACTGCAATATATCTCACATTGGTCACAGTGTGCAAGGTATTTTTTTTTTATGGACGCTCTTCCTTAGGGTCCCATTCTATATTGGGCGTGAAAGACCGGTAATTTTGTTCAGAGGCATCCTTATCAGGCTTGAGGTTCTTTAACGTGACTTCGAAAACTAGAGGCTAGCATGGTAACCACTACACCACGGAAGGGGTCCACCCTCCGTTGTATATCCTATACCATATCTTACGGATGCCACCATAGGATACCAGAACATTCAATACTTAACATACAAACTACCACCAAGCAATAGGTCAGTACCTGAAGATGGGAACAATAGTTCTTGAAACATGTTCAGGTAAAACTAAGTGAACAGTGTGAATTAGCTTAAACTAGGGTAGAATTACAGTTGCTTCTGTCACTTTTTGCTACTTGAGGTTGAAGAATGCAAAAAATTTTAAAACAGTATTCGCAAAAATGTGATGTGTTACACTCACATGACTTCCTCTACTCCTGTACAAACTATTTTTACAAACGCTTATTCTCTATATGCTTCATGTTAATTGAGATATCAAGATGTTAATCTTATTGCTAATTTTCTTGTAGATGCAAGGGAATTGCTAGGCTTTAAGCGATAGTCAAATATTTTAAGAGCTGGTTGCTATGCCGAGTATTTCATTCTCTTTGCATTACCAGGACACAAAAAAGAAAGAAAGAAAGAAAAAAAAAGAATAACGAATTCCCATTTGAGAAAAAGTATAAGTATTGGAAAATTTAAGGGAATAACAAGCAATATCTCAAATGGTTCACTCAACAACAAAAACGTATATGATATAAATTGTGTATTTTAACGCGATCTACATTTTTTGTGTAGTAAAATTTTGTCTGTCTCTTATGGTTTACCAGTTATGCAAAAGTCATTCACAATGAAGAATACTTTTGGAGACATTCCCAGAAAATTCGAGATATACATTTCATTTGTCATGAAAATATCTTAAAACATATGATATTTTATTCGAAATTGTTAGAGCCGTTTTTGAGAAAATTAAAATTTTCCAAAAATGTTCCATGTAAAGGGTAATCTGGAGTGGGGGGATTTTCTTTAAAACCTTTGTGTCACATCTCTGGAAGATACTGAACCTAACTACGAAGTTTGGTGTTTATCCGACTGTTCGTTTCTGAGTTGTGCTGTTCACAGACACACACATGGACATGTTTCCAAAACTGCTTTTTTTGGATTCAGGGGGCCTGAAAACATGTATTTCCGGTGAAATCTCGGTATCGAATTTTTGGGTGGAATACAATACTTCCCCTACTTACTATACGTAGTAGAGAAAGTAAAAATGCAACGACAATCTGCCACAGAAACAAACGATATGCCGCTTCTTTATAAGAGGCTATAAACACAACCTTTCAACAGCCGTAACAATCTGTCACAGAAACAAATGATATGCCGCTTTCCTCCCAGCTAGTGGAACTCATTTCTGAATTGGTCTGCGTAGTTCACTCATTCTTGTCAAATGTACACTGTGTATGTGTGTGCCTTTTAAGAAATAGTGGATAAATTTGTTTTAAAGAAGACAAGGGAACAAAGAAACTAAAAATGGACATACAAAAGAAACAAAAGCTGTTGCCTAAATAGCCATACCAAATAAACAATTATTGGAAAAGTGGAAAGTATTATATAAGTGGTGCAAAGTGCAGTATTCTGGAGAAGTTCCATTATTTGTCTGTAGTTTGTGCGAGAACACACAAAAAAAGGAACTATTGTTATCATCAGCTAAGCTGTTGTATTAACATTCACAACAAATGCAAGAACTTAACAGTGTTTTAATATAGATAACAATGCAAACGATAATTATAAAATCATTCTTTATATCTAACTCAAATTAGCCTCCCCTGAAAAAAATGCTCCTGTTCAAATACATCTGATTATAAAAGTAAGCCTAACTAATTTGTTAATGTAGTTCTAAATTATTCCCCTGTTAATAAATAATTTAGATTCCATATATTACAAGTACATCTTACTTCTAGTTCTAAGCTAGATACGAGTAAATCCATGACCACTAAATTTTTCCACTTTATTTTTCTTTCACATTCAGGATATCATGTTGTCAAAGCCGATACATTAAGGAGGCATGAAATCTTCATGGACCATAAGAATTCATTTTGAGAGTCATTAGAGGCACCAAATTTTGTCAAAGTCTTGTCTGCATCCTGTAAAAACATTGAGGAAAGTGTACTAGCTGCTATGAAAATCATCTACACAATAATATAGGAAAATATCGCTACAAGAAAGTTTTCTGTATTAAAAGAAGTGTGAATGGACTTAGGATGTCTTTCTTTGACCAAATTAAGTTTCAGGGACAATGCAAATGATGAAAGTTATAACTGTATTATTGATATGGAGGATGCTGTGTGTAAAATAACTACTGATTATATTTTATCGAAAATAAAGTCATCCAGGTGATATTCAATTATGATAGATGAGTCTACTGACACTACTCAAATAGAAATTCCAATCATATATGTGAAAATTGTGCAGAAGGAGAAAACTTACATGCATTACTTAACACTGTGTATGCTAACAGACTGTTAGGGATATAACGGGTGTCCCAGAGTACCCTTATCAGCCGTTTTTCTCTAAAACTACAAGATACTTGTTATTCGCAAAAACAATTTGATAACCAAAACCTATGTAAAAAATCGATTGGTGGTATTTCATTTCCATTTTCCGGAACAAACCAGAAGTAGGTGTACTCGTGGGCAACTTTGAAATTTTAAATGGGAACATGGGTTGTTTAAGGTATTATTGGATAGTAGTTTTAAAATGAAACAACTTTTACCAAGACTTTTTTTTTATATCGTCTAATATTTACTCACAAATGAAAGATAAAAGTAAGTAAATTAATGACATCTTCTGAGAAATGTTGCACGTGCAATGGTAATGATTGTGAACAGTCAGTCTAAATGTTCAAAATGTCCACTACCCTGTGCTACACAATGCTGTGATCTACTCCTAACATCATTGATGGCACGGAGAAGTTCATCACTGCTGAGAGACGTACAGGATGCTCAAATTCTTTCTTTCATATCTTGTCTAGTTATAGGATGCACCTGGTGGACAGTATCTTTAATTCTCCCTCATAAAAAGAAGTCGTTTGGTGTTAGCGTATTTTACTTTGAATGGAAAACTATAGTGAATGTGTGATGGTTAAGTAATCAATAAGTGAAAAGTGAAAAACAAGTGGAAATGGGACATGAGAAAACTGAAAAAACAAGATAATTTATTGACGGGAAATTGATCTGTAGTGATTGTCTACAGAATGAGTTGATGGGAAATTGTAAAATGTAAATAAACTGTAGTGATTGTCTACTGAATGAGTGGCCAGGGTCAAAGTGCAGTAGACAATCAAATTGTAAAACTCTTAGTACAATAAATACAAACACAAAAAAAAAAAAAAAAAAAAGTTAAGAGATCGGGCTGCCAACATACCGGTCCTCCTCATCCAATCCACCGTCCAGGAAACAACTGGTCAAGAACTTGCCGAGCCCTAAGTGAAAAGTGAACTGGCAATTCTACCACAACTCTGAATTTAAATGATTTGTTTCTGGAATGGGCATTGTTTAAGAAGGTGAACAGGAGATGCAATGGAATGAATTTCAAAGAGCTGGTAGAGTTCATTTATGTTATTAAGATGAGTGAAGAATTCTCTCTTATGGATTTAATTATAGAATACACACTATTATACCCCTGTACACAGTTGACTGAGCAAGGGTTTAGTTGCATGAACAATATAAAAACAGAAATTGCATTTCTGCAGAAAGGGTTAGTAAACTTCTGATAATATTGAAGGGCCATATTGCAATGACTTTGATTTTGAAAAGGCATTCAGTGTGTGGAGTATGCATAAAACCTACATATTCTAATGTGATATAACATAAATGTAATGCAAAATATGCAAATCAATACTGACAGTTTACTGTAGGTATAACATGGAATGTGTGGATCTATACGTGTAAAAGTTAACTTAAAAAAATAATAAAATTTCATTTAGCAGATTATTGTTGCCTTCAGTTCAGTATACTCATATTTCACTTTTAAAACCTTCATTAATAGTATAATTTGTAAAATTTTCTACTAGCAGAATTTGCACAAACTTATCATATTTTGCATAAATGTAAATTCTGATTTGTGCATTTTTGCAACACTGTTTTATTTTCTAGCTTAAAACGTGGTTTAAACCTAGTCCTAAATAACTAATTATGTATATCTTCACTGACATAAAAGTTTTTCAAAATAATCATTGTTTATTTCATGAAAAATATCAAAACAGGGTTTAATATCAAGTAAAGTCTAATACAAAATAAGATCCAGAAAACAGATCTGCTCACACATACAGTACATAATTATTCCCAGCAATACTTGTCTGTCTTTATTAGTCCCAGTATGCTTAAGTATAGGTAAATGGTATATTGGTGACCTTCATATTGTCATAGTAATATCTATTCCATAAAAATTATCCACCACATTAATTCATGAGATTGCTTTATTCCCAAATTACTTCTGATAGGTACTCTCCTAAAAGGGAAATCATGTTACTATCTAAATGAAAGAATGCCCTATAAAAATTATTTCTACATACCATTACACTGGTATCATTGCAAAAGCTAAATAACATCTGCATCACACATCGTCACTGTATACCTTGTGTTGCAGGGAGCTTTGGGATTACAAGGCATTCACTGCCACACATGCAGAATTGTTTCCATTATTGTTCTTGGTGGTATTTCAAGCTCAGAAGAAGTGTATTTTGCTGTGGTGTTTTAAGTGATGGTGTTACCGAATTTCTTTAGCATTATATAAACAATTTAACATTGTGAGAAAAAAAAATTCTGATGTGTTACACTCACATGACTTTCTCTACCCTTGTACAAACTATTTTTACAAACTCTTATTCACCATTTATTTCATATTAATCGAGATAAACATTTGCAGAAACGATCTTTTGACATGCAAAGAAAATTACATTCTACACATAGCGACCAGTTCTAAAAAATTTGACTATCGCTTAAGGCGTACTATGTTCCCCTTGTTTTGTATTTGCAAGGGCAATATAGAAATACAGTAGCCTTTAAGCATCGACATATCTCTTAATAGCTGGTTGCTAGGTGCAGCACCATTCTCTTTGCCACAGATTAATACTCTTTGCATATCCAAGACAAAAAAATGAATAACGAATTCCCATTTGAGAAAATAAGTAGGTATTGAAAAATTTAAAGGAATAACAAGCAATATCTCGAAAATGGTTCACTCAACAAAAAAATGTATATGACATAAATTGTGTGTTTTAATGCGATCTACATTTTTTGTGCAGTAAAATTTTGTCTATCTCTTATGGTTTACCAGTTATGCAAAAGTCGTTCACAATGAAGAATACTTTTGGAGACATTCCCAGAAAATTCAAGATATACAATTCATTTGTCATGAAAATATCTTAAACATATGGTATTTTAATCAAAATCGTTAAAGCCATTTTTGAGAAAATTAAAATTTTCGAAAAATGTTCAATGTAAACGGTAATCTGGGGTGAGGGGATTTTCTTGAAAACCTTCATGTCGCATCTCTGGAAGATACTGAACCTAAATACCAAGTTTGGTGTTTATCTGACTGTTCATTTCTGAGTTATGCTGTTCACAGACACATACACGGACATGTTTCCAAAAATGCTTTTTTTGGATTCAGGGGATCTCAAAACATGTATTTCTGGTGAAATCTCGATATCGAATTTTTGGGTGGAATACAATACTTCCCCTACTTACTATACGTAGTAGAGAAAGTAAAAAAGTCTCTGTGTAGTGCGCATGGCTGTAACGTGAAAAGTAAAACACCGGGGAAACTCATTTTCATAATTTTCCAAATAGAGACAAATCTCCCAAAATATGTAGGATATGGGCAGAATTTTCCGAAAGAAAATATGTTTTGCCTGGTCCTAGAACTGGTTTAAGCTTTGTCCATTTTAAGAGCAGATTATGAACACTAAGATTTTAAAAAGCAGTTTATGATGGATGAAAATCTCAGAGGGCCTTCATTAAAAGCTGGACATATATATATAAGGACAAATGAAAACTATTTCCAAATACCAAATTTTAATAAAACGATCAATCCTTCACCATTTTCATCCCACAACAAATGACAAAGAACCAAACAACATGAGGCTAGAATCTGTAAAGGCATAGTTTCTAAGCTATGTATTCAATTATGTTAAAACAAGATTGATAATGAAGGCAGTGAGGTAATGATAGTGAAAGAGAATTCAGACTAGAAAGTGATGAAAAAACTAAGAATTTAGAAATAAAATGTGAGTTAGCTACTGAAATTATTAGGAAATGCATATTGTTGGAGGTAGAAAATATTGATGAAACAATTAATCTGATACTTAAGATTCTGATACAAATATTTTGCAGAAGAAAAAGGGCCTTTCACCACACATGGAAATGAAGGAGTATTGTAATGTTGCCTGGACGTCTCTACTTTAGTTTTTCAAGGTATGCGTTTTATGTAGAAATGAAGTGAAAACTATTTCTCATTACATTAAAGGAACAATTTTGTGTGTTAAAATAATGTGTTAATGTGGTAATACATTCATGTGGAACTCATAAAATTTATCAGGAAAGAAATCAGAAAGAAATATTTTAATAGCAAGTTTTTTATTATTGTCTGGTATACTGTTTCAACAATTTAAGATTATCTGCAAATCGCAGGGTTTGGTAATGTTTTCAAGGCCAATATTCAAAATGTGACGGCACCAATTATTATAACATTTTGGAATCTGGAAAGAAAACAAAATTTAGATTCATTAAAACAACAGTAAACCTATATAGTTGGCAAGGGATGGTGTACATGACTCCCCAGGATTTTCAGCTAAAAACTTAGCATATACTATCATTGATTTAAATTTGCATGAAATTATTGATTTTAAATTTGGTCAAAGAGGTATTGGTGAAAGGCGATTTGGAATCGGCTGCTTATGACAACATAATGATTAGGCTTGCATAACAGGATATGTATAGAATTTAAGTTTTTCTCTCTGAAGACATAAAAGTGTAAGATATGTGTTAAAAACTGATTATCCAGAAGTTAAGCATAAGTTCAACGTACTTATGTCTAAAAGTATAATGAAAAAGCTTAAAACTGTAGGAAGAAAAATTGTTTTCATAGTCTGAACAACACATTATTTATAGGTATACATGCATTGTACTTGCATGAACCAGCACATTCATTGATGTTATATTAACTATCTCGGAATTGCTGTCAGAATGATGAAGTTCTCTAAATTGCACTTTTTTGGTTCAAACTGATAAGTTTGAATATCATGTTCACTCATTTTAAAATTAGATGCTGGATTGATGCCTATCACCTAGTATTAGCTGTATAATGAGAAGTGAATGATTAGTTTTTAGCTTTGATATCTGTTTATAGAGAAATTATGACATCCTCTAATTAAAATCACATGGGGACCTTGTTCTCATTTAAAGTTCCTTATAATGTTGCATCCTGTTTTATCTTATTTCCAACAGCTATGATCTGATGACTTCACACACATATATTGAGGAAAATGCGTTATGCAATAACCAGAGACAGTAACGTTGACAGAATGCCTTTTCAAAAGTTTTAAATATGTCTTCAATTTGAAAGTGAATCTGTACAAATTACATTTTTATGATTGAAACACTACAGTGTTAAGATGTCTTTTTCAGCTTCTTTTAACATAAATGCCTAATTTAAGAAATAAACCCTTATTGTTGTTTTTATTTGATTATTATTTATTCTTTTAATATTAAAAATTGCATAGATGTGTATTTTAATTTATTTCTGTAACTGCTGCAATGAAAGTAATTATACTGAATCTATATAGTTGCCTTCCAGTGAGTTCATATTCTCTTTACAAGCAACAATGAGTGTTGCCATGAAAAAATATAACAGTAAGGGTTTTAATTACCATAGTGTTTACCTTGCTTCCAGTTGGATCATACCTCCAAAAGCAACAATCAGTGCCGGAGCTAAAACTATAATGGTAAATATTTCATTATTTTCTAAATTTCTCTTTCTTTCAGTTTTCATTGTGATGTTGTTGTGCAAGGTAGCTATTAACATACCAAATTCAAGTGTTCCTTTATGCAAAATTACAAAGTTATATTAATACTTTTGGATCCAACATATTTTCTACTGATGGTAAAATACTTCTGTGCAAAATATATAAGTAGCCAGTGAACTTCGAAAAGAAATATTTCATATCTCAACATGTCAGTACATCAAACACAAAAATAGACGTTCCAAGGCTACTGGCAAGAAGATTTATTTGCTTCCAATGGCAATTGCAACATGGAGTCAAAAATTGCAATTTGCATTTGACTTATGTAAAGCTTTTCTTGATACTGGAATTTCTTTATGGAAAGCACAGAAACCTATATTAAGACAGTTTTTGGAGAAGTATGCAGACAAATCTGTGCCTAGTGAGACAAGTTTGCAAAAATGTTATGATGATGTAATGAAAATCATTATAAATAAAATAAAAATAAAAAGATCTGGTTTTCAACCGAGTCAACTGATTCTATGGGTCATTTTATTGCCAATGTCAATGTTGGGCATTAGATCATTCAGAAGATGAATCAATGAAAGTATTCCTGCTTACAACAGAACAAGTCAACAATTTAACTATCCCACAGCTGTTCACCAATTCATTACAGTTACTGTGGCCTGAAGAAATTCAATATATGTTACTTTTCATCACTGATGCTGCACCATACATGAAAAAGGCTGAGATAACGTTAAATGCTATTTCCAAACATGCTTTACCTGACCTGTGTAGCATATGGTTTTCACAAGGTGTCAGAAGAGATACGATGCTTGTTTCCAGATGTCGACAAATTGATTTCCAGTATTAAGAAAATCTTTGTGAAAGTCCTGTCAGGGATTCAGACATTTAAAGACATTGCACAGATATACCTCTGCCCCCTCAATCTATCATAACAAGATGAGGAATATGGATTTCAGTAGTAGTTTACTACACTAAATTTTATGAGTACAACTAAGGTGGTCAGTGTTCTGGAGGATGAAACATCTTGAACTGCAGCAGCCTAGAAACTTCTTCAACCTTTGGAAGTGAGAAGTGATTTAACTTTCATTGTAGCCAAGTTTGGTTTCCTGCCACAAGTGGTCTGCCAGCTTCAAGAAAGAGGACAGCCTTTGACTAAGTCAGTGAAAATTGTGGATATGCAGCGAGAAGACTCGAAAAATGTAAGAAAAGTGTAATATAGTGTTTTTGAAAAATTCTGATCTTGACAAACTTAGAAATATTTCAAAAATTCTACAAGGTGGCAATTCTAATGCAGTAGGAATCGACTCTATGATAGTGCTATGCTTTAGACGTCCTCTAATAACCTCTGTAGATATTGAGAGATCATTTTTTTCATATAAAAAATATATTATCTGACAGGAGACTCTACAAACCCAGAAAACTTTAAAAGAGCTTTTGGTTGTCATGTGCAGCTAATAAGCTGATAAGGGATTGTAATGCATAGGCCTTCAAGATACATTTTCATTTTCCTGTCAAGTACAGCTAGCATTTCTTTTTTCCTTTCATTCATATGCCATTTTTAACTTATTGGGTAATATCAGCAGCTTTTTACCTTAACAACAATAATTGCTCATTGGCAATGATGTTCACTTGCTTTACAGCGGTGTTAAACTTTGGGTTGGATTATTTTTGATTATTACATTCAACTCACACACACTTCCATTCACACTTTCAGACTCTAGGGAGGATGGGGAATAATCCTGGCTAAAAAAAACTCCCATCCTCTAGCCGGGAATCAAACCTGCAAGCTCTGGATTTGTAGGTTAGCATGCTAACCAAATAGCATTTTGTTTAAAACCTTAAAGTTACTTTAAAATTATAATACAGCACAATGTTAACGTATATATGCTGAGTGATTGAATAGTATAGTCTAGTAAATAAATATACCCAATGCAAGATTTTTCTATATTACCTTTTATCGCCTTTTAAAAATCTATAGGTTTAGCCTACTGTATCCTTCTTGTTTATTCGGATTCTTCAGATTTATTCGGCCTTTGCCGCCAGTTGGTTGTCGCGGATGTCGTCAATACTCTGAAGCGAGTTTACCATTGCTGCCTCTTGCAGAGGACTAGCGATAGATGTGTGGAAGGGGTGGATGTCAACAGTTTCGAGGCCATCTTAGTGAAATGGGACTTATGTCGTACCTTTTCAGTATTTACCTTTGAAACTTCTTTCGCTTGCGTCTCGGAAACTCGCAACTTAGTATGTATGCTGAGGTAACTCAAAAAATTGGTCGGTTTTGTGGTATAGTGTCTCGGCTTTAACAGGACAACTTTAAGATTTTGAATAAAAAACAACTGATGTAACCTTTATAAACATTTTAAACATTTAAAATATTTTAGTGATTTCTGTTCTTTTTTAAATAAGAAATTGTCGTATGTCCTAATGTAAAACAATTCTGCACCTCCGCAAAACATCAACCTGTTTACGGAATCGGAAATGCATGCAGTTCTGAAGTTCAATTCTGCACCTCCTCTTTGAGACAAGGGGTTCGCTGAACTAATAATGTCGTCATTCGTTTAAACCGACTGACGGTAAAGGCGGATAAATCAAAGTCCCCATTATCTATAACGAATGCGTAATGAAAGCTTTGGGGAATCCTTTAATTTTTATCACTGCTCAACTGCATACTAATTAAAAGAACTTAATAAGCCCCATGTAAGATAATATTATCAAGCTCACTACTTGTAAATCACGTAAATTCACCGTCACTTCCCCCTACCCCAGCTCCCCGGGTGGCACTCAGGACTCTTTCATGGCTCCCTGGATATCATCGCTTGACGCGCATGCATACACTGCATGCCAGCAAACCAAATTGTGGGACTAACTGGGATGCTTATGCGGGACCCGACTAACTGAACGTTCTGACGCATAACAATGCTCCCTGCATGTAAGGCCTTAACTGCAAGGGGGAGGGATATACAGATGTGCTGGAAACCAACAATTTTAGTGGCCTTCCACAATGGCTGCATTATGCGAAAACATTGGATTATGTGCAGCGGTTCCACTGAACACGTCACAGCAAGTTGTTCTGGAAACCAGTGGGTAGAAATATTTGGTTAGTTTTATTTAAATAGGAAGTTGATGTATTCCAGTTTTGGGATTTACTGTAGTTACACGGCTCTTATGCTGGACGATCGCCACTGGGATGGGTGGGCATGCAACCCACCCTTTGCCTCCTTAGGGGGCAGTTAAAAGAGGGCCAGTTTTTATACTACATCATAGTTCAAATTAGGGTTGTAACCATCCGGATAATAATATTTGTCGCCGTCGTAGTAGCCATTGTGATTACGTATAACAGAAATCATCTTGTGGAGGTGGTCGACGTAGCAGTAATGGTAGCATTCTGGATCATCTCTGTCGTATAAATTCTGAAGCCGTTATTTATGAGCTCCACGTATGGACGCAAATTTGAGGTAGATGGTTTGTTTTTACGTTATTTGCAACACGTATGAAAGCCAATTTAAAGTAGCAGTTGTAGGAGTATATTTCAACTGTTGGGGAGCCAAACTTGTAGTAGTTGCAACCGCACGTATAGTAAACAGTTTCCGGTAGCCTTCGCCCCAAATGTATTTTTACTGTTTCTTTAAATATTATATTTTATGTTTGCCTCGGTTGCGTCAGTATTATTGTTAGAGACACGGATGTCTTGGCAGGGTTGTGATAGACTAAGAATGTAGGCTTACACAGATTATAATTTTACTTCACTTCTTTCATTAATACTTGATACGATTTAAATAACGCTTCATTGATATATATATATATATATATATATATAGAAAGAGAGAGAGAGAGCTGTGAGATGTTTTTATTAAATACTTGCAGTTTTTAATACGTAAACTATTTTCGTCTCACACGAAAACGTATAAAATTTCTCGAGGACGCATCACGCATCCGGTTACAATCACTGTCTGCAGGCAACTGAATTGATTTCAACCGTCTAAACTTGTAAATTTCTGTATTTCAAGTCTCTGATTGGCTATTCCTAATCAAATAGAATACCTGCATTTAACTAAAGCTTTTTCTGATTGTTGATTGGCTATTTTAAAACTGTCTCAAAATTTACATTATTGTTGCTTCAATAATGACTATTAGCATTTAAACCGCTATTGCCTCAAGGTTACCTCATTGTTACCTCATTGTTCGGAACGTTTAACTTATTATTCTCACAGCTCCTACATTATTAAATTACGTAATGCATTCACATAACATTATTGAACATATTTACAATAATGCAAACATTTGCAATGACTGTTACATACATTTTACAAATTATTACATACACATATTGCTTCAAGGCGGGCTGTTATTAAATTTACATATTATATAATTTGACTGAAACCATTCAAGTGTTAAAAATACTGCCCCAATTCGTAGGCTTTGTTTGGGTGATTGTAGTAGTAGGTGTCTTCGAATTCGAGGTAGTCGGCGATGCCGTTGCCAAGTTAGTCGGCGTCATTTGTGTAGTAGGTAGGCACCTTCTCCGGGGTTATCTTGTTGTAGTAGTGGTAGTCGTCGATGAAATGGATGACGTCGAAGTCGGCGTCTTTGTCTATGTAGTCGGCGTTGTTGGTCAGTCAGTAGGCGCCGTCGTGGAAATATTCGGCATCCTTGAGGTGGTCCGCTTCATTTCCAAAATACACTTCATCTAAGTACCTAACCCTAGGTCAGCGTCGTTGTGCACTTCGGCATCCATTTACACGTAGACGCTGTTGTCGAACTAATCGTGTCGTATACATATTTATCGTAATTCTCAATGTGGTCGGCATCGTCTATTGACGTATGTTAGCATTCGTGGGCACCTAAGCGGTCGCCTTCATCCGAGTACTCCGCGTTTTTCGCCTACTCGTGACTGTCATAATCTCTTGTTTAATGCGCATTTTCGGTCTGCAAGATTGGGAATAAGAAAGGAGGGGAAGGGAGGAATAGGCTTCAAACCGTGACATTGGCTAAGAATCCGGATAGTTCGTCACCACGCATCTTGCACTAAAATCAGGTCTTGTATTCCACGACAATTAAAGTGCACGAGTGCTCTAGAGACCTAAAATATAGGACGGTATTTTCATTTCTCGACTTCCAAAAATCACCTCTATCAGTTACTAAGAACACTGTCCACTATTCGTAAAACAGTAACAAGAATTCCACCTGAACAGTTACAGTATATTATTATTATTATTATTATTATTATTATTATTATTATTATTATTATTGAAATCTTTACTCTCTTTTAAACAAAAATTCTAATAGCCAGTTTGCATTAGTACGGATATAAACACTAACACGTGTAAAAGGTAAAAGTAAATACCGTGTGTCTCAAAAGTCGCTGCCAAGTGGGACTTTCATTAATGTTAGATTTTTTTGTTTTTTACAGGTGAAATAGTGTAATAGAGGAATAATGCTGACATCGGAAGAACGTGTAGAGCTGACATTTCTTTGTGTAGATCACCATAAAACATCTCGAGAAGCTGCAGACAAATTTCATCGCCGGCACCCTGATATTCCCAAGCCCTCCCATCAAACTGTGGACAGATGTTGAATGAGTTTAAAACAACGGGCACGATAATTGACGCCAAACGCAGTGTTCAACCAAAAACAGCCACCAACGAAGATCACCGAACTGATGTGATTGTCAAACATACCGTAAGTCCTGCCAGATCACTCCAATAAGTGGCCAGGGAATGCGGCATCAGTAAAGATTCTGTACACGAATATTGAAGTCGGTACCTTTCCGTTCTTACAAACTGCAGCATAGACACAACGATGTCCGATACTGATCCACTGAAGAGACTTGAGTACTGTAACTGGATCCTTCAAGCAGTAGAGAGGAATCCACATTTTCTTTGAAATGTAATGTTCAGCGATGAATGTTTGTTTTTGTTAGATAGCCATGCACAGTATGCCAGATACTGGTCTCCAGAGAATCCACATTGGATGCGTCCTTTCAATAACTCAGATGCTTCTCGGATTATGGTATGGTATAGTATCCTATCCGGCACTATTGTGGACCCGTACTGATTTGATGACCATGTAAACCAACACACCTATGATGAATTGCTTGATACTATTACAATGGACTTTTTTGATGACCTGTCACTTAATACCCGGCAAAGGATATGGTTTCAGCTTGAGGGTGCAACACCACATTATGCGCTGACGCCTCACCGAAAATTACGCAATGTGTTTCGGAATCATTGGATTGGACGAGGTGGCTCTGTCAGTTGGCCTCCACATTCACCATATCTTGCTCACCCGATTTTTTTTTCTCTCAGGCTACGTGAAACAGCAGCTGTTTCAGGCACAGCCTGCAAATCTGGATGTTTTAAAGGAAAGAATCGCCAATACCATCAACAAAAATCACCCACTTTTGCGGGTGATTAATGAAAATGTGGATCTTGTAAGACATTGTCTGCGAGTGAACAGTGCAAATTTTGAACATGAAGGTTAAGCTTGCGGAGCCGTGTGAACCTCGTAAAATCAGTATTCATAAACCTATCATTTGGCACATGACTTTTGAGACACGGTGTTACGGAGGAACCCCGAAACCGGGACAGATTTTTTTTTATTTATTTAGGACGCTCTTTAACTGCTATGGTCCTTAGCGTCCCATTCTATATTGGGCGTGAAAGACCGGTAATTTTGCTCAGAGACTCTTTATCAGGCTTGCGGTTCTTTTACGTGCGTAAATCTACGACGCGTGACCACCGGCTTTACTTCCCTTCCGAGGAAGCTATGCTAAGGATTTTACGCCCGAAAAAAACCATTGCCTTCCTCCGGATCTGAACCCACGACCTCGGGAACTAGAGGCTAGCATGGTAACCACTACACCACGGAGGACGACAACGGAGCAGAGCACCGCAAGTAGGCCGCAACTGCCCTTTTTTGCTTCGAACTCGACCTCTAGGAGGGAGGAAATAAGGGAATAGACCCGAAGGGCCACCAGATCTGGGAAACGACGTGTGCAAGCATGGGCGGGGTCACTAACGTTTTCAGATCCCCTGCCGCTCAAGCCTACCTCACAAGCTTCTAACACCCGGGGTTCCCTTAAGTGATTAATGTGAACGTATATAAATGTTAAGCGCTACAAAATAATGAAGGCACAAGGAGGCAATTAAAAGTAATAGGTTTAAACGATAAAGTTAGGGATTGGAAAAAGCTGGTACCAACATAAAGAAGGAAACGATGGACTTTGGAGAGAAAATAATAGACTATAGGATTAAAGAACGTAGAAATATCGGTGCCTCCAAAACACGAGGTCTGGATCAACTGAAGTAAATAACTGGGGGCGTACAAGGCATTAAACCTAAAACATACAGGGAGATGGCGAAGACGATGATGTTAAAAGCATCATTTTTCAGCCCGGATATTACCTTCCAATATAGATTAACAGATATTTATTGTCCATTAGTAAATAAAAGTTCCTCTCCTGTCTTTATAAAGGTAATTACTGAGGACAGCTCGCTCATGCATCAAATGAGCAATCTGAAATAGCAATGTTTTGAATTTGGACCAATCGCAGCTTCTGACTTGTTTTATGGTTTTAATTTTACCGTTTTCTTCATATCACCTCGAAGTACAATGTTTTGCTTTCTCCATCATTTACTTATGGCAGTAAAGGAAATATTGTATTCCATCCAAAAATTCAATGTTGAGATTCCCCCTAGAATACACTGGAATAAATCCCAAATTTCATATTTGATCATTATTTATGCATGTCAAGTGAAGATTTTCAAGTAAATTCACCACTCCAAATACATGACAGAATTTCGTTTTTCATTTTCTCAGTGATTCTAACGATTATGATTTTTTCCCCTTGTTTTACCCAGTCTATACTGTGTTTTTTACTGTTTTCGTTACCGCTTATTACCGCAATTATACAACACACAGACACACAAACACCTATGCCCATAGCGGGACTTGAACCCGCGACACTCAGCTTGGCGGAGCGCCGGAGCTATACACTCCAGCGACCACGGCTACAAGTGCCGACCTATGATTAAAATATCGCGTGTTTAAGATATTTGCATAACTAATAAAACATTATAATATTTCGAATTTTCTCTGAATAACCTGTAAAGCTATCTTCAGTATGAATGAATTCTAAATAGTTTTGTATGACTAGCACATCATGAGATAGCCAAAAGCTTAGGTACCTACTACAAAACACATAGAGATTATTGGAATACACAACATATCTCCGTAACCTTTTTTGTAGATTTAGCGTTTTCGAAATAGTTTTTTCGGGCCTAATTGTCATGCGGCATCTATAAAGGATCCTACATGATGTTCCTTTTTTCCTACATGGATTCATTATTAACAAAAACTGACTTAAAATATACAAACAGTGTGTTGTTATCTATTTGTTCCATTTACATGCCTTTAACACCTATGGTCATTTCGGCATCTTTGCTTTTGGAAAAATTGCCCATCGGCAAAAACGAGTGATGTTCACTTGTCTACTATCGAGTTAATATTTGGGTTTTTATACTTTGGGTTTAGTGTTTAAATATCAATTTCCACATACGTTTACACTCTTACTCATACTTTCAAACTCTAGGGAGGATGGAAAATAATTCTGGCTAAAGAAAAATTCTCATCCGCCAGTCGGGAATCGAACCCACAACCTTTGGATTTGGAAGCTAACATGCTAACCACCAGACCACAGAGGCAGTCCATGTGTTATTGTTTGCCTGTTGTAAATGCAGCTCTTTATTTATTTATAGACACCTTCGGAATACTTTATTCAATTTAACGTCTGATTATAATTATCAACCAGTTTTTCTTTCTTTCACTGCTTATTTAATGTCAATCTGAAATAAACAAGATCTCTATATCACATGACTCAACAGTATTTTATTATGAACACATTATTCTTCTTTTATTCAATTATCCAGTATCCACCAATTTTATTACACTTTAATTGTCTTTCTTTTTTCATTTATTTTACCGGTTCATCTTCTGATGAATTTAAGTTTTATTCTTCCCATAAATACATTGTATATTTTCATTCTTAACGATGTCTTTTGTTTCATTTCTCTTAACTAATGAACCTATTACTTCATTAATAGTACATTATGATACAAGGAGTAAAAGTTTTATTTTGCGAGTAGGAATGTTTGCGAAACGAAGGCCGTCTACGGGCAAAATAAAACCACTTTTAACACATGTGCCATATACTGTTTTTTAGACACGGCTCGAATTTATAAAATATCAATAATATTATATTAATTTGTGAAACTATCAGATACGACGTTTAGAATGCATTCTTGAAACAAGAGAAATGACGCTAAAAATCGGGATGTCAGATGTCAGATGTTTTGTTGATTCGCTAGCAGTCATTTTCAGTGAAATTATTTTCAACATGTTTTGCAGTACACCAGGTAATGAAGCGATTAAATGCAATATTTTATTGCTTTCTGGATTTTTTTGAGTAAGTACTTCTAGTGATATTCTTTCTGCTGCTTCTGTAAGTTCACTTCCATTTCAGTTTCTTCTGAATTGATAATTTCCACCATTTAATTTTCATGTAGGTTAGATAAAAGAATAGCGTTTTAGTTCAAAGAAAGCTGCGAATATAACGTGTAGGTTAACTCTACAACAAATTGCGATAAGTGAAGTCTGACGATTTGTATTGTGAACAGATAATGCGAGCTCCATGAGTAATTAATCATGTAAAAAGACATAATGAAAAGTAAAACCTAATCAAACCAAGTCGAGTTATTACACATGTGTAAATACAAAGGGTAACTGCCATTTGATTGAAACCAAAGTTGATCACACTGAAGATTATCACTCTAATGCGATAATCTAAAGCATTTAACTCGTGTACTGTGTTAGAATTTCAGCTTTTAGGCCATGCTGCCTAAAAAAAAATACTTTCATTTTGTATAAACTTCACTTTATCCATACATACCTATATCACCTATGAGCATTAACGCTTTATTTTTACTTTTTTTAATAGTGCACCAAGCAGGATGGCTCAGGGGAAGCGTCTTTGGCCCGCATTCGGGAGGTCCCGGTTCAAACCCTCAGGGTTGACCAATCCAACTGGAGGTTTTTTCGCGGGTTTCCTTAATCGCTAGGCGAATGCTGCGTTGGATAATTTGATCCGCAAATTTTCCTGTCATCCCATTCAGCACTACATTACGTTGCCTTCTTCTTCACCGCCATCCTGTACATGCTACGATATTACTCCTCGTGAGGCTACTGCCCCAAAGCATTCACTTATAAGTCATTGGGGATATAAGTACGTACTCCAAAGAGGAGAGGATCCGAATAAGAAGAGCTTAATAAAGCTTACTAACATTAAGTTAATACGTATATTTTAATCCTGAAATTTCTTGCTTCCCCCCTCCCCCTTGATGCAAAAATCCTGTAGTTTTATGAAATACAAATTATTTTTCCTGGTTTGAACACATGATTCTTAGTTTTGATTTTCTAAACTTTGATCCATTCTTCTTCGTTCTGAAATATTCCATTTTATTAATTTCGATAGCCAATTTTATAATCGCTCCAATTTACGCTATGAAGATAGAGATGAGCAAGACCGTATTGATTGAGATTATTCTAGTTGAAACTCTATCTTGAGTAACGCAACGTGAACAGAGGAATCGCTTTTAATGTGAATGCTATAACATATAAGGGATTATGTGATGTAATGAATAGAAATGTCATTTGAGAGTAACACCATTTTCCCCCTCCTAAGTGTAGTCAGCTGTAACTTGTTAATTCGTTCTAATTTCAACATTCATTCGTTTGGTCATTAGCGGAAATTAAAATGCCGCACTGTACATTCAAAGCCATTTCATAAAATAACTTTAGGTTTATTTTGGATAATTATTGCAATTTTATAAGCGCACATCTTAAGTAGATTATTTGATTTTTATAATTTTATTTGTGAAATATCGAGATCTAGATTCTGAGAAGTTAAATTCTGGAGCGCTCGTTATGCCATTGCAGAGAAGCGTTTTCTGCGTCTCCAACTTCCGGTGAGTGTGTTACAATAACAGGGATTTGCGCCCCGATGGCTTAGACCTAACAAGGAAACTCGTATATGGTGATGTAAGTGTATAACATATTTGTCCCGATACAATGGCTACTCTTACCTGGGTGGAGAGATGTGGTGCGCATGACTACGTAGAGCAGCAGCAGCAGAACAGGTGTGCAGAAGGACGCATGGCAGTGACGTTAACGCCGTGTCTCCAAGCAACGTCACGACGCGTGCGAAGTGTGTCCCGACGCTTTTCAGTTGCAGCCGGCATGAGCCATGGACAACTCGCTACATCTTTACGACGAGCTGGAGGCCCTCGACTTCTCCAGGTAGGAACTCCACATCCGGTGTTAAACTTACCTGTGCTTCACTCTTATCACCATGGACAACTCGCTACATCTTTACGACGAGCTGGAGGCCCTCGACTTCTCCAGGTAGGGACTCCACATCCGGTGTTAAACTTACCTGTGCTCCATTCCCATCATCATGGACAACTCGCGACATCTTTACGACGAGCTGGAGGCCCTCGACTTCTCCAGGTAGGGACTCCACATCCGGTGTTAAACTTACCTGTGCTCCATTCCCATCACCATGGACAACTCGCTGCATCTTTACGACGAGCTGGAGGCCCTCGACTTCTCCAGGTAGGGACTCCACATCCGGTGTTAAACTTACCTGTGCTTCACTCTCATCACCATGGACAACTCGCGACATCTTTACGACGAACTGGAGGCCCTCGACTTCTCCAGGTAGGGACTCCACATCTGGTGTTAAACTTACCTGTGCTTCATTCCCATCACCATGGACAACTCGCTGCATATTTACGACGAGCTGGAGGCCCTCGACTTCTCCAGGTAGGGACTTTCCATCCCAGTGTTAACCTTATCTGTGCCTCACTCCAATCGCCATGGACAATTCGTGAGATCGTTACGACGAGTTGAAGGCCTTCGACTTCTCCAGGCATGGTCGCCTTATTTGCGCTTCAGATTCTAATCAATGGTCGTCATTGGTGTGCAATTTCCAAAGTAAATAAGATTACAGCGGTTATAAGAAGCTGTCGACATGTATTATCAACTGTGGTTAGTTGCAGGAAATGTGTGATAGGTGTTACTGAAATCCTACATAGACTTGTGTGTTTAACAGCTTTAATCCTGAAGCCTTCTGCGCCAAAGCTATTGTAGCTGCATTTTACCTGTTTGCTCTTCCATAGCTGAGTGTTTTAAGTCAATGAAAAATACCAGCATATGAGTATTTGAACATATAAATGCTCCATGTTTGTCATTGCAATAGTATATGGATGAGAAGGGCCCACGTAAACAAAACTGTGGTTGGCATGTTTGACTTCAATGGCATTGTGATTGCATTAAGTTCTGGCAGTGCATTACAGATAATTTATAACAGCCAAGTCTAAGGATGTTCAGGTTATTTGCTAAAGTATCGTTTTTCTAAGCAAATACAAGATTAAAGTGAAAAAATGTCACTTGCAATAAGATTAAGCTATGTCGTTGTATTTAAAACAGAAAGAAAATGTGTCTTCTTTACAAAAGTGTTTTATAGATCCGTGAAAATCAAAGATCTTTACCAAGTATATACGTAGCGGATTTTATTATTTTATCCTTATTTATGACGCTAAATTTGTTTATTATTCCAAGAAAACAGATACCACGTACTAGACCTTGTGAACTGTGGAGGGCTAAATAATTCAGAGCAATTTTATTCCACAGTTATAGGCAATAAGGCATGTCCACTGATATTTAATTTTTACTTTCTCTACTGCCTTAGGTAGAGCAAGTACTGCAGTCCACACAAAATTTCGATATCGATATTTCAACAGAAATAGACATTTTGAGATCCACTGAACCCTAAAATGAAGTTTTCAAAAGATTCATGTGTGTTTGTGTGCTGGTCTGTCCTTCTTTAAAAGTTATAACTCAAAAACGAAAAGTCGTATAGATGCCAATTTTCATACTTGAGTCAGACACTGTTTAATCATGCCTGACTATGCTTTACATGAAAAAATGTGTAATTTCTCATTTTCTCCAAATTATCTAACGAAATTTATTCAAATACTGTATGTTTAAGATATTTGCATGACTAATAAAATCTATATTTTGAATTTTATGTGGATAGCATGTAAAGTCCCCTTCATTCTGATTGAATTGTGTACAATTCGGATAATTGGTAAATCATAGTACACAGACAAAATGCTATTTGTTACAGGAGAAACGTAGAGGTGATTAAAGTGCACACTTTGTGCAAAATACGTTTTTTTTTGTGGCCTTAGCTGTTTTCGAAATGTTCCACATTATATGTTTATACTTTTCTAAGTAGGTATCTGATGTACGTGGTTGGAAGCTTGTGATTAGCCCTTTTTCTCTCCGTAGGATAGCTCATTACCGCAGATAAACATTTAATTGTGTTTCAGAATGTTGTAACTAAACACTTATTGCTTAATTTGAAATCATTCCTGGCTAAAAATATATCGCGAATGGTAGGATCACATTTTATATAGCAGATTATGTTAACGACAGAGAAAACCATGTGGGTGTCCACATCAGTTTTATCTTTGTGGAATTCTGCGTCTTTTCTTCTAAGTTACTAATGTATAGCAAATACACAACTCCTTTAGGTAATGTGCGTAATTCATTTTACAGCTGAATTGTTAATTGTAACATTAAACTAATGTCATGGGTGAACAAGAATTTGAAACGTAAAACACACTCTTCTTATCTCTCAATAAAATTTATAATCTAACATATCTACACGCTAGTCAAATTGCTTACAAATGACGTTAGCTGTATCCTTAATTTAAAAAAATAAACAAACAAAAAAAACTTGAGCGTATTCAGCAAAAATCTGATGTGATACACTCACATGACTTTGTCTACTCTGTATTTTTACAAACGCTTATTCTCCATCTACTTCATGTTAATCGAGTTAGCTAATTTTCTTGTAGGTGCAAGGGGGTATGGTAGGCTTTAAGCGATAATCGAATATTTTAAAAGCTGGTTGCTATGTGGAGCATTCCATTCTCTTTGCATGTCCAGGACATTAAAAAAAATTCCCATTTGAAAAAAAGTATAAGTATTGGAAAATTCAAACAAATAACAAGGAATATCTCGGAAATGGTTCACTCTACAAAAAACAAATGTATCTGATATAAATTGTGTGTTTTAACGGGATCTACATTTTTTGTGTAAAAAAATGTTGCCTATCTCTTACGGTTTACCAGTTATGCAAAAGCCATTCAGAAGGAAGAGGATTTTTGGAGACATTCACAGAAAATTCAAGATATACATTTTATTTGTCATGAAAATATCTTAAATATACTATATTTTCATCAAAATCGTTTATAGCCATTTTTGAGAAAATCAAAATTTTCGGAAAATGTTCTATGCAGAGGGTAGTCTGGGATGGGGAATTTTCTTGAAAATCTTTGTGACTCATCTTTGAGAGATACTGAACCTAAATACCAAGTTTGGTGTTTATCCGACTTTTCGTTTTTGAGTTATGCTGTTCACAGACACACAGACCTATTTCTAAAAATTCTTTTTTTTGGATTCAGGGCACCTCAAAACATGTATTTTCGGTGAAAACTCGGAATCGAATTTTTGGGTGGAATGTAATGCTTCTCCTACTTACTGCACATAGTAGAGAAAGTAAAAAAAGAAGTTCTGATGTGTAACATTCACATAAATTTCTCCATCCATTCTCGTTTACTTTTGTATAGCTACTATTCCTATTTTTCTATCTATTTCATGCTGCAGAAATAGTTTCGTTACAGATTTCGTTGTAGATACAAGGGAGATATAAAAAAACAGAATCGATAGTCAGATTCGCTGTATGCTACCTTGAAATTTCACTCTCTTTATATGACATCACCAGAAACAACTAACGTCAACAGCACTTAAAAAATGACAAACGCGTTAAAAAATTCAAATCGATAACGGATATCTTGGATGTCGTAGAGAAAGTTATTTGAAACAAACTGCGTATCTTAAAGAGCTATATATTTTTGTGTAGTAAGTTTTTGTCTCTGTCTTATGGTATACCCATTTTATAAAATTATACAAAATTCTTTCCAAATCAAGTGTACTTCACAAACTATTCCGATAAAATTCAAGATACATATTTTATTTGGCATGTACACGTCTTAAAATATTTATTCAAAATAGAACCATTTTGAGAAAATAAAAATTTCCAAAGGTGCTCCATGTGAAGGGTAGTATGGGGTTGAATATTTATTACTTTACTATGTATAGTAAGTAGGGGAAGTATTATTCCACCCAAAAATTCTATACCCAGATTTCACCGGAAATACATGTTTTCAGGCCTCCTGAATCCAAAGAGAGGGATTTTTGGAAACATGTACGTGTGTGTGTGTCTGTGAACAGCATAACTCAGAAACGAACAGTCGGATAAACACCAAACTTGGTATTTAGGTTCAGTATCTTCCAGAGATGCGACATAAAGGTTTACAAGAAAATCCCCCTACCCTAGATTACCCTTTACATGGAACATTTTTCGAAAATTTTAATTTTCTCAAAAATGGCTCTAACGATTTTGATTAAAATATCATATATTTAAGATATTTTCATGACAAATGAAATGTATATCTCGAATTTTCTGGGAATGTCTCCAAAACTATTCTTCATTGTGAACGCCTTTTGCATAACTGGTAAACCATAAGAGATAGACAAAATTTAAACTTATACTTTTTCTCAAATTCGTTATTCATTTTGTTGTCCTGGTAATACAAAGAGAATGGAATACTCCACATAGCAACCAGCTCTTAAAATATTTGACTATCGCTTAAAGCCTAGCAATTCCCCTTGCATCTACAAGAAAATTAGCAATAAGATTAACATCTCAATATCTCGATTAACATGATGCATATGGGGAATAAGCGTTTGTAAAAATAGTTTGTACAAGAGTAGAGAAAGTCATGTGAGTGTAACACGTCAGATTTTTTTCTGGTAATGCAAAGAGAATGGAATACTCCACATAGCAACCAGCTCTTACAATATTTGACTATCGCTTGCATCTACAAGAAAATTAGCAATAAGATTAACATCCCAATATCTCGATTAACATGATGCATATGGGGAATAAGCGTTTGTAAAAATAGTTTGTACAAGAGTAGAGAAAGTCATGTGAGTGTAACACGTCAGATTTTTTTCTGGTAATGCAAAGAGAATGGAATACTCCACATAGCAACCAGCTCTTACAATATTTGACTATCGCTTGCATCTACAAGAAAATTAGCAATAAGATTAACATCTCAATATCTCGATTAACATGATGCATATGGGGAATAAGCGTTTGTAAAAATAGTTTGTACAAGAGTAGAGAAAGTCATGTGAGTGTAACACGTCAGATTTTTTTCTGGTAATGCAAAGAGAATGGAATACTCCACATAGCAACCAGCTCTTACAATATTTGACTATCGCTTGCATCTACAAGAAAATTAGCAATAAGATTAACATCTCAATATCTCGATTAACATGAAGCATATGGGGAATAAGCGTTTGTAAAAATAGTTTCTACAAGAGTAGAGAAAGTCATGTGAGTGTAACACATGAGATTTTGTTACTTTCTCTACTACATATAGTAAGTAGGGGAAGTAGTGTATTCCACTCAAAAATTCGATACCGAGATTTCACCGGAAATACATGTTTTGAAACCCCCTGAATCCAAAAAAAAGCATTTTTGGAAACATGTCCGTGTGTGTGTCTGTGTGTCTGTCTGTGAACAGCATAACACAGAAACGAACAGTCAGATAAATACCAAACTTGGTATTTGGGTTCAGTATCCTCCAGGGATGCTACACGAAGGTTTTCAAGAAAATCCCCCCACCCCAGGATACCCTTTACATGGAAGATTTTTCGAAAATTTTAATTTTCTCAAAAAGGGCTCTAACGATTTTGATTAAAATATCATATGTTTAAGATATTTTCATGACAAATAAAATGTATATCTTGAATTTTCTGGGAATGTCTCCAAAAGTATTCTTCATTGTGAACGACTTTTGGTAAACTGGTAAACCATAAGAGATAGACAAAATTTTACTGCACAAAAGATGTAGATCGCGTTAAAATACACAATTTATGTCATATACATTTTTTTTGTTGAGTGAACCATTTTCGAGATATTGCTTGTTATTCCCTTAACTTTTTCAATATTTTCTCAAATGGGAATTCGTTATTCATTTTTTTGTCTTGGATATGCAAAGAGTATTAATCTGTGGCAAAGGGAATAGTGCTGCATCTAGGAACCAGCTATTAACAGTAATGTCTATGCTTAAAGCCTACTGTATTTCTATATTGCCCTTGTAAATATATATTCCCCTTACATCTACAAGAAAATTAGCAATAAGATAGAGTCTGCAAATGTTTATCTCGATTAACATGAAGTATATGGAGAATAAGCGTTTGTAAAAATAGTTTGTACAAGAGTAGAGAAAGTCACGTGAGTGTAACACATCAGATTTTTTTATATAATCTTTGTGTCGCAACTTTGGAAGATTATCAACTTTGTTATATATTCGGCATTTCGTTTTTGAGTTATGTTGTTCATAGACACACCACAAAGGACCTTTTTCTAAAAATATTATATTTTATTCAAGTGACCTCTTTTCAAAACGTCTACATCAAATTTTTGGGTGAAATACAACACTTTTTCTTATCTATTCTGTGTAGGTGACAGAGAAAGTAAGAAAGTAAAATCTGGCATTTCAGTCAGTTTTTGTTAGGCATTTGTGTGCTGTTTACTGATGGGACAAAATTTCATTTGTTTGATAGTCTTGCAGCTGTGCAGCAGAACTTTGAGCAAACATTAAAAACTGCAAAAGTGTAATGCAATTTAATGAAGAAAGGGGAAAAATCTGACGTGCAATACTCACACGACTTTCTCTACCCATTACAATAACGTTGATTTAAAAACTCGCATTATATTATTCCAACAAACGCTTGCCTTAGAAATCTTTCCAAATTAAGTAACATTGCTTAGTTACAAACAAAATAGCGAAATAACATTCAAATGTTTGTATCAAGTCTTAGTAATGCAGGGCTTCGCAGTTATATAAAATGAAAGATGCTGCAAACTCAAAATCTACGTTTAATTCATTATCCAAATGTGCCTCGTGATGTTTTAATCAAAATCTTTACAGTCGTTCCTGAGAAGACAAAATCAAGGAACAATTTTCTAAGTAAAAGTTTGTTTGTGATGAGTTACTGGAATTCTTGGCTTCCATCCTTAAAAGATGACCGACTAATTGTAATTAATTATTATCAGAATCTGCAGCTCTGCTCTCATTATTGTGTTAAATGAAGCTGTCTCTCTTCCACTTCAACTTTACTCACTAGTTCTCCCTCCCTCCCTGCTTCAACCCTTGCATCGCACTCGCCATTTCAGTCCACTCTGTGCCTTTTTCTGGGATGTTAATATTTATAACGATTAAAACATGAACACTATCTGTTGGCCTATAAATTCCATAATCTTTACACGACAACGTGAGAAGCAACTGAATAGCAACAGCACTTTGAAAAAATGACACAAATATTGAAAAATTCAAACCAATAACAACGAAATCTCGGAAATGGCTAATGCCACAAAAAAGTTACATTTGAAATAAACTGCGTGTTTTAAAGAGGTGGATGGCTAGGGGTGTAACGTCCATGACACACATTCGAGAAGTCCCGTGTTCAAACCTCGGGGCCCGTAGGAGATACCTGGGTATGCTATGATCCAAAATTTGCTTGTTCCTCGACAGACTACTGACCCAAGGCACTAGCTTGTAAGTCCTTGGGGGGGTAAGTCTTACAAAGAGAAGGGTAATCTGAAGAACAAGAAGGTTTAAAGAGATCTACATTGTTTCTCTAGTACACTTCTATCTCTTATGGTTTACCAATTATACAAAAGTTCTTCCGAATGAAGAGGACTTCAAGGCCATTCACAGAAAATTCAAGATATACATTTTATTTTTTGTGTATATGTCTTAAACATATGATATTTTAATCAAAATAGTTAGAACGATTTTTGAGAAAATTCAAAAGTTTGAAAAATCTTCTATGTAAAGAGTAAATTGTTGTGGGAATATTTTCTTGAAAGTGTCATGTCGCATCTTTGGAAGATGCTGAACCTAAATACCAAACCTGGTATTTATAGGACATTTCATTTTTGAGTTATGCTGTTCACACACACAGCGCGCGAGCGGACCTTTTTCTGAAAAATTGGTTTGGGCCTCGAAACATATATTTCCGTTGAATTCTTGATATCATTTTTGGGGGGGAATACAAATCTTCCTATTACAAATTCTGCTCTCGGTAGGTGGTAGAGAAGGTAATAAACGATAGTGGATAGAGAAGGATATGTGAATGTAACACACCAGAGCTATTGTTATAGTTCCTAAGTAGCCCTATAAGCAAGCCAGTAACTTCAATGGATGCTAAACGGCGATGTTGTGAATACGCCTTATACAGAGTGAGCCAAAGAACTATGAACCGGCTGCGCAGTGTTTTTCCTGTCCGCATCCTCGGCGCTGACTGCCATCTGCTGCTATCATAAAAAGGCGCGGATGAAACCATACAACATTTTTAAAACTACTTTTAAAGGCTTTACTTACCAACTTTATGAAGGAGATGCTGAAACTGACCACCGTCGTTGTCCATACATTTTTGGCACCTCTTTAGGAAACTATCCATCAGTTTCACGTTGAGAAATGCTGGCAATTTCCTGGCGAATATTTTGTGTTCATTCTTCCAGGGTGTGTGGGTTTGTCTTGTATACTTTGTTTTAAGTTACTCCAGAGATAGACATCGCAGGGGGTTAGGTTGGGGGACCGAGGGGGCTACAAATCTGTACTAATAATTCTGTCCTCAAAAACACTTTCAATTTTTCTCATCGAAATATTGGCCGTATAAGCTGTTGCAGAGTCTTGTTGAAAAAAGGCAAAATCACGCTCCCTGGCTGTTAATTCTCTAAAAAAAAAGGGGGACAAAATTGCATTCACATATTTACGGGCTTCAACTGTTGACTCGAAAAAAATTGGCGAGTGATGGATAGTTTCCTAAAGAGATGTCAAAAATGTATGGACGACGGTGGGCAGTTTCAGCATCTCCTTTCATAAAGTTGGTAAGTAAAGCCTTTAAAAGTATTTTAAAATGTATGGTTTCATCCGCGCCAATTCTATGATAGCAGCAGACGGCAACGAGCGCCAAGGACGCGGATAGGAAAAACACCGTGCAGCCGGTTCGTAGTTTTGTGGCTCTCCCTGTAGATAAATACACAGATAAATGTGGGCAGATAGAAACCTCTCCCTTCTCTTTTAAGTATGGAACGTTAAAACGTGGTGTATTTCCGCTGAAGTCTTCGTTTTCAATTTTTGGTTCCATTACGTATCCAAGAGGCAGAGAAAGTAAAGACCAGTGAAAGTCATCAATAACTGCCGTGGGTACGATTTTGACCGCCAAAGAAAAGAGACATAAGCCATGACCTGCAATAGTCTGAAACATCCATCAAGGAATGGTAACCAGGCAACAAGATTGCCACAAGTGGGCAATTTGCAAACTCCACGCTACGGGATGCCTGTTTGCTTCACATCTGCTATTGAGCTCTGCCCACGTCTCTTTTTTATATTTGTTAGGGAAACCTTTCTTTCTTTATTCACCATAATGAAGGCCGCGCTCGTCCTACACAACATACAACAGAAAGGATTCCCGCTGATTTTTTAGAAACGTAGGGATTGCTACCAATTTGCTGCCGAATTGACTACTGTCGCGAAAGCCATTGAAAGGATTGTAATTCAGGTTCTATTGTGGCAAAACTGTTATGCCAAGCAAGTATAAAAGCATGCTTTACCTCATTAAAATGTATTTATGAGAAGAAAAAAAATCTACTACGTAATAACTTCTTCTAGCTACTGCTTCATTATTTCATAGGAATTAAGTAAAAGTTTATTGGTCTTAGTTTCATTGAAAATGCGCGTTTTGAGACTCCCCGAATCAAAATAAAAGCATTTTTTAGAAAACGGTCTGTGTGAGTGAACAGCATAACTCAAAAAAGAAAAGTCGGTTAAATACAAAACTTCTGAGTTCTGCATCTTCCAAACATGGGACAAGCACCTAAAACTAACCTTTACATGAAAAATTTTGCAAAATTGTGATTCCTTCAAAAATGGCTCTAAAGATTTTGATTAAGATACCATAATATGTATAAGATGGGCGGCGCCGTGGCCGAATGGTTAGACCGCTCGCCTCCCACCGAGGCAGCCCGGGTTCAATCCCAGGGACCTGCATGTGGGATTTGTGGGCGGGTTTTCTCCGGGTTCTCCGGTTTCCCCCGCCATTCATTCCACCAACTGCTTCATCATCACCTTTCCTTTCATCCATTTCACCAACATTTCGTTCCATCTACTTCCTTCATCCCATACCAGGTATCGGACTGATCACCCATCCTGGATGCTCTGTCTGATCCATGAGTGTCTGCTGCTCGACGGGTCTCTGATCCCAGGCACCCGCTTGTAAGTCCTGGAGGGTGAAAGTCCTACATAAGAGGAGGGTAAACAGATAATGAATGAATGTATAAGATATTCCATGACAAATAAAATGTATACTAGAATTTTCTGGGAATATCCTCTTCGAACGATTTTTTTTATAATTTGTAAACCACAAGAGATACATAAAAACTTGCTACACAAAGATATATACAGATGGCATCTTTATTGGTGTCATATATTTTGGGGACGTGTTCCTGGCATCAAGACAGCAAAAGGTTCATATGAACATGGGCCTGAAAATCATTTATTTCAGAGTTACAACACACAATCGAAAGTTACAAAAATTGCTCGAAGTGGCTTCCTCTTGCATCAATGCATGCAGTAAGACTGCGTTCCATGCTTTGGCGTACTCTGTTGCAAATTCCTGGTGTGTTTCGTATTTGGTCAAATCCAGTTTGGATACGTCCTCTCAAAATGTTAACATCAGGTACAGAAGTCGCATAAACCAAGGACTTCAAATGTCCCCAAACGAAGAAATCCATTGGATTCAAATCAGGCGATCGAGTAGGCCATGCAATTGATCCCCCTCGACCAATCCATCTTTGCGGAAACCGATCATTCAATAACTTACGAACTATCATACTGAAATGAGCTGGAGCACCATCGTGTAAAAACCACATTCGTTGGATGATGTCCAGAGGCACATTATCGGTTAAATGATGCAACTCATTTTTGAGAAACTGAGGATAGGTTTGTCCATTCAGACGCGGAGGGAAGAAATAGGGACCAATAAGGTGATCAACTGATCATGAATGATTCCACGTTAAGAGAGAACCTCTGCTGATGGTTGTCCTGACGTACTTCATTAGGATTTTCAAATGCCCAGTTATGAGTGTTATGAAAATTGAAGATGTCGTCGCGAGTAAAACCAGCCTCATCCGTGAATAAGATACAGGCTAGGAAATTGATGAACACAGCGCACTGCTGTAACACGCGTTGACAGAAACGTCTTCTTAGCTCAAAGTCCGCCTCAATCCTTGCACACGTTGAAGGTGATACGGGTACAGAATATTTTCATGCAGAATTCTCCAGATAATCGTATGACTAACTCTTTCCCTTACAGCTATACGTCTTGTGCTTTGTGATGGGTCTGCATCCACAGCACGAAGAATTCGTTCTTAAAGCTCAATGCCTCGTACCGCTCTTGGTGTCCCAACATCCCTAGTACTCCTCTCAAATGCGCCATTGTCTCTCAAGCGTTGGAAAATTCGTGCGAATGTTCTTGCACACGGTAACTGCCTGTCAGGGTACATTTCTGCATAAAGTTCACGTGCTCGTACTGCATTGTCGTCTGCACGGCCATACGTGTAGTGCATATCCGTCTGTTCACTCATGGATTACATCTTCTTTGACCTATAACAACGAAACGGTTGACTTTCAGCCCCATGTACATATGGGCATTTTGTACTGTTTTGATGTCAGGAACACGTTCCCCAAATATATGACCCAAATAAAGGTACATCCTGTATGTCTTGTTATATCACTAATTTGTGTAAAATAAAAAATGTTTGTGGTATTAAACGCTGCCGAGATATTCTTTCTTATTGGTTTGAATTTTCAAATACGTTATAGTTTTTCAACTACAAAATCGCTATTCGTTTTTTCCTGTAGTCATGCAAAGAGAATGGAATTTCAATGACATCACATAGCGATTCGTTCGTTCTTAAAACGTTTGACTATCGCTTATGCCTAATGCATCCCCTTATTTCTCTTGCGCATACAAGGAAATAGGTAGAAGAATAAGCTTTTATAAGATGGAGAATGGGTGCAGAAATCATGTGAATGTAACACTTCCGATATTTATAAAAGGGTCCGCGCGTGCATGTGTCTGTGAACAGTATGACTCAAAAACTAAAGGTCGGTTAAACCCAATAGTGTTTTAAATTCTGCATATTCCAAGGATATGACACGAAAGTTTTCAGAAAATCCCCCACCCCAAACACCCTTTACGTGGAATATTTTTCGTTATTTTTTATTCTCTCAACATTTGTTAAAGAATTTGGATTAAAATGCAATGGGGTTAACATACTTGCATGTCAAATAAAAGGTATATCTTGAATTTTCTGGGAATAGCTTGTGAAGTCCTCTTCATTCTAAATAACTTTTGTATAATTCGTAAACCGTGAGAGACAAAAATCTTACTGTACAAAAGATGTAGATCTCGTTAAAGTACATACTTTATGTCAAATAATGTTGTTTGCGGCATTAACCATTTCCGATATATTCTTTGCTATTTACATGACAAATAAAATGGGACAAAGACTGGAACTGATATTTGCTTTCTCTACTACGTATAGTAAGTAAGTAAAGGAGGTATTGCATTCCACCCAAAAATTCAATACCGAGATTTTACCGGAAATACATCTCGTATTTTAAGGCCCCTGAATCCAAATAAACCATTTTTGGAAACACACCCGTGCGTGTGTCTATCTCTGAACAGCATAACAAAAAGTTGGATAAATACCAAACTTGGTATTTAGGTTCAGTATCTTCCAAAGATGCGAAACAAAGATTTTCAAGAAAATCCCCCACCCCATACTACCCTTTACATAGAACATTTGTTTTGTCTTCTGCTTTCTTAGTTTCTAATCGCAATATCTATATACTTTCATGCTCATGCCATCCAGTTTCACTAAAGAGTCGTTGAATCTGAGACAGTATTTTATATGACAGCACTGTGAATGCCAGAGTGATTGTAGTGTAAATTAACATTATTGTATGACAATGATTTTAGATGTTTGTTAGCTATAAGCATTGTTAGGAAATAAATTTACACGGCCTCACTGAAACTGACAATAGGAGTGGGTGAGTTGTTTATCACTTAGAAGAGACAAACAAATGACTTCAGGGTAGCCTGCCTTTCTTTAGAAATGGAGGGAATATCTTCCCTAGAGCATATGTTTTAGTAATTATGATTGGCTTATAAAATAGACGCTAATGTTGGCGCGATTTATTAACCAATAGCAGCCCTAATATAATGTTTAGGCATATCGGGGTGAGGAAGTATAAATTCTTGAGCCAAAAGCAAGTATCGCGCAGTTCTACAGAATCATTCACAAGTTAAACGTCGCGCAGTTCTAAGAAATCTTTCTCGTGAGTTACACGTCAGGCAGTTATAAGGAAGCATTCATGAGGTACACATTATGCAATTCTACAGAATCTCTCGTCGTAAAGTTAGTTACAAAATGTGAAATACGCGAATTAATAGTGCGCGGCAAATAAGTGATTGTAGTTACATTCGAAAATATAACAGTTTCAGTCAGGCGTGTATCAAGATTAAATATGTGAAATTAATTAAGTGTGACGGCAATAAAAGTGTAAAAACAAATTCTTTTATCAGTGTTATCTTTTAGTAACAACTCCTTTCCGTTTACACGCCCTGCTCAAGAGATATTTGCTCGACTGAGTAATAATAGCTAGCCGGAGGACTCTGAGCAAAATATTCGGTCTTTCACGTACAATATAGAATGGGACGCTAAGGAATTCTTTTGAGCCTTCTTTGAATAATCTGTGAAGGCCATTCTGAATGAATTTTGTATAATTTGGGATAACCATAGACAAAAATCTACCGTACAAAAGTACAGCCCGTTACAACACAATTTATGCCAAGTAAATTGCTTCGTACGAGATATTCGTTGTTATTAGTTTGAATTTTGCAATACTTTTACAAAAGTGTTAAGGCACTATTCTATTGCTTCTCGTGATGTTACGTAAAGAAGAATACCAACGCCACCATATAATCATAGCGACTCGTTTTTAAACATTTGGCTATTACTTCAGCCTCCCGTAAACCTTGTTCCTACAACAAAATGTGTAATGAAACCATTTCTGTAAATGTTTATTTCTGTTAACCCGAAATAAACAGAAAAAAAATCTGATGTGTTACACTCACATGACTTTCTCTACTCTTGTACAATCTATTTTTACAAACGCCTATTCTCCATATGCTTCATGTTAATCGAGATATCGAAATGTCAATCTTATTGGTAATTTTCTTGCAGATGCAAGGGGAATATGGTAGCTTTTAAGCGATAGTCAAATATTTTAACGCTGGTTGCTATGTGGCGCATTCCATTCTCTTTGCATGTCCAGGACATAAAAAATGAATAACGAATTTGAGAAAAAGTATAAGTATTGGAAAATTTAAGGAAATAACAAGCAATATCTCGAAAACGGTTCACTCAACAAAAGAAATGTATATGACATAAGTTGTGTATTTTAACGCGATCTACATTTTTTGTGTAGTAAAATTTTGTCTATCTCTTATGGTTTACCAGTTATGCAAAAGTCGTTCACAATGAAGAATACTTTTGGAGACATTCCCAGAAAATTCGAGATATACATTTCATTTCTCATGACATTATCTTAAACATATGTTATTTTAATCAAAATCGTTAGAGCCATTTTTGAGAAAATTAAAATTTTCGAAAAATGTTCCATGTAAAGGGTAGTCTAGGGTGGAGGGATTTTCTTGAAAACCTTCGTGTCGCATCTCTGGAAGATACTGAACCCAAATACCAAGTTTGGTGTTTATCCGACTGTTAGTTTTTGAGTTATGCTGTTCACAGACACACACACAGACACACACACACACAGACACACAGACACACACACAGACACACACACGGACATGTTTCCAAAAATGCTTTTTTTGGATTCAGGAGGTCTCAAAACATGTATTTCCGGTGAAATCTCGGTATCGAATTTTTGGGTGGAATGCAATACTTCCCCTACTTACTATACGTAGTAGAGAAAGTAAAAAATTGGTAAGGATAATTCCTAGATGAGGTATACAAATAAACGATAGTGTGTAGAGAAAGTCATGTGAATGTAACTCATTCATTTACTTTCGAAAGAGCTCGTTGCTCCGGGTTTTGATTCATTCCTTCATGCTTCTGATATTAGTATTTGAGCACTTATTGTATCAGAATAAGGTAACCTAGATAGAAAAGTTGGCGTTTATTTGAATATACAAGGTATGAATGTGAATTTGTAATGGATACGGATAGTTTTGTGCGTGTATCATGTCAGATTTCTATTGCGTAAGCTATCCCAACCGCCACCCTTAAACTGAAGGAATGGATGGCATAGTATTGTAAATAAATATTATTTATGTTGAAAAATAGAAAGTTATATTAAACTTGCACAGCTTAATGGTAATTCCTATAGTGTTGTTTATTACTTTCTCTACTACGTATAGTAAGTAGGGGAAGTATTGTATTCCACCCAAAAATTCGATACCGAGATTTCACCGGAAATACATGTTTTGAGACCCCCTGAATCCAAAAAAAGCATTTTTGGAAACATGTCCGTGTGTGTGTCTGTGTGTGTGTCTGTGAACAGCATAACTCAAAAACGAACAGTCGGATAAACACCAAACTGGGTATTTAGGTTCAGTATCTTCCAAGGATGCGACACGAAGGTTTTCAAGAAAATCCCCCCACCCCAGAGTACCCTTTACATGGAAGATTTTTCGAAAATTTTAATTTTCTCAAAAATGGCTCTAACGATTTTGATTAAAATATCATATGTTTAAGATATTTTCATGACAAATAAAATGTATATCTTGAATTTCCTGGGAATGTCTCCAAAAGTATTCTTCATTGTGAACGACTTTTGCATAACTGGTAAACCATAAGAGATAGACAAAATTTTACTACACAAAAAATGTAGATCGCGTTAAAATACACAATTTATGTCATATACATTTTTGTTGTTGAGTGAACCACTTTCGAGATATTGCTTGTTATTCCCTTAAAGTTTTCAATACTTTTTTTCTCAAATGCGAATTCGTTATTCATTTTTTTTGTCTTGGATATGCAAAGAGTATTAATCTGTGGGAAAGCGAATGGTGCTGCACCTAGCAACCAGCTATTAAGAGATATGTATGTGCTTAAAGGCTACTGTATTTCCAAATTGCGCTTGTAAATATACATTCCCCTTACATCTACAAGAAAATTAGCAATAAGATAGTTTCTGCAAATGTTTATCTCGATTAACATGAAGTAGATGGAGAATAAGCGTTTGTATAAATAGTTTGTACAAGAGTAGAGAAAGTCATGTGAGTGTAACACATCAGATTTTTTTTCTAAGCGTTAATGTTATCAACATTTAACTTACATCACTATTTCATATACCATTTTATTTATAATGTTACAAATCTAAGTTGAATATAACACATTTTGCATGCCAGGTTAGAAGTAATATCATTACACTCGCACATGTTAACACATGGTTGAAATGCAAAAACAACAGAGAGTATTATTTAACAGTTGCATAATAATACATTTGATACTGAAACAATTTTGGTTACTAAACTCATGTCATTTGTTTTCGCGTAAGGCGAAAGAAGCCTGAGGCAAGTATGAAAGTATGGCAACGTGGCAAATCCACCCCCGACCTGTGTGCTCAGGTAGGTGCCAGCTGCGATATCAAGACTCTAGACATCCACCCCCTTGCAGACAGCATTGTGTCTCGGCCAGGAAGGGGATCAGGTAGCTTTCTTTGCGATGTCTTCAAGAGGGACATGCCTTTCATTTCTTACAAGTAGCGCGGCATAAAAAACTAAATGGGGTTCAACCAGTCGTATCAATTTGCAAGTGGACATTGCGTCTCAAAATTTCAATCTACATACACACACAAGTCTGATGTGTTACATTCCACGACTTTCTCTACATCCTATCGTTTATTAGCGGGTATACAAAGTATTCTTAGAAAAGTTTTATTTTTCTATCTACATTTTAGTCAGACAAATCTTTGTAGAAATACCTACATTACAGATACTAAAGGAACAGCGATAGTCAAATGTTTAAGAACTGAACGCTATACGCTGGCCTTCATGACGAAGTATTGAATAATTCAAACCATAATAATGAATATCTCGGAAACAGCTGACTACACAAACAATTTATTTGAAATAGATTGTGTATTTTAAAGGGATTTACTTTTTTGTGTAGTACGTTTTCGTCTATCAATTAACTTTATAGTTATACCGGGTGTCCCAGAGCATCCGTGACAGCCGTTTTTCTCTAAATCCATAAGATACTTGTTGTTTGCAAAAACAATTTGATAACCTAAACCTATGTAAAGAATCGATTGGTAGTATTTCCGTTTTCCAGAACAATCCGAAAGTAGCGGTACCCTTGGTCAACCTTGAAATTTTAAATGGGAACATAGGTTGTTTAAAGTATCATTGATTGGCACTTTTAAAATGAAACAAACTTTTACCAAAACTTTTTTTTCTCTCTCCTCTAATGTTTACTCACAAATGAACGATAGACTTCCTTGTCAAGCACCAATTGCTTGATAGTGTTCCTCTGGCACACAGTTACTGATGTGGCTTCAACAGGATGGCTGTCCAGTTCACTTTTCACTTAGGACTCGGCATATTCTTGACCACTTGTTTTCTGGACGGTGGATTGGACGAGGAGAACCAGTACGTCGGCCGGCCCGATCTCCTGAAACTTTGAAATTTTAAATGGGAACATGGGTTGTTTAAGGTATCATCGGATAGTACTTTTAAAATGAAACAAACTTTTACCAAAACTTTATTTTTTCTATCTTCTTATGTTTACTCACAAATCAAAGACAAAAGTAAACAAGTTAATGACATCTGAAAATTGCTTGTAATGGTAATGATTGTGAACACTCAGTCTAAATGTTCAAAATATCCACCACCCTGAGTTACATAATGCTGTGATCTACTCCTAACATCATCGATGGCATGGAAGTGCCATCTGCCAAGTGGCAGTTCATCACTGCTGAGAGACGCACAGGCTGCTCGAATTCCTTCTCTCAAATCGTGTCTAGTTGTAGGACGCACCTGATAGACAATGTCTTTAATTCTCCCCTATAAGAAGAAGTCGTTTGATGTTAAGTCAGGAGTTCGGGCCGGCCAACATACCGGTCCTCCTCGTCTAATCCACCGTCCAGGAAACAACTAGTGAAAAACTTGCCTAGCCCTAACTGAAAAGTGAACTGAACAGCCATCCTTTGAAGCCACATCTATAACTGTAGAGCCAGAGGAACGCCATCAAGCAACTGGTGCAAAATGTTGACGAGGAAGTCTATCACTCATTTGTGAGTAAACATTAGAAGATAGAAAACAAACTTTTGGTAAAAGTTACTTCATTTTAAAAGTACTATCCAATGATACCTTAAACAACTCATGTACCCTTTTAAAACTTCAAAGTTGACCACGAGTACCCTTAATTCCGGTTTGTTCCGGAAAATGGAACTACCACCATCAATTCTTTACATAGGTTTAGATTATCAAATTGTTTTTGCGAACAAGTATCTTAAAGTTAAAGTAGTTTTAGAGAAAAACGGCTGATAGGGGTGCTCTGGGACACCCGGTACAAGATTATAATATGCTTCCGAATGAAGATGAATTTACGAAATGTTCTCAGAAAATTCAAGATATACATTTTCTTTGTCATGAAAATATCTTACCCAAATGGCATTTTAATCAAAATCGTCAGTCATTCATGAGAAAATAAAAATTTTCGAGAAATGTTTCATGTAAAGGATAGCCTGAGGTAGGAGATTTTCTTGAAAACCTTCGTGTCGTATTCTTGGATGATGCTGAACTTAAATACCAAGTTTGATATTTAATCGACTTTTCATTTTTGAATCATGCTGTTCACAGGCACACGGGCACACACAAGGACGCACTGACACCTTTTCCTAAAAATGCTTTTCTTAGGGTTCAGGGGTCCTCAAAACATGTATTTCTAGTTAAATCTCGGTAGGTATCGAATTTTTGGTGAAATGCAAATACCTTCTGTACCTACTATGTACGTGATAGAGAAGTGAAAGGTGCTGATGTGCTACATTCACATAACTTTCTTTAGCCACTGTCGTTTATTTTTATCTCTTTTACAAGCTGTTATTACAAAAGCTTATTTTTCTACCCACTTTATATTAACCGAGATAAACATCTGTAAACAAGGGTTTTATAGCACATTTGTTTATAGGTACAATGGGGACACAGTGCTGAAGCCATAGTCGATTTTTATAATGTGGATCGCTAATATGCTGCCTTCTATAGGTATATTCCATACTCTTTGCATGACATGACAAACAAAAGAATGGTGATTTAACGTGTATCATAAAGTACTGAAAAATTCAAATCAATAGCAACGAAAATCTCAGAAATGGTTAATGCCACAAAAATTTACATAAACTGTGTGTTTTAATCACATTTACATTTTTCATGTTGTAAGTTGTAGTCTATTAGTTATACAAAATAATTCAGAATGAAGAGGACCTCACAAGCTATTGAGAAAATTCAAGACACGCATTTGATTTGTCATGCAAACATTTTAAACATGCGGTGTTTTAATGGAAACTGTTAAAATTATTCTTCCGAAAACCAAAAATAACGCAAAACATTCCGTGTAAAGGGTAGTTTAGGGTGTCTTATCGTATGCTTGGAAGATGCTAAATTTGATACAAAGTTCAGTACAGAGCGAGGAGGCCCCACCTGTAACCTGTAAAAATATTTAAATTTCTTAAAGAAACTATGTCTAAAATTATATCCTTTGAATAGAAACCTGCTAAAAAGAAATCTGATGTGTTACACTCACATGACTTTCTCTACTCTTGTAAAACTATTTTTACAAACGCTTATTCTCCATATGCTTCATGTTAATCGAGATATCGAGAGGTCAATCTTATTGCTAATTTTCTTGTAGATGCAAGGGGAATATGGTGGGTTTTAAGCGATAGTCAAATATTTTAAGAGCTGGTTGCTATGTGGCGCATTCCATTCTCTTTGCATGTCCAGGACATAAAAAAATGAATAACGAATTTGAGAAAAAGTATAAGTATTGGAAAATTTAAGGGAATAACAAGCAATATCTCGAAAATGGTTCCACTCAACAAAAAAGATGTATATGACATAAATTGTGTATTTTAACGCGATATACATTTTTTGTGTGGTAAACTTTTGTCTATCTCTTATGGTTTACCAGTTATGCAAAAGTCGTTCACAATGACGAATACTTTTGGAGACATTCCTAGAAAATTCGAGATATACATTTCATTTGTTCTGAAAATATCTTAAATATAGATATTTTAATCAAAATCGTTAGAGCCATTTTTGAGAAAATTCAAATTTTCGAAAAATGTTCCATGCAAAGGGTAATCTCGGGTGGGGGAATTTTCTTGAAAACCTTCGTGTCGCATCTCTGGAAGATACTGAACCTAAATACCAAGTTTGGTGTTTATCCGACTGTTCGTTTCTGAGTTATGCTGTTCACAGACAGACAGACACACACACACACACACACACACACACACACACACACACACACACACACACGGACATGTTTCTAAAAATGCTGTTTTTGGATTCATGTATATCCGGTGAAATCTCGGTATCGAATTTTTGGGTGGAATACAATACTTCCCCTACTTACTATACGTAGTAGAGAAAGTAAAAAGGTATTCGATCCCCGGCGACTGACCACTCTGGCCCATGGGTTTTTCGTGGCTTCCCTAGGGCGGCAGGCGAATGCTGTGTGGTTCGTCTTCTATTCCTGCCTCTCATTTCCTGTAGGTGCCCATCATCTTCCTTGTCATCTCTTTCAGGGTTATAGGATCAGTTAGGTCTCGCCTCCGAGCGGGCTCCGCCCCGGAGGGACCGCCGTGGGTTTGGTGGCTTGTGGGTGGGCCTGGCGGCGTAGGGTAAGTCAGATCTGGAAACGTTAGTGACCCCGTCCATACTTGCGTCCGTCGTTATCCGGATCTAGTCGCCCTCTGATCATCCCTCCCTCCCTGGGGTTACGGTAGAAGAAACTAGGGTCGTTGTGGCCTACTTGCAGTGCTCTGACTCGGTTGCGGTGGCTCCTCTGTCCCTTTACTTTAACAAGTTTGGTATTTATCCTACTTCGTGTTTGTGCTAAGCTGTTTAGACACACTTGCGCACGCGGTCTTTTATTAAAGGTATTATTATTATTATTATTATTATTATTGTTATCATTATTATTTATTCGGATGATTCAAAACGTTTATTGCCAATGAAATCGTCATATTTATTTATTTTTGCAAAATACAACACTTCATCTACATATTATAGGCAAGTGGTAGGGAAAATAATGATAATAATAATCATCAGCAGCAGCAGCAACGAAACTGAAAATGTATTTACGCGCTCCGGAGTAACAAAGCAATATCGGTATGTTAATTTATTTTATAGAAAACCTCGGTTGAGTATATAAAATTAAGGCTACATTATTTCGAGATAAAGAATTATATTTTCTAAACATTTCATAGGAGGCGCAGTGGCCGAGTGGTTAGACGCTCACCTCTCAACAAGGCGGCCCGGGTTCAATCCCAGGAAACCGTATGTGGGATTTGTGGTGGATAAAGCGACGTCTGTCGTCCTCCGTGGTGCAGTGTTTACCATGCTAGCCTCTAGTTCCCGAGGTCGCGGGTTCAAACCCGGCGGAGGGTGATGGATTTTTTCGGGCGTAAAAATCCTTAGCATGGCTAAGGCTTCCTTCGGAAGGGAAGTAAAGCCGGTGGTCCCGTGTCGTAGATACCTGAAGCCTGATAAAGAGGCCTCTGAGCAAAATTACCGGTCTTTCACGCCCAGTGTAGAATGGAACGCTAAGGATCGTGGCAGTTAAAGAGCGTCCATAAATAAATAAAATAAAAAAGCGACTTCTGGACAGGTTTTCTTCGGTTTCTCCCGACATGTTTCATTCCACCGGTGCTCCATCATCACCTTCCCTATCATTCATCTCTCACTGCATCTATTATCCAGTTCCTCGCTCTCATCCCGGTCGTGTGGCTGATCAGGCACCCTGGTCTCTCATTCTCAGATCCGTAGACCTTCTGTCCCCCCGTCGGATGTCAGCTCCGGCGTTGTCATACGTCCTGGGGAGTGTGAGTCCTTGGTTCGGGTGGGCGTTAAGGAGGGAAGGCTCTAGCCAAGTAGGACTGTTTCCTCCTTGTAGTCAGTTTAAACATTTCATATTTTGTGACGGTTCTTTAATTTAAAACCAAATTAACTGAATAAATAGTAACAAATTTGCTAACTCTTGCAAACAGGTGTTTTATGTGACAGAAAACAATGTTACTTAGGGGAGAATTTCCGCTATTAACTCTATAAACTGTTTGGTAAACCACAATTTGTTATTTACAGGAGGTCGAGAAAACAGCTAGTTGTTTGTACACAAGTCGATACGCAATGTTAGCTGTGAAAAACAAATGATCGCCCATTTACAAATGCTTTATATAAATGGCCCAATTACTAACATTTGTATAATTTATCGTGTTTGAGTACTGTATAATGGGCTAAATTGACGCCAAAAATGCGCTATGAATTTTTTTTACGAAAGGGGAAGTTAACTTTTCGCGAAATGACCAAACTGATTATTATAAAACCTGATATACGTATAACATACATTAGGTCCCACTTGTGCCAAATTGACCCTCCCCGGAGAAATCTACTCTGGGCGACTACGGGCTGCACTAAAGGAAGGTTGACGTCTACGGAAACAATAGTGAAATGAGTATGGTGGTGCTTTGTAAAGGAGACGTCAAGATCAAGAAGAAAGGGTACAGCTAATTTGATTCACGTAGTACGTCGGCGAATGTGGTCGTCGACTGCGCAGGCGCCGGTTCAGTCCCAGCTATGCTCACCGTGCAGTGGACGAAGCTGGAGTTAGTCTTTCTTCGACGGTGAGGAATTTCACGAGGAAAACAACAGGGCAACGTTTAGGCAGAAGGCATTGCGGACAGTGTTTCTAAATTCCTTTTGATTTAACTTATTCAAATTATCTTTAGTAATTATTAACCGGGAAAGATTGATCGTGCGAAATATAGACTTATTGTTGTTCTAAATTTGAAATATATCGGTAAATATGAGAGCAGGAAGCAAGTATGTAATAATTGTAATTTAATTCAATGGATTGAAGCCGTAAAGAATTTAAACAATTGTGGAAGAATAAGGGTTTCTGAAATTGCAATTATGTATTTTATAGATGTGTAAACTTATTAAATGAAAGAAATTTTGCTTATTAATTAATTTATGTAATATATAGTCAAGTAGTAGTCTGCCATCATTCCTACTTTAATCCACTTCCTATTGGGACAGAAACACATGTTTCACACTTAGAAAGAGACTCCGCGGTAATATGCGAGGCTCGCATTCGTCAGTTCCTGGGTTCGATGTCGTCCTCCGTGGTATAGTGGTTACCATGCTAGCCTCTAGTTCCCGAGGTCCCGGGTTTAAACCCGGCGGAGGGCGATGGATTTTTTCAGGCTTAAAAATCCTCAGCACGGCTTCCTTCGGAAGGTAAGTAAAGGCGGTGGTCCCGTGTCGTAGATTTACGGCAGTAAAAGAACCTCAAGCCTGATAAAGGGGCCTGAGCAAAATTACCAGTCTTTCACACCCAATATAGAATGGGACGTTAAGGTCACAGCAGTTAAACAGCGTCCATAAATAAAACTCATTTTTTTTTGTAGCTGGCAGAGAAAGCATTAAGTATGGAAAGGAAAGCTTCCAGGGCTAACTGTATCTCCAGCTACTATTAAGAGAACAACACACTAACGTCTGTATATTTACCTAGCGATTTCCAACAGTCTAAACTCCAAGTGGAGGTTTGAGATATATTTTTGGCCTTGTGCAGCAAAACTGAAACACAATAAGAGAAGCTGTGCATAAGTTAAATAAACCGATCATGTAACGTGTTTTACGTAAGCTGCAATGAAATGACCATCGAATTTGCAATGGACAATCGGACAGTTGGTGCAGATGTTATATTGTACTGTATCCAAAGTATTTTTTTTTTAAATTTATGGACGCTCTTTAACTACTGTGGTCCTTAGCGTCCCATTCTATATTGGGCGTGAAAGACCGGCAATTTTGCTCAGAGGTTCTTTTACGTGCCATAAACCTACGACACCGGACCACCAGCTTTACTTCCCATCCGAAGGAAGCCATACTAAGGATTTTTACGTCTGAAAAAATCCATCGCCCTCCGCCGGGTTTGAACCCGCGACCTCGGGAACTAGAGGTTAGCATGGTGACCACTACACCACGGAGGACGACGATTTCAGAAGCTATTAGTTGTTTAGAGACAAAATTATGCAACTGAAGGTTAGATGTTTTCTTACATTTCTACAGGTGTTATAAGTTTGTAAATTACATCTGTAGCAATTGTGCCGTATTCAATTATTCGCCAGTGGAGAAATGTTGTATTAATGAGAATTATTACTTATCCTTTACAGAGTTTGGAAGTATGAAGGGAGAGTTAATGTGCATGATTCTACTTGAAAACTTAAAAATATAAGAATAAAAATATGTGTTACAATCACATGGCTTTCTCTACCCACCTTAGCTTACTTTTACATAGATTCTAAAAGCTGTTCTTGCTAAAGCTTATTTTTCTATCTACTTCATGATGAAGTGGGGAATTAAAGTAAATGCAAATAAATCCAAAGTATTCAAAAGAGGAACCAAACTAAAAAAAAAGGAGGAAAAGTAGTTTTTGGGTGGTCACAAACTTGAAGTCCTCAAAGAATTTGATTATTTAGGAGCAAGGATGAGTAGTAACAAGGGCCTATGGTAGGAAGATAGGTAAAGGCAAGGCGGCCATGACGGGAACAAGGATATGTAAATATAAACTGGAAATGTTAATTAAATGGTTGGAAAGAATGTATGAGGCATTGTTAGAGTCAAGAATGCTGTATGCAGCAGAAATCTGGAGGGTTTCTCAATTAAACAAAACAAGCAATCATATGTATGGAATGTTTTGCAAAGAATCACTAGGTCTACCAAGATCAGCACCAGGGGAAGTAGCTTTAGTAGAATTGGGAAGAACAAGGAGTAAAGGAATAATACTAGAAAGGATTTTAAAATTGTAGTTTAGATGTTGGACAAAGAAGGAGGGAGAACTTTTAAAGTTATGCATGAATCAGCAAAGGTGTATGACAAACAAAGAAAATGGTGAGCAGGAGTGCTAAAAATTGTGTAAAAAATAAGAAGTGAGATACATGGATATTAGGGTAGAGAAATATAAATGGATTTTGGAAGGCAGTAACAAGCAGAATGGAAGACACAGAAAGGCAGAAGATATGAGGAAGTTTAGAAGATAAAAGATCATTAATCTTCTATAAAATAATAAAAAGACAGTGGGGAAGAGAATGTTGACCAATGTAATAAACAGGAAAAGGAAGGATTAGCATGGATGAGAAGGGGTCAGTGTACTTAAGAGGGTTAAGATGAAGTGGAAAAGGAACATGTGAATTATGTGGTAAAAGGGAAAGTATAGAGCTTCACATGACTGAGGTAAAGAGCTAATCATATGGAGGGAAAAAGTATGGGGGGTGGGGAAAAATGGACAGAAGAATAGTAACTATAAAAATGCTGGCAGCAAAAGAGGAAAAGAAAATTAGAGACATGGCGAAGTTATTAGAGAAAGTAAAAGAAGCATGGATTAGAAAAGCAAGAGATGCAAGGAAAGAAGGATAACAAAGGGTAAGGGGAGAGGAATGAGTACAAGGGGCAAAAATTAGTAAAGGGCCTCTCAAACCGAGCGAGGTGCTTCCGCGGTAACGTTTGAGGCTCGCATTAGGGAGGTCCCGGGTTCGTGGTCGCACATTCTGACTATAGGTTTTTCGTGGTTTTCCCTGGTTGACAAAGGCGAATGCTGAAATGCTGTATCCTATCACAGCTCTCTTCTCTCCCCCATTTCCCTTTCATGTTTCAGTTGACTTCGGGGCTGTGGTTCGGTCAATGTCGGGCAGATGGCGCGGAAGCTTGCGCTTTAGAAGTGTTTCCCTGGTTCCACTGGAGGGACGTCTCCGAGCGGCCATCCCGTGGCCGGGTGGTGAAACCTGGAACTGTTAGGGAACTCTGCGCGTCTCTGTCCACTTGCGCTGTCTTCGCTCGCAACCCGAGTGTCCCCTGCGGTTCCCTCACCTCATCTGTTTCTCCCGGATTCCTTGAGGGTCACAGTGCCAGATGTCCGCTCCGTTCACTAATCCAGTCTAGTCTAGCGTGCTACAAGGCCAGGGAGTAGTAAACTTAGTAGCATAAAATAGGCTTAGAGACCAGAAAATTTATACATGGGTATAGTTAATTCTAGGAGAAATATTGTACATTGTATAAACCTTGTGAATCAAGTTGTACAGATAAGTTCATTCATTCATTCATTCATTCATTCATTCATTCACCTACTTCATGTTAATCGAGATAAACCTTTGCAAAAACTGTTCCATTACACATTTCGTTGTAGGTAATAAGGGGGATAGAGAAAACCTAATAGATAGATGTGTAATAGAGAGTGGCTATATGCTGGCTTTTAAATTCCATACGCTTTCCATGATATCCCACGAAACAACTTAATAGCGACAACACTTTTAGAAAATTACAAAGTATTGAAAAATTCACACCAATAATAACGAATATCTAGGAATTGGCTGATGTCACAATAAAGTTTACTTGAAATAAATTATGTTTTTTACAGAGGTCTTTATTTTTAGTGAAGTACGTTTTTGTCTGCAAAATTATATAAATTTACTTCCGAAAGAAGGCTACTCTCAGTAATTCAAGATATACATTTATTAGGCTTATATATATGAATCCAAATCGTTAATCATTTTTGAGAAATTCAGAAGTGTCAAATCTTTTTTCATGTTGACGGTGGTTGGTGTGGGATATAATCCTTAAAAAATCTTCGTATCACATCTTTGGAAGATAGTGAACTTAATTTTATCGACTCTTCGTTTGAATTATGCTGCTCAGACACAAAGAGAGAGGGAGAGAGAGGGGGGAGGGAGAAAGATATACGGGATGTTCAAAATTCCCCTTACAAACTATTAGGATTTGTAAAGGACTGAGTAGAATATGTTTGAATAGGCACCCAAGTCCGGAAACTTAAGTTTCCGTGCTACAACCATTTGAAACGGGTTTTAACCAATCACGTTTGCTTAAGTTAGGCGTGACTCAGAACATCACTTTTCTTACAATTTAACTCATTACTAAAGAAATAAACAGTAAACTTAATTAATTTTCACAAACACTTTTGTTTACAATTAAAATTAACAATTTGTTTTTGTTTTTCTCAGAGGATGGTTACCATTCTGATCCACTACAGTTCACCAAAGAAACAAAAAAGCAAATTTAATCATGTTTCACAAACACATGTTTCACAAAGGCTGATTGGCATTCTGGTCCGGTTCAATGTGGCGACCACCAACGTTGTTGCACACCTGTTGTGTCTCTGCAATCTGTTGGGCAGCAACCACAATTCTTGCCACCAGCTCTTCCTCTGACTTTGCACGAGTCTTGTAGATCACACTCCTCATAGGACCCCACAGGAAAAAGTCCAATGGAGTTAAATCCGGTGATCATGGAGCCCACGCAATTGTACCACCTCGGTCTATCCGTCTTTTTCCAAATCGTTGGTCCAGATGCTCCCGAACACCAAGTGAAAAGTCGTGCTGAAACCACATGTTTTGACGGACCTTTCAATTATACATCCTTCACCAAAACCAATACGTGTTTTAGGAAGATCAAGTAGATGGGACCCGTTAGCGTGGATAGAAGAACGTATGGCCCAATCACATGACATCCAGAATACCAGCCCACACATTGATGCCAAATCTCTGTTGAAATCCCTGGACATGCGTGGCATGAGGGTTTTCTTCTGCCCAGACATGGCTGTTTTGGGAATTGAGAACACCATCCCTAGTGGATTGATATTCATCTATGATGAGAATGTGCCCACGGAAACGGGCTCGTTGTTGCAGCGGTGCAGAACCACATACAGAAGGCAACATATATGCAAAATTGGCTGGCATAGTGAATATACTTTCTGAAGGTGGTATGGGTGTAGTTGTTGCTCACGTAGAACATCCCAGACGGTGTAATGGGCAACACCGATTGCACCCGGTGACGGGTTCTCATCAACGTGATGCAGAACTCTTCAAATTGTGAGTGCGGCATCTCTTTGGAAAATCTCTCCTGCTGACGAAGAAGGTACCCCTTTCTCGAAGCATTTCTGTAATTGTGTTAGTAATTTAATATAATTATATAATGCTTAGATACGAGATATGAAACAGAATTGCTAACGTCCTCCGGGTCTTAAGGATTTTTTTATGCCAGCGAGGGTGTAATTTATAACAAAAATACATTTTTAACGTATTCAATTTATGTAATTCTACAAAAACTGAAAATTGAATTAGTCTCAAATATTAATTAACACCATAAGCCTCAATATACACATCTTGATGAATCCTTTGACGCATAACTGTAATTAGTTAGCTCTGAAATATAAATTAAAATAATTAAACGAACCCCTTGATGGAGATATTGCCTGAGCAAATCTTGATTCGTGTTCTTCATTCACACAGACAGGTGATAGATAGCTTTAATAATTAGTATATTCCTTGTCAAACAAATTGAGATAGGTTATTGTTTCACGTATGGAAAAGCCGATTTGAAGTAGGAGTTGTATTATATTTCAACTGTTGGGGAGCCGAACTTGTAGTAGTTGCAACCGCACGTATGGTACCCGCTTTCCGGTAGCCTTCGCCCCAAGTTTAAAAAAAATATTAACTTTGTAATTAAACTGTTTCTTTAAATATTTAATATTTATGTTTGCCTCGGCTGCATCAGTATTTATTTTAGAGACATGGATATCTTGGCAGGGTTGTGATACGACAAGAATGTAAGCTTACACAGATTATAATTTTTACTTCACTTCTTTTATTAATACTTGATACGATTTAAATAACACTTCACTGATATAGAGAGCTGTGAGATTCTTTTTATTAATTAATTATACTTTTTAACACGTAAACTTATTTTTCGTCTCACACGAATACGTATTAAATCTCTCGAGGGCGCACAAGCAACGCATCCAGTTATGAGCACTGTCTGCAGGCAACTGAACTGATTTCAACCGACTAAACCTGCAAATTTCTGTATTTCAAGTCTCTGATTGGCTAATCCTACTCCAATAGAATACTTTCATTTAACTAAAGCTTTTTCTGGTTGTTGATTGGCTATTTTATAAACTGTCACTAAAATTGCATTATTGCTTCCAAGAATCACAAGTAGTACTATTAAACTTTCTTACTCATTATTGACTCAAGGTTACGTCATTGTTACCTTATTGTTAGCAACTTTTAACTTATTATTCTCACAGCTCCTACGTTATTAAATTACGTAATATATTCACATAACATTATTACACATGGATACACTAATATAAGCATGTGCAATGACTGTTACATACATTTTACAAATTATTATATACACATATTGCTTCAAGGCGGGCTGTTATTGAATTTACATATTATATAATTAGACTGATATTATTTAAGTGTTAAAATACTGCCTCAAAATGCCCAAATTTCACTGGCAGTAGCCTATCTGCAGCTTGTTTAGTGTTAATTACTATTTCAGTAGGAATTTCCTCAATTTTGTTCTAAATGAATGAGCTTTGTTTATTAACTATAGAGCTCTTAAATACCGCTTCCTATGAAAAATTTATCTTATGAATCGAAGTTTTAATTTACAACTTTTCTCTAAATTATTTGCTTATTTAATAACAAACAAATTAGTGATCCATAAATTATCGTGTACACCACGAGAACTATGGATAATTATGCTCTCGGACAATCGGGAACCCCCGTGACGTCCTCAGGACATAATCATTAATATAATACCCTTAGTACATAAATAACTATTATATGAAAATGACCATTTATGAGTTTATTATCTGTATGCCAATCTATTCTTTATGTTGCAAATTTTCCTTCGTTTTCTCAGAAATGACTAATATTTTGATTAAAATACCATATGGTTAAAATATTTTCATGACTAATAAAATGTGTATATATATGTATTGAATTTTCAGCGTCTAGCCTGTGAAGTTCCTTTAATTTGATTTAATCTTGTATAATTTAGAATTATAAGGTAACCATTAAAGATAAACAAAAGGCCACAACAGTAAAAATGTAGAGATCATTAAAATACACAATTTATTTAAAATAAACGTTTGTAGTTTTAGCCGTTTTCGAAATATTCCATGCTAAGTGTCATCTAATGGAAATGCCTGAAAGTTCGCGTGTCGTCCTCCGTGGTGTAGTGGTTGCCATGCTAGCCTCTAGTTCTCGAGGTTGCGGGTTCAAACCTGGCGGAGGGCGATGGATTTTTCGGGCGTAAAATCTTTAGTATGGCTTCCTTCGGAAGGTAAGTAAAGCCGGTGTTCCCGTGTCGTACATTTACGGCACGTGAAAGAACCTCAAGTCTGATAAAGAGGCCTCTGAGCAAAATTACCGATCTTTCGTGCCCAATATAGAATGGGACGCAAAGGACCACAGCAGTTAAAGAGCGTCTATAAACAAAACTCAATTAATTCAATTCTGAAAGTTCGCGATGTTGTTTTTTACTTTCTCTACTACGTATATTAAGTAGGGGAAGTATTGTATTCCACCCAAAAATTCAATACCGAGATTTCACCGGAAATACATGTTTTGAGACCCCCTGAATCCAAAAAAGCATTTTTGGAAACATGTCCGTGTGTAAGTCTGTCTGTCTGTGTGTTTGTCTGTCTGTGTGTCTGTCTGTGCGTCTGTGTGTCTGTCTGTGAACAGCATAACTCAGAAACGAACAGTCGGATAAACACCAAACTTGGTATTTAGGTTCAGTATCTTCCAAGGATGCGACACGAAGGTTTTCAAGAAAATCTATCCACCCCAGATTACCCTTTACATGGAAAATTTTTCGAAAATTTTAATTTTCTCAAAAATGGCTCTAACGATTTTGATTAAAATATCACATGTTTAAGATATTTTTATGACAAATAAAATGTATGTCTTGAATTTCCTGGGAATGTCTCCAAAAGTGTTCTTCATTGTGAACGACTTTTGCATAACTGTTAAACCATAAGAGATAGACAACATTTTACAACACAAAAAATGTAGATCGCGTTAAGATACACAATTTATGTCATATACATTTTTTTTGTTGAGTGAACCATTTTCGAGATATTGCTTGTTATTCCCTTAAATTTTCCAATACTTATACTTTTTCTCAAATTCGTTATTTATTTTTTTGTCCTGGACATGCAAAGAGAATGGAATGCGCCACATAGCAACCAGCGTTAAAATATTTGACTATCTCTTAAAAGCTACCATATTCCCCTTGCATCTACAAGAAAATTGCAATAAGATTGACATCCCGATTAATATGAAGCATATGGAGAATAAGAGTTTGTAAAAATAGTTTGTACAAGAGTAGAGAAAGTCATGTGAGTGTAACACATCAGATTATTTTTTATATACTTGATATTAATCGAGATATACCGTTGTAACAATACTTTCATTACACATTTCATTGTAGATACAAGGGGGATAAAAAAAATCGAATCAGTAGTCAGATGTTTAAAAACGCCTCGCTATATGCTGGCCTTAAAATCCCATACTCTTTTCATAACATTGCGAGAAGCAATTGAATAGCAAAACACTTTAAAAATTACAAAGGCATTGAAAAACTCAAGTCAATGATAACCGAGTTCTTGGAAATAGCCAATGTCACAAAAAAGAGGTTATTTGGAATAATTGTGTATTTTAAAGAGTTTACACTTTTTTGTAGTACGTTTATGTCTATCTCTTAAGGTTTACCTTCTCGAGATCACGGGTTCAAACCCGGCGGAAGGCGATGGATTCTTTCGGGCGTAAAAATCCTTAGCATGGCTTCCTTCGGAAGGGAAGTAAAGCCGGTGGTCCCGTGTCGTAGATTTACGGCACGTAAAAGAACCTCAAACCTGATAAAGAGACCTCTGAGCAAAATTACGGTCTTTCATGCCCAATATAGAATGGGACACTAAGAATCACAGCAGTTAAAGAGCGTCCATAAATAAATAAAAACTCAATTTAATTTTAAGGTTTATCAGTAATACAACATTATACAAATTTCCTTCCGAGTGAAGAGGACTTAACAGGCTATTCCCAGAAAATTGAAGATATAGGTGCATTTTCTTTGTCGTTTAAATAATTTAAATAGGTACACGGCATTTTAAACAAAATCGTTACAGCCATTTTTGAGAATATTAAGAATTTCTAAACATGCTGCATGTTTTGGGATGGGAGGTTTTCTTAAGAATCTTCGTGGTACATCTGGAAGTGCTAACGAGTGAACATCATTACAGATGAACACTTGTTCCAGAGGTAAAATGCCGCGAATTTGATGTGATGTTCAAGGCGGTGTATAAATGGAGTATAATAATAATAATAATAATAATAATAATAATAATAATAAGGATGATGGTGATGACGATGAAAAACTTAGTGTAGCTTCATATACTACATTTATCCTATACAAATTTTATGAATAAATAGAATAAACTTGTCAGAAATAGTATAAGTAATAAACGTTTTATTTATTTGATCAAAATCGTTAGAGCAATGTTTGAGAAAATAAAAAAATTCGAAAAATATTGCATGTAAAGGATAGTTTGGAGTGAGGGGATGTTCCTGAAGACTTCGTGTCGCATCTTTGGAAGATACTGTAGTTAAATACTAAGTTTGGTGTTTATCCGCCGACTTTTCGTCTTTGAGTTATGCTGTTCACAGACACATACACTCACGAATCTTTTTGTAAAATTGTTTTTTTTCCCTCAAGGGCCTCAAAACTTATATTTACGGTGAAATCTCAATATCAAAGTTTAGTGTGGAATGCAATACTTCTATCTACTAGTACGTCGCAGAAAAAGTAAAACAAAATTTGTTAGCAAACATGTTTTTGCCCTAGGTATTCTGCCATCGCGTCATTCTCCTGCATGACGCGATGATAGCCCGCCGCTCCCACTGCACTGCTATAGGAATCCATTATGCAGCCACGCACGCCAGGCACAGTCGTTTAATTCATTAAGCATATAGGGAATTTTTACACTTTAACTTTAAACATTACCCACAGATACATACTTTCAAAAAACGTTATTCCCACTATTCATTATACCAAATACGTTAAACTGACTGCAAATGCCATTACCCTTCATAGACACGTGAGCTAGGCTAACGCAGAGGAGGGTCATTCAACCCTATACCTGACGAGCCACGACCGGAAAAGCCAAAGCGATAGTAAAATGTTTGAGAACTGGACGCTGTAATATGCTGTCCTTAAAATTCCATACTCTTTCCAGACATTGCGAGAAACAACTGAAGTATTGCACAACTGGAACTAATAATAATGGCTTATGACACAAAAAAGTTATTTGAATTAAATTGTGTGTTTTAAAGAGATCTACATTTTTACATGCAGTACGTTTTTGTCCATCACTTAACGTTTACCAATTATAGAAGATTATACAAAATTCCTTATGAATGATTTGAGCCTACAAGCTCTTTCCAGAAAATTCAATATATCCATTTTATTCGTCATAAATGTCTTAAATATACGGGATTTTATCAAAATCATTAGAGTAGGTTTTTAAGAAATGAAAAATTTCGAAAAATGTTCCATGTAAAGCGTAGTTTGAGAAATCTCTGTGTCGCATCTTAGAAAATACTGCACTTAAATACCAAGTTTGTTATTTATCCTGTGTTTATTATTACTTTCCCTACTACGTATAGTAAGTAGGGAAAGTATTGTATTCCACCCAAAAATTCGATACCGAGATTGCACCGGAAATATATGTTTTGAGACCCACTGAATCCAAAAAAAACATTTTTGGAAACATGTCCGTGTGTGTGTCTGTGTGTCTGTGTGTGTGTCTGTCTGTCTGTGAACAGCATAACTCAGAAACGAACAGTCGGATAAACACCAAACTTGGTATTTAGGTCAGTATCTTCCAGAGATGCGACACGAAGGTTTTCAAGAAAATCCCCCCACCCCAGATTACCCTTTACATGGAACATTTTTTGAAAATTTTAATTTTCTCAAAAAATGGCTCTAACGATTTTGATTAAATATCATATGTTTAAGATATTTTCATGAGAAATGAAATGTATATCTCTAATATTCCGAGAATGTCTCCAAAAGTATTCTTCATTGTGAACGACTTTTGCATAACTGGTAAACTATAAGAGATAGACAAAATTGTACTACACAAAAAATGTAGATCGCGTTAAAATACACAATTTATGTCATATACATTTTTTTGTTGAGTGAACCATTTTGAGATACTTGTTATTCCCTTAAATTTTCCAATACTTATACTTTTTCTCAAATGGAAATTAGTTGTTCATTTTTTTTGTCCTGGTAACGCAAAGAGAATGGAATGCGCCACATAGCAACCAGCTCTTAAAATATTTTACTATCGCTTAAAGCCTACCATTCCCCTTGGAGCTACAAGAAAATTAGCAATAAGATTAACATCTCGATATCTCGATTAACATGAAGCATATGGAGAATAAGTAAAAATAGTTTGTACAAGAGTAGAGAAAGTCATGTGAGTGTAACACATCAGAATTTTTTATTCTTTCTTTTTTTAGCTCAGGAGCCCGTAACATATATAGAATTTTTGGGTGGAATACAATAGCTTTACTTACTAGTGCGTGGTGGAAAAAGTAAAAAACGTTTACTGTGCGTGCGCGCGCCCCCTTTGTGTCTATAACGAGAAGTATAATGTAAGCGTTTCTGCAAAGGTTTATCTCGATTAAAAGGAGGTAGATAAAAATAAACGAGCAGTAAGTGTGCGACTCGCATTCGGGAGATCCCGGGTTCAGACCTCCGGGGTCGGCAGCCTGGTGGAAAATTTTCTCGTGGTTTTCCTCGCCCGCTAGGCGAATGCTGAGTTGGATAATTTATCTTCGAATTTTTCTATCATCCCTTTTATCTCTAAATTTCATTCCATTCTTCTTCACCCCTATGTGTATACCAGATATTGGGCTGATCACCCATCCTGGATGTGCTATGATCCAGTTTGCTTGCTCCTCCACAGGCTACTCACGTAACGCATTGGCTTTGTAAGTTCTTGGGGGTGTAAAGGTTGGTTCAAAACCAACGAGAACGGTGACGAGAACAAGAGCGAGTAAGTTAAAATACATGCATTCAAATGTGAGCTTTCACAATCGACGGGAAGCCTTCCCGGGCTCCGGGAACGGAAAAGAGGACGCATAAGTTTTATTTTTCTCGTTCTTGTTTCCGGCCACGGCATATTATATCCATATTATGCATATTACACTTTTCATTGTAGAGGTTATTCTAGGCGGCCGTGACATGCAACAGCCGCTAGTGCTCGTGCTCTCTGTAGTCGCAAGCTGGAAACATGACACTGGAAGAAATCAGTAGTAAATGTGTTTCCTAACCTCAGATCCTGACAGCCGCATAACCAATGACCATTGGTTCCTCTAGTGAAAGGTCTCACCTCAAAACTGGCTATTGCCTCAAAAACAATCTGATATGTTACACTCACATGACTTTCTCTACTCTTGTACAAACTATTTCTACAAACGCTTATTCTCCATATGCTTCATGTTAATCGAGACAAACATTTGCAGAAACGATCTTTTGACATGCAAAGAGAATTACATTTTACACATAGCGACCAGTTCTAAAAATATTTGACTATCGCTTAAGGCGTACTATGTTCCCCTTGTTTTGTAATTGCAAGGGAAATGTAGAAATGCAGTAGCCTTTAAGCACATACATATCTCTTAATAGCTGGTTGCTAGGTGCAGCACCATTCCCTTTGTCACAGATTAATACTCTTTGCATATCCAAGACAGAAAAATAATTAACGAATTCCCATTTGAGAAAATAAGTATTGAAAAATTTAAGGGAATAACAAGCAATATCTCGAAAATGGTTCACTCAACAACAACAAAATGTATATGACATAAATTGTGTATTTTAACGCGATATACATTTTTTGTGTAGTATAATTTTGTCTATCTTGGTTTACCAGTTATGCAAAAGTCGTTCACAATGAAGAATACTTTTGGAGACATTCCCAGAAAATTCAAGATATACATTTAATTTGTTATGAAAGTATCTTAAACATATGATATTTTAATCAAAATCGTTAGAGCCATTTTTGAGAAAATTAAAATTTTCGAAAAATGTTCCATGTAAAGGGTAGACTGGGGTGGGGGGATTTTCTTGAAAACCTTCGTGTCGCATCTCTGGAAGATACTGAACCTAAATACCAAGATTGGTGTTTATTCGACTGTTCGTTTCTGAGTTATGCTGTTCACAGACACACAGACACATACACAGACACACGGACATGTTTCCAAAAAATGATTTTTTTTTTTGGATTCAGGGGGTCTCAAAACATATATTTCCGGTGAAATCTCGGTATCAAATTTTTGGGTGGAACGCTATACTTCCCCTACTTACTATACGTAGTAGAGAAAGTAAAAATAGCAAACGCTATAAAGAACAGCAAAAATAGGTGGAAATTAACAAAGAACAATAAACAAACTTTAATGTATGCCATTAAATAAAGGAATTAAAGCAAGGTGCGACTAGAGGGATCGGGAAGGTAATGGATATACATTTATACAGCAAGAGCCAAAAAAATACGAACCGGCTGAGCAGTGTTTTTCCTGTCCGCGTCCTCGGCGCTCATTGCCGTCTGCCGTTATAGAAAGGCGCGGATGAAACCATACAACATTTTTAAAACTACTTTTAAAGGCTTTACTTACCAACTTTATGAAAGGAGATGCTGAAACTGGCCACCGTCGTTGTCCATACATTTTTTGCACCTCTTTAGGAAACTATTCATCACTCGCCGTAGTTCACGTTGAGAAATATCCTGGCGGATGTTTTGTTTTAATTCTTCCTGGGAGTGTGGGTTTGTCTTGTACACTTTGTTTAAGCTACCCCAGAGATAGAAATCGCAGGGGGTTAGGTCGGGGGACCGAGGGGGGCCACAAATATCTACTAATAATTTTGTCCTCAAACGCACTTTCAATTGTTCTCTTGAAATAGTGGCCGAATAAGCTGTTGCAGAATCTTATTGAAAAAAGGCAAAATCACGCTCCCTGTCTGTTAATTCTTAATAATTGCCAGCATTTCTCAATGTGAACTACAGCGAGTGATGTATAGTTCCTAAAGAGGTGCCAAAATGTATGGACAACGACGGTGGCCAGTTTCAGCATCTCCTTTTCATAAAGTTGGTAAGTAAAGCCTTTAAAAGTAGTTTTAAAAATGTTATATCGTTTCATCCGCGCCTTTCTATGATAGCGGCAGACGGCAAAGAGCGCCGAGGACGCGGTCAGGAAAAACACCGCGCAGCCGGTTCGTAGTTTTTTGGTTCTCTGTATAATGTTCATTCTATAGAATTTTGACGTTGGCTAACCCTCATTATGTTGCCTAAATTAGAAGCAGGTGAAAGAATATCATTGGTCAGTTAATAATAAATGAAATCCCAATGCGCAAAATCGACTTTCACTTTGTGATCGACATGATCATCGATATGCATTCCCGTTCTCGTTACCGGGCTGTTGTGAACCAATATTTGTTATGTTGCCTTGCTTTCCGTTTCCGTTTTGGTTACCATTCTCGGGCGGTTTTGAACCAGCCTTAAGTCCTACTAAGAGGAGAGTAATCCTTTGAAGAAGACAGAAAAATAAGCTTTTATAAGAATAGTTTGTATACCCACTAATAAATGATACAGTCGAAAGTCATGTGAATGTAACACATCAGATTTGTTTTCAAAATGTTATTTATGCGTGATAGCCTATTATGCAAGTTAAATCAGTCATTCATTTAAATCAAAAGTTCTCATTTGTTATATTCAGTTTAGTTATGGTTTACATGTGTGTACAAAGGCACAAAATCAGTAAAAAAATCTGATGTGTTACACTCACATGACTTTCTCTACTCTTGTACAACCTATTTTTACAAACGATTATTTTCCATATGCTTCATGTTAATCGAGATGTTAATCTTATTGCTAATTTTCTTGTAGATGCAAGGGGAATATGGTAGGTTTTAAGCGACAGTCAAATATTTTAAGCGCTGGTTGCTATGTGGCGTATTCCATTCTCTTTGCATGTCCAGGACATAAAAAAAATGAATAACGAATTCGAGAAAAAGTATAAGTATTGGAAAATTTAAGGGAATAACAAGCAATATCTCGAAAATGGTTCACTCAAAAAAAATGTATATGACATAAATTATGCATTTTAACGCGATCTACATTTTTTGAGTAGTAATATTTTGTCTCTTATGGTTTACCAGTTATGCAAAAGTCATTCACAATGAAAAATACTTTTGGAGACATTCTCAGAAAATTCGAGATATACAATTCATTTGTCATGAAAATATCTTAAACATATGATATTTTAATCAAAATCGTTAGAGCCATTTTTGAGAAAATTAAAATTTTCGAAAAATGTTCCACGTAAAGGGTAGTCTGGGGTGGGAGTATTTTCTTGAAAATCTTCGTGTCGCATCTCTGGAAGATACTAAACCTAAATATCAAGTTTGGTGTTTATCCGACTGTTCGTTTTTGAGTTATGCTGTTCACACACACACACACACACACACACACGGACATGTTTCCAAACATGTTTATTTTGGATTCAGGGGGTCTCAAAATATGTATTTCCAGTGAAATCTTGGTATCGAATTTTTGGGTGGAATACAATACTTCCCCTACTTACTATACGTAGTAGAGAAAGTAAAAATTAAAAGGCTCGCCTTATTTTAAAATTAATTTTAAATTGTCATAGTTAACTGAAGAAAGAAAAATGTTTTCATTTAAGAAGCATGACTACAGAGAGGTTTCGCCTGGTGTATCTTTGGGTAGATGCTAGATATAAGTATCGTGGGACGTTGCTTTACCTCTTTGTAACATGGAAGGAACAATTTCTCTCATCTCCATAGCAACTCGGATCGTTATGTCACCACCCAATCACTACAGTTTGACGTTTAATTGAAACCTAATTACAAGAAGATGCCATATTAACTAATGGCGTGGGAGAGCTGACTTATAACAGAAGAAAAACAGCACGCGAGATTCAGCCTCCTTGTTACGCGAAACGAACGAAAATAAGGAAACGCGAACACGTGGGAGGGTGTAAAGGAAACAGATTTTAGGATCAAAAGCAAACGTAGCTACAGAAGAAAGAAAACTGATAAGAAATAACAGCGGCAATTAACAAGGAATTGCAGTGCAAAAATCGTCTGAAAAATAAACGTTTATTTTTGTAGATTTTCGTACGTCAGTAAAGTTAATTAAATGGTGGTTGCCTTCCGTTTTCTCGCAAATTCATATTTTCAGCTTAAAGTAAAAGGAGGCGTTTTAACACAAAACAACCGTGTTAAAAGTTGGATACTCTAGAAAATGTATTAAATAGTTATTTATGTTAATAATTGTTTATTTATGAAGTGTTAAACCTGGAATCTTATTTTGCGAGTGGGGATGTTTGCGGAACGAGGCTGAAAGTCGAGTGTAGTAATTCTACGAGCAACATACCAATACCTCAGGCATGTATAAGCTGCAGGTTGCACACTGCGACCATTTTGATCTATTGTGGCTACACGCTCCGAGAGGCAGGGACGAGGGGAAGGAGCCACAGGAGGTCCCAGGTACGCAGGCAGACAGGCTTATAGAAATGCGAAGAGGTCCCGAACACCCATGTACCACTGGCGAGGAATCCAAAGGGGGCGTTATTGGTGATATCACGTGGAGAAATCTTTCCAAAGCGCACGCATCTACGACATCTGCCCGGTACCGCCAGCACTGCAGGACCTGAAAGCACACCTGAAACGTGAAACAGATATGAAATGTGAGGAAATAGGGGAAATGAGAGATCGTGGTAGAATACACCATATCAGCATTCGCCTTGCCTACCAGGGAAAAATCACGAAAAATCCAATGATCAGAGTTGATGGTCACCGGGAATCAAAACCGGGACCACCTGAATACGAGCCTCACAGGATACCACAGAGCCATTTCGCTCGGTTTTAGCATGTGTAGTCAAATACTATTTTTAGACAGCTCTGAATATCAAATTATAAAGTATTCAGCTGAATTTGTGTGGAAATAGCAGTATATTGTGACGCAGCAGCTCTCGGAATGTCAGCGCCGGGCGGTCCGAGTAAACAACAATAACGTCGCTTGCCAGGGTAAACTGCGGGCGCGCTATCCTGAGATAATTAGAGCTTTCTGGAAGCTTTATCTCCCCCTCCACCAGAAAGTGTGTCGAAATAGTTCTAGAACATTCCAGAGCCTTCTGTGGAGGATTCCACTGCCTATATAAGCGAGCGCTCTCGCAGGCAGTCTGTCAGTGCGTGTCGAGTCAGTCACGAGTTGAAAGCGAGTGCGGAGTGGAGTTGAGTCAGCAAGGATGCGAGGGAGTTAGCGACTGGTTTCTGGTGCGGCATCAAGAGCGATTCTTTGAGCGAGTTGGTGTTCGACTCCCGAGCGAAGTGAACCGTCCGGAGTAAAGAGGCTGCGTCACGAAGAAGTGAAGTGACGAAGAATTGAACTAGTTTGCCTTAGTGAAGTGACATTGGTGAAGTAAACTCCCGGTGAAGGTGAACTACATAAAAATGAAACAGTGACATTGAAAAGCGAAACAGTGGCAGTGAGAGAAGAGACAGTTGAAAAACTGGATAAAGTTACAATATATACTCAGACATACTCAATGGTAAGTTGTGGTTTGTTGTTGATTGACCTTCATAGCAGTACTACTACATGATCACTTACACAATCATATATACTCAGACATACTCAATGGTAAGTTGTGGTTTGTTATTGATTGACCTTCATAGCAGTACTACTACATGATCACTTACACAATCATATATACTCAGACATACTCAATGGTAAGTTGTGGTTTGTTATTGATTGACCTTCATAGCAGTACTACTACATGATCACTTACACAATCATATATACTCAGACATACTCAATGGTAAGTTCTGGTTTGTTGTTGATTGACCTTCATAGCAGTACTACTACATGATCACTTACACAATCATAACATTCTATAATGTACCTATAGAAGGCTGTGTGTGTGTGTGTTTGTGAACAGCATAACTCAAAAACGAAAAGTCGGGTAAACCCCACACTTGGTACTCAGTTTTAATACCTTTCAAAGATGTGACACGAAGATTTTTAAGAAAATCTCTACCCCAAATTACCCTTTACATGAGCATTTTTCGAAAGTTTTTATTTTTTAAAAAATGGCTCTAACGATTTCGATGAAAATATCATGTATTAAAGATATTTACATGACAAATAAAATGCATATCTTGAATTTTCTAGGAATAGTCTGTGAAGTCCTCTTCATTCAGAAGGAATTATGTATAATCTTGTATAACTGGTAAACGTTAAGCGATAGACGAAAACATACTACACAAGAAATGTAGATCTCTTCAAGGCACACAATTTATATCAAATAGATTTTTTGTAACTTCAATAATTTCCGAGATATCCATTATTAATTGTTCGAATTGTTCAATACTTAGCCATTCTTTTCAAGTCCTGTCGATGTTCAGTTGTTTCTTGCGATATTGTGGAAAGAGTTTTAAAACCAGCGTGTGGCGTCGATTGCTTAAACATTTGACTATCGCTGTTCCTTTTTGTATCTATAACGAAATGTGTAATGTAGCTATTTCCGGAAAGGTTTATCTGGAATAAACTGAAGTAGATAGGAATATTAACTTTTGTAAGAATAATTTGTATATCCACTAATCAAATATAGAGGCAGAGAAAGTCATGTGAATGTAACACATCAATTTTTTCGTTTTATGGATATAAAATATAAAAAAGATACTTTTTACATTGTACCTTGTAGTAATCTGTTGTATGCAATGTAGTACTGTTTCCTCGATCTTTTGTTTTTCTTTTGGTAACAATTCAACGTTATTCTCTCCGCTGTTTGCAAAATTTCTTCTGGTTCCACCGAATCCATTTCTGAGTCATTCAAATAATGCGCCATTACATTCGTCGAAGCCCTCCACTATGCCTATATAATGTCTATCGCAAGAAACAAGGGTGCTAACGATGAAGTGTTATAAATATGTTACTCCATTGAGTGTTACAATCCTCAATTTCCAGTATGAGTGATTCGTTTTAAAAACTCTTGAGAAAATCAAACATAAGGAAGAGCTTTTTATGTAAAGGGTAGTTTGGGGTGGAGGATTGTCTTGAAAATCTTCGTGGTGCATCCTTGGAAAACCCTTAACTGAAATACCAACTTTAGTAGTTATTCTACGTTTCCTTTTTGAGAAATGCTGTTCGTGGACACACACACACACACACACACACACACACACACACACACACACACACAACACACACTCGCACACACATACGCAGGAGAACGTTTTGAAAAAAGTATTTCCTCGGTTCAGCGGACCTCAAAACGTGTATTTCTGGTGAGATCTGTTATGGAATTTTTGAGAGAATGAAATACCTCTTCACCTACTTACTATAGGTAAGCAGTAGAAAAAGTAAATATACTTTTAGCACTATTGAAACAAAACATTTTCAAAAGTTGTCGTTTCTAACCTCCCCATATGGCCTATGACCTCCGGGGATACTTGATTCCACCAAGTGATGACTGGACCCATTTCTGAGGTGGAGGTACCCAGCGGAGGGAATCCATTATCTCAGATGTTAGGTTGATGATGTGGATGGCGGTAGAATGAGAGGACCTACAGCTTTTCCCATGGATCCTGAACCACGTTGGGCCTTGGGGATACTTCACATGAGCTAGTCAGAGGTGAAGGCGTGGATAGGGCCGAATTAAAATCGCCATCCCAGAGCCGGGAATCGAACCCCGGGCCCTCAGTACGAAACCACTGCCCTATCCCGGCGCACCATTTTTCAAAAGTTATAACTCTACATTATTAACGATTTAGGCCTTTGACACAATAGCAGTTATGTTACAGCTGGTGCAATTGTTTATATCCATGCCTTGTACTTCAGCACGAGTACCTTTGAGCCATTTGTACTAGGAGTGATAGTAAATCTTTCTGCTTTTATGACTTTCAAATTGCATTATTCTGTATACTTATTTCAATAACTTTATTTTGGTAAATTTATGATCTTGTAAATAAAACAAATTATCTGTAACTTTGGAAATGATACATAATCTGAAAATTAACAGTTATTACTTATTAATATTTAAGAATGACAGAGGAATGATTGAATAACATGGAATTTCTCTAAATAGGATGTACTTATAACTGTTTAGAACAAGCTGTCTAATAACAGTGCATGATACAAGAGTTATAACCTATACAATTTTTTTCGTAGTATTTGATCCTTTGTGATCGATTTTTAAACCTCCTACAACTAAACTGTAACGAAACATTTCGGGTAATTTTCGATATTGGTTGGTGAACTGGTACTAATGTGTATAATGGTTTACCATGAAGCTAGAAAATTTTATTTTTAAAAAGTGTTGTGCGTATTTTATGTTATTCGTTTAAGGATGGCCAAACGAATTGTTAGAAATGGTATGTAGACATAGAAAATAGGATATCAGACAACTTAATTACGAGGGCGAATTGATAAGTCTTGACTTTGACGAGAGATAGCGTTCTAATCACAGGTTTCTTGTTTGCACCCAAGCCTATATTCTATTCTATACCTATTCTGGGTATAATCGCAGAAAATCGTTGTCATTGTTTCTTAGGACATTATTGAGAGCGTCTAAAATAAGCAGATGTGTGTTGCTTCGTAGAAAATGAAGAAAAGTGAATTTCGTGTTCTGATAAAGCACTACTTTTTATGTGGTAAGACGGTGAAGAAAAGCTGAACAAGTATTATGCTCCATCACATGGCATGGTTCACAAGTGGTTCACAGAATTTCGATGTGGCCGTTCGAGCACAAGACATGCCGTGCGCACAGGACGGCCAGTTCAGGTTACAGCAGAGGAAACGGTGAACAAAGTTCACGATATTGTGTTGGAAGACCGTTGAGTGAAAATCGTGAGATAGCCAAGACCGTAAACATCTCGAATGAACGGGTGTATAACATTCTGCACGAATTTTTGGGTATGAAAAAGCTGTCAGCAAGATGGGTGCCGCGACTGCTCAGTTGAGAACAAGCAGAATTGTGTGACCATTTCACAGGGATGTTTGAACATGTTCCAGCGCAAACGAAATGAGTTTTTGCGGCGTTATATCACGGTTGATGAAACTTGGATCCATTACTATCAACCTGAAACCAAACAACAATCAAAGCAGTGGATTTCCTTCGGCGAACCTGCTCCAAAGAAAGCGAAAACCATTCCGTCGGCAGAAAAAATCATGGCAGCTGTCTTTTGGGATTCACAAGGGGTGATAGACATCCGCTACCTGGAAAGGGGTAAAAGAACCACAGGTTCATCTTATGCCGCAATTCTGGATCATTTTCACAAGGAATTGTTAAATAAACAACCCCATTTGGTGAAGAAAAAGGTGCTCTTTCACCAGAATAATGCATCCGCACACAAGTCAGCTATTGCCATTGCAAAATTTGTGGAATTGGGCTACGAACTTCTACCTCACCCACCATATTCTCCAGATTTGCCTCCGAGCGACTTCTTCCTCTTCGCAAACCTGAAAAATTGGCTCGCTGGGAAAAAATTCACGTCCAGTGAACACAGAAACAACCTCATATTTTGCAAACTTCGAAAAATCATATTTTTAAGAAGGGTTAAAAAAATTGGTGAAACGTTGAACAACGTGTATTGAATTGAAAGGATACTATGTTGAGAAATAAAATTGACTTTTTGGAAAAAAATTGTCATTTTCTTAAAAAAAGTCACTGATTTATCAATCCACCCTCGTACTAGATGCTTATAAAATGCATTGATAGTTTGCTTGACTCGAAGGACTATTATTCTACTCTACTGGGGTGTAAAATCAAAATGCCTCTCGTATTACATTCATATTACTTTCCACACATCACTATATAACTTTTACAAACCATTCTTACAAAGGCCTATTACTTTCTCTACCAAGTATCTAATAGTAATTGCTTTCCACCCAAATATTCGTTATCGAGATTTCGGGGAAATCAAAAAGAGAATTTGTGCGGCTGAGTGTGTGTGTGTGTGTGTGTGTCTGTGAACAACATAACTCAAAAACAAAAAGCCGGATAAATATAAAACTTAGGATTTAAGTTGAGTATCTTCCTAAGATGCGACACAAAGATTTTCAAGAGGATCTCCCCTACCCAAACTACCCATTTTTCGACATTTTTTATTTTCTCAAAAATGGTTGTAATGATTGTTATTAAAACACCAAATGTTTAAAGATATTTACATTACAATTAGAATGTATGTCTTGAATTTTCTGGAAACAGATGTGAAGTCCTCATTCGTAGGGCATTTTGTATAATAGTTTACAACGTTTAACGTTAAGCGATGGTCGAAAACGTACTATGAAAAAAAAGCGTAGATCTCTTTAAAACACACAAATTATTTAAAATAACCTTTTTGGGGGGAGGGAAGCATTGCTTCTTCCATTTACGAGATATCGGTTTCTAATGGTTCGAATTGCTCAGTATTTTGTCATTCTTTTAAAGTCCTTTCGATATTCAATTGTTTCTCTCGAGTGCATGGGAAGAGTATGGAATTTTAATGGCAGCATACAGCGCCCACTTCTTTAACACTTGACTATCGCTATTCCCTTTGTATCCATAACGAAATGCGTAATGTAGCTATGTCTGCAAAGGTTTACCTCAATTAAAATGAAGTAGATGTGTATGTGAGAATAGTTTGTAAACCCATTAGTAAACATTTGAGGGTGTAGAAAGTCATGACGTGCACTTTATTAGTTATCCAAATATCTTAAACAGATCGTATTTTAACCAAAGATGTCAGGGCAATTTTTAAGAAAATAAAAAATAACGAAAAACGTACTATGTAAAGTGTAGTTTGGGATGGGATATTTTCTAGAGAATTTTCGTGTCCTTAAACGTGTCGTGAACTTAAATACTTAGGCATTTATCTGAGCTTTCGTTTTTGGGATAGACTATTCAAAGAAACGCATACACACATACAAACACATGCACACACCATTTTGTTCAGAAAATTCCTTTTTATTCATGGAGCCTCAAAATATGTGTTTCCGGCAAAATCTACATATCGAATTTTTGGGTGGAATTCAATTCTTCATCTAAGGAGTATGAGTAGGTGCTAGAGAAAGTAAAGCTCAAAATATCGCGCTTATTTTTTTTAGTTTTTCGAAAAACAAATTATACATGAAAGGTTTTTAAGAACCTTTCTAATAGGTTTTATTATTTAAACAATTTGTATAAGATGAATTTTAAGAAGCTGTAATCATTTTTCGTTTATTATTATTATTATTATTATTATTATTAATAATATTATTCGTGAACGTAAACCGGTTATCACGAGAAACAATATACATAGTTTCGATCGCATTGCAAGCATAAGGAAGCGACACTAGTTTGGGAAGTATTAAAACCTTTTACTTGTTTTTTAATGTTTAATAATACACCAGAAAAGTGGTTTTATTGCTGGTTTTCAAAATGCCATGTACCATGTAAATTGCGCAGAAAAAAGAATAAGGGGATGAGGTTGATAGAGGTAGAAAGAGTGTAAGAATGCGGATAGAGAGGTAGAGAAGGAAGGAGATAGGGGAAGAATGACGGAGAGGGGGAGAAAGAGGAAGAGAGAAGCATAAGAAAGTGTTGGGGAGAAACAGAGATGAAGCTTCATACTGAAAGTAACAACGGGAACAGAGCTACGGGTTCTGTTAGTCACAAAACAGATCAACTCTTTTAACTGTATAATAAATTACATTTACTGCGTGTTTAATGTGGCGTATTGTACCAGTAGGTTCTGTAATAGAATTATTCAGTATGTACTGGAGAGATCACATCAGTTGCGTAGTGGTTTTTCCGTACAACCTGCTAGTAATAATGAGCCTCTCCCAGAAAGTTAATGCCCATGAAAACGGTTCATGCCATACGTCATTGGCCGTAAAAAAGAATCAAATGCGCAGAATTCATTTTTCTCTTGCAACAACTGTTCAGAAGCTACTGCTTTTAATTCTATTTTCCACGAATTTAAGGTTATGTTTTGTCAGTGAAGAAAATTATGAAGGCCTTCAGATGATTGACCAAGATGTCAAAAAGAAAACTGATCTAATGTCTAAATGATTTATCTAGCAGAGGACATCATCTCAGCCGTGAACGATATTCCTAATGAATTACATAATATTAGGAACATTTTTGCCATTTACCTATCCTAAGGTTTTAGGTAGGATGTAACCTGTTGAGGAAAGTAGCTGTATTGTATTTCGATTGTTGGGGAGCCGAACTTGAAGTTGGGGAGCCGCACGTATGGTATAAAGTTTCCGGTAGCCTTCGCCCCAAGTTTAAAAATATTAACTTTGTAATTTGGCTGTTTCTTTAAATATTATATATTTATGTTTGCCACGGCTGCGTCAATATTAATTTGTAGAGACATGTATCTCTGAACAAGTTGTGGTGCGGCTGAAGAATGTAGGCTTACACAGATTATAATTTTTACTTCATTACTTTTATTAATCCTTGACGCGATTTAAATAACACTTCACTGATATAGAGAGCTGTGAAATTATTTATTAATTACTTGCACTTTTTAACACGTAAACTATTTTTGTCTCACACTGAATACGTATTAAACTTCTCGAGGACGCGTCTAGCGTCCGGTTAGGAACGCTGTCTACTAACAACTGAACTCTGAATTTGTACAATTTGCCCTATTTTAGTTTCTGATTGGCTATTCCTACTCCAATAGTATACTTTTATTTAACTTAAGCTTCTTTTATAGTTGTTGATTGGCTATTTTATAAACTGTCTCAAAAATTACATTATTGTTGCTCCAAGAATTACAAGTAGGATTATTAAACTTTCTTACTCATTATTGCCTCAAGGTTACCTCATTGTTAGCAAATTTTAACCTATTATTCTCACAGCTCCTACATTATTAAATTGCGTAGTACATTCACATAACATTATTGAACATGTACATAATAATATAAACATTAATACAATGACTGTTACATGCATTTTATATGTTATTTATACACATATTGCCTTAAGGCGGGCTGTTATAGTTTATATTATACAATTTGACTGAAATCATTTAAGTGTTAAAATACTGCCTCACTGTTTTACATAAACATTTGCATCACAAATATTGTAGTCAAGAACAGCTAGCTCAGTTTGTTATTATTGTTGTTATTATATTTGATAACCATGCAAAAACATCTCCTTTGGTAATTTGTTTATCAATGGATGGCCTTATTTGCGCAGTAGCCTTATGTACTGTCCATTTTATTTCTGTTTTCTTGTCCTTTGATGGAACTTCCTAGCGTAGCCAGCAGTTGGTTCTGGAAGGGGTATAACACTTTTAGGGCAGAGCGCCTATTAGAACAGCTTCACTTTGTCTGTAAACATGAAACAACTCACGAAGTGCAATTAAGGGTAATACATTGATGAGATTCCTGTATGTATATGCTAAAAGAGGGATGGAAGGAGAGAGACACGTGTGGTATCTCTACGTGTGTGTTTGAGAAGCTTTTGTCAATAATTTCGTGTTTGAAATTGGAACGAAATTAAGGGTAATCTTTGGAAGTTCTCTTAAATATTTACGAAATGACGTCATAAGTATGTGTAATATTTTTCTATTTTATCTACTACTACCTATAATAAGTACAGAAAGCATCGTATTCCACCCAAAATTTCGATATCGTTATTACACCCCAAATACACGCTTTGAGGCCCTCTGAGCCCCAAAAAATACTTTTAGAAAAAGATGTGCATGTATATGAACATCATTACTCATAAAGGAACATTCGAATGAATAACAAATTTCGTATTTAAGTCCACCATCCTTCAAGGATAGAAGCCGAAGACCTTCATGAAATTTCCTTTACTCCAAACTAGCCTTTGCTAGAAACATTTTCATTGCTTTTTATTCTCTGAGAAAAAAATAATTAAAATTCCATAGGTTTGAGATATGGCATGCTAAATAAAATGTGTATATTCAATTTTCTGTGAATGACCATGGAAAACTTTTGATTTGAAATGAGTTTTAGAAAATGCTGTATAACTGGAAGATATGGACAGAACAGTATTACTCGTTAAAATATGAAATTTGTATTAGCTATAGTCGTTTAGCAGGTATTTTATTCATCTGAATTTTGTAATGTTTAAACAAAACACTTCTGAAATGACATGTCCCTTAAGATTCTCATGAGATCACGCAAAGAGTATGCAGTATCATAGTACGATCTGCTTTTAAGCAGCTTAATATCTTCTTAGCCTCCTATGTGAATCTATGTAGCTACAAAACAATCTAAATTGAAATCATTTCGGCCAACATCATGTTTAACAGGAAGCAGACAGTAAAACAAGCTTTTATTGAATAATTTGAAGAATAGCTATGAATATAAATAATATTCAGTAGAGAAAGTCTTGTGATTGTAGCACATCAGATTTTTACTTTCTCTACTATGTATAGTAAGTAGGGGAAGTATTGTATTCCACCCAAAAATTCGATACCGAGATTTCACCGGAAATATATGTTTTGAGACCCCCTGAATCCAAAAAAAAGCATTTTTGGAAACATGTCCGTGTGTGTCTGTGTGTCTGTGAACAGCATAACTCAGAAACGAACAGTCGAATAAACACCAAGCTTGGTATTTAGGCTCAGTCTCTTCCAGAGATGCGACACGAAGGTTTTCAAGAAAATCCCCCACCCCAGATTGCCCTTTACATGCAAAATTTTTCGAAAATTTTAATTTTCTCAAAAATGGCTATAACGATTTTGATTAAAATATCATATTTTTAAGATATTTTCATGACAAATAAAATTTATATCTTGAATTTTCTGGGAATGTCTCCAAAAGTATTCTTCATTTTGAACGACTTTTGCATAACTGGTAAACCATAAGAGATAGACAAAAGTTTACTACACAAAAAATGTAGATCGAGTTAAAATACACAATTTATGTCATATACATTTTTGTTGTTGAGTGAACCATTTTCGAGATATTGCTTGTTATTCCCTTAAATTTTCAATAATTTTCTCAAATGGGAATTCGTTATTCATTTTTTTTGTCTTGGATATGCAAAGAGTATTAATCTGTGGCAAAGAGAATAGTGTTGCACCTAGCAACCAGCTATTAAGAGATATGTTTACGCTTAAAGGCTATTGTATTTCTATATTGCCCTTGCAAATACAAAACAAGGGGAACTTAGTACGCCTTAAGCGAAAGTCAAATATTTTTAGAACTGGTCGCTATGTGTAAAATGTAATTCTCTTTGCATGTCAAAAGATCGTTTCTGCAAATGTTTATCTCGATTAATATGAAATAGACGGAGAATAAGAGTTTGTAAAAATAGTTTGTACAATAGTAGAGAAAGTCATGTGAGTGTAGCACATCAGATTTTTTGGTTATGTTGTTCAAAGAGACACACACATGCACACACGCATGCACACCGAACTTATTTTTAAAAATGCTTTTTTTTTTTTTTAAATTCAGGAAGTTTCAGATTGTATTTCCGGTGACATATTAGTAACGAATTTTGGATGGAATTAATGCTTCCTCTATTTACTATACGTAAGATAGGTAAGTAGTAGAGAAAATAAAACGTGAACAAGGTTTGTTTCAAGTGTGAAAGTAGGTACTTTGAGAAATGTTATAAAATATGTATTTTATAGAAATGTGTGTTCATATATCAGTTTTATCCAAAATTATATGCCTATTAAATTCTTTACATATTCATATAAACATTATAGGTGGTTTTCAATTCTCTTAAACGCTTAGCGGAAGTTATTCTGACCTTCATGAGCACTTTGTGCAAAGAACGCCGCCATGTAGCAGCGCACTTTGGACAAACTCTCTTTACGCTTGGCATACGCTGGAATCAAAAGAAAATGAAGTCACCAAACCGGTATGTCACAGATTACAACCTCCAGCTTCAGTAATACCTTACTAGCTGAACGAATGTTTGCTTCCTTGCGGCCAATTCAAACTTCAATCCCAAAATCTAATCCTATAAAAGGGAAAATACTGTAAGAATGCATGCGAAAGAAATATGAAGTGGACAATATTGTAAATGGACAGAGAAGAAGAAAAATTAATTAAAAGATGTCAGAGAGATAAAGAGAGAAAAAATGTATGACCCGATACATTCTACCCCAGGCAAAGAACATCAAGATTAGTGCTTTAATCCGATTATATCTACTTAGGCTAAACGATTATCGCGATAATTATTTCTCTGAAATAGAGAGTGATCACATAATTATCTCGCTTGAATGTCTCGTCGAGTATAAATCCTGTAAAAGGAAGAGAACATAATTGCCAGATTAAATTCCTACGAACAAACACAGTGATAATCTCAAAAGAGCTATACGCAATTTTGAACAAATAAATTGATTCAGTAAGGCAGGACAAGTCCTTCACTGCAAACCCAGCTCCCTTCCTTTCTTGCTCCTGTTTGAATATGCATGATTTATCTTGATATTATCCACAATGGTAACTTATTCTTCACCGAACGTTTTCTTCAATTATCATTCCCTCCAGTATAGCAAGCAATTTCCTAGCATTTAGTGTCTCAACCAAATTATTTTCCTCATCAATTTCACATCCTTCTACCTTCGTTTGCTTTGTCTAAAACAGTTTCATTGCCACCTATTTTACTTGCTCCATTTTTGCTCATTTTAACATTTCAAAAACTTTTAACTGTGTTTCTTCATTTCGTCGTAGCATAGAATTTCAATTCTACACAACACCATGCCTAGCACAAAATATTTCTCTAATCCCTTCCTGAAGTTCTGTCTTCAAGATTCCTCAGAAATGTTTTTTTGTTTAATAAAAGCTTCTTTACAAATATTACAGTGCGTTTGTGTTCTTCACAACAGCTCATATTATTACTCATGGTACATTCCAAGTATCTAAACCTTTCCATTCCTTTTACTAGCTCATCTCGAATTCGTAACTATATCTCATTTGCTTTTATTTCGGAGCTATAGCTTTTCTCTTAAAAAGCCAAAGAAAAAAAATTAGATCTTTAAGATCACTGAAATCGACATCTTTAAAGCACAAATTTATCAGTATGTAAACTACTGGCTGTGTGTTATACTTTCTTTTAAATGTCATTCTAGCACATACCAGCAGAAGAAAAAAAAAACTTCAAGGAAAGAGTTCGAACTGGAAGCTCCAGCTCTGGTACAAAGGAACATGTTAAAGCTTGTTTGCCCTCGAAAATCAATACACATGAACTGTCACAGCAGTATTATTTTGGCTATAAAGTATTTGCAAACTGGAGAAATGCGTTAAAATAATGTCTGTATTTATATGGTATATTGAAATCAATTTGAGTGCATTTTAGCGCTCAGTTTGAACAGAATCCGAATGCGATCCTACCACAGATAGGATCGAATAGCGTTGAACATCGACATTTAAATGCGGATCGTATTCGAATCGTATTGAAATCGCTTATTCATCACATACGCGATAAGACAGTGACATAACCATTGTCGAATAAAAATACAAATAAGTTCTCTGCTTGGATAATCCCATAGGTAGTCAAAATCATATTCTGAGTTTCTAAATTAAAATCAATTAATAGCCGGCTATTTAGGATAATCCTACCTATTTAAAACTCCAATGAAAAAGAGCGGAATCAAAATGAATTTCAAATCGATTTCTATATATCCAAAGTGCATTTCTTCTGTTATAATCTAAATACATCATTTGCATTACAATAATCTTTAACAGTCAAAGAAATATAATTATTTTGGGATATAAAGATAAAATGGTAATACAGTTTACGTGTTTTGGCGATTTTTCATGTCGTTCATTTTATCAGCTTTATAATTTTTTGAAAAATATGCTAAAATTATAACTCTTTTGTACGTGGTGTTTTCAAAATTATCTTACGCAATGAGTAGAGCATTCTTTTGTGTATAACTTGATTTTGCAGTGAAAATAGGATTTTATTTGACGGAGGAAAAAATGTTCAACGTTTTTACCTTAATTGCTCGTTTTTGGTTCAAATTTTACGACTTCATGAATTTATTTATTTATCCACATGTCGATGAAAGTGTGTGGATGTATACACTAAAAAAATGCTCTATCCAATGTGTAAGATAATTTTGAAAACACCACGTACAAAAAAGTTGCAATTTTGGCACATTTTTAAAAAATATATAAAACTGATAAAATGAACGATCTGCAAAACCGTCAAAACACGTAAACCGCATTACCATTTTATCTTTATGTTAAAAAATATTAGATTTTTCCCTCCAGTAATTTGGTTGTTAGAATTTTTTAAAGTGTAGACGAACAATTTCTTGAGAGAGTATATAAGTCGAATTCGGCTTCCTAAACAAACAATCACGATAAATTGAGTGTCAGTTTTTAAATGTAGAATTATAAAAGCTTGCAGTAGAAAATGTACTTGTTATGTCAAAAAGTTCTCTTTCATACAAAAATAAATAATATAATAAAATAAAAAATCAATTGGCTTGTTTAACACAAGCCAGTCTATGAAAAACAATTTCAGACTACTCAAATGAAATTCGCTCACAACATTAGCGAATGTTTTCGTAGCCGTATGTTGGCATGATTATGCACCTGCCTGGATTATAGGCAGCCGTGCCAACACGCAAGGTTATTGGGTAGTATATACAAATCATGCCGCAGGTTTCACTGCAATAATCATTAAATTCTTCTATTTTTATTGTTGTTGAAAACTACTCCCTTTCCCATTTTAAACTATGATTATGAATTCTTTAATAAGAACATACGTATGTAATGCTTAAATAGGTGCCTCTGATCACCATAATCAAATGAACACGTTAGCATTTCAGTTTAACGCCAATATACCGTAATTGCAATTACAATCTAATTTCTAGTCTGGAATTCTGAGTGCTAAAGTACTGTATTTTTCTTTAGCGTAACAAAAAATGAACATTATGGAATTCGGAGCATACGTTCCTTACACAAGCCACGCCGGTTGTCAGTGGTAAAGTTCTGATTCACTGAACATGTTATGGAAGTGCAGTAGCTCTCAAGTAATTGTAAGAAAAGCGATTAAAGGCTTTAAAAGTGTATTGCACATCGAAAAAGTATTTTTCCCTTCTAAAGGAAGTTTGTCAGGTGCATGTTTCGCCCTTCTGGCCTGCCGACCTTGGGAATGTGAGCGCTAGAGCCAATGAAATCACTCGTCTTGTAGCAATGACCAATGGTACAACGCTTTACTGAGCGGTCTCTCCAGGGTCAACAAATCTTCGCAGCTTTGGTAAAACAGCCGACTTTTGAGCAGCCATATTGAAGCAGTCTACAAAGTGCCGTGCAGCTAATATAAACTAAAGGAAATTTGTGCGTGTCAGCAAGTGTTTTATTCAAGTTTTTATTTATTTGTCATCGGGGATACAGCAGTGTTTGCCACGAGACGAGGTGTGGTGGGAACAACTCTTGAATTACATAAACTCGGTGTGTTTTGGTGTGGTTTACCATCAGGACCTTGAAACTAATGGATTGCATGATTGAAGGGAATGAGTAGAGGAAAGTATTCAGAATGCCGGCAACTTATTCAGGTAGGAGGAAATTGTCTCATAAATAATCCCAAAAGTTTTTGTTGGCATTGGCAACAGTGGGAAGTTGACGTCAAACTTATTAATCAATACTCATCAATAGTGTTTACCATGCCACACTTGGGTTACATTTGAATACCAAGAGCTTGCTAGTAGCATTATCATAATTTTTGGCCAAACCATTGGATTAAATGACACGTTATGTGTATCGAATTTGTAAATTTGGTGTGATAGTACAGGTTATTAACCCATGTTGCCAACATTGGCATTTCAATTTCTTACCTTGTGCTCAAAGGTGATTTGGGTGGAAGTAGCTTTCGGTTAGTGATTAACCCTGTGAGTGTTTACACTATGCGAAATGAATGTTTTCGGTTTTGTGCTGTGTGTGGTGCAGATAAATACTTGAGGAAGCAGTGAATGTTACACAAAATTATGTTGGACATTGTTGCCAACAGAATTAAAATGTTGACAAAAAACATGTAATAAAATCGCAGTGTTATTTTTAAACGATTTAACTGTGTTTTGTGCATGTTTTTTTTAATTTTTAGGTGCATAGTCTGAGCATATGGGCAACCTGATTCAGAGTTGCAAAACAAACATTACAGTTGTGAATGGGTTAGGTTATGTGTGAATTCATTTTGAGTGTTTGTGAATAACATTGCAGATGTTTACATAATTTGTGAAGACAAAGGCTTGGTATAGGTAGTACCGAGAGCTACTGAAAAATAAATACATGACTTGTCATATATTCCCACAATGACATTTGCTGTCATGGTGTGAATGACATTTCATGTTGTGGGTTTCAGCTGTTGAATTTATATTCAGCTAAGTGTGGTAGTAAATGATATTCTGTGCATGGAAGCATACTCAGAATGCACTTTAGTGACATAAAACTTATATGTATCTCAAATGAACAACCTTAAAACAGCCAAGCAAAGGAGGTAAATACATGAAATACTTATGGATATTGTGTGTTGATTTTAGAATAAACACATAAGCAAATGAAAAGAGTGGAATAGTATATGTGAAAAGCACATTTTATTCTTATAGTGGCATAATTTTATAACATTACACTATCAAAGATAACCAAACCCAGAGACTACTTTAGTACATTCCTAAAATGCTTACAGACTTTTAAAGTTATGCATGCTTATTGTATTTCTTGATTCTGAGACATAGATTAGGCATAATCGTTATTGGAGGGAATGTTGACAGAATTAAGGGTTACAAATTATCTGAAAGTTTGTGCTACATTTGTTGTTTTTTAGAGTGCGGAATTCAAAAGTGAATTAGGTTTTCTTCTGTCACATTTTCATGTTGTGCATTGACTCTTTTGGCAATACGAATGTAGCAGTTTTTAATTTAGTAGCGAAAAGTGATGAAATGAAACATATTTTGGCAAACATTAGAGATATTTTACAGTAATGGTTAGATTGTTGCAGATAACAGTGTACTCTTAGAGAAAAGGTTTGAACAGCCTTTCTCAATCAGTGACATTGGAAATGTTGCTGTTCCTCTTATGTAAGGCTATAGACAAACACGATGCAGCATATAATGTTCTGTGAGCTTGAACGTCTACAATACCCTTAACATTTTGTTGAAACATTTCTCTTGCTCCTCGCTCGTAGTACCAAGATTTTCAAAGAAAAGGTTTAGTGTAGGTTTTAAAAAATATCTCATTGAACGTCTAAAGATTTTGAAATGCTGTAATATATTTTTAACAAATGCACCCTACTTTGCACTCACAACCTTCTTAGTTAGGTTTGTGACGATCCTTAACAGGCTAATACAAAAAACAAATTGACATTAAAACATCAGATTAAGGATACTGCAAAATCACCAGCGTACTGGCACCATAAAATAGCTACCTATAATTTTGAAAAAAACAATACTGAATTATATGTCATTGTTTAAGAAGTAAAACTCTTAAGTGGGAGCGAAACATGAGATTATATTTGAAACTTCAGTGTGTCTGGCTTCTTTTTTTTTTTTTTTTTTTTTTTTTTTTTTTTTTTTTTTTTTTTTTTTTTTCCCGTTGCTGATAAGGATAAAATTGCATACATTTCCATCATTTGAATTTACTTTAGCATAATAAAGACTGAGCAAAGTTAGTTCTGCATTTTCAGATTACCTTAAGGTGATGTAGTTTAAATGACCTTGAAATCAGTTACTTTGGTTTGCTATAAGCTGTAGGTGGGCACTGACCTTGTGGCAGTTGGAGTATATTGCAAGAAGGCATTTGAAAGCCAGAGAAATATGGCAATGTCAGGGGGTGAAGCAGGCATTGCTCTTTAGCAAGTGTCTGATATCTGCAATTTTGGATATTGATATTTTTTATGTGGGGTGCATTCAGGTTACTGACAGTACTGTGGTTAGGAGAGGAAAATTAAAAAGAAAATAAGTAAACCTGTCCATGAGGGCGTGCCTCAAGGTCGTTGATACACATGTTATCATGTCAATTTTTGCCTCACCTCTAAGTTATTGATTGCCACTCTAATTTGTGCTATATTTAGGCTGTTTTGATACTTGTTTCCTTCACCATTTTAGTATACACAGTGGTTTGTAGATGCAAGCCACATTAACTGATTTTTAGAAATATATTTGATACTGTTATGGCCAAAAAGTTCTATGTGAAGAACTATTTGTAAGAAATTTTATGAATACGCATATTATAATAAATACAGAGGTGAAGGTGGTAGTAGGGAAAGTTTAAAAATATGTGCTAAAGTATGAGTAAATGATACATATAACCTACAAACCATGGCAAACATTGCAGCAGTCCCAGATTTAATTTCTGGAGGGTAGGGATGTTTTTCTTTAGGTTTATTCCTTCTCTTTCTAGAAGCATGGATGAGAATATGAATGTTTGGGATTTAATTACAAAAAATCTTATGTCTTACACTCACATGAGTTTCTCAACTCTTGTATAAACTATTTTTACAAACGCTTATTCTCCTGCTACTTCATGTTAATCGAGATATCAAGATGTTAATCTTGCTAATTTTCTTGTAGATGCAAGGGGAATTGGTAGGCTTTAAACGATATTCAAATATTTTAAGAGCTGGTTGCTATCTGGAGTATTCCATTCTCTTTCCATTACCAGGACAAAAAAAAAAGAATAGCAAATCCGCATTTGAGAAAAAGTTTTATTGGAAAATTTAAGGGAGTAACAAACAATATCTCGAAAATGGTTCACTCAACAAAAAAAAAATGTGTATGACAATTTGTGTATTTTAACATGATCTACGTTTTTTGTGTAGTAAAATTTTGTCTATCTCTTATGGTTTACCAGTTATGCAATAGTCGTTCACAATGAAGAATACTTTTGGAGACATTCCCAGAAAATTCAAGATATACGTTTTATTTGTCATGAAAGTATCTTAAATATATGATATTTTAATCAAAATCGTTAGAGCCATTTTTGAGAAAATGAAAATTTTCGAAAAATGTTCCATGCAAAGGGTAATCTGGGGTGGGGGGATTTTCTTGAAAACCTTCGTGTCGCATCTGTGTAAGATACTGAACCTAAATACCAAGTTTGATGTTTATCCGACTGTTCGTATCTGAGTTATGCTGTTCACAGACACACGGACATGTTTCCAAAAATGCTTTTTTTGTATTCAGGAGGCCTCAAAACATTTATTTCCGGTGAAATCTCGGTATCAAATTTTTGAGTGGAATGCAATACTTCCCCTACTTACTATACGTAGTAGAGAAAGTAATAATGAAGCTATTAATGGAAAAGCTAATAAATGTATATTATTACTGATGAAGCAATTATACCAAAGGCAAAGCTACCAATGTGATAAAAGATGTTAAAGGTGGTATATAAATCCATGTACAAGTAGAAGGGGGGGGAAGGAAATCCTTTTTTGTTCAACCCTAATAACCTATATGTTTCATTACACAATAATGCTTTATTTATTAGGAATTACACAAGTTTAATCATTACAATGTTTAAACAGTTAGAGCAAACAATATATTTTGCTATTGTAATATTAGTAGAATGCAGATAGAAAGTTTTATTGCAAGTCTACCAAGGATATAATATGGCTAAGACTTCATTTATATTTGAGAAATAAGCCTTTGCATGTTTCCGTAAACCACAAGCACATTTGCTGTTGCCATGACAACACATTTATGGTACTGAAAATAATGTCTTTAAGCACTACTAATTCTTAATTTTTTGTATAAATAATATTAATAAAATAATTTTGCCCCTTGTATTGGTGGTTAAAACATAGAGGCAGATGTTTGTATGTGACAGATTCTGCATTAATAAATGACTTTTATTGGGGTAATTGGTAGAATAATTCAAAGCATTTTAAAATATATTAGCTTAGTAAATCATTATGCATAGGTCAAAAAAATATATTTTAATTGTATTTTCAAAGGAAGACCTAAAACCTTAAAAAGTAGAGGACAAAATTATTGTTGGAAACCTTTCAGACGAACATGGACAATAAAATTAATTACATACTCATTTAATTAATTTAAATCAAACCAAAGGAACAGACAAAAAAAAAACAACCAAAAAACAAATTGATGTTCCACATGGCCTTTTCAACTTCACGTGTATCCCTTATATCTATGTTCATGTGATTCTTCACTTTACATTATATTTTTCATATATTTGCCTAGAGGTTAATTCAAGATATGTGTAGCATGTAGAAGCTATTTATAATTGCAGATCACGTTTTGTTTTTAATGAGCTTGTGCAAGCGGAAGGATAAAATGACAAAAATTTTCAAATCCACTGTAATAAGTTTTTGTCTATGCCTTATGGTTCCTCAGCAGTAGTATAACATCATGCAAAATACAAAGAGAATAAAGTGGACTTCTAAGTCCATTTGCAGAAAATTCAAGGTGTTAAATATTGGTCATGCTATTATCCCAAGCATTTGACATATTAAAGAAAATTGTTTGCGCTTTTTAGAAAATGAAAACAACATTTTGGCATATTAAGGGGAAAGTTTTTGAAAATCTTTGCCTGGCATGCTTAATTGATGTCTGATTCAAGCACGATATTTGATATTTAACTGATGTTTCATTTTTAAGTTTTACTATTCTCTGTCTCTCTGTCACACACACACCTTTTCCTAAAACTGATTTCTTTGGCTTTTACTTTCTCTACCATGTACATACTTGGTAGAGAAATACTGCATTCCACCTAAGAATTCTATTCCAAGATTTCAGGAAAATGCATGTTTTGAGGCCCCTGAATACAAAAACCTTCTTATAAAAAGGCCTATGTATGTGTGTCTGTGAAGAGCATAACCCAAAAGCAAGGAGTCAGATAAGTACCAAACTTGGTATTTAAGTTCAGTATCTTCCGAAGGATGCAACACAGAGATTTTCAAGAAAATCCCCCACCCCAACTATCCATTACATAGAACATTTTTCGAAAACTTTTGATTTTTTTAAAAAATGGCTTTAACAATCTTAATTAAGATGCCATATATTAAAGAAATATTCATTAACAAATTTTTAATTTTTTAAGAATAACCTTGGAGCCCTCTTCATTTGGAAGGAATTTATTTTGTATACTCTTGTATAACGTAAATGTTAAACGATAGATGAAAATATAGTACACAAAAAGTATAGATCTCTTTAAAACACACAATTCATTTCAAAAGTTTTTTGTGGCATAAGCCATTTCTAAGATATCAATTATTAATGGTTCGAATTGTACATTACTTGGTCATTCTCTTAAAAGTCCTGTCAACATTCTGTTGTTTCTCATGATTGCATAGAAACAGTATGGAATTTTAAGGCCAGCATATAGCGTCCAGTTCTTAAACTTTTGATTATAGCTGTTCTATTTGTATCTATAACAAAATGTGTAATGTCACTATTTCTGCAAAGGTTTATTTGGATTAAAATGTAGCAGATAGAAAAATAAGCTTTAGTGAGACTAGTTTGTGTATGTAGTAATAAACGATAGATAGTAAGAAATGTCATGCAAATGTATCTTACAGACTTTTTTGGTTGGAATACAGTACCTCATATACTTACTATAGGTATGTGTTAGTAAAAATAGTGATGTCATTTGCATTGCACTCTAGATGGAGTGTAAGAGAGTTGTAGATCGACTTTTGTTAATTGTTTGTCAGTGTTGGTAATTTTATGATTGACCCACAAAGCATTTATAGTGACCACTGTTTAAAAAATCTGATGTGTTACACTCACATGACTTTCTCTACTCTTGTACAAACTATTTCTACAAACGCTTATTCTCCATAAATTTCATATTAATCGAGACAAACATTTGCAGAAATGATATTTTGACATGCAGAGAGAATTACATTTTACACAAAGCGACCAGTTCTAAAAATATTTGACTATCGCTTAAGGCGTACTATGTTCCCCTTGTTTTGTATTTGCAAGGGCAATATAGAAATACAATAGCCTTTAAGCATAGACATATCTCTTAATAGCTGGTTGCTATGTGCAGCACCATTCTCTTTGCCACAGATTAATACTCTTTGCATATCCAAGACAAAAAAATTAATAACGAATTCTCATTTGAGAAAAAGTTTAAGTATTGGAAAATTTAAGGGAATAACAAGCAATATCTTATAAATGATTCGCTCAACAAAAAAAATGTATATGACAAATGGTGTATTTTAACGCAATCTACATTTTTTGTGTAGTAAAATTTTGTCCATCTCTTATGGTTTACTAGTTATGCAAAAGTCGTTCACAATGAAGAATACTTTTGGAGACATTCCCAGAAAATTCGAGGTATACAATTCATTGGCCATAAAAATGTCTTAAACTTATGTTATTTTATTCAAAATCGTTATAGCCATTTTTGAGAAAATTAAAATTTTCGAAAAATGTTCCATGTAAAGGTTAATTTGGGGTGGGGGATTTTCTTGAAAACCTTCGTGTTGCATCTCTGGAAGATACTGAACCAAATACCAAGTTTGGTGTTTACTCGACTGTTCGTTTCTGAGTTATGCTGTTCACAGACACACACACACAGACATGTTTCCAAAAATACCTTTTTTGGATTCGGGAGGCCTCAAAACATGTATTTCCGGTGAAATCTCGGTATCGAATTTTTGAGTGAAATGCAATATTTCTCCTACTTACTATACGTAGTAGAGAAAGTAAAAATAAATACTCACAAGTTCTCTTTCTGAAGCATGAATATGCTTAATTAAACTTATAATACTGTTTTACATTTTACTTGGTAAAAAATTGTAGTCATTCTAGAAACATTTCTCAATAGCTATATTGTACAAGGAAGTAAAAGTGGCCCTAGTTTAAATTAGTTTGCCCATATTCAATCAGATTTACTTGCTTCCCAACTGAAATTACTGTAGAAAATATTGCTTTATGACTCATTGGCAGTTTTCAGTGCATGTTTTCCAACTTAGAGGAGAAAAGATTTAAACTTGGAACATTTTAAAATGTAACACAATACCTTACAGTAATATGAAATTGAGTTGAGTATTTTCCACTTTTTAAATTGTTATGTGAAGCAGAAATTCTCACGTAGTATTATAAATACTCGGGTCGCCTCATGCATTTCTGAGAAGGCAAACAGTACAGCATTCTGCTGTTTGTGTTGCTATGTAATGAGTGCTACATCTACCTGCAACTTCAACATGGATGCCTATATGAGCATAATAATAATAATAATAATAATAATAATAATTTAATTTTTGTAACATGGAATCATTATTTATGCAACTGTTACACAAAGTGTTGCATTGCCTTATGAGCAAAATGTTTAGTATGCTTGTAAGCGAGGTTGGAGTTAGATATCAGTCAGGAAATTACACTTTTTTAATAGTTGTAGAATGTATATTTTTACACACTATATAGAAATTAAATCTAGGATCATGTATGAAATTATGCATAGTTTTATCATTCATTGCATGATTATACCTAAACAGCTGAATATGGTTCACTGTACCTGGCTCGGAATTTACTTTAGAAAGCTTTTTGTTCAGATAATGCTGAGCAAAAACTTCTGCTGCAGATTTTTTTCTTGGCAGTGGTTTTAGTGAAATTTGAGATAGAATGAAAATAATATTTTTATAGCAGACATTGAATGAAATATGAAGGTTTTTCTCAATTTTTTCTTGTCTCTCCCTGTACTTCCAAAGGTTTACCTCTCTCTGTCTCTATATCTCCTTCATCTTCTCTCCTGTCTCTGCAACTTCCATGTTTTGTTTTGTTTTGAAAATTAAACTGATTTTTCTGGGGTGCTAATCAAACTTAAAATATAAGTAAAATGTTTAGCCAAACTTAGCGTTTTCCTTATGCTTGCAACACAATTGCAACTGTACAGTTTCTCATGGAAACCAGTTTACATCCACAAATAATAGTAATGAAAAATTATAACAACTTCTTAAATACACAGTCTATCAAAGTTTCTTAAATAACAAAACTTTTTGAAAACATTATACTTTTAAAACTGTCTAGCATCTTACAAGTAAATAAATGAGGTATGTAAGATTTTAATTTTGAACCCATTAAACAGCCCCTTCATCTTTGGTTAATGTAATTAAGATGCAGTGTAGCTAGTTTTCTAAGGTGTGATGTAAGGTATACAATATACATAATAACCGATTCCCCCATTCTTGTGTGAAAAGGTGATACCTACTCACGAAAAATTAAGTAGGATTTGGCTTCAGGGTAGCCCATTAAAATTGTTAGTATCATTATTTATCCAAAATAAAGCTTATCAACAGCATTTTGTTAATAATGTAATGATATTTATAGGTACATTAAAAGAACCTAATGTGTTAAAACACATGACTTTCCATGCTTGCTATTGGTAGTTTTCATATATATTCTACTAATTATTCATACAAAACCTGCTTTTTCTATCTGTTTCATATTAATCATAAGTAATGGTGGCAGAAAAGATTTCAATACATAATTTATGGATGCCTATGACTGAGATGTTAAATTCTAAACTATTAATGCTAGCTTTTTTTTTTTAAACTTATACCTTAGATATGATGCAAATATATTGGAGCCCAAATATCATCCATTTTGCTCTGATGGTTTAAAAGTTATGGTCAGATTTGTTTGTTCTGTTTTGTTACATTACTTAAAAAGTCCCTTGCAACATAAAGTTTACAATTTTGGCATGATATTTTAACCTTAGGTTCACCTTACATGCACTTTTAAAATTTGCCTTGGGTTTCTGTGTCTCTCTTCCAGTTTGGGTTCTAAAACTTTTTGGATTTTTTTTTTTTTGGCCCAAAAATTCCCAATTTTTTGTTTGAAAATTAAGAAAGTATACTTAAATGCATCTCACAACAAAATGTAGGGAGTTTTATTCATTGTGACTCTGAACTTGTTTGGCAAATTGCATTTATCCATTATAAAAAGTGCGTGTAAGCAGCATTTTACAGAAAGAAAAAAATGCCAAAATATCATTAACTAGAAAACAGAAAGAAAAAGAAGAACATTTGAGTGCATAACTCTCCTTAAAATTCATAGGTTGGACTCTCAGATTGCTTTTCTTCTCCTCTGTTTCTGCTTTTTCTGTCTTCTTCTTTTTTAGTTGCTGCTTTTGATTTGCAGAACTTCACTTATGATACTTGCTTCAGATCTCGTAGTACTGCAGTCCTCCTTGCTGAGTCTGATATATTTACTACAGTAAATGCAGGACATTCAGAAATGGCATCTACTTTTTGGATTTAGGAATTTTGAAAGTATTTTATAGTATTAAAAGCAAATAATGGGCATTTTCGTCAATTTTCAAGAAATTTCAGTCATAGGTATCCTTGAAGCAGATACCTACACAAGAACATATACAGGAGGCTGATACAACAATCAGTTGTTTGGTAATGTCTGCCTTGATATTACATACTCTTTGCATGAGCCAAGGAGTTACTTAATACTATGAAAAAAACTTGTTTAACAGGAGCTAATATTTATTTATTCAGGGGGCCTCAAAACGTGAATTTTGGTGAAATATAAAGAACAAATTTTTAGATTTAATGCAGGCTGTATTTTCTCTACCTACCATAGAGTAGGTACACAGTAAAAAAATGGTGTCACATTCACATGATTTTCACTATCCCATTCTTCAACAAATTATTCTCATAAATGCTTTATATTCTATCTACTTCATGTTAATCAAGATAAATATTTGTAGAAATAGTTTCATTACATATTTCCATGTAGGTATAATGGACATGTACATTAAGCCATAGTCAAATCTTTTAAGAACTGGTTGCTATGTGATTACCTTGAAATTCCATTCTTTTTGCATGACTAGCAGAAAAATTAATGACTTCCCATTTGAGAAAAGTATGTGTTTGAAAATCCAAATCAATAACAAGGAATATTCTCAGAAATGGTTAACTCCACAAAAACAAATTATTTGACAAATGGTGTGCTTAAACGAGATCTACATTTTTTGTGAAGTAAAATTGTGTCTATCTTTTATGGTTTACCAGTTATGCAAAAGTCATTCAGAATGAAGAGGACTTTGGAGGCTATATAAGATTAAATTCATGATATACTTTTCATTTTCTTAAAAATGTCTTAAACAAATGGTATTTTAGTCAGAAACATTAGAGCCATGTTTGAGAAAATAAACATTTTGTATACAAAGGGTATTTTGGGGTAGGGGGACTTTATTGAAAATCTCTTTATTGCATCCTTGGAATTTACTGAGCTTAAATTCCAAGTTTGGTGTTTAACCGATTTTTCTATATCCTCTTCTTATTTAAGTATGTGGTAAAGTAAAAAGTATTGCATTGTAATCTGAAGTATTTCAATATTAAATTTCTCCCGATAAACATGCAGTGTGGAAAACAGTGACTGAAGCTAAAGTTCAGTTTTCTGGTCTGTTTTCTTCAGTTTCAACAGTATGTGTTGAAATTCCAGCTGCCCAAGGCTTGGTTGTAAACATCTTGCTTATAAGGAAATTCCTCACTTTGTTTTAACAGTTGTGTAAGTAACTGTTCACTTGCTTGGGGTCTGATGCTTCTTCAATTGAACAAATCAGAATGAATTTCTGTTTGGTAACGTTAGATAAGAGGAATTATAGATGTGTATTTTGCATAATTCAAAGCCAAGTTCTTCTACAGGGCATTCCAATTAAACAGAATGCTTGGTAAGAAAATTTTACACGCTCATACTAATGTGAGGGAATTTTTACTGGTGTTAGAATTAATAGGAGGTATGGGATCTCCATCACAATGGAACATATTCATCGTGCTAGAAGTTGAAGAGAAAAAAAAAGCACCATTTCAAGATAAAAATTTCCATTTTGAACATACCTATTTTCATATCACTTGTCATCGCCTCATCAGACCTTGAATTCGAGTATAGAGCCTTAAACACTTTTGATGTGAAAGACTAAGATACTGCGAAGTTACACATTCTGCACCAGTTTTAGATTATGTTTGACGAATTTGGTTATAGAAAGACCTTCTTTTTGTTTCTTCAAAATAAAATGTATCCCAATTTTAAGTAATTATAGGTACAGAATTTTCATTTCTAAACTTTCCAGGCTAAATAACTATTTTTAATTTCATTTAAACAAAAAATACATCAGTTTAGATATTAAGGGGCAAGTTTAAAGTCAGCTTATTTGTTTGGCAAACATTAAAATAACCTATTTTGGAGCTCTTTGTGAACCTTTTGGTGTGTTTCTCAACCATAGTCTGTCGTTTTGTTGTGATCTACTCTGATCATGATAATAGAGGCAAAAAATGTGAGAAAGCATGAAAGAGATTTACTAATAATTGAATGATCTATCAGGATATAAGGTAATTTAAAATTTCAAAGAGATAAATGAGGGGGTGAAACCCAAAACAATTAATCCTATATTTGAACTTCACCCTCAGTAGCTAAAATGAAATGTTTATTGTTTAAATTCAATTAAAATCAATAAATAGTTATTTGGGAAAACCTTGAAATGAAAGCATTATAATAATTTTATTCTTTACAAATCTATTGCCTTATGATACAACTGTTCCAATATTCAGTACCCTTATTACCACTATATTTAAGTGACTAAGTATTGTATATGTGTGCGCTTCAAACCACTTCAATACATTTATACAACTTTAACAGGAGAAAAACAATGTGATGTGATACATTCACATGACTTTCTATATACTCTATCGTTTATTAGTGAGTATACAAACTACTCTTACTAGGTTTTTTTCTTCTATCAATTACGTTTTAATCCAAATAAACCTTTGCAGAAATAGCTACATTACACATTTCGTTGTGGATACAAAGAAAACAGTGATAGTAAAATGTTCAAGAACTGGACGCTGTATGCTGGCCTTAAAATTCCATGGTGTTTCCATGCAATCGGTGAGAAACAACTGAATGTTGAAAGGAGTTTAAAGAATGACCAAGAAACTAACAATTAAAACTAGTAATAATGGATATCACAGCAATGTCTTGTCTCTTGTCACAAAAAAATGTATTTGGAATAAATTGGGTGTTTTAAAGAGAACTTGTGTACTCCATTTTTACTTTCTCTATTACCTATAGTAAATAGGGGACGTATTGTATTCCACCCAAAAATTCGATACCAAGATTTCACTGGAAATACATGTTTTGAAACCCCCTGAATCCAAAAAAAGCATTTTTGGAAACATGTCCATGTGTGTGTGTGTGTGTCTGTGAACAGCATAACTCAGAAACGAACATTCGGATAATCACCAAACTTGGTATTAAGGTTCAGTATCTTCCAGAGATGCAACACGAAGGTTTTCAATAAAATCTGCCCACCCCAGACTACCCTTTACATGGAAAATTTTTCGAAAATTTTAATTTTCTCAAAAATGGCTCTAACGATTTTGATTAAAATATCATATGTTTAAGATATTTTCATGACAAATGAAATGTATATCTCGAATTTTCTAGGAATGTCTCCAAAAGTGTTCTTCATTGTGAACGAATTTTGCATAACTGGTAAACCATAAGAGATAGACAAAATTTTACTACACAAAAATGTAGATCACGTTAAAATACCAATTTATGTTATATACATTTTTTTGTTAAGTGAACCATTTTCGAGATATTGCTTGTTATTCCCTTAAATTTTCCAATATTTAAACTTTTTCTCAAATTTGTTATTCATTTTTTTGTCCTGGTAATGCAAAGAGAATGGAATACGCCACATAGCAACCAGCTCTTAAAATATTTGACTATCACTTAAAGCCTACCAATTCCCCTTGCATCTACAAGAAAATTAGCAATAAGATTAACACCTCGATATCTCGATTAACATGAAGCATATGGAGAATAAGTTTTTGTAAAAATAGTTTATACAAGAGTTGAGTGTAACACATCAGATTTTTATCTATTGCTTAACATTTATCAGTTATACAAGATTATACAAAAATGTTTTCGAATGAAGAGGACTTCAGAGGCTATTCCCAGAAAATTCAAGATATACATTTTATTTTTCGTGTAAATATCTTTAATATATTGTATTTTAATCAAAATTGTTAGCCATTTTTTAGAAAATCAAAACTTTGGAAAAATGTTCCATGTAGAGGGTAGTTGGGGTGGGGGGATTTTCTTGAAAATTTTTTGTGTCACATTCTTGGAAGATACTAAACCTAAGGGGGGAAACGGGTGAAAATATGATCAAAGGTGACAAAACTTCACATTTTGTGTTTTTTGTACCAAAATATACTGGGTGGTTTGAAGTGCATATATGCAAAGTTTTGAAGCACTACAGTGCCTGGAAGTTGCTCCAATTACATCACATTTAAAGGTCTGCGCTCTTTAAATGTCCCTGAGAAGGTATGGTAGGTGATGAAATCGCTGCATGAAGTAAAAAATATGTTTGTTTTTTTTAACGGATTTCTGTGGGATTGTTTACTTTCTCTACTATGTATAGTAAGTAGGGGAAGTATTGTATTCCACCCAAAAATTTGATATCGAGATTTCAGCGGAAATACATGTTTTTAGACCCCGTGAATCCAAAAAAAAACATTTTTGGAAACATGTCGTGTGTGTGTGTGTCTGTGAACAGCATAACTCGGAAACGAACTGCCGGATAAACACTAAACTTGGTATTTATGTTCAGTATCTTCCAGAGATGCGGCACAAAGGTTTTCAAGGAAATCCCCCCACCCCAGATTGCCCTTAACATGGAACATTTTTCGAAAATTTTAATTTTCTCAAAAATCACTAACGATTTTGATTAAAATATTATGTTTAAGATATTTTCATGACAAATGAAATGTATATCTTGAATTTTCTGGGAATGTCTCCAAAAGTATTCTTCATTGTGAACAACTTTTGCATAACTGGTAAACCATAAGAGATAGACAAAATTTTACTACACAAAAAATGTAGATCGCATTAAAATACACAATTTATGTTATACTTTTTTTTTGTTGGGTGAACCATTTATGAGATATTGCCTGTTATTCCCTTAAATTTTCCAATACTTATACTTTTTCTCGAATTCGTTATTCATTTTGTTTTGTCCTGGTAATGCAAAGAGAATGGAATACGCCACATAGCAACCAGCTCTTAAAATATTTGACTATCACTTAAAGCCTACCAATTCCCCTTGCATCTACAAGAAAATTAGCAATAAGATTGACACCTCGATATCTCGATTAACATGAAGCATATGGAGAATAAGTTTTTGTAAAAATAGTTTATACAAGAGTTGAGTGTAACACATCAGATTTTTATCTATTGCTTAACATTTATCAGTTATACAAGATTATACAAAAATGTTTTCAAATGAAGATAACTTCAGAGGCTATTCCCAGAAAATTCAAGATATACATTTTATTTTTCGTGTAAATATCTTTAATATATTGTATTTTAATCAAAATTGTTAGCCATTTTTTAGAAAATCAAAACTTTGGAAAAATGTTCCATGTAGAGGGTAGTTGGGGGTGGGGGGATTTTCTTGAAAATTTTTTGTGTCACATTCTTGGAAGATACTAAACCTAAGGGGGGAAACGGGTGAAAATATGATCAAAGGTGACAAAACTTCACATTTTGTGTTTTTTGTACCAAAATATACTGGGTGGTTTGAAGTGCATATATGCAAAGTTTTGATGCACTACAGTGCCTGGAAGTTGCTCCAATTACATCACATTTAAAGGTCTGCGCTCTTTAAATGTCCCTGAGAAGGTATGGTAGGTGATGAAATCGCTGCATGAAGTAAAAAATATGTTTTTTTTTTTAACGGATTTCTGTGGGATTGTTTACTTTCTCTACTATGTATAGTAAGTAGGGGAAGTATTGTATTCCACCCAAAAACTTGATATCGAGATTTCAGCGGAAATACATGTTTTTAGACCCCGTGAATCCAAAAAAAACATTTTTGGAAACATGTCGTGTGTGTGTGTGTGTGTGTGTGTGTGTGTGTGTGTCTGTGAACAGCATAACTCGGAAACGAACTGCCGGATAAACACTAAACTTGGTATTTATGTTCAGTATCTTCCAGAGATGCGGCACGAAGGTTTTCAAGGAAATCCCCCCACACCAGATTGCCCTTAACATGGAACATTTTTCGAAAATTTTAATTTTCTCAAAAATCACTAACGATTTTGATTAAAATATCATATGTTTAAGATATTTTCATGACAAATGAAATGTATATCTTGAATTTTCTGGGAATGTCTCCAAAAGTATTCTTCATTGTGAACAACTTTTGCATAACTGGTAAACCATAAGAGATAGACAAAATTTTACTACACAAAAAATGTAGATCGCATTAAAATACACAATTTATGTTATACTTTTTTTTTGTTGGGTGAACCATTTATGAGATATTGCCTGTTATTCCCTTAAATTTTCCAATACTTATACTTTTTCTCGAATTCGTTATTCATTTTGTTTTGTCCTGGTAATGCAAAGAGAATGGAATACGCCACATAGCAACCAGCTCTTAAAATATTTGACTATCGCTTAAAGTCTAGCAATTCCCCTTGCCTCTACAAGAAAATTAGCAATAAGATTAATATCTCGATATCTCGATTAACATGAACCCATTCGGAGAATAAGCATTTGTAAAAATACTTTGTACAAGAGTAGAGAAAGTCATGTGAGTGTAACACATCAGATTTTTTCTATAAAGGTTAGCTTATGTTTTGTCACTGAGTCACCTGTTGGTATAACATAGTAACAGCAGCTCTGCCAGTAGATCTCATATAACGTAAAGAAATATGTTGTTTCATATACATGAGCCAGAAACAAGTGTAAATAATGTAAATAATATCAGTGATGAAAGATTAGAAGAGCAAGAATGTGGTGTACAAAAGAAAAATTTAAGGCAGAAATAGCTGGAGGATAATTTTGAACGTATATCTGTTATATATAATGAAGAGAGTAAATATATATTGATGTACACCAGTTTACTGTCATTATTAGTGAAGAACCTGAAGTGTAATGACCACAATCAAAAGTGTTTGTATATAGGACTTGGCACTGAAAGGCTTGGCTTATACCATAAAGTAGAACTGATTTGCAGTGCTTATAATGAAAAAAGAGTACAAATTACACATCTAAGCTGGACACTTCCAGGAAGTTCTGTAAAGTCATTATTTCTGGTTAACTGCACGCAAACTTTTAAATTCATTTTTCCCCACTGTAATTTTTGCTACACTTTCATTCATCCGAAAGAAAATTACATCCACAAGTTAGGTGTTAGAGGGCTGAAATTTTTACTGTACATTTTAGAAAGTATAACAAAGAATCTGATGCATAGAATTCAGGATTAGCTTAGTACTTTTTAGATGAAAAATAAAATGTGTGTAGTAATTGCAAAAATGTTGTAGTTTTTGCTATGCATGCCATATTGTTCTTTTTAATTTCCCTTGCAGTTAAGATATTACAAAACTCAAGTTTTTCTAAATGAGTTTCTGACTTTGTAAAAAAAATGCAAACTTTTTTTTCTTCAAAAAAGTGTGGAGTGAATATCATTTTGAAATTTGCAAATTTTTTTAAAGAAAATTTTCAATAATTGAAAAACTAATTGACATAAAAAAATGATATTCTGCCAAATAGTTTCACATAACACCCCAAATATATGTACAAAAATTAAGTATGCAGCTTTAAAATTGTGCAAAAATAGAAATTTCACCCATCAGCCCCCTTAAATTACCAAGTTTAGTGCTTATCTGACATTTCGTTTTTAAGCGTGTTGTTTACAGACATAACACTTGGACCTTTTTCTAAAAATGCTAAGATGTATTTCGGGTGAAATCTCGGTATCAAATTTTTGTGTGGAATGCATTACCTTCTTTACCTACTATGTATGTGGTAGAGAAAGTAGAAAAGACCAACATTCATTTTCAACATTCTATAAAGCATATTTTTGTTGTAGTCATGCAAGCGAGAGAATAATTATAGATCAATTATTCCTAGTTTCTGTAATGGTATAGCGTTTTGTAGGGTTTTTTTTTGTCCTGATTTTGTTTTCTGTTGTTTCAGCATTCAACTAATTGGTAAAATCTGTAAAACCAATGTCCAATATGTGGCGGAAAGGAGGATGTGGAACACATTTTATTTGAATGTAGGGGGACTGAAGTGTGGAGAAAAGAGTATATCAATAAGAAATGGTTTAAAATAGATAGAAATGTAGTGGTAGTTGACATGTTTAAAAAAGACAGTAAGAAGATGGGACAATTTTTATACAAAGTGAGAAATAAATGGATATGGATAGTAAATAGACAAATGGAGTAATAAACTATAATTAATAAACTATTGTAAAACATGAGTATGACCGGTAAAGACCAGGGCTGAACACCGGACACGTTCTCCTGTATATAGCTTAGCATAAATAAATAAATAAATAAATAAAATCTGTTACACTGTGTTGTAGTACTTGTTACCTTTCACATTGAAATGCACTTTTTACATTTCAACCCAACTTGAGCAATTTTAATGAATCAGGAGTAAAACGTTGAAAGTGTAAAAGTAACTACTAATAATGCTTTGAAGAGAGAAATGAATGCATTGCATTGTCTCTGTTAGAAACGTAAGTTGTGACAGGCATACCTAATGATACAGTAGGTAGTTTTACTTGCTGCCACTTACCTATGGCAGGTGGAGAAATAAGTTATATTCCACTCAAAAGTTTGGTATTGAGCTTTCAGTGAGATTCCAAGAACCCCTCTCCAAAAAAAAATGGAAATCACTATTCTATTCTCTCTTTGCCTTTCTTATGGTATGTAGAGAAAATAGTATTTTCTGCTCAAAAATTGATGTAATCATTCCACCAGGAATACTTGTTTTGAGATCCGCTCAATGTGGAAGAAACAGAAACAAAACAAAAAAAGAGACTTCCAGAAAGAATCTCCTCTACAAACTATTCTTAAAAACTTTACTTTTCATTGTAATTCAATGGGAATACAGGAGGCTGAAGTGACAATCAAACCTTTAAAAAGCAGTTGCTATATGTTACCTTTGAATTTCGTACTCATCACATTGCCTTACATTGCAAGAAACAAAAGAATGGTAACTAGCACTTAAAATAATGTGTGATGAAAAATATTGGAAAATTCAAACAAAAAGCAATAAATATCTCATAAATGGCTAAGTTTTGTCACTTGTGGCTTACTGGTTATATAAAATTAGGCAGCATTTATTTGGAATGAATGTTTGCTTTTATAAAAATGAAAGATATCACAATTTATGCTCTTAGATTATTTAAAGGAAGCATGCTCACATAATCTTCAGAACATATATTAATAACTTAAAATACAAGAATATAACTGCAACAGAGGTAACGAGTCCAATAGAATATATTGATATACAATATCAGAATGACCTGATATATACAATACACAAACAAAACAATGTACCAGATGAAATGAGAGCCATAGCAATAGCTACGGAAAATGAAAGATACCCAGAAAAGAATGGCTCTGAATAAATACAAATGAATCCATTATCAATAAAAAAATGCCAGTGCAGCAGTATACTGTGAACATGTTGCACAGTATCTAACATTAGATGAAACATCAAACCACTATGGAGAATTAACAGCTATAAAAGCAGCATTACAGAACATTTTATATAGACATACATAAAACAAAATATAGTCATCTTATCAGACTCAAAATCAGCCATAGGTTGAATAGTAAATTACAATAATAAAACAACAAGAAATATTAAAGAAATAAGAAGCCTAATTAAAGCAGTTGAAACTAGAAATCATGTCACTCTATAATGGATCCCAGCTTATGTCGGAATTTTGGGCAATGAACATGCAGATCAATTAGCAAAGAAAGATGCAATACAACAAATAAAACCTGTAGGACAAATAGAAATAAATAAACAATTAAGTAATCTTAAACAATATTTCAAAGGACAGCAGAGACTTGATGAAGAAGATAAATTAAAGGATAAAGATTATAAGAATATTAAAGATAGAGTTTATATACAAAAAATGCCAAGGAAGATTATTTAGGATGGCAACTGTCCACAATTGCCTTGCAGAACACCTCTACAAGATATGATACCTACCTACACCCAAGTGCACTCTCTGTGAAGAAGATGTCATCCTGAACAAACAGCATCTCGCCAAATGCAAAGGCCTTAAAAGTGATAGCTTACAGTCTTTATATTGGGAAGCCAGAGGGAAAATGATGCAGATCAATTAATCCCCAGTGCCACTGGTGAACAACAGACTGTTTAAAGGCACAAATTTTGTGCTTGGCATTTCTCTTTTCTTTCTTTCTTACATTTCAAATTGTTGTTTGTTTCCATTCATTGAAATTAGTACAAAAGTCATGGAGCAGTTGCCTTGCAGTTTGCTTCAGATGTTATTTGAAAGTGTAATGAGCATGCAAGTTATATTGCAGAAAAGAAAACATTTGTAATGAATCTTAGTGTAAAATTTTGACATTCAGAATTTAAAAAGCATACACCAGTGTTTGTATAAAAAACTATTTTGCTTTTATTTATTTATTTATTTCTTCAGGACCTCTTATAGAGCTTTCAATTAATTGAATAATTTGTTAAATAATAAAAAAATCTGATGTGTTACACTCACATGACTTTCTCTACTCTTGTACAAACTATTTTTACAAACGCTTATTCTCCATATGCTTCATGTTAATCGAGATATCGAGATGTCAATCTTATTGGTAATTTTCATGTAGATGAAAGGGGAATATGGTAGGTTTTAAGTGATAGTCAAATATTTTAAGGCTGGTTGCTATGTGGCGCATTCCATTCTCTTTGCACGTCCAGGATATAAAAAAATGAATAACGAATTTGAGAAAAAGTATTATTGGAAAATTTAAGCGAAGAACAAGCAATATCTCGAAAACGGTTCACTCAACAACAAAAATGTATATGACATAAATTGTGTATTTTAACGCGTTCTACATTTTTTGTGTAGTAAAATTTTGTCTATCTCTTATGGTTTACCAGTTATGCAAAAGTCGTTCACAATGAAGAACACTTTTGGAGACATTCCCAGAAAATTCGAGATATACATTTCATTGGTCATGACAATATCTTAAACATATGATATTTTAATCAAAATCGTTAGAGCCATTTTTGAGAAAATTAAAATTTTCGAAAAATGTTCCATGTAAAGGGTAGTCCGGGGTGGGGGATTTTCTTGAAAACCTTTGTGTCGCATCTCTGGTAGATACTGAACCTAAATACCAAGTTTGGTGTTTATCCGACTGTTCGTTTCTGAGTTATGCTGTTCACAGACACACACGGACATGTTTCCAAAAATGCTTTTTTTTTTATTCAGGGGTCTCAAAACATGTATTTCCGGTGAAATCTCGGTATCGAATTTTTGGGTGGAATACAATACTTCCCCTACTTACTATACGTAGTAGAGAAAGTAAAAAATCGTTTAATACTTAAATTAATAGTTTGGACCATTTTTACTTTCTCTACTACGTATAGTAAGTAGGGGAAGTATTGTATTCCACCCAAAAATTCGATACCGAGATTTTACCGGAAATATATGTTTTGAGACCCCCTGAATCCAAAAAGAGCATTTTTGGAAACATGTCCGTGTGTGTGTCTGTGAACAGCATAACTCAGAAACGAACAGTGGGATAAACAGCAAACTTGGTATTTAGGTTCAGTATCTTTCAGAGATGCGACACGAAGGTTTTCAAGAAAATCCCCCACCCCAGACTACCCTTTACATGGAACATTTTTCGAAAATTTTAATTTTCTCAAAAACGGCTCTAACGATTTTGATTAAACTATCATATGTTTAAGATATTGTGATGACAAATAAAATGTATATCTCGAATTTTCTGGCAATGTCTCCAAAAGTGTTCTGCATTATGAACGACTTTTTCATAACTGGTAAACCATAAGAGATAGAGACAAAAGTTTACTACACGAAAAATGTAGATCGCGTTAAAATACACAATTTATGTCATATACATTTCTTTTGTTGAGTGAACCGTTTGCGAGATATTGCTTGTTATTACCTTAAATTTTCCAATACTTATACTTTTTCTCAAATTCGTTATTCATTTTTACTTTCTCTACTACGTATAGTAAGTAGGGGAAGTATTGCATTCCACCCAAAAATTCGATACCGAGATTTCACCGGAAATACATGTTTTGAGAATCACTGAATCCAAAAAAAGCATTTTTGGAAACATGTCCGTGTGTGTGTCTGTCTGTGTGTCTGTGTGTGTGTCTGTCTGTGTGTCTGTGAACAGCATAACTCAAAAACGAACAGTCGGATAAACACCAAACTTGGTATTTAGGTTCAGTATCTTCCAGAGATGCGACACGAAGGTTTTCAAGAAAATCCCCCCACCCCAGACTACCCTTTACATGGAACATTTTTCGAAAATTTTAATTTTCTCAAAAACGGCTCTAACGATTTTGATTAAAATATCATATGTTTAAGATATTGTCATGACAAATAAAATGTATATCTCGAATTTTCTGGGAATGTCTCCAAAAATATTCTTCATTGTGAACGACTTTTGCATAACTGGTAAACCATAAGAGATAGACAAACTTTTACTACACAAAAAATGTAGATCGCGTTAAAATACACAACTTATGTCATATACGTTTCTTTTGTTGAGTGAACCGTTTTCGAGATATTGCTTGTTATTTCCTTAAATTTTCCAATACTTATACTTTTTCTCAAATTCGTTATTCATTTTTTTATGTCCTGAACATGCAAAGAGAATGGAATTCGCCACATAGCAACCAGCGTTAAAATATTTGACTATCGCTTAAAAGCTACCATATTCCCCTTGCATCTACAAGAAAATTACCAATAAGATTGACATCTCGATTTCTCGATTAACATGAAGCATATGGAGAATAGGCGTTTGTAAAATTAGATTGTACAAGAGTAGAGAAAGTTATGTGAGTGTAACACATCAGATTTTTTTATGTCCTGGACATGCAAAGAGAATGGAATGCGCCACATAGCAACCAGCGATAAAATATTTGACTATCGCTTAAAACCTACCATATTTCCCTTGCATCTACAAGAAAATTATCAATAAGATTAACATGAAGCATATGGAGATTAAGCGTTTGTAAAAATAGTTTGTACAAGAGTAGAGAAAGTCATGTGAGTGTAACACATCAGATTTTTTTTAGAAGTTTTGGTTTATATGAAATTTCAGTAAATCCTCACCTTAGGTCCTATGCTGATGGCATAGCAATTCTCACAAGCGCTACTACAGGTTTTTGACTGTGGTAGAATTTCTACATTGAATGATAAATATTTTAGTATTACCCAGAAGGAATTGCCTTGAGTCCTATTTTACTGCTTGTCATATGTTAAGGAAAACTTGAAGTTTGGCATAGCGCCGGATGAAAAGAAAAATGAACAGTAGTTGCTCGAAGCACCGAGATGATATACCAGAATGCTTCTGGGTGTACACATTTCTTAACAACCACGTCTTTGTAAGTATTGTCTTAATGACACAGTGAAAGTGTCGATCAACGAATCTATTTACGTTCACACTAATGAGCTCTATTTTAGTCACACCATGCCTACACACTCGTCTCTCAAGAAAACGTAATTATCTGGTTTTATTTCGGGCTCCAAAACGGGGATTCTCTGGGTGGCTCATTGCTGCATTTGTTGGGGCGCACATAAAAAGCACGTGATGATAAGTTTATGAATCGAGAAACATAATACACCCATAAACTGCGATAATGGCATTTAAAATTCAGATGACTGATAATATTAATTATACGACTGACAGCGGTATAGAGCGAGGTTATAAAAACTGAGTATATGTAGTTAAACCCAGCTGACAGCATTCAAAATAGCCTTATCTCGGCAATGAGCTTATTTTCTATAGTTTCACTGTCACGGCTACCCAACATCAAATGAGTTTATGAATAAGAATACGTCGCATTTTACTCGATTATCAATGTAAAACTTTTTTAGGCATATCAATCGCGCAGCTCTCAGTAAGCGATGGACCAGTGCATCTTGTTTTGCTTCTGTTTGTTTTCTCTTCCACTTAGCTATTACGAGAGATATAGGAAGTATTGCATTCCAACTAAAAACACATGCTGAGCCCAAAATTAGCAATCTTATATAAATAAAAATTTCGCGATGCGTGTGAGAGAGAACAGTGTCTCTAAAAAATGTGAATGTATTCTCTGACCCCTCTGTGGCTATACAAATAATTCTTACGAACGTTTATTTTCAATCTACTTCTTTCAAATCAAGATATACCTTTCCGGAAATAGCTACATTACACATTTCGTTATTAGTTACAAAGGGAACAGCGATAGTCAAATGTTTTAAAACTGGACGCTACACGCTAGCCATATAATTCTACTCTTTCCTGATATCGCGAGAAACAACTAAAAATCCACAGGACTTTAAAAGAATAGTTAAGTATTGAACAGTTCGAATCATTAATAACGGATTTATGGCTGATGTGACAAAACAAAGTTTTTGAAATAAGCTGTAGGTTTTAAAGAGATCTACATTTCTTGTTTACTGCGTTTTTGTCTTATCGCGTAATGTTTACTCGTTATACCAGATTATACAAAATTCCTCCCGAATGAAGAGCACTTCAGAGGCTATTCCCAGAAAATTGAACGTATACATTTTATTTTTTATGTAAATATGTTTAATATATGATATTTTAACCAAAATCATTAAATTCCATTTTTCAGAAAATCAAAAATTTCGAAAAATTTTCCATGTAAAGGTTAATTTAGGGGAGAAAGTTTCTTGAAAATGTTCGTGTCACATCTTTGGAAGGTACTGAACATAAATACCAAGTTTGGTGTTTATCTGACTTTTCGTTTTTTACTTTACTACGTACAGTAAGTAGGGGAAATATTGTATTCCACCCAAAAATTCGATACCGAGATTTCACCGGAAATACATGTTTTGAGACCCCCTGAATCCAAAAAAAAGCATTTTTGGAAACATGTCCGTGTGTGTGTGTGTCTGTGAACAGCATAACTCAGAAACGAACAGTCGGATCAACACCAAACTTGGTATTTAGGTTCAGTATCTTCCAGAGATGCGACACGAAGGTTTTCAAGAAAATCCCCCACCCCAGATTACCCTTTACATGGAACATTTTTCGAAAATTTTAATTTTCTCAAAAATGGCTCTAACGATTTTGATTAAAATATCATATGTTTAAGATATTTTCATGACAAATAAAATGTATATCTTGAATTTTCTGGGAATGTCTCCAAAAATTTCTTCATTGTGAACGACTTTTGCATAACTGGTAAACCATAAGAGATAGACAAAATGTTACTACACAAAAGATGTAGATCGCGTTAAAATACACAATTTATGTCATATACATTTTTTTTGTTGAGTGAACCATTTTCGAGATATTGCTTGTTATTTCCTTAAATTTTTCAATACTTATTTTCTCAAATGGGAATTCGTTATTGGTTTTTTTTTTGTCTTGGATATGCAAAGAGCATTAATCTGTGGCAAAGTGAATGGTGCTGCACCTAGCAACTAGCTATTAAGAGATATGTATGTGCTTAAAGGCTACTGTATTTCTATATTGCCCTTGTAAATATATTTTCTTCTTATATCTACAAGAAAATTAGCAATAAGATAGAGTCTGCAAATGTTTATCTCGATTAACATGAAGTAGATGGAGAATAAGGGTTTGTAAAAATAGTTTTACAAGAGTAGAGAAAGTCATGTGAGTGTAACACATCAGATTTTTGAGTTATGCTGTCCACAGGTACATACACACGCGGACTTTTTTCTAAAATGCCTTTTTGAATTCAAGGGCTCTTAAAGCGGTGGAGTCTCTGTATCGAATTTTTGGGTTGGAACGCAATACCTTCTCTACTTCTAGGTACGTGGTAGAGAAAAGCAAAAGGAAAGCTCAGTTAAATATCAAACTTGGTATTTACGTGAGATGATTTGCGGAAAAATCCCCACCATAACGCAAAACTATTTTATTATGAAAGGTGTTTCAATTTTCTTTTCCTGCAAAATGGTTGTAACAATTTTGATTAAACATGTGTCATATTTTGCATGATAATAAAATGTATATGAATATCGTGTAACTGGTAAAATATAAGAAATAGGCAAGAGCGTATTAAAAAAAAGTTAAACTCATTAAAATACACAATTTGTCTTCAATATGTTTGTTCTTTTGATAGCGTTAATATTTTTTAAATATTTTGTTGTGCACGTTTACACTTTTCGAAGTACTTCATCTGACGGACCTTAAAGTTTGCGATTCTTTCTTTCTTTCTTTCCATCGTAAGAGCTTTCTCAGCTAAACATCTGAATGTTTTTTGTAATTAAGCACTTAGTGCATTCCAACCAAAAATTCGATATCGAGATTTTATTATTAGAGAAAGGTCTCTCCGTTGGTGTGTGTGTCTGTCTGTATGAACGGCGTAAAACTAAAACCAATAATCTCAAAACTTGGTATTTAAGGCCAGCGTCTTCCAAGGATGCAACACTGAGATTTTCAGAAAATTCATCCCAAAATGCTTTAAATGGAAAGCTTTTACATATGGTTTTCTCAGAAGTGACTAACGGTTTCCATTGAAGTACTATCTGTTTTAAGATATTCGTAGTTTCATGGCATATGAAATACAAACCTTCAATTTTCTGCTAATAGCCTGTGAAGTCATTCATTCTGAATGACTTCTATATAATTGGCGAACCATAAGACAAAATCTTATTACACAAAACATATAGATCTCGTTAAAGCACACAATTTTTATCTAAATTTGTTTTTTGTGGCGTTAACCGTTTTGAGATATCTTTTGTTATTGGTTTGAATTTTCAAATATTTATTGCAGCATTTGAATGATGGAATCAGGCCGCATTTAGTGGAAAAGAAACTTGTTTCATCAAGACAATGCGCCAGTTTACGCGTCCATTATCACCATGGTCAAAATCAATGAGTTGAAGTTCGAAGTGCTTCCTCATGCACCCTATTCGCCAGATTTAGCTCTTTCTGATTATTTTCTATTTTCAAAGTTGAAGAAATAGCTTGGTGCTAAAAGATTTGCCAACAGTGAAGAGCTGGAGTCTGCAGTTGATGGCTATTTTGTAGAACTCGATGGTTCTCAGTATAAACACGGTATCCAAGCTATTGAACATCGCTGGGAAAAGTGTGTCGAGCTGACAGGAGACAATGTAGACTGTAGAGAAATAAATATATTTTTTCCCAAAACTTTTGTGTTTACTTTGTTAGGTCGGGTACTTCTGGTGCAACCCTCGTATATCTGTTATGCGCAGAGAGAGAGAGTCGTGTGTGTGTTCGTATCAGGTTGTTTCAATATTCTAAGCAGTGTAGTGTATGTTAAGTAATGCCTCTTAGCGTTGGCTGGGGTTTGTTTCTTGCATGCTCTTTAGGATAGTATAGGACTAGAAGCGGAGCGGGACTAGCACCTTGACATACACACATCTTTTGTACCTAGGCCCCATGACGTGGCGCTCCCGGGAGGGAAGGATGAGGTGAGAGGAGACAGGACGGCCGGAAGAGGCAGTGGGCAGTGTCCCTACCATTTACACATGTGAGGCCCCCCCGGGTGGCAGCTGGTGCAGCCGGTTCCCGCCCCTCCCCCTTGGGTTTACACATCCTCTGGGGGAGCCCGGGACTCGGAGGCCTCTCGGAGTCCGGGGGACGAAGGTTTCCTCAGAGCGTCCTTTTCCTCTGCCATCCACACGCCGAGACCTCCCGTCGACAAAATAAAGCAGATGAAAGGTGAAGTGAAATGTGAATGCAGATGAAATATAGGGACTGGAAATTCGGGGGATGTAATGATTCTTTCTAGCATTCCAAGCGACCCAGGGAAATCCCCGAAAAAACCTCATAGTCAGGAAGGTCAGCCTCCCGAATGCGAGCCACAGACGTTATCGCCTGGGTCATCCCGCTCGGTTGCATGCTCTTTAGTACTTAAAGCAAAATACGTGTTGTATTTTGCTTTATGGTGTAGTGGTTACCATGCTAGCCTCTAGTTCTCGAGGTTGGGGTTCAAACCCGCGGAGGGCGATGGATTTTTTGGGCTAAAAATCCTTAGCATGGCTTCCTTCAGAAGGGAACTAAAACCGGTGGTCACATGTAGATTTATGGCACGTAAAAGAACCTCAAGCCTGATAAAGAGGCCTCTGAGTGAAATTACCGGTCTTTCACGCCCAATATAGAATGTGTCGCTAAGGACCACAATAGTTAAAAAGCATCCAATAAAACTCATTTTTTTTAAATACGTGTTGAAACCATTGTAGCAAGTACTTGTCATTAATAGAAGGTAGATGTAAACATAACATTTTGTGTGAATAATTTCTAAAGTAAAGATGGAAAGGGAGAGTGTCATTTGTTTGTGACATTCATGATCGTTTAACCACAAAATATAGTAAATGAACAAATGTTGACATTATTTTCTCCCATATTTATGTGCATGTTTTGAGCTTATTTTGTACATTTTGTCTTCGGTGTTCTATATAAATGTTTCATTACGGATAACGCCAATGATCATAAGTTTCAGGAAGTTTTAATGGCCTGTATACTAGTAATAAAGAATTACAGAAATTGTTATTATGTCCATCAAGCATAAATGAGAAGGTTACACGCATCAGTTCCCTCCGACCTGATTTCTACGTTATGCACATTGCATATTCCTAGACTCGGGGAACGAGGACATACACAACCCCTGCATTAAAGCAATACGAAAATCAGAAGCTCGTAGCTGTTGGCTCCCCTTGCGATGATGCACAGAAAGGGAGGTTATGATAAGTTGGTAGTCCTGGTGGCAGCAAGGTTATACAATTGTACTTTCACTCTTCTGCAACACGCCATGTTCATGGACACATACATCATGATGTTAAGATAGCAAACAAAGAATGCTATAATTCTGCCGCCCAGACATGCATACACAAATATTTCGTGCCCCTGCATGCGCTTTTCAAGGGATGGACGTTCCGTTACGTCACGATGGGACAGGACCGCTGTTAATTATGCATTTTGCTCATAAAATCAATAGAACAAAGAAAGACAAAGGTTTTGAACCCTCCAGATTGTCAAGGCAACGCGATCCTATGTGCTGCTTTAAGGTGTGTTACAACGTTTAGAAGGAAATTCCTCAGTTTCGACGAAAAGTTTTTTGAGAGGATTACAGTGTGAGTAGCGCAATTTAACTACGAAACCAATATAGCACGATTTAAAATTATATTTTTAAAACGTTAACATTTCGGTGCATTCACGCATTTTCTTCTACCCATTGTAATTTATTTTCATAGTTATTTCACAAATTATTTACACAAATCTCGTTTTTTTTTGTCTACATCCTATAACACGATAAACATTTACCGAAATGCTTTAACTTCAGAGATTGTTGTAGCAGGTCACTATCTAGCCTTGATATCGCTAGATTTGCATGGGCGTATGAAAAACAAAACCGACATATTTCAGAAGTGCATCGCTTGAAATACTGAAAATATGCAGCCAGCAACAGGAAATGTCTTTTAAGCGTTTAAAGAGCTACGGGGAGAAAAAGAAAGAAAGAAAATTTGTGACAAATTGCCTATGTTAATGAGTTTTGCACTTTGTGTGTAGTAAATTGCTCAAAATGAATACTTCGTAAGTTATTCACAAGATACAGTGTATATGTTTTGTTTGTCCTACTAATATATCAGACACATGGTGTTATAATTAAAATCCCTAGAGCGCTTTTGAGAGAGAATAAAAAACGAAAATTTTTCTAAGGGAGGTTTGCATTGGCAGAATTTGGAGAAAACCTTCCCATCTTTTTTTTTCTAATTTATTTATGGACGCTCTTTAACAGCTGTGGTCCTTAGCGCCCCATTCTATATTGGGCGTGAAAGACCGAAAATTTTGCTCAGAGGCCTCTTTATCAGGCTTGAGATTATTTTACGTGCCGTAAATCCACGACAGCGGACCACTGGCTTTACTTCCCTTCCGAAGGAAGTCATGCTAAGGATTTTTACACCCGAAAAAAATCAATCGCCCTCCGCGTTTGAACCCGCGACCTTGGGAATTAGAGGCTAGCATGGTAACCACTACACCACGGAGGACGACTTTTCCATCCTTGGAAGATACTGAAATTAAATACCAAGTTTTTGGTTTTTGAATTTTGCTGTTCACAGATACACACACGCACACACGGATATACGAGTTTAAAATGTGATAGTTTCATTCAGAATACTTTCTCTACCCATTCTTCTACAAACTATTTTTACAAAATCTATTCCTGTGTTAATCGAGATAAAGTTTGCAGAACTGGTTGTAGGTATAAGAAGGAAGCCTTTCATAGTTTTAAAAAGCGGCTTGCTGTTTTGAATTCCTGTCTTTGCATGACTAGAAGAAAAAAAAACCAATGACGACTTAGCACTTGAAAAAAAATTAGTGTTTGAAAGTTCAAACTAATAACAAAGAATATCTTGGAAATGGTTAACGTCAAACGGCTTTTGACATAAATTGTGTACTTTAACGAGGTCTACATTTTATGTGTATTAAGACTTTGACTCTCTCTGATGGTTACCAATTATGCAAAAGTCATTCAGAATAAAGAGGGCTTCAAAGGCTATTCGCAGAAGGTTCGAGATAAGCGTTTTGTTTGTCATGTAAACACCTTAAATACCTATTTTAATTGGAATCATTAGAGCGGTTTTTTTAGAAATTTAAAAATAACGATTTTTTCATGTGAAGAATAGTTCTGACCTATTTTAAGTATTGGAGAAAGTATTGCACTGTACCAAAAAATTCGATATCGAGATTTCACTGGAATTCACTTCTTGAGGGAAGTAACCTTTTTATTTTCTTCAACACATGCCTGATAGACAGAGGACCAAAACTTGGATTATTGAGATTTCACCGAAAACATTTGTTTTGAAAACTCCTGAATACAAAGCAAACCATTTTAGAGAAAGGTCGGTGTGTGTGTGTGTGTGTGTGTGTGTGTGTGTGTGTGTGTGTGTGGTGCATGGACATCATAACTCAAAAACGAAATGTCAGATAAATGCCAAACTTGGTATTAAAGTTCACTATCTTCCAAAGATACGATTCAAAATTTAAAACTCACCCCAAACTACCTTAACATGGAAAACATTTGGCTATTTTTTATTTTCTCAAAAATTGTTCAAACGATTTTTATTAAACTGCCATATATTTAAGATATTTGCATGACAAAATGTACAATTCCTTGAATTTCCTGGAAATAATAGCTTGTGAAGTCCTATTCATTCGAAACGAGTTTTGTGTAATTTTGTTTAACTGGAAAACCATAAGAATGACAAAAACTGCCTGTACAAAAAATGTTAACGTCATTAAAATATAGAATTTATGTCAAATTGCCTGTGACTTTGACCATTTCCCAGATACTGTTTGTTACTGGTTTGAAATTTCAAATACTTTAATACTAAAAGTGCTCGAATACTAGAAGTGCTAAGTCGATATTAGTTTTTTTGTTTTTCTTTCCCCACGTGGTCATCGAAGAGCATGGAATTTCAAAATCTGCAACATGAAGTAGTTAGAAAAACAAGCTCTTTAAGAATAGTTACTAGAAAGTCCTGTGAATGTAACGCATAAGATTTTCAAGCTTGTGTTTACAATGTTGAAATGGTTGAAGTATGCGTTTAAAGGCTTACCTCATGTTCTTTTTTGCAAGGTATAAATTATTCCTTGCGCATCAGCTGCGGTCTATTTTAATTAAAGATCATACGCCCTAGCTTCATAAGTTAATTCAAAACTGTAGTTTTTATTATTATTATTATTATTATTATTATTATTATTACTATTACTATTTTCTGTAATGCACCTGGTTTGGACAAAAACAGTATTGTTAAAAATCTTAAAGGAAAGAAAAATTAATACTCTATCTGAACAAGTAATCGAATAATTTGAAAACTAAATAACTAGTCGTATTCTTTTAAGCTGAAGGAAAAAAAAATCTATTTATTCCTCTACTTCAGATTTTGTGTTTCAATCTTCGAATTTCTATAAATATTTTGCATTACATTTTTATAAAATGTTTAGTGCTCTCTTGAAAGATATCTAATTGCCAGTTTGCACCCAAGCTATCTTTACCACAAGAAACGTTTGTAGTTATTTTAAGCAAAACAACTTCAGTTACAAAAAATTTCTCAATTCAGTCCCGCGATCCCTCTGCGGATGACGGATTCGGTGCTATAGTTAATGCTGGCATGTACACAACTCGTGATAATTTGCTCTCCTGTTATATATTCCTCCGTATCTAAGGTCACATTGGTGTCCGCACTGACCATTGCTTGCGTAACGGTGAAGAAATCGTGACTGCCACTTCGAAGTCCCCGACTGGTTTTTCTCACCTCCCCAAGTTCCCAAAGATACGTCCACAAATATCCGTATTAAAGTAGCTATCCGCTATAAAAAAAAATCCATGCTTCACCTTTGCTTCTCGACATGATCGTGGAGAAACCGTTAAATCATTAGAAATATCTTTGTTATCAAGAATTCATTAACTATAATTTTCTGAAATCTCAGACGTTTGCTGAAGATAATTTAAAATACAGAAGCGTTTTATAGAAAAATAACCATATGTTGCATTTTCTTTGTTTACGTCGCCCTTGACGAATCTTTGGAAAGAAGTTGGAATGAGTAACATTGCACGTGCTTCGTTTTAGTTGAATTTTGGCTTTTCTTGCAGATATTAAGAGCCGCACCATACATAATTATTTGAAAAGGATGTTTGTCAAGGATCGGTGAAAAATAATTCGCAAGAGCTTCAAAGATTGCGCTTTTGTTTGTTAACTCTCCTTTTACTTTCCTTACCACCTACCTTGGGTAGACAGAGGAAGTAGCGTATTCCACCCAAAAATTCAATATCGGGATTTCATAGGCGTTTTGAGATCCCCTGAACATCTCCCCAAACAGTTTTAGAAAAAGGTCCCAGAGAGGGAGAACTCGCAAACAAAATTTGGATAAATATCACGTTAAGTTCAACATCTTCTAAGGATAGGACATGGAGATTTTTAGGATATATTATGCCCTAGTTGGCTGTCCGATGTTGGACAGGTGGCTTTTTAAAACTCGGAATGGCGTTTTAATTAATTCATTTACCTCTCCCCGTTATTGTGCAATGATCTAGAAGATTTTTGTGATGAATCCTCCCCTTTACTCCTTATAATTGCAATAATATTCCTAAGAAGTACCCTTTGGCGTTAGATCAATCATCGGTGCTCGAGTAATTTTCTAGATAATCACGGTAGGTGACACTTAGCCCCTTTTACCTTATTTTCGGTCCCATAGGTATTTAATAACATAAAAGCTAGGTAGTTTTCACATAATACATAGACCCTTAACGTATGCAGCGATATAGGGGTGAAGCTGGTGAATATCAAGATTTCCCACTCCCAGACCACCTAGTTAACTGCTTTGAAAAAGACGACACAGCCTGCGACGACCACCGAGGAAAAGAATATTCCGAGTTAATAAAACATCGGTTGAGTCATTTCTAACGTTAGCTGGGCATTACTTGCTGTTTTTATACAATTATTTAACATGTCCTGCTAACGATCTTGATTTTAACATACGAGGGCTGATCAACAAATACTGATACTGATTTTTTTCCTGTAGCTTCCGTGATAGTTTCGTGTCTGTAACATAAATATTTGAAAATAGCGGGTTTTTATGTATAATGTTGGTAGGCTGCAGCACTCTCGTATTGGTAGGTTGGTAGTAATGCATACTGTCTGGTATGCATTTCGCATACCAGACAGTGGAGGTGACGCGAAAGGGAATGCATTTTTTAAATCGATTATCACCGGTGATGAGTCATGCCTGCATCATTATGATCCTGAAGGAAAACAAGCCAGTGTGGAAATCGCCAGGTTCTCCAACACCAAAAAAGGCAAAAGTTGTTCCATCTGTAGGGAAAGTGATGGTGATCACATTTTTTGACTGTAATGGAATGATTTACCATCACACTACTGTTACAGCAGCATACTACACGTCAGTATTGGCTACACTGAGGAAGCATATTGCAAAGAAACGACCAGAGCTTTCTCGGACTGGGTGGCAACTTCATCATGACAATGCAGGGCCTCACGTCGCAAATCAAGTCGTGCAGTTTCTGGCTCGATTCAACATTACCTGTGTAGCACATCCACCTTATAGCCCCGATCTTGCACCCTATGACCTTTTTTTATTCCCATCACTAAAGGCAAAGCTTAGGGGTATTCGATTTGAGAACTCTGAAGCAGTGCTCAAGAAAAGTGAGGCGATTCTCAAGGACCTGACAAAGAATGGTCTGCAGCACGTGTTCAAGGACTGGCAGAGACGTTATAAAAAGTGCATTGAAGTAGGAGGAGACTACTTTGAAAGAGTAGTCTCCTGGAGTAATAAACATCTGTGAAAAAAATCAGTTTCAGTCTTTGTTGATCAGCCCTCGTACAAAGGAAATAAAGCAAAGTATTTTTACATTATGGTTATTAAAATATTTTGACACTGGCAGCGCATGCGTATCGTATCGTTATAAGCATTCGAGTGTATGTTTTGCTGTGTCTTAGTTGCTAAATCTTGACCATCACACACCCACGCACCTACACACACAGCTTGGAATAAAATATCCGCGGCATTTGTCTTATTTTATGCATATACTGTGGAGTAACAATTATTTTCTACTCCATGGCATTCTCAACCGTAAGTCAAAGCCTTCTCCGCAAACGTGTTCTTTTACAACTCCAGTATGTACGTATTCAAGTACAAGGCCCTTGTAAATCCTTCTTAATCTTTTAGTAATTTATGAAATGAAATTAGAAGGTGTTTTATAGACCACGTCCGTTAGAAGGACGGAATGGTTAAAGAATTATCAAAATCTGTTTAGTAGGTTTTGAGACTACGCCATATACACATACATACAAATGTTCTCTCTTTGTTAATGTTATAGATATGTGCAATCAATAATTTCCTATTCCATAACTTTTGGGCACATCCCCTATAGCAATAAAAAGCTATTTAAATTACAAATAAGAATTGTAAAAGTAATGGGACGGTGTCAGGACGTACAGCTAATAAAGAAATATTTCAACAGTTGAGCATATCTCATTGCCATATGTCCACATCTAGAAGCTATCTGCTTTGTCCATCAGAATCTGTATTATTTCAAAAGAAATTCGAAATTCCATTATAATAATAATAATACAAGAACTACCGAAATTCTGAACAGCGTATTACATAAGCGCATTCAGTTATATAATCAGATAGCTCCCAAAACCAGATCCTAAATGTAAAAAAAGTATAAAGTAAACATAATAATAATAATAATAATAATAATAATAATAAAAAGTTACTGAAACATATTCCCTCCCCGGTAAAGGATTATATTTAATTAAATATATTTTTTCTTTCCTTTCTTGTTTACCATTTTACTTTATTTTATACAATTAATTATAAACTTTATTTAGTTATCATTGTAAATTAATGCATTTGTTACTTATCTTATATGCCCATATGTATTTAATATAAAGCATACAAAGTCTTATTACAAATGTTATAATAATTGTATATTAGTCTACGAAACACAGTGTATAGCACACTTATCTAGAGAATTTGGTATTGTATGTCTATTACTGTTTTAAAGTATTGAATTTTTCATTGGAATCATGTTCTGTATTCAAAAGTAGTCGCGATATGGCTTTATAGTTGAAGCGACAATAAAGAAATAATAAAAAAAAGTCTTGTATATCGATTTTTATGGAAATAGTTGAAATCTCCCTTACCCAAACCACCATTTACGCGAAACAATTTTTGTCATTTTTTTATTTTCTTAAAAACGAGTTTAATTAAAACATCACAGGCCTGAGATATTTGCATGATTGATTAAGTTCATACATTTAATTTTCTGCGAATGGCATGCGGAATCCTCTTCATTCTGAATGAATTTTGTATAACCGTTAAACTGTAGGAGGTACACAAAACCTTATTTTAAAAAAAACACAGTTATGGAAGTATAATTCATTGCTATTGGTTTGAATTCTCCGATACTTTATCTACATGTTCTGAAGCGTTTGGTTGCCCTATTCTTTTCTCAATTAGAAGACCCTGCCTAAGAAGAGGGCATATGTTCTCATTTAAACAAGAAACCAACAAATTAATACCAAGCAGATGTTCCAAGATAGAGGGGAGCGTGCGAGAAACAACTTTACATTAAAAGCGACCATAGCTGCAAATATTCAACTCAAAGGCTCCTATCACTGCTAGGTGGGATGGGGTGAGGTAGGGTAAGAGCAAGGTTTTCTCTCATGAAAAGAACAGTATATGCGTTGAATTCTATTTTTATTTGATTTCCCCCGAACCAGCGACAGTGGGAGAGAATATTTGTGCACGTGTCTCGCCATTTTTAATGTATCTTCGGCTAAAAGTTACCAACGTATTGAACATCAATCTGACAATTTCACCTTGTTAACTTAGGCTTTCGAATTATATAGTATAGGAATATCAAGTTAAGGGTTTTGTGTTTATGCTGCAATGCAAATGTCATATACAATAGGCTCCTGACATAATTATGGCCGTCGAAACAAATTATCTCGGTTCGATTCTTACAGCACACATACAGAGACGCTCCTTGTTGTCTGTGCCTCGGCAAGCAAGGCGTGGGCGGGTTGCATTCATCACGTGCAGTCAGAAAAGTTGGCGCTGCGATGAAGGCCATAAGGCGCATGCCCAGCTTAAAACTCGTGACATACCACGCCGGACTATAATTACTTCCATCATGCTTGTCCACAAGATGTAAACAAATACATGTGATTGGTTATCAGGCCCAATATTTCGGTTATGTTTTTCTGCTTTTAGTGGTTGCGATGGGCAGTAGTGGAGGATGGTTTAGATTCTCAGGTTTTTTTATACGGAAACTCGTTTTTGCTACTTTGGAAAGGGTACTTTACAAACACAGTTACGTCTATACAACAATAGTAAGCTATGTTTAGCCTGTGCAAATAAATCGCAGCCTTGACAAATAAACAGATCATAAATGTCCTTAATGTTTAAATATTAAATTCGCCTGGCAATCATGGCGTACAATATAAGTACCAAGTAATTTGAATACTGTACTGATAGTAGTAATAATCGCTGGGCTCACTTGACACTAGTGTCGCAGCACGTATAAACCTCATATTTATTGTAATCAATATGGCTTCAAGCATGTTTGAGTCTGAAAATCGCAGATCGCGGAAACCCCGTTCAGACTTATGGCCGCGTGCACCATTCTCGATCAAGACTTTACCGTGGTGAACGGTCATTTTGTGGTGCATCGATGGCGGTAAAAGTTTATCGAGGATTTTACCACGATTAAATCTGACCATGAATGGCCGGTTTTCGTCGATTGTTTCCAACTTGTGCTGAAATGTTAAGATGGCGGGACGTGTAGGTTAGAATTCCCAAACGAATAGATAAGACTCCATTTTTGCCAATGAATACATTCTGATAAAGTTACTTTAATATACTTTGTAATTTTTAACACTTAAAGACCTTTTTGTGCGACAGGTGCCTTAAATATCCTAACCAAGATGTAACGAAAATCCACACAATCACGGCGTTGCAATCACATAATTATATCAGTAGAAGCATAGTTCCAAGAACAAGGCAGAAATAAGGGGAGGAATGAATGGATTTGGTGCAATTGTATCCGTTTACAGGAATATCAGGTACATTAATTGCACAGGTATAGGAATCCGGTAACCTGAAGAGATCAGTGCCGAAGTTTGAAACCTGAAGTCGTCATCCTGGTGTCGACGTGGCGTGTGCGCCTTCTATTCAAGGGGTTCCGGGTTCAAATCTTATCTAGGTATAATATTTCTATTCCTTCTTTTTCCTACCTGTCTTTCAGTAAGTGAATATCGACTAAGCTAACTGGAATTGTCAGCATGGAAAGAAAGGAAAAAAGTCCATAATAGTTCAGCATATTTTTCTAGTCAAATTGTAAGGCCAGGCTTTCCCACCGTCCATCTTAAAGTTATTGCTTTATCTCTGTACTTTCTACCTTTTCTTAAGAATTATGTGTTAGATTTAATAACATAATAGAGAAACTTGGGTCTGCTTTTGCTTTCCTCCATTGCACGCTGAACTACATGCATGTGCTTCAGCAAAGAGGTAGAACAAGTGAAAAACGGACCACATGATGGGTGTGTTCAGTAGTTTGCCTGCAATGAACGGTGTGCTCAACCAGGTTGAGCGCCTGTCAGGTAACCACGGTCGCCTAAACTGCCGCGAACATTTGTGCATCGCTGTGTGATGATTACCGCGGTAAGCTGAAGGTCCCTGAAGGGTTTGTTTAACGAGGATGGTGCACGCAGCCATCAGTCTTAGAAACACGTCCAGAAGTTTACAATACATCCTCGGGAGTCCACCATTGCAGTAATGCATATATGTTAAGGTATAAGAAAATGCTTATTTTCAATAACAGTTCCCACCGTTTCATTCAATAAATACCAGGTTCCAAATAAGTGTTTCAGAACAACATTCTACGACGTCCACGGGTATTTACTATTTACGCATAACTGCAAGAGGAAAATACTATTTTTTGACAAATAGTATTTTCTTGGTCCATTTACCGTTCGTGGTGTTATGGTGGGAATTTTGAATTTCCTGCATTCAGTGCTGGTAAACTAACCTACCGGAGTGTTTTGCCTAATTTACTTCACGTATATGCATGAACTATTTGAATACTCTAACTTCTGATACACTTATTATTGCAGACATGGGATATAATCACATTTGATAGTTGAATTTTACCATTTAAATCTTACCGGAGTCTTAACTTCCTTTTTACTCTCTCTCTCTCTACTGCTACTTATCTATAATAAGTAGAAGAGGTATTGCATTCCACCGTAAAGCTCAATATGAAGATTATGCAGGTTTTGAGGTCCCAGAGTAAAAGCATTTTTAGAAGCACTGTGTGTGAGAGTGTGTGTGTGTGTGAGAGAGAGAGAGAGAGAGAGAGAGAGAGAGAGAGAACATAACCCAAGCACGAAGGTTCGGTTGAATATTAAACTTAAAATTTAATTTCAGCGTCTTTCAAGGATGCAACACAAGATTTTAAAGAAAACCCTCCCACCTCCAACGACCCTTTACAAGGAAATGTTTTCGTTATTTTTCATGTTCTCAAAAATGGCTCTAACAATTTTTGTTAAAATGCCATATGTTTTAAGGTATTTTATGGCAAATAAAATGTATACTTTGAATTTTCTGCGAATAGCCTGTGAAGTCATCTTTATTCTAAATGATTTAATGGTAAACCTTAAGAGAGAGATAAAATCTTACGATACAAAAAATGTAAATCTCGTGAAAGCACACAATACAATATGCCAAATACATTTTTTTTGTGGCGTTAACCATTTCCGATATATTCTTTGCTACTGGCTTGAATTTTAAAATACTTATAACTTTTTACCTTCTCTATCACGTAGCTAATAAGTAGATAAGCTATTGCATTCCAACCAGAAATTCCATATCGAGGCGTCACCTTAAATACACGTTTTGAGGCCCCCTAAATAAAAACATTTTTCTTTCTCTGCTACGTATAGTAAGTGGGGAGGTATTGTATTAATCCCAAGAATTCGTTGTTGACGAATATCTATATGTTTAGGGGTCCCCTAAACCCAAAGAAGGAATTTTTTGAAAAAGGTCTGTGTGTGCGTCTGTCTGTGAACAGCTTAACTCAAAAGCGAAATGTCGGATAAGTACCAAACTTGGTATTTAAGTCCAGTATCTTCCAAGGATACGACACGAAGATTTTCATGAAAATCCCCCATCCACAACCACCCTTTATGTGCAAAATGTTTCGAAAATTTTGATTATCAAAAAAAAAATGACTAACGGTTTTAATTAAATTACCATTTATTAAAGATATTTACATGACAAATAAAATGTATGTCTTGAATTTTCTGGGAATAGCCTGCGAAGTTCTCTTCATTCGGAAGGAATTTTTTATAATCTTGTATAACTGGTAAACGTTAAGCGATAGACGAAGACGTACTGCACGAAAAATGTAGATCTCTGTACAACACACAATTTATTTCAAATAAATTTTTTTGGGGGCATAAACCATTTATGACATATCCGTTACTAATGTTCCAATTGTTCATTACTTTGTCATTTTCTTTAAGTTCTGTGATTTTCAATTGTTTCTCGCGAATTCATCGAAAGAGAGTCTAATTTTAAGGCTAGCGTGAGGTGTCCAGTTAAAAAAAAATTACTATTGCTATTCCCTTTGTACCTATAATGAAATATGTAATGCAACTATTTCTTGAAGATTTATTTCGATTAAAATGTAGTAGATAGGGAAATAAACTTTCGTAAAAATAATTACATCCCACTAATAAGCGATAGACGGTAGAGAAAATCATCTGGATGTAATATATCGGACTTTTTCAACTGGTAAGGCTATTCGTTTTTCCCGTGGTCTTGCAGGGAGCACGGCATTTTAAAGCCATCACGTAGTGATTCGCTTTTTAGAAATCTGACTCGCCTTAGCCTGCTGTATTCTCTTATACCTACAACGAAATGTGAAATGGAGGTTTATCTCTGTTATAAAGAAATGCAAAAGAATGAGTAGAGAAAGTCGTTTGAATACAATCTCGTAATCTACAATATCAATTCTTCTACAATCAAATGTTATGCCATAGCCGGGGTTTGAACCACGGATCTTCCTGTTTCCGTCCGGTTGCTCTAACCAACTGAGCTACCATGACAACATAGCTGACACATGTTGGTTAGATCAGCCGGACGAAACTGGTAGATCCGTGGTTCAAACCCCGGCTATGGTATTGAAGTTTTTAGACTGATTCTACCTTTATAGCCTTGTCCTACACACGGCTTGTGTGGAAGAACGTAATTGCCGTTCATTGAAATAATAGTTGGTTAAACTTTGAGGCCTGGGCTTAAAGTACTTAGGATATAGTAAGTCGCCATTGGAGTATGTCATCTGAAAATTAATTTGAGAACGCTTTGTAGTTTATTGAAAAAAAATGTAGTCGGAGAATTTAATGTCGTACCGGCATGTTGCCATGGTAGTGCAGTTGGTTAGGGCAACCGGACGAAAACCGAAGATCCATGGTTCAAATCCCGGCTATGGCATTGAATGTTTTGGTCTGGTGCTACATTTCCAACTTTGTTTAAAATATTTATCAGCGTTCATATCTCCTTTCTAACCCTCTCAAATACAGTGCATACCAATTGGAATTACGATTAAATAGTGAAGTGCCTTGTTCAGAGGGTTGCTTTAAGGTTTTATTGACTTTAAGTTTTATTTCTTTATTTGTGACACAAGTACTTGAAAGGCTGTATCGCAAACGAAAATAAATTTTTAATGAGTACTAAATATTCATTACTTAAATTATTTGTTCTGAAAAACCCTTAAAAATTCGAAATAACAGTATTTCTTGCTTGTGTTAATTCTATTCCCGTTTTAACACAGCCAGCATATATTACTGAACTGCTACGCAGTGTAGCACAATAAGATGAAAATTAGGCAAGCAAGCCAACATCCCCATTACTTGCCCAAGTCGGGTTATGCCCCATTTAGACGGCAGTGTAACAACCTCCTCCGACTGAATTTGTGACCAACTTTGCTTGTTAAAAAGCTCCAGTACTAAAGAGAAAAAGTTGGCAATGAAATCATCGGGTTATCAAAGCAATGCTTACAAAGATTGAGCACATTTTGAGGTTAAAACTGGCATTGTTGTGCTTTGCTCGCAATTCCCGCCGTTATATCCACTGTAAGTAACGTTCATATGTAATAAAGAATACTTGTCATTGCTACAAAGTGAGCACTTTTGTTCTGTCAGAGATATGTTTAATTATTTTAATGGCATATGCGTAATTTACGAGATAGGATTGAGCACAAATATTAGTCATGGCCTGCTGCAACATATACAGTGGTTGCTCTTTATAAATTCTCTTTGAAAACACACTTTTTTCAGTTTGTGTATTTACTCTCCTTTGTGGCATTTCTGCCACAAAGTTGTAAAACAATAATTGTTTAACGAAGAAAAGGTTTAAAAATAAATGTCATTAATGCAGAAGCTGACAAAAGCAATAGGGAACAGCGTTTAACTAATAACTGAAAACAATTCACTGTATCAATAGCGATTTCCACTGCGTTGTGCTGTTTTGCATGTCGAAAGTAAAGCCCAGTGCTGCTAACAGAATGGAATGTTACAGATACAGGCTTGTTACACACACCTATTGTTAAGAGGGACTATCCAGACTCATCTTATAAAATCTTTTTCTCTCTCCACCTCATGTTAAGATAGATAAGGAGCGAAATTTTGGGCGTTCTTTTCAAGGAAAAAATTTTATGGAACAATAACATTATGATTATTTGTAACCTTAGATCAATTTGTTGTCAACAATATAGAGACCTAGGACGCTTGGAAGTGTCTTCTAATTATAGTACATTACATTAAAATAGCTAATAGTAATTTATTTATCAAATGCTCAAAATAAGGCTTCAACTGACGTAGTCAGTGTTTCCGGACGAGGCATAAACCGAGTACGGAATATGGAAGGAATCTGCTCAACTTTTTACTTTCTCTTCCATGTACATAGTAGCTAAAGAAGGTATTGCATTCCACCCAAAAATTCGATACCGAGATTTCACAGTAAGTGTTTTGAGACACCTTGAATTAAAGAAAAAAAATTCTGTGTGTCACACTCAAACGACTTTCTCTACTCTTGTACAAACTATTTTTACCAACGCTTATTCTCCATATGCTTCATGTTAATCGAGATGTTAATCTTATTGTTAATTTTCTTGTAGGTGCAAGGGGAATATGGTAGGTTATAAGCGACAGTCAAATCTTTTAAGCGTTGGTTGCTATGTACGCATTCCATTCTCTTTGCATGTCCAGGACATAAAAAAATCTGATGTGTTACACTCACATGACTTTCTCTACTCTTGTACAATCTAATTTTACAAACGCTTATTCTCCATATGGTTCATGTTAATCGAGATATCGAGATGTCAATCTTATTGGTAATTTTCTTGTAGATGCAAGGGAAATATGGTAGCTTTTAAGCGATAGTCAAATATTTTAACGCTGGTTGCTATGTGGCGCATTCCATTCTCTTTGCATGTCCAGGACATAAAAAAAATGAATAACGAATGTGAGAAAAAGTATAAGTATTGTAAAATTTAAGGAAATAACAAGCAATATCTCGAAAACGGTTCACTCAACAAAAGAAATGTATATGACATAAGTTGTGTATTTTAACGCGATCTACATTTTTTGTGTAGTAAAATTTTGTGTATCTCTTATGGTTTACCAGTTATGCAAAAGTCGTTCACAATGAAGAATACTTTTGGAGACATTCCCAGAAAATTCGAGATATACATTTCATTTCTCATGACATTATCTTAAACATATGATATTTTCATCAAAATCGTTAGAGCCATTTTTGAGAAAATTAAAATTTTCGAAAAATCTTCCATGTAAAGGGTAGTCTGGGGTGGGGGGATTTTCTTGAAAACCTTCGTGTCGCATCTCTGGAAGATACTGAACCTAAATACCAAGTTTGGTGCTTATCCGACTGTTCGTTTTTGAGTTATGCTGTTCACAGACACACACACAGACACACACACACACACAGACACACACACACACAGACACACACACGGACATGTTTCCAAAAATGCTTTTTTTTGGATTCAGGAGGTCTCAAAACATGTATTTCCGGTGAAATCTCGGTATCGAATTTTTGGGTGGAATGCAATACTTCCCCTACTTACTATACGTAGTAGAGAAAGTAAAAATTAACGAATTCGAGAGACACACAGACACACACACACACACAGGGAAATGTTTCCAAAATGCTTTTTTTGGATTCAGGGTGTCTCAAAACATGTATTTCCGGTGAAATCTCGGTATCGAATTTTTGGGTGGAATACAATACTTCCCCTACTTACTGTACGTAGTAGAGAAAGTAAAAATGAATAACGAATTTGAGAAAAAGTATAAATATTGCAAAATTTGAGGGAATAACAAACAATATCTCGAAAACGGTTCACTCAACAAAAGAAATGTATATGGCATAAATTGTGTATTTTACCGCGATCTACATTTTTTGTATAGTAAAATTTTGTCTATCTCTTATGCTTTACGAGCTATGTAAAAGTCGTTCACAATAAAGAATACTTTTGGAGACATTCGGGAAAATTCAAGATATACATTTTATTTGTCATGAAAGTATCTTAAATATATGTTATTTTAATCAAAGTCGTTAGAGACATTATTGAGAAAATTAAAATTTTCGAAAAATGTTCCATGTAAAGGGTAATCTGGGGTGGGTTGATTTTCTTCAAAACGTTCGTATCGCATCTCTGGAAGATACTGAACCTAAATACCAAGTTTGGTATTTATCCGACCGTTCGTTTCTGAGTTACGCTGTTCACAGGCACACACAAGGACATGTTTCCAAAAATGCTTTTTTTGGATTCAGGGGGTCTCAAAACATATATTTCCGGTGAAATCTCGGTATCGAATTTTTGGGTGAAATACAATACTTCCCCTACTTACTATACGTAGTAGAGAAAGTAAAAATAATCTATTTAGAAAAAGGTCCGTGTGTGTGTGTCTGTGAACAGCATAACTCAAAAACGAAAAGTCGGACAAATAACCAAACTTGGTATTTAGGTTCAGTATCTTCCAAAGATGCGACTCCCACCCTTACTACCCTTTATTGAATTTTTTTAAATTGTTTATTTTCTAAAAAATGGCTGTAGCTATTTTGATTAAAATACCACATACTAAATATATTTACATGATAAACGCAATGTATATCTTGAATTTTCTGAGGTTAACCTGTGAGGTTCTGCTTCATTCGGAAAGAATTTTACGTAACTTGTGTACTGGTAAACGTTAAGTGTTAGACGAAAATGCGCTATACAATCTTTGTAGATCTCTTTAAAATGCACAAATTGCTTTCTAAGGCATAAGCCATTTCTGAGATATCCGTTATTAAATATTTGAATTGTTCAGTACTTTCTCGTTCTTTTTAAGTCCTGTCGACATTCAGTTGTTTCTCCGATTGCATGGAAGGAGTATGGAATTTTAAGGTCAGTATGCATCATCCAGTATTAACACGTTTGACTATTGCTACTCCCTTTGTATCTATAACGAAATGTGCAATGTAGCTGTTTCTTTAAAGGCTTATCTCGATTAAAATGAAGTGAATAGAAATAATACATTTTTGTGAGAATAATTTGTATACCCACTAATAAACGATAGAAGGTAGAGAAAGTCATTTAATTGTAACACAGATTTGTTTTTTATATGTACATGGTGTATACAATAATTTTTTACTTTCTCTACTACGTATAGTAAGTAGGGGAAGTATTGTATTCCACCCAAAAATTCGATACCGAGATTTCACCGGAAATATATGTTTTGAGAACCCCTGAATCTAAAAAAAGCATTTTTGGAAACATGTCCGTGTGTGTGTGTGTGTGTGTGTGTGTGTGTGTGTGTGTGTGTGTGTGTGTACAGCATAACTCAGAAGCGAACAGTCGGATAAACACCAAACTTGGTATTTAGGTCCAGTATCTTCCATAGATGAGACACGAAGGTTTTCAAGAAAATCCCCCCACCCCAGATTACCCTTTACATGGAACATTTTTCGAAAATTTTAATTTTCTCAAAAATGGCTCAAACGATTTTGATTAAAATATTATATGTTTAAGATATTTTCATGACAAATAAAATGTATATTTTGAATTTTCTGGGACTGTCTAAAAGTATTCATTGTGAACGACTTTTGCATAACTGGTAAACCACAAGAGATAGACAAAATTTTACTACACGAAAAATGTAGATCGCGTTAAAATACACAATTTATGTCATACATTTTTTGTTGTTGAGTGAACCATTTTGGAGATATCGCTTGTTATTCCCTTAAATTTTTCAATACTTATTTTCTCAAATGGGAAATCGTTATTCATTTTTTTGTCTTGGATATGCAAAGAGTATTAATCTGTGGAAAAGAGAATGGTGCTGCACATAGCAACCAGCTATTAAGAGATATGTCTATGCTTAAAGGCTACTGTATTTCTATATTGCCCTTGCAAATACAAAACAAGGGGAACATAGTACGCCTTAAGCGATAGTCAAATATTTTTAGAACTGGTCGCTATGTGTAAAATGTAATTCTCTTTGCATGTCAAAACATCGTTTCTGCAAATGTTTATCTCGATTAATATGAAATAGATGGAGAATAAGAGTTTGTAAAAATAGTTTGTACAATAGTAGAGAAAGTCGTGTGAGTGTAACACATCCGATTTTTTTTAGTAAAAGTTCTCTAAATTATACGAGGAATTTAAGGTTATATGTTGGATATTCTAAATTCAGTTTTTGGATATTTATAAATTAATTAAATGACTATCAGTTTATAGCCATAGTGTGTTTATTACATCTGTTACTCCATGTTGTATAGTAACAAGGTTACTAACAAAAGAATATAGTCTTAGATTAAAACTGTGATTTTTACATTAAATGGTAATTTCTTGATATTTATAGGCCAGGCACGAATACGGATTTGATTTGTAAGCAAGGATACATATGAAAAAGCGCTTTATACTTCTGAGAAAATAGGGTGATAATGATAATCCCCAGGAAATTCCAATCCGAGTCGGAATCACTGAATCGGAATGTCGCTTACTGTTTTTCATTCCTATAGTTCAAAAAGCTTTCGGTAACTCAAAAAACCTATAGCCTGAGAAATGCGAAAAATTGTAATTTCACTTATGAGGACCCCCCGCAACCTCCCATCCATCATGCAAGGAGCGTTTTTAGTACAGCTTTAATATTTTGCCACTGCAGCGCTGCAGTCGCGATTTTGAGCATTCGAGGTCTTTCGCTCCGTTCATTAGGAGGCCAGATGCAGCTGTGAGTGATCGTCACGTTGTGTTTTCGTTGTTAGATCGTTGTTCGAAGCGTTGTCAGATCAGTGATTCGTTTTTTGAATGCGAGAAATCTTACGCCAGCAAACATTCGTCGCCAATTGTGCGAGGTTTATGGGGAAACAAAATGAATGACAATGCCCGGCCGCACACAGCCAAACAAACTCAATATTTGATCGCATCATTTGTTTGGGAACAATTCAACCACCCTCCCTACAGTCCGGATTTGGCACCGAGCGATTTTCATCATCTGAAGAAATTCCTTGGTGGAAAACATTTCAACGACGATGATGTGAAACAAGAAGTCAGATTTGGCTTTCATCACAGGCGGCACCGTTCTTTGACGAAGGCATACAAAACTGATTTCCCGTCACAAGTGCCTGAATAATTGAGGTACTATGGGGAGAAATAATTAATGAGTGATAATAAAGTATTTGGAAAATAATGTTCTGTTATTACTTTCTCTACAACGTATAGTAAGTAGGGGAAGTGTTGTATTCCACCCAAAAATTCGATACCGAGATTTCACCGGAAATACATGTTTTGAGACCCCTGGATCCAAAAAAAGCATTTTTGGAAACATGTCCGTTTGTGTGTCTGTGAACAGCATAACTCAGAAACGAAGTCGGATAAACACCAAACTTGGTATTTAGGTTCAGTATCTTTCAGAGATGCGACACGAAGGTTTTCAAGAAAATACCCCCACCCCAGATTACCCTTTACATGGAACATTTTTCGAAAATTTTAATTTTCTCAAAAATGGCTCTAACGATTTTGATTAAAATATCACACATTTAAGATATTTTCATGACAAATAAAATGTATATCTCGAATTTTCTGTGAATGTCTCCAAAAGTATTCTTCATTGTGAACGACTTTTGCATAAGAGATAGACAAAATTTTACTACACAAAAGATGTAGATCGCGTTAAAATACACAATTTATGTCATATACATTTTTGTTGTTGAGTGAACCATTTTCGAGATATTGCTTGTTATTCCCTTAAATTTTCCAAATACTTATACTTTTTCTCAAATTCGTTATTCTTTTTTTTTGTCCTGGTAATGCAAACAGAATGGAATACTCCACATAGCAACCAGCCTTTAAAATATTTGACTATCGCTTAAAGCCTAGCAATTCCCCTTGCATCTACAAGAAAATTAGCAATAAGATTAACATCTCGATTAACATGAAGCATATGGAGAATAAGCGTTTGTAAAAATAGTTTGTACAAGAGTAGAGAAAGTCATGTGAGTGTAACACATCAGAATGTTTTTTTAAAGATTATGTACTGTAAAACCACGCCTCGTACGTAGTTATTAGTTATGTGCATGCATTCTATTAGTAAACATCGTGTTTTAGGAGGCTGAGAAAGTGCCAAAAGGTTAAATGACATGCAATTACATTCTGAAACTAAACTTTAGTTTTGCTCTCCTGAAAAATTAACATTTGTCGGATAGTCGACGTATAATTCTCTACCCTTCCTAATTTTGACTACTGGTGTTATTTGGAATATTGTTAAATATCATGCAGTTATATAGAATATCGCGGGAAAACTGATTATTGGGAAACAAGTTTATTTCATGAGTTATCAGTAATGCGCAAAATATTATGATTAAATATCTGTTCAACCACTTCAGAATTATTTCCAAAGAGCCAACAGATTCAAAAGTGGTATTGGTGGACATGAAATACAAAATGGGAGAGAGGGAGGATTTCAGTATTGCAGTTTTGCTTTTTGATGTTTCAGATTAATTTGGAAAAGCCAGTGCCAGCATTAATAATAAAAATTTAAATAAGTGAGATACACCTGCTTTTGAATGCATCGAGTGTAACAAATTAGAAATGTAACATTCACACGACTTTCTATACTCATTACCACTTCATAGAGTTTTCATGAACTGTTCATGTGAAAAGCTCATTTTTCTGTCCACTTGTGCAGCAACATGTTATGCGCCGTTGCCATGCGTGTATCATTTTGAAACGTTGCTTGTTTGTGGCTGTATAGATATACACGCACATTATAAAAACGTGACTTAACTGTCTCTTTTTTTATAAATAGTACCTGCATTTATTTAACGTCGCTTTAATAGTAGGTTATATCACGACTGTTGTTCTTTAGGGTGACACACACCGTTTATGCCATGCAAATGGTTTTAGTTGCGTAACCGCCTGCCTGTTAAATTTTAGTTGGTAGATAGAACTTTGGGTCGTAGCACTGACATATGGAATCGTTTGGATCAGTCGCATAGCGACAGAAAAGGAGTGGAAAAGCTTACATTCGATAAACAAAATTTCAACTTGCGGTCCTCGGACCTGACCCATTTCTCTCGCTGATTTCTTAGATGTATTCACTGTTCGCAACTTAATTTCTTTTGAAATGCGGACTCTCTAATAATTCAACTGCATCACACACGCGCGCGTATCCATTTCTATAAGTCATTCATATGCCTTTCTCTACTCACTCTTTTATACGCTGTTCTTTCAAAAGGTTATTTTTCTGTCTGTTTCTTGTTAATACAGATAAACTTTCATTACACGTTTTCTCGTTTGGTTTTAGATATAAGGATGTGGTGGGCTAAAGTGATAGTCAGAGTTTTAAAAAAGCGAACAAAGAATATCTTGGAAATGGTTAACGCCACACAAAACTGTAGTTGACTAAAATTGTGTGGTTTAGCGAGATCTACATTTTCTTGTGTAGTCAGATTTTGTGTATCTCTTACGTTTCACTAATTATACAAAATTATTTAAAATAAAGACTTCATAGCCTATTCACAGAAAATCCAAGATATACTTTTTGTTTGTGATGGAAATAAGTTAAGCATAAGGTACTCTAATAAAAATCGTTAAAAGCATTTGGAGAAAAAAAAGGTACGGTTTCCCATGTAAAACGTAATTTGAGGTGTGGAGAATTTTCTTGAAACTCTTGTGTTGCATCCTTGGAAGATGGTAAACTTAAATACCAAGTTTGGCATTTAACCATTTGGCATTTCGTTTTTGAGTATTGTCCAAACACACACGCGCGCGTGTACATACACACATACATTTTACAACTGATTTTGTATTTATTCAGGGGACATCAAAACGATATTTCCGGAATAATCTCGGTGTCGAATTTTTTGTTGAAATGCAATGCTTCCTCTACTTAGTACATATAAGTAAACGGTATAGAAAGTAAAATGCATTTTCTGTGTTTAGTGGACCTCTAAACACGTGTTTCAAAAACTCTACATGGAATACTTTTATAGGAAGTGTACGTTTTCTGAAAGTGTTTAAGCACAGAACGAAGCTGCAATAATTAGTAGAGTAAGGCCTGAGGTAAAACCCTATCGGATTCTTCTGCGGCAACTGGTGCTGGGGTTCAGCTTACAAGGCGGAGGAAGTACGCCGAGGAAATTGCAAGGCATGGAACAATAATGATAAAGACTTGGGGTCAGCCACAAGGGGCAGGTGTGGCAGCTGCAAACTTTTGTTTATTGTGTGCGAATTTAAATACCACTGCATTACCCATATGGCAAGCAGAGCAGGTGTGTGGCTTTTACACTTTCCCGTGGTTTTAAGTTTCCTTCCATGAGAATCCTCCTTTCGAAAGGAAAGCTGCTCATTCCCACTGAAGTCCTTGGGTAATATACTGTCAGGGTCGAGCGCTAGCTATCTCTATCATTTTGTTTTTTACAATGCTATAATGTTTATTTTATTTATTTATGCTAAGTTAATAATATAAATATGGCAAGGCATTTAGCCCAGACTGATAACCAGTCATATTTAATATACACAATATAATTTCTATGTACAATTTGTAATGGTTTCTTGAAAATTACAAAAATATTAAAATCTGCCTTGCAGTTATGTTTGTACTACCTCTCCTTTAATAGACAACGTCCACCTTTTTTGCCTTCACTTTGCTTAAAAACTGTGGTGTGTTTTTACTTCACTTGTTGAAGATTTTAATCAAAGCTATTTTTCTATCTAATTTAAACCATTTCTGATTTATTAGCTCCTTTCTCCACAGATCAATCCCTTTACACTTAATGGTGTGTTTAATATCTTAATTTCTTCCTCCATTCATTCTGCAAATAGGGTACTCATTCAGTTGGAAACACGTCGTCCTCCGTGCAGCCTCTAGTTCCTAAGGTTGCGATGGAGTAAAAATCCTTAGCATGGCTTCCTTCGGAAGGGAAGTAAAGCCGGTGGTCCCGTGTCGTAGATTTACGGCACGTAAAAGAACCTCAAGCCTGATAGAGGCCTCTGAGCAAAATTACCGGCCTTTCACGCCATACAGAATGGGACGCTAAGAACCACAGCAGTTAAAGAGCGTCCATAAATAAAAAAAAACTCAATTTAATTTCAATATGTTGGAAACACCCTTTCTAGTCCTTTTAATGTCCATGCACCTGCTCTTAACCTTGGAGCATCTTCTATCTGTTCATAATTTGCTTTGTCAAACATATACAGGTCGTGTCATAATTAATAGCTCAAACTGAAACGGTTGATAGTATACGATATTAGGAAGGAAAACATTCTAATAAGCATAGTTTGTTGAAGAGTGGATGGAGAAAATCATGTGAATGTAAGACCAGGTTTAAAAAAATTATGATGATTTGTTTACTTTTTTTTTACTTTCTCTACCACGTACCTGTTAGTTAGATAGGTATTACATTCCACCCAAAAATCCGATACCGAGATTTCACCGAAAATACGCGTTTTGAGGTCCCCTGAATAAAATCGCCGTTAGAAAAGGTCCATGTGTGTGTGTGTGTGTGTGTGTGTGTGTGTGTGAAAGAGAGAGATAGAGAGAGAAAACAGCATGACTCAAGAACGAAAAGTCTGATAAATACCAAACTAATTAGTAGGTGCACTATCTTTCAAAGATGTGAAACGAAGATTTTCAAGAAAATCCCCCCACCCAACTATCCTTTATAAATAACATTTTTTCGAATTTTTTTAAAATGCTCATCGATTTTGATTAAAATGCCATGTGTTAAATTATTGACGTGACAAATTGTATATCTTGAATTTTTTGGGAAGTCCTCTTTATTCGAAAGGGATTTTGTATCATGATGTGTAATTGGTAACGTTAAACGATGGATAAAAACATACTACACAAAACATGTATATCTCTTTAAAACATACAATTTATTTCAAATAAGTTTTTTGTGGCATAAGTCATTTCTGAGATATCCGTTATTAATCCGAATTCTTCCATGCTTGGCCATTCTTTTAAAGTCCTGCATTCAGTTCTTTCTCGCGATTACATGGGAACAGCGACAGTCAAATGTTTAAGAACTGGACGCTATATGTGGCCCTAAAATGTCATGCTCTTTCCATACAATCGTGAGAAACATCTGAAAATCGACGAGACGTAAAAAGATTGACAAAGTATTGACAAATCGAAGCATTAATAAAGGATACTCGGAAATGGCCAATGCCACAAAAAAGTTATATAAAATAAATTGTGTTTTAAGAAGATCTACTTTTTTGTTTAGTAGTTTTTCGTCTATGGGTCTATAATCTATAATCTTACCAGTTATAGATTATACAAAATTCCTTCCGAATGAAGTGGATTTCACAGACTGTTCCCAGAAAATTCAAGATACACATTTTGTTATGTAAATATCTTTACTATCTATATGGTATTTTAATCAGAATCGTTAGTATTTTTTAAAAACAAAAAATTTCGAAAAATGTTCCATAAAAAGCGTAGTTTAGGGGGATATTCTTGAAAATATTCGTGGTGCATCTTTGGAAGGTATTGAATCTAAATACCAAGTGTGTATTTATTCGACATGTCGTTTTTGAGTAATGTGTTTTCATAGGCATACACATACGTGCTCGCGCCTGCGGACCTTTTTTTGAAGATGCGTTTCTTGTATTCAAGGGTCCGCAAAATCTGTATTTCATGTGAAAGCTTTATATTGAATTTTTGAGTGGAATGCAATACCCTCTCTTCCTATTATGTGCGTCGTAGAGAACATAAAAATCTAATGTCTGACATTCATATGACTTTCTGTGCTAATGGCAAATTCACATATTCATTACATATTGTACTATTGACATAAAAAATTATTCTTCTATCCTTGCTGTGGTACAATGTGTGTTTATCTAGGGATTGTTTTCAAGTTAACCAAGAAAGTTTTAACTTGCTTCAAATGCAGGCTATTACGATGGAAAGAAAAGAAAGGGGCCGAAAAAAACCGCCTTTCAATCACGTATGTTAGTGACCTTTAGGAAATCTGTAAACTTGCAATATGGAATATTTAAAAAACGTCTATGAAAAAAAGTATTGAGCACAAATGGTGTATTTTAATAACTTCTATATTTTTCCTGTGCTAAGTAAGTTCTGTGTATCTGTTAAGATTTCCATGTTATACAAATGTGTACAAAACTCAATCAAAATATATATAGGATATACACAGAAAATTCAGGATATAAATTTTATTTTTCATATCAGTATATTAGATATGTGGTATTTTAATCAAACTCGCTGGAGCGATTGTTAAAAAATGGGAAATAACCCGTATTTTCCATACAAAGGATAGTTTCGGGTGGAGGATCTTCGTGCTGCATCCTTGAAGATGCTGAACTTAAATCGCAAATTTGATAGTTAACCGACTTTTCGTTTTTGAGTTCACACTCAGGTACCTTATTCTAAAATTGCTTTATTTGGGGGGGCCCGGTGTTCAGAATGTATTGCCGGTGGAGTCTCGTTAACGATTTTTTTTTAAATGCAATACTTCTTCTTACCTGTTATAGTTATGTGGTAGAGAAAGTAAAAATTTAATGCCATACACTCATGTCTTTTTTCTAGCTACACCATCTTCACTTAATCCCATGTGTGCTGTGTTTAGGCATGAGATGCTGATAAATCGGTGTGGAATGAAGTCCGGTTAAAAATTTGTTTAGAACAGGCATACAATTTTGTGACACTCCGTGCCATACCTATCCCTTCTCCAATTTTGGGTGTTGGGGTGGTCGGATTTTACGGTGACAGTGTGCTAGAACAGAGCTCCTTAGAAGGTAGGCAAATGGAAGTGCAAAACAGGGGTATGGGTTAAAGCTCGTGTCTCTTCCAATGGCAACCCCGGTTAGGAATGTCAAAACTGCTTCACGAGCATAGAAATGACTATTTTTGACAGTGCGGCACTGAGCATGGATTAACTGCCTTCGTGCTTTGTGAAGCCTACCCGCAGAAACAGATCTTCAACTGCTGGTGCGGCTTAATACATAACGCAAAACCTGATGTTCCGCAGGTCATCTGTGGGATTATTGTCATGTAGTTAATTTTTTAAATTTAATGTGAAATGTTGGGATATGCATACTCAAGGATGCGATTCTGATTGGTAAGTACAACTGTTTAGGCCCACTGCTGTTGGTAAGCTGATTCTCTGTGCGGCAACACAGAGAATATTACACCTTTTCTGAACTTTCATATGGTTTAGCAACTGCAGCACTGTACAGGGAAATATATCCCGATAGACGCCAGCCATATCAATCCACTTTTCAGTCCATCGATAGGCGTTTGCGAGAGTGTGAAACCTTCGAGTGCTGGACGAACAGCACGGTGCAATTTGAGGAAAATGTTCAGAATGGAATTGCAGAAAAGCCATCTTACAGCACCCGCGCTGTGGCACGTGCACTGGGGACTAATCACGTTAGCGTGTGGCAAGCCATACACGAAGAACTTCATCCCTTTCACCGTCAGAAGGTGAAACTCTAAGCAGACTTTGGCCCCCGTGCACAATTTTGTACCTGGATTTTGCTGCAGAAGCCGGAGTTCTTTTCGCCTGTATCGTTCACTGATGTTGCAGTTCCCAAGGTATGTACTAGTTTTAAACTCGAGAAACAGCCACGTGAAGGACTATGTCAATTCACATATGTTGTAGAGAAGTCATTAGGTGTTTTCGGTGATCATATGGGCCGGAATTATTTCAAACCATGTTAGTGGACCCAGATCTTCCTCTTCTTTGATTAAATGGGCCTGTTTATTTTTATTTGTTGCGGAGTATTTTATCAGTATTCCTACAAGATTTGCTACATATTCGACGTTTAATGTGGCTACAACATGCAGCTCTTCCCATTTCTTCCTGTCTTTGCGAGAACATCTGAACCAAGCTCTTCCTGCTCGATGGATCAAGGGTAGCCCAATTGTAATTTGGCCGGACCTCATTCGTATTGATTTCTTTTCTGGGTCCTCCTCAAGTCTATGGTATTACTGAAACACCTGTCAACTCAGAAGTGCGTTAATTGCTCGAGTAGTTTTAGTCTCTGATGTTTACTCGACACACATTAGGAATCTTTTGGCCGAGACGGTTATCATTCATATGCGGATTTCAACTTTACTGTGAAACTACAGATCACCACTTTAAAAACTGCTGTAAAGGTTTGGATGTATTTTTACTTTCTCTACTACGTATAGTAAGTAGGGGAAGTATTGTATTCCACCCAAAAATTAGATACCGAGATTTCACCGGAAATACATGTTTTGAGATCCCCCGAATCCAAAAAAAGCATTTTTGGAAACATGTCCGTGTGTGTGTGTGTGTGTGTGTGTGTGTCTGTCTGTCTGTCTGTCTGTGTGTGAACAGCATAACTCAGAAACGAACAGTCGGATAAACACCAAACTTGGTATTTCGGTTCAGTATCTTCCAGAGATGCGATACGAAGGTTTTCAAGAAAATCCCCCCATCCCAGATTACACTTTACATGGAACATTTTTCGAAAATTTTAATATTCTCAAAAATAGCTCTAACGATTTTGATTAAAATATCATATGTTTAAGATATTTTCATGACAAATAATATGTATATCTTGAATTTTCTGGGAATGTCTCCAAAAGTATTGTTCATTGTGAACGACTTTAGCATAACTGGTAGACATAAGAGATAGACAAAAGTTTACTACACAAAAAATGTGGATCGCGTTAAAATACACAATTTATGTCATATACATTTTTTTTGTTGAGTGAATCATTTTCGAGATATTGCTTGTTGTTCCCTTAAATTTTTCAATACTTATTTTCTCAAATGGGAATTCGTTATTCATTTTTTTGTCTTGGATATGCAAAGAGTATTAATATGTGGCAAAGGGAATGGTGCTGCACCTAGCAACCAGCTATTAAGAGATATATATGTGCTTAAAGGCTACTGTATTTCTATATTGCCCTTGTAAATATATATATTCCCCTTACATCTACAAGAAAATTAGCTATAAGATAGTCTGCAAATGTTTATCTGGATTAACATGAAGTAAATGGAGAATAAGCGTTTGTAAAAATAGTTTGTACAAGAGTAGAGAAAGTCATGTGAGTGTAACACAGATTTTTTCTCAAATGGGAATTCGTTATTCATATTTTTGTCTTGGATATGCAAAGAGTATTGATCTGTGGCAAAGGGAATGGTGCTGCACCTAGCAACCAGCTATTAAGAGATATGTCGATGCTTAAAGCCTACTGTATTTCTATATTACCCTTGCAATTACAAAACAAGGGGAACATAGTACGCCTTAAACGATAGTCAAATATTTTTAGAACTGGTCGCTATGTGTAAAATGTAATTCTCTTTGCATGTCAAAAGATCGTTTCTGCAAATGTTTACCTCGATTAATATGAAATACATGGAGCATAGGAGTTTGTAAAAATAGTTTGTACAAGTGTAGAGAAAGTCATGTGAGTGTAACACATCAAATTTTTCTTCTTTATTCTTTCGCTCTTTAAACGATTTCCCGTTTTTAAATGCAGCGTGTGAATTATATGGAATTAAGTATGATTAAACCTTTTGTAAGCAGATGCTCTAATTAAATGAATTTATATATTAAGACTTAATTATATAAATTGAAGCATAAACTTGAAATATAGGCTAAAACTGTAATATTTTGCCCTACTCAAAAAAGTAAGTAAACAAGATGAACGAGACTTCAAAACAAATGATCCCTTCTTACTCGAAAGCCAGTGCCATAAACATTGCTCCAGAGAGAAACAAACGCTCTGAAACTCCTCTTTTTTTCTGTGATTATGGATGCTTTTTCTGTTTGTACTTTTACGCGCACTTTTGCTGGTACACAAACACTGCCCCAGGTGGGACTCGGACCCGCGGTCCTCCACGCGACGGAGTACCAAAGCGAGCTCTAGCGACCTTGGCCACGAAGTTCGGCATGTCCGTTATCGTGTGTTATAATTTCGAATGGCATTTTCATTCGCCAGTGGCGTACTAGCGCTTCAGAAACATAGGACATAACTTTGAAATGTGAACGGACACATGCCACCTGTCACCTCAAGCTAGTGTGTATGGTTTCTCCTAGCCTGAAGGAGATATATAGCATATATATGGTGTCTGCTTTTTAAGTTAGCTATTATAATCGTTCTAGATCTATATTTGTTGTCACTCAGATTTGGGTTTTTATTGGTATACACATCAAGGCATGTGTGTGCGTGCGTTCGTTCGTTCGTGAGGACGGACGGACTGTTATTAATGAACCCATGCGTAGAAGAGGAAGAATCGCGTAAGTTGCTTTATAGATAACGCATGTTTTCCCAGTTTTAACTGGGAAAACTTAAAGATGTAAAAAGGAGTTTTTCGGAAACGGTTAATGCTACGTTATTTATATCAGTTCTGTACTTCAACGAGATATATATCTATGTAGTAAGTTTTTGTGTATGTGTTAATGGTTTGCCAGTTATGCAAAATTGTACTAAATTCATTCAGAATGAAAAGAACTTCATATAGTATTTTCAGAAAATTCAGGATATACTTTTATTAGAGACGAGTATGTCATAAGTTAATCAGAATTGCTAGTGGTATTTTTGGAAACACGATAAATAATGAAAACGCTTTTCCATGTAAAGGGTAATTTGGTATGGGAGATTTTTTTGAAGATCTCCGCCTGGGATACTTAAAGTGTCTGACTCGAGTATGAAATGTGGTGTTCATCCGACAGAAACCCGTACGCCCTTACCCTTTTGTAAAAAAAGTTTTTTTTTGGTTCATTTGACATTAAATCATGTATTTCTGATGAAATCTTTACATCTCTCTCTCTCTCTCTCTTTATGTGGTGGGATACCATACGTCCTCTGCCAACATTATATAGATGGTTAGGATAATAAAATTCTAAGAGTATACGTATTATGCAAGTAGACTATAATAGTAGGTAATTAGATAGGTAGACTGGAGTATGTTTTCATACAAGCGTATTAATTACCATTATAGTGAAGTTGCCCGCGACTGTTTTGGTCGAACTACTATAATTTTAAAACGTTGAGTTTTTACAAAAATATCTTACCTTGTTAATTGTGTGTAATTAAATGCTGATCGGATGGCAGCACTGATGCCAGGACTTTAAGCGTGTTTGTGAATACTACAACAGATGGCAGCACTGTCGAGACCACATCGTACTTATTGCTTTTTTTTGCACTTAACATGAAAGCAACACATAATGAAGCAAAGGGAATGAACTCAATTTATTAGAATATTAAAATTACAATGAACAGAATTTATTTTAATTTAAATACACATTTCATTGTTTATCTGAGGAATGGATCCCAGTGGAATGTTTGAAGTTGGGACTGCGGCTTTGAAGGCATCGGCGATTGGGGAGCTGCGCGCGCCGCCGAGTAAGATCATAATGAGTCGCTGAAGTATTACGAATGCCATAACATTTCAGTTACGTCACATGTAATGAGCGTATTACAGTGTGGTCAACCAAAAATTATGTTTTATGTTATTTGTTACATATCAGTGTAGGTTTTCCTAATAGGCTAGAACAGCTTGATATTATTGGTGCAACGTTTAATTGTATTTTATTTATGAGAACTAGAGCTAATCTTATTGGTATGTCATTTTCAGGGCACCTCATAGTCAAACACGCTCATTTATGCATGGAAAATATATCAGTATTTTAATACATCACCTGAACCATGATTTTTTTCACTGCACATTTTACACTAATCGGGGCAGAAAATATGTTGAAATGAATGTAGTAGTAAGTGTAAAGAGATTCATGTGAAACCCATGTAAGCTAATACATAGAAATACAAATTTTAGGTTGCCAAAGTTCATTTAAGTACCATTATTTAAGGAACCGTCTGTTCTAATGAGTCTAAACTTATGTTGCACCCAGAAAGTACTGTTTCTTATAAAATGAGAGTTTTCAGTATTCTAATTTTTTTAGTAAAAATAACAGCTAATATATAATTTTAAAATTTTACCTCATTATTTTCGACGCATAAAATTATTGTTTCTGAATTATTTGAAAATTATGGCAAAACTGATTGATTACAAGGTACCCTTAAGACACATCATGGAGACTGCTAACTAATGTATAAATTCATGATCACATATTGGTTCTTAGGTCTTTTTTGTGTTATTAAGTAATTCTTAGTTTTTTATTTCTATAATTACTAGAGGAGGATATGGTTATATAAACAAGCCAGTGTTGCGTGTTTTTGAGGTTCTGGGTTCAGGCGAGCATTGCTAAGGGGTATAAATAAATCATTTACAGAGATGATCACGAATAAAAAAAATGTAGGATACTTAAGAAATCAATCGACAAATTTTCTGCAAACTCTTTATGTGAAATTCCAGCTTTCTCCATATGTTGTTTGCTTAGAAATATTATACTTTTAGGAGTTTTTTTCCACACTAACTACTCTCAAGTTTGGAATAAGCCGACAATTTGTTTTCAAACTCGTATTTATAAAATTTCAATTCCATGTATGTACAGGTTCACCCAAAAATAATGACTTTTTAGGAATAGACATATAAGCTAGTAGGAATTTTGTAATAGTTTCAACCAAATTCGCCTTCCCCCCCTAAAGTCTTGTACGTGGGGTTTCTCCTCTATGTAGGTGCTACAATTCTGTTTTGTGTCGTGCATACGGAAGGACGGACAGACAAATAAGCATCGATAGTCCGATAGGTAACCCGCAGCTGAAAGGACCCTAGATTTCTATGGCATTTTTTATGTATTTTTTCTTAATCCTTCTGCTGAGCTAGGATAAATTGCTTCATCATTGGAACATTTGTAATAAATGCCTTTGCTTGAACGGTTTAATTCTACTTTTCTGGGAGACTCAAGGTAGAAAAGCAAATTTGAATCGTGAAGCATGTGATAGTACGAGAGGTATGGACTTCTGTTTGTTGGACAGTTGAAGGCAACTATAGCGTGGCTGTACCTGTGTGATGAAACATTAAGGCCGATTTCTGAGAACTGAGTTTCACTACCGTTGTCAAAGCGTGGCTTAAGTAAAAAATTGTAGTTCTATTCAGCTTTCTGGCATGAAAGTTTTATACCCAATACCCCGTTTCGACGTCAAGGTCTCCAGAATGTTGGCAGACTAATGAATTATTCTGCCACATCAACACTGGCTTCAGCTTCTGAATGGGGTCACTGACCAGTCACCAATAAGATCCAACAACGATATTCCGGTTGCAAATTTATCGCTTATAGTTTCTATTGAAATAGTTTAAGAAAACACAGTAATAACACTGAATTAGAAAGCAAACACATAAGCATCATCAAACGCCATGCAAACATCTAAAACATATGGTATTGTAATCAAAATCGTTAGAGCCATTTTCCATGTAAAGGGTATTTTGGAGTGGGGAGATTTTCTGGAAAATCTTTGTGTTGCATCCTTGGAAAATGCTAAACTTTACTAAATTTTCGTACTCGTCAAACTTTTCGTTTTTAAGTTATGCTGTTCACAGCCACTCGGACCTTTTACTAAAACTGATTTTATTTTTTAGCCAGGGGACCTCAGAACATGTATTTCCGGTGAAATCTCGACATCGAATTTTTGGGTGGTATACAATACTTCCTTTACTTACTGTAAGTACACGGTGGAGAGAGTAAAAACAAAATGCTCAGCTTTAAGTAACCGTGCAGTATTTTTGGTATCACTTTCGTTGGTTTTCTTTAGAGGAAATTTGTGTAGCATGAATGTGGAACGTCAAGCTAAACCTGCAGGTACAAGCAAGTTAGTAAATAATACTCCTCTCCTCTTGTTAATACATGCACAACTCCTGGCGGAAGGTTGTTTCATACAATTTTCATGAGCGTCGTGCTATCGCAGCGCATATACTTTACATAGGCTACGAGCAGTTAATTAAGCGTTGGTAAAACACTCAATTTGGGGAGGCATCAAGTCACAAGACGCACAGTATGGCGTGAAGTTGTTTTTCTTCCCTCAACTCCAATAGCTTCGAGAAGCTGATTTTTAAATACGACACTCGTACATTCAAGGGACTAAAGGACTGTCTCTTTGGTCGAGTGTAGAGCGTTTTGGTTTCTCATCCTTTAACCAGGCCATTCCTCCGCAGAGTCTGGAAGTGTGAATGGAGTGTGTGTGTTTCATTTTAAACGTTAAAATCTATAGTTCTAAGGGGTCGTTCACAACGAAAATTACGCATTAACATAACTAAAACAACATAAACTTAACTCAACGTGTTGTTCCAACCCACAAATGGAAACCTAAACAGTAGCCAATCACAAGAGAGAGTGAAACAGCTGAGCCAATATGCGGCCTGCGAAGTGACCGGCACATACGACAATAAACATAAATGAGAACTACAGAGAGAGTCAAAAGACTACGAACCGCCTGCGGGGTGTTTTTCCTGTCCGCGTCCTTGGCGCTCGTTGCCGTCTGCCGTTATCATAGAAAAGCGCGGAAGAAACCCTACAGCATTTTTAAAACTACTTTTAAAGGTTTTACTTGCCAACTTTAATGAATTTTTTTTCTGGAGTCAATAGTTGAAGCCCGTGCATACGTGAGTACAAATTTGCCCCCTGTTTTTAGAGAATTAACAGACAGAGCGTGATTTTGCAAGACTCTGCAACAGTTCTTACGGCCAATATTTCGATGAGAACAATTTGAAAGTGTGTTTGAGGATAGAATTATTAGTAGAGATTTGTGGCCCTCCGGTCCCCCGACCTAACCTCCTGTGATTTCTATCTCTGGGGTACTTAAAACAAAGTGTACAAGACAAACCCACACACCCTGGAAGAATTAAAACAAAATATCCGCCAGGAAACTGCCAACATTTCTCAATGTGAACTACGGCGAGTGATGGATAGTTTCCTAAAGAGGTGCCAAAAATGTATGGACAACGACTGTGACCAATTTCAGCATTTCCTTTTATAAAGTTGGTAGGTAAAGTCTTTAAAAGTAGTTTTAAAAATGTTGTATGGTTTCATCCGCGCCTTTCTATGATAACGGCAGACGGCAAATAGCGCCGAGTACGTGGATAGGAAAAACACAGCGCAGCCGGTTCGTAGTTTTTTGGCTCTCCCTGTAGGTACCCGGTTAAAGGACATTAACTCACAAAAAAGTCTACCTACCATCACAATTTGTTTTGCTGCGATTTTTATAGATACACTACGTGATCAAAAGTATCCGCACACCTGGCTGAAAATGACGTACAAGTTCGTGGCGCCCTCCATCGGTAATGCTGGAAGTCAATATGGTGTTGGCCCACCCTTAGCCTTGATGACGGCGTTCACTCTCGCAGGCATACTTTCAATCAGGTGCTGGAAGGTTTCTTGGGGAATGGCAGCCCATTCTTCACGGAGTGCGGAACTGAGGAGAGGTATCGATGTAGGTCGGTAAGGCCTGGCACGAAGTCGGCGTTCCAAAACATCCCAAAGGTTCCAAAACATCTATAGGATTCAAGTCAGGACTCTGTGCAGGCCAGGCCAGTCCATTACAGGGATGTTATTGTCATGTATCCACTCCGCCACAGCCCGTGCAGTATGAACAGGTGCTCGATCGTGTTGAAAGATGCAATCGCCATCCCCGAATTGCTCTTCAGTAGTGGGAAGCAAGAAGGTGCATAAAATATCAATGTAGGTCTGCGCTGTGATCGTGCCACGTAAAAAAACAACAAGGGGTGCAAGCCCCGTCCATGAAAAACACGACCACACCATAACACCACCACCTCCGAATTTCACTGTTGGTACTATACACGCTGGCAGATGACGTTCACCGGGCATTCGCCATAGCCACACCCTGCAATCGGATCGCCACATTGTGTACCGTGTACTCCATACAACGTTTTATCACTGTTCAATCGTGTAATGTTGACACTCCTTGCACCAAGCGAGGCGTCGTTTTGCATTTTTCTGCGTGATGTGTGGCTTATGAGCAGCCGCTTGACCATAGAATCCAAGGTTTCTCACCTCACGCCTATCTTAGCACTTGGAGTGGACCCTGATGCAGTTTGGAATTCCTGTGTGATGGTCTGGATAGATGTCTGCCTATTACTCTTTACGACCCTCTTCAAATGTCGGCGGTCTCTGTCAGTCAACAGACGAGGTCGGTCTGTACGCTTTTGTGCTGTACACGTCCCTTCACGTTTCCACTTCACTATCACATCAGAAACAGTGGCCCTAGGGATGTTTAGGAGTGTGAAAATCTCGCGAACAGACTTCTGACACAAGTGACACCCAATCATCTGACCACGTTCGAAGTCCGCGAGTTCCACGGAGCGTCCCATTCTGCTGTTTCACGATGTCTAACGACTACTGAGGTCGCGGATAATCAATACCAGGCAATAAGTGGCAGCACAATGCACCTAAGATGAAAAACGTATGTTTGTGGGGTGTCCGAATACTTTTGATCACATAGTGTATATCAGTGATTCCTGGCCCATGGTATTACACAAAAAGCTAGTTAGCGAGTCAACGCATGGCAACGAAAAATTTAATGTGCGATGGCACAATGACCACTTGATGAGAATCTGATTGGCTAGTTTCATATGTTGATGTAAACATACATTTGAAAGCTTGGATCTTGCAAGCTTCTTGCAAGTTTACGTGTAATTGAATGTTTTATTTGTAATGTTTACGCGAGTAACTGTGAACGGTTCCATTACAATACCTAACACCTAGTTTTTAAGTCAGTGTTACGCCTACGCTTAATTTTCATTGTGAATGGGACTTAATACCGTGAGTTGTTAAAGTCAACCGTCGTTATTACCTTAGAAGTTAAAGGGGGCTAAACAAATGGATTAAAAAAAAAGAATAGTGGTCCTCTCGTGAAGGAACGGCTGGGACGCCTTAGGCTCCCTTATCTAAAGGAAACTTTTTATAATATTCGATTTTTGATCAGTGGGGACAGAGAAGGAGGTAGGGAGAGTAAAAAAGAGAGCAGCATAACTCATAAGCGAAAAGTCACACGAATGTTAAACTTAATATTAAGTTCAGAATGTTTTAAAGATGCTACACAAGTTTTTCAGGAAGTTACCCCAACCCGAACTACACTATACATGGAAAATGTTTCATTATTTTTATTTTCTTGATATTTCTCCATTTTGGTCAAAATGTTATATACGACATATTAACACGAGTAAAATTGTATATCCTGTTAAATCCTGTTTATTCTGATGGACTTTTATGTATCGGCGAAACCGTAGGAGTTAGGCTTACTAGGGGAACAATTTTTAGCTTATAAAATAACACAATTATTGGAAAGGTAGAATCAAGACACCTGAAAAATTCAATGCCATCGCCAGGATTTGAACCACGGATCTCCCGGTTTCCGTTCAGTTGCTCTAGCTACTGAGAATGACAACTGCCGGTACGACATTAAATTCCCCAACTGATTACGCATTTAATGTACCGGCACATGTTGCCGTGGTAGTTCTGTGGTTAGAGCAACCGGATGAACACCGGAAGATCCGTGGTTCAAATCCCGGCGATGGAATTGAATTTTTCAAGTGTCTGATTGTGCCTTTCCATCCTTGTCCAACACACGGCTTGTGTGGAAGAACAGTTAATTACACAATTGTTGTTAAATCTTTTCCTTAGCGAAATATTCCGTTATGTATGTTGGTCCACATTTTCCTCAGGCTATCAATAGAGTGCGTTTGAAAGTTTGCGATTCTTCTTTTCTTTTCCAAGATTTCGTTACTACGAATTCGGAATTTATTGCTCCATGCTTCTGATTAATAACTTGGACGTTGTTTCGCTTGTTGAATGTAATGCAACTAAGCACGTATTGCTTGAATTGAAATAAGTTTTAAGTCAACATGCATCGTAAATAATTAGGCGAGGATAGTAGAATATATTCGTATATATGATAGTAGAATATATTCTATATGAACATAATTACATACCGGGTTTCTCTTGAATGATGCGACAAGCAAGCAGCCCGCCGCTCCCAGGGCATTGTTATACGAATCCGTTTGTGCAATATTGACGGACGGGCACGCCAATATTGCGTGTTTCGTAGATGCGAAAGAGTATGAATATGTTATGCTGAATTTTCGAAAGATGCCCTTCTGGATCTTTACAACACTGGCACCTGTTGACCAGACCATGACACTCGGCAGAGAATTTCTGCAAGAAATGCACGCCGGATCTTGTCTTCTAATTCGTCGAGCGTATGGGGATTTGTTGCATAAATTGTATCTTTAAGTATTCTTCACAGATAATAATCACGTGGATTTAGATTTGGAGAGCGAACCAATTATTCTATCATCAAAAAACACGTAATGCCAGGCAGCGATTTTCTTGGGCATCTTTCCACGGCAGCCTCTATCTCGTCTAATTTTTCTTCTGTTAGAACTATTGGCTGCCTTGCTTGTTTTTGTCTAAACGAGTCTGTTTAAATTTTTTTAACAATTCATAAGTTATGTATTTGTTAGAAAAGGTGTTGCCAGGGAATTTCAGTATAAATTCAAGCCGACAATCCACACGTGGCTCCTTTCGAGCAAAACTTAACACAATAAACACACGCTATTCTTTAGTATACACCGAGACAACTACAAACAGCTTCCCATAACCTTACCCCCCCTAACTACCATACCCAATAACGTTAGAGTGAACTACAATGCTTTACCCTCCGTAAGAGCATGACAGGCTACCGCAGAGCGACGTCATTCATCCTGATATCTGTAATGAGTGAGACTCGAAGGGCGCCAGTTGCGTCATTCTAGATTAAAATGTATGTTGTGTGCGGGTGTGTGAATTTGTAACGGGCAGAAAAAGTCGTATGAGTGTAGATATTGAATGCTTTTTCTTCTTGTTTTAATTTATATGCCATCTTTCACTTTGGAACAAATGCTTATTGGCAATGATATTCGTTTGTTAACGATATTTTGTTTCAGTCGTGAAATCTCATCAAGTAGCTTTCAGGTTTTGATTTTCTCTAGATAAGTACATTCGTGACTTCATCTCTCTTAAACCTAATGGAAATTCAAAAACCATTGGTGAGATTACTGTACATAACTACCAATTTGAGCAATTAATATGAATCACCTTTTTGAAAATGTATGGAATGCAAGAAGCAGCGTTCGTAAAATATTTAACGCTATTGTATGCTACACTATGTGCATATCAGAATTACCTTCATTCGGTATACAAAAAGTTTATGAACTAAAAAGCTGTGAGTAAAAAAAAGGCTTCGTTCTTTATTTGGAACACCACTGGTGGACTTAGCAATCAGGTGTTCAGTTGCTTCTATTTTACGCTTGGACAGCCAGAGTTATGCGAAAGCAGGTGTTTCCTATAATCGCGTAATGAGGCATGTTTTCTGCAAACAATACTTCGACCTATGGCGGAAATGACATTTGGCATTTGTTTATTTTCTCCAGAACCGGCCCATGTGCGCAGGAAGCTAGCGACAAATTGTCCCCAGATGTTGGCAACACGCATCCGTCTACCTGTGACACCAGCTCACTTTGCTTTTCCTTTCCTGGCGACCGATCCTTATATGTTAACAGGTTCCAAGAGATTTCAAGTTCAAACTATATCAGTATACATTCTTAGTGACGTCTGCAAGATTGCATGCTGTTATCTCATCATTTGTATTTTCTTGTTTCGCTAATCTACGCTTTATTTTGTCGCTCTCCGTGGTGTAGTGGTTCTAGTCCCTGAGGCCGCGGGCTCAAACTCGGCGGAGGGCGATGGATTTTTTTGGGCGTAAAAATACTTATCATGCTTCCTTGGGAAGGGAAGTAAAGCCGGTGGTCCCGTGTCGTGGTTTACGGCACGTAAAAGAACCTCAACCCTGATAGAGGCCTCTGAGCAAAATTTCCGGTCTTTCACGCCCAATATAGAATGGGACGCTAAGGACCTCAGCAATTTAAAGAGCGTCCATAAAAAAACCCCTCAAACTTCACTTTTATCTGTTCCTTTTGCTTTCTCTGCTGCCTACTTATTAACTAGAGGAAGCACTGTAGCAAATATTCAACATTCCATAGAAATTACAAAATAGTATGTTTTAGATAAGCTTTGGTGTGTGTGTCTATGAACACAATTCAAAAACGATATGTGGGAAAGATACCACGCTTGGCATTTAGGTTCCGCATTTAGGATGCGATACCAACATCCCATATTGTACTTTACATGAAAATGTTTCATTCTTTTTTATTTATTAAAATTGCTGTAACGATTTTGATTAAAATACCTTTGTTTAAGCGATTTACCCTAGAAATAAAATGCACATCTTGAATTTTTTTGCGAATAGCCTGCAAAGCCATCTGAGTGAATATTATAGCCTGTATACCGTAACAAGTAGATAGACGCTTATTAAACATAAAGTATGGATCTCGTTAAAACACATGATGTAAACGCATTTTTTCTGGCAGTAACCATTTCCGAAATATTCTTTGTTATAGGTTTGAATTGTCAAATACTTTTTACATTCTCTACCGCATAAGTAATAGGTGGAGGAAGTTTGCACTCTGATAAAAAAATCGATATTGAGATGTCACTGGAGGTACATGTTTTAAGGCTCCCTGAATCCAAAAAAAGAGCATTTATAGAAAAAGGTCACTTGTTTTTTTTTAAATATATTTATAATTAAACAGCATGATCCATTATGTATAGAATACTACGTGTTACATCATGTTTCAATTGACTATAGTATATATGGTATAATAAGCTAGAGATGATTGGGAGATTGAATTAGTGTGGGGGGATGCGAGAGAGAAAGAATAGACACGAAATGTTGGTCTCAATTACGAAATATTACATAAATATCAAACTTTGTATTTGAGTTCAGTAAGTAGCCAAAATTACCCGATATAATTAAATATTTTCGATCCTTTTTTTATTTATTATTTTTTTATTTCTAAAAACGCTCTTCATTTTTAATTAAAATACCATGTTTACCATTTTGAATGGCAAATAAAATGTATATCTTGAATTTTCCATGAATAGCCAGTGAAGTCCCCTTCATTCGGAATGAATTTTGTATAGTTGGTAAACCGTAAGAGAGACACAAAACTTAGAGGAAATGTCATAGATTCCTTCAAAATATACAATTTATTTCAAATAACTATTTGTGGCATCAATCACTTCTGAGTTATCCGTAGTGTTTGGTTTGACTTTTTCAACACTTACGTCATTTTTACTTTCTCTGTCACCTCCTTACTAAAATGTATATATTGGAATTTTCTGGGAATAACCTGTTAAGACCTCTTCATGAAGGAATTTATATATTGGAATTTTCTGGGAATAAACTGTTAAGACCTCTTCATGAAGGAATTTTATATAATCTTCTTTCCTTTAATAAGTAAACGATAAGATATAGAGAAAAACTCACTACACAAGAAATTACGAGGTATGTTTTTTTTCACAGATGTTTATTACTCCATTTCAATGTTTACATGATCTTTTTCAAACTAATCTCTTCCTACTGCAATGCACTTTAATCGTGTCACTTTTCTTGAACATTGTTACGGAGTTCCCAAATCGAGTGCCCTAGATCTTTGCCTTTAATAATGGGAATAAAACTAGCATAGGGTGCAAGATCGGGACTATAAGGCGGATGCGATACACAGATAATGTTCAATTTAGCAAAAGATTGCACGACTTCATTTCGACGTGAGGCCGCAGCCACCCAGTCCGATGAAGTTCTGGTCGTTTCCTTGCAATGTGCTTCCTCAGTTTAGCCAATAGTGACGTGTAGCATGCTGCTGTAACACTAGTGTGAGGGGGAACCGCATGCTGGTAAATCATCCATCACAATCAGTGTGGTGTGCGAAATGCAGGCAGGGTTTATGAAACAGCATTACTACCAACCTACTGATACGAGAGTGCTGCCACCTATGGACATGATACATAAACCTCCCCCTCTTTTCAAATATTCATGGTACAGACAGGAAACTATATGATGTGATACATTCACATGATGTTCTGTACACTCTGTAGTTTATTAGTAGAAATACAAACTACTGTTACTAAAGCTTATTTTTCTACTATATTTTAATCCAAATAAACATTTGCAGAAATAACTATTTTTCACATTTAGTTATAGATACAAAGAGAACAGCGATAGGCAATTGCTTAAGAACTGGTCACTATATGCTGGCCTTAAAATTTCATACTGTTTCCATGCAATCGCGAGAATGAACTGAATGTTGACAGGACTTATGAGAATGACCAAGTAATGAACAATTCGGACAATTAATAACGGATATCCCAGAAAAATGCTGCTGAAGTTCAGTTGTTTATTGCAATGTTGAAAGAGAGTGGAATTTCAAGACCAGTATATAGCCACTACTGACCATCGATTCTGTTTCTCCATCTCCCTTGTACCTAAAACGAAATGTACAATGCAACTCTTTCTGCAAAGGTTTAGTTCGATTAACATGAAGTAAACAGACAAATAAGCTTTGGTAGGAATAATGCGAGGAAGCTACATAAAAATAAACAATAGCGGGTGGTGGTGGTGGTGATGATGATGATGGTAACTAAATGGCATCTTATAGAGGGCATGCACGCAGGCTCTGGAGTTCATTGTGTCTTATATTTTAGGCATTTCTCAAGTTCGATGGTCCTTATAAAACGCACCATGTCCGTGATAGCTGACCTTCTTATCTCCTCAGGTTCTAAAAAGAGGATGCTAAGGATGCATACCTATGCTAAGCGAAACCTTCGCATTTACATAGTATACGTGTGAGGTCTCAAAGTCCCTCTACATTTCCGACACATAGGGTATTGTGTAAGACCCATTATGTAGTATAGGTGCCTGCGCAGAATGTTTTGTCCCGTAAGATGGCCCACAGCCCCTGAAGCTTAACTTTGGTGAAATTCAGGAGAAACTCGCTCACTTTCTGGTCAGTCCCTGATATGAAATCTTGGACCTGGCTGGTTTGGCAGCGGTTTGCTTACTCCAAATCTCACCGTAAGCTGGATTATCTTATACTTCAAACGATAGTGGGTAGAGAAGGTATTACATTCCACTCACAAATTCGATGTCGATATTTCACCGGAAATACATGTTCTGAGGCACCTGAATCCAAATTAAGCATTATTAAAAAAAAAGGAATCCTGTCGATATTAAATTGTTTCTCGCGATTGCAAGGCAAGGGTATGGAATTTCAAGGCCAGCGTGTAGCGTCCAGTTCTTAAACATTTGACTTTCGCTTTTCCCTTTGTATTTATGAACGAAACTGCAATATAGTTATTTCTGCTAAGATTTATCTCGATTAATATGAAGTAGACAGAAAAATAAACTTCGATGATAACAATAGTATGTATACCCACTAATAAACAACAGACGGTAGAGAAAGTCATGTGAATGTAACACATCACATTGTTTGAAGTTGCGCCCATTCATTTGTTTCTCCCTATCACGGAAAAGAATGGAATGTCAAGGCCAGCATGTAGCCTTTTAAACATCTGACTATCGCTTCGGTGGCCTGCTTCAACCTTGTACCCACAACGAAAAGTGTAACGAATTTAATTCTGCAAACGTCTATTTCAAGTAACATTATTTTCTACAAACAGTTTGAAGAAGCTATATAAAAATAAAACAATAGTGGATAAAGAAAGTCGTGTGCATGTAACACTTTCTCTACTACGTATAGTAAGTAGGGGAAATATTGTATTCCACTCAAAAATTCGATACCGAGATTTCACCGGAAATACATGTTTTGAGACTCCCGAATCCAAAAAAAAGCATTTTTGGAAACTTGTCCGTGTGTGTGTCTGTGAACAGCATAACTCAGAAACGATAAACATCAAAGTTGGTATTTAGGTTCAGCATCTTCCAGAGATGCGACCCGAAGGTTTTGCAAGAAAATCTCCCCACCCCAGATTACCTTTTACTTGGAGCATTTTTCGAAAATTTTAATTTTCCCAAAAATGGCTTTTGATTAAAATATATATTTAAGATACTTTCATGACAAATAAAATGTATATCTTGAATTTTCTGGGAATGTCTTCAAAAGTATGCTTCATTGTGAACGGCTTTTGCATAACTGGTAAATCATAAAGAGATAGACAAAATTTTACTGCACAAAAAACGTAGATCGCGTTAAAATACACAATTTATGTCATTACATTTTTTGTTGTTGAGTGAACCATTTTCGAGATATTGCTTGTTATTCCCTCAAATTTTCCAATACATATACTTTTTCTCAAATGGGAATTCTTTATTCATTTTTTTTCCTCTCCTGGTAATGCAAAGAGAAGGAATACTCCACATAGCAACCAGCTCTTAAAATATTTGACTATCGCTTAAAGCCTACCAATTCCCCTTGCATCTATAAGAAAATTAGCTATAAGATTAACATCTCAATTAACATGAAGCATATGGAGAATAAGCGTTTGTAAAAATAGTTTGTACAAGAGTAGAGAAAGTCATGTGAGTGTAACACATCAGATTTTTTCAACTTCCAAGGCGCTATTCTTTTTCATTCTTTCTTTCTTGCCTTTTCCCTCGAGGTCATACAAATTTAACGGAATTTCAAGTGTGCCGCTTTTAATAATAGGTATATTCGGTACAAGTGCGTCAAGTGCATCATTGGAGAACGAAGAAGAACTTGAAAATACGAGACAAAATCGTGTTATTTTCTATATCCGAGATTTTCCAGTGCACCTAAAGCATGCATATTGCATAATAGTTTCTCGACGGTATCGAATAATAGAAATAGTAATTATAGCGGAAATAAAATGAATTAGTAACAGCTGTTGAACATTGGTTCCAGTAGCAAGGTCACCAACAGTAACCTTGGTGGCGAACTGGCGATCGATTATCCACATCTGGTTGTTGACCTTAAAAAATCAATAACATGCAACTCATACTTTGCTGCTGCATGAATTAAACCTGGGTGTTAAGTAAACCCAGGTACAATTTAAATGGTAAAATTCAGGCATCGAATATGATAATGTTCCATGTCTGCAATGGTAAATATATAAATAGTTACGGGATTTAATATAGTTCATGCATATACATGCAGTAACATAGAACACGCATTCAGGTGCACTTCCTGAATGCAGGAATTCAACTTTCTACCATGACAGCATGAACGGAAAGCGGATCAAAAAACACCATCGTCGAAAAAGGATGTGATTCGCTTCAGTCTACTGTATTCCTCTTGTACACGCGTTCAATTTAAAGCTGGCGTCTGAGAGATGGAGCTCGAATTCCGTTAGCGCTCGGCTTAGCCAGGGTTTGTTCACAAGACTGCGTAAATTCTTGTAGTAGTTATAATGGGGAACACAACTATAATCACAAAAGTCTTTCGAGAAATTAATTCATATTCGAGATTTCAAACAGAAAAATGTTTCAGGGTGCTTCAACACTGAATCTTTCTAACGAAAATACACTTTGTTGATTTGTGGTTCAAGTGGAGATTGGCTAAAGCTCGTTACAATGCTACACTTACTGCAGACGTAGTAGAGGGTTAGCTTACCGTTCCTGAGCTTGCAAGCTCAAATCTCCGTGGAGCTACTCACTTTATTCCCCTTTCATTTCAAATTAATGAATAAAAATATGCACTTTCCTTAATTTTTTTTATCTATGTGGTGTTTGTTTAGTAGTCCGTCATACCGATAGATTTTTAATTTAATTTTATAACCAGAAATTTCACCATTATTGTAATTATATTTGTAAGTAAAATAAAATAATACAAGCAACATTATTTAACTATGTTGCAGTAAAAGGAATTGTAACTATCCACTACGGAGTATAGAACTCCAGCTGATTACGTATAATTAGCTTAACCGCTATTGCGTACCAAACACGGTGTAGAGGTAGCCCAAATTAGTGTATTGTGGCTTGTATTATAGAGTTAACCAAAGCGGCGCACAGACGGTTGTGAACCTCGCGCTCACTCAAAAGGACTTTGAAAAAATGTACAACGAAATGTAAATGAAATTGTGTGCAAATGTTTATCTCGATTATCATGTAGGGTTTTATAAGAATAGTTTGTTCTTCTGAGTAGGTAGAGAAAGTTCTGTTCTTTCCCTATTAATATGCACCCGTCTATTCTGTTCTTCCGTTTTGATGTAGAGCATGTTTTGTTAGCGTTTTCCTCAAAAGCAGGCAGTCCATTCGCTGTATTGAATGCTGACATAAATATTCAACTATTTTAAATAGGAAACGCTTGGTTTTCATTGTATCAGGTGTAGATTTTGGTTAATAAACATTTCATTCATTCATTATCTGTTTACCCTCCTCTTATGTAGGACTTACAAGAGGATGCCTGGGGTCAGAGGCCCGTCGAGGAGCAGACACTCATGGATCAGACAGATCATCCAGGATGGGTGATCAGCCCGATGCCTGGTATGGGATGAAGGAAGTAGATGAAACGAAATGTTGGTGAAATGGATGAAAGGAAAGGTGATGATGGAGCAGTTGGTGGAATGAATGGCGGGGGAAACCGGAGAACCCGGAGAAAACCCGCTCAAGCGGTCTAACCACTCGGCCACGGCGCCGCCGGTTAATAAACAAATTAATATAATATAATTTGTTTAATGTCACGTCATCTTCTTGGTGATGTCGTTACAGTTCACTTGAGTCAGTGTATACCAGACATATGGCCTTAATTCCGAGTCGCCTTCATGTAGCGCCTGTCAAAGGAACTGGAGTTATGTATTCCCATTGCTGTACCATCTATTTTGTTGCTTTCGAATTTGGGCGGAATGTGGTCTTTGGAATCGTGGAGTTGCTACCTTTTCTTTGAATATACACATTTGGTGATGACAGATGTTCCTAATTGCGTAGTCGCCTTCCTGTACCATCGTTTAATCTCTCTTACTTTTGCTATGTTGGTGGAATTTTTTGTCCTGGTATTGAATATCTGATCGGGTATTTATTGGGCAACTGTAAATCTGTTTAAAGCACAGACTTTTCAATTAATTTATTGCGGCTTTAATGATTTCCGAAATATATGTTACTATTGGTTTGGATTTTCTCAATACTTATACATTTTCTAAGTGCTAAGTCAACAGTGTTTTGTCATGGAGTTTGAAAGTCATCATTTAGCGACCAAAATTTTAAAGATTTGACCATCTCTTCAGCCTCCTTTATTCTCCTTGTACCTACAATAAAATGTGTAATCTTATTTTTGCAAACCTTTACTTCAATTAACTTGAAGTAGATAGAAAGACTGCTGAAGAGATACAAAAATAAAAGGATAGTGGATAGAGAAAGTCGGTGTGAATGCAACACATGAGGTTTTTAAAACAGCAAATCTTATCCATTCATTAAACGAATAATGTTTGTTTGTTTGTTTATTTGTGCTAGCAATCTTCTTTAGAATATGGCTATACATCAGCCCAAGCTGTTATCTTGCCATATTCTACCCATTTTACTTTCTTTAATTATACATAAAATGATAATAATAATAATAATAATAATAATAATAATAATAATAGTAATACCAAAATTATAATCTAATACTAATATTATAATTATAATAATAATAATAATATAATTACATAACTTAACATCACATGATAGAACTAATTCACATCTCTTTTTATTGTCCATAACGATTTCTTTTTAACTTTGGACAGGTACTCCCCTACCTTTTTACTATCCTTGTTAAAACATTGCTTAAGGCTACTTTCCTGTCCAGTTTTAACCATTTCCCATTTATAGCTTGCTTTCTCCAATGCTGTGTACCTTTACAATAAAAAACGATATGTTCTAAATCTTCTCTTTCCCCACATATTGGACACTGGTTCTGTGGGAACCCATTTCTTATTCCTATTAGTTTCCATACACCAGCTCGTACCCAGGCTATACTTTCTCTTTGTTCCTTATTTGAGTTATACACATACTGTTCTCTAGCTCAAACATTTTTTATTAAAACGAAGAATAATAAAATACTTCCAATAATTTTATTAGAATTCCTAGCTTTCTTGAAGTGGTTTTTGGCAGATTCCTCAGCCAGTGTTAAGAAAATATGTAAATGACAGTTTAGACCATTGGCACGTTGTATTATCGTACGTCGCACTGACAGTGTGCTAACTTCCGTGAGGGTCAAAGAATTCGGCAGTAGTGGTCGCCAGGAAGTGTTGAGCACGTTCAAGGACACTTATCCCCCCGTACGCTGGGGCCCTCTACCCGAGCGCCTTACAACTTGTTGCCTGCCGACACTCCTTCGCCAGCGGGGGTAGCATTACGTCAGCCTTGTGACGTGATGCGTGTTACGTAAGCTGCACGGTACTATAACAAAGAGAGAATATCCCCAGCGTCAAGTAGCACGTCGGGTGACATATTTCAACTCCGCAGTGTTCTGAAAATTTTGTCATGCACCTAATGCGCGTGCTTGAATTTTCATGTTATCCGAAATAATTCGTTTAAAAATCATTTAATTAGTTTATTATGTTAAAGAGCTAAATTTTACACAAATGAAATACAGATTCCACCCCATTAATTGGATTATGCAGCTGACATATGGTTGAACATTAAAAACCATTGTTAATTACAGTTTTGGAGCATCTGTAACTTCGTTCTGGACGATTTAAGTGTCCCTTTTCGATTTTCAATATTATCGCAATAACGTGTTTATAAGGAAGCTGTAGTGTGCAAAAGTCGCCCCCCTTAGAAAAAGTAATAACAAGCATAAATGTGGAATTCAATCCAACTTTCTATTGCTGTTAATTGTGCGAAACTATAGATCCATAGTCATGAAGAAGTTACATTTTGTAATGACTTCGTGTATAAAGAAAACCACTTTGCAAATGAAAAGTAAACACAATATATAATGATGCTGATCAGTACTTTACTAATTTAATTTAATTTTTATAAAACGACAGGATGACTCAATGAAACCAAATTTTAAAAACGTAGGAAACATGAATTATATTGTTTATGTAAATTAGTGTGTGATTTTAATGCCAAAAAGTATAATTTTATTTAACGCAGTAAACATTTCATTTCATGCAATCATGTCCGTAAATTGCATTTTTGTCCTGCGACGACCATCTGTCAGGCAGCGTTGTATAGCAAATGTGTTCTGTAACCTTTAAACTAGAAGAGCATTAATTTCTCTTAAAATATTTTGTGAAAGATTTGAATAAAGCATGCTCTTCAAATATTCCGGAGAAAGTAGGAGTTGGAATGTTGGAGATCATTCCATATCTTCGTTTTTCTAGATGACTTGGGTTGTCATGGTTCCACTTGGCCGTAGAAACATGTATTGTCCTTTACTACTCTTTAACTTATTCACACTTCTTGCCCCACATACCGAGCGTCTCATTTTTTAAGTTTGCCTTAATCTCTCAGCCTTCACACCCGCTCGGAAAATCCTCGCATACGTTCAATACTACTACACCGAAGTCTTTCTACTTATCTTTCACCATGATGGTTGTTGCTAGGCTCTGGAATTCATTGCCACAGGACGTCTGGGGCTTTCAAATTTTAAGTACATTTCTTCATAGGTTGCACATTTTAGTTAGAATTAATTGTTAATTTAGAGACAATATCCTTATTTTCATTTATATGTATGTATATATTTTTAAGCCTTACTTAGTGTTTCTGTATTTTCAATTAACTGTATAAATATTCCTCTAATATTTGTGATATTTCTGTATGTGTTCATTTGGATATACTTAACTGTACCATTATTGTGTTCAGGATATTTCGATGTGGTTGAACGGAAGAGATAGGCCAAACGGTCCTAGCTCTGCCAGATAAATAAATAAATAATAAATACATTTCCAAAGGGCCGAACACAGTTGCCAAGAAATTCTAGTGGTGTGTGTTGTAGTACCATCTTGCTGGATTTACAAAACGCCCCAACTGTTTTACACAACGCAACGGTAAAACCCCACTCATGTAGGTAGTCTTGCAAAGTGCAAGTTGCACACTGATGTATAAACATATAATGAACGGATATTATATTCGGTTATGTTGGTATTTTTTAAATGACAAGAAATAATTGAAGGTTTTAAGTGAATAATGTTAATAAATGCTAAACGAATGTTCACGAATGTAGGTAATTTGTTTTATTATGGTTATAAATTTAAGAGTAATTTATTAGGGAAGTCTGCTAAATAATGTGGAATTTTAGGATTGTTTCCTAAAATGTTCACCAATACCGGTACGCAACATACAAAATGTTGCGAAAGCAGCCGAAATGTGACGCAGTGTGTGCATTTATGATCTTGTTTATCTTTAAACGGTATGTGGCTTGATTAAACGTTTTGACTCTAAAGGCACAATTTAATCGCCAACTGATATATGGTTGTGAGAAAGGCGGGCGTGCCATTTTGGGTTGCTTTAGTTATTTCTTCACTGTTGTTCTTCCGAATTCCCATCTTCAAATTAGCATGGTTTCTGCAAGCGTTTCTTGCTAGATTCAAAGACAGAACTAACATTGTGCATGTTTTAAAATTTCCAAACAAGGGGTTTGTCGATTTTTAACCTTAAATATATCAAAAGTGAGAATTTCCACACTCACCTGTTTTCAAAACATCAAAAGGTGTTCTTATATCCCAGTGTATATCAAATTGAAGCTTACGAATCGGACTGGTCTGTGAACGCCGTTAAGATACCGTACATAATTAAAATACATTAATTTTAAAAATAAATCCTCAGTAAACCTATTTTATTAATTTTAAGAAACAAATTTATTTTAGCACATTTAATCATTATATCCCAAAATTGTAGTTCAGAAATAAAAAATTATTTATTTATTGAAATTGAAACAATTACAACTCCCCGTATTTACGGGCTGCCATCAAGAGGGAGTGAAACAGATTCTTTACATTAAGCACTTTAATAACATTGAAATACTACTACGAGTGTAAAGGTAATATGACAGTTCACTTTTTATTTTCATTTAATATGGGAGTGAAAAATAAAATTAAAAGCTGTAAAAGGACTGTTAAACGTGATATAAGAAAATGAAATAATAAATAGCAATGGAATGTAAACCATAACAATGCTAAAATGGTTATTATACAAATGATTTCGACGAAGGGCAATTGAACCTCTTATTGCAGATATAGCAATTTTCTATTTTGTCCCTCTTTGACATTTACATTTACAGGTAAACAGAGGCATTCCAGGGCAAAATCTCTTTTAAAAAATAATAATTTTGCAGACGAAAACATTCTAAAATATAACTTAAAGTTTAAAACTGTTTGCACTAAAATGAAGTAATCTGTCCCACGACAGCCTTGGGCCATAACAAACCAACCTGACTGCCGGTTTCACTCCTACATGCGCAAGGAAAGGTGGGCGATTATTCAAGCGATAGGTACGGGTAGATATTGTCAGCATTACACTTCCCCTAGCCGGAATGTTGGGTCAAAACATAATTGCCAATGAAACCTGCTTATATTCCGTAGGCGCCTGATAGGGCACCATTTTTATACATGGGATAAAACTTTCGTGTGCTGGAACCCAGGGATATTCCTTGATAGGTTCCATTGCGTTGCCATAGTGCAGGACAGACCTATACTAACGGGAGAGCCAAGAAACTACGAACCGCTGCACAGTGTTTTTGCACTGGGCGTGTGGAAACATAACGCACTGCTGCTATAAACAAGGTCACGCTGATGACGTGGTTTTGCTCTGCAGTGTGAAGTGCAGTATTGAGTTGACGGTGATGTGATGTAGTTCAGTAATTACGAGTAATTTATTATTCTGTCCTGTACTTAGTCACAAAATATATTATGGCTCAGTATATGTTTTCTACTGCACAGCGTGTATTTATTTATGATTTGTATGTGTTAACTCAGTCAGCTCGCCAAGCGAAAGTACGATTTGCAGAAAGAGTTCCCGATGTAAAAGTTCCAGGCCGTACAGCAATCCATGAACTTTATAATAAATTTCAGGCCACAGGAAGTGTTCAGGGTAAGAAATCTAAAAGACGGCGTACGGTTCTTACAGAAGAAACATTAGACGACATCGGTCATCGTTTGAAGAATTCCCCCTAAAAATCACTTAGGTGTCTTTGACAACAGGCAGGCATTTCGTATGGCTCTGCGCGTAGAGCTACCAAATTGCTGAAGTTAAAACCTTAAAAATTAACTATGCCATATGCTCTTCAACCAGGTGATACTGTAATTAGGCACACATTTTGCGAGTGGAGTCTCAATGGGGAAATAGACACATATTTAATATATTTCACGGACGAGGTTTGGTTCCACCTTCATGGATATATGTGTACACAAAATAATCGTTATTGGAGCTCTGACAAACCTAATATTGTTCAGGAAGTACCCCTTCATGACGAAAATATTGATGTATGCAGCGCCATGAGTGGAGAAAGAGTTATATGACCAATTTTTTTCGAGTCAACAGTACATACGTGAATACAGTTTTGCTCCCCCCTCTTTTTAGAGAATTAATAGACAGGGAGGGTGTTTTTACCTTTTTTCAACAAGACTCTGCAGCAGCTCATACGGCCAATATTTCGATGAGAACAATTGAATATGTGTTTGAGATTAAAATTATTAGTAGAGATGTGTGTCCCCCTCGGTCCCTCGACCTAACCCCCCTGCGATTTCTATCTCTGGGGTAACTTAAAACAGAAAGTGTACAAGACAAACCCACACACCCTAGAAGAACTAAAACAAAATATCCGCCAGGAAATTGCCAGCATTTCTAAACATGAACTACGGCGAGTGATGGATAGTTTCCTAAAGAAGTGCCAAAAATGTATGGACAAGGACGGTGGCCAGTTTCAGCATCTCCTTTGATAAAGTTGGTAAGTAAAGCCTTTAAAAGTAGTTTTAAAAATGTTGTATGGTTTCATCCGCGCCTTTCTATGATAGCGGCAGACGGCAACGAGCGCCGAGGACGCGGACAGGAAAAACACCGTGCAGCCGGTTATAGTTTTTTTTTTGGCTCTCCCTATAAGAGGGTAGGTGGAAAATATTCCGATGCGTTGCATTCACACGACTTTCACTAGTCACTATGTTTATTTTATATAGCTTCTACAAAGTATTCTTGCAAAAGGAAGACGTATATTGAGACAAACGTGTTGTAGAAATAGTTTCATTGCATTACACATTTCGTGGTAGGTACAAGGGGGATAAAGAGGCTGAAGCAATAGTTATGTTTAAAAAGCGGGTTTCTATAGGCTGGCTTTGAAGTTCCATACAACTTGTATGACATCGCGGGAAACTGAATAATTACGGCTCTTCAAAACATGACAAAATACTAAAAAATCCGATGTGTTACACTCACATGACTTTCTCTACTCTTGTACAAACTATTCTTTCAAACGCTTATTCTCCATATGCTTCATGTTAATCCAGATATCGAGATGTTAATCTTATTGCTAATTTTCTTGTAGATGCAAGGGGAATTGGTAGCCTTTAAGCGATAGTCAAATCTTTTAAGAGCTGGTTGCTATGTGGAGCATTCCATTCTCTTTGCATTACCAAAAAAAAAAAAAAAAAAAAAAAAAAAGAATAACGAATTCCCATTTGAGAAAAAGTATTGGAAAATTTAAGGGAATAACAAGCAATATCTGGAAAATGGTTCACTCAAAAAAAAAATGTATATGACATAAATTGTGTATTTTATCGCGATCTACATTTTTTGTGTAGTAAAATTTTGTCTTATCTCTTATGGTTTACCAGTTATGCAAAAGTCGTTCACAATGAAGAACACTTTTGGAGACATTCCCAGAAAATTCAAAATATACATTTTATTTGTCATGAAAGTATCTTAAACATTCATTCATTATCTGTTTACCCTCCTCTTATGTAGGACTTACACCCCCCAGGACTTACAAGCGGGTGCCTGGGGTCAGAGGCCCGTCGAGGAGCAGACACTCATGGATCAGACAGAGCATCCAGGATGGGTGATCAGCCCGATGCCTGGTATGGGATGAAGGAAGTAGATGAAACGAAATGTTGGTGAAATGGATGAAAGGAAAGGTGATGATGGAGCAGTTGGTGGAATGAATGGCGGGGGAAACCCGCCCAGACGCCGCTTCGTCCACCACAAATCCCACATGCAGGTCCCTGGGATTGAACCCGGGCCGCCTCGGTGGGAGGCAAGCGGTCTAACCACTCGGCCACGGCGCCGCCTTATCTTAAACATATGAGATTTTAATCAAAATCGTTAGGGCCATTTTTGAGAAAATCAAAATTTTCGAAAAATGTTTCACGTAAAGGGTAATCTGGGGGGATTCTCTTGAAAAACCCTCGTGTCGCATCTCTGGAAGATACTGAACCTAAATACCAAGTTTGGTGTTTATACGACTGTTCGTTTCTGAGTTATGCTGTTCACAGACACATACAAGGACATGTTTCCAAAAATGCTTTTTTTGGATTCAGGGGGTCTCAAAACATATATTTCCGGTGAAATCTCGGTATCGAATTTTTGGGTGGAATACAATATTTCCCCTACTTACTATACGTAGTAGAGAAAGTAAAATTCAAACAAAAAACAACGAATATTTCGGAAATGGCTATTGCTGCAAGAACGTTATTTGAAATATATTGTGTGGTTTTAAGAGATCAACATTTTGTGTGCTGAGGTTTTGTTATTTTCTTGTTTTACCAGTTATGTATGCATTCGTTACGAATGAAGAGGACTTCACAAGTTATTCGCAGAAATCTGTAATATATGGTAGAACAGGTTTTGAGAAAATAAAAGGCAATGAACGTTTTTACATGTAAAGAGTAGTTTAGTTTTATTCCAGTCTTCGTATTCAATTTATGCGGGCGCACTTACGGAACCATTCTGGAACTGCTCTTTTATTTTAATAAAATCTCGATATCAAATTTTAGGTGGAATACAATACTTCCTCTATTACAATTTGGTGGCAGAGAGAGTAATACATATAAATGTTGTTGCTGTGCCTTTGCCGTAAATGTTTCAAAAGCTTTTGTTTAAACCGAAGTATGTTTCTCTAACCGTAATTTAATACGTGCCAAGATATAAGGGAATCATGACCTGTGGTGGCTATAGGGGCCGTGTGCTATCCTCCCTATTCAACCCCCTGCCTCTTCCCATAATATGCAAGGCTGTCATCAAAGCGTTGGGTTTGCGTTTAATTTCTGTTAGTAATGGATAAAATTCATTTTAGGCGAGGGATAACTTGTAATAATATATGAAACTCTGATTTCCTGAGTGTTGCTTTTAAAAAAATCTGATGTGTTACACTCACATGACTTTCTCTACTCTTGTACAAACTATTTATACAAACGCTTATTCTCCATATGCTTCATGTTAATCGAGATATCGAGATGTTAATCTTATTGCTAATTTTCTTGTAGATGCAAGGGGAATTGGTAGGCTTTAAGCCTTAGTCAAATATTTTAAGAGCTGGTTGCTATGTGACGCATTCCATTCTCTTTGCATGTCCACGACATAAAACAATGAATAACGAATTTGAGAAAAAGTATAAGTATTGGACAATTTAAGGGAATAACAAGCAATATCTCGAAAATGGTTCACTCAACAAAAAAAAAAAGTATATGACATAAATAGTGTATTTTAACGCGATCTACATTTTTTGTGTACTAAAATTTTGTCTATCTCTTCTGGTTTACCAGTTATGCAAAAGTCGTTCACAATGAAGAATACTTTTGGAGACATTCCCAGAAATTTCGAGATATACATTTCATTTGTCATGAAAATATCTTAAATATTTGATATTTTAATCAAAATCGTTAGAGCCATTTTTGAGAAAATTAATATTTTCAAAAAATGTTCCATGTGAAGGGTAATCTGGGGTGGGGGGATTTTCTTGAAAACCTTCGTGTCGCATTTCTGGAAGATACTGAACCTAAATACCAAGTTTGGTGTTTATCCGACTGTTAGTTTCTGAGTTACGTTGTTCACAGACAGACGCACACACGGACATGTTTCCAAACATGTACTTCCGGTGAAAACTCGGTATCGAATTTTTGGTCGGAATGCAATACTTCCCCTACTTACTATACATAGTAGAGAAAGTACTAAATTTGGATCTTAGCTTTCAAAAAAATTGTCTGCTGCTACTGTTTAAAGGTGCAAATTTGTTATTAAATATTGGACCATTGCGGTGTATGATGTTGACAACTTTGGTCCATGTGGAAAATCCCATACTAAATTAATACTGGACTGTAATTGAAAGACCTTATTTCAAGTACATGACAGCCACACATGGTAAATGATAGATTCATGGAACTAACAGATTCTCTTAACTTATCAAAATGCAGTTGACAGGAACTAAATGCCACCAGTGGCTGCATTAGATGTGTTTTGGTTTGAAGGTGCGTTTGGATTATAGCTGCGCAGTTTTACGCTATCTTTCGTAATCATTTATTGAACATCTGAACTACATTACATATTTCGAAAAAATTTTGTGATGAAACTTCTATAATACGAGGTGTGTTTTTAAAGTAAATTCGTTTTAATATTTTGCCGTTGCAGTCGCGGTTTTGGGCATGCGCGATAACTTTCTCCATTTATTAGGAAGTCAGATGTAGCTGTGAGCAATCGTCTTTTTGCGTTTTCCTGCTGTTAGAGCGATTCGAATGTTCAAAACAATCGAAAGACCCGCCGACTGTGAAGTCAGATCAGTGATTCATTTTTTGAATGCGAGAAGCCAGCAAACATTCATCGCCAATTGTACGAAGTTTTTTTTTGGGGGGGGGGAAACAATAGTGAGTGATGAAATGGTGAGGAAGTGGGTTAGACAGTTTAATGAAGGTTGTGAAAATGTGCATGATGAGCCGCGGAGCGGCCGACCGCCTGTGATCACGGATTTGGTGCAAGCTGTGGAAGAAAACATTCGCGAGAACAGACATTTCACCACGTTGGTGTTGCCTTGGCATTTTCTAGGTCATTCCTCTATGGCATTGTGATAGAACGCTTAGGATTTCGGAAATTTTGCTCAAGATGGATGCCTAAAACTCTTACTGGTGAGCACAAAAACAAGCGATATGCCGCTGTACTGACTTTTTTCACCCGATATGCTGAGGAAGGCGATGATTTGCTAACGTATCGTTACAGGTGATGAGACATGGGTGTCTCAATCACTCCTGAATCAAAACAACAATCCATGGAGTGGAGGCACACAACATCCCCCCCGAAGAGGAAATTCAAACAGACGATATCCACTCGCAAGATAATGTGCACGGTTTTCTGGGACAGATAAGGTGTTTTGCTGGTTGAATTCTTGCCCGCGAATGCGACAATCAACAAGCGCCTATTTTGATACACTACGAAAGTTCCGTCGTGCAATACAGAACAAAAGGCGTGGAATGCTTTCGCGTGGAATACTTTTGGTTCATGACAATGCCCGGTCACACACAGCCAAACAAACTCAAGATCTGATCGCATAATTTCGTTGGGAACAATTCGACTACCATCCCTACAGTCCGAATTTGGCACCAAGCGATTTTTATCTTTTTTTATGTAAAGAAATTCCTTGGTGGAGAACGTTTCAACGACGATATTGTGGAACAAGAAGTGCAGACTTAGCTTTCATCACAGCTTTCATCATTCTTTGACGAAGGTATGCAAAAACTGGTTTCCCGCTACGACAGGTGCTGAATAACGGCCATTGTGGAGAAATAGTGTAAGGTAATGAGTGATAATAAAGTACTTGGAAAATGATGATCTGTTAATTTTTTTAAAAAATTATAGGTACTTACTTTAAAAACATGCCTCGTATTTTCGTAGAAATGAGCAATGACAAGTCAAAAAGCATGCTGAGTTTTTGAAAGCCTATATTGAAGGAAGTGTTTCACAATTATTTCTTTTTCTCGAGTTAAATAAATTAAATTATTCCTCTGTTTTATAGAGTTTTAAATTAATGATATAATTTTACCTAATCAAACATTATTTAAGATGGAAGGTTCAAAATGATGCAGTGGTTGATTATATAGTTTGGAGCATGTGTCCAGATTTTCAGAAATTTGGATTAAAACTTAAGAAGAGATACTTTGCCTTAAGTTAAAACCGTAATGTTTGCCTACGTTAAGATGTCAACAAGAATGTTTCCAAACCTGTCCTGTGTATGTATACATTTTCCGTACGCTGTTCCTTTTCTAAGAATCGCCTCTCGGACTTGTGTACATTTCATGTGGCCGGAAATGCCTATTATACTTGCTCTTTCCAAACGTGCTTGAAAGGATCGTCAAGATCTCTCTAAAGAAATGGAATAGCTGCCTAGAAGACAGTCGAATGTCGAGGAAAATGCTTTTTCCTTGTGTTGATTTCGTCTGGTAACGCAAGGAGAGAGAAAAGGTATTTCGGTTGCTATGTGCAACCGACAGTCGTATCGATAGTAATCGATAACACGCAACGTTCAGACCTAGCGAATTGCACAAGTTTAGTGTGATGTTATATTCTTTTTCAGTAGTGCAAATGGCCATTCAGCTTGGCAATAAAAAAAAGCTAACGTTGATATTTACAGTTGCACATAAATGTTTTATTAACTGTAGATCATGGAGAACCCCCTCAACACACACACACACACACACACACACACACACACACACACACACACAAACAACAACAAACATACACATGCAGATTGTGTAAAAATACTGAAAGTTCTCTAATGTTTCGTTCGACTCAAAGTTCTGACTATTCCTTTTAGTCTCTGCGTTTTTACTTTCTCTACTACATATAGTAAGTAGGGGAAGTATTGTATTCCACCCAAAAATTCGATACCGAGATTTCACCGGAAATACATGTTTTGAGGCACCCTGAATCCAAAAAAAGGCATTTTTGGAAAAATGTCCGTGTGTGTGTCTGTGTATCTGTGAACAGCATAACTCAGAAACGAACAGTCGGATAAACAGCAAACTTGCTATTTAGGTTCAGTATCTTCCAGAGATGCGACACGAAGGTTTTCAAGAAAATCCCCTCCACCCCAGATTAGCCTTTACATGGAACATTTTTCGAAAATTTTAATTTTCTCAAAAACGGCTCTAACGATTTCGATTAAAATATCATATGTTTAAGATATTTTCATGAAATGTATATCTCAAATTTTCTGGGAATGTCTCCAAAAGTATTCATTGTGAACGACTTTTGCCAAACTGGTAAACCATAAGAGATAGACAAAATCTTACTGCACAAAAAATGTAGATCGCGTTAAAATACACAATTTATATTATATACATTTTTTGTTGAGTGAACCATATTCTTTTAAATTCCAATACTTATACTTTTTCTCAAATTCGTTATTCATTTTTTTTTTTTTTTGGTCCTGGTATTGCAAAGAGAATGGAATACTCCACATAGCAACCAGCTCTTAAAATATTTGCCTATCGCTTAAAGTCTAGCAATTCCCCTTGCATCTACAAGGAAATTAGCAATAAGGTTAACATCTCGATATCTCGATTAACATGAAGCATATGGAGAATAAGCGTTTGTAAAAATAGTTTGTACAAGAGTAGAGAAAGTCATGCGAGTGTAACACATCAGAGTTTTTTCTCTTTGTCCACTCTCTTTCTCAAAGTTCTGCTTATTCCTTCTGTCTCCGTTTCTATTTTATGTAAAGCATCGTTTAGCCATAGCAGACGAATATTGATAAAGTTTGAAATGAATGTGCATATTTGCTCGTGATTGTAAGAGCTTAAACTTGCACGATATGCAACTCAAGAACTGAGCAAGAACCCTACATGAAAAGCTAAGCCAGGTAGTTTGATCCAGCCGGGTTTGAAACTTAGGTCAGCAGAATAACATTTGAGCTTGGGATTCCAGACTACCTGTTTTCCGTAGAAACCAGGACTTTGATGTCAAAGGCAGCATATAAACGGATGGGAGGGGTTATGATGTGACGCATCGTACGATTCTGTACCAATGATAAATTCACATATTATATCCGTTATATGCGTTATAGCGCTGATATATACATTTGTCACGTCAATACACAAACCACGATGTTTTAATCAATATCATTAGACTGTTTTTGATAAAATAAAAAATAATGAATGGTTTTCCACGTAAAAGGTAGTATGTATTGGGTAAATAGTGTGTCCATCCTTTGAAGATTTGTTATTTAACGTATTTTTCGTGTTTTGGTCCTGGTGTTCTCTCCCTCTCTCTCGTTCGCTCGCGTGCGCGCGCGCACACACACACACACACACACACACACACAAGGACCTTTTCATAAAACTTTCCTTTTGGTTCAGGGACCTCAAAACAGGTATTTCGGCGAAATCTCAATACTGAGTTTTTGGGCGGAATACGTACTTTCCCATCTATAGATGGCAGTAAAAAAAGTGAAAAGCGAAATCATTGGCTTTTCTTACAAAGGATGTCCCAAAAGTGGCTTAACCGAGAAATTGAAAAACTACAAAGCCAAGGAAACAATAGTTTATTTCACTATTATTTAAAACGTTGAACATTTATAAGACTGCTCAAAATGCTTCTCATTTACTTCAGTACATGTTTTACAAAGTTGTTTTACTTCATTAACAAAATGTTTACACAAATATTTGCTATTCGTTAGCGCTTCACATTCTTCTACGGTGATTGCTCTCAGATATTCCAAATTTGAAGGCTTTTGGGAAAAAACATCATGTTAAAAATCCCCCATACTGAAAATTAAGATGTTACATCACATGACCCTGGAGGCTAATCAGTTGTATTGTACCACGCCTTCTGATTCCCTTATCAACGTTCCTGTCACATTCCCTTATCGGTAAACTCTTAATACGCCATTTTGTTGCCAAATTATGTTTGTAGAATTCTCAAACAACGAATGATTTTTTTGCCTTGTCATACAGTGCGTTCATTATATTCTCAGTTGCGGATCGCGTGTATGCGTGCTGCGCGCATTGCCTGTTACATTATGGGGTTTCTCCGTTCTAAAACGTTTGCGTTACTTATGAGTGATAGTAACATGCACTATAATGAGTATTAACCTTGTTATAAGTCGTGTTGAAATGCTGTTACTTTCGGGCGTAAAAATCCTTAGCATGGCTTCCTTTGAAAGGGTGGTCCCGTGTCGTAGATTTACGGCACTAAAGGAACCTCCAGCCTGATAAAGAGGCCTCTGAGCAAAACTATCGCTTTCACGCTCAATATACAATGGGACGCTAAGGACCACAACAGTTAAAGAGCGTCCATAAATAAAACTCAATTTTAAGCATTCCTGGTATTCCTTGCTGCTATCACGAGGTTGAGCTATAGTCTCTGTAGGGTTCCAGTTTTAAAAGTTTAGCAGCTCTATGAACACAGGTTCTTTAAACAGCCACTTGCTGTGCAATAAACAATTTTTTCTTCGGTTAGATCGTACTTACTTTTTCGCTTCTTAGGTTTAGCTTTTCCATTGTCCTAAACTCATTAACCATACATCCAACAGTTTCTCTATCTGAAACTGAAATACCAGGAAATTTCTCCTGAAAAGTCTACATTATTCAGTTTTACTATGTATCGTACATAGCTACATAAAAGTTGGTTCTAGCTTGAATTTTTCGATAGGCATTTCAGTGAAATAATAAAAGTAATGTAACGTAATTCACACACGACACAGATATGTTGTATAAACTTTCAATTTTGAGATGCACAATGAACAAACTATACCTGACGCCAATCAAGAAGGTGATTGACATTTCGCGGAGCGAGAGAGGCGACGTTGCCGCTCATCGCGACCACGCGGAGAGCGTGTCGAAGGAGACTGGGTTGCGCCTGCATTGTAGAGCGGATACTATTTGTATTCGTATACGAAGACAGTTTTAAAATAATGAATCTACGTGCAGAGGACAGACAGAACATGCAAGAATATATCAGTGTAAAGATCTGCGTTAACAGAAGAAACATACCTGTGAAATATTGATGCTTATTCTAATGGAAAAATGCCACTGATTTCCGAATCGCTGTTGTTTTGTTGTTGTTGTTGTTGCTGGTGCTCGCTTGATAGACTTATTCGGTTCCCAAGTGCGCCCAGTTTTTCGTTTGGCTACGCTATCTTTTGTCACTATTTTTGGACATTGTTAAATATCCATTAAACACAATTATAAATGCTCACACAACACACACACACGTACTCAAATACACGTAACACAAGGCAAATACCATACAAATACGACGACGCAAAACAACTTTTCAGTACGCAGGCAATGTCTAAACTGTTACAAACACACAAGCAAGCTGGGGCTAAAAGGAGGAATTGTTTATAACTGCAGCCACAGCAGAAGATAAGACTTCAGTTCATGTTACTGCAACGGTCGCTCGCCCGCCACGTCATGCAAATCACGTGTTACGATATCGCAACAACGCATTTGCGTATATCGTTGCTATAGAAACGTCTTGTTCTAATTGGTCCTTCTAATGGTTGCTATGACGACGGCTATGACGTATTCATCCCCTCCCATTCATTTAAAGCTTTCTGCCACGTGGTTAGTAACTGTCAATCACCTTCTCGATTGGCGCCGAGTATAGTCTCTGCAGTTCGAACAGAAGACAAAAAACTGATACAGTATAACACAGGCGTTAACGTAGCCTTGAGCTGGTCATTCACCGCTAGTGCGGTAGTGGAACATACCGAGGCCACTGCAGTGTTAGCTAGCTACGCATATACGCGATCTGTTGCCCGGGTATAAATGGACCGCGTGTATTTCTAGGTACGAATCTTCAGTTACAGCGCATTGAAGAAATGTTTTACTCGGTCAAGCGCTTTTTGTCATACCTTGTATAATCATATCGAAAGTTTGTAAGCAAACTTCGCCAGAAAAATTATTCGTATAAAAAGAACGTAGGTTTTCACGGCCGGTGTCACAATTATAACTAATATAATTTTCCGGGCTGTTATGCCGTGGTCTGCTGAAGAAAGATTTCCCAGACGTTTCGTCCACAACTGCGGTGGACATCTTCAGTGGCGCGGACGAAGTCTTCTCGGTGAAAGTATCGCAGCGTCTGATGCGTTGGCCGTTGGTGCCGCTCTCTTTATAGTGTGGACGCTCTCTGCTGATTGGCTCGCTGGTATGAGGGGGCTGGCGCCCCGACCGGTTACTCAGGACCAACCCAAAAGCAAGTCCATTGTCTTTCTGCCATATTTCAGAAATGTCACTGACCGTATTGAACATATACTTCAACGTCATAACGTCAAAACAGTATTCAAACCTACAAGACAATTGAACAGCCTACTGCGCTCTTCCAAAGACCCCCGAACCCCCTGTCATCGGCCGGTGTTTACCGTATTCCTTGTTCCTGTGGTTCAGTGTACATTGGTACCACACAGCGGAGCGCAAACACCAGACTTAGCGAACACAAAAGAAACTGCCGCCTGGGCCATACAGAAAAATCGGCAGTCGCCGAACATGCCATTGAAGCCGAGGGCGAACACATTATTAGATTTCAGGACACCAACATTCTTTCCTCCATAAAGCATTACCATACCCGGCTACAACGCGAAGCAATAGAGATTTATAAACATCCCAATAATTTCAATAGGAAAGAAGAAGCTTTGAAACTCAACAGTAACTGGCATCTAGTCATCTAAAACAAGAAAGGTCATACAATACCGAAAAACACTGCGAGCCAATCAGAAGAGAGCAACAACACAGCCGGCGCCGGCCCCCTCATACCAGCGGGCCAATCAGCAGAGAGCGTCCACACTATAAAGAGAGCGGCACCAACGGCCAAGAGTTACCCACTAACCCCAGGTTGCGCAAGCGGTACCTGGCACCACTAGCACCACTCCCTCTCCCATCCATTAGCTGTAGTTAGTGCATGGTAGGGGAGGCGATGTAGATCCCTTTCGGATGATCGTCACCTGGTGTGGCGGCGGAGGGGCCACACCAAATAAAATAAAAAAAAAAAAAAAAAAGCCAACGCATCAGACGCTGCGATACTTTCACCGAGAAGACTTCGTCCGCGCCACTGAAGATGTCCACCGCAGTTGTGGACGAAACGTCTGGGAAATCTTTCTTCAGCAGACCACGGCATAACAGCCCGGAAAATTATATTAGTTATAATTATTCGTATAAAGTTCATCACATAGCTTTTTTGAAAGTCTCAATCGAGATGTTCAGAATTGTTTACCATTATAAGCCCCCGTTTTGGCAAAGTATTTAACATAGGTATAGCGTCTTCTCTTTGTGTGTCGAAGTTTGAAAGCAATCGGTTCAGCAATTTTTGAGGATACAAGATGTACACTACCTAAATTCAGCTTGAAATTATCTCATAATATTTTTACTTTCTCTACTACATATAGTAAGTAGGGGAAGTATTGTATTCCACCCAAAAATTCGATACCGAGATTTCACCGGAAATACATGTTTTGAGACCCCCTGAATCCAAACAAAGCATTTTTGGAAACATGTCCCTGTGTGTGTGTGTGTGTGTGTGTGTGTGTGTGTGTGTGTGTGTGTGTGTGAATAGCATAACTCAGAAACGAACCGTCGGATAAACACCAAACTTGCTATTTAGGTTCAGTATCTTTCAGAGATGCGACACGAAGGTTTTCAAGAAAATCCCCCCACCTCAGATTACCCTTTACATGGAACATTTTTCGAATTTTAATTTTTTCAAAAATGGCTCTAACGATTTTGATTAAAATATCATATGTTTAAGATATTTTCATGACAAATAAAATGTATATCTTGAATTTTCTGGAAATGTCTCCAAAAGTATTCTTCATTGTGAACGACTTTTGCATAACTGGTAAACCATAAGAGATAGACACAATTTTACTACACAAAAAATGTAGATCGCATTAAAATACACAATTTATGTCATATACATTTGTTTTGTTGAGTGAACCATTTTCGAGATATTGTTAGTTATTCCCTTAAATTCTTCAATACTTATTTTCTCAAATGGGAATTCGTTATTCATTTTTTGTTGTTGTCTTGGATATGCAAAGAGTTATAATCTGTGGCAAAGGGAATGGTGCTGCTCCTAGCAACCAGCTATTAAGAGATATGTATGTGCTTAAAGGCTACTGTATTTCTATATTGCCCTTGTAAATATATATTCCCCTCTCATCTACAAGAAAATTAGCAATAAGATAGATTCTGCAAATGTTTATCTCGATTAACATGAAGTAGATGGAGAACAAGCGTTTGTAAAAATAGTTTGTACAAGAGTAGAGAAAGTCATGTGAGTGCAACACATCAGATTTTTAAATACAATCTTTGAAAATGCTTCAAAAAAATAAACATTTTCCAGGTTTCGATTCTTAAAACATACATTCCGGTATAATTCTTATATTGATATGTTCGGATAGAATGCAATAATTCCTCTACCTTCGGCGATAGAAAGAATTTAAAAAGGCAACGAAAATTCTGTATACAAAAGGCAAAGTATCGAACAATAGTTTAAAATTAAAAATCAAAGCCGAAAACCCATGACAGTCCATCTCAAGCTATTCGTACTGTGTTGACGCGGATAAAATAGGAGGAACAACATAATCACTAAAATGAAATGCACACCAAATTTGACTTTTCGATACCTGAATGTTAATACTCTAGAAACTAGTTCATCTTAAGCTGTGTCAACCCCATTAACCGGGAGCGATGCATGCAATGATAAGTGAACTCGTGGATCATCACTGTCTGCCAAAACAGCTCAGATTTGCAACAATCCGTTTCGGTCGCTTTTAGAAAACACCTTTCCAATCAAACACTCGACTAAAGAGACCTGGGTACTGCAGGATGTGCTTCCCTAGCTAATTAGCGATGAGACGTCCAGATTAACTCCACTTTTCGTGTTTCTAATTTATTTAATTGCAAATACAATGCCTGGTGGGCGTTCCTCTTAACCAGACCCCGTGCAGAAGGTTAAGAGTGCCGTTTCCTCACACACTACCATCTGGCAAGCCTGGGTTCGATTCCTAATTGAGATAAACTGCTGCAGTAAGGCCCTTTTCCCCTGAAGTTCTTTAATTTCAATCCTCGCTGTTGGATGCCTACAGCATTTCGATACAAAGAAATTTTCGATGAAGAAATTTGATTGATAGTAGATACAGTGTACAGCAGAATAAAGTCCAAAACCGGTGATTAACTGTCTTAAATCATTAAAGCGTCTTAAAGGGAAGATCTAATTTTGTGCCCACAAAAAAACACGGTGTTGATAATTATTTTCATTTATTTGTTCATGAAATGGTAAGCTACACCACTTGTGCATGCTGCACGATCGTCGGCCATCCCTTTTCCCTTGTGCCCCTTTTAAATAACTCAGGTATTCAGAAGCATTGAATGAAATGGGTGAAATGAAGTTAAAATAAGCTCAGGAAGCATGTATCTAGGATTTGTACAGCATTTGGTTTTCCAGAGTAAGGGAAATCCCGAAAAAGCCTTATCGAGGTAAATGCTGCCACCGAGAATCGACCCTCAAGATTACCAGGGAAATACTAACCGTGACCCTCAAGCCTTTTTATTCCAAACTGAACGTATTTTCCAGTCTTCTTATATATTAGGGAATGAAACAATAAACGTAACTGTGGTAAAAACAAAAGGCGATGCAACATTTATTTGAGACACTCTTACCGCAAAACCTACCAGGCTAAAAAGAGAACATCTCAGTATCCATTTCCCCAAATATATACAAGCAAAATCCAGTACTGGAATATTTCACGTTAATATTTTACAGCATAATATTTACAATTATGTACAAACGCAGAATTTAAGAACGAAGTTTGTGTCGTACTGGTGTATTCCACGTCTTTTGAACCATTGTACAAAACATCTGATGTGTTACACTCACATGACATTCTCTACTCTTGTAGAAACTATTCTTACAAACGCTTATTCTCCATATGCTTCATGTTAATCTAGATGTTAATCTGATTGCTAATTTTCTTGTAGATGCAAGGGGAATTGGTAGGCTTTAAGCGATAGTCAAATCTTTTAAGAGGTGGTTGTTATGTGGCGCACTCCATTCTCTTTGCATGTCCAGGACATAACAAATGAATAACGAATTCCCATTTGAGAAAAAGTGTAAGTATTGGAAAATTTAAGGGAATAACAAGCAATATCTCGAAAATGGTTCACTCAAAAAAAAAAAATGTATATGACATAAATTGTGTATTTTAACGCGATCTACATTTTTTTGTGTAGTAAAATTTTGTCTATCTCTTATAGTTTACCAGTTATGCAAAAGTCGTTCACAATGATGAATACTTTTGGAGACATTCCCAGAACATTCAAGATATACATTTAATTTGTCATGAAAATATCTTAGACATATGATATTTTAATCAAAATCGTTAGAGCCATTTTTGAGAAAATTAAAATTTTCGAAAAATGTTCCATGTAAAGGGTAATCTGGGGTGGGGGATTTTCTTGAAAACCTTCGTGTCGCATCTCTGGAAGATACTGAACCTAAATACCAAGTTTGGTGTTTATCTGACTGATCGTTTCTGAGTTATGCTGTTCACAGACGGACATGTTTCCAAAACTGCTTTTTTTTATTAGGGGGCCTAAAAACATGTATTTCCGGTGAAATCTCGGTATCGAATTTTTGGGTGGAATACAATACTTCCCCTACTTACTATACGTAGTAGAGAAAGTAAAAAATGTACAATACAAAACTTCGATTATGTACCTAAGCTAATTCTCGGTGCACAATTCCCAGAAAACAAAACAGCAAGGCATTTAGTTGTTTATATCAGGCAGTTGATAAGAAATGTCTTTTCCTTACTGTATCGAAATTTCATCCTCACCTGTGGGTCGGTCGTAAAAATCCCACTCTTAAGGAAATGCGTCATTTTCTGGAGCTATTACAGTGCCAGAAGTTAGAATAATAAATGAAAGGGAATTTTGGCTAGGCTGTTGAAGATTAAACGTGCTAATAATTCATTTAAACCCATTATCCTTCATATTCCCACCGTATCGGAACTAAGACGTTAAAGTCTGATGTTTTACATTCACAAGATTTTCTCTAGCCAATATCGTTTATGTTTATATATCTTCTGTACCTCTGTGCGTTTCCTTCATCTCATCCCTTCCTCCTGGGGGGGGGGTGGTAGGCGCAATAGACCTCTGTAGGTCGCGGCGCCGAGGTGTTCCCCTGTGTTGAACCACCTATAACCTATATACGTACAACAAAATGTGTAATGAAACCATTTCTGCAAATGTGTATTTCGATTAATATGAAGCACTTACTTCAAAGAACGATTTGTAGAAGATTAGGTAGAGAAAAGAATGGGCATATAAAACATCGAATTTTTTTTTTTGTATATTCCACCATACTGATTTTGGTGTTTTGCTTTCTACCTAATATGTTCCTTAAGCCTACTTGCAAAAACTTCCGATAGCAATACTCATTCAAATGGCTGGCGTTATAGGTAGTTTCTGACGCGATTACTTTGATGCGCAAATCCACATCGTTGGAAAAAAAAGCTTCTGTTAATAACACACCAGTTTATCCCAACCATGAATCAAGCAGCAGCGTGGATTTTTCTTGCAATTCGAGTCTTTTGCGTCCACACCTTTATAAAATAAGTTAGGATTACTCTGAAGTAGAATGTTTGTTAACCCCACGTATGGAAAATCAGTTTTAAGATGTATTATATTTCAACTGTTGGGGAACCGAACTTGTAGTAGTTGCAATCACACGTATAGTACCCGGTTTCCGGTAGCCTTCGCTCCAAATGTACTTTCCGGTGGCCTTTACCCCAAGTTTAAAAAAAATACTAACTTTGTAATTTGACCGTTTCTTTAAATATTATGTATTTATGTTTGCCTCGGCTGCGTCAGTATTTATTTTAGAGACATGGATGGCTTGGCAGGGTTGTGATGCGACTAAGAATGTAGGCTTACACAGATTATAGTTTTACTTCACTCCTTTTATTAATACTTGATACGATTTAAATAACACTTCACTGATATAGATCTGTGAGATTGTTTTATTAATTACTTGTACTTTTTAACACGTAAACTTATTTTTCGTCTCACACGAAATGTATTAAATCTCGCATCCGGTTACAAAAACTGTCTGCAGGTAACTGAACTGATTTCAACTGCCTAAACTTGTAAATTTCTGTATTTCAAGTCTGTGATTGGCTATTCCTAATCCAATAGAATACCTTCATTTAACTAAAGCTTTTTCTGGTTGTTGATTGGCTATTTTATAAACTGTCACAAAAATTACATTATTGCTTCCAAGAATCACAAGTAGTATTGTTAAACTTTCAAACTCATTATTGCCTCAAGGTTACCTCATTGTTAGCAACGTTTACCTATTATTCTCACAGCTCCTACATTATTGAATTACGTAATACATTCACATAACATAATTACACATGGATACAATAATATAAACATATACAATGATTGTAATATACACTTTTTATATATTGTTACATACACATATTGCTTTAAGGCGGGCTGTTATTGAATTTATATATTATATAATTAGACTGAAATTATTTAAGTGTTAAAAATACTGCCTCAAATCTTACAATCACATATATGTTGGATGGTGTATTTAATCCAACACATTTACCAAATCTTTGATGTTAGCGCTATTGCAGAAAGGTTACACGGTCATTTATTCACCCCATGCCGACACTAGAATACTCCCGTCTCAAAAGTTCGAGGCTGTTCTTAGTGTGTGCGTCTGATATTCGCTAGACGTGGAGGTTTCCTTGGGATTTGGGATTTAAAGCGGTAATGTTATGGAGTTCTTTTGGGAGTATTTTTTATGCTGCAGGTCTGTATTCTTTTACGCCGTGCGATGTTAATACAAAAGTTTAAAACCAGTGTTAATTAATGTGTAATATCACTAGTAAGTAGCTCTTCTGCAGAAAGTATGTAGTGCAACACCCGAATGCCTTTGCTACGGTTCTCGAACAACACAGTCGCAGATACAGATCGACTAAAGCACAAGGCCACAGTCGCAGTAAACCCAAACAACCGTCAAATGTTTCAATTTTTCCTCCTTTCCTTTTGTCATCTGTGATAGTAAGGTTTCCGTGTAACAATTGACGCTGAGTGATGGAAGCATCAGTAATTCGCACTCTTTTCAAATTTCTACCCTCCTTTTCGCGCCATTTTGGATCAATAGGGGTGAGGGCAATGAACGTACCTGCTCCAGCCTCCAGATGCCTGGGCCATACGTCACATCCGCACAAGGAAGGAACTGTTATATAAGCGCTTGTACACAGTTAATATGTTTCAAATGGAATTAAATGGAATAAAGCTCAATAAGCTGATAAAGTTTAATGCTATTCCTTAATATAAGCTGTAAAGTTTGGAAAGGAGAATCAAGTAGTAACATTTCCAGGAAAACCAGGTTATTTTGATGAGAACAATTATTTACGCAATCCTAGCATTATAGACAGGTTATGATGGCCAAAATCGTGCATAATTGGCGCTATGACACGCGTTACATAAAGGTTGTTGGAACCAATGACGCAATAAATTATTGAAACGATTGTGCTCATATTGGATTACGTTCTAATTTTCTTTCAACCTACAAAATTCTAAAGCTTTGTGTAACAGTTTCTCTTTGATTTATTCTGATTTGAACTGGCAGTTAAAGCGATGATTTGATATCCTTGCAATAATCTCAATTTTCGTTAATCTTGATATGTGATCAGCAGAATAATTGTAAGTTTTATCACACATTCCTGCTTTCAGTTCTCTGTTGTAAAATCCTAAATTCTTTGCTAAAGCCCTGAAGTTTAGTGGAAAGTGTTTTAAACTAAAAATAAAAACGAATATTTGGAGTTGATTTAGAAATCTCTTCACAGCTTTGATGGTGACCACTAAACAACTGCTTTGGAAGCAGTGACGTCACGCGTTGCTACTGTGAATATCAGTCATCTCCATTAGAAAGTTTATAACGCTAGAATTGCATTAAACGTATGCAACTCGCATATGACCTTTGTTGTGCCATTCGTGCAATTGACGCACATGGGATTTGCTATTAATTTTACTTTCTCTACCACCTGCCTATAGTAAGTAGAAAAAATATTGCATTTTATCCTAACATTTGATATCGAAATTTCACTGGAAATTTACGTTTTGAGGTCTGGTGAAACCAAAAAAACAATTTTTGAAAAATATCCGCGAAAGATAGCTTAATGCAAATTAGAATTAAATAGACAATACAGAGGGAGAACAGTATAACTCAAAAACGAAAAGTCAGATGAATACAACCCTATATTTAAGCCCAGTGTCTCAAGAATGCATAACATGAAGAATGTCAGGAAATTAACTCTCCCCAAATTACCATTTTCATTGAGAAATGTTTTTCCATAAAAATACCAGCTGAAACGGTTATAACACACACACACACACACACACACACATACATACATACATACATACATACATACATACATACATACATTCATACACATTGAGTTCACCGACAAGAGGTTGACCCCAAGAAGTAAAAGTGGTTGAGTACATCAGTGATCATATTTTATATGGCGTGAAAATTTTATTGAACTCTGAGCAATAGAAAATAAGATCCGAAACAGCAGAGCTAGATTAAAATAGACTAGTCCATAATTTATGGTCAGCAAGAAAGACAACAGCCACAACAATAATGAATGCACCGCGGTTTTTCTGCGCCAGTGCTACGAATTAAGAGCAATCATTTTTTGTCACACCTTTTACCAATTTCCGCGCGTTCATGGGGGTCGCGCCTCGCGGTTTGAGACTCGCCGACTTGAGTGTAATATAATCAATCTATCATTTCAGGTTTCATTAAATACAGAATCTGAACATACCAAAAGAGAAACAATGTCTCCGCGTTCCAATTTTTCGTAACGCTAAATGGAGCATGAACAATCGATTTAATTTTGCAAGTATAATTGCGTGTTCAGGCAACATTCAGGTCCTTCCTGCTGTTACCATACAATCGCAACGCCTTCTTAAAAATCTCTTCAAATTAACTGTATTAAAGGAAGGCGTGACCGAATTGTTGAAACGCGTGTTGCATATGAACACGGCGTTGGTACCTACGCTGCTTAGCTCAGCACTTCGCGGGCGCAGGAATATTTTGGCATTTGCTTTATCGGAAATTTAATATTACTGCTCCCCGTTATAGATTCTATAGTCCTTGCATTTAATCTTCCACTACTGCACTGCAGTTAACTGCTAAAGCATGACCGTAATATATTGATAACTGCCAGAACCCGCAGCTCTGCTCGCGTTATTACGTTAAATGTGTATAGTTTTTTTTTTTTTTTAAATAGATTCTTCATGGTCTCTCCCTCGTTCTCTCTTCTTTGTAACTTGTAATGCAATATTTTGAAAATTGGTATTTGTCATGCAAAATATACGTAGGTTATACAAAAGTCATTCAGAATAAAGAGTACTTCGCAGAAAATTCAGGACATGTAAAATATACGTAAGTTATGCAACAGTCATTCAGAATGAAGAGTACTTCACATGCTGTTCGCAGAAAGTTCAGCATGTTATTCACCCAAGTTTTCGTTTTGAGTTATACTATCCTCAGACAGAGGCAGAAAACACACACTTAAATGGACGTATTTGTAAAAATGGTTTTTATTTATTTACTCAGGAAACCTCCAAACCTATATTTTCGGTAAAATCTTTGGATCGAATTTTTGGATGGAATGCAATACTGCTTCTGCTTATGGCTTGCTATAAGTAAGTTATAGGGCAAGTAAAATGTCTGATATAACTCTTATATAACTTTCTCTAACCACTATCATTTATTGGTATATTTCTTCCACAAATTATTCTTGCAAAAGCTTATTTCTATCTATCGTAATTCATGTTAATCGAGATAAAAGTGTGGAGGAATAGTTTCGTTACACATTTGGTTGTAAGTAGGTACCTACAAAGGGGGATACAGAAGGCGGAATCGATAGCCGAATCTCTGAAAGCGGTTCGCTATGGGTTGGTTTTGAAATCTACTCTTTGCGTGATTCGAGAAAAAGAAGAATGGTGATTTACCATTTCAAAAAAACTATTATAAAGTATTGGAAAATTCAAACCAGTAGCAGAAAATATCTCGGAAATGACTAATGCCATAACAAAAATAAATAAATAGATTTGTGGTTCAACGAGATGTACTTTTTCTGTGGTAAGTTTTACCTAGTTCTTATACAAAATTGTACAAGAGAATTTCATAGACTATGCTCAGAAAATTCAACATCTGTATTTTAATTTTCATGCAGGCATGTTAGCCTGTGGTATTTTAATCAAAATCGTTAGAGCCATTTTTTTTAAAAAGAAAACTCATTGTAACATTCAAATGACTTTCCTTACTCTCTCTTCTGCAACGTATTCTTACATCCTCTTGTTAATCGGCGACCCAATCTCCCAAGTCGCTAGAACTTCGCCTTGTTATTGGCATTGTTTAAAAAGAAAGAAAGAAAAAAAGAGAGAAAAAATAGACTTGGGAGGCTTAATTGAAAATTAGCGTATTAAGTGTAGTGAGTGGTTTTTAAACCAAATTTCTATAAACATCTCCTCTTAATTCCGTTTGCAACGGCGTATGCCTTAAGTACCCACCAGGAAAATAATTACTCCATACTTTCAAGTTCATAACAATTTCAACTTTTGCTGATAGGTTGATTTTTAAACTTTTATCCGAGTCCAATTTTAGTTCTTATCTACGCTCCCTTTAGTACCATGCCCCATTGCTTTTAACTGATATTTGGAAAAGTCTGGCTATTTATATACCTATGCCATAACCCGATTATGCCTAAAACATTTTGGATTCTAGCGTGCGAAATTTAATTCTGTGGCCCATAGATGTCAGAAGTATACGTGACGTCAAATTGCTTGTTTGATTATTAAGAAGCTATTATATCGATTACGAAGGGAAAGTGAGTTATTTCCGCGTGGTGTTCAAACGAACCACCCCGTGGCATGCTGCACTGTGCTAGGCGATCGTCACACAGCTCCTGGAGGCAATGTCCGGTGAAGGACCGAGCAAGGCCGAGCCGCGCTGCGCCACTCTTTTGTTCTCTTGTCACTGATCGCACTTTCACAGTTGTTGAATCAAATCATTTGGGATTCTCAATGCGTAACTGGGTTATGCTTAGTTACAAGCACACTTGCGAGGGGTTCTGTAGTGTTTTTGGGTTACTGGGTCAAAATATAAAGACGTTTTCGAGCTTTACCCCAATGGACCATGCCCTTTCATGTGACAAGACAAAATATTTTTGTACTCCCATGTGAGCGGGAGGAGGGGGGAATGACATTTCATTCACACTATCAAAGAAAGTGATGTTTCCTTTCCTGTGGGATGTTTTCAAATGAGTTGAGGGAGCGGTAGAATTTCCGAACTTAGCAGTGCAAGAATATATATATATATATATATATATATATATATATTTATTTATTTATTTACTATCTCTACTACGTATAGTAAGTACCGGAAGTATTGTATTCTAAACAAAAATTTGATGTCGAAATTTCACTGCAAATATACGTATGCTTTGAGACCCCCGAAAAAAATTAGAAAAAGGCATACTCAAAAACGAAAAGTCGGATCAACACCAAACTTGGTATTTAAGTTCAGCACCTTCCAAAGATGCGACACAAAGATTTTCAAGAAAATCCACCACCCCAAACTACCTTTTACATAAAATATTTCTCGAAATTTTTGATTATCTAAAAATGGCTCTATCAATTTTGAATAAAATACCATATATTAATAGTATTTAGATGGCTCAAAATTATATCTTGAATTTTCTGGGAATAATGTTTGAAGTCCTCTTCATTCGGAAGGAATTTTGTATAATCTTGTATAATTGTAAACGTTAAGCGATAGACGAAATCGTACTACACAAGAAATGCAGATCTCTTTAAAACTCACAATTTATTTGAAATAATTTTTTGTGGCATCAGCCATTTCCGAGATATCCGTTATTATTGTTCAATACTTAGCCAGTGTGCTAACATTTTGTCAACATTCAGTGATTTCTTGCGATTGCAATGAAAGAGTATGGAATTTTAAAGCCAGCATATAGCGTCCGGTTCTTAAACATTTGATTGTCGTCGTTCTCTTTTTATCTATAACGAAATCTGTAATGTAGATGTTTCTGCAAAGGTTTATTTGGATAATAATATAGTAGATAGAAAAACCTTTAGTAAGAATAGTTTGTATACCCACTAATAAAGATAGAGGGTAGAGAAAGGCATGTGAATGTATCATATGGTATTTTTTCAACGATAGTAGTGTTTTTTTAATCCACTTCCTGATCGGCCTGTCCTGCGTGTTCACATTGTTTTAAAAAAAAGTTGGTCCCACTATTCTCTGTGCAGATATTGAGCACCGAACTCCGATTTTAACCGCGTGCATAGGTGCTTCATGGATAACATGTGGTTTGTCGATGGCCCAATAGCGTGAGTTGAGTTCACATAGCCGGATAAATGGAACCATGTGATGGACAATATGGCAGGATTTTGTACAATGAACGCCTGAAACCAACGACAATAATTCAGTCGTCTATCCTTATCTGGTTCATGTAACTGATGGACAACCGTAATCCTATACGGCTTTAAGCCTGCACTTTTCACAGCTCTCTGACATTGAGTAATTGTACCGTCTCCTGCGACAAACGTCTTAATGATTTTTTGGGTGACTGATCCAGTCGTGCTCTTGCGTCAGCAACCACCGTGGGAAGCCTAGATGAACGAGTTTTGCCTTTTTCACTCGCCAGAGATCCAGTTGTTTCCAATTTGTTTACCAGTTCCAGTATTGTGTTTCTTTGGAGAGGATTCCGAACACCAAATTCTCTCTGGTATGCCCGTTGAGTAGCTGTAATTGAATTCGTAATCCAGTATTGCTTTGCAGAGAAGAGCCGTTCATTTAATGTGTATTCATTTTCACATACTAGAACAAAATCTCAAAAAACAGTTGCGGACAATAAAACTAGCTATTAAGAATAGAACATGAACATCCGCGCATCTAGTGACGGACAATCGAAACTGCAGAACATTCTGCTTAATTTGGTGCTAAAATTGGGGCATTGAGTGAATTTCGAAAGAATAATTAAAGGAAGAAATGTGTCAGTTCCTCATAAATCACACTGTACTATCGTTCCACACTACGTAGAAATTACGCAATTCTTGTTAAATTTAGGATCCTGTTGAAGATGTAGATGGATAATTAAGTAGGTAATATAAGTGATGAATGCCCTGATGTTTTATTTTCTGTGGGATTAAATTTAGGAGATTTTGAAAAGTATACAGAATAAAAATCGTATTCTATAAACATATATTGGTGGGTAATATTGTATTTTTGTGTCTGTGGATTTTTAAAGGTGTACACTACTTCGGAATGTTTACTTTGAATGTCTTTGGTTTAAAATGTGTGGGAAGAGGTTATGCAGAACATTTCAAAACACCGTAGTGAGTTATTTACTCTGGCAATATTTACTAACAGCATTATTAACTTCTTTCGTATCTTACTATAAACTTCTTTTCTTATGTCTCGCTTTTAACTTTCTTTATCCCCCTCCCCCAACTTTAAATGTTTTCATTTAACGTTTCACTTATGTTCACTAATTCCCTCTCATCTTTCCTCTACTATCCATTCACATTTTGTTTCTTCATTCTGTTCTCTTATATACCGCTCTTGATTATTCGTTCTAGTACTTTCATTTCTGGTTTACTTTCACTTATCTTAAATGGGATGATTATCTGTTCTGTTTTTATCGTAAGATACTGTATCTTTAATTCTCCATTAGTCGCAGAAGCGCTTGATTAGCAGCTATTTTTACAAACGCTCCATATGCTTCATGTTAATCGAGATATCGAGATGTTAATCTTATTGCTAATTTTCTTGTAGATGCAAGGGGAATTGCTAGGCTTTAAGCGATAGTCAAATATTTTAAGAGGTGGTTGCTATGTGTAGTATTCCATTCCCTTTGCATTACCAGGACAAAAAAAAATGAATAACGAATTCCCATTTGAGAAAAAGTATAAGTATTGGAAAATTTAAGGGAATAACAAGCAATATCTCGAAAATGCTTCACTCGACAAAAAAAAATGTATATGACCAAAATTGTGTATTTTAACGCGATTTACATTTTTTGTGCATTAAAACTTAGTCTATCTCTTACGGTTTACCAGTTATACAAAAGTCGTTCACAATGAAGAATACTTTTGGAGACATTCCCAGAAAATTCAAGATATACATTTTATTTGTCATATAAGTATCTTAAATATATGATATTTTAATCAAAATCGTTAGAGCCATTTTTGAGAAAATTAAAATTTTCGAAAGATGTTCCATGTAAAGGGTAATCCAGGGTGGGGTATTTTCTTGAAAACCTTCGTGTCGCATCTCTGGAAGATACTGAACTTAAATACCAAGTTTGGTGTTTATCTGACTGTTCGTTTCTGAGTTATGCTTAAATTAAATTGAGTTTTATTTATGGACGCTCTTTAACTGCTATGGTTCTTAGCGTCCCATTCTATATTGGGCGTGAAACACCTGTAATTTTGCTCAGAGGCCTCTTTATCAGGCTTGAGGTTCTTTTACGTGCCGTAAATCTACGACACGGGACCACCGGCTTTACTTCCCTTCCGAAGGAAGCCGTGCTAACGATTTTTACGCCCGAAAAAATCCATCGCCCTCCGCCGGGTTTGAACCCGCGACCTTGGGAACCAGAGGCTAGCACGGTACCACTAGTCCACGGAGGACGACTCTGAGTTATGCTGTTCACAGACAGACACACACACGACATGTTTCCAAAATGCTTTATTTGGATTCAGGGCACCTCAAAACATTTATTTCCGGTGAAATATTATACGTAGTAGAAAAAGTAAAACGTGCAGTGAATTGAAGTAGTATTTTATGGTATATTAATGTCATATCTGCAATCGTGTATATGCTATATGTAATTCATGTAATCACTGTGTTTAAATATATTCTATATGTTAAACTACATGTATGTTATTTATATTTTGTTAGATTCATTTTCTCATCGACGCATACGATTTCCACTGAAACATTTTCAACTCAAGATAGCTGTTAACAAAGGCGAAGGGAAACTGTCTCCATTATCAAAAGTCTTTTATGAACTATACGTGCTACAAAGACGTAATTTACGACGTTAAGGGAATCCCTAACTTATCTTGAATGGTTTGTGTTAAACCATGTGGCTTTTAGAGGACGAATAGGAAAAGCCTAAACGCCCTTCAGATTTCTTTAAACTTTGAAATCGCGCTTATAAACAATCAATTCAAGAGAAAACTCGACACCCCAGACACAGCGCGTATATAAGCTGGCGTCGGACAACAAAATTCAGTCTCCTTGCGAACTCACTTGTGGAACAAACCTGCGACTCTCCGCCAATAATTAGCAATGAATTAATACAAATATAGTATTGCGTGTGCGATGAAAACTTTCAAGTGAACTCAATCTTGGACTTACAAATGGTACTAAACTGTGTAACATTATTATTGAATTCCGCGCCGTAAAGAACAGTGAAGCAAACAAAGTATCGCGTGCGCGAGGAAGCATAATGGATATTCGTGTGACAAGTGTTTGTAGAGTAGAGTCGGTGGGAAATAAGTCACAATACAATTATGCGTCAATCTAAATTAAACAAAGTGGAAATGCGTCCGACATAATCAACACCAAGTCTTGTAAAGTGCTTATTTATATTTATCTGAAAATCATTAAAATTATATACTACAATTTATGTTAATCAGTGCCTTCAAACATTAATTTTCTTACGCTCCATACCCTAAGACCTCCAACCCAGTCTCATGTTCAATTAATAATAAAAGAACTGACGGCAGCCGAGGCAAGAACAGAAGAGAAAGGAGAAGATACAGCTACAAAATAGAAGGCACGAACTCGTATTTTGTAGGCTCAATAATTAATTTACTAAATATTAATTAGAGTCGGGCACCATTACGTCGGGTCCTTATAATAAATAAAGCTACATAATTACAATAATAATTAATAACGACGGGACCTGCGTAAGAATAATAGATCATTTTAAGTTTTTAGATTTTCGAACATCATGTGTAATGCACGGATGATCCTTTGAATGCAAATATTAATTTAAATATTGAGAAAACGTAAAAAAAGTTATTAAATAAGCCTGCCTTTTAAACATAATGTATTTACTTTCTCTACCACGTGCCTAGTAGATAGAGAAGGTATTGCATTCCACCGAAAAATTCGATACCGAGATTTCACGGGAAATACATGTTTTGAGGTCCGCTGAATACAAAAAAGGTACTTTTAGAAAAAGTTCCGTGTGTGTGTGAACAGCATGACTCAAAAACGAAAAGTCGGATCAACACCAAACTTGGTGTTTAAGTTCAGTGCCTTCCAAAGCTGCGACACATGGATTTTCAAGAAAATTCTCCTGCCCCAAACTACCCTTTACATGAAACATTTTTCGAAACTTTTGATTTTCTGAAAGTGGCTATCGATTTTGATTAACAAGTCATGTGAATGTATCACAAGATTTTTTAAAAGTAGCTAGATTGCTCAGTTTTTTTTAAAGCTTAATTTTCTGAGAGCTTAATTCTTAAGTTAGTAAATTTAAAGCATACTTGATTCGACCTATTTTCTTTTTCTTCTCGTTAGTGGAACATGTTTTGAGATATAGTCCACTATTGCGATAAATCATTCACTCCCTGACTGTGAGCGAATAGATGTTCATGTTTAAGTAAATAGGATGGAAATAAAGGTGTTTGTTTTTATTTTACTGAAACAAAGTAACACCATAATCTTAAATATAACAATTACCTATTTTTTCTAATTAAGAGGCTCTGTAGCCCATCTCAGTCCCTCCCTGAATCCGCCTATGGTGAATGTATGTTATTTATCCTCTCAGAAATAAGTACGTTGATATAAATGATATGCCTATAACTAATGAAAGTACTGGAAAGAATGCTGCAGTCACAGCGCTTGGCAACCTGCAGGACAGCCCGCCTCAGCATTTACTTTCAGGATCCGTCAGCATTGTCGCCCCGCGATCAAAGTTTACTCTGTCGTCATTTCCATTCATGATGCAGTGCGTGATTTGTATCGAACTGGGTGACGTTATTTTGTTTTAGATATATCGACAACTTACATCAGGTATGTACTTTCATATACAGATTTTATTACTTTCTCTAGCACCTGCTCACTGACTTCCACCCAAAAATTCTATAACAGTATTTTTTCGGAAAATAATTTTTGTGGCTTCCTGGATAATAATAAAAAAAATCTATAAAAAGTTCGCGAGAGCGTTTATAAACAGTGTAACACAAAAGCTTCAGCATTTTCCGAAGATGCGACGCAAAGATCTTCAAAAAATGGAACAATATTCGTCATTTTTATTCCCTGAAAAATGCTGTAACGATTTTGATTAAAGTGCCGCATATTTAAGATATTTGAATGAGAAAATGTATATCCTGTATTTATTGAGAATAGCCAATTAAGTCCTCTTTATTCGGGATGAATTTTCTGAGCTTTATATAACTGGTAAGCCATAAGAGATAGACAAAATCTATCCATATGAAAAATGTAGTTCTCGTTAAAACACACAATTTGTAAAATTAGTTCTGGAATTAACATTTCAGAAATATCCCTTGCTTAAGTTTTCAAAACTTCATCGTACATTTTTTGAAGTGCTAAGTCACCACTCATTTGTATCTCGAGGTCATACAAAGAGTAGAACTTCAAAGTTTCATCCTCCTGTATCCCTCTTGTACCTACAACGAAATGTAAAATGAAGCCATTTCTACAAACCTTTAAACTAAGACGAAGTAGAAAAATAGACTGGGTTGAAGATATATTTAAAAACACCTTATGTACATTCACATACCTTTCTCTACTCTCTATCGTTTATTAGTGGTATGCAAACTAGTCTTACTGAAGCTTATTTTTATATCTACTACATTTTAACCCACATAAACCTTTGCAAAAATAGCTACATTACGAATTTCGTTATAGATACAAAGAGAACAGCAATAGTCAAATGTTTAAGAACAACGCTATACGCTGGCCTTAAAATTTCATACCTTTTCAAGTATGGTTACGATATTTTGGAAATGTCCGATGCTACAAAAAATAAAAAATGGAATAAACTGTGTGTCTTGAAGACACATCTGCATTTCTTGTTTAATATGTTTTCGTCTATCGTTTAACGTTCACCAGCTATACAAGATTATACAAAATTCCTTCCGAATGAAGAGGACTTCAGAGGCTATTTCCAGAAAACTCAAGATATACACTTCATTTGACATGTAAATACCTATAATATATGACATTTTAATCAAAATCATTACAGCAGTTTTTTAGAAAATAAAAGTTTTGAAAAAATGCTCCATGTAGAGGGTAATTTGAGGTGGGGATTTTTCTTGAAAATCTTAGTGTCGCATCTTTGGGAGATACTGAACTTAAATTCCAAGTTTGGTGTTGATCCGACCTTTCGTTTTTGAGTTATGCTGTTCACAGACACATAGGATGATTTTCTAAAAAGTTCTTTTTTTGTATTCAAGGGGCCTCAAAACATGTATTTCCGCTGAAATCACGGTATCGAATTTTTGGGTGGAATGCATCACCTGCTCTACCTATTTAGATACATGGTAGAGAAAGTAATAAATGACAGTAGGTAGAGAGTGGAATATCGAATTTTTGTGCAAAATACGTTACTTGTTATTTATCTTAGACAAGATGTAGAGAAAGGAAACAGTATGACATTTGTTGATTTTACCCCTGCTCAAAGAAAATTGGCATATAAATAACAAAATACACATAATTTATTGGTATATAAAGTTACAGCATTGTCACACTTGTTTCTGAAGACAAGAGTACAAACATTGCAGTCTGTAAACAAAACATCGTTTGTTTCATACTATCCAGAATTTCATATTTTTCCATCTCAAAACCAGTACCGGAAATTGAACGTTTCCGTACACTTGCTTTCTGTACTTCAACGCCAACCTTTTAGTGTTCCCTTCAACTGTTTAATCAACAACTTAACTGAGTTGTTGCCGCCATGTCTAACATAACTTGCAGCAATATTTCACCAATATAAATAAAGTATTGCGACATAGCGTGAAACAAAATATTGTACCAAACTGCAGGAATTTTACTTTCTCTACTACATATACTAAGTAGGGGAAGTATTGCATTCCACCCAATAATTCGATGTCAAGATTTCACCGGAAATACATGTTTTGAGACCTCCTGAATCCAAAAAAAGCTTTTTAGAAAAAGGTCCATGTGTGTGTCTGTGGACAGCATAGCTCAAATACGAAAAGTCGGATAAATACCAAACTTGGTATTTAGGTTCAGTACGAGTATCTCTCAAAGATGCGACACGAAGATTTTCAAGAAAATTCCCCCACCTCAAACCACTCTTTACATGAAATATTTTTCGAAAATTTTGATTTTCTCAAAAATGGTACTAACAAATTTGATTAAAATATCATATGTTTAAGATACTTCCATAGCAAATAAAATGTATATCTAGAATTCTCTAGGAATGTCCCCAAAAGTCCTCTTCATTCTAAATGCATTTTGCATAACTGGTAAACCATGAGACAGACAAAATTTTACTACACAATTTGTCATATACCTACATTTTTTTTGCCGAGTGAACCAACTCCGAGATATTCCTTGTTATTTGTTTCAATTTTCCAATGCTTATACTTTTTCTGAAATGGGGATTCGTTATTCATTTTTATATGTCCTGGACATGCAAAGAGAATGGAATGCTCCACATAGCAACCAGCTCTTAAAAGATTAAACTTTCGCTTAAAGCCTATTTCCCTTGAATCTACAAGAAAATTAGCAATAAGATAATTTCTGCAAATATTTATCTCGATTAGCATGAAGCATATGGAGAATAAGCGTTTGTAAAACTAGTTTGTACAAGAGTAGAGAAAGGCATGCGAGTACAACACATCAGATTTTCTTTTCAGGACTGTTTTTGCTACTCTGGCCTCAGCCTCGCTTCGTCTGTAAACATCTTACTCGTCCTGAAAAACCTCACTTTCATAAGCAGTTATATAAATAACTATTTATTATCAGCATTTTCCCCTTACAAGCTTTCAGAGAAAACAAACATTGTGTGTTGTCAAATTAATATTCCTTTTCCATACCGTGGTTCTACACTTATTACATGTCCATTTAATGCATTCGCTGTGTCAATATGAGAAGTATCTGAAGAGAAACTGGAACAAACAAAATTAATTACGCCCGCTAAAAAAATCTGGTCACATGTTTCATGGAGCGGTGAAACAGCAAATGTTATGTTCGTGGTGCTATTCCCAAAATTGTCACGTTCGCAGTGAATAAATGCACTAATATTTGCCGTAATAACAGGGATTGGCTTTATATAAGTGTCATTTACTATGGGAAAGATAAACTAATTGAATCTTAGCATACTTTGGAAACAGGCAGAAATGTACGAGGACTGATCAACAAAGACTGGACTGATTTTTTCCTGTAGCTTCCGTGATAGTTTCGTATCTGTAACATAAATATTTGAAAAGAGCGGGTTTTTATGTATAATGTTGGTAGACTGCAGCACACTCGTATTGGTAGGTTGGTTGTAATGCTCTATTTTGTAGACCCTACGTGCATTTCGCATACCAGACAATGGAGGTGATGCATTTTTTAAATCGATTATCACCGGTGATGAGTCATGGCTGCATCATTATGATCCTGAAGGAAAACAAGCCAGCAGTGTGGAAATCGCCAGGTTCTCCAACGCCAAAAAAGGCAAAAGTTGTTCCATCTGCAGGGAAAGTGATGGTAATCACATTTTTTGACTGTAATGGAATGATTTACCAGCATGCAGTTCCCCCTCACACTACTGTTACAGCAGCATACTACACGTCAGTATTGGCTACACTGAGGAAGCACATTGCAAAGAAACGACCAGAGCTTTCTCGGACTGGGTGGCGACTTCACCATGACAATGCACGGCCTCACGTCGCAAATCAAGTCATGCAGTTTCTGGCTCGATACAACATTACCTGTGTACCTTATAGCCCCGATCTTGCACCATGTGACTTTTTTTATTCCCATCACTAAAGGCAAAGCTTAGGGGTATTCGATTTGAGAACTCTGAAGCAGTGCTCAAGAAAAGTGAGGCGATTCTCAAGGACCTGACAAAGAATGGTCTGCAGCACGTGTTCAAGGACTGGCAGGGACGCTTAAAAAGTGCATTGATGTAGGAGGGGACTACTTTGAAAAAGATCATGTAAACATTGAATTGGAGTAATAAACATCTGTGAAAAAAAATCAGTCTCAGTCTTTGTTGATCAGCCCTCGTACATACCACGTTAATTTGGAACGGTGCTAAAGTAAAGCAACTGTATTTAGGGAACTCTTTTTGGTAGGATTCGGTTCAATAGCTAGTAAAATTTGTGCTGACCAATACGCTGTTTGGCGTTTGGTCAGTTGTCATGTAGGTATTTGCAACATCTGATTGATAGCCTGCCACAGCGAGGCCGTCCGTCCTGAGGATGTCCAAGCATGTCTAAATCTGAAGAGAGTCAAGGTTTTAAACCTAATCCTTTAACGCAGTCCATTCCTCAAAGCTGATGTTGTTTTTGTGACTTTATGGATGGCTTCCTGTGCTTCATGCTGAGTTCCTGGAAAAATTTATGGGCCAGCAGAAGTTTTCACGCGTGTATCACTTTCAAGGCCGACGGACTTTTGATTCTTCAAGATCCATATTTTATTTCTGCGAAGTTTGTTTGGCCAAAAATCTCCAAATTGCTTGTAATAATAAGCAAAAAGAACTGCAACAAGTTAATCATCTGTGAGGACAATTATTGAACTTCTGAAAGAAAAAATAAAACGCCACACTGTGCGTGCTCCTAAAATTCTGGTTCACACAATGATGAGATATTTCCTTGAATTTTGTATGTTAAGGCTGCAGCACATTGTTTTCTCCTCCTTGTCGAGTAAATTAGTAAATTTTCTTAAGAAATGCGTCCACATTAAATTTTTGGGATCTTCAGCATTGTTTTTGCTCCATTTTTGCTCGCGAAGTAGGATCAAATTCTAACTGCAATATGTTTAAGGGGAACTCTAACGTTTCTATATGCGTTTATTTTATCATTTAATCAAAACAGGTTGTACAGTAATCATAATCAATCTACCTAAGCCTTGGTGTATTACATCACCGATATATGGGGCAGAATTTCAGCTTCTTATGTCCCAGTTAAGAAAAGTGTACTTAAGTATCTTAACCTGTAGATTTAGGAGTGTGTACGGTTATCTCGTAATGTTAAAGGACTCCGGTGTAACGGTCACGTGAGCCGAAATGTGCTGTCTACACGTGGCACGCCATCCCTTAAAAAAATCGTATCACATCGCTGCGATCCTGCATGAAAAGAAAACTCACAATACAAATTCAGATACACTCACAAATTCACACACTCACATATAAAAACTTACCTCAAATTATGGACATAACCACCACGGGCGCGCGCACACACACACACACACACACACACACACACACACACACACACACACACACACACACACACACACAAATAACACTCACGCGCTACAAGCCCAAACAATTTTCTCTTCACAGCGATGTGATAACGTTTGCAACACAAATATTATTTCATGCTCGGCGACACACCACCAAAAATGTTTATATCATACACGGCGCCTCCAACAGAAATGTGATTTACCGGGGTGAGGCCAAAAGGTTTTGCAGCTAGATATTAAATTTAGTTACCCCGGCATAAACGTATACTCAGAGACAGCTAGAGGACCAGTAGCTGCACAAATTTAAAGCAGGCGTGGGATATTCATAAGAAAATACACTTAATTTCAAATTTACTGCGATTTATTATGTAGTTACATCGTTCACAACAGATTACAGGCAAACATTGGAGGGAGATGCTCCACACTCACACGAAAACACGCATTCTTACATACAACCACTCGCCCTGAAGACACACACACGACTGACTCACCTACTAGACTGACGCCACTAGACAAAAGAAGCTAAACTGTATTCACTCTTAGGTTGATCCGCGTCAAAACAAACCCCAGTGACCAGTGCACCGTTATAATGTATCCTTCCGCCATTCGCGCTAGAAATACTGTCAGGCTTTCAGACCATGTGGCGAGTACAAGCGCTACGCAGTGCAAAAAAGAACAGAGTCCTTATTTCGACAACTGAAACGGTGACTAGCATATTCTGTTAAGGGTTAAAGGTGATAAGATTGATAGTTGCAAGAAAATAAATGTTTGCGTATATAATAATAGTTCATTCTAAAATAAATGAGCAAAAAATAAAATAACAGGTATGCGTTAACTTAATTTATACGCTCTCTGGAAGCGGCACTTTATTAACTGCTGGCTGCTAATTTTAAAAAAGAAATTGTGCAGTTACGCGAATTGCATTCTTCTCAAAATCACTACATTCTTGCAACGCGTATTTCATATGTTCTCTTGTTTTTTATTTTTTCCGGGTGTAACCACTTTTCCCGTTTCAGATTTTTCTTCACAAACACTGTTTATACTTGTACTCGAAACACCGGTGAATTCAGAAGTTAATTTCACCATTTCTTTCGTGGAAAGTATTTCTCACATTTGAATATTTCTAACTTATAATAAACATTCAACACTATTGTTTTTTACCACTAGTCAATGGTAGGCGCGGCTAATGCTTTACGTAATTCGACGAAAACACAAGAGCAAATTCACCGTCATCCATGATACTAAACACAACTGTTGGCTTCTAGCTGTAAACAATATTCTGCACCTCCCCGGATGTCAGGTGACTCATAGGAATTGCACCATGGGACTTGTAGCTCTGTTTTACGGTATAAATAAGCGTTAAATAATACTTAGGTATTTGTATAGAATATTATGCTATTTAAGAATAAATTCATTCTAAAATTCAGATTATTAGCATGGGACTACTTTCCTGCGCGCATGGCTACCGTGTTGTACCACAGTGCACTGACCACGCAGGTTTGTTTTGCCGCGGATCAATCTAAGAGTGAATACAGAGTAGTCACGCAGCTTGCCCTCACCCCTTTCCTCTCTCCACCCCTGACAAGGAGGTGGGGAGCGAGAAATGCCGCGTCGGACGAAGTTCAAACTCCCAAACGAAATAATTATGCCCAACAATGTCATACTACAAAGCAATAATGTGTCCGACGCGACAATCCACACACATACACGCTGCAGTATGTCCAGTTAAGAAAAGTGTACTTAAGTTTCTTAACATGTAGATTATGGGGTGTGTACGGTTATCTCGTAATGTTAAAAAGACTCATTGCTCTTTAAGGGGATTAAATATAGTTATGTGTACCTCATCATAGAATTTTGTCCAGAAAACTGGGGAGATTAATTGCAATAAAAATGCATACTTTGAGCGTGACATTTCCCAGTCCCCTTAAAAGTCGTGGAAAGTATTCATTTTTAAGTGCTCCACAGTTACGCTTTGTGCACCAGTACGTATGAAACAACTCGTCAACCGCTGCACCTACGGAGGAGTTGAAATTTTGTTTAATTAAATATATCCATTCATTTTGTATACGCTTGAAGCCAGTTCCTATCTGGGGTGGCTTCTAAAAAAGCTCGTCGAGAGTTGACATTTTATTCACAAAGTTTCATTTCTTTTTTTATTCATTTTGTATAGCATTTGTTGGAAACTTGAAATAATTGGCTTGATAGTTATTAGTATATTTAAGACCATTATTTGAGAAGTATTTTCGCGAACAGTTGTTTCTGAATATAATTTGAGCCGCTTGGTGATTCATCTTCTTTAAGCATTACCCTCCTCTTTATAGGACTTAAAAGCCAGTGCCTTGAGTCAATAGCCTGTCGAGGAGCAAGTGAACTCTGGATCATGGCATATCCAGGATGGGTCATCAGCCCAATGCCTGGTGTGATGGTGAAGAAGAAGGAAATGAAATGTAGTGATGAAAGGGATGGTAGGACAATTCGCAGATCAAATTATCCAACCCAGCATTCGCCAAGCGACCGAGGAAAACCACAAAAATACCTTCGGTAAAATTGGTCGGCACCGGGGGTTTGAACCCGCGACCTCGCGAATGCGCGTCACAGAGACATTCCGCTCGGTGCTTGGCGATTCATGAAGCATTAAACTGTTTTAAACCAAATACAGCCAAAATTGACATTTGAAGACGTGAACTGGTTTATAGCATTTCATATTTAAAGGTTCTTCTTGGCTGCTCGTTAAAAGTTGAACTTTTTTACTTTCTCTACTACGTATAGTAAGTAGGGGAAGTATTGTATTCCACCCAAAAATTCGATACCGAGATTTCACCGGAAATACATGTTTTGAGACCCCCTGAATCCAAAAAAAAGCATTTTTGGAAACATGTCCGTGTGTGTGTGTCTTGTCTGTCTGTGTGTGTGTGTCTGTGAACAGCATAACTCAGAAACGAACAGTCGAATAAACACCAAACTTGGTATTGAGGTTCAGTATCTTCCAGAGATGCGACACGAAGGTTTTCAAGAAAATCCCCCCACCCCAGATTAACCTTTACATGGAACATTTTTCGAAAATTTTAATTTTCTCAAAAATGGCTCTAACGATTTTGATTAAAATATCGTATGTTTAAGATATTTTCATGACAAATAAAATGTATATCTTGAATTGTCTGGGAATGTTTCCAAAAGTATTCTTCATTGTGAACGACTTTTGCATAACTGGTAAACCATAAGAGATAGTCAAAATTTTACGACACAAAAAATGTAGATCGCGTTAAAATACACAATTTTTGTTGTTGAGTGAACCATTTTCGAGATAATGCTTGGTATTCCTTTAAATTTTTCAATATTTATTTTCTCAAATGGGAATTCGTTATTCATTTTTTTTGTCTTGGATATGCAAAGAGTATTAATCTGTGGCAAAGAGAATGGTGCTGCACCTAGCAACCAGCTATTAAGATATATGTCGATGCTTAAAGGCTACTGTATTTCTATATTGCCCTTGTAAATATATATTCCCCTTACATCTATAAGAAACTTAGCAATAAGATAGAGTCTGCAAATGTTTACCTCGATTAACATGAAGTAGATGGAGAATAAGCGTTTGTAAAAATAGTTTGTACAAGAGTAGAGAAAGTCATGTGAGTGTAACACATCAGATTATTTTATTGTATGAAAATGCAGATATTATACTTACCAGCAACTGAGGCCACGTAACGTAACGACATTATATCGGTTATGTTGGAATTCTTTAGGCGATACAAGAAGAAAGTGAAGATGTTAAATAAACTAAATAATGTTAACAAATGCAACTGCACTATTCATTCATGTAATATGCATATTTTAGACACACTTTTCCTTCTATGTTGCCTTGTTAAATAACTTTTAAGAATGATTTATTTGTCCTTATTGCAAAAAGCAAGCGAACTGAAGCGAATTAAATACATTTAAATCTATAGCTATGATCTTGGTCAGGTGCGTTGCTATTTTGCATATAACATGATGATTCATCGACACATTCGAAATGTGGTTGTAATCGATACAAATTTAAGAGAATTTGAATTAGAGATCTTCCTAAAAATAACGATATACGATTTTTAGGGCTGTGTGACCATTAAATAACAATAATGAGGAGAAAGCTAATTCATGATCGTGTGAAACAAATGCTCGCAGATTGCTTTTGCAAATATATAAGTTTCTAATGGTGAAATTTGAGGGTTTATCTCGGGTATAACTTAAATTACGCTTGTTTCTTAAATAAAACCTCATTTCTCATGATTTCTCATGATATTTTCCGACATGCGAGATATCCATGCACAGTTTTTTTTTTGTTTACGATCAAATACTCTACATACCGATGTAAATAATTCATTGTGTGTGTGTGTGTGTGTGTGTGTGTGTGTGTGTGTGTGTGTGTGTCTTTCTTTTTTTAGGGAGTGCAATCGAAAAAACTAAGAGTACAGTGGATTTATTAATCTAAAGTGTTATATAGTTCTAGCTTTAAAATTTGCCATTATAGTTGTTTCAGAACAGAAAATTAAAAATGTATCCTTAACTGTCAGTAATTAAGCAGTGGAAATGCAACATTTGGAGAAAAAAAAGTGCGGAAATATTTCATAATTAACATATAATTAACCCGAAGAGCAAACAGAATATATTTGCAATTTCATAATTACCGGGTGTTTCAGAAATACTTTTACAAACTTCGGGTATGGGTTCGTCACACCAAAAGAAGGAAAAAAGTTCATATGAACATATGTCCCATAATCCTTGGTTTTCGCGTTATTCCTGTCACAATGACAGTGTGAGTTCAACGACCTTCGGGGTCCAACCTCAAAACTTCATTTCTCTATGCATTCATAGAAGGCGTTGACCCATTGTACTACATACGGTAGAAGGCGAAGTATTGCCATGGAGACTTGTTTACGTTTGTCATTAGTCTGTCTTCAACGTTTCAATTGTGTACATGTAGTGAGTTAACTGCACGTGTTTCGTTCCACCATTGCTGGATATTCATTTCGTGAACAGGCAGACATGATTTTTATGTATGGTCGCGCGAATGGTAATGGACGCGAGGCTGCTCGCCTCTATCAGATGGAGTTTTCAGACCGAGTCATCCAACCTTTGTCGCTATTTAGCGTCGCCTTGCTGATAAATGTGATAAATGCCTGGCTCCGGCACATCTTAGTTGCATTGTTCGAGATGCACTGGTATTTACCATGACCGTTGGATAGGCAGAGAAGGACCAGTTCCATGGCCTGCACGTTCTCCCGACCTCAATCCTGTGGCATCTTAAATCATTGGTTTATGGTGCAGCCATCCCGGATGCAGAAACACTTCATCCACGTGTCATGGAAGCCTGCGAAACCATTCGACACCATCCCGGAGTTATTGACAGGGTGTGACATTCCATGATTCGACGAGTACAGGCATGCATAGAAGCAAGAGGAGGACATTTCGAGCATTTATTATGAGTTTTGTGTGTTATAAGTGTACCACTGTGTTGAACACCTCTTAACGAGAAAACAAAGGATTATGGGACATGTTCATATGAACTTTTTTCCTTCTTGTGGTGTAAGGAACCCATACTCAAAGTTTGTAAAAGTATTTCTGAAACATTCTGTATAATAGTTTATTGCGGTTACTAAAAATGCAACATTTAGAACAAAAAAAAGGCGGGAATATTTCGAAGTTGACATATAATTAACCCGAAAAACAAACAAAATATAGGGAATAGGTATATTAATGGTTAGGCTTCAAGATTTCAAGAAAATTGGTTAAAATTTGCTTCACTTATGGTAGGTATCCTTAACTACTGGAGACATTTAAAGGGTTAGGAGTTTTAGTATTCATGATAGGAACCTGGCTAACATGAAAAAAGCGTTCCATCGTTAACCAGATGTGCATATCAAGGAATAAACTTGGAGCTAATTTCAGATGTTCAGAGATGAATCATTTTAAATCCACTGAGGCTACGTTTTACCGCGAGTTTCTAAATATTGTAGACGCCATTGAGTTTGACAAGTTTAATATTTCTTAGGCTGCCACATCCATCACTATGGTGGCGTTTAGATAATGGGTATTTTAAAATTCAAATCAAATTCGTTGGAAACAAAGGAAGTCCGTCGTTGTTGAATCATTGTTTCATCTGCATTCGAAGTTTCATGGCCGCGATAAGGAAATATCCCCGAAAACAAACATACTCTTAACATAACCAATTTATCAGACGCACTGCAGACATGTATTGTCAGGGAAAGCTATATCTGGGGCTCCTAATATTAAAGGTACTAATTAACTACCGAAACCACCAATTATAATAGGTATAACTAAAAAGAAGCTTTCGGAAATTATGGAATAATTTGTGCAATTTCAGTACTAGAGTGTAATCGTTATAAAAAACAACAACAAAAAAACCACGCGTTTTGAATCTCCTAAACCTAAGAAAAAAGAAAACTCTTTTGGAAAAAAGGCAAAGGTCCCTTGGGGGAGGGGATCGAATAAATACTAAACTTCATATCCAAGTTGGGCATCTTTTAAGAATATAAGGCGAAAATTTTGATGGAATTCCCCCCACCTCAAACTTAGACTTTTTTTTGGAAATATTTTCCTTATTTTTTTATTTTCTCAAAATCGTTTCTACTGATGTTCATTAAAATCTCCTATATTCCAGGTACGGTTTTAGTTTAATTTTCGAGCCTATTTTCAATCGGTTTTGAACGTTGAAACTCAAGTATGTCATTTCAGAATCACTATATATGGCTTAAGATATTGGACTGTTTGACCAATTTTAAATGACTTCTACCCAATAGGGAATAATTTTCAGAATTCATCACCTCAGTGATTATACAGGGAAGCACATAAGCTTAGCGCTTTGTGATTGCTGTTAAGTTTTCTTCTCATAGGATTTAGATAAGATTTTTTAAAAAATGCTGATGCGTTATTACATTCACATAACTATCTCTACTTACTCTTCTACTAACCATTCTTACAAAAGCTTGCACTTCTGTCTACTACTTATTAATCGAAGTAAACGTTTGCTGAATTAATTTCATTACATTTCATTTCATTGTACAGGGATACGGGAGAGTCAATTCTCAATAAACACAGTTTTTGTGCTGTAATACATTTTAGTACTTTGAAGAGAAATGGGTAGATGCTTACATTAAAATAATTAAATCACATCTCTGCTCTTAAAAGTAATTCCCTTACGTCATATTCTTTTACATTGGTTGTTATTCTCAAATTGCTCTTTGCGGTTGAAAGTTCTGCCAGTTACTTTGAAAATTTCACCAAGGGCTTTCAGTAAGTAAAAATTACAAAGTACATGCAAAGTACATAATTTTTATTAAGCAAATGGAAGAAATATATACTATTAAATTTGCTTAATAAAGTAATTCATGTTTTATTTGCAAATCATGTGATATGTTTGGAACGCCTGAAAAGGCAAATGCTATGAAACTCGGCCAGCGACGAACCCATCCCCTTCCTGTGAGAATGGAACCTGCATGGTTACTCACGGTGGACAGCTCATGGAAATTAGTTTTAAAGAATGAAGATGATGCAGTTTATCTTCTGGCATAAGTAAAATATATACCTATGTGCTTTTTTTCTTAGACATCATTCCGGTTGTAACTTGTTCTGCAGTATACAGTGCTCATTTCATCCAAATGCTAAGGTGTAAATTTATGACGTTTATCGGTGAACACAAGTACGCTGAGAAGGATCTTTACACTCCACAAATGTTACTGGGCAAAATTTGAAAGCACTTACTAGCTCTGGGGAAATTTCTTCATGAACTACTACGTATTCACCTTGAAGATACGAGGGCAGTCCCAGAAGTACCCGACCTGACGTATATATAGAGGTTATTGTTTCAAACAAATGACTATGGTAGAAAGTACCACCCTTATAGAGCTTAAGTGTGACGATGTTACATGTTTAGTAATTGTTTGGCAGCCATTAATAGTGAACGCTCTCAGCGAATATGTATACATGGATAAAACTGGCCATCGTTATGCGATACAATACTTTCATTTGAAAGGTCTTAGTCCAACTAATATTAAAGCTGAGCTAGATTCTACTCTGGGGGAGTCTGCACCTTCGTTTACAACAGTAAAATATTGGGTGGCAGAGTTTAAGCAAAGCCCTACGAGCTGCTAAGACGAACATCGCAGTAGTCGACCAAATGATGACCACGCCAGAAATTATGAAGAAAATCCACAAAGTAATATTGGATGACCGTCGACTGAATGTGCGCGAGATAGCAGACATAATAGGCATTTCAAAAAGTGCTGTACATCGCATACTAACTGAAAATTTAGACATGAGAAAGCTGTACGCAAGATGGGTGCCGCATTTACTCACAATGGAACAAGAGCAACGTCGTGAGGACGTTTCAGTCTAGTGTTTGGCGATGTTTCGCTGCAATAAAGCCGAGTTTTTGCGTCGATTCATAACCATGGATGAGGCATGGGTCCATCACCACACCTGAGACGAAGGAGCAGTCAAAACAGTGGATTGAAAAGGGAGAATCGGCTCCAAAGAAGGCGAAGACAGTTGCATCTGCAGGCAAGGCCATGGCGTCAGTTTTTTGGAAAGCGCATGGGATAATTTACATTGATTATGTTAAAAAATGAAAAGCAATTAATGGCGAGTATTATGCAAACTTATTGCAGCGTTTGAATGATGAAATCAAGCACAAACGGCCGCATTTAGCGAAAAAGAAAGTTGTGTTTCATTAAGATAATGCACCCGTTCACACATCCATTATCGTCATGAGCAAAGTCAATGAGTTAAAGTTCGAATTGTTTCCTCATGCACCCTATTCCAGACTGAGTCCCCTCTGATTATTTTCTGTTTCCAAAGTTGAAGAAATGGCTTGGTGGTAAAAGATTTGCCAACAATGAAGAGGTAGAGTTTGCAGTTGATGGCTATTTTGCAGAACTCGACGGTTCTCACTATAGATAGGGTATCGAAGCTATTGAACATCGCTGGGGAAAGTGCATCGAGCTGAAAGGAGACGATGTAGAGAAATAAGATGTTTTTTCCCAAAATTTTTGTGTATTTATCCACAGAACGCAGAACGTTAAGCTCATAGTTTCTTTAAAACACTGGATAATTTAACATTAAACTTTCTTGCGTGTTTTAAAAGAGCAGTAGTTTCAAGTTTACTCTGTATCTCATTGGGAAATTATAAGGGTGTCTGCATAGTAAGGATTTTATTATTTTGCCATTAATGTATTTAAAATATTAATTTTAAAATTAAAAGATACCATATTAGATGGTCGATGCATGGAAAAATGATTAACTGTGCACCAACTTCGGAAATATGTAATTATGCACTATAAAGCTTTGCATACAAACATAGGAACTTAAAACAGATTGCAAAACTTAATTTCGTATCAGAAGTAAAAACAAATCAAATAATATGCATTTACATACGAACGATGTCTAGTAATAACAGAAACGTGCGCTATGATAAATAGGGCGAGAGAAAAAAAACTGTTATCTCTCTCCCAATGTTCTGTTTTAAATTTCAATAGGCAGAGATGCTCGTGTGAACCCAAAGCAATTGCGTGTTGACGAGTTTAAAAGTTGGTAGGCTAATTGAATTGGAGTTCCGAGAATTTCGAGCCGTTTTTCACATGAGTAACTAATTCTGTAATTTTTCATGTTTCGTGCAGGAAATGAAATAGGTGGCAATACTGCTTTTAAGTCCTTGGGAGAGCTTTTAATGTATCTGGCATTATTGTATGCACAGATTACGGGTGTGAGATATGTATAGCCTAGTCGTTTTGCAATTTAAGTACTTGCAACAAAATTACTCACTTTGTATCGCTCATGTGCGCATACTTTTATATTGAGCTTTACAATACATGTAAGGTAAATGTGAATATATAAATAGGTGGAGAAAGTCGGTGACACTCAGTCATCGAGAACTTTCGTGTATGCATCATTTGTATTTTATAGTTTCACATGAAGGATGTTTGAGCAAAATCTGATCAAGTTACATGCCATCTCGACCCACTATCGTGCGTTTTTTGTTTCTTCTACAAGCTATTCTTACAAAAGCTTATTTTTCTGCCTACTTCACGTTAATCGAGATAAACCTTTGCAGAAAGTGAGGCAGTATTTTATATCACAACACTGTAAATGCCAGAGTGATTGTAGTGTAAATTAACATTATTGTATGACAATGATTTGAGATGTTTGTTAATTATAAGCATTGTTAGGAAATAAGTTTACACGGTCTCACTGAAACTGACAATAGGAGCGGGTAACAATGAAACGAGGGAGTGAGTTGTTTATCAATTAGAAGAGACAAATAAATGACGTCATAGTAGCGTGTCTTTCTTTAGAAATGGAGGGAATATCTTCCCTAGAGTATGTGTGTTCATAATTTTGATTGGATAAAAAAATAGACGCTAATGTTGGCGCGCTTTATTAACCAATAGCAGCTCTGTTATAATGTTTAGGCATATTAGGGTGAGGGAGTATAAATTCTAAAGCCAGAGACAAGTATTGGCCAGTTCAACAGAAGCATTCACGAAGTACACGTTACGCAATTCTACAGAATCTCTCGCGTCGTAAAGTTAGTTACAAAGGTGTAAAATGCGCGGCAAATAACTGATTATAGTTACATTCGAAAATATAACAGTTTCAGTCAGGCGTGTATCAAGATTAAATATGTGAAATTTAGTATGTGTGACGGCAATAAAAGTGTAAAAACAAATTCTTTTATCAGTGTTATCTTTTAGTAAAAACTCCTTTCCGTTTACACACCCTGTTCAAGAAATACTTGCTCGACTGAGTAATAAAAGCTAGCCGGAGGACAATGAACCCAAAATTCAAAATAGTAAAACAATAACAGGCGCTCAGCAAATAAGATAACACGAACGATACCGCGACAAAAGGAATTTTTCATTACACAGGGAGACAGGAAACTTAAGCGACAGTTGAATGTTTAGAAGCGGGTCGCTATATGCTGGATTTGAAATGGCATTGCGAGAAATAATAATGGTCAAGCACTTAAAAAAATCTGATGTGTTACACTCAGATGACTTTCTCTACTCTTGTACAAATTATTTTTACAAACGCTTATTCTCCATATGCTTCATGTTAATCGAGATGTTAATCTTATTGCTAATTTTCTGGTAGATGCAAGGGGAATTGCATCTTTAAGCACCTTTAAGCGATAGTCAAATATTTTAAGAGCTGGTTGCTATGTGGAGTATTCCATTCACTTTGCATTACCAGGACAAAAAAAATGAATAACGAATTTGAGAAAAATAAGTACTGGAAAATTTAAGGTAATAACAAGCAATATCTCGAAAACGGTTCACTCAACAACAAAAATGTATGACATAAATTGTGTATTTTAACGCAATCTACATTTTTTGTGTAGTTAAATTTTGTCTATCTCTTATGGTTTACCAGTTATGCAAAAGTCGTTCACAATGAAGAACACTTTTGGAGACATTCCCAGAAAATTCGAGATATACATTTCATTTGTCACAAAAATATCTTAAACGGATGATATTTTAATCAAAATCGTTAGCCATTTTTGAGAAAATTAAAATTTTCGAAAAATGTTCCATGTAAAGGGTAATCTGGGGTGGGGGATTTTCTTGAAAACCTTCGTGTCACATCTCTGGAAGATACTGAACCTAAATACCAAGTTTGGTGTTTATCCGACTGTTCGTTTCTGAGTTATGCTGTTCACAGACACACACACACGGATGTTTCCAAAAATGCTTTTTTTGGATTCAGGGGGTCTCAAAATATGTATTTCCGGTGAAATCTCGGTATCGAATTTTTGGGTGAAATGCAATACTTCTCCTACTTACTATACGTAGTAGAGAAAGTAAAAATATGTCATATAGTATTGGAAAAATTTAACCAATAGCAACGAATATGTCGGTAATGATTAGTGCTACTAAAATTGACAAATTGTGTGTGTTAACGAAATATACGTTTCGTGTAGTAGTTTTGTCTTTCTCCTATGGGTTACCAGTTATTCAAAGTTATACATAATTCATTAAGAATGATGACTTTTCAGGAATTTATAGAAAATTCAGGATGCACTCTTATTATGCATGCACATGCCTTAAACATGTGGTATTTTAATCAAAATTGTTATAAAGTTCGCTTTGGGTAGGGCGATTTTCTTGAAAGCTTATGAAGCTGCTGAACTTGAAAACCAAGTTTGGTACTTATTCGAATTTCGTTTTTGAGTTATGCTTCTTCGCGCCTTTTTCGGAGAGGCTTTTTTGGATTCAGGGGTCCTCATCACAGATACGTCTGGCGAAACCTTGTGATGCAGTAATTTGTATCACAAATTATTTAAATGTAAAGAGTGATTATAGTATGAATATGCATTATTATGTGACATTGATTTGAGATGTTTGTTGATTGTAATTATTGTTGAGAAGTAATTTTATACGGCCTTACTGAAACTGACAATAATAGCGTGCAATAATGCAGCGAGGGGGTGAGCTGTTTATCATTATTAGAGACGAGGAAGTTACGTAATGTTGGCGCGTTTTTCTTAGAATTTGCTGGAACATTCTTCCTAGAGCATATGTATTCATAATTTTCATTGGATATAAAAATAGACGCTAATGTTGGCGCGTTTTATTAGCCAATAGCAGCTCAGTTATAATCTTTAGGCATATCGGGGTGTAGGAGTATAAAAAGGGCTAGGTTAGAGGTAAAGTCCTTCAGTCCGTCAGTTCGTCGAAAATATTTGTATGCTACACGTCGCCTTCAGTCCGTCAGTTCATCGAAAATATTTGTAAAGTACACATCGGCTATCGATTCACAAGTTACGTGTAGCAGAGTTATGAAACATCTAAAGTGTTGTAAAGTTAATTATACAAAAGGTTGAAGTATGCGAATTAAAAGTGATCAGTAAGAAGTTAATATAACAGTTTCAGTTTGGCGGGTGTCAAGATCAATGTGTAAATTGTGATAGTGAATGTGTTCGACAATAAAAGTGTAAAAGAAATTCTTTCATCAGTGTTATCTTTGGATAAAAGACTCCTTTCCGTTTACACAACCTGTAAAAAGAGATGTGCTCGACCAAAAAGATCATAGCTAGCCGGAGGATAGTAAACCAAAATTAAATAAAATAACAGTAGCATTCTTTCAAACGAACACTAATACTACCGCAAATTGCTAACACCAGATGGAGCTACAAACCTTACAAAGAATCACCTCACAAAATGGCTTCATCACGCGGAGTAAACACACATACACAAACATTATAAGTAATACCGTCGCAAATTAGCTCCCAAACGGGGCTCAACAAATAATATAAATATTACAAGTATACCACTTCACTTGGTAACGAATTTTAGGTAAAACGCAACACTTTCTCTACCAATAGATAGAAAATAAAAAAATATTCCAATACTTCAAGAGGAGTTAGTATGCATCGAAGCAAGATTACTGTACACTCAATGTAAGACTGATGCTCTTTGGTGAAGAAACGATATGCCCGTCTGTCGCTGCGTATTACCGCGTATTGCATTTTTATACTGATCTGAGTTTGGAAAGGAGACATGTGTGGGACAAATTAGTGCATTGACTTGTCTGCAGTTTCAAACAATGAGCTGCCAATGACAAACATTCTGATTTTTTAATATGTAAAAATCTGATATGTTACACTCACATGACTTCCTCTACGCTTGTAAAACCATTTAAGAGAAGTATTGGAAAATTTAAGGGAATAACAAGCAATATCTCGAAAATAGTTCACTCAACAAAAAAAATGTATATGACATAAATTGTGTATTTTAACGCGATCTACATTTTTTGTGTAGTAAAATTTTGTTATCTCTTATGGTTTACCAGTTATGCAAAAGTCGTTCACAATGAAGAATACTTTTGGAGACATTCCCAGAAAATTCGAGATATACATTTCATTTGTCATGAAAATATCTTAAACATATGATATTTTAATCAAAATCGTATGAGCCATTTTTGAGAAAATTAAAATTTTCGAAAAACGTTCCATGTAAAGGGTAATCTGGGGTGGGGGATTTTCTTGAAAACCTTTGTGTCGCATCTCTGGAAGATACTGAACCTAAATACCAAGTTTGGTGTTTATCCCACTGTTCGTTTCTGAGTTACGCTGTTCACAGACACCCACACGGACATGTTTCCAAAAATGCTTTTTTTTCAGGGGATCTCAAAACATATATTTCCTGTGAAATCTCGGTATCGAATTTTTGGGTGGAATACAATACTTCCCCTACTTACTATACGTAGTAGAGAAAGTAAAAAAGAACAAACGATATTACTCTTTAGGATTCTGGTGTTTTCATGATTTCTTTTTTACTTTATTAGTGCTAAACGTCTGCCGATTTTTCAACTTTTTCGTAAGTGCTGTTTATAAAATTATTTTACATGTGTTTAATGGAACAAGGCTTTCAGTAAATAACTTAAAATGGGTTTTGATAAGGGGGGGAAGGTCAGGAATTATCAGCATTTTTATTGAATGCTTAGTTTTACTACAAATGTATTTCTTTGTCAGTTTAAATCATATGTCCATGACATTGTCAGGTATTATATAAAACATTGTTCTGTTAAATGCATATAAAGTGATTTTTAGACAGCATGGCCTAAAAGAACTTCTAACACAGAGCACACGAACTAAAAGCGACAATTACCCGTGTATTTGAACCTGTTTAATAACCCTACTTGGTTTGATTAGGTTTTTTCAATATGTCTTTTTACAAGATTAATTTCTCAAGGCGCTCGCATTATCTGTTCACAATACAAATTGCCATACTTCAATTTATTGCAATTGGTTATAGAGTTAACCTATACGTTATATTGGCAGTTTTCTTTTATCTAACCTACATAAAGATTAAATTACGGAAATTATGAATTCAGAAGAAACTGAAATTGAGGTGAAATTACAGAAGCAGCAGAACGGATAACACTGGAAGTACTTACCTAAAAAAATCTGATGTGTTACACTCACATGACTTTCTCTACTCTTGTACAAAGTATTTTTACAAACGCTTATTCTCCATCTACTTCATCTTAATCGAGATAAACATTTGAAGACTCCATCTTATTGCTAACTTTCTTGTAGATGTAAGGGGAAAATATATTTACAAGGGCAATATAGAAAAACAGTAGCCTTTAAGCACATACATATCTCTTAATAGCTGGTTGCTAGGCGCAGCACCATTCCCTTTCCCACAGATTAATACTCTTTGCATATCCAAGATAAAAAAATGAATAACAATTGAGAAAATAAGTATTGAAAAATTTAAGGGAATAACAAGCAATATCTCGAAAATGGTTCACTCAACACAAAAAATGTATATGACATAAATTGTGTATTTTAACGCGATCTACATTTTTTGTGTAGTAAAATTTTGTCTATCTCTTATGGTTTACCAGTTATGCAAAAGTCGTTCACAATAAAGAATACTTTTGGAGACATTCCCAGATAATTCAAGATATACATTTTATTTGTCGTAAAATATCTTAAACATATGATATTTTAATCAAAATCGTTAGAGCCATTTTTGAGAAAATTAAAATTTTCGAAAAATCGTCCATGTAAAGGGTAGTCTGGGGTGGGGTATTTTCTTGAAAACCTTCGTGTCGCATCTCTGGAAGATACTGAACGTAAATACCAAGTTTGGTGTTTATCCGACTGTTCGTTTCTGAGTTATGCTGTTCACAGACACACAGACACACACACGGACATGTTTCCAAAAATGCTTTTTATGGATTCAGGGGGTCTCAAAACATGTATTTCCGGTGAAATCTCGGTATCGAAATTTTGGGTGGAATACAATACTTCCCCTACTTACTGCTGCATTATCATCACGTTGCTGTGTAGTCAGAAATTCTCTTAATTCTTAAAAATGAATCAAGATTCATTTTAACAACGCTGTCTCCGTTTCCAGCGAACCTAAAGGTATCTTGTCTTTCTACTTTGAAAATATTTTAGATCGTCCATCTGTCGCAGTTTTCAATGTAATATAATTACAGAAATTGCACGTGTTACGCATAACAACACCTGCTTGGAGAGGAATTCTCAAATAGCATCTTAAGAATGTCTGTAATGAAATGCGCATGTTTCAAGTTCCTTAGCATCTATTGCAGTTGTACTGCAGTGTACACATCCTGAACTGAACTGTGTTGCATTTGTAATAAGCAGTCTTTCTCTCACCTGATGATAAAGAGACAGCGATTTTGCATCAATTTTCGAAAGAAAAAAAAAGTACAGCACGTTTTAAAATTAAATTGAGTTTTATTTATGGACGCTCTTTAACTGCTGTGGTGCTTAGCGTCCCATTCTATATTGGGCGTGAAAGACTGGAAATTTTGTTCAGATGCCTCTCAATCAGGCTTGAGGTTCTTTTACGTGCCGTAAATCTACGACACGGGACCACCGGCTTTAGTTCCGTTCCGAAGATAGCCATGGTAAGGATTTTTACGCCCGAAAAAATCCATTGCCCCTCACCGACACCACGTTTTACACCTTCTTGATATTGACATAAAAGTTATGAATCTATTTTAAAAGGCATTTTAATACGAATTATTTTTTGTAAAGTTTACATGAAGTTTTCACTTTCTATGCCACTAACTTACGGTAGATAGAGAATATATTGCGTGCAAAACAAAAATACATTTCTAGAAAAAGAACTGCCTGCTTGTGTGTGCGCGTCTTCTGTTTTCACGAAGTCCCCCCCCCCCCCAATTTATTAAGAAAATAAATTCCATGTGTACTGCGACCACCTATGAACTATTGTGCTTCCCATCATGAGATCATAAGATCTATCTTTGCCTCCTTCGCAAAGTCTACCAGTCTATTAGTAGGCAATCCTTGCAATTGCCTGATTACCTGATTAAAGTATTTAGACCTAAGAACTGTGAGAGCTTCACAGTCATACCAAATGAGGTACTCTTTCATTCGCTTTCCTGCTTCTTCTTCATAGTACCTACACAAAAAAGTTATTTTCTCAAAAATGCTTCTTACGACTTTTGTTAAAAATCTGATGTGTTACACCTCACATAACTTTCTCTACTCTTGTACAAACTCTTATTCTCCATCTATTTCATATTAATCGAGATAAACATCTGCAGAAACGATCTTTTGACATACAAAGAGAATTACATTTTACACATATCGACCAGTTCTAAAAATATTTGACTATCGCTTAAGGCCTACTATGTGCCCCTTGTTTTGTATTTGCAAGGGCAATGTAGAAATACAGTAGCCTTTAAGCTTAGACATATCTCTTAATAGCTGGTTGCTATGTGCAGCACCATTCTCTTTGCCACAGATTAATACTCTTTGCATATCCAAGGCAAAAAATGAATAACGAATTCCCATTTGAGAAAATAAGTTTGAAAAATTTAAGGGAATAACAAGCAATATCTCGAAAATGGTTCACTCAACAAAAAAAAAAATTGTATATGACATAAATTGTGTATTTTAACGCGATCTACATTTTTGGTGTGGTATAATTTTGTCTATATCTTATGGTTTACCAGTTATGCAAAAGTCGTTCACAATGAAGAATACTTTTGGAGATATTCCCAGAAAATTCAAAATATACATTTCATTTGTAATGAAAATATCTTAAACATATGATATTTTAATCAAAATCGTTAGAGCCATTTTTGAAAAATTAAAATTTTCGAAAAATGTTCCATGTAAAGGGTAATCTGGGGTGGGGGTTTTCTTCAAAACCATCGTGTTGCATCTCTGGAAGATACTGAACCTAAATACCAAGTTTGGTGTTTATCCGACTGTTCGTTTCTGAGTTATGCTGTTCACAGACACACACGGACATGTTTCCAAGAATGCTTTTTTTTGGATTCAGGGGGTCTCAAAACATGTATTTCCGGTGAAATCTCGGTATCGAATTTTTGGGTGGAATACAATACTTCCCCTACTTACTATACGTAGTAGAGAAAGTAAAAATATGTTTAAGATATTAAGATAACAAATGAAATGCGCATTTTCAATTTTCTCTGAATGGCCTGTGAACTCCTCTTCATCTTTAAATTTTTGGGAATTTTATGTAACTAGAAAACTATAAAAGATTGATAAAAACTTACTTGAAAAAAAAAAACAAATATACAGCTCATTTGCATAAATTGCGTCAAATAAGTGCTTTCGAAGTATTAGCCGTTTCCAAGATATTCTTTGTTGTTTTTCCAGCGTTTTAAGCAGCACAGTTTCAAGTGCGTTCATTTGTTTGTCCGAGTTCATGCAAAGAGTTTGTAATATAAAAGCAGGCATATACTAACAGTTGAATGTAGTAACAACCTTCAGCTCAAAGTATACTGAAATAATTTATGCACACTTTGTTGAATATATGTGAAAATAAGTAATTGCTCGCACGAACACTTCGTGATATCCACACATAGGCATGCTCCTATTTACATATAGAGAAATTGAAGTCCGATGACTTAATTACAGGCAATACATAAGTGTTATGGCATTATAGAAGGTCCTTCCTTTGTTACCACTATGTTAATTTACATAATGTTAGGTCACACCCCCTTGTGATGGTTTTAACTTCCTAAGAATACTTACGTCATAAAATTGTTGTTTTAGACCAACGTTGTCACGTTGGATTACATTAATGTCACGCTGCATCATTGTTCATGCAAAAACAAGTCTGAGGTAACAAAACTATTTTCGTACCTATTTGACAGAGTTTTCATATAGATGGCGTATTGCAGGCACACGTCCATTGAAAAAGAGGCAGAACTCGGATATGGAAAAGAAGGAAACTCATAGACTATGACGTTTTTTATCTTGCTAAAGAAGCGAGTGGAGCATTACAAACGGGGTGTATGACACGCCGCTCCTCCTGCATAGAGAGGGGATAGATGACTATGTAGCTTCTGATGTGCGTATCTGTTCACGATTTAAGGCCCTTACTAAGTGATGTGCGACAAAACACTTCAAGGAGAAAATTGAGTAAATTGTATGTAAAAAAAGAAAAGAAATACACCACCTCCAAGTAAATAAAGTACCATTTTTTTGTTGTTTATGTTTTGAAATTTTAGCCTGACCATGCCTTATTACGTCTTTCCCTTACGGAGGAGGGGAGCAGCATATGATACATTTTCACCAGTAGTTATCGCTACGGCAATGTAGGGATAACTACTGGTGAAATTTTCATAAGTTGAAACTATATTGATCTGTTAAAAACAAGTTGTCCATAAGAAAGAAGAGAACTGCATAGTCTATTGGAAGAAAATGTAAGGTAATTAAATTAGATTGAGTTTTATTTATGGACGCTCTTTAACTGCTGTGATCCTTAGCGTCCCATTCTATATTGGGCGTGAAAGAGCGGTAATTTTACTTAGAGGCCTCTTTATCAGGTTTGAGGTTCTTTTACGTGCCGTAAATCTACGACACGGATCCACCGGCTGTACTTCCCTTCTGAAGGAAGCCATGCTAAGGATTTTTACGCCCGGAAAAATCCATCGTCCTCCTCCGGGTTTTGCATTTTATTCATGTTGCCATACCTTAAACATATTGTGAAGCAGCAGCTATGGACTAAAGTTATCGGGACGTCGGCGACGAGTGGTCAGAGTAAACAAGATAACGGCCGCTTGCCAGCGTAAGCACTACGCGCGCTATCGGGAGATAACTAGAACTTTCTGGAATCTTTATCTCCCCCCTACTCCATTGAGTGTGTCGTAATAGTTCTAGAAATCTCTGTGGAAGATTCCACTGACTATATAAGCGAGCGCTCTCGCGGGCAGTCAGTCGCGCGTGTCGAGTGCGACAGAGTGGTGTTGAGTCAGTCAGTTAGCGACTGCGTTTCTGGTGCGACAACAAGGGTGATACTTTGAGTGAGTTGGTGAAGGTTGTTGTGGAGTGCTACAGCGGAGCGATGGTTTCTGGAGTCTTGTGTTCGACTTCCGAGTGAAGTGAACCGTGCGGCGTGAAGAGGCTGCCGCATGAAGGAAGCGAAATGAAGTGACAGAATTAACACGCACTGAAGATGAACTACATAAACAATACAATGGCAGTGAGAACTGAGAGAAGTGACAGTTGAAAATCTGGACAAAGCCACAATCTTCATATTTATATTTTCAACCATTTTTTGTAACTTAAACTTTTAAGGTCGCAGCCGTTTGTTCGAATGTACTTATGGGAATTGGTTTGCTCATATCAGGCAAATGGCCTTAGAGTGTCTTTGTACCCCTTTTTGTTCCTACTAATGACTAATCTTGGAGGTTATACTGCACTGATCACCGTTTGCTGCCAAATCTCTCCACAAACCCTAGTTGGATTGACCGGAATAAGGATTTGTATAGTTCCTCCTAAATGTCAGTCTCTAGGTATCAACTGAATCATCTTGCTCGGTATTTTAATCAAAATGTTAGAAACATGTTTTGTTTTTGCTACTTTCCTTCCCCTTCTTCCGTTCCCTCACTTTCACACGTTTTCTTTTATACAAGGGTGTGTTTTCTGAGGTTTTTTTAAAATTATTCTCGCGGCATCAAAGCCGTATTTCCGTTACACATTGAATTTTGTCGTCGAATGTACTACTCTTAGCTTTTTTTAGTTAAGCGGTAGAGAAATCAAGTACTATTGTCTGTTTTACCCTTACAGAGTTCTTGGTATGGTGCACATGCGTTTTAAGGCTTTACTTGCTGGGGTGGATTGTTAGGCGACTGTAGAATGCTTGGGGAGGAACAAACTACTGTCGCTATTTATCGAATCAGCCTAACTTTTTGTGAGCGAGTGTACACAAATCGGATCTCGATTCACCAATGAGAGATTGTGTCCCAGCATAAACGTTTTGCTTGATGAATGAGGGCAAACATTTAATTGAAGTTTCTAACTACAGAAGCCCTTAAACATCTAGGGTGTCGATATTACCAGGTGTGTACAGAGAAGCCGCAAGTAAGCAGGTGCATGCCCGCATAAAGTTTGCAGATTTCTACCTTATTAACTGCCGCGCCTGTGAAATATGTGTCAGGTGGCAACCCGGGGCACGTGCTCGGATATCACATCTACTGACGTCAGCAGTTCGTTCAATGCCGGCGTCACTCCGGATTTCATTTATTTATTCCACATCATAAGCTCCTCTGTTTCTGACTGTTACCTGGGTAACATTTTTTAACTTTCTCTACTACGTATAGTAAGTAGGGGAAGTATTGTATTCCACCCAAAAATTCGATACCGAGATTTCACCGGAAATACATATTTTGAGACCCCCTGAATCCCTGTGTGTGTGTGTGTGTGTGTGTGTGTGTGTGTGTGTGTGTGTCTGTGTGTGTGTGTGTATGTGTGTATCTGTGAACAGCATAACTCACAAACGAACAGTCGGGTAAACACCAAACTTGGTATTTAGGTTCAGTATCTTCCATAGATGCGACACGAAGGTTTTCAAGAAAATCCCCCACCCCAGATTACCCTTTACATGGAACATTTTTCGAAAATTTTAATTTTCTCAAAAATGGCTCTAACGATTTTGAATAAAATGCTATACATTTAAGACATTTTTATGACAAATGAATTGTATATGTCGAATTTTCTGGAAATGTCTCTAAAAGTATTCTTCATTGTGAACGACTTTTGCATAGCTGGTAAATCATAAGAGAGAGACAAAATTTTACTACACAAAAAATGTAGATCGCGTTAAAATTCCCAATTTATGTCATATACATTTTTTTTGTTGGGTGAATCGTTTTCGAGATATTGCTTGTTATTCCCTTAAATTTTCCAATACTTATACTTTTTCTCAAATGGGAATTCGTTATTCTTTTTTTTTTTTTTTTGTCCTGGTAATGCAAAGAGAATGGAATACTCCACATAGCAACCAGCTCTTAAAATATTTGACTATCGCTTAAAGCCTACCAATTCCCCTTGCATCTACAAGAAAATTAGCAATAAATTTAACATCTCGATTAACATTGAAGCATATGGAGAATAAGCGTTTGTAAAAATAGTTTGTACAAGAGTAGAGAAAGTCATGTGAGTGTAACACATCAGATTTTTTAAATTATGCGAGTATCGAGTTTAGGTGCTCAAAAGTCAGTATCGGTATCGAAAAATAGTGGTATCGTCCCATCAGTAGATAAAAGTAAAACAGGTGGAGAAGCTGGAAAGTAATGTAAGAAAATGCAAATGTAATTTTTAGGTGGTTGGGTTTGTTTTCAAAATTCTCCATATTTTGAATTTCAGCACCCGTAAACCCTATTGAAAATATAAACGGAAACTGATGATGATTTGCACAACGCTTGCTACTTTGTCAGCAATGTCGTGCTGCACTTCCTATGCGTCCGGCTAAAAGTGGTGTTTGCACGTCAATGATGACCAGAAAATGTCTTTTGGCGACCATTATTAATACACTCGTTATATACGTGTAGAACAGAACTTATAGCGGTAATCGAACAGGGGGACTACCCCAAATTAATACACACACACACACACACACACACACACACAATTTTTGACTGACGTTAGTGATAAAATGTAGAATTTAGAGGAAATTTCTTACATTTAAACTGCATGCCTAAGTATTAGTTTATGATCGATTAATTTAAATTTTCTCTTGTGCAATAACAGGCGTTATAATTATGGCGTCTGAATAAAACAGTAGAGCATTATAAATATTCACATATAATGTCGGTGTTTTTTGGTAGACTGACTTACTGACTTTCATAGTGACATAAACAACTTATTATTCTAATTTAGTATTTCTTGTACGTAATACACATAACGACAGTGTTTAAATAAATTAAGGTTTCAGAAGACAAAATAGCGTTAAATCCGTATACAGTAGTCATTGGTCGCTTGTCTGGACACAGTTTTCTCCTTGATTTGTATTTCATTGTCACTCCATACACTGTTCATTTTTATCACCTGATTTGTTTTCAGTGCGTAAATGAAATGCATGGTTTAGCAGATGTGGGTCAACATGTAATTCTAAATAGGCGCCCCCTTTCTGCTATACACTCGTAGTAATGTAGGCAGTAGAATGGAGGTACCTATATTTACAGTAATTTGTTAATAATGTACTATTTTTTTCTACAAAATAAATATATAATCTTTGTAATTTTTACGGGGGAGCTGCATTGCTGTGCATATTAGAATTTGGATATTTGTCTGTTTAATTGTAAGAAGACACATATTTTAAAGCAGGAATTGCATATTTCACTGGTTTCTGCTCCTTTCTGTATTGCAATTTTTTACTTTCTCTACCACGTACATAGTAGTTAGAAAAGGCATTGCATTCCACCAAAAAATTTGATACCGAGATTTCAGCGCAAATACATGTTTTGTGGCCCTCTGAATCCAAATAACGCATTTTTGGAAACATGTCCGTGTGTGTGTGTCTGTGAACAGAATAACTCAAAAACGAAGCCAGATAAATAGCCAACTTGGTATTTAGGTTCAGCACCTTCCAAAGGTGTGACACAAAGATTTTCAAAAAAATCCCCCCACCCCATAATACACTTCACATGGAAGTTTGTTTGACATTTTTTGTTTTATACAAAATGGCTCTAGCGATTTTGATTAAAATACGGCATATTAAAGATATTTACTTTACAAATAAAATATATATCTTGAATTTTCTGGAAATAGCTTGTGAAGTCTACTTCATTTGGAAGAAATTTTATATAATCTTGGATAAAACGTTAAGCGATAGACGAAAACGTGCTACACAAAAATGTAGATCTCTTTAAAAAAAACAATTTATTTCAAATAAGTTTTTTTTTTCTCTGAGATATTCGTTATTAAAGGTTCGAATTGTTCATTTCTTAGAGATTCTCTATCAACATTCAGTTGTTTCTCGCGATTGAATGGAAACCGTATGGCATTTTAAGGCAAGCCTATATGTCCAGTTCTTAAACATTTGACTATCGCTCTTCCCTTTGTCTCTATAATAAAATGTGTAATATAGCTATTGCTGCAAAGGCTTATATGGATTATATGTAGTAAGACTAGTTTGCATACCCACTAATGAACGATAAGTGTAGAGAAAGTTATGTGAATATTTTCAAATTTCGCTATCAGTTTTAATCACAGCTGTTTTTGTATAATATTCTGCAATAGGTGGATAGATCAACAGCAAAGCTACCATCTGCCACTTTTATGGTGATTCCACCGGGTGAAAGGGGTATAATAGGAAGGAAGTGATTCTAAATACTTAAATGGAAACTTCTAAAGCCCCTTGTACACGATCAAACTTTTTTTTCATTTCAAGAGTTTATAAGAAAAATTGTCAAACATTTTTCAATATGTGACAAGATTGGACAAGACTTGACAACGTCATAAGTAAATGTGTATTTACAAGTTGTCTTTTTTCAAACTGAAACCCTTCAGAACACTTTAATAAATAATTTATCACGCATAAAGCAGTTTACTATTTGCTTCACGGTATAACAATTTGCAATTAAATACTGTTCTTTACTAATATTATATAGCACTTTCACGTATTATATCCAATGAAATCACATTACGATTATGGAATATAATGGAAATAACACCAACTGATAGGTTAACCATACTATATAACATTGTATTAATGTATACTTAGTTCGGAAAACTGCCTGACAATTATTTCTTCATATGCCTTCATCTGCTTCATCTTATTGTGGTAATCCACGGAGTTCTAGAAATAAGGACATGACCTGCTTGTATTTAACCTTATCATTCACATACAACATGCCTTGGTCGGGTAGCCATTTTTGTTTACTTTTCGCTTTCCACCATGTTTCAGATTTCGTGACGCACTGTAAATACTCACATTTCATTGGGTAACGCCATCAAATCATTGTCAAATCTTTGATCGTTTAGAGCATGTCCTTATTTGCTTTCAAGAGTTTCAAAGACCTTAAAAGTATTGGAAGCAATTTAACAAGAAAAGTTGTGAAGTTGTGACAACTCTTGAAAAGTCTTGTAAAGTATTGAATTTGACAAAAATTTGATCGTGTACAAGAGGCTTAATACCATTTTAGTCTGCCAACGCTTATTTCAGCGGGGAGGAAAATAGTTCTCCTTGCATTTCGTCGCATTATTTATTTTTCAAACATGAAGCGATTAAGGCAGCTATTATTGAACTGTATGATAGAACAACAGTACTTGAAATAGAATATTTGTTGGTAGTTGGAAGATGCTTCATGTTTATCTGCCCCACATATGGGAGCCAATTTGTCGCGGTCACTTCGTGTTATTTTATTGCTGGGCGCCTGTTATTGTTTTACTATTTTGAATGTTGGGTTCTTTGTCCTCCGGCTAGCTATTATTACTACTCAGTCGAGCAAATCTCTTAAACAGGGTGTGTAAACGGAAAGGATTTATTACTGAAAGATAACACTTATAAAAGAATTTGTCTTTACACTTTTATTACCGTCACAATTAATTAATTTCACATATTGACTCTTGATACACGCTAGACTGAAACTGTTATATTTTCTAATATCACTATAATCACTTATTTACTGCACGTTATTAATTCGCGTATTTCACATTTATAACAAACTTTAAGACGCGAGAGATTCTGTAGAATTGCGCGACGTATAGCGCGTGAACGATTCTCTTAAACTGTGCGACCTTTGTATGATTCTTTTGGACTGAACGACGTATTACCCGCGAATCCTTCTACGGAATTTATACTCCCTCACCCTAATATGCCTAAACATTATAACAGAGCTGCTATTGGTTAATAAATCGCGCCAACATTAGCGTCTATTTTTATATCCAATCAAAATTACGAACATATATGATCTAGGGAAGATATTTCCTCCATTTCTACAGAAAAGCGCGCTAATCTGACGTCATTTGCTTGTCTCTTATAATTGATAAACAACTCACCCCCTCGCTCATTGTTACCCGCTCTTATTGTCAGTTTCAGTGAGGCCGTGTAAACTTATTTGCTAACAATGTTTATAATTAACAAACATCTCAAATCAATGTCATACAATAATGCTTATTTACACTACAATCACTCTGGCATTTACATTGTTGTGATATAAAATACTGCCACATACTCTGCACCTTTTTTATCATCTTCACTTCAATAAGTGCCTTCTTTTGACACAGTATAGTAATCTTCATTTATGCTGAAGTTACGTCGCAACAGGGACAGTGTTGCTTGACTACACACACGCCTCTGATTCTTAAGTCGCTTGTACACGATCAAATTTTTGTCAGATTCAATACTTTACGAGAGTTTTCAAGAGTTGTCCCAAATTCACAACTTTTCTTGTCAAATCGCTTCCAATATTTTAAAGTCTTTGAAAGGCTTGAAAGTAAATAAGGACGTGCTCTAAACGATCAAAGAGTTGAAAACGATTTGATGGCTTTGGCCTATAAAATGCGAGAATTTTCATTACGTCACGCAATCTGTAACATGGCAGAAAGCGAAAAGTAAACAAAAATGACTACCCGGTCAAGGTATCTCGTATCAAACTGATTAGGTTATAAATAAGCTGGCCATGTCTGTACATCGAGGGCTCCGTGCATTACCACAAGATGGAGCAGATAAGGGCGATTATAAAGAAATAATTGCCAAGCATTTTACCGAACTAAGTATACATTAATGCAATGTTATATAGTGTGGTTAACCTATCAGTTGGTGTTATTTTCATTGTATTCCACACTCGTAATGTGGTTTCATTGGATATAATACGTGAAAGTGCTACGTAATATTAGTATAGAACAATATTTTATTGTGAATTGTTATGCTGTGACGCAAATACTAAACTGCTTTGCGTGTGATAAATTATCAATGTGTTCTGAAGGGTTTCAGTTTGGCGAACTTGTAAATACACGTTTTTTGACATGGCCAAGTCTGGTGAAGTCTTGCCAGGTCTTGCCAAGTCTTTTCCAATCTTGTCACACATTGAAAAATATTTACAATTTTTCTTGTAAACTCTTGAATTAAAAAAAATCTGATGTGTTACACTCACATGACTTTCTCTACTCTTGTACTAACTATTTTTACAAACGCTTGTTCTCCATCTACTTCATGTTAATCGAGATAAACATTTGCAGTCTATCTTATTGCTAATTTTCTTGTAGATGTAAGGCGAATATATATTTACAAGGGCAATTTGGAAATACAGTAGCCTTTAAGCACATACATATCTCTTAATAGCTGGTTGCTAGGTGCAGCACCATTCCCTTTCCCACAGATTAATACTCTTTGCATATCCAAGACAAAAAAAATGAATAAAGAATTCCCATTTGAGAAAATAAGTATTGAAAAATTTAAGGGAATAACAAGCAGTATCTCGAAAATGGTTCACTCAACAAAAAAAATGTATATGACATAAATTGTGTATTTTAACGCGATCTACATTTTTTGTGTAGTAAAATTTGGTCTATCTCTTATGGTTTACCAGTAATGCAAAAGTCGTTCACAATGAAGAATACTTTTGGAGACATTCCCAGGAAATTCAAGATATACATTTTATTTGTCATAAAATATCTTAAGCATATGATATTTTAATCAAAAAATTAAAATTTTCGAAAAATGTTCCATGTAAAGGGTAATCTGGGGTGGGGGGATTTTCTTTAAAACATTCATGTCGCATCCCTGGAAGATACTGAACCTAAATACCAAGTTTGGTGTTTATCCGACTGTTCGTTTCTGAGTTATGCTGTTCACAGACAGACACACACACACACGGACAGTTTCCAAAAATGCTTTTTTTTGGATTCAGGGGTCTCAAAACATGTATTTCCGGTGAAATCTCGGTATCGAATTTTTGGGTGGAATACAATACTTCCCCTACTTACTATACGTAGTAGAGAAAGTAAAAAAATTTGATCGTGTACAAGGGGCTTTATGTCGGCTTGCGTATCACTCGTTCGTGTCTGACGCATGAACATCGTTACCACACTATACCTATGTCGTTTATTTTCTTTTATTGAATGTTTAAATAAAAATATGACTTGGTTGCTGGTTTCGTTTATTAAATGTAGTAGTAATTTCATTTACTTTGCTTTATTGCATTTTCTTAAATAAAAATAACCATCAGTTATTACTGACTGCTTAGATAAGAACCTGAAGATTTTTGTTTATGGAAATTAATCTTACCAGTTTGGTTTTTACATTAAGTGCATAATAAGTAAACGTTTAAATATAGCTTTTATGTTGTTTTATTGTTTCATTCAAGTTTAAACAAGTGAATTTCGGTTTTAGTTGCTTTCAATAAACATTTTGCTGAAATTACGTTGAAGAACTGTCTTCAGAATAAACACAATAGCAAAATTAATAGCTTACCCATAATGCAGCAATTGCTTCGCATCAGCATCGGAAAATTAGCACACATGCTAATCTGCGACGGACCTGTCCTCACCTGATAAAGGCCGGTTTTCCTAGCAACGCACATTCTACGTCGCATGCAACGTAACACGTGGAGCGCAATACGTGGCAAACTGAAACAATGAAAAATAATTGAAATGTTTTCCTAACTACGCAAGTAGTAATAGTCCCGGATGAGCCAATTGTTTTTAACGATAATCCTGCCGCTAGGGGCGCTAGTGTCGCTAGTGTCGCTGCGTGCGACGGCGGCGGCGGTAAGTTTGAAAAGCGCCCTGAGCGGTAGGATTATCGTTAAATGGGTTGGCTCATCCGGGACGAGTTGAAAGAATTGAGGAAGTGACGTGTAGTGTTTTGATTGGTTCGTTAATTTGGGGTGGGAGATGGAGGAAGGGAGATGGAGGAGTATGGAGGTCGCGTGATGGAGAGGAGCTGGGTGGCGAGGTGTTGTCTGTGCGGAGGTCGGTACTGAAAGAGGGGTAAAGATGGGGAGCGAGGGATAAAAAGTGTAACAGAAAGTGACGTGTGAAGTTGTGATTGGTGGGAGTAAGAAGTGATTTTATTGGTGGAAAGGAACAAATGAGAGTTGTTGATTGGTAGGAATAAGAGGGATTATGATTGGTGGAAAAGAAAAAGTTGTGGGAGTGGGGTATGTTGGAGGTGATGGGAAAGGTGAGTTTTGCTAGCAGCAAGATTTGCAAAAGCCTGTCTTGAACTGATCAGCAATTTTTGAACGTCGGATGGTAGTTTTCTTGAGTGGATAGAGAGATGGGGGCGATATGAGATGCGGTGGCGAAAATGGGAACTAGACAAGGTTGTTGAGACAAGAGGTTTAAGGACGAGGAAATTTGGAGGTTAGTGGTGAACACGGCGGTCGCAAGAGGTGGGGGTAAGGAGACGCGGTGGTGAGAATGGGAACTAAAAGAAGATGGCGGTAGCAAGAGGTTAGAAGAGTAGATTTTGAGGTTAAAATAGCGGGAACTAAAAATGGCGGAGGGTCTGCGACAAGGAGATGCGGTGAGAACTAAACAAGATGGCGGACGCAAGAGGTGGGAAAGGAGGTTTGAGGTTACAGTACCAAAACATGAAAGGATATATTCCTACGCCAAGCAGGTCCGAAAAATAATTATGCGTGTGTTACTTACCTGTTACCGGTGTGGATGCGTCACCAAAAGCGCGGCACGCGACGCGAAAAAATAAAAGCAAACTGTTTTTGAAAATGCTTAACCAGCTTTAAGATCAACCAACATCACTACGCACTGATATACCTAGGTTTTTAAAGCGGTACAGACACCCTTTGCAGAGGCGTAATTTAACTATACCAAAAACCTGGTACTGGACCATCGTGATGGTCGCTAGCGTACGTAGGAGCAGGGTTCTCAAGCCGGTCGAAAGCGGTCAAAAACGTGTACGACGTAGGTGTTCGCAGTAGCTGCTGTCGAGTCAACCGTCGAGGTGTGAATAAACGAGATCTGTTCTCGCCGGCAATTTGGTTCGGAGATGTGAGCAGCGGCGAGGTGTTGTCTGTGCGGAGGTCGGGACTGAAAGAGGGAAAAGATGGGGAGCGAGGGATAAAAAGTGTAACAGAAAGTGACGTGTGAAGTTGTGATTGGTGGGAATAAGAAGTGATTTTATTGGTGGAAAGGAGCAAATGAAAGTTGCTGATTGGTAAGAATAAGAGAGGTTATGATTGGTGGAAAGAAAAAGGAGTGGGGTATGTTGGAGGTGATGGGAAAGGTAAGTTTTGCTAGCAACAAGATTTGCAAAAGCCTGTCGTGAACTGATCAGCAATTTTTGAACGTTGGATGGTAGTTTTCTTGAGTGGATAGAGAGATGGGGCGATATGAGATGCGGTGGCGAAAATGGGAACTAAACAAGGTGGTTGAGACAAGAGGTTTAAGGACGAGGAAAGTTGGAGGTTAGTGGTGAACATGGCGGTCGCAAGAGGTGGGGGTAAGGAGATGCGGTGGTGAGAATGGGAACTAAAAGAAGATGGCGGTAGCAAGAGGTTAGAAGAGTAGATTTTGAGGTTAAAATAGCGGGAACTAAAAATGGCGGAGGGTTTGCGACAAGGAGATGCGGTGAGAACTAAACAAGATGGCGGACGCAAGAGGAGGGTAAGGAGGTTTGAGGTTACAGTACCAAAACACGAAAGGATATATTCCTACGCCAAGCAGGTCCGAAAAATAATTATGCGTGTGTTACTTACCTGTTACCGGTGTGGATGCGTCACCAAAAGCGCGGCACGCGAGGCGGAAAAATAAAAGCAAACTGTTTTTGAAAATGCTTAACCAGCTTTAAGATCAACCAACATCACTACGCACTGATATACCTAGGTTTTTAAAGCGGTACAGACACCCTTTGCAGAGGCGTAATTTAACTATACCAAAACCTGGTACTGGACCATCGTGATGGTCGCTAGCGTACGTAGGAGCAGGGTTCTCAAGCCGGTCGAAAGCGGTCAAAAACGTGTACGACGTAGGTGTTGGCAGTAGCTGCTGCCGAGGCAACCGTCGAGGTGCGAATGAACGAGATCTGTTCTTGCAGGCAATCTGGTTGAGAGATGAGAGGCGCGGTGGTAAAAATGTGAACTAAATAAGATGGCGGAGGCACGAAGTTGAGGTTAAGGAGCGGCGAGGCGTTGACTGTGCGGCGGTTGGGGTCTGAAAGAGGGGGAAAGATGGCGAACGAGGGATAAAAAGTATAACAGAAAGTGACGTGTGAAGTTGTGATTGGTGGGAATAAGAAGTGACGTTATTGGTGGAAAGGAACAAATGAAAGTTGCTGATTGGCGAGAATAAGAGAGATTATGATTGGTGGAAAGAAAAAAGGTGTGGGAGTGGGGTATGTTGGAGGTGATGGAAAAGGTGAGTTTTGCTACCAACAACATTTGCAAAAGCCTATGCAGAACTCATCAGCAATTTTAAATAACTAGTGTTTCGGGGGTTTTCTCTGGTTGGTAGACGAATGCAAGCTGTTTCTACCATACTTATATTATTCGTCTTTTTCCTTTTTTTTTTTAAAATGACTAGTTTTTTTTTTTTTTTTTTTTTTTTTTTTTTTGGGAGTTTTCTGCGGATGGTAAACAAATGCAAGCTCTTTCTGCTTTTTCATAGGTTTTCCCTGGTTGGTAGGCGTGATCGGTAAGCGTTAGAATACTCTTAGAGCTTTTTTCAGGTTTTTTAGCGGTTGTCCCTGGCCGGTAGGCAAATGATAAAGTTTTTCTATAACGTCGTCGTTTTGGCTTGTGGCGCACGGATACTAGGCACGTACTCGCGCGCGCGCGCGCGCGCACACACACACACACACACACTAAAATAGTAGCGTATAAAAAAAAACTGATGTGTTACACTCACATGACTTTCTCTACTCTTGTACAATCTAATTGGTAGCTTTTAAGCGATAGTCAAATATTTTAACGCTGGTTGCTATGTGGCGAATTCCATTCTGTTTGCATGTTCAGGACATAAAAAAAATGAATAAACGAATTTGAGAAAAAGTATAAGTATTGGAAAATTTAAGGAAATAACAAGCAATATCTCGAAAACGGTTCCCTCAACAAAAGAAACGTATATGACATAAGTTGTGTATTTTAACGCGATCTACATTTTTTGTGTAGTAAAATTTTGTCTATCTCTTATGGTTTACCAGTTATGCAAAAGTCGTTCACAATGAAGAATATTTTTGGAGACATTCCCAGAAAATTCGAGATATACATTTTATTTGACATGACAATATCTTAAACATATGATGTTTTAATCAAAATCGTTAGAGCCGTTTTTGAGAAAATTAAAATTTTCGAAAAATGTTCCATGTAAAGGGTAGTCTGGGGTGGGGGGATTTTCTTGAAAACCTTCATGTCGTATCTCTGGAAGATACTGAACCTAAATACCAAGTTTGGTGTTTATCCGACTGTTCGTTTTTGAGTTATGCTGTTCACAGACACACAGACACACAGACAGACACACACACGGACATGTTTTCCAAAAATGCTTTTTTTTTTTTTTTTTTTCTGGATTCAGTGATTCTCAAAACATGTATTTCGAGTGAAATCTCGGTATCGAATTTTTGGGTGGAATGCAATACTTCCCCTACTTACTATACGTAGTAGAGAAAGTAAAAATGAATAACGCATTTGAGAAAAAGTATAAGTATTGGAAAATTTAAAGGAAATAACAAGCAATATCTCGAAAAACGGTTCACTCAACAAAATAAATGTATATGGCATAAGTTGTGTATTTTAACGCGATCTACATTTTTTGTGTAGCAAACTTTTGTCTATCTCTTACGGTTTATCAGTTATGAAAAAGTCGTTCACAATGAAGAATTCTTTTGGAGACATTCCCAGAAAATTCGAGATATACATTTCATTTCTCTCGACATTATCTTAAATATATGATATTTTCATCAAAATCGTTAGAGCCATTTTTTAATACAAAGAGAACGGGATTTCACAAGTGAAACAGTACTGTGATAACGATACCACTGAAACAAAAAAAAAAATCTGATGTGTAACACTCACATGACTTTCTCAACTCTTGTACAAAGTATTTTTACAAACGCTTATTCCCCATCTAGTTCATGTTAATCGAGATAAACATTTGCAAAATCTATTTTATTGCTAATTTTCTTGTATAAAAAAAAAATCTGATGTGTAACACTCACATGACGTTCTCTACTCTTGTACAAAGTATTTTTACAAACGCTTATGCTCCATCTAGTTCATGTTAATCGAGATAAACATTTGCAAACTCTATTTTATTGCTAATTTTCTTGTAGATGTAGGGGAAAATATATTTACAAGGGGAATATAGAAAAACAGTAGCCTTTAAGCACATACATATCTCTTAATAGCTGGTTGCTATGTGCAACACCATTCTTTTTGCCACAGATTAATACTGTTTGCATATCAAAGACAAAAAAAAATGAATAACGAAGTCCCATTTGAGAAAATAAATATTGGAAAATTAACAAACAATATCTCGAAAACGGTTCACTCAACAACAAAAATGTATATTACATAAGATGTGTATTTTAACGCGATCTACATTTTTTGTGTAGTAAAATTTTGTCTATCTCTTACGGTTTTTCAGTTATGAAAAAGACGTTCACAATGAAGAATACTTTTGGAGACATTCCCAGAAAATTCGAGATATACATTTCATTTCTCACGACATTATATTAAACATACGATATTTTTCATCAAAATCGTTAGAGCCATTTTTTTTTAATACAAAGAGAACGGGATTTCACAAGTGAAACAGTACTGTGATAACGATACCAACAAAACTAATTATTATTCACCCACTGAAACACATAAAAAAAATCTGATGTGTAACACTCACATGACTTTTCTCATCTCTTGTACAAAGTATTTTTACAAACGCTTATTCCCCATCTAGTTCATGTTAATCGAGATAAACATTTGCAAACTCTGTTTTATTGCTAATTTTGTTGTAGATGTAGGGAAAATATATTTACAAGGGGAATATAGAAAAACAGTAGCCTTTAAGCACATACATATCTCTTAATAGCTGGTTGCTATGTGCAACACCATTCTTTTTGCCACAGATTAATACTGTTTGCATATCAAAGACAAAAAAAAAATGAATAACGAAGTCCCATTTGAGAAAATAAATATTGGAAAATTAACAAACAATATCTCGAAAACGGTTCACTCAACAACAAAAATGTATATTACATAAGATGTGTATTTTAACGCGATCTACATTTTTTGTGTAGTAAAATTTTGTCTATCTCTTACGGTTTTTCAGTTATGAAAAAGACGTTCACAATGAAGAATACTTTTGGAGACATTCCCAGATAAATTCGAGATATACATTTCATTTCTCACGACATTATATTAAACATACGATATTTTTCATCAAAATCGTTAGAGCCATTTTTTTTAATACAAAGAGAACGGGATTTCACAAGTGAAACAGTACTGTGATAACGATACCAACAAAACTAATTATTATTCACCCACTGAAACACATAAAAAAAATCTGATGTGTAACACTCACATGACTTTTCTCATCTCTTGTACAAAGTATTTTTACAAACGCTTATTCCCCATCTAGTTCATGTTAATCGAGATAAACATTTGCAAACTCTGTTTTATTGCTAATTTTGTTGTAGATGTAGGGAAAATATATTTACAAGGGGAATATAGAAAAACAGTAGCCTTTAAGCACATACATATCTCTTAATAGCTGGTTGCTATGTGCAGTACCATTCTTTTTGCCACAGATTAATACTCTTTGCATATCAAAGACAAAAAAAAAATGAATAACGAATTCCCATTTGAGAAAATAACTATTGGAAAATTTAAGTAAATAACAAGCAATATCTCGAAAACGGTTCACTCAACAATAAAGATGTATATGACATAAGTTGTGTATTTTAACGCGATCTACATACTTTCGTACTCACCTATAAGATATAGAGGGTAGAGGTCGTACGAACGTAGCACTTTGAGAATCTATATTCAACAGTTGGTGTTACTCCTTAGAAAGGAAGTATCTGCTGATTTTTATTTAATTCTTTACATTTTACATAACACGTATGCACTGGCACAGCACAAAAGCACTACACACAATACTCAGTTTTAATATTTGCACTAATAACATCAGGAATAACTGAAGTCTGCAAACAGTCATTTCCCATGGGCAGCCTTACGTACAGAAAACGTGTGTGGCTGATCTATGCGTAAAAAGAGCCTGAGAGCGGATGTACGTCAGCGGTAAAATCTTTTAAATGCATTTTTATTGGCGATGGTAGAAAACGTGCAGTGGTGGATCGTGAAAATTCATATAAATGGATGTATCACCTCATAATAAGCCTCTATATACCAAGAATATTGAGTTTTTAAAAAGTCAGCAACTGTACCTGTGTTTCTATACGTGAACGTCAGATGGCAGCTTCGATACGTGTCCACGGAGACCTTAGTGCTAGGCAACTGTACCTCTGTTTCTATACGTGAACGGCAGATTGCAGCTTCGATACGTGTCCACGGAGACCTTAGTGCTAGGCAACTGTACCTCTGTTTCTATACGTGAACGGCAGATTGCAGCTTCGATACGTGTCCACGGAGACCTTAGTGCTAGGCAACTGCACCTCTGTTTCTATACGTGAACGGCAGATTGCAGCTTCGATACGTGTCCACGGAGACCTTAGCGCTAGGCAACTGCACCTCTGTTTCTATACGTGAACGGCAGATTGCAGCTTCGATACGTGTCCACGGAGACCTTAGTGCTAGGCAACTGTACCTCTGTTTCTATACGTGAACGGCAGATTGCAGCTTCGATACGTGTCCACGGAGACCTTAGTGCTAGGCAACTGTACCTCTGTTTGTATACGTGAACGGCAGATTGCAGCTTCGATACGTGTCCACGGAGACCTTAGTGCTAGGCAACTGCACCTCTGTTTCTATACGTGAACGGCAGATTGCAGCTTCGATACGTATCCACGGAGACCTTAGTGCTAGGCAACTGCACCTCTGTTTCTATACGTGAACGGCAGATTGCAGCTTCAATACGTGTCCACGGAGACCTTAGTGCTAGGCAACTGTACCTCTGTTTCTATACGTGAACGGGAGATTGCAGCTTCGATACGTGTCCACGGAGACCTTAGTGCTAGGCAACTGCACCTCTGTTTCTATACGTGAACGTCAAATTGCAGCTTCGATACGTGTCCACGGAGACCTTAGTGCTAGGCAACTGCACCTCTGTTTCTATACGTGAACGGCAGATTGCAGCTTCGATACGTATCCACGGGGACCTTAGTGCTAGGGAACTGCACCTCTGTTTGTATACGTGAACGGCAGATTGCAGCTTCAATACGTGTACACGGAGACCTTAGTGCTAGGCAGCTGTACCTCTGTTTCTATACGTGAACGGCAGATTGCAGCTTCGATACGTGTCCACGGAGATCTTAGTGCTAGGCAGCTATACCTGTTTCTATACGTGAACGTCAGATTGCAGCTTCGATACGTGTTCACGGAGACCTTAGTGCTAGGCAACTGTACCTGTGTTTCTATACGTGTCCACGGAGACCTTAGTGCTAGACAACTGTACCTCTGTTTCTATACGTGAACGGCAGATTGCAGCTTCAATACGTGTCCACGGAGACCTTAGTGCTAGTGCTAGGCAACTATACCTCTGTTTCTATACGTGAACGGCAGATTGCAGGTTCGATACGTGTCCACGGAGATCTTAGTGCTAGGCAACTATACCTGTTTCTATACGTGAACGGCAGATTGCAGCTTCGATACGTGTCCACGGAGACCTTAGTGCTAGGCAACTGTACCTGTGTTTCTATACGTGAACGTCAGATGGCAGCTTCGATACGTGTCCACGGAGACCTTAGTGTTAGGCAACTGTACCTCTGTTTCTATACGTGAACGGCAGATTGCAGCTTCGATACGTGTCCACGGAGACCTTTCGCTTCAGGTGACAAAATAACACTAGGCACTTGTGTGCCGTGGTGTAAGCCGCAATCACGGTATTGGTAGCGTGGATCTCCTTGGGGCTCTCCTCGGAGTTACCTCAACACCACGTACATGACCTGGTTCGTCACGGGTACGCAGGTCTGCACTACCACTTCCTCGGCGTTGAGCAGGCCCAGGAGGCGATCGTACCGGTACACCAGCTAGCACGTGGACATGTTATCGCGCGGTGGTGTTGCGTGTGCGAGGTATGGAAACTCAAGGACGCAAAACATGCACGACCGAGGGTTAAAAAGCAGAACAAGTAGTGACGTGGAGCGTTGTGATTGGTGTAAATAAGACGATCTCTGATAGGTGGACAAATTGAAATAACGTGATGTGATAGGCGAAAATAAAATCAAAGGTGATTGGATGAAAAATGACGAGAAGGAATTAGCGGTGAATTTGTGAACTAAGATGGCGAAGATTTTTTTTTTTTTAAAAAAAAGGATAATATAAGTACGGCAACTGTAACGGTTTACGGCAAACGCGCGCCGCGCAATGCGTCACGCCGGGCATCTTGCTCAATATGATTTTTGTTTTATTGCCCGGGCGTGACGCATTGCGCGGCGCGCGTTTGCCGTAAACCGTTACAGTTGCCGTACTTATATTATCCTTTTTTTTAAAAAAAAAAAAAATCTTCGCCATCTTAGTTCACAAATTCACCGCTAATTCCTTCTCGTCATTTTTCATCCAATCACCTTTGATTTTATTTTCGCCTATCACATCACGTTATTTCAATTTGTCCACCTATCAGAGATCGTCTTATTTACACCAATCACAACGCTCCACGTCACTACTTGTTCTGCTTTTTAACCCTCGGTCGTGCATGTTTTGCGTCCTTGAGTTTCCATACCTCGCACACGCAACACCACCGCGCGATAACATGTCCACGTGCTAGCTGGTGTACCGGTACGATCGCCTCCTGGGCCTGCTCAACGCCGAGGAAGTGGTAGTGCAGACCTGCGTACCCGTGACGAACCAGGTCATGTACGTGGTGTTGAGGTAACTCCGAGGAGAGCCCCAAGGAGATCCACGCTACCAATACCGTGATTGCGGCTTACACCACGGCACACAAGTGCCTAGTGTTATTTTGTCACCTGAAGCGAAAGGTCTCCGTGGACACGTATCGAAGCTGCAATCTGCCGTTCACGTATAGAAACAGAGGTACAGTTGCCTAACACTAAGGTCTCCGTGGACACGTATCGAAGCTGCCATCTGACGTTCACGTATAGAAACACAGGTACAGTTGCCTAGCACTAAGGTCTCCGTGGACACGTATCGAAGCTGCAATCTGCCGTTCACGTATAGAAACAGGTATAGTTGCCTAGCACTAAGATCTCCGTGGACACGTATCGAACCTGCAATCTGCCGTTCACGTATAGAAACAGAGGTATAGTTGCCTAGCACTAGCACTAAGGTCTCCGTGGACACGTATTGAAGCTGCAATCTGCCGTTCACGTATAGAAACAGAGGTACAGTTGTCTAGCACTAAGGTCTCCGTGGACACGTATAGAAACACAGGTACAGTTGCCTAGCACTAAGGTCTCCGTGAACACGTATCGAAGCTGCAATCTGACGTTCACGTATAGAAACAGGTATAGCTGCCTAGCACTAAGATCTCCGTGGACACGTATCGAAGCTGCAATCTGCCGTTCACGTATAGAAACAGAGGTACAGCTGCCTAGCACTAAGGTCTCCGTGTACACGTATTGAAGCTGCAATCTGCCGTTCACGTATACAAACAGAGGTGCAGTTCCCTAGCACTAAGGTCCCCGTGGATACGTATCGAAGCTGCAATCTGCCGTTCACGTATAGAAACAGAGGTGCAGTTGCCTAGCACTAAGGTCTCCGTGGACACGTATCGAAGCTGCAATTTGACGTTCACGTATAGAAACAGAGGTGCAGTTGCCTAGCACTAAGGTCTCCGTGGACACGTATCGAAGCTGCAATCTCCCGTTCACGTATAGAAACAGAGGTACAGTTGCCTAGCACTAAGGTCTCCGTGGACACGTATTGAAGCTGCAATCTGCCGTTCACGTATAGAAACAGAGGTGCAGTTGCCTAGCACTAAGGTCTCCGTGGATACGTATCGAAGCTGCAATCTGCCGTTCACGTATAGAAACAGAGGTGCAGTTGCCTAGCACTAAGGTCTCCGTGGACACGTATCGAAGCTGCAATCTGCCGTTCACGTATACAAACAGAGGTACAGTTGCCTAGCACTAAGGTCTCCGTGGACACGTATCGAAGCTGCAATCTGCCGTTCACGTATAGAAACAGAGGTACAGTTGCCTAGCACTAAGGTCTCCGTGGACACGTATCGAAGCTGCAATCTGCCGTTCACGTATAGAAACAGAGGTGCAGTTGCCTAGCGCTAAGGTCTCCGTGGACACGTATCGAAGCTGCAATCTGCCGTTCACGTATAGAAACAGAGGTGCAGTTGCCTAGCACTAAGGTCTCCGTGGACACGTATCGAAGCTGCAATCTGCCGTTCACGTATAGAAACAGAGGTACAGTTGCCTAGCACTAAGGTCTCCGTGGACACGTATCGAAGCTGCAATCTGCCGTTCACGTATAGAAACAGAGGTACAGTTGCCTAGCACTAAGGTCTCCGTGGACACGTATCGAAGCTGCCATCTGACGTTCACGTATAGAAACACAGGTACAGTTGCTGACTTTTTAAAAACTCAATATTCTTGGTATATAGAGGCTTATTATGAGGTGATACATCCATTTATATGAATTTTCACGATCCACCACTGCACGTTTTCTACCATCGCCAATAAAAATGCATTTAAAAGATTTTACCGCTGACGTACATCCGCTCTCAGGCTCTTTTTACGCATAGATCAGCCACACACGTTTTCTGTACGTAAGGCTGCCCATGGGAAATGACTGTTTGCAGACTTCAGTTATTCCTGATGTTATTAGTGCAAATATTAAAACTGAGTATTGTGTGTAGTGCTTTTGTGCTGTGCCAGTGCATACGTGTTATGTAAAATGTAAAGAATTAAATAAAAATCAGCAGATACTTCCTTTCTAAGGAGTAACACCAACTGTTGAATATAGATTCTCAAAGTGCTACGTTCGTACGACCTCTACCCTCTATATCTTATAGGTGAGTACGAAAGTATGTAGATCGCGTTAAAATACACAACTTATGTCATATACATCTTTATTGTTGAGTGAACCGTTTTCGAGATATTGCTTGTTATTTACTTAAATTTTCCAATAGTTATTTTCTCAAATGGGAATTCGTTATTCATTTTTTTTTTGTCTTTGATATGCAAAGAGTATTAATCTGTGGCAAAAAGAATGGTACTGCACATAGCAACCAGCTATTAAGAGATATGTATGTGCTTAAAGGCTACTGTTTTTCTATATTCCCCTTGTAAATATATTTTCCCTACATCTACAACAAAATTAGCAATAAAACAGAGTTTGCAAATGTTTATCTCGATTAACATGAACTAGATGGGGAATAAGCGTTTGTAAAAATACTTTGTACAAGAGATGAGAAAAGTCATGTGAGTGTTACACATCAGATTTTTTTTATGTGTTTCAGTGGGTGAATAATAATTAGTTTTGTTGGTATCGTTATCACAGTACTGTTTCACTTGTGAAATCCCGTTCTCTTTGTATTAAAAAAAATGGCTCTAACGATTTTGATGAAAAATATCGTATGTTTAATATAATGTCGTGAGAAATGAAATGTATATCTCGAATTTATCTGGGAATGTCTCCAAAAGTATTCTTCATTGTGAACGTCTTTTTCATAACTGAAAAACCGTAAGAGATAGACAAAATTTTACTACACAAAAAATGTAGATCGCGTTAAAATACACATCTTATGTAATATACATTTTTGTTGTTGAGTGAACCGTTTTCGAGATATTGTTTGTTAATTTTCCAATATTTATTTTCTCAAATGGGACTTCGTTATTCATTTTTTTTTTGTCTTTGATATGCAAACAGTATTAATCTGTGGCAAAAAGAATGGTGTTGCACATAGCAACCAGCTATTAAGAGATATGTATGTGCTTAAAGGCTACTGTTTTTCTATATTCCCCTTGTAAATATATTTTCCCTACATCTACAACAAAATTAGCAATAAAACAGAGTTTGCAAATGTTTATCTCGATTAACATGAACTAGATGGGGAATAAGCGTTTGTAAAAATACTTTGTACAAGAGATGAGAAAAGTCATGTGAGTGTTACACATCAGATTTTTTTTATGTGTTTCAGTGGGTGAATAATAATTAGTTTTGTTGGTATCGTTATCACAGTACTGTTTCACTTGTGAAATCCCGTTCTCTTTGTATTAAAAAAAAATGGCTCTAACGATTTTGATGAAAAATATCGTATGTTTAATATAATGTCGTGAGAAATGAAATGTATATCTCGAATTTTCTGGGAATGTCTCCAAAAGTATTCTTCATTGTGAACGTCTTTTTCATAACTGAAAAACCGTAAGAGATAGACAAAATTTTACTACACAAAAAATGTAGATCGCGTTAAAATACACATCTTATGTAATATACATTTTTGTTGTTGAGTGAACCGTTTTCGAGATATTGTTTGTTAATTTTCCAATATTTATTTTCTCAAATGGGACTTCGTTATTCATTTTTTTTTGTCTTTGATATGCAAACAGTATTAATCTGTGGCAAAAAGAATGGTGTTGCACATAGCAACCAGCTATTAAGAGATATGTATGTGCTTAAAGGCTACTGTTTTTCTATATTCCCCTTGTAAATATATTTTCCCCTACATCTACAAGAAAATTAGCAATAAAATAGAGTTTGCAAATGTTTATCTCGATTAACATGAACTAGATGGAGCATAAGCGTTTGTAAAAATACTTTGTACAAGAGTAGAGAACGTCATGTGAGTGTTACACATCAGATTTTTTTTTTATACAAGAAAATTAGCAATAAAATAGATTTTGCAAATGTTTATCTCGATTAACATGAACTAGATGGGGAATAAGCGTTTGTAAAAATACTTTGTACAAGAGTTGAGAAAGTCATGTGAGTGTTACACATCAGATTTTTTTTTTTGTTTCAGTGGTATCGTTATCACAGTACTGTTTCACTTGTGAAATCCCGTTCTCTTTGTATTAAAAAATGGCTCTAACGATTTTGATGAAAATATCATATATTTAAGATAATGTCGAGAGAAATGAAATGTATATCTCGAATTTTCTGGGAATGTCTCCAAAAGAATTCTTCATTGTGAACGACTTTTTCATAACTGATAAACCGTAAGAGATAGACAAAAGTTTGCTACACAAAAAATGTAGATCGCGTTAAAATACACAACTTATGCCATATACATTTATTTTGTTGAGTGAACCGTTTTTCGAGATATTGCTTGTTATTTCCTTTAAATTTTCCAATACTTATACTTTTTCTCAAATGCGTTATTCATTTTTACTTTCTCTACTACGTATAGTAAGTAGGGGAAGTATTGCATTCCACCCAAAAATTCGATACCGAGATTTCACTCGAAATACATGTTTTGAGAATCACTGAATCCAGAAAAAAAAAAAAAAAAAAAGCATTTTTGGAAAACATGTCCGTGTGTGTGTCTGTCTGTGTGTCTGTGTGTCTGTGAACAGCATAACTCAAAAACGAACAGTCGGATAAACACCAAACTTGGTATTTAGGTTCAGTATCTTCCAGAGATACGACATGAAGGTTTTCAAGAAAATCCCCCCACCCCAGACTACCCTTTACATGGAACATTTTTCGAAAATTTTAATTTTCTCAAAAACGGCTCTAACGATTTTGATTAAAACATCATATGTTTAAGATATTGTCATGTCAAATAAAATGTATATCTCGAATTTTCTGGGAATGTCTCCAAAAATATTCTTCATTGTGAACGACTTTTGCATAACTGGTAAACCATAAGAGATAGACAAAATTTTACTACACAAAAAATGTAGATCGCGTTAAAATACACAACTTATGTCATATACGTTTCTTTTGTTGAGGGAACCGTTTTCGAGATATTGCTTGTTATTTCCTTAAATTTTCCAATACTTATACTTTTTCTCAAATTCGTTTATTCATTTTTTTTATGTCCTGAACATGCAAACAGAATGGAATTCGCCACATAGCAACCAGCGTTAAAATATTTGACTATCGCTTAAAAGCTACCAATTAGATTGTACAAGAGTAGAGAAAGTCATGTGAGTGTAACACATCAGTTTTTTTTTATACGCTACTATTTTAGTGTGTGTGTGTGTGTGTGTGCGCGCGCGCGCGCGAGTACGTGCCTAGTATCCGTGCGCCACAAGCCAAAACGACGACGTTATAGAAAAACTTTATCATTTGCCTACCGGCCAGGGACAACCGCTAAAAAACCTGAAAAAAGCTCTAAGAGTATTCTAACGCTTACCGATCACGCCTACCAACCAGGGAAAACCTATGAAAAAGCAGAAAGAGCTTGCATTTGTTTACCATCCGCAGAAAACTCCCAAAAAAAAAAAAAAAAAAAAAAAAAAAAAAACTAGTCATTTTAAAAAAAAAAAGGAAAAAGACGAATAATATAAGTATGGTAGAAACAGCTTGCATTCGTCTACCAACCAGAGAAAACCCCCGAAACACTAGTTATTTAAAATTGCTGATGAGTTCTGCATAGGCTTTTGCAAATGTTGTTGGTAGCAAAACTCACCTTTTCCATCACCTCCAACATACCCCACTCCCACACCTTTTTTCTTTCCACCAATCATAATCTCTCTTATTCTCGCCAATCAGCAACTTTCATTTGTTCCTTTCCACCAATAACGTCACTTCTTATTCCCACCAATCACAACTTCACACGTCACTTTCTGTTATACTTTTTATCCCTCGTTCGCCATCTTTCCCCCTCTTTCAGACCCCAACCGCCGCACAGTCAACGCCTCGCCGCTCCTTAACCTCAACTTCGTGCCTCCGCCATCTTATTTAGTTCACATTTTTACCACCGCGCCTCTCATCTCTCAACCAGATTGCCTGCAAGAACAGATCTCGTTCATTCGCACCTCGACGGTTGCCTCGGCAGCAGCTACTGCCAACACCTACGTCGTACACGTTTTTGACCGCTTTCGACCGGCTTGAGAACCCTGCTCCTACGTACGCTAGCGACCATCACGATGGTCCAGTACCAGGTTTTGGTATAGTTAAATTACGCCTCTGCAAAGGGTGTCTGTACCGCTTTAAAAACCTAGGTATATCAGTGCGTAGTGATGTTGGTTGATCTTAAAGCTGGTTAAGCATTTTCAAAAACAGTTTGCTTTTATTTTTCCGCCTCGCGTGCCGCGCTTTTGGTGACGCATCCACACCGGTAACAGGTAAGTAACACACGCATAATTATTTTTCGGACCTGCTTGGCGTAGGAATATATCCTTTCGTGTTTTGGTACTGTAACCTCAAACCTCCTTACCCTCCTCTTGCGTCCGCCATCTTGTTTAGTTCTCACCGCATCTCCTTGTCGCAAACCCTCCGCCATTTTTAGTTCCCGCTATTTTAACCTCAAAATCTACTCTTCTAACCTCTTGCTACCGCCATCTTCTTTTAGTTCCCATTCTCACCACCGCATCTCCTTACCCCCACCTCTTGCGACCGCCATGTTCACCACTAACCTCCAACTTTCCTCGTCCTTAAACCTCTTGTCTCAACCACCTTGTTTAGTTCCCATTTTCGCCACCGCATCTCATATCGCCCCATCTCTCTATCCACTCAAGAAAACTACCATCCAACGTTCAAAAATTGCTGATCAGTTCACGACAGGCTTTTGCAAATCTTGTTGCTAGCAAAACTTACCTTTCCCATCACCTCCAACATACCCCACTCCTTTTTCTTTCCACCAATCATAACCTCTCTTATTCTTACCAATCAGCAACTTTCATTTGCTCCTTTCCACCAATAAAATCACTTCTTATTCCCACCAATCACAACTTCACACGTCACTTTCTGTTACACTTTTTATCCCTCGCTCCCCATCTTTTCCCTCTTTCAGTCCCGACCTCCGCACAGACAACACCTCGCCGCTGCTCACATCTCCGAACCAAATTGCCGGCGAGAACAGATCTCGTTTATTCACACCTCGACGGTTGACTCGACAGCAGCTACTGCGAACACCTACGTCGTACACGTTTTTGACCGCTTTCGACCGGCTTGAGAACCCTGCTCCTACGTACGCTAGCGACCATCACGATGGTCCAGTACCAGGTTTTTGGTATAGTTAAATTACGCCTCTGCAAAGGGTGTCTGTACCGCTTTAAAAACCTAGGTATATCAGTGCGTAGTGATGTTGGTTGATCTTAAAGCTGGTTAAGCATTTTCAAAAACAGTTTGCTTTTATTTTTTCGCGTCGCGTGCCGCGCTTTTGGTGACGCATCCACACCGGTAACAGGTAAGTAACACACGCATAATTATTTTTCGGACCTGCTTGGCGTAGGAATATATCCTTTCATGTTTTGGTACTGTAACCTCAAACCTCCTTTCCCACCTCTTGCGTCCGCCATCTTGTTTAGTTCTCACCGCATCTCCTTGTCGCAGACCCTCCGCCATTTTTAGTTCCCGCTATTTTAACCTCAAAATCTACTCTTCTAACCTCTTGCTACCGCCATCTTCTTTTAGTTCCCATTCTCACCACCGCGTCTCCTTACCCCCACCTCTTGCGACCGCCGTGTTCACCACTAACCTCCAAATTTCCTCGTCCTTAAACCTCTTGTCTCAACAACCTTGTCTAGTTCCCATTTTCGCCACCGCATCTCATATCGCCCCCATCTCTCTATCCACTCAAGAAAACTACCATCCGACGTTCAAAAATTGCTGATCAGTTCAAGACAGGCTTTTGCAAATCTTGCTGCTAGCAAAACTCACCTTTCCCATCACCTCCAACATACCCCACTCCCACAACTTTTTCTTTTCCACCAATCATAATCCCTCTTATTCCTACCAATCAACAACTCTCATTTGTTCCTTTCCACCAATAAAATCACTTCTTACTCCCACCAATCACAACTTCACACGTCACTTTCTGTTACACTTTTTATCCCTCGCTCCCCATCTTTACCCCTCTTTCAGTACCGACCTCCGCACAGACAACACCTCGCCACCCAGCTCCTCTCCATCACGCGACCTCCATACTCCTCCATCTCCCTTCCTCCATCTCCCACCCCAAATTAACGAACCAATCAAAACACTACACGTCACTTCCTCAATTCTTTCAACTCGTCCCGGATGAGCCAACCCATTTAACGATAATCCTACCGCTCAGGGCGCTTTTCAAACTTACCGCCGCCGCCGTCGCACGCAGCGACACTAGCGACACTAGCGCCCCTAGCGGCAGGATTATCGTTAAAAACAATTGGCTCATCCGGGACTATTACTACTTACGCAGTTGTTTTTGCGCTAAATCTAGCATTTTCACAGTAGCGTTTAGCCATATAAAATCGTAAAATGCTTACAGCCTGAAATTTAGCCTATTTAACAAATCCCTTAGCCTAAATAGCAAAATTTCATCTGCACTTTAGCTATGCAAAGGAAAAATGGATAGGGTGAATCCCCGATACCTGTTATTCCCCATGTATTTTAAAACGTAACTGTGGTGCACTATCTCTATGGTTCCAATTCATATTTATATTTTCGTTTGTTCTGCGAGGAAAGTAGAGGGGAAAAGACGTAAACTTGTGGATATATACCTACCTGCAGTGATGCCAATTTAGCCCTTTTGTGGCTAAATCTAGCCTTTTTGAAGAGCCTGTTCGCCACTACTTTGGTAAAAAGCCACCAACTACATTTCCAGGCATTTTACATAATGATTGAGCCAATTTTAGCTATTTTTCTAAATATTCAACCATTTCCAGCTGTTTTTCAGTTTCTGTCTAGTTTTTAAATTAAAATCACCAAAGTATCAATGAGAAACATACATATATACTACATGCGTTAATGAAAAATTGATCGACCAGGTAAAACATCTGATTCACGATATTTCATTTGTAAATTTCCACATTTTGATGTCTGTGTTCAAGGAGTGCGGACAGGGAGGTTGCAAGCCTACAACCTACAGACATTTGCAAGCTTCAAGTTCATATTTGTGCGGACAATTACTGTTTATATGTGGCATGTCACATGACATTTGTGACCGGCGAGTGCTCAATTCCAATGTTTCATTTCTCTTTGACTGTTTGTCTAGCATGACCATACTATTCGTGTGCATTTTGAGATGAGAAGTCATAAAGCATTTCTGAATGAAATAATTCCTTTGGCAAGCCAGAAAAATTATTTTACAGGGATGGGAAATTCCTGCCATGTCTTTTATTAATATTAAATCTGCATTGCGTTCATATGACTATTTATAGACTACCCCTACTTAGCCATTTCTGGCCTTTTTGACATTCGCTTTCAGCCACTTTTCATCACCAAGAGTTGGCAACACTGCCTACTGCATCGAGAGGACTCTATGGCGTTGTGCGCTGCGTGATAGACTTGTGTGTGAAGTTGTATTTGATACACATCGTGAATGTTACAAAATGACACCTCCTACTGTTCGATTTTCAGCTGTCGAAGACGAACAGCTAATTGAATTGGTTGTTGAACATTCCATTTTTGTGGAATATGGCGAATGTAGACTTCAAAAACATACGATAATTTGCGTAATTTCAGTACGTTTTGTGTACCAGTATAAAAAATAGACAAACCACTTCTTCATTAAATTCCTAATTAATTAAGAAATACAACTTTCCTTCTTAATATATACCCCAGAGTTAGGGCAAGTTTTTCTGCGGGTGAAATGGGCATTTTCGCTCGATTGTATGTGTGGTTTTGTATACAAATCACCTTGAATTAGGTTAACCAGGAAGCTAAACTGTTCTCGGGTGAATCTGAGGTGTGCTTTAAATTTAACTTCGTCTTCTAATAGGTGTTTCTCAATTAGTATTTTAAAAACTCCCTCGTTTTCTCTATAAGAAAACACTTCACTAACAGACCTACTATGCAATAATGATCAACTACATAATCAGTTTCATCTTCTATATCTTCACAGTATTCTAAGAACCACAATAAGCACAGTTTTTTCTGTTTTGACACAATTCATTTTTACTTTCTCTACTACGTATAGTAAGTAGGGGAAGTATTGTATTCCACCCAAAAATTCGATACCGAGATTTCACCGGAAATATATGTTTTGAGACCCCCTGAATCTAAAAAAAGCATTTTTGGAAACATGTCCGTGTGTGTGTGTGTGTGTGTGTGTGTGTGTGTGTGTGTGTGTGTGTGTGAACAGCATAACTCAGAAACGAACAGTCGGATAAACACCAAACTTAGTATTTAGGTTCAGTATCTTCCAGAGATGCGACACGAAGGTTTTCAAGAAAATCCCCCCACCCCAGATTACCCTTTACATGAAACATGTTTCGAAAGTTTTAATTTTCTCAAAAATAGCTCTAACGATTTTGATTAAAATATAATATTTTTAAGATGTTTTCATGACAAATAAAATGTATATCTCGAATTTTCTGGGAATGTCTCCAAAAGTATTCTTCATTGTGAACGACTTTTGCATAACTGGTAAACAATAAGAGATAGACAAAATTTTACTACAGAAAAAATGTAGATCGCGTTAAAATACACAATTCATGTCATATACATTTTTTGTTGTTGAGTGAACCATTTTCGAGATATTGCTTGTTATTCCCTTAAATTTTCCAATACTTATACTTTTTCTCAAATGGGAATTCGTTATTCATTTTTTTGTCTTGGATATGCCAAGAGTATTAATCTGTGGAAAAGAGAATGGTGCTGCACCTAGCAACCAGCTATTAAGAGAGATGTCGATGCTTAAAGGCTTCTGTATTTATATATTGCCCTTGCATTACAAAACAAGGGGAACATAGTACGCCTTAAGCGAGTCAAATATTTTTAGAACTGGTCGCTATGTGTAAAATGTAATTCTCACTGCATGTCAAAAGATCGTTTCTGCAAATGTTTACCTCGATTAATATGAAATAGATGGAGAATAAGAGTTTGTAAGAATAGTTTGTACAAGAGTAGAGAAAGTCATGTGAGTGTAATACATCAGATTTTTTAATCTGTTCTCAACTGGAGTGTTGCTGCGACAAGCCACGTTTTATCCGTTTGCAGGAAAATACAATACGCAGCGCATTACATGATGCGTTTAAGGTCGGCGTTTTAAGCTACGCACGACATAAGTGCGCCGCTTGGAAAACCCGCCTTAAGTGTATTTTTCCCACCTACCTGTAAAGGACTTGTTTGCATTTCATTGCGTTTTTATATAAATCTAGGAAAGATAGAACAATAGTATCTATAAACATTTCGTATACTCGTTCAGATCTCTGGTTTAATCAACAGTATCTATACCTCTTTCACCCGGTTTATGTACACAAAAGATACATGGCAGATAACTACTTTTAAAATAATCTCCCACTCTCTATCTCTCTCTCTCTCTCTCTCTCTGTCTGTCTGTCTGTCTGTCTATTTGCATTTAATGTATTGTTAGGTGGTGTCGCGTGTGTTGCATATTTGGTGATTCGGCAAACGAAGGTAAACAAAAGGCAAATTTAACGAATAACTGCATTCCAGAGCAGTTTTCAGTTGTTAACAATTCATATTATGTATATAGATATTGTTTAAATTGTTTCCTTGTATTTTAGAAACGTGTTACACATTTTTTAAAGCTGTTCTAATATCTTAACGCCACATCAGGTAGCCATTTTAATGCTTTTATTACTATCTGGTTAAGCTAGTTCCAAATTTAGTGATATTTTCCTCAGATATATCTTTCTTTTGCATTTTACATCACGAAAAAGCTCCAGCTTACAAGCATGGCCTTCATTCCCTCCGTATTCTTAACACTATTAAGATTATTTTCTACTGAAAAGTAACTCAGTTAAGTGAAAAGTTACTTGGAAAGATGTAGTTTTCAGATGCTTAAAGAGTAGCAATAAAATTCAAATGTTGTACGTCTTTCCGCATTTAATATTGATGTAAAGAATATACTGTAAAACTTGAATCATTTGGAAGTAATAGAGACTTGGGATGGCACTAAGATATTCAACTTCCAACATGTCTGCAAATACATAATTGCACTTCTAGCTTTTATTGTTCAGAAATGGTGTATTTATGTATACCTCCCTCTTTAGGATTTATTTTGCACTGGTGAGCTCTCCTGTTCATCAGGAAAGCTACGATTTGAAATACTTATTAAGCATACGAAAAAATAAATGGTTACTTCCTGTAGAATATATAATTATCGCTTTCAATTTCCTTGAAACTGCGTAATCGATTGCAATCAGGTTGAAATCTTTTGCGTTCTCTTTTAGCTGTTGCTTTCTAGAAGTGTGTTATACTAAGTAGTTTATAAAGATAATAGCAGAAACACTCGAGATGCAAGCTATTTTTGCTCTTAATCACTTACGTGCTTTTTTACGAATTAAAAACTTCAAAACATGCTTGTTGGGAAAAGCAAATGATGACATTACAATGGAAAAGTCGCCTGCCAAAGTAACCCACAAAAGAGAATGCGCTGAAGATATGTTTCATGTTTTAAACTGCAGAGACCTTTGCGAGATTGTTTCGTGAACTAATTTCGTCCTGCGACATACGAACATACAGAGAGAGCCGAAAGACTACGAACCGGCTGCGCGGCGTTTTACCTGTCCGCGTCCTCAGCGCTCGTTGCAGTCTGCCGTATCATAGAAAGGCCGTGGAGAAACCATACAACATTTTTAAAACTACTTTTAAGGGTTTACTTAACTTTATGAAGGTATGTTTGAGGACAAAATTATTAATAGAGATTTGTGGCCCCCTCGGTCCCCCGACCTAACCCCATGCTATTTCTATCTCTGGGGTAACTTAAAACAAAGTGTACAAGACAAACCCACACACCCTGGAAGAATTAAAACAAAATATCCGCCAGGAAATTGCCAGCATTTCTCAACGTGAACTATGGCGAGTGATGGATAGTTTCCTAAAGAGGTGCCAAAAATGTATGGGCAACGCCGGTGGCCAGTTTCACCATCTCCTTTCATAAAGTTGGTAAGTAAAGCCTTTAAAAGTAGTTTTAAAAATGTTATATGGTTTCATGCGCCTTTCTATGATAGCGACAGACGACAACGAGCGCCGAGGACGCGGACAGGAAAAACACCGCGTAACTGGTTCGTAGTTTTTAGCTCTCTCTGTATAATCTTATCCTTACGATCATCGCCACTATGATTGATGCTGTTTTTACTTCTGAGTCCCAAATTGTTGAGACTAAATTCCAATGTAATTAAGTCAGATACGCCTGTGTTTTTTACTTTCTCTACTACGTATAGTAAGTAGGGGAAGTATTGTATTCCACCCAAAACTTCGATACCGAGATTTCACCGGAAATACATGTTTTGAGACCCCCTGAATCCAAAAAAAGCATTTTTGGAAACATGTCCGTGTGTTTGTGTTGTGTGTGTGTGTGTGTGTGTGTGTGTGTGTGTGTGTCTGTGAACACCATAACTCAGAAACGAACAGTCGGATAAACACCAAACTTGGTATTTAGGTTCAGTATCTTCCAAGGATGCGACACGAGGGTTTTCAAGAAAATCTCCCACCCCAGATTACCCTTTACATGGAAGATTTTTCGAAAATTTTAATTTTCTCAAAAATGGCTAACGATTTTGATTAAAATATCATATGTTTAAGATATTTTATGACAAATAAAATGTATATCTTGAATTTCCTGGGAATGTCTTCAAAAGTATTCTTCAGTGAACGACTTTTGCATAACTGGTAAACCATAAGAGATAGACAAACTTTTACTACACAAAAAATGTAGATCGCGTTAAAATACACAATTTATGTCATATACATTTGTTTTGTTGAGTGAACCATTTTCGAGATATTGCTTGTTATTCCCTTAAATTTTTCAATACTTATTTTCTCAAATGGGAATTTGTTATTCATTTTTTTATCTTGGATATGCAAAGAGTATTAATCTGCGGCAAAGGGAATGGTGCTGCACCTAGCAACCAGCTATTAAGAGATATGTATGTGCTTAAAGGCTACTGTATTTCTATATTGCCCTTGTAAATATATATTCCGCTTACATCTACAAGAAAATTAGCAATAAGATAGAGTCTGCGAATGTTTATCTCGATTAACATGAAGTAGATGGAAAATAAGCGTTTGTATAAGTAGTTTGTACAAGAGTAGAGAACGTCATGTGAGTGTAACACATCAGATTTTTAAAGAATGTTGTCTTGACTGTGAGAAGGGATGAAGGAACCTGGAAGATGACGTCATGGAATGAAAAAAGTGCCACAGAATACGCAGAATGTGTGGTCGGGGTGAGCGTCCGCTAAGCGTATTGCGGCGTAGCATCAATGTCACCCCCGCTTAGTGCAATATTCATATCCAGCATTCACTATCATGTTTATATACATGTTTGTGAGGTGACTGTACCCTATGTTGTCACAACGGAACGCGCATTGTCACTGAACGTGTGTTGACCATCGCTGGACAAAATTAATTTCGATATTGTAACAACTTGCGCTTTGCTTTATGTTTAATAGTGACATTCAGAAAGTGCTTTGAAAAACTAGTGATAGAAACAAACTGTATTTGGTCCATGGACAAAGTACGTACTAAATGACAAAACATATATTTTACCTAGTCATCAAACACTTTCTTATATTCCTAATATTGGAACTATTTATGGATTTGACTTGCTGTTCATGTTGTGTGCATTCTCATTTTTGCTACAAGATAAAGACATTTGCCGATTTGAAAACAAATGGAAAAATGTGTTCTTGTATTCTTAATGTTTAGAAAACAAAACTATTATAGTGGGAGAAGGAAGTAAGGATTAGGAAAATCAAAAAAAAAAAAAAAAAATCTGATGTGTTACACTCACGTGACTTTGTGTACTCTTGTTTAAATATTTTTAGAAACGCTTATTTTCCATCTACTTCATGTTAATCGAGATAAACATTTGCAGAAACTATCTTATTGCTAATTTTCTTGTAGGTGCAAGGGGAATATGACAGCTTTAAGCGATAGTCAAATCTTTTAAGAGCTGGTTCCTATGTGGAGCATTCCATTCTCATTGTATATCCATTGTATGTAATATGACAAATTGTTGTGTTAACGAGATTTACATTTTTTTATAGAAAAATTTTGTCTATCTCTTACGGTTTACCAGTTATGCAAAAGTAATTTAGAATGAAGAGGATTTTGCCGAGATTCCGGAAAATTCACGATATGTATTTCACATATTTCTTAAATATATGATATTTTAATCAAAATAGTTAGCCATTTTTGAAAAAATCATCATTTTCGAAAAATGTTCCATATAAAGGGGGATTTTCTTGAAAATCTTCGTGTGGCAGCTTTGAAATTTTTGAGTTAGGGGTTCACAGACACACACGGGGACCTTTTTCTAAAAATCTGAGTGTTACACTCACATGACTTTCTCTACTCTTGTACAAACTATTTTACAAACGCTTATTCTCCATATGCTTCATGTTTATCGAGATGTTAATCTATGTCAAGTATTCCATTCTCTTTGCATTACCAGGACAAAAAGAAAGAAAAGAAAAGAATAAGGAATTCCCATTTGAGAAAAAGTATAAGTATTGGAAAATTTAAGGGAATAACAAGCAATATCTCGAAAATGGTTCACTCAACAACAAAAAATGTATATGACATAAATTGTGTATTTTAACGCGATCTACATTTGTTGTGTAGTAAATTTTGTCTATATCTTATGGTTTACCAGTCATGCAAAAGTCGTTCACAATGAAGAATACTTTTGGAGACATTCACAGAAAATGTAAGATATACAATTCATTTGCCATAAAAATGTCTTAAACTTACGGCATTTTATTCAAAATCGTTAGAGCCATTTTTGAGAAAATTAAAATTTTCGAAAAACGTTCCATGTAAAGGGTAATCTGGGTTGGGGGATTTTCTTGAAAACCTTCGTGTTGCATCTCTGGAAGATACCGAACCTAAATACCAAGTTTGGCGTTTATCCGACTGTTCGTTTCTTAGTTGTGCTATTCACAGACAGACACACAGATGGACATGTTTCCAAAAATGCTTTTTACTTTCTCTACTACGTATAGTAAGTAGGGGAAGTATTGCATTCCACCCAAAAATTCGATACCGAGATTTCACCGGAAATACATGTTTTGAGACCTCCTGAATCCAAAAAAAGCATTTTTGGAAAAATGTCCGTGTGTGTGTGTGTGTGTGTGTGTGTGTCTGTGTGTCTGTGAACAGCATAACTCAAAAACGAACAGTCGGATAAACACCAAACTTGGTATTTAGGTTCAGTATCTTCCAGAGATGCGACACGAAGGTTTTCAAGAAAATCCCCCCTCCCCAGACTACCCTTTACATGGAACATTTTTCGAAAATTTTAATTTTCTCAAAAATGGCTCTAACGATTTTGATGAAAATATCATATGTTTAAGATAATGCTATGAGAAATGAAATGTATATCTCGAATTTTCTGGGAATGTCTCCAAAAGTATTCTTCATTGTGAACGACTTTTGCATAACTGGTAAACCATAAGAGATAGACAAAATTTTACTACACAAAAAATGTAGATCGCGTTAAAATACACAACTTAAGTCATATACATTTCTTTTGTTGAGTGAACCGTTTTCGAGATATTGCTTGTTATTTCCTTAAATGTTCCAATACTTATACTTTTTCTCAAATTCGTTATTCATTTTTTTTTGTCCTGGACATGCAAAAAGAATGGAATGCGCCACATAGCAACCAGCGTTAAAATATTTGACTATCGCTTAAAACCTACCGTATTCCCCTTGCATCTACAAGAAAATTACCAATAAGATTGACATCTGGATATCTCGATTAACATGAAGCATATGGAGAATAAGCGTTTGTAAAAATAGTTTGTACAAGAGTAGAGAAAGTCATGTGAGTGTAACACATCAGAATTTTTTTTGGATTCAGGGGGCCTAAAAAAAAACATATATTTCTGGTGAAATCTCTGCATCGAATTTTTGCGTGGAATACAATACTTCCCCTACTTACTATACGTAGTAGAAAAGGAAAAATCAAAGAACAAGAAGATGAAAACGGGCAAACTTTTCAGGTGAGATGATTCTGAAATTGCTCAGATTAAGATTTGGCGAAATCCGGAAACTACAGAACTCAAGTTCTTGAAAGAAGTATTACATTTGAAATATTGTGCAACATTAACGAAACCCGACGGAGGGCGATGGATTTTTTCGGGCGTAAAAATCCTTAGCATGGCTTCCTTCGGAAGGGAAGTAAAGCCGGTGGTCCGATGTGGTGGATTTACGGCACGTAAAAGAACCTCAATCCTGATAAAGAGGAGACAGCAAAATTACTGGTCTTTCACGCCCAATATAGGATGGGACGCTAAGGAGCACAGCAGTTAAAGAGCGTCCATGAATAAAACTCAATTTAGTTTAATATTAACGAAGAGCATACTTGTGATTATTCCGAGGAAGAGTTCGGATTGCGTATTATGTAATCATTAGTAACAGGCAGAATATAGAGAAAAATTTGCCAAAATGTTATGAAATACATGTTTTTAACCAAAACATCTTATATTTCAAACTTTCGGAGCAGGTTCAGTTTGTGAGTTTTAAAAAAAAAAATAGGCTTTGTGGGTTTCTGTCCATTTTTTGATAATGAACTATCAAATGAAATACCTACAGCAAATTACATGGATTTATAGTTTTTAGTCACTGTGAAAACCTTAAACTTGGAAACAAGGAAAAAGAACCTACCTACTGGTTGCTTTGTCCTTGCTTATTACTAAGTATCCCACCAAAGCATAGGTTCGTAAAAATAAAAGCTCAAGAACAGAGGGTGTTGAATTTCGCACGTGACGTCACATAGAAAATGCTACATTTCTCAGTTACAGCTGACGTGTTGAAAAGCGTGATGCGGTTTTTTCTCCGACACATTTCCAATAAGTATGTATTTCACAGAACACAGTCTCCGAATAGAACTGTTAGAAAGCCTGGTTCAGTGCTAACGGAAATTATTTTGAAAGCGAAAAGCCATGAAATTTGATATTTCACCTGTCTCTTATGATCACTAAAGGTCTATAATTATTTTTAAAACAAAAGTCTATGTTATATATGGGAATATTATAATTTTCCACAATTCTTTATTGTTTAACAAATATAAATCAAGCCTTTATTTGAGTTGCATAGCTTTAGAACGTTATACGGGGCAAAATAACTCTCAGAATGTATACTTTAGTATGACATGTCTAAAGCCGAGCGAGGTTGGCGCCGCGGTAACGTGTGCAACTCGCATTTGGGAGGTCCCGTGTTTGATCCCCGCCGACCGCCCACTATGACCCATGAGTTCTTCGTGGTTTCCCCGTAATCGGTAGGCGAATACTGGGGTGGTTTCTTTTCTACCACGGTTTCCTTTCCATCATTTCCCTCTCTTCTTTCAGGTGTGCTTCTAGGTTTCGTGGCGTATGGGGGTGCCGGACAGATGTCGCAGATGCTTGCTCAACGGAAAGAGTATTCTCCATGGACACCAGAGGGCTGCCTTGATTGCTGGATCGTTCTTCGCCCTCTCAGCGGCTCCAGTAACGGGTCGAGTCTGTGAACTTGGAAATGTCAGGGACTTTCGCGCGTCTCTGGCCTCTCTGTCTGTGGCGTAGCCTTCTGTGGCTCCTTCACCTCATCCCTTCTTCCTGGGGGTTGGTAACCACGAAAGATCTCTGCAGGCCGCATCGCGCAAGCCCTTCGTTGAGCCAACTCTACCTCTACTTACCGAAATCTATTGTGTCCAAAATATAATTGCATCTTGCCGTCTAAACAGAGAATTAAAGAGCGTGCTGACATAATCGAGTGGACTGTTGTCACATCTCTTTCTGATCTCAGTACAAGTTGTGATGGTTATTATGTTATTTTATTTATTGAGCCCCACATTTGGGAGCCAAATATGCGACATTATTAATGTATTTGTGTTTACTTGTGTTTTGCCCCACGTTTGGGAGCCAAATATGCGACAGTATTCTTTGTTAAGTTCCACGTTGTGGTAGCCAATTTGCGGGGGTATTAGTGTTTGTTTGAAAGAATGCTACTGTTTATTTGCCGCACGTATAAAAGACAATTTGTCGCGGTCTCTTCGTGTTATCTTTTACTGAGCGCCTATTATTGTATTTAATTTTGGGTTCACTGTCATCCGGCTAGCTATGATCTCTCGGTCAAGCAAATCTCTTAATCAAAGTGTGTAAACGGAAAGGAGTTTTTATCCTAAGATAACACTGATAAAAGAATTTTTTTATACTTTTATTGTCGTAACACATTATGCACTTTCACATATTAATCTTGACACTCGCCAAACTGAAACTGTTATAATAACTTCTTTACTGCCCCTTATTAATTCGCGTACTTCAACTTTTTGTGTAATTAACTTTACGACACTTGAGATTTTTTTATAACTTTGCTACGCGTAACCTGCGAATCGATAAACTATGCTATATATTCACCATGACTGTTTTTGTTAAACTCGACGACGTGTAATGTACAAATGTTTCCGATGAACTGGAGCCGACGTGTAATGTACAAATGTTTCCGATGGACTGGAGCCGACGTGTAATGTACAAATGTTTCCGATGGACTGGGAGGGATCTACCTCTGACTTAGCTCTTTTTATAGTCCCACACCCCGATATGCCTAAAAACTATAACCGAGCTGCTATTGGTTAATAAAACGCGCCAACATTAGCGTCTATTTTTATATCCAATGAAAATTATGAACACATATGCTCTAGGGAAAATGTTCCAGCAAATTCCTAAGAAAAACGCGCCAATATTACGTCATTTGCTCATCTCTAATAATGATAAACAGCTCACCCCCTCGCTACATTATTGCACGCTATTATTGTCAGTTTCATAAGGCCGTATAAACCCAATTCTCGACAATGCTTACAATCAACATCATCTCAAATCAATGTCACACAATAATGCATATTCACACTATAATCACTCTTTACATTTACATAATTTGTGATACAAATTACTGCGTCAAAGTAGCCATTAAAAAGCGAGGAAGACAATCTGTGGCAACGATATATTCCGAGGGTTGGTACGTAACTTCAACTAGTTTAGTGCTGCGGCCACTGGTGCCTTCGGAGGAAGGCTATTTGCAGTGAGCTCTTAAGCTATAACCGGCCCGGAAACAAACATGCAGATTTAATCACTTTTGAAAATAACTTTATAAAAAATGTGAAGTTAATGTAAGATCCCCAAATAGTTTAAGAGCTTTGTCAGCAGGCTACGATCCTGAACTCCGAAACGACGAAATGTTGGACCAAAGTCGACAAAAGAATTCGTCACAAGCAGTCTGTATCTGACAAACAGGATTGTTTTGTCCCAGGCAATACAAGTTCAGTGGGACACCTCTCTGCTTGTGACTCATTCCGCTCCGAGGTGGAGAGCGGAGAGGAAACAAATGAAGAGCAGAGCACCTGGAAACCTGCACAGGGGCGGGGAGCAAGGAGGGCATTAACGCACGTGGTGCTGGGTTTGATTCACGCGCCGGCAGGTGCTGTAGCCACGTGCCATTGCATGGCTTCAAATGCGAGTTGCTCGTCTGATATCGAAAATAAACACAATAAAACGCTCTATTTCTCCGGAAGATGTACGCTTATATGCAAACAATGTGGAATGCCGCATTGAAATGCTCAAACAGCATTAGTTCTATACTGTACTGGTGCAGCTCACCCTTCTGACCAACAGCTTATGGTAGCAAGTCGCTGTTATATTAGTATCCAAGTATTGGTGTCTCCAGAATTCTTTTAAGAAAGTAGGGCAAAACTGAACTTTCCAAATATGATAATTCTTATTCGGTTATTAAAATCTAATAACTGTAGGTTAAAAACATTTCTGATTGTTTTTTGTACCCACTTTTCCGTAAACTATTCTTGCAAAAACTTGTTCTTCTCCCCACTTCTTGCTAATCGAAGCAAATGTTTACAGAAATGATTTCCTTACGCATTTGGATAAGGGGTTAGAAGATCTTGTGCGATAGTTAACTTCAAAATGTGGGTCGCTGTATGTTGCCTTTGGAATTAATTCACTCGTTGCATGGCCGAGAGAGAGAGAGAGATAGCGACTTAGCACTTGGGGAAAAAAATATTTGAACATTCAAACCAATAACAACTAATATCTTGGAAATGCTAAATGCCACAAAAGTAATTCGGCAATAAATTGTATGTTTTAACACATTTTTTTCTGCAGTAAATTTTTTCTATCTCTTGCGGTTTACAAGTTTTATATAAAAGTAAATAAAGCTCCATCCGAATGAAGAGTACTTTACTATTCGCAGAACATTCAAGATATGTTTTATTTGTTCTGCAAATTTCACAAATTTGGTATTTTTTTAATCCAAATCATTAGATCCATTTTTGACAAAATAAAAAATAACGAGTTTTCCGTGGAGAGATTAGTTTGGGGTGTCGCATCCTTGGAAGACTTTGAACTTAAATTTAAGTTTGGTATCTATCCGACATTTTATTTTTGAGTTACGCTGATCTCTCTCTCTCTCTCTCTCTCTCTCTCACACACACACACACACACACACACACACACACACACACACCCGCCGATCTTTTTCTAGAAAGTCTTGTTTCTATTCAGGAATCCCAAACGTGTATTTCCGGTGAAAACTCGAATTTTTGGTGCAATACAACACTTCGTCTACTTCCTATAAACGAAGTGTTGTATTCCTATAGGTTAGCAGTAAAGAATGTAACAATATCGACGCAGTAATCTGTTCGTGTTATCTTTTTTTACTTGGCGCCTGTTATTGGTTTACTATTTTGAATTTTGGGTTCTTTGTCTTCCGGCTAGCTATTATTACTCAGTCGAGCAAATATCTCTAAGCAGGGCGTGTAAACGGAAAGGAGTTGTTACTAAAAGATAACACTAATAAAAGGATTTGTTTTCACACTTTTATTGCCGTCACAATTAATAGTTCACATCTTTAATCTTTCTACACGCCTGACTGAAACTTTTATATTTCCCAATGTAATTACTGTCGTAATAGTTGTCGCGTACTTCAGATTTTGTAACTAACTTTACGACGCGAGAGATTCTGTAGAATTACGTAATGTGTACCTCGTGAGAGATTCTGTAGAACTGCGCGACGTTTACCTCGTGAATGATTCTATAGAACTGCGCGATACTTGCTTTTGGCTCAAGAATTTATACTCCCTCGACCCGATATGCCTAAACATTATAATAGAGCTGCTATTGGTTACCAAATCGCGCCAACATTAGCGTCTATTTTGTCAGACAATCATAATTACAAACACATATGCTCTAGGGAAGATATTCCCTCCATTTCTAAAGAAAGGCACGCTACCCTGATGTCATTTGTTTGTCTCTTCTAAGTGATAAACAACTCACCCCCTCGCTTCATTGTTACCCACTCTATTGTCAGTTTCAGCGAGGCCGTGTAAACTTATTTCCTGACAATGCTTATAGCTAACAAACATCTAAAATCATTGTCATACAATAATGTTAATGTACACTACAATCACTCTGGCATTCACAGTGTTGTGATATAAAATACTGCCTCTCTATATATATATATATATATATATATATATATATATATATAGAGGCAGTATAGACATACACAATACATAACTTACATGATGCTACCACTGTAAGCAATACGTACAACGTCTAAAAATTAAAATCTCTTTGTAGTTCAAATTAATTTGGTATGAAGCAAGTTGTATTTTTTACCTGAAAATGAAATTTAAGCAGTAGTATAACCTGATTCTTTCTGCAGTTTTTCTTTCTTTCTTTCTTTCTTTCTTTCTTTCTTTCTTTCTTTCTTTCTTTCTTTCTTTCTTTCTTTCTTTCTTAATGTATTTATGTATTTGTCTTAACGCCAGCGGAAGTAACGAGACTGCAAAGCAAACTTACTGATGAATTAGTATATTTTTAAAATTATTTATAGGTATTTTGACTTAGGACACGTCTTAAAATTTACTTGCTAAATTCACGAGTGTCACGAAAAGGGCTGTATCAATGGATAGAAGAATAATGTGTAAAATTGTTAGAACTGGGCTGTTGCTTAAGCTAGGAAAAAGGTGTTGTTGAAGAGACCTCGTCGATGTCTTTGGAACAAATGTTATAAAGTGGTTGTAGGTCGATTCATTATAAGGTTTATAAAGCATTTGAAAATTCAACATTTTCGACGATTTTGTATTTTGAGCCACGCAAGCCACAAAGGTGTTAAGACGTTGAGTACATATATCCACTTAGCGATACAGAGGAAGTTTATACGAATCCAAAGGGTGCTACAGGTTATTGACAGCGAACTTACCAGGAACATGTGGATTTAGCCTAGCTTCGAATTCCGTAGTACGAACACGGCGTTTAAATTTCATTTGCTTGGCCATTTTGAGCTTTAAAAATATTTAATAAATAATACATCAGCTATTCGCCATGCTACTACAAATACGTATTCTATCCTTGAAGCTAGAGTCCTGTCCCGCCACAGCTAACTCACATTTTTATTTTAGGATTCCACCCAAAACTTCGATATTAAGATTTCATCATTCATTTCTCGAAAATTCAAACCCAGCATAAAGCTGCGCACTTTTTAAAGAATTGACTATCGCTTCAGCCTACATAGGAGAAGACATAATTAAATACCAAAGTTGGTATTTAAGATCGCTTAAGATCTTCCAACGATACGAAATAAGATTTTTAAGAAACCCCCCACCATCCTAAACTACCCTTTACATAGAAAATGTTTCGTTATTGTTTATTTACTCAACATTTTTTTCCAACGTTTTTTAATAAAATAAAATGCATGAATAAAAAACTGTGCATCTCAAATTTTCTGCGAATAGCTTGTTTAGTCCCTATCACTCTGAATTGTGTAACTTTTGTATAACTGGTTAACCTCAAGAGGGACTAAAATTACTATACGATGAGTAAATACGCGTGTAAATACAATTTATATAAAATAACTTTTTGTGGCATTAACCATTTCTGAGATATTTGTTGCTCTTGGTTTGAAATATTTTCCATTATATATTTTTTAAAGTGCTTAGGCGCCGTTCTTTAGATCTCGTGATGTCATACAAGGAATTTGAAAGCCGGCATTGTGGCCCACTTTTTTTTACTTTCTCTATTACGTATAGTAAGTAGGGGAAATATTGTATTCCACCCAAATATTCGATACCAAGATTTCACCGGAAATACATGTTTTGAGACACCCTGAATCCAAAAAAAGCATTTTTGGAAACATGTCCGTGTGTGTGTGTGTGTGTGTGTACATGCGTGTGTGTCTGTGTCTGTGAACAGCATAACTCAGAAACGAACAGTCGGATAAACACCAAACTTGGTATTTAGGTTCAGTATCTTCCAGAGATGCGACATGAAGGTTTTCAAGACAATCCCCACCCCAGATTACCGTTTACATGGAACATTTTTCGAAAATTTTAATTTTCTCAAAAATGGCTCTAATGATTTTGATTTAAATATCATATGTTTAAGATATTTTCATGACAAATAAAATGTATATCTTGAATTTTCTGAGAATGTCTCCAAAAGTATTCTTCATTGTGAACGACTTTTGCATAACTAGTAAACCATAAGAGATAGACAAAATGTTACTACGCAAAAAGCGTAGATCGCGTTGAAATACACAATTTGTCATATACATTTTTTGTTTTTGAGTGAACCATTTTCGAGATATTGCTTGTTATTCCCTTAAATTTTTCAATACTTATTTTCTCAAATGGGAATTCGTTATTTATTTTTTGTCTTGGATATGCAAAGAGTATTAATCTGTGGCAAAGAGAATACTGCTGCATAAAGCAACCAGCTATTAAGAGATATGTCTATGCTTAAAGGCTACTATATTTCTATATTGCCCTTGCAAATACAAAACAAGGGGAACATAGTAGGCCTTAAGCGATAGTCAAATATTTTTAGAACTGCTCGCTATGTGTAAAATGTAATTCTCTTTGCATGTCAAAAGGTCGTTTCTGCAAATGTTTATCTCGATTAGTATGAAATAGATGGAGAATAAGCGTTTGTAAAAATAGTTGTATAAGAGTAGAGAAAGTCATGTGAGTGTAACACATCAGATTTTTTAACATTTTACTATCGCTTTTTGTCTTTCGGGTGGCTACAACAAAATGTGTATTGAAACTATTTTTTCAAAAGTTTATCTTTTTATTATTATTATTATTATTATTATTATTATTATTATTATTATTATTATTATTATTATTATTATTATTATTATTATATTCTTTATTGTCGCTTCAACTTTAAAGTCATATCGCGACTATTTTAAAATGCAGAGCATGATTACAATGAAAATACAATATTTTAAACAGTAGTATTACATACAACATTAAATTCTCTAGATAGGTAATTTAATGTGAATCGTTTAACATGAAGTGGATAGAAAATACGCTTTTGTAAGGATAGTTTGTAGAAAGGGAGCAAAATAAAATCATACTGGATAAAGAAAATCATGAGAATGTGACACATTTATTTTACATGTGCTGTTAATCGTTAGGTTTTTCATGCTACTTTAAGGTTTTCTCTTATGCATTATACGCAAAATCATACTCGCATTCTCACTTCCAGACTGTGGAGGACATTCAATAATTCTAGGTAAAAATTATTTCCTTTCTTCAGCTGAGAAACGAAATTGAGACCTCTGAATGCTAACCATCAGAACACAGAGGCAGTTATCGCCCATTTTCACTGTGTTCTCGGTCAAGCCAGGTCATGAAACTATCCGAAGTCGGTCTCTTTGTATCCAATCGTGGCCAGCTTGCTGAATTACTTCTTTGGCGATATATGTCCATTGGTTTAACATTCATTTCTCAGTTTAAATCAGCGGTTTGAGACATTTGCTGGGATGCAACAAATTTTATTGCTAGTGAGGCAGTAACGGCAAGTAACATCTGGTTACAAATGATGTCTTCCGGTTTGCAATGTTCAGAGAGTTTTTCGTATCCATGGTTACATTATTACATGCGTTCGTTACAGCAGGACGCATACTTCGCTGTATGTGCGGTTGGAAATATATATAATGCATAGATAAACTTCGGAAGCAAAAGAAGGAAATGTTTAGGGTGGTCGTTTTGCTTCTGCTAAACATGGACTATCGCAACCTTTCAAAGACTCCCAAACACCGTGGAATGATCTCGCAGGTTCCAAATGTAGATAAAGCATTTTTGCATTTGGAATTCCCATTGCATAAACAATTATTTTTACCTGTGCCAAAAATCCAAAGGACTGAGGTTGGATGAACCTGCGGAACATGAAACTGGTCCTCGCCTACCTATCCATTTATCATGGTTAGATATCAACCGGTGCATCTCGAACCATGTGACTAAAATGCAACTGTGGTAGGTTTGCACGACACAAGAAACAAATGATGACAAATGTAAACAAGTCTCATGGCAACATATGGTATATAGGAGCAATGTGTACATCAGCAGATTTACTTGTACTGATAACATCATTCGGTTATCTAAAATGAAGTATCTGATAAACTTAAAAGCTGTTGGTTTGTAGGTACCTCAAAACGCTTTGAATGTAAACCTTACTTTAACAGTTCTGGCTATCATATAATATGTTTGACATCATACCACGAGAAATAAAATGTGTCTTGAGGTTTCTATGAATAGACTTCATTCTGGTTGAATCTTGTTTAATTATGAAACTTGGAAATAGAGAAAAACTTGCTGCAGTGAAACTGTAAAGGATTTTAAAATGTGCAGTTTGTGTTAAATCACCTTTTTTCGTGACTTTACTCGTACATAAGATATTTTCTATTGTTGGTCGAAAGTTGGCAGCATTTCAAGCTAAACATTTCTGAAATGTTATGTTCCTCCTTTTGTTTCACATCAGCCCAATCGAAGAGTATTCAAAATATCACTTTAGGATACATCGTCATGGTGCTTCTATGTAGCCACAGCAAAATCTGTATTTAAAGCATTTAGCATGATTAAATCAAAGTAAAAAAAAATGTTAACCAGTACTTTGCAGGATAGAAGAATATGAATATAGTGGATAGAGAAAATCATGTGATTGAGAAACTCATTAGATTTTTTTTCCTTTTTTACTTTCTCTACTACGTATAATAAGTAGGGGAAGTATTGCATTCGACCCAAAAATTCGATACCGAGATTTCACCGGAAATACATGTTTTGAGACTCCCTGAATCCAAAAAAAGCATTTTTGGAAACATGTCCGTGTGTGTCTGTGTGTGTGTGTGTGTGTGTGTGTGTGTGTGTGTCTGTGTGTGTGTCTGTGAACAGCATAGCTCAGAAACGAACAGTCGGATAAACACCAAACTTGGTATTTAGGTTCAGTATCTTCCAGAGATGCGACACGAAGGTTTTCAAGAAAATCCCCCCACCCCAGACTACCCTTTACATGGAAGATTTTTCGAAAATTTTAATTTTTTCAAAAATGGCTCTAACGATTTTGATTAAAATATCATATGTTTAAGATAATGTCATGAGAAATGAAATGTTTATCTCGAAATTTCTGGGAATGTCTCCAAAAGTATTCTTCATTGTGAACGACTTTTGCATAACTGGTAAACCATAAGAGATAGACAAAATTTTACTACACAAAAAATGTAGATCGCGTTAAAATACACAACTTATATCATATACATTTTTTTTGTTGAGTAAACCGTTTTCGAGATATTGCTTGTTATTTCCTTAAATTTTCCAATACTTATACTTTTTCTCAAATGCGTTATTCATTTTTACTTTCTCTACTACGTATAGTAAGTAGGGGAAGTATTGCATTCCACCCAAAAATTCGATACCGAGATTTCACCGGAAATACATGTTTTGAGACCTACTGAATCCAAAAGAAGCATTTTTGGAAACATGTCCGTGTGTGTGTCTGTGTGTGTGTGTGTGTGTGTGTGTGTGTGTCTGTGTGTGTGTCTGTGTGTGTGTGTGTGTCTGTGTGTGTGTGTGTGTGTGTGTGTGTGTGTGTGTCTGTGAACAGCATAACTCAAAAACGAACAGTCGGATAAACACCAAACTTGGTATTTAGATTCAGTATCTTCCAGAGATGCGACACGAAGGTTTTCAAGAAAATCCCCCCACCCCAGACTACCCTTTACATGGAAGATTTTTCGAAAATTTTAATTTTCTCAAAAATGGCTCTAACGATTTTGATTAAAATATCATATGTTTAAGATAATGTCATGAGAAATGAAATGTATATCTCGAATTTTCTGGGAATGTCTCCAAAAGTATTCTTCATTGTGAACGACTTTTGCATAACTGGTAAACCATAAGAGATAGGCAAAAGTTTACTACACAAAAAATGTAGATCTCGTTAAAATACACAACTTATGTCATATACATTTCTTTTGTTGAGTGAACCGTTTTCGAGATATTGCTTGTTATTCCCTTAAATTTTCCAATACTTATACTTTTTCTCAAATTCGTTATTCATTTTTTTATGTCCTGGACTTGCAAAGAGAATGGAATGCGCCGCATAGCAACCAGCGTTAAAATATTTGACCATCGCTTAAAAGCTACCATATTCCCCTTGCATCTACAAGAAAATTAGCAATAAGATTGACATCTCGATATCTCGATTAACATAAAGCATATGGAGAATAGGCGTTTGTAAAAATAGATTGTACAAGAGTAGAGAAAGTCATGTGAGTGTAACACATCAGATTTTTTTATGTCCTGGACATGCAAAGAGAATGGAATGCGCCACATAGCAACCAGCGTTAAAATATTTGACTATCGCTTTAAACCTAGCATATTCCCCTTGCATCTACATGAAAATTACCAATAAGATTGACATCTCGATATCTCGATTAACATGAAGCATATGGAGAATAAGCGTTTGTAAAAATAGTTTGTACAAGAGTAGAGAAAGTCATGTGAGTGTAACACATCAGATTTTTGGGAAGAGGGTTTGACTTTAAATTACAGAAAATCTCTGTTACATTAAACATTTTGTTCAAGGCGATACAAAAAAAAAAGTATACTACGGCTTTTAGTATTCTTTCACAAAATAACCGGAATGCCAATGTCGGTTCATTATTTCCAACACAAAGCAAAGGCCCTGAATTTCGACGCTAGGCTACATTTACAATCTTGTTTGAATTATTTACTGTACAAATAGTAGGCAACACTACATGCCACTTGTTAGGCATCTAACGCGCTCACGTATTCATTGCATAAAGACTGGGAGTCGAAGCCGTGACAGTAGAATTCATTATCTTGTGACAGCCAGTCAGCTTTACATGCAAGGCGCACAATTTGCGCAACACAGTTGTTAGGAACAGCAATAAAACTGCACTCGCTTCCCACTTAGCGCATGTAATTGCGAAGCATTGTTTACAGATTGTAATGCGTGGGAGTACACGTGCCTTCCATATGCTTTATCAGTGTCTGGATCCTTTAGACCGTGACAAACATTTGCTGCAGAATTGCTGATTATCCTCAGAGCATAACAATATAGCAAATTAATAGATTGTCGCAGTCGTAGGATAATTCATTTAATTCGTATAGAAAACTGACAGCAGCAGTTGGCTAAAAGAAAGAAAGGGGGAAAAAAGCCTGGTAGAGAATAACAATTTTAAATTCAAAGACTGTTTTACTTGCAGTGTTGGAAACGACAGTCCTGTTTAGGATTTTTTAATTTCTCTACCACCTACGTCTATGTCCTGTAGTGGGTTAGAGCGTGGTGCTTCTGTTCCCAGCCACGGAATGCGTGCGAGTTCGAGCAAACCATCCATGTAGTTGCGGATTTTTCAGCGCCCACTCAGCATCGTAACGAATTTGAGGAGCTACAGCAGGTCACTAAAGCCAACGTTCCGACTGGAGGAAGTGCGATGCTGACCACATCATCTCACCACATCGGCTATCTGGGTAATCATCCACCTCCACCTTGAATATGTGAGCGTGAGGTCGCGGTGGCTACAAGGGCTGTTGTGCCGCTTAACTTTAACCACATAGGTATACCTACGTTCCGGCTGGAGGAAGTAAGATGCTGACCACATCATCTCGCCACATCGGTTGGCTGGGTAATCATTCAAGGCTGGCCTTGAATATGTGAGCGTGAGGTCGCGGTGGCTACAAGGGCTGTTGTGCCGCTTAACTTTAACCACCTAAGTATACCTAAGTTCCGGCTGGGGGAACTATGATGCTGACCACATCATCTCACCACATCGGCTGGCTGGGTAATCATCCACCTCCACCTTGAGTATGTGAGCTGAGGTCGTGGTGGCTACAAGGTCTGTTGTGCCGCTTAACTTTAACCACCTAAGCACACCTAATTTCCGACTGGAGGAAGTGTGATGCTGACCACATCATCTCGCCGCCTCGGCTGGCTGAGTAATCATTCATCTCTGCCTAGAATATTTGAGCGTGAGGTCACGGTGGCTACAAGGGTTGTTGTGCCGCTTAACTTTAACCACCTAAGTATACCTAAGTTCAGGCTGGGGAAACTATGATGCTGACCACATCATCTCGCCGCATCGGCTGGCTGAGTAATCATTCATCTCTGCCTTGAATATGTGAGCGTGAGGTCGTGGTGGCTACAAGGTCTGTTGTGCCGCTTAACTTTAACCACCTAAGCACACCTAATTTCCGACTGGAGGAAGTGTGATGCTGACCACATCATCTCGCCGCCTCGGCTGGCTGAGTAATCATTCATCTCTGCCTAGAATATTTGAGCGTGAGGTCACGGTGGCTACAAGGGTTGTTGTGCCGCTTAATTTTAACTACCTAAGGGCCGATTTCACAGATTAAGCTTAAACTTCAAATCGGAGGCTTAAGCTACAGTGGAGTTTTACAATACGTAGTTCAAGTGATAAGCCCAGCTTATACGTGGCTTGGCTTAAACCTACTGAACTGTGGTTTAAGCTAAGAGGTCAACGTGTTATCCGCAGAAGACGATATTAGGAAATATGAGGAAATGCAAGCTATTTCAACCCATATGTATAACAACAGACGGTTTAGAATACGTTCAAACCATTTTCACGTATGGAATGACCGAGAATTCTACGAGAGATTTTGATTAAATAAACGGTCGACAATGATGTACCAGAAATTATTGAGGATAAAATTAAACAAAAACCGACTGGTAAGAAGCAAAGCTTAATTTGGCATGCCCCTTAATTTTAAATGTATACTTCATACTTTTATCTTGTACATTGTTTCACTCACTGCCGTCACATCTATATATAACGCTTGCTTTATATTTCAGTAACAAAGCACCCTCTTCAGAAACAATGCTTCTTTTAACATTGAAGTTATATGCAAGTGAAAGTATGCCAATTGCAGCTCAAGATTTCTGCGGTATCTCAAAATCCACAACATGCAGAGCTATTAACATTGTTTCACAGCCTTCTGATTCACCCTTCGTATCGCAATTTTTTCCCGCGTTTGGTTTTTCTTCTCCATAGTGGTTTGCCGGATTGCTTGTCTGTATTACATGCTTTATACTGCTTCACAATTTCTAGGAGAATGCTGATTTCCTCGGAAGTAAGGTTCTACGTTTTGACTAATTTTTCGGTCATTTTAACTTATGTTGCTAGATAATCTACAATAGTTTATTTCAGGAACAATGTCACAATAAACAAATGATGGTAATTTACTCGATGCGCATTCGCAAGCGTTACCAACTTTACTGCTCTATGCAATTGTTCAGCTCAGTAAAGCCGAACCTGGTTGTCCCGCTGTGAAACTCACAAAGCTTAAACAAAAGCTTAAGCCTTGCTTAAGCGGCTTCCGTAGCTTAGTAAAGCTTCGTCTTAAGCTTCAACTGTGAAACTGGCTGGAGGAGGCTGTGTTTCGGCTGGAGGAAGTGCGATGCTGACCACATCATCTCACCACATCGGCTGGCTGGGTAATTATCCACCTTTGTCTTGCGTATGTGAGCTTGAGGTCGCGGTGGCTACAAGGGCTGTTGTGCCGCTTAACTTTAAGCACCGAAGTATGTCTAGTGAGCAGATAAGTAGTGTATTCTGCCCAAATATTAGACATCGATATTTCACTGCTAATACGCGTTTTGAGATCCATCAAACACAAAAAAAAACATTTTAGATAAAGGTCCGCGCGCTCGCGCCTTTGACGAGAGAAAGAGAGAGAGATAAATACCAAAATTGATATTTAAGTTTAGCATTCCAAGAATGCCACACGAGGATCTTCAAGAAATTCTCCCACCCCAAACTATTCTTTGTATGGCAGATGCTTTGTTAGTTTTGATTTTCTCAAAAATGGCCAAACGATTTTGATTAATATAGTGTGAAAAGTATTAAAAAAATCTGATGTGTTACACTCACATGACTTTCTCTACTCTTGTACAAACTATTTTTACAAACGCCTATTCTCCATATGCTTCATGTTAATCGAGATGTCAATCTTATTGCTAATTTTGTTGTAGATGCAAGGGGAATATGGTAGGTTTTAAGCGATAGTCAAATATTTTAAGAGCTGGTTGCTATGTGGCGCATTCCATTCTCTTTGTATGTTCAGGACATAAAAAAATCTGATGTGTTACACTCAAATGACTTTCTCTACTCTTGTACAATCTAATTTTACAAACGCCTATTCTCCATATGTTTCATGTTAATCGAGATATCGAGATGTCAATCTTATTGGTAATTTTCTTGTAGATGCAAGGGGAATATGGTAGCTTTTAAGCGATAGTCAAATATTTTAACGCTGGTTGCTATGTGGCGAATTCCATTCTCTTTGCATGTTCAGGACATAAAAAAAATGAATAACGAATTTGAGAAAAAGTATAAGTATTGGAAAATTTAAGGAAATAACAAGCAATATCTCGAAAACGGTTCACTCAACAAAAGAAACGTATGACATAAGTTGTGTATTTTAACGCGATCTACATTTTTTGTGTAGTAAAATTTTGTCTATCTCTTATGGTTTACCAGTTATGCAAAAGTCGTTCACAATGAAGAATATTTTTGGAGACATTCCCAGAAAATTCGAGATATACATTTTATTTGTCATGACAATATCTTAAACATATGATATTTTAATCAAAATCGTTAGAGCCGTTTTTGAGAAAATTAAAATTTTCGAAAAATGTTCCATGTAAAGGGTAGTCTGGGGTGGGGGGATTTTCTTGAAAACCTTCGTGTCGCATCTCTGGAAGATACTGAACCTAAATACCAAGTTTGGTGTTTATCCGACTGTTCGTTTTTGAGTTATGCTGTTCACAGACACACAGACAGACAGACACACAGACACACAGACAGACAGACAGACAGACACACACACGGACATGTTTCCAAAAATGCTTTTTTTGGATTCAGTGATTCTCAAAACATGTATTTCCGGTGAAATCTCGGTATCGAATTTTTGGGTGGAATGCAATACTTCTCCTACTTACTATACGTAGTAGAGAAAGTAAAAATGAATAACGAGTTTGAGAATAAGTAAAAGTATTGGAAAATTTAAGGGAATAACAAGGAATATCTCGAAAATGGTTCACTCAACAAAAGAAATGTATATGACATAAATTGTATATTTTAACGCGATCTACATTTTTTGTGTAGTAAAATTTTGTCTATCTCTTATGGTTTACCAGTTATGCAAAAGTCGTTCACAATGAAGAATACTTTTGTAGACATTCCCAGAAAGTTCGAGATATACATTTCATTTGTCATGAAAATATCTTAAACATTTGATATTTTAATAAAAATCGTTAGCCATTTTTGAGAAAATTAAAATTTTCGAAAAATGTTCCTTCTAAAGGGTAATCTGGGGTGGGGGGATTTTCTTGAAAACCTTCGTGTCGCATCTCTGGAAGATACTAAACCTAAATACCAAGTTTGGTGTTTATCCGGCTGTTCGTTTCTGAGTTATGCTGTTCACAGACAGACACACAGACACACACACGGACATGTTTCCAAAAAGGCTTTTTTTTTATTTAGGGGATCTCAAAACATGTATTTCCGGTGAAATCTCGGTGTCGAATTTTTGGGTGGAATACAATACTTGCCCTACTTACTATACGTAGTAGAGAAAGTAATACGCATTTAGTGTTCTAAAGTACAGTCAGCGAAAAGAGTACCTGAGGAAAATGCTACACCTCTTTTCGACTTTTTTGTGTACTCCAGAAGAGCGTAAGGTACTATTTTCTGTGACAGTTAAAGAACGTTACATTCTACATACAAAATGTACAGAGAAAAAGCGGGGCAGTATTTCATCATGGTGTGAACCAGTGCTTTCGCAGTGCGGTGTTCTTTATCTTAGGGAACATTTGCGCTCCGTTTTCGGTGCATGTCTATATCATTTACATTTTTGGTGCGTAAACTACGATTTCTATCTCTTCTTTTTGAGCGGAGAGCATCAGAAGCTTGAAGTTCCAAAATCCCTTTGTATCAAGGAACATGAATTCCAAGCAGTTGTGTTAAATGAGCTGCTGGCAACCTTGCAGAGTTTTGAGGCAAAGCTTATTATCTGCTGTCGCAACATTTTGCGTTTCCCGGCAGTGGCTGTAGTAGGCGATAAAGGCAGATAACTACGGGGGCGTATGTTACGAGCATTTCCGACTCTCATGTGTGTCGAATATGTGTATGTCTTAAGCTTTTGGTGAAGCCCTCTCTTCAGAAAAATCCTAAAACAAGTCGTTACTATGTGTAGCACTCACGTAACATTCTCTTCCCATTAAAAATTCAATGCATCTTTTATACTATTCAAATGAAAAGTGATTCTTTATCCACGTTAAATGTTTGTCTAGAAATTCTTTCAAACTAGTAACGTAAAACTAGTTGCATGCAACGTGCGGAAATAGCCCTCAGTTGTTTACTTCTTTTCTGTTTTTTATAGTAATGAGTTAATGCAAAGGATCGCACATTTTCAAACATCTTATATCGCACTAAACTTACAGCCGGTACTGCATAAACATTCAACAGCGAATTCTTCAGAAAAGGCTAATGTTGCGTAAAAGGGGTTTTTGACACACCTTGTACATTTGAATAAGTATATACAAGGGGCGTCCAATAAGTAAGTAAGTTTCCTTATTTTATAAAAAAAAAACATTACACACAGTTGATCATGTTGAATTAATTTTATTTATATCGTACAATCCTTCTGTTACTTTTCTACATAGTCAACATGTTTTTCCAAGCATTTTTGGGGACGTGACACAAGTTTTTCCAAGCCAGTGTCGTACCAGGTCGGGTCCTGTGCTCGTAACCAGCTGTTCACTTCTGATTGATCTTCGTCACGATGTTAAAGTGCTTATCTCCATGATGATGTTTGAGTCAGGAGAACATGTGAAAATTACTTGGGAAAAGATCTGGTGAATATGGAGGATGGGAGAAAACTTCCCAGCTGAATCTTCTCATCTCCGCCTGGGTCAAGATTCAACTTGGAAGTTTTCTCGTATGCCCCGTGTGATTTTCACATGTTCCTCCAACTCAAAGGTAAGCACTTTTAACACCGGTGGTAACTAAAATTAATTCAACATTATCAATTGTGTGTAATGTTTTTTATAAAATAAGGAAACTTACTTATTGGACGACCCTCGTTTATTCTATTTCCGAAGTAAATTTCGATTTCTTGTTGCAGAGTTATGTGCAACTCAATAGGAATTAGGCTGTCTACAGAAAAGTCAGCGTCGCAAACATGTGTTTTAGTAAAAATCATTAGAAGCATTTTTGAACAAAAAGAAAACTTTTACGCAAAGTTTTTATTTACTTATTGTTGTGGTGGCAGATTTCGTCAAAATATTCATCTTGCTACCTTGAAAGATTTCGGTATGAATGCACACATGGATATTTGAAAAGCTCTCGGAATAAAATGCAGAGTTTTTAAATTTTTTTTTTAACATTGTCTCTCTTGACATTAGTGCATTTGGTCCAGGGATACTCGGTGGCCTTTATCTGTCACGAAAATCAGATTGCTCCAGACCTGCAAACTAAACCTCAAACAAGTTCTTCATCGAACGAAAATTTCTTTTCGCTAAGAAACTTTATCAGATTTTGAAACAGATGGAAATCTAATAGAGCTAAATCAGGAGATTAAGGTGGATATGACAAAAATCATACCCGATTTCGTTGATGTTCGCCATTGTAACAGCACGTGTGAGGGCGAGCATTGTATTGATGAAAGATTACCTTCTTGTTTGCCAAACCTGTCTCTTCTCGCATATTTCGGTTTTCAGTTTGTTACAGAAGTTTAGCATAATTCGTTCAGTGGTAGATTTTCCAGGAGGAAGGCTGTCGATCAGCAGAACAGTCTGAAAGTATGCAAGTGAGAGTGTGTTTCATGGCAAAACTGTTGAAAACAGTTCATAAATTGCAGCAATTGTGTTTGAAATCAAGTGACCGTAGAATGTATTATTATATAAAGGGGGCTGTACAAAAGAGACAGTTAAAAACAAAATATGTTTTGATAACAATTGCTCTTGATGATAGTGTTTGTAACGGAAAATTAATGAAATTTATAACATTTGCACTATGCCATCGCTTGATTAAGGCTTAGCGTTCATTTTCAAAGTAAATGCTTTTTGTACCATAATAAGCAGGGATTTTGTTTCTTTTTTGGGTTTACAGCAGGGATAAAACAAGTTTTATACGTTGCAAGATAATTTATAATACTAAGCGTGCCCACCATTTCTAATTCCCTTTAAGGTTCACTACTGCTTAAGTACACAAGGTAATAGAAATATTGCTTCAAACCAGAACTTCAATATAGAGGTTTCGCTTGAAAATACAAATACGTTTTGGCGTCCCCTGAATCCAAAAGCAACTTTTCATTTAAAATACCTGGTGCTTATGTCTATCCGTAAACAGCATTAATTTAGAAACCCAGAGTGGAACAAATATCAATCTTGGTATTCAAATCAACCATCTTTTAGGTTTACTTTTTGTATCGCTTACCCATGGTAGATAGATAGATAGATAGATAGATAGATAGATAGATAGATAGATAGATAGATAGATAGATAGATAGATAGATAGATAGATAGATAGATAGATAGATAGATAGATAGATAGATAGATAGATAGGTAGGTAGGTAGGTAGGTAGGTAGGTAGGTGGGTGGGTGGGTGGGTGGGTGGGTGGGTGGGTGGATGGATGGATGGATGGATAGATAGATGGTTAGATAGATAGATAGATAGATAGATAGAGAGAGAGAGAACAGCATAACAAAAAATATGATGTGATACATTCACATGACTTTTTCTATCCTCTCGTTTATTTGGGATATACAAATTAGTCTTACTAAAGCTTATTACTTTCTCTACTACGTATAGTAAGTAGGGGAAGTATTGCATTCCACCCAAAAATTCGATACCGAGATTTCACCGGAAATACATGTTTTGATACCTCCTGAATCCAAAAAAAGCATTTTTGGAAACATGTCCGTGTGTGTGTGTGTGTGTGTGTGTGTGTGTGTGTGTGTGTGTCTGTGTGTGTGTGTCTGTGAACAGCATAACTCAAAAACGAACAATCGGATAAGCACCAAACTTGGTATTTAGGTTCAGTATCTTCCAGAGATGCGACACGAAGGTTTTCAAGAAAATCCCCCCACCCCAGACTACCCTTTACATAGAAGATTTTTCGAAAATTTTAATTTTCTCAAAAATGGCTCTAACGATTTTGATGAAAATATCATATGTTTAGGATAATGTCATGAGAAATGAAATGTATATCTCGAATTTTCTGGGAATGTCTCCAAAAGTATTCTTCATTGTGAACGACTTTTGCATAACTGGTAAACCATAAGAGATAGACAAAATTTTACTACACAAAAAATGTAGATCGCGTTAAAATACATAACTTATGTCATATACATTTTATTTGTCATGTAAATATCTTTAATATATGGTATTTTAATCAAAACCGTTAGAGCAAATTCTTAGAAAATAAAATATTCTGAAAAATGTTCCATGTAATGGGTAGTTTGGGGTAGGAGGATTTTTTTTTAAATCTTCATGTCGCATCTTTTTAAAAGGTAGAGAACTTAAATATCAAGTTTGATGTTGATCTGACTTCGTTTTCGAGTTATGCTGTTCACAGACACAGACACACACACACACACACACACACACACACACACACACACATCTTTTTCTAAAAATGCAAGTAATGTATTTCTGCTGAAATTTCGGTGTCGGAGTTTTGGGTGGAATGCAATGTCGTCACTACCTACTAGGTACATGGTAGAGAAAGTAAAAATATGAGAAAAATGTAGAGTCCATTAAAATTCATTATTTGTGACCTCTTTTTTACTTTCTCTACTACGTATAGTAAGTAGGGAAAGTATTGTATTCCACCCAAAAATTCGATACCGAGATTTCACCGGAAATATATGTTTTGAGACCCCCTGAATCCAAAAAAAGGATTTTTGGAAACATGTCTGTGTGTGTGTCTGTCTGTTAACAGCATAACTCAGTCGGATAAACACCAAACTTGGTATTTAGGTTCAACATCTTCCAGAGATGCGACACGAAGGTTTTTAAGAAAGTCCCCCCACCCCAGATTACCCTTTACATGGAACATTTTTCAATAATTTTAATTTTCTCAAAAATGGCTCTAACGATTTTGATTAAAATATCATATGTTTAAGATATTTTCATGACAAATAAAATGTATATCTTGAATTTTCTGGGAATGTCTCCAAAAGTGTTCTTCATTGTGAACGACTTTTGCATAACTGGTAAACCATAAGAGATAGACAAAGTTTTACTACACAAAAAATGTAGATCGCATTAAAATACACAATTTATGTCATATACACTTTTTTTGTTGTTGAGTGAACTGCTTTCGAGATATTGCTTGTTATTCCCTTAAATTTTTCAATACTTATTTTCTCAAATGGGAATTCGTTATTAATTTTTTTTTCTTGGATGTGCAAAGAGTATTAATCTGTGGCAAAGAGAATGGTGCTGCACCTAGCAACCAGCTATTAACAGATATGTATATGCTTAAAGGCTACTGTATTTCTATATTGCCCTTGTAAATATATATTCCGCTTACTTCTACAAGAAAATTAGCAATAAGATTAACATCTCGATATCTCGATTAACATGAAGCATATGGAGAATAAGCGTTTGTAAAAATAGTTTGTACAAGAGTAGAGAAAGTCATGTGAGTGTAACACATCAGATTTTTTTTCTTCTTTCTTTTTCTTCACAAGTGTTAGGAGTTAATTCCTTACTTAATTTGAATCAGTTACGTCCAAAATTGTATGTTATGTAGTTTTGAATAGTTTAAGCAGTACACTTTGAAATTCAATTCAATTCTTTTGTTTCTAATGAGCTCGAGCAAGGAGAGTGTAATATCAAGAGAAATACGTAAGTTGTCTGTCCTCCCAGGCTGCTGTGGTCCTGTGTAGGTTATAATAAGTTGTGTATTCAAACCATTTTGGGGGAATATTTATCGGGATCAACGAGATGCAGAAAGAAAATAAGATTCTGTGACTAATTTGCTGAATGTGCGCAAAATAAAAGATATTGAATAGAATAAGCCTTGTAATTATTAAAACACTGGATTTTTTAATAAAGCACGCTGTCGCATTAACGCACGATCCAGTAGGGTAATACCTACTCATTAGTAAGTTTAGGATAACCAAATGTCACTAGCAACACGGGAGGACAACGACCGATTTCGGACGTTGCCCGAACGCCCGGGAAGGAGGCGCGATCCTTTCCGTACATGTGCGCAGCAAGGCCATTTAACCAACGCTGGAAAAGCCTTCTGATGCAGTGCGTTACATAATTTGATTACTTCATAATTGGAAATTGGCAGTTGCATTTTGTATTGTTTCTAATTTTAAACGCCTTAGAAGGTACACTGAATTCTGCCAAAAACGGCATTGTGAGTTCACAGAACTATGACGCAGCCAGAAAGGAGCGAGGGGAAGAAGAAGAAAAAGGACTGCAGATCTGTAAACAGCACATCTGAAGAGTCGTATATACATCAACTCTCCTGTTTGAGCATTTTCCGAATATACAAAGAGAAGTTTTCTGCAATTTTCTAAACATCGTAACTTAGTCGTATAAATCTGGTGGGATTTATTCACACGAGTTTCTCTATCAATGTCAAATTCACATTTATTCATTATACGTTATACTATTCGTATAACAAGTGATTCCTCTATCCTCGCTGCGTTACATTATATATATATATATATATATATATATATATATATATATATATAAAACCTAGGAATCGCTTCAGATTAAGCAATAAGGTTTCAACATGCGGAAACAGCATTAAAGTTTTTATTCGCGATAGCATTCTTGCAATGGAAAGAAAAAAAATCTGATGTGCTACACTCACATGACTTTCTCTACTCTTGTACAAACTATTTTTACAAACGCTTATTCTCCATATGCTTCATGTTAATCGAGATATCGAGATGTCAATCTTATTGCTAATTTTCTTGTAGATGCAAGAGGAACATGGTAGGTTATAAGCGATAGTCAAATCTTTTAAGCGCTGGTTGCTATGTGGCGCATTCTATTCTGTTTGCATATCCAGGACATAAAAAATTGAATAACGAATTTGAGAAAAAGTATAAGTATTGGAAAATTTAAGGAAATAACAAGCAATATCTCGAAAATGGTTCACTCAACTAAAAAAATGTATATGACATAAATTGTGTATTTTAACGCGATCTACATTTTTTGTGTAGTAAAATTTTGTCTATCTCTTATGGTTTACCAGTTATGCAAAAGTCGTTCACAATAAAGAATACTTTTGGAGACATTCCCAGGAAATTCAAGATATACATTTTATTTGTCATAAAAATATCTTAAACATATGATATTTTAATCAAAATCGTTAGAGCCATTTTTGAGAAAATTAAAATTTTCGAAAAATCTTCCATGTAAAGGGTACTCTGGGGTGGGGGGATTTTCTCGAAAACCTTCGTGTCGCATCCTTGGAAGATACTGAACCCAAATACCAAGTTTGGTGTTTATCCGACTGTTCGTTTCTGAGTTATGCTGTTCACAGACACACAGACAGACACACACACGGACATGTTTCCAAAAATGCTTTTTTTGGATTCAGGGGGTCTCAAAACATGTATTTCCGGTGAAATCTCGGTATCGAAATTTTGGGTGGAATACAATACTTCCCCTACTTACTATGCGTAGTAGAGAAAGTAAAAAAGTGGAGGAAAGAGAACAATCGCAAACTTTCAAGTATGTCCGTTAGTTAACGTTTAAGAGAGCTTAAACTTGCAAAATGCTGACGCTGCAAGGGGGGGGATCACACAAATTGTGTATTCTATTGAGCTGTTTTCCTTAGTAAGTTTTTGTCTATCTTTAACATTTCCTTATTATACAAAACTATACAAAATTCAGTCAAACAAAGATTAGCTCACAGGATATTCATATAAACATTATATTTCTCATATCAATATTTTAAGCGTATGACGTTTTAATCAAAATCGTTAGTAATTTTTGAAGAAATGAAAACTAACAAAAATTTGTCCATGTAAAGGTTAATTTGAGGTGGGGGAGATTTTCTTAAAAATCTTCAAGTCGCATCCTTGGAGAATGCTGGACTTAAATACCAAGTTTGTTATTTTAGCGCCTTTTCGTTTTTTGCTTACGATGTTAAAACTTTCTCTCTCTGTCTCTCTCTCTCTCTCTCACACACACACGCACGCGCGTGCTCACAGAGACACTATCTGGGTTCGAGCGGAGTAGTCAGCGCTTTGGTGTCTCAACCCAGAGGTCCCGGGTTCGATTCCCGGTTTTTGGTGGGGAAATTGTCTACCCAGAAGAATTCCCTATCCCCTACAGAGTCTGAAAGATATAAGTGAGTGTGTTTAATAGTAAAAAGGCTTATAAAAATGAACCTTAAGAATATCTGTACTTCAGTGAGCAATAACAGCATCGGTTGTTTCTCAATTCAGAAACTCCGATATGGCGAAAGAAGTTAAAGGGGGCTATACAAGTAAAACAAAACAACATAGCTCAGGAGGTGGGAAGTTTTCTCTAGCCCTGTCCTCACCAGAGTCTGAGTATGACTGAGAGTGTGAATATGTGTGTGTGTGCGTGCGTGCGTGCGTGCGTGCGCGCGCGCGCTCTGATCTAATGTATAAACCCAAAGAAAAACGAGAAATCCAATGTTAACTGTATATGAGGTGACACCATTGCTGATAGGCAATATGTTCTAAAGGTAAAAGGCCGCCGATATGAGATTGCAGTTACAGGTGGGGTATAAATGGAGGAATAAAAACAGTTAAAACAAACAAGCTGATTTGAGAGGAAAATAGCAGGTTTTAATGATAAAGTTGTAGTTGAAAATACAGAGTGAGTGCGACTCCCAAAGAGCCGTAAAATTTAAAGGAACCTAATGAAAACAGGGTTATGCAGTGCGAGATTAGGTACGGGATTCAAAGAAATGTGCGATGGGGGTGAAGAAGGACTTGTTTACACAAAAGTCTGAACATCCTTGAGAAAACTCTGCTTATTAAGGCCAAACTAACTAGCAATCCGTGGCTCTGTTGCTTATAAACAGTTTGTGGGTTGAGGAAATTCGTGAATAGCAGTTGAATGTAAGGCCATGTCTTCAGTATGTTGAATAGAATGCATTGTAAACGGGCTCTAAACTCCAATGGTCTGGTAATATTATAATAATTGCTATACACCGCTGGTATGCCAAGGGTATTATAACTATACATTACTTCGCTCTTTTCAGAGACCAGTGCGATATACGAGTACCTGGAATTTCAAGTAATCTAGTTGGCTGTTCCAGCAATTTTATCGTTTTCATTTTATCACGTTGGTTTTATCGCATCTACGTGCATTTGTTTTTATATATATATTCATCAGATCAGCGAACTGAAACACGTTGAATTAATGTGGTTTGCTATCATGCTTCAGTTGTCTTCAATAATGCATTTATTTTCATAAATAACTTCAAATTGAAAACTAAAAAACACTTGCATGCTGAAGTTTTGTTTTCTGAATAGATTAGAAGCAGAATGAATCTAGTGGCACTGACGCAGTGACTGAGTTATGACTAGGGGTGGTGGTTTTGAAATAAAAAATGTAGAAGTTTGTAGCATTTATAAATTTTCAATTTAGCATTTTACAATATTTTGAAGAAAGATATAATGTGAGTTAATTTTGATAAACAGGTAATGTATTTTGAAATAACATTAATATGAAACTCATATCACATTTGTAATGGACATATATTGAGCTAAACATTTTGAATTTACTTTATGCATCCCACAATTTATGTGCAACAGGAGAAAAGCCCTCCCAGTGGGCAACTAATTACCGTGACTTCGGCGTGAGTCACAAATTCATCCTGACACTGTGTTTCAAAATAATTACATTCGTCATTAGGATCACAAATGTGATTATCCGCATGACCAAAATTCAGATTTTAAACGGACTTAATTTAACTCACGTTAGATGTGCAGGAATAAGTAAAATGTATTATGTTAATTTCAATGAATAACCGAAGCTTCGCTTTTTCACGTTATGTACCTTTCCGCATTCCGTAAGGATGGTAAAGTACATTATAAACATACACTTCTCTGTTTAGCTTTCCAGAAGAAAAGAAGAAAGAAAAAAGTTTTAATTGAAATAAATTGTCCATTTCGCATTCATATCGCATTTTATCGCGTTTTTAAAACACAGTAAAAGTGGTTTACAGGTCGTGAAACGAAATAGAAGAGTACGGCGTTTACGAGCATTTCGCACTGTATCCCATTTGCGAAAAATAACCAGCTCTATTCATGGCACAACCAGATAAAATTCCCAAGGTTTATTTAATTTGTTTTGTATTTAATCATTAATTAATACATTTTGTAGTTATTCCCTAAAAAGGCAAAACAAATTAATTCGAGCTCATTCGTTACTTCGAACTTGTAACTAAATGCTGGAGCCCTCTTTAGATTACCACAAATACTCTTAAAATTGCTATAACATAATTAAACTTTACAATATCTATCATGATTTGGACCTTTAAGCAAGTATTTTAAGAGTTTGTGATGGAATAATTACGGGAAGTTGTGTGTTTATTAGCACCTACTAACGGTGGGCAAGGTTAGTGCACTTTAGAGGTTGTTGGTTCCTAAACACGAATAGTCATAATCGCCGGGATGACGCATAGCAATGACACGGCTGTCAAGGTATTTCGCGCGATATCACAAACCAACACATTCTTTGGGTTCAGATAAGTCAGCAGAGGATTTAAAATCGGAAGTCAATGACCGGAATTGGAAACCAGCAGCGCCTTGCCGCAGGCTGAAGCGATGACGTCATCTGGGCGACTAAACCACAGGTTTAATTAAGTCCAGGTAGAAAAATTAATGATCTTTACGGTCATACTGGAGAGAAAAAAAAAAGAATGTGCTGTGGAAACACCAAATGAACTTAGTCATTATGCAGATTTTGAAATGCGTATATCCGGCAGGTTCAACACAAAGCATGCAAGAACAACGAAACAGGAAAAGAATCATTGGCTAGTTCTTCTTTTTAGGGAGGAGACAAAAAGACTTCCTTTTAAGTTTCCTAAGTTATTGGGGATGCTCACGAGACATTCCGCAGAATGTTTAATGCCATACATTTATTTCCAAGCTGTCCTTAAACCTGCCCTGTAGTTTGTTTCGAAAATGTACTATAATTTCCCATAAATTAAAAAAATAACTCATAACTTTACATATGGCGTATATTTATGCGCTTAGAACCCTCCCCCATCAAATTACTTTTTACCAGAAGCGCCCGCCCCTTATGCTTTGTAAGCAGAGTATCAGTTCGTTTGCTAAAACTCTGCTCTGCATATATGTGGGATAAAAAAAGCATAGCATGGAAATCTCTCGTAAGCATTTCCAAAATGGCCCCCCATCACGATACATGTAATAAGCTGCTAAAACATCCAATCCCGACCACGCTGATCTGTCCCTGGAGAATGTGGTGTCTCGCAGACCTCCGCAGATTAAGCACACTTGTTTGTAATTTTACATACGTAAACCAGAACGCTTGCCTTTACACATTACCACAGCGTAATATCATATATATGATGTCATTTAATACAAAAAAGAAAACAAAAAACAAACAGCTTGGGCATAAATAATTGTAAGAAGGAAGAACTTTAATGAGGAAGTAAACGGTTTTCAGATACAGGTTGATATAACATGCTTCATCCTTTACACGAGATAAGGTGGCACTAAAGTTTAGTTATATAGTGTAGTGGATGATAAAAAATAACTGATACATTCACACGAATTTATTTACCACTGACAAATTCAGGTATATGCATGAAATATTATACTATTATAAAATGTGATTTTTCTATCCTGATTACGTTACTCACAATATAATTTTACTTCGGAGTTTGAAATTAAGGGGGAGATTTGAACATGCGGAAACAGTATTCAATGTTATTCGTGATAACAAGCTCTTGCAATGGAAAGAAAAGAAAGGGGCGAGAATGGAAAAATCGCGAACCTATAAGCATGTCCTTTCGATGACGCTTGAGAAAGGTCTAAACGTGCAACAATGGAATGCTTCGAAAACGTTACGAAAAAATTTGATACACATTGAGTATTTTTGTGAGCTCTGCATTTTTCATGTAATGTGTTTTTGTCTTATCTTCTAATGTTTCCTTGTTATGCTACATTTAGTAAAATAAAGGGAAATTCACGGAATATTTACAAAAAAATTCAATATATTCATTTATTTCTTATATTAACATATTAAACTTATATTTTATAAACGTTGTTAGATTTTTTGAGAAAGTAAAAATATAACGTAATTTTGTTGCATGTAAAGGTAGTTTGGAGTGGGGAGGGATTTTCTTGAAAATCTTCGAGTCGCATTCACCTAAGCTATTGAACTTAAATACCAAGTTTTTTTATAAATTATGCTGTTCACTATAAGTAGATATTAGAAAAAGTTATTAAAATACTAAAAAATGCGAATTAAAAAATAATAGTAACTCAAAATGTTTAATCCATCAAACTAGAGTAGAAATGGAAAAGGGGCAGTAGGCAATTTACTATATAGTTCTTTTTCTGCTATAGAAGTACATTTTTCCAGCGAGTAGGCATTTTCCTGACGCCGTTCTCCCAGAAAGTAGACCTGTTTGCACTCAACCATATCTTTAATTTATTGTCCTCTCAAGTCATATTTCCCCAAAGACAACAGTAGTCACAGAAGGATAAACGTAGACTGGATGCGGGATGTTCAGAAAGTGTAAAGTGAATTTTTTCTAATTTTTTGCTTGCCCATGACGATGGTGTTTAACTCGTCTTGATAAAATATGTGGTAATTATCATCTGCATATTGCCTTAGCTTATACTCACCAGGAAGAAATTTCAGCTATGAAATATCAACAACCTAAAATTAATTTCTCGATCGTGTACATGTCGGCCTTCCTTGACTGCTTCCAGCGGCTTCGCTTTCGTTTATAACAGTATATTGCAGTGCATGTGCGGTAAGTGCAGCTTTGCAGAACGAGTAAGAAGTTTGGAAATACGAAAACGCGAGACATGTGTATTGCAGTTTATTTTTGTTTAACATAGTGAGTAATATACAAACACACGCTAAAATAAAATTAATTACTGTCAGCTCTAGCCACTGCTGATCTCACGCCTGGTAGTGAAGAACAAGCCAGTGAACAACTGAAGGCAGATGGCTGCTTGCTCCGAACGAGTTATATTTAAATGCTGCATGAATTAAATCGTAAGTAAATGTCAACAAATAAAGGGAATTAAAGACAGTATGATTTAAACGGTAAAATTCACTTATCGAATATTTTTGCATACATTGTAGGTCTGCAACAATAAATATAGATATCAAGGAAGGATTGGAGGATTAAATGAAGTTTACTAACGTATGCGGTAAAAATGCAAAACGCACGGAGTGCAGGTGCAGGAAGTGGATAAAAAATACTATCGTTGAAAAAAAAAATTTGTCGACTATACAGATGTTACTAAAAACTTTATCATAATGTATCCCTTCTTTTTTAAGAGGCATGATTATGGTGCAATGCGCAATGAATGCATGCATCATCGCACTGCTGTCTGTTTTGGTGGGCTGGCAAGAGAGAGCCACTCATAATCTCAGCGCCATAAATCATGGTAGGAGATGGTTCAGTGCATGGCGTTCTGTGGCTCTTTTAGAGGTCACAGGTTCAAATCCCATATGTCAAACTAATCTGAAAGGGCGTATTTCGTTGTATTCCGGATGTTTCACTGCTTTGAACGAAAAATGCCACGGATTAAAATAAATAACAATTAAATGTATCATATAGGAAGGCGGTAAACAGCTGATGTTATATTAACAAGTTATTGAAGCAGCTTGTACTGGAAGGTGATTGCGCAACTAATGCCATCTGTTTGACATTACATTTGTTACATCAAACTGCTCAGGTAGAAGGTACAGGAAGGTGATTGCGTAACTAATGTCATCTGTCTGACATTACATTTGCTACATCAAGCTACTCAGAAGGTAAAGGAACGCGATTGTGCAGCTAAGGACATCTGTCTGCCTCACACCAGGAACCTGCAGGTAAATGATCGCGATTTTACCTTATAAGTTAATTTGGTGTAAAATCAGCAGATTAAAATGAAACTCTCAAACCATTTCTGCTATATGCAAGTTTCCTTTGTATTTCATTGACTTGCAATACCAAACTGCAGTTTTAGGAATCAAAATGGAACATTGGTACTAATTCGGATACAGTTTCGGAACTATAACGTGTTGAATTTACTCATTAAAAAAACTATGCATTTGAACATTTTTGAGTTGCAAAACTATTAAGCACTGGTGTATCCAACTATGCGTTTAGCAGTTTTTGAGACGTGTATACAAATACGCAAATTAAGGTTTATTCAGAGTTGCAATTGAGTGTCTAGTATTCCAGTGTTTCGATTTACTTAACAATCCTTGTAACATTTTTGTCGCTAGATTTTAAAATGCCCTCTCTGTTGGCAAGGTTGGTTTAATGAAGCTTTGTAGAACCTTTGTTGACATTTCCATCGCTACAACGCTTTCACGTGTGAACATGACGGAAAACGAAAGCGACCGAGCTGTTCCCTAGCATTTTGCGTTGTGACAAGCGGCAGTTTTGGCAAAGGCGACTCTCCTGTTTATTTTTAACCGCCGAGCAGCCATTTAACGCTGGTTATGGACGGAGTCAGTGGCAGCAACTTCTCTGTAGTTGTCTACGGCTGGGAGAATTGTCTTGTCCATAGCCATTGCATTCTGTTACCATTGTACCAAGCTACCTCACAAGGAAGGGTAAATAACACGAACAACAAATCTTGTTCATCCTCTAGGAACAATTAAAAATAATGCATATGCGACGTTGGTGCGGTATAAAAACTCCCATCTAGCGTCGTGCCATTTACGTGCTCTGTTACTAAGTTACAGAAGGTGTAAACCAGTGAGTTAAATGTGACATCACAATCGTGTGACGTAACGTGGTTTCGGGGATTCCTTGGCAAGGGTGCTGGGTGGGAGTAGGGCGGGCTATGTGCCTTGCAACCACGTAGGTACAAACTACATATAATCCTTCGCTAACAGCAAGCTTGATTCACCTGCCATGCACTTCTCGCAGAGTCCCTAACTGAAAGATTTACTCGCTGATGTCACAGGTTCATTTGGCTGAACTGTTGTAAACGATAATATAAGCGGAAATTTCGTACTTAGGCTTGGGAAGGGTCCCCGAATTAAGCATTTGTAAGTTCCTTTTCAGATAACATAACCCAGTGGCGACTTACAATCTCGTAAGTACTTTTAAGTCCCGACTTCATAGCTAACCACTTCTAAGTTAATCAGTGATAATTGTTCTTTCGCACATTAACCACCCACTTGTCATTGACCGGTAAAACTGCGAGTCAGTTGAGGAATTTAATGTATCGGCGTGTTGCCATGGTAGCTAATTTAGAGCAATGGCGCGGTAAGCCGAAGATGCGTGGTTAAAACACCGTTGTGGCAGTGAAGTGTGAGCTTACCTTTACAAAAAAAGGTTTTATAAATAGCAATCACATACACCTACACTTGTATCTTTTAGTTCTTGAGGTCGCGGGTTCAAACCCGGCGGAGGGCGATGGATTTTTTTTTAGGACCGGAAGTAAAGCCGGTGGTGCCGTGTCGTAGAGTTACGGCACGTGAAAGAACTTCAAGCCTGATTAAGAGTCATCTGAGCAAAATTACCGTTCTTTCACTCCGAGTATAGAATGGGAAGCTAAGGACCAGGGTGTCCATAAATAAAATCCAATCTAATTTTTTTAACTTGTATATTTTAAGGGTTCAGTATAGTCTAAAGATACACCTGCGAAAGCACTAAAAGGCTCTCTAAAAGGAACATAGGTAATTGCTAATTTATCATTTTTGGGATAGGGCCGGAAGAGTTCTCTTAAATGGCGTTTGTGTTTATACCAGTAAACGTTAATGACGTATTGTACCTATTATTGTTATCTTGTTTCTCGGGACTGTTGTTTTGCCATTCCCGTTGTATTGCGGTACTAAATAATAAATCTACGTATACATTAAAGTAAATGTCGCGAATATAAAGAAACTAAACGACTAGAAATGTTATGGTCAATAAACAATATATCGTATTTGGCATGCTGCTTGTTATTTGCAAGTCGGGACACGAACCTATGGATAACTGCACCGCCTGCAGCAGTAACGGTTCCCTTGTATTTGTGGAGAGCGGCGAAATGGGTTACTGGAACTTGCCGGCCCACCGGGGCCCGGCGTTTGATTGTATTGGTGGCCACCAGATGGCATATTGGTTTGTCATGGATGGCTTTGGAGAAGGCTGTTCAAATTCAGATTCTTTGTCTCCAAACACTGCGCAAATTGTTATAGTGAAACACAAAATATAACTAAATATTAAGACTGCCTCTGCGGTCTACTCCTTAAGGTAAGTTTCCAAACCCAGAGATACGCTGTTCGATTCCTGGTAGGCATGGACATCTCTCTCTAACTAGGATTAAATATTCCTTAGTCTCCGGGAAGTATGAACGTGATAGTGTTTAATAAAATAAATACATAAATAGTAGTAATAATAATAATAATAATAATAATAATAATCCATACTGAGAAAACAGCCGCAAACGAGTGAATATCAGCTGATGAGTAATTATTTCCAAAGTCAAAGCTGCCGATATGACCTTAACTATAAAAGCTGGCAAACAAATGTGGAGAGAGAAGGGGGAAGGGATGTTTACAAGAGTTAACCACACAGACTACGCGCCGGGTTTCGAACCCATTTGCTTAATGTTACCTGACATGCCGGACAAAGTCTGAAACTGTACAGTGATTGCGTAAATGTGCTCGGAGGCATACAAAGCACAACTCTACCGGATATTTATAAGACTGAGGAAAAAGCGAATTAAAATCACATTCTGCTAGCTTGATTAATCCGGGTTTCAAACCTGGTCCCTTGGCATGAGAAGCAATAATATTATGCTTCTAGTACGAGGGTCGTCCAATAAGTAAGTTTCCCTATTTTATAAAAAAAAAAACATTGCACACAATTGATCATGTTGAATTAATTTTATTTATATTGTACAATCCTTCTGTTACTTTTCTACATAGTCAACAAGTTTTTCCAAGCATTTTTGGGGAGTGACACAAGTTTTTCCAAGCCAGTGTTGTACCAGGTCGGGTCCTGTGCTCGCAACCAGCTGTTCACTGATTTGACTTCATCATCGGTGAAGTTTTCTCGCATCCTCTGTATTCACCAGATCTTTTCCCAAGTGATTTTTACATGTTCCCCTGACTGAAAGGTCATCATGGAGATAAGCACTTTAACACCGTGATGAAGATCAAGCAGAACGAACAGCTGGTTACGAGACAAGACGCAACTTCTGGTTCAGACAAATAAAAAGTTAAAGTAAACATTTCTATCTGTGAACGATAATTTCTGCAGAAAATTGTCGCATTATAATTCACATACTGAACGATTAACGCAAGTGTAATTGAGATTGTAATAGAACACCAGTAATCTACATTTTCTGTTATCTTTGCTTTCCTCCTTCAGTTTCTCGTTTCGTTGCAATTTAGAATTTTAACCTGAAGTTACGACCTAGAACCAGCAGCGTCTCAAACGGCTGTGGTTATGTCTTGTCCACGTGCTATCAGGCGTTCACAACTTCTGTATAAATCAAAGCAGCAGTGCACGTAGTTAAAAAAAATAGCAATTTAGTTGTAAGTCCCCTTTAATAAAGGCTTTTAATCACTTCCTTTGTTTTATTGCTTTTTCTTACACGGTTAAATAAACATTTCCATTTTACTTTATCAGTGAAAGGTTCGGTAACCACCTGAATGTTTTTGTATCAGTTAATTATAAAGTACTGTACATATTTGATTGTTACATGAATTGCATACGTAAATATTTAATATAACATTTTGTTTTATTATTCTTATTACGAATCATGCCTTTACTTCTTTCCCTCTTAATTTCTATTTGCTTCCATTCAGAATAGCATTGATCAGTCGAGGACGTGTGAGTGGGACGCAGTTTGTGAATGAGCCTTAACTCCCAGTTGTGAAGCTGAATGACATTGCGGATGTGTGCAGCGGAAGTTCCGGTCGGAGATGTGATTAACTGAGTTGGCAGATACTGGGGGCCAGTGACGTCCACCTGTTGCCTTGTTGGTTCGATTCTGGTGCGCTGCCGTCCGCCCAAACCATGTTTCACTATAGCATAAACAGACATAAGGAACCACTGGTGTAATAACGTGACTGGAGTTCATTTGGAGAGGTACTTGTTTGCAAACCAGCGTTACTTAATAAGCATTACCGGTTCAGTGTAATGGAGTTTACTTGATTTGAAGCCGTTTTTCGTTTCACCTCTCTTGCGTAATGTAGCATTTTCATTTCCTTTTTTCATATGTTGTTATTGCCAAGGCACACAAGCTGATGAATGGAATGCTTGAATAATGATGGTGCAGCGGAGCTCGAAGTCCTTGACGCCTTCAGTTGTCTTTTCAGATTAAGATCGAACTCCGGGGAAACTCCTCGTTTCTCTGGATATCCAATCTCGGCCCTCACTAAGAAAACAAGCACTTTACGTGAATACACTTTCATTATTTATTACTTTTACACAGTGGCCCAGCGAATAGAAGTTTTGAATTCAAACCCTACGAGACTACACAGCAACAAAGAAAGGGATTCACAGTATTAAAGTTCAACAGTGAATGATTCTATTTTGTAATAATAGGCAAACCTATCTGTGCAAGAGAAGAATACTGTTGGCCAAAGGCAGTTTCAGTACTGAGCTACTACTCGAAGCTTTCGACTGCTACTACAAGGGCCACCAATTTTAGATACGTTGAGTCTGATAATCGTGGTAATGTTGCTATATTTTTCGTATTAATGATAGACTTTACTTCGCCCCATTACAAATTAAACTTCAGATAGATAATGTTTAAACATGGTGATGATTATGTGCACAGCGTTAAATTTTGGTACGTTCATTTTGTGATGGAAATAACATTTATTATTATGATATTTTGTAAAATAATCCTAAAAAATTGCAATTTTAAGATGTAACGAATATGGACGAGTGCTATACTTTCCACATAAAACTTCAATTCAGTACTGCAACTTGTCGCTAAAAGTTGTAAATTTTAAGAGAATTGTCGCATAAAATATATTTTACTTTTAGATGTAATCCAAATTTGAACTTTACGCCCGTATCTATAAACTTTTAAAGCTCGCACAAAGGCCATAAATTTGGGAAGGCTTTTCATCAGTTAGCTTTAATTTTACTGCAATGTCAAACATATTCGTAATGTATCGACAAATGCTTCTCAGAATTTGTAAGCGTATATAAGATTTTTAGACCTGTATGCGCAGCGGTTCGCCTAAAAGCCGTCAATTTTTAGATTTTTAATACGTATAATACTATCATTAATCTTGTACTGATCCCAACTAACTTTCAGGTATTCAAAACATCTTCAAATTTCGATAAATAAAATATAAACTCTATACAGCGTGTTAAAAAAAACGCTCCAGTAAACATGGGTCCCGAAATTAACCGGTTAGGACCCACAACAAAAGCAGTGACAATTTTAAATAATTTACCAATCATGAGACAATTATTTTTGAAACATCCTGTATATCAAGCCGTTTGCTCTAAATATCTTCTAATTTTTAGGCGGTTCAACATACGATATGTGCTATTGTTAATTTATACCGATTTTAACCAAATTTGAAAGCTCTCAACAAACTTTGTTCAAACTCATATGGAATTTCGAATTCGTGCATGCGGGGGTTAGCGAGTGTTTCATGACTGCGGGACAGACTAAGCAACATTATAACTATGCACACAAGCTCTAATCTCTCTCAAAACCAAATTGTATGCGCCATTATGCAATTCTATAACTATAAGGAGATTGTTAGGCGTTCACAATCGTAATTGTCTGTGTGTGTGTGTGTGTGTGTGTGTGTGTGTGTGTGTGTGTGTGTCACTCATTAAGAAACACTGACGTAGCAAACCTGTTGAATTTTGAATTTTTTAATTTATTGAGCTATAGAATTCATACTTGCATAAATGAGCACGGTGTTTGAGGCAGTACGTTTTTATCCCTTAACTGCTATCAATTTAATTATATAATATAAAAATAATAGCCCGTCTTTAAGCGATCAATAATTGCTATAAAGTGTATATTACAGCCATTGTATTATGTATATTTATTGTATATATGTGTAAAATATTATGTGAATGTATTTCTTAGTTTAGAAAGGAGGAGCTGTGAGGGTAGAAGCAAGATGTGTGTTTTTTTTTTTTTGTAGCAAACAGTGTCATAAAGTTGAAAGCAGAGGTGGCTAACAATGAGTTGTAACCTTGGCAAAACAATAAGTTAGAAAGCTAAGGAAGGCTACCAACAGTCGGTGGGAAAATACTGGTGTAGCGCCAAAAAGTTTGTTAATAGTCACGTGGGTGCAAAAAGCCAATCAAAGTCAAACCAGCAGTCTGCTAGAGTAGGCTTAGCCAGTCAGAAAATAGAAACATTAAATTTAAAATTTTTAAGCTTTGGACTCTAAGAGGTAGCGTACCCAAGCTAAGTCAGTTCAGTAGATGAAGCTCAGTGTGTGCAGATGTGAAATATTAGTGCAGTGTGGAGAAGATAAATTTTGACCTTTAAAAAAATGTAATTAGGAACAGATAATACTACAACTGTAAAATACATTTCATTTAGTATTCGCAGAGATATAAATTTGTGTGATTTATAATTTTTTAACGCGAATAAAGAACTTAAGAAATTCTCTGTAAACTGCAGTTCTTATCACACTTATAGAACTTAATATCTTACAGCTCCATAAGTAAATGCTTATTTGAATATTATTCAACTGCCTTGAAGAATTAATAAAGAAGTGAGAATTTAAAACTATAACTTGTGTAAAGTGTGTGAAACTGTTCTACAGCCGTACCACCCTTGTTAAGAGATACTTGCTCTACCAGATATAACTGACGCAACCAAGGCATAAATTAAATTAAATCATAATTAATTAAAAACCACAAATTACTGCATAAAAACTTTGTTACGAACACACACACACACACACACACACACACACACACATACAAGACACTACCGCATGTCAACTATTCTGTAACATCATCATGCGCCTCATCATAGAAATACCATAATGAAAGTAACTTAATTAATCCATTCCTAATTTTTCACCCAATAAAGTTAGGATTCCATAAAACACCACCCGAGAAAGTTGGTATAGTCGCTTTTGCTCTGAGAGTAAAAGCAACCCGTGTTAAACCACAAAAAATCCCATTGCTGCCCAGGAATTTCCATGTCCCGGAGTGTACATCGGTTATGCTGAATTAAACCTGTAATTTCACCTAAAGAAGTCGGCATGCGCCTTACGGCCGTTTAATGGAGGAAGGAAGTGGTCCGGTTCTGCATCTTGTTAGCATTTTGTGCAAATTAAGCATGAAAATGATACCCTGCTAAGAGGATGCAGGATGACGAACTGCAAGCTCGATGGAAATAATCTCAGTTCAGAACCGGAAGGGGCAGCACATTCGCCATTAATGAACTTCCGGCGGTTCACAGCTCAAAGAATTTCGCAATAAATTAAACACGTTAAAATAATCAGTAAAGATCGGGCGAGAGTATTTCCCTTAATTAATTTTACAAAAAGCCTTTGGCGTTATGACAGCCATGCAGAAGGAACTTCTTCCTGTGTTCAGCTGCCAACCCTGTATAGGTTTATTTCCAGTAATGCAGTCATTTTCAGTGCTGCTTCTCAAGTAATGTTTATCCGTGTATATGCGTGTGCGCGCGCGTGTGCATATCTCGAAAACGAGAAGTCGGGTGAGTGTTTAAATCCAGCCTCTTTCAGAGATGCAACAAGAACATTTTCAAGAAAGTTTCCCCATCCCAAGCTACCCTTTACATGGCATATTTTCCGTTATTTTTTATTTTCCCAAGAATAGACTACCGATGTTGATTAAAATTTCGTATGTTTAAAATATTTGAATAGCTAATGAAATGTATATACTGAGTTTTCTGCGAATAGCCTGTAAAGTCCTCTTCATATTCAGAATGAATTTTGTATTATTCTGAATAACTGGTAAAGCATAGACAAAAAATTGTAGAAAAGTATAGATCTCGTTAAAGCACTCAATTTTTTAAATTTTTTTGTGGCATTAAGCATTTCTGAAGTAATTAGTGTTGGTTTGAATGTTACAATACTTCTCTTTTTGAAGTGCTAAGGTATCATTTTTTTATTATTTCGTGATGTCATTGCAAAGAATATGGAAGTTAAAGGCCAGCGTATAGCTACCCACTTTTTAAACATTTGACTGTAGCATCAGCCTCCTGTAGGTATTCCTCTTGTACCTACAACGAAATGTGTATTGAAACCGTTTCTTTTTAATCATATTGTGTTATCAAAAACCAATATTGTAAACAAAAGAGCAAAATTCATTCTTCTGACATCAAAAGTAAGCATAATTTCCATATTGAAGGTTATAATGTAAAAACAGTTCAATAAAATGACCTCCAAAAGGGGAAAACTTTGGAAAATAAAATTAAAAGAGTATACCTCTTTGCCTGAATTTATATGTAATTGGAATAAATATCAATTTTTAAAATAATTTGAAGCGATTTACACACTGACAATGCCAGAAAGCTTAAGACTACGACCATTATTATTCATTTGTCTATTAATTAGATAGATTTTCTTACTTTCTTTGTGTAAGTTGTATATAGCCTCCCCTAATGTTTGATAGCCACTGATAAACACAAGCGGCGTAGAAAGCCTAGTTTAAAGGTGTGCAATAGCACGAGAAGCGTTGGCATAAATGATGTAAGAACACCGCATTTCATTTACTTCTACTGCGAATTATGGTAGCTTGTGAACTGCGGTTTTTTTAAAATTATTATTTTCCATTACAGCCATTTACTGTAAAGTTAGGGAGGGAGAGAGAGAGAGGGGGGGGGAAGTAGAAGTGAATTTTCAAAGAAATAAGCTCATAATAAAACGCTGATAACATCAGTAATTTCACTATGCTAGAGATGTATGGTCGGAAAACAGCGCGAAGGCGGACTTTCGCGTGGGATGCAGAACGAATAAACATTCGTTGATTGGCATTGTCATTTTAAAGCCTACATCATATCACACATGTTATTAACTTTCTCTAAAAGGTTTGTTAGCCAAAGATAACAGAAAATACATTATCTGAGACAACCATAACAATAAATGTAATAATTATTATTTAAAAAATAACCGCAGTTAGCTTAGAAACTTGAACCAGCAAACTAATGGCGGTAAGAAGCCGGAACTGCCATCATGCAGAAAATACTGTCAGTATATGCAGTGGAATTTCCTCTATATATAAATAAACAAACGAACAACAGACCTACCCATAGTTTCTTAGACACATTTTAAGCTGCGGACTTTTTCTCAAGAATGCTTCTTTGGGATGGGACCTCAAAACTCGTACTTTCGGTGAAATCTCGATATCACAATTTGGGAAGAATACAATATTTTTTTACCTACCTTAAGTAGGTGCTGGAGAAAGGAAAAGGAGGCTGCCAAGTGTGAGAAAACCTACTCCCGCGTTTAACTTCGGTTTTCTTTTTTCTTTCTGTCTTGTTTTTTGTTTTGTTTGTGTTTGTTGTAAGTGTTCAGGTTAATTAATGGCAGTAGAATTAATCATGTTATCTATTTAAAAGCTTCTGGATTTGAAGCAACAGCTTCTTACTGAAAACGTTTGACGTATTCTTATTTGTATATTTTAATTTACATTCTTGTTTCAGCATCACATCATGTAGCTTTTCTTATGTTACTTAATGAACTGTTGTTCATTTTGAAATCATATGATATATGCTGCATCATTGTCAAGTATAAGTGTTCTCGAGAAAATATGCAATGGATTACGGAAACTCCAGAGTTTACAAGTGGAGATGCCAGTTGGGAGAAACTTGGGAACTACTGCTTTACACGTAACGCCATGGTGGGGGATTCTTCTTTTCCTATCTTTAGCGCCGTTCTGTCCATAATTCCGTACACATGAAACAGCTCGTGAAACGCTGTTATAAATACACTTTGAAGTTATTTTTCAAGACAAACCTAAACATTTAGTATTTAAGCAGTTATTTCCCAAAATATGTAATACGCTTCAGAATACGACGGTGACACTGGAAATTTTTAGAAAGTCAATACATGTTTCGAGGCGCCCTGAATCTAGGATTGCCACAATCTGATAAGCCAAAACCAGCACATTTTTTACCGTTACTTTAATCGATTTAAGAAATGAAATTTTGAGCAACAAGCAACCCTAATGTAGGAGAAATGTGTATTTAATTATTAATTCAGAGTTTTGGAAGGACTGCTACATTGTATTTTACCTTAAGTAAGCACATATCAAAAATATATTAAATGTATTCAGTACAACTTAATGTATTCTTTATCAACTTTTAAGTTTTTATACCAGTCGTATTTCTCAGAACCTGAGGCAGAAGAAAGGAACTTGGTATTGTTCACAATACGTTTATGATACTCACTAAAGCTTATATTTTTCATAACGCGTTTCTAGCATTGTATTACTCTCAACCCATTGCTTTCTGCTGTCCCCTGAACAGTCATGAGAGAAAAACTCATCTACATTGGTGTTATGACCAGGAATAGAGAAATAATATCCCTCAGATTTTGGCGACTCTGAATGCACTCACTAGAAATGCAATTATGAATCAAGGCAACCCATTTTTTAGTAACCACAAATTCTCAAAACTATCATCCTTGGCCTCCCCCAAAAAACATTAAATTTGTTAAAGTTGAGTTAAAATATAGTAAAAAATCGCAGGCTATTGTCTTTTCGGTCAGAAAGTTTTTACTTGCCATAAAATCGCGGGCAGTCCGTGAAATCCCTGGCATATGGCAACCTTAACTGAATCCAAATAAAGCACTTTTGAAAACATGTGTGTGTGTGTGTGTGTGTGTTTGTGAACAGCATAATTAAAAAACAAAAAGTCGGGTAAATGCCAAACTTGGTATTTGAGTTTAGTATTTTCCAAGGATACATACGAAGATTTTCAAGAAAATTCCCCACCCAACTACCGTTTACATCGAACATTTTTCGAAAATTTTGATTTTCTAAAAATTGGCTCTAACAACGTTGATTAAAATACCGTATATAAAAGATATTTACATAACAAATAAAATGCATATCTTGCGTTTTCTAGAAATAGCCTAGGAAGTCCTCTTTATTCGGAAGGAATTTTGTATGATTTTGTATAACTTATGAACGTTAAGCGATAGACAAAAACGTACCACACAAACAATTTAGGTCTCTTTTAAAACACACGATTTACTTAAAATAAGTTTTTTTTTGTGGCATAAGCCGTTTTTGAGATATCCGTTATTAAAGATTCGAATTGTTCAGTACTTGCCTTTTCTTTAAAGTCCCAAAATAAAACTCAATTTCAATTTTATTGATTTGCTGCAATGTTTCTCGCAATTGTATGGAAACAGTATGGGATTTTAAGGCCAGCATATAGCGACCAATTCTTAAACATTTGACTATCGCTGTTCCCTTTGTATGCTAACGAAATGTGTAATTTAGCTAAGGCATAGGATTAAATGTAATAGAAAAATAAACTTTAGTATGAGTAGTTTGAGTACCCAATAATAAAGTTAGAGGGGAGAGAAAGTCACGTGAATGTATCACATTAGAAAAAAAAATTCATCAAAATATTCCTGTTTAATATCAATACATTTTTGCATTCGATGAAACCAGTCCTTAATGTAATGATGCCATTCTTTCTGAGGCACTTCAGAAACCGCGTTTTTATAATGTTCTATTGCTTCATCTAATGACAAAAAAGTGATTCCATGCATTGTATCTTTAATTTTTTGAAGAAAAAAAATCATAAGGCGCTAGATCAGGGCTCCATGGTGGAGGTCCATGATGCTGACCTTTAGGTCATCCAGAGACTCAGTTGTTAGTTTTGCTCTATGCGATGATGCGTTCTAATGATGTAACATTATTTTTCCTTTCGAGCGTTTTTCAGGATCTTTTTCGAAAACTTTCGGTAAACATATATTTCCGTACCATTTGGAGTAACGGTACATCTATCCTCTAATGCTATAGTAGCAATATGCCCCATTTTAGGGGAAAAAAACTAGCAACCATCTTCTTACCAGCACTGTGAATTCGTCGGACTTAAATAGGCTTAGGTTCTGTTCGAAGAAAATAAATAAACTGAGGAAACCATGCTAAGGATTTTTACACCCGAAAAAATCCATCGCCCTCCGCCGGTTTAGAAAGACCCATTGAGCCGATTGACTTTTCTTTTCAGGATCATGACAATAAATCCAAGACACCAGTAACGATATTCCAAACCAAATTTGATTTTTTTTCAGAGGTTTTCTACACCAATCATTGCGTTGTTGTTTTTGCTCAGGAGTCGGCTTATGTGGAATCCATCTAAAACAAAGGTTTCTCATGTTTTAACTGTTGATGTAAAATGTTTTGGGTTTGACTCATACCAGTGTCCAATCTCGTCCGAATAAATTAATAAGATATCCGTCAATCTTCTTCAAGATTGCTCAAGCCGCAGAAATATTTTCTCATCAGTAACAGCAGTCCTTTACAAATTCATCACTAAGAAAAAGCCAATCGCTTTTGAGTCCGCTGTACCAATTATAAATTGTTGCCTTAGATGGGGCTTCTTTGTCAAATGCATTTCTAAACCAATCTTCACATTGTTTAGGCGTTAATGACGATTAATAATCGTAATAAACCATAGCTCGGAAATGTTTTCTAGTCAAATTCATTTTTGGGTGAACACAAAATCTTTAAGTGGTGCTAAGTAACAAACTACACGGCAATCAACTCGCAAATGATGCAGTAATTTGTATCACAAATTACTTAAATGTAAATAATGATTGTAATATGAATATGCATTTTTATGTGACATTGATTTGAGATGTTTATTGATTGTAATTATTGTTGAGAAGTAAGTTTATACGGCCTTACTGAAACTGACAATAATAGCGTGCAATAATGCAGCGAGGGGGTGAGCTGTTTATCATTATTGGAAACGAGGAAGTTACGTAATGTTGGCGCGTTTTTTTTCGTTTAGAATCTTCTGGAACGTTTCCCTAGAGCATATGTATTCATAATTTTCATTGGATATAAAAATAGACGCTAATGTTGGCGCGTTTTATTAGCCAATTGCAGTTCAGTTATAATCTTTAGGCATATCGGTGTGTAGGAGTATAAATAGGGTAGGTTAGAGGTAAAGTCCGTCAGTTCATCAAAATTCTTTGTACACTACACGTCGCATTCCCGTCAGTTCGTCGAAAGTATTTGTATGGCACACTCCGGATATCAATTTGTAGGTTACGCGTAACAGAGTTATGAAAAATCTCAAGTGTTATAAAGTTAATTATACAAAAGGTTGAAGTACGTGGATTAAAAGTGATCAGTAAGAAGTTATTATAACAGTTTCAGTTTGGCGAGTGTCAAGATCAATGTGTAAATGTGATAGTTAACGTGTTCGACAATAAAAGTGTAAAACAAAATTTCTTTCATCAGTGTTATCTTTAGATAAAAGATTCCTTTCCGTTTACACAACCTGTATAAAGAGAAGTACTCGACCCAAAAGCTAGCCGGAGGACAAAGAACCAAAATTAAATAAAATAACTAGCATTTTTTTTAAACAAAAAAAAACTAATACTGCCGCAAATTGCTAACACCAGATGGAGCTAACAAACCTAAAAAATGAATGACGTCACAAGATGGCTTCAACACGTTGAGTAAACACACATACACAAACAACGTGGGTTGTACACAAACATTATAAGTAAAATACACTTGCACAAAACACCAGAAAGTAGGTGTGAAATATAACCAAATTTTATTTGTTTTTAGAACCATGGCATTCTAAACTTTTCAGTATCGCCCTCGTAGTAAGACACCAAATTCCTGTTTAGTACAGCTACAACTCGTATTGGAATTATGCAGCGATTAATATAATAATTGTTAATATGTACAAGACTGTTGCTTTTATTAGTAAGATAAAAGCAACGCAACATTAATCAGTTCAGGACATGAAGCAACAAACTGAGTTTTATTCTCCTCTACCTTCCCCACTGGCAAGTGCTGGGGAAGTAGCCTAAACTTAAGCCTTTAGATTTCCATTTCATTTATTTCCAGTTACCCTGTGGTGCCGTATATAAGATCCTATGTCAAATCCCATTTTCCCTGCAGCTTGACTCGTGCGAGATTGGCATATATCCAAGAGATGGCCGACCAATTACTTTATTGCCTGTTTTGTGCAAAGTATTTGAGAAACTCCTTCAACGATTGAAACCTTTACTTTCTACAATAATACCCGATATACAATTAGGTTTTCGTGAATACCATTCAACAATTGAACAAGCCCATCGAATAGTAAACATTATAAAGAATCCTTTCAATCACGCCGCTACTGTACTGCAGCCTTCCTTGATATGCAGCAGGCATTTGACAAGGTATGGCACACCGGTCTTCTACATAAAATAAAATTGCTACTTCCTCATCCTTATTATATTCTGTCAAAATCTTACCTCAGCGACAGATATTTTCAAGTCAAATACAAAAATGAACTTTCCACCTTCCATGACATGAAATCCGGAGTTCCCGAAGGTAGTGTTCTTGGGCCGATTTTGTACATTAAGTACTGAACATGCAGGGACAGCAATTTTTGCAGATGACATGCCATCCTCGCCTCACTGAAAATCCTCATACGCCTCAGAATATCTCCAAAACCATCTACACCTGCTTCAACAATGGCTAAACAAATGGAGAATACAATCACCCCAGTAAGTATGACCATATCGAATTTTTTTTACGTCGCGGAAAATGCCCTAAAGTATATCTAAGTAATGTAGAAATGCTCGTAACATCAACTGCAAAATACCTTGGATTGCACTTAGATGAACACCTAACATGGAAACACCACATTATGACGAAAAGAAAAGAAGCAAAACTAAAATTTCAACAATTATGTTGGTTACTGAACAGGCATTCTCATCTGTCTCTCTACAACAAAACATTAATATACAAGACCATCATTGAACCCGTATGGACATAATATGATATCCAACTTTGGGGAACTGCCAGTAACTCCAATATTGACATCATACGAAAATTTGATTCTAGAACCCTTCGTTGTCTGCCATGCGCACCATGGTACATCCCCAACGCCACGATACATAACGAACTTCACATTTCTACAATATAAGAAGAAATCACTTCCCATAGTCTGAGGTACCAGCGGTGTTTAAGAATCATCCCAACTCTCTTGCCACTAAACCACTAGGCAACAATACCACGATTGACCGTCTACAGTGCTGTAACATTTTGGACTTACCATTCAGCTTTAAGTACCTTTAGTGTTCTAGATATTACTTGCAACCCATTTACTAAACGTTCTGTTAAGAACAGGCTATAAATTTGCAGTTAATTTAATTTAAAAAGAACGTTGCGCAGTCGTCTTCCTGTATTAACCGTTTTTATTCTTTGCAAAGGTGAAAAAAAATAATTCTACACTTTTACTTCCTGTGTCGTTTAGATACTACGGTAGAGGAATTTTTGCAATGGACCCAAAAATTAGACCAAGATTTCACCGGAGTGTGTTTTGACGTCCCTGTATCATGTATATGTTTTATGAAAAATATACTCAAAAACGAAAATTCGGATAACATATTACATACTTTAAGTTAGACATGGTCTCTAGAGTTTCAAGATCCCTCCCGCCAATCCAAACAGCCTTAACGTGGAAAATTTTTTCGCTAAACATAGCTCTAACAATTTTGATTAAAATGTCCTACATTTGAGATATATAATGGCAAGTAAAATGTATGTGTTGAATTTGTGTAAATAGACAGCGAAGACAGCTCTTTGAAACGTTTGTGTCTGTTCGTTATTAGCAGTTTCTGAAATGTTTGTTGTATGTGTGTTTTCCCGGGTTGAAGTCCACCTTAGCCTGCATCTATAAACTCTTGTAAATGAGCAATTTTCCATTCTTTCCAAGAGCTTACAGAAAACAAAAGCCGACGTATGAACAGTTGAGTGAAGTTTCCACATCTTGCATGTAGACAATCCTGCATTGCCTAATTTGTTGCCATTTCTAGGGAAAAACCGTGACTGTAACTTGTAATGATGTTTCTTTTTATATCAGTTCAGTCTGCGGCATACATCTTGGTACTATTTAGTTAGGCTCATTTTAATGATGAATGTGTTATATAGAATGACTGTAAAATACATTCAGGTTTTTGCCCAGTGCAGTCCTTACGTACATTAACTGAATACTAGGTAACGGGAACGCACACCGAGCGGGATGGCTCAGGCAGCAATGTCTATGGTTCGCATCCGGGAGGTCCCGGTTTCGATTCCCGGTGACCGCCCAATCTAAACTTGGAGATTTTAGTGGTTTTCCGCTTGTCGCCAAAGAAATGCCGGAGTGGTGTATTCTACCACGATTTCTCTTTTCCCCAATTTCCTCTCATTTAATCTCCATTTCACGTTTCAGATGTTCTTTCAGGTCCTGCAGTGCTGGTGGTGCCGACTGTATGTGTCTTGGAAAGATTCTCCCCTTGAACGCCAGTGAGCTGCGCCGCCCTCTTGGATTTCCTCGCCACTAGTGTCAAACTGGAAATGTTAGGGACTTCTGCGCGTCTCTGTGGGCCTATCTGCCTGCAGACCTGAGACTCCCACGGCTCCTTCACCTCATCCATGCCTCCCGTGGGGTGTAGCCACAATAGATCCAAATGGTCGATACTAAGTGCTCCGATAAACACATCCTACGGGGAACACATAGACAGACACACGACAACCAAAAAGGTATAAAGCCTTTGAATTCAAACCGATAACGAATGTCTCAGAAATGGCTGATTCAACAAAAATTATTTCAAATAAATTTTGTGTTTTAAAGACATTGACACATTTTTTTGAAGTAAGCTTTTGTCTGTTTGTGGTTTACAAATTATATAAAATTATACAGAATTCATTCCGGACATTGGCAAAGAATTCAAGATATACATACATTTTATTAATCCGTAAATTTCTTCCACATGTGGCATTTTATCAAAATCGTTAAATCCATTTTTGAGAAAATAAAAATTAACAAAACATTTTTAATGTAAAGGGTAGTTTGGGGTGGGTAGTATTCCCGAAAATCTTATTGTTGCAGCCTTGGAAGGACTTTGTTTTTTTTTTCTGCTCTCACAAGCTGCAGATTTTTCTACAAAAAAATATGGGAAACTCAAAACATGTATTTCGAATGGAAACATTTATGTAGAATTTTTTGATGCAGTGTTTTGTCTGCTTACTACAGGTAGGTTTCAGAGAAAGTTTTAAAAAGAAGGGGGAGGACGTCAATATATTTCGGATATTTAAATAAGAGGAATGGTTACCTACAACAGAATAACAATAAAAAATCTGATGTGTTACACTCACATGACTTTCTCTACTCTTGTACAAACTATTTTTACAAACGCTTATTCTCCATATGCTTCATGTTAATCGAGATGTTAGTCTTATTGCTAACTTTCTTGTAGATGCAAGGGGAATGTGGTAGGTTATAAGCGATAGTCAAATATTTAAACGCTGGTTGCTATGTGGCGCATTCCATTCTCATTGCATGTGCAGGACATAAAAAAATGAATAACGAATTTGAGAAAAAGTATAAGTATTGGAAAATTTAAGGGATAAACAATCAATATCTCGAAAACGGTTCACTCAACAAAAGAAATGTATATGACATAAGTTGTGTATTTTAACGCGATCTACATTTTTTGTGTAGTAAAATTTTGTCTATCTCTTATGGTTTACCAGTTATGCAAAAGTCGTTCACAATGAAGAATACTTTTGGAGACATTCCCAGAAAATTCGAGATATACATTTCATTTCTCATGACATTATCTTAAACATACGATATTTTAATCAAAATCGTTAGAGCCATTTTTGAGAAAATTAAAATTTTCGAAAAATGTTCCATGTAAAGGGTAGTCTGGGGTGGGAGGATTTTCTTGAAAACCTTCGTGTCGCATCTCTGGACGATACTGAACCTAAATACCAAGTTTGGTGTTTATCCAACTGTTCGTTTCTGAGTTATGCTGTTCACAGACACACAGACAGACACACACACGGACATGTTTCCAAAAATGCTTTTTTTGGATTCAGGGGGTCTCAAAACATGTATTTCCGGTGAAATCTCGGTATCGAATTTTTGGGTGGAATACAATACTTCCCCTACTTACTATACGTAGTGGAGAAAGTAAAAAAGAAAGACTCTTGTAGACTACTCAGGACAGACTTCTGGTAACTAAGAAATCTCAGGCTTTGAAGTCTCTTGCCAGTGACAGGAGTATCAGTAATGCCATGTTGCCACGGTTTCCCCTATCACAATATATCCTCGCTGTGTGAAACAAGCACTAATGGTTACCAGACAGAGCTTCACTGCAACTCCGTTCTCTTTTATGTGCTGCAGTGTTTGCTTTTTGTGTTGCCCTATCCGACATACTAGTGCGTTTTATCGCCGAGAGAGAGCACTTGAAAATAAACAGATCTTCAGACATCAGAGGTTCTCTCTCCTCATTGCTTTAACGACGTACTTACACCGACATAACGTAGTAAATGCACTTCTGCTTGATGTTCGCCAGATGCAGCGTCAGACTTAATCTCAACTGCCGTAATAAATCTCCCTCTCCGTTACTCATACGCTAAATATTCGTCCATTCTCGTACCAAAGGGCGACCTTGAATTCTCGATAATGGGGTGACAAGAGATCTTGCTATCCCGTTAGCAGAGATAAAACAAATTACTTTGCTAAAAGAGAAAAGAAAATCTGATACACAAACTCACAGCCATTTCCCTACCCATTAAAATTCACACTTATCTCGTATATTATTCATATAAAAGATTCCTGTATAGATATTCCGTTATTCACGATAAATATTTGCCTATAAATTATTTTAAATTAAACATTAAATTAGATTATGTTCTGTAGGTTCTTTGATGGCCAGAAGGCCTTGAACATAAACATGTCAGGAGCTTTTATATTTTTTAACTACATAACTTGGCTTTTACAGCCTGTCACTGCACAAGGTACTGCATCCTTACTTGCATGTAAAGAGTGTCAGGATGTTACAAAGTTGTCAATTATGTACAATAAACTTATTCTTTTTGCACACATAAAGTTTAAAACATTTTAAGTTATGATGCTAAAATGTAAACAGCAAGCATCAAATTTCTATTACATTAAAAAAAATTGTCACGTCTTGAATACAACATTTCTTCCCTTCAATGCTTGAACCTTTGCTTATATGCAAAGAGGGTCAGAATTTTAAGATATACATTTACGAAAAATATTAAATATGTACAATAAAACAATTTTGCATTATATATATATATATGTTCATATGAACATATGTCCCATAATCCTTTTGTTTTCTCGTTAGGTGTTCAACACAGTGGTACACTTATTACACACAAAACTTATAATAAATGCTCGAAATGTCCTCCTCTTGCTTCTATGCATGCCTGTACTCGTCGAATCATGGAATGTCGCACCCTGTCAAAAACTCCGGGATGGTGTCGAATGGTTTCGCAGGCTTCCATGACACGTCGATGAAGCGTTTCTGCATCCGGGATGGCTGCTCCATAAACCAATGATTTAAGATGCCCCCAGAGGTAAAAATCCACAGGATTGAGGTCGGGAGAACATTCAAGCCATGGAACTGGTCCTCCTCTGCCTATCCATCGGTCATGGTAGATACCAGTCAGTGTATCTCGAACAATGCGACTGAAATGTGCCGTAACCCCATCATGCATAAACCACATGTTTTTTTTTTTTCTTATTTGCAGGGGCACATCTTCGTGAAGTAAGTCGGGAAGAGTGTGCTGGAAAAAGTCCCTGTAGACAGCACCAGTAAGACGTGCTGGTAAAACGTATGGATCTACCAGACAGTCACCTACAATGCCAGCCCACACATTCAGACTAAACTGTTCCTGATGTCTAGCCTAAAGTACAGCATGAGGATTACGATCTGCCCATACGTGTACGTTGTGGAAATTAACTCCAACTCTCCCAAACGTTGCCTCGTCTGTAAACAAAACTGACGAGACAAACATTGGATGGCTGCTTGTGCTACAAATTATCAGCAAAAGTTATCCCGTGGTGGATAATCGGCACACGTTGAATATGATATGGATACAGGAGCTGCTTGTGAAGTACCCTCCATGCTGTCACGTGTGATGTACCAGATGCCACAGCCAATTGTCTTGTACTGATACCTGGATCGTCTTCGACACACGCGTTCCGGCGTACGAACAACTCTTGATCTTCCTCGATCAAATAGTCCGTGGTGCAACGGTTCCTGTCTCAGCAAGGCGACGATAAACAGCGACAAAGGTTGGATGACTCGCTTGTCTTCGGTCTGGAAACTCCATCTGATAGAGCCGTGCAGCCTCGCGTCCGTTACCATTCGTGCGACCATACATAAAAATCATGTCTGCCTGTTCACGAAATGAATATCTAGCCAGGTGGAACGAAACACGTGCAGTTAACTCACTACATGTACCAATTGAAACGTTGAAGACAGACTGATGACAAATGACAAACGTAAACAAGTCTCCATGGCAACACTTCGCCATCTACCGTATGTAGTACAATGGATCAACGCCTTCTATGAATGCATAGAGAAATGAAGTTTTGAGGTTGGACCCCGAAGGCCGTTGAACTCACACTTTCATTGTGACAGGAATAACGCGAAAACCAAGGATTTTGGGACATATGTTCATATGAACTTTTTTCCATCTTGTGGTGTAAGGAAGCCATACCCGAAGTTTGTAAAAGTATTTCTGAAACATTCTGTATATATAAAGCGCACAATATTTCAGATTATGGTGCTAAAATATACAGTGAATACCACATCTCTACTACTTTGAAAGTTCGCTTGGTTAGCTACTGAGTATAAAATGTACTTCGCTTAGCCTTTACAGCCTGTCTCACAGCTAAAAAATTACATTTTTACTTACATGAAAAGATGGCCAAAATTCAATATTAAGATATATATATATATATATATAATATATAAGGGGCTTATTTGCCCATAACATACGGAAATGATATTCAGATATTTATACCCTAAATCGTAGCAACGAGTTAATGCTTGAGACTGGTTCACAGTGGCCCGGTAACGAAAACGCAGATCAATGATCAGATCAGTCACAAAGTGGAAAGTCGATTTTGAGCACTGGGGTTTAATTTGTTTTTAACTTACCAATGATATTTTTTTACTTTCTCTACTACGTATAGTAAGTCGGGGAAGTATTGTATTTCACCCAAAAATTTTGCTACCGAGGTTTTACCGGAAATGTATGTATGTTTTGAGGGCCCCTGAATAAAAAAAATGCATTTTTGGAAACATGTCTGTGTGTCTGTCTGTCTTGAACAGCATAAGTCAGAAACGAACAGTCGGATAAACACAAAACTTGATATTTAGGTTCAGTATCTTCCAGAGATGGCGAAACGAAGGTTTTCAAGAAAATCCCCCCACCCCAGATTACCCTTTACATGGAACATTTTTCGAAAATTTTAATTTTCTCAAAAATGGCTCTATGGTTTTGATTAATTTATCACATGTTTAAGATATTTTCATGACAAATAAATTGTATATCTTGAATTTTCCGGGAATGTCTCCAAAAGTATTCTTCATTGTGAACGACTTTTGCATAACTAGTAAACCATAAGAGATAGACAAAATTTTACTACACAAAAAATGTAGATCGCGTTAAAATACACAATTTATGTCCTATATATTTTTTGTTGTTGAGTAAGCCATTTTCGAGATATTGTTTGTTATTCCCTTAAATTTTCCAATACGTATACGTTTTCTCAAATGGGAATCCGTTATTCATTTTTTTTGTCCTAGTAATGCAAAGAGAATGGAATACTCCACATAGCAACCAGCTCTTAAAATATTTGACTATGGCATAAAGCCTACCAATTCCCCTTGCATCTACAAGAAAATGAGCAATAAAATTAACATTTCGATATCTCGATTAACATGAAGCATATGGAGAATAAGATTACCTAAATGCAGATCTATTACATTTCCGATTCCTTTCATTCCTGTATTTAGTGACGTACATTAAAGTTTACTGCTCTGTGTTAGTTTCTACCGTTTTTTGCTGTTCGTTGTAGTTTTTGCTGTTGGTTTTGAGGGAATAGTCAGCTTTGAGTTGCATATAAACCAACTGGAGATGTCCTTTTACTAGAAGAAAATATGATCAGTGGATCTGAGGTGTTAGTATCTCAGGCTAGGACGCACATATGCTAGAATTTCTTCCAGTTTCGTGTTTCCAACTTGCCACTAGATAAAGCAATAGCTGTTTCATGTCACGGCTGCCTAAAATAGAAGAATTAGGATACCCTCTACGGTGAAGAGTCTTATATACATAATATGGCTCTAATATGCCGTTCCCGAGGCTCGGGCAAGCTTTCCCATACGTATTTCAACTTTGTCGTTCTCATTCTGGTCGTTCTCGGTGGTTGTGAACCAACCTTTAGTTGGCGGGTGGGAGGAGGCGCAGGAGAATTGAGCTTTCAAACAGGTTCCGTCGGATTACGTACCTTCTTCTTCTGCACTCCAGGGATTAGGCAGTGCTATCTGTTCCGGCTTCAAAACGTGTCTGACCATGTTTTCTTGATCTTCCCGGATGTCTTTTTCCTTTAAGCCTATAGTACAACACTTCTCTTGGGATCCTCTCTTTCAATATTCTATCAACATGCTGTCTCCGTTTATTTCTATAGTTTATATTTTTTTCCTTCTAAAGAATTTATTTCTAACTCTTCCCTTATTTTTTCAATTGAAAGTTTGTACAAAAGTGTACATCGCTTTACCGTTCTTAGGAATCTCATCTTAGCAACCCATATCTTATTTTTTATCAGCTTTCGTCAGTGTCATGTTTCAGATCCATAAAGAAAAGCAGGCACGCCATTAACGTTGTAAACCTTTATTCGTGTTTCTTTTGTATTTTAGTTTTTAAAATTCTATTTGTTGTACCGCATATTTTTGAAACATGGGGTAATTTATTTTTAAAATCATTTTCATATTTATAGCTGGTGTATGTCCCTAAGTCTTTAAAAGTCTTACTTGCTGTAGTATAGTATCATTAATTACAATTTTGGTTCTTACAGTTTTTGTTTTATTTGTCGAAACTTTAAAATTATAATTATCACATAATTTCTGTAAGAATACACTGCTAGTTGCAGCTCCTCTTCGGTTTTACTTATAGGTATCTGGTCATCCGCAAATAGCATTATCCTAAGTGTAAAATTTGGTGCAATTAAAATACCTCCATTAACATTTAACATCCATTCTCTAATCAGATCGTCTATATAAATTGAAAGCGAAGTAGGAGACAAACTACAACCCTGTCGTACACCTTGATTTATATGTATCCGTTTACTATATCTTCCATTTCCAACATGAACGCTGAGTGTTATATTCTTATATATACGATACACTGGTATGCAAAACCTAAGGACGAATCTTCGCATGCTGTGACACTGCCAAGTAACATAGCCCGATGAAACTTGAATCATATACAGAGGGAACTGCTACAGTAAGCAACTAAACGAAATATGCAATGAGACGAACAGAAATTCCACTTTTATCCATAGACCATAAGCTTCACTAAACTCAATACGACATATGATGGCTCTCTAGATTTACAGAAATGGATACATGGTACTTAAAAGGGTGTATGATCACCACGATGGATGCTCTGCATCGTGCTCCTATACTGGCCACAAGGTTGGTAAGAAGTTCTTGTGGTAGGGCGTTCCATTCCTCCACCAGAGCTGTTGACAACTGTTGGATGGCCTTGGTGCATGTGGATGTGCTGCAATGCATCTCCCCAAAGCATCCCACGCGTGTTCGATGCTTTAAATCGGGGGGAACGGGCAGGCCAGTCCATTCGTCGAATATCCTCTCGTTCCAAGAGATCCTCCACCTGCGCTGTTCGATGCGGTCACGCGTTGTCATCCATAAAAATGAACTCAGGGCCGACTGCACCCCTGAAAAGACGCACATAGGGAAGTACAGTATCACAATAACGTTGACCAGTGAGCGAACCGTGTTCAAAGATTTGGAGGTCGGTGCGCCCATGCAATATTATGCCTCCTCAAACCATAACGCCCGGACCACTAAAACGACCATGTTCAAGGATGTTCCTGGGTCCATTACGTGTTCCTACCTCTCGCCATGAGGGTACGTCGAGAATCACTACTTAGACCGAATCTGGTCTCATCCGAGAAGGGCACGCGGCCCCATACCTCGTTGGTCCAATTTTGATGCTCTTGGGACCATCGCAAACGGTGCCACCGATGTGCGGATGTCAATGGAATACAACGTACTGGCCTTCGGGCAAAGAGACCACCTCTGCGTAGTCGCCGTGCTACTGTGTATCGTTAGATTGCGTGCTTAGCTGTCCTGTTAAATGTGATTGCAATTGCATCCGCTGTTTGGCGTGGATCCCTTCTTGCCTGTTGCACAATGTAGCGGTCATTTGCTGCTGTAGTTGAGCGTGGTCGACCACCACCTCTCCTCCTTGGGTCAGCAGTGCCTGTGGTTTGGAAGGTTCCCCATGCACGTGAAACAATGCTGTGAGCAATTCCAAACTCCTGAGCAACACTCGTCACACTTCGCCCTTCTTCCAGTTTCCCGATGATTCTTCCCGGTGTGAAGTCATCCAAATGGTGTCTACGGGCCATGTTGCAATGAAGAACATCACTACAGTGCACCGTAACAGCTCGCTAATTGCCACACACCGTCTTGTCCTGTTTCGTCAACTGCCCCGTGTTGCGGGACTAGACCCATTTGGCACTATAGGCTCGCTACACTCACGCCATGTGACGTCCAGCTTTCTGTGTACGTGTGAGAGACCTCTGGCAACATGCTCCCCCACTTTCATCTACTTCCACTAAGTAGTTCATTTGTTATGATACTTTACCCATCTCGTCCTTAGGTTTTGCACACCAGTGTGTGTGTATGTGTGTGTGTGTGTGTCTATATATATATATATATATATATATATACATATACACACGCATTTTAGTGCTTTTATTACGTACCTATTAAGGGACATATAACTCCCATCCCAAACTACTCTTTACCTTCATGGAAGTTTTTCTCAAAAATGACTTCTAACGATTTTGAGTTAAACACCGCATGTTTTAAGATATTTGTATGACCAATAAAATATAGACATATCTTGATATTTTCTCGAATAGGCTCCTGAATGGATTGGCTAATTCGTAAACCACAGGAGATGACAAAAACTTACCACACAAAAAGTGCAGATCTCGTTGAAGCATTCAGTTTATGTCAAATCTTTTTTTTTTTTTTCGTGGCTTTGCAATTTCCGAGATAGTCGTTGCTAATGATCCGATTTTCCGACTAGTTTTACGTTTTTTGAAGTTTTGTGTCACCATTTATTTGTTTCTCGCGATGTCATGCAAAGAGAATGGTGTTTCAAACCAGTATAAAGCGACCCATATTTGCTTTCTCTACCAACTACCTTTAGTGGATAACAGGAAATATTTTATTTCACCCAAAGACTCGTATCGAGATTTCACCGTAAATACACGTTTTGGGTTCCTTTGAACCCAAAAAACGTACTTTTAGGAAAAGATCTGCTCAGACTTGTGTGTGCGTGCGAATGCGAAGAATGCGACACGAAGATTTTCAGGAAAATCCCCACACCCCAAACTACTCTTAAGGTAGACAAATTTTATTTTTTAGTTTCTTAAATATGACTGATTTTTATTAACATATCATATTTTACTATATTAATATAAAATAAATATGTATATATACATATATCATGAATTTTCTGTGAATATCCTGTGAAGTCCCCTTATTTGATTCGTTTTGTAGAATTTTTAATTGCAAGATAACTTTAAAAGATGGACAACAAATTACAATACTAAAAATTGCAGAGATCATTAAAATGCACAATTTGTGTCAAACAACTAATAAGCTGTTTCATAGTGACAGCCGTTTTCAAGCTATTCCGTGTTGAAATATTCCAAGCTAAGCGCCATCTAACGGACACGCTTGAAAGTTTGAGATTGTTGCTTCCCCGACCCTTCTTTTGTCTCCATCGCAAGAGATTGTTAACAATAATAAACATCTGAATTGTCTTTCCGCATGTTGTAAACAAGCATGCCATGCTTTGGAAGTTAATAGTCGTTAATATATTAGTCATGTCGTGACTTTACAACTTTTTATAAAATAAATATTTAATAATAAAACAATGAAGTTATTTAACATATTGGCAGATTAGAACAATTACAATGAACATTATATACTTTTATATAAATTTATGCTTTTAAAAAATTCAGCTATCTTGGTACATAATTTATTTGAGTGATGTTTGTAAATCATTGGGTATCTGGCAGTATTGTCTCCATTGATCGTATTGTGGACATTCCACGATTATGTGTTTCGTCGTTAACAGTATGTTTACTGATGGCAGACGGGTGGTTGGTCCTTTGAAAGAAGATACCTGTGCGTGATCTCGGTATGGCCCATTCTCAGTCGGGATATTAAACCCCGATCTTGTCCGGAAAGAGAATTACTGGGCAGATGTGTCGAAAAACATGATATTATATCATGGAGTTTGCTGGAATCATCCTGTCTTCCACTGTTGGTAGAGCTTCTTGTTAATGATTGAGATAACATCATGGGCTGGTGTAAACTGTGTTCACTCTTAGATTGATCCGCGTCAAAACAAACCCCAGGTGACCAGTGCACCGTTATAACGTATCCTTCCGCCATTCGCACTAGAAATACTGTCACACTTTCAGTACCATGAGCGGTGACTAGCATATTCTGTTTAGGGTTAAAGATGATAAGATTGATAGTTGTAACAAAACAAACGTTTGCACATATAATAATTAATTCTAAAATAAATGAGCGAAAAATAAACTAACAGGTATGCGATAACTTAATTTATTCGCTCTCTGGAAGCGGCATTTTATTAACTGTTGGCCTCGTTTCAGATTTTTCTGCACAAGCACTGTTTATACTTGTACTCGAAACACCGGTGAACTCGGAAGTTAATTTCGCCATTTCTTTCGCGGAGAGTGTTGGATATTTCTCGCATAACTTATAATAAAGATTCAACACTATTGTTTTTTTTCACCACTAGTCAGTGGTTTGCGCGGCTAATGCTTTACGTAATTCGACGAAAACACAAGAGCGAATTCAGTGTCCTCCATGATACTAAACACAACTGCTCGTTTCTGTCTGTAAACAATATTCTGCGCTACCCGGATGGCTCATACAAATTGCATCATGGGACTTGTAGCTCTGTTTTACGGTATAAATCAGCGTTAAATAAAACCATAGGTATTTGTATAGAATATTGCACTATTTAAGGATAAATTCATTCTAAAATTCAGAAATTAGCATGGGACTACTTTCCTGGGCGCATTGCTATCGTGTTGCAACACGGTGCACTGACCACGTGGGTTTGTTTTGCCGCGGATCAACCTAAGAGTGAATATAGTTGTAGTTATAGTTGAGTCACGTAGTGAATGTTCAGTGGCTTCTTTTTCTGCCTGATCGGCCAATTCGTTGCCTTGTATTCCAATGTGGAATGGAATCCATACTAGAAACGCTTACTTTCCTTGCTTATTGGTTCTGTGAAGTAATGATTGAATTTCTTATGTAAGGATATGGGTTGATGACAGATTGTTTATTGCAAGTAGTGCACTTTTAGAATCTGAGTATATGACAAATAACTTTGAACATCGAGCATTCAAATCATAAATCACAGCTTGTTTAATTAAACAGTTCACTTGAGCAGATGGTACAACAATCAGGAAGTCTGAATAACATAGTGTGGTCTGGAAAAACATGAGCACAAGCATTTCCATCATTACACTTTGATCCATCTGTGTAAATTGCTGTATGTTTTCCATATCTGTCGTGTAATTCATTAAATAGTTGGCGATAAACTGAGGAATGTGTGTGTTCTTTGTCGTTAGTAAAGTCCTGTGAATGTATCACATCAGACATTTTAAAGGTTTGACTATCATTTCAGCCTCCTTTATCTCCCTTATATCGACAACGAAGTGTATAGTGTTACAACTGCTGTAACGTTTATCTCGTTTAACATAGTAGATAGAAAAATCTGATGTGTTACACTCACATGACTTTCTCTACTCTTGTACAATCTAATTTTACAAACGCCTATTCTCCATATGCTTCAAGTTAATCGAGATATCGAGATGTCAATCTTATTGGTAATTTTCTTGTAGATGCAAGGGAAATATCGTAGCTTTTAAGCGATAGTCAAATATTTTAACGCTGGTTGCTATGTGACGCATTCCATTCTCTTTGCATGTCCAGGACATAAAAAAATGAATAACGAATTTGAGAAAAAGTATAAGTATTGGAAAATTTAAGGAAATAACAAGCAATATCTCGAAAACGGTTCACTCAACAAAAGAAATGTATATGACATAAGTTGTGTATTTAAACGCGATCTACATTTTTTGTGTAGTAAAATTTTGTCTATCTCTTATGGTTTACCAGTTATGCAAAAGTCGTTCACAATGAAGAATATTTTTGGAGACATTCCCAGAAAATTCGAGATATACATTTTATTTGTCATGACAATATCTTAAACATATGATATTTTAATCAAAATCGTTAGAGCCGTTTTTGAGAAAATTAAAATTTTCGAAAAATGTTCCATGTAAAGGGTAGTCTGAGGTGGGGGGATTTTCTTGAAAACCTTCGTGTCGCATCTCTGGAAGATACTGAACCTAAATACCAAGTTTGGTGCTTATCCGACTGTTCGTTTTTGAGTTATGCTGTTCACAGACACACACACACACACACACACACACACACACACACACACAGACACACACACGGACATGTTTCCAAAAATGCTTTTTTTGGATTCAGGAGGTCTCAAAACATGTATTTCCGGCGAAATCTCGGTATCGAATTTTTGGGTGGAATGCAATACTTCCCCTATTTACTATACGTAGTAGAGAAAGTAAAAATAAGCTTTTGTAACAATAGTTTGAAGAGATAAAAAGAAACGATAGTGGGTAAAGAAGGTTAGAGGTAACACTCAGATTGTTTTACAAATCATCTGCTATGAATTACTAAGACCTAGCATTGTCATAGAGTGTAGATAGGTAATGATCAAGTCACGCTATCATTGCAGTAATGGAGAAATTACCTTGTGACCCCCCCCAGCATACACCTACCTTTCAGGCAACAGCTGGAAGGCTCGTCATTTAGCTGATCAATCATCGCTGATAGCGGATTTAACTTCCTGAAGTGATTGGTCCGTGAGATAACTAGCCCTCCAGTAGGTGAATCAGAGAAGCGTGTGCCACATAGTCTCGGAGACTTTAGAGTAAGTGCAAAAGTTAAAAGTTGGCCAATGCTCGCTGTTGCCAAGCGTGTATCGGCGGTAACTTTGTACATCAAAACACATTAAATATCCTTAATAAACAAAATTTTGGAACAGCAAGTAGTTCAGGGATGTCCTCTTCGTCTTCTTCGAAAGCACTTATTTCGGAATCATCACTTTCAATCCTTTAGTTAATCATAATTGACTCCACAGTGGCAAATCTTTGTTGAAATCTTACTACTGGAGCTGTTCAGGGTTTCCTTCGGAAGGGAAGTAAAGGGAAGTGTCCCGTGTCGTAGATTTACGGCACGTAAAAGAACCTCAAGCCTGATAAAGAGGGGACTGAGCAAAATTATCGGTCTTTCACGACCAATATAGAATGCAACGCTAAGAACCACAGCAGTTAAAGAGTTAAAAAACAAAACAAAAAAAGCAACAAAAAAAATCTGATGTGTTACACTCACATGACTTTCTCTACTCTTGTACAAACTATTTATACATACCCTTATTCTCCATTTACTTCATGTTAATCGAGATAAACATTTGCAGACTCTATCTTATTGCTAATTTTCTTGTAGATGTAAGGGGAAAATATATTTACCAGGGCTATGTAGAAAAACAGTAGCCTTTAAGCACATACATATATCTTAATAGCTGGTTGCTAGGTGCAGCACCATTCGCTTTGCCACAGATTATAACTCTTTGCATATCCAAGACAAAAAAATCTGATGTGTTACACTCACATGACTTTCTCTACTCTTGTACAATCTATTTTTACAAACGCCTATTCTCCATATGCTTTATGTTAATCGAGATATCGAGATGTCAATCTTATTGCTAATTTTCTTGTAGATGCAAGGGGAATATGGTAGCTTTTAAGCGATGGTCAAATATTTTAACGCTGGTTGCTATGTGTCGAATTCCATTCTCTTTGCAAGTCCAGGACATAAAAAAATGAATAACGAATTTGAGAAAAAGTATAAGTATTGGAAAATTTAAGGGAATAACAAGCAATATCTCGAAAACGGTTCACTCAACAAAAGAAATGTATATAACATAAGTTGTGTATTTTAACGAGATCAACATTTTTTGTGTAGTAAAATTTTGTCTATCTCTTATGGTTTACCAGTTACGCAAAAGTCGTTCACAATGAAGAATACTTTTGGAGACATTCCCAGAAAATTCGAGATATACATTTCATTTCTCATGGCATTATCTTAAACATATGATATTTTAAACAAAATCGTTAGAGCCATTTTTGAGAAAATTAAAATTTTCGAAAAATGTTCCATGTAAAGGGTAGTCTGGGGTGGGGGGATTTTCTTGAAAACCTTCGTGTCGCATCTCTGGAAGATACTGAACCTAAATACCAAGTTTGGTGTTTATCCGACTGTTCGTTTTTGAGTTATGCTGTTCACACACACACAGACACACACACAGACACACACACACACACAGACACACACACGGACATGTTTCCAAAAATGCTTTTTTTGGATTCAGGAGGTCTCAAAACATGTATTTCCGGTGAAATCTCGGTATCGAATTTTTGGGTGGAATGCAATACTTCCCCTACTTACTATACGTAGTAGAGAAAGTAAAAAATGAATAACGAATTCCCATTTGAGAAAATAAGTATTGAAAAATTTAAGGGAATAACAAGCAATATCTCGAAAATGGTTCACTCAACAAAAAAAATGTATATGACATAAATTGTGTATTTTAACGCGCTCTACATTTTTTTGTGTAGTAAAATTTTGTCTATCTCTTATGGTTTACCAGTTATGCAAAAGTCGTTCACAATAAAGAATACTTTTGAAGACATTCCCTGGAAATTCAAGATATACATTTTATTTGTCATAAAAATATCTTAAACATATGATATTTTAATCAAAATCGTTAGCCATTTTTGAGAAAATTAAAATTTTCGAAAAATCTTCCATGTAAAGGGTACTCTGGGGTGGGGGGATTTTCTTGAAAACCTTCGTGTCGCATCCTTGGAAGATACTGAACCCAAACACCAAGTTTGGTGTTTATCCGACTGTTCGTTTCTGAGTTATGCTGTTCACAGACACACACATAGACACACACACGGACATGTTTCCAAAAATGCTTTTTTTTGGATTCAGGGGGTCTCAAAACATGTATTTGCGTTGAAATCTCGGTATCGAAATTTTCGGTGGAATACAATACTTCCCATACTTACTATACGTAGTAGAGAAAGTAAAAAAGCATTTTTAAAAAGTTGTATACATTAAATACAACGTTTTCTGCTCTGAACATGAATCATTTCACGTTTCTTAATCGAAAAATCACTTGACACAGCTTCAATGGGCATGTTCACACGTATCACAAACACGGAAAAGAGAAATATAATAATTTAATTTATGCATTAACAGTATTTCAGCTCGAGTTTGAAACACTACTTAATATATGCCCGGTCGCTTTAATACTAAAATAGCACACCGCTACTCTAAAAAGGAACTGAACATTAACTCATTCCTTTTCAAACTGCGTGGTTTGTATTTTCATGGTATAGATACTATATGTTTGTATTCGAGAAAGGCATTGTGAGGAAGGAATTCTGTTTTTCAGGTTTTTCAGTGTTGAATGAATGTTGGGTGACGATAACCATGTGAAGATAAAAGGTGCATAGCTCACGTTCAAGTATCCTAGAGAAAGGATTTTTGTACAGTCATGGTCATAAAATAATGTTCTGTATATTTATAATGGCATTGGCATCTATTTTTTTTAAAATAATTATCCCAGCATAATTAATGAAGACCATGTTCTCAGTTCAGGCGCATAAGATGCATGTACCACACTCGGTAGCGCTGCTTGGAGGGGAAATATACACTATGTGATCAAAAGTATCCGGACACTCCCACAAACATACGCTTTTCATCTTAGGTGCATTGTGCTGCCACCTACTGCCTGGTGCTCATTATCCGCGACCTCAGTAGTCATTAAACATCGTGAAACAGAAGAATGGGACGCTCCGTGGACTACGAACATGGTCAGGTGATTGGGTGCCCCTTGTGTCAGAAGTCTGTACGCAAGATTTCCACACTCCTAAACATCCCTAGGTCCATTGTTTCTGATGTGATAGTGAAGTGGAAACGTGAAGGGACATGTACAGCGACCTCGTCTGTTGACTGACAGAGACCGCCGACATTTGAAGAGGGTCGTAAAGAGTAATAGGTAGACATCTACCCAGACCATCACACAGGAATTCCAAACTGCATCAGGATCCACTCCAAGTACTGTGACAGTTAGGCGTGAGGTGAGAAACCTTGGATTCCATGGTCGAGCGGCTGCTCATAAGCCACACATCACGCAGGAAAATGCCAAACGACGCCTCGCTTGATGTAAGGAGCGTCAACATTACACGATTGAACAGTGGCAAAACGTGTATGGAGTGACGAATCACGGTACACAATGTGGCGATCCGATGGCAGGGTGTGGGTATGGCGAATGCCCGGTGAACGTCATCTGCCAGCGTGTGTAGTGCCAACAGTGAAATTCGGAGGTGGTGGTGTTATGGTGTGGTCGTGTTTATCCTGGAGGGGGCTTGCACCCCTTGTTGTTTTGCGTGGCACGATCACAGCGCAGACCTACATTGATATTTTAAGCACCTTCTTGCTTCCCACTGTTGAAGAGCAATTCGGGGATGACGATTGCATCTTTCAACAGGATGGAGCTCCTGTTCATACTGCACGGGCTGTGGCGGAGTGGTTACACGACAATAACAGCCCTGTAATGGAAGGGACTTGGCTGCACAGAGTCCTGACTTGAATCCTATAGAACACCTTTGGGATGTTTTGGAACGCCGACTTCGTGCCAAGCCTCACCGACCTACATCGATACCTCTCCTCAGTTGCGCACTCCGTGAAGAATGGGCTGCCATTCCCCAAGAAACCTTCCAGCACCTGATTGAAATTATGCCTGCGACAGTGAACGCTGTCATCAAGGATAAGGGTGGGCCAACACCATATTGACTTCCAGCATTACCGATGGAACTTGTACGTCATTTTCAGCCAGATGTCCGGATACTTTTAATCACGTAGTGTATGATTCGGCCGTCTTCATGTGCCTTTTAACATGTTTACATCGGCATCAGCAGTGTTAGACGAGAGAGACATGAGTCGAAAATAGCCTCATAACGGCCAATGAACTGCTTTTAGCGAATTCAAGGAAAAGCTTGAATGAGATCGTTAAGGAAGACCGATCATGTTTTGGTACTGTAAAGATTGCTATGGGAGGCCAACGCTACAAAACGATAGAAAACTGTAAATGATTATTTTTGCTGTGCATACTGGAATGGTGTTCTTTAGAAAACGTTCAAGCTCATGACACGATGGAAAAAGTACATTAAAAGTGTAAACTATGTGGTGCTTTAGCTTTTTCCAAAATTATGTTATATGATTATAAAATATTACTCATGGCTTTCATTAGAGGTTAGGGTTTTAGAAGCGAATGAGGATTTCGGCACTGCGGACAAGGCTAGACCTATACTAAGCCAGCTGGGGAAAGGGATGAGGTGAAAAGTATGAAGATGGTTGTCCAGATCTGATTGGCAGCAGACGCAGCAGCACATGGGACCACGCAGTACTGTCCATCGTGTCCCTGTAACCCTGGAATGAGAGAAAATGAGGGACAGGAAAATTCGTGCTAATATATAATGCACCCCGCATTGGCATATCGACCTGCGAAATCCACGAAAAAAACCCTTGGTGTGGATCCCGAGACCTCTCGAATTCGGACCTCAGATGCTGTCACTAGCACAATCCGCTTCGGTTTCATTAGAGAGTAAGTGAAATGAAAACGGCTAACGCTACCAAAAAAAGGGGTGGCACAAATTATGTTTTAATGAGCTGCACACTTTTTAAATAAATAAACCCAAGTTATATAGAGGTTACAATATAGGAGAGGTTACTGAAGTGCAACTGACATTTTTCCATCATAAAGGGATAACTAACTAGAATCTGGTGATATTCGGCTTGTTAGGTTCCATTCGTAACCAGCAACTCCTCTGCAAATACACACCTGTTACATGTATTGGGAAGGCCAGTTATATTGTATGTCTTACGGCGGCGCCGTGTTTTTGTATTAGCAGCTGTTCAAACTTTGCACGTCGACCATTTTGTCACAAACTGACGCACTGAGTATAATATTGTATCTATTGTATTAATTATATTACTATTTATATTAGATTAGTTATAGTTGTATTAATTAGGTTAATTATACGAGCATGTAATGTATTATTATTATTATCATCATTATTATGTTACTAAGTTATTATTAAATATTAGGACTTTACCTTTGCAGTTAACTAGAAATTTGAATTGTTTCGCAAGTTTTGGTGTAAGCGTTATCTGTGAGTGGGATTTTATTTTTAGAGGAAGATGTGCGTAGAAGAAAACCAATAAATTTAATATAATAATAATAATAATTAATAAACAATGAATTATTTGGTTTAGGCAAGTACGCCGAAATCATATTAAAGCGCTACTATAACTTGTTATTAATACTCTTACAGGGCAGTAATTTACAACGTTTAATAACATACGATGTTATATAAATTAAGTCCACAGTACAGTTCAGTGCTTAATTGGCACCTACGGTACATCCAGGTTATAGGTTATTGGTAATCTGCGATTATGGAAGAGAAGAGAGGTGCTGACCAAACCTTTGCACCGGAGAAAAAAATATTACAGAGCGGTGTATATAAGATATGACAATGACTCATAACACTAGTAAAGGACTGAAATAGTGTGTCTTTTGTAAATAGGTTGTCTGGTGATTTCTCTGGTTATATATCTAGTGACTCAAGTTAGAACGTTTACCGCCCTGATATGCGGCTGAGCCAGTTCTGTTTTTTTAGTAACCTAAGTTAGGCTGCGTCCCCATTACATCTGATTTAGTACCCGAAACATGTGATATTTTAATCAAAATGGTTATCGTAAGTTTTGAAAAATTAAAATCAACGAAACACTTTTCATGTATAATTTAATGGAAATTTTCAGAAAATCTTCGAGTCGCATCCTTTAAAAATGCTAGAATGAAATACGAAGTTTGATATTTGTCTGACTTTCCCTCTCTGAGTTCCGCTGTTAACGCAGTTACACACGCGAGCGCGCGCGGACCTTTTTCAGCGGACCTGCTAACGTCCATTCCCAGAGATATCTACGTATATCAAACTTCCTCTTGATAGGTAAAAGTTAGAGAAAGTACATAATGCAAGAAAATACATTTGATGCTTAACGAATGTTCAGCCTTAATTTTACAGATGCCTCTCTCAACCTTAAACACAAATACGGTAACCAGATTATTGTTCCCGTTAATTCAGGGTGCTAATTTCTCTTGTTTCCATTTTAAGTAAGACGTATTATGTATGCTATGCATTCCAGCAGATGGTAAAGTATGCGTTAAAATGAAGGTTATGACTTTACCGAGATATAAAGATAGTTTGTTAGCACTACGAGTATACATATAGAAGTCATAATCTCTGAAGAGTCCTTGACACATTTCACGAAACCAGTCTTGACTCAGGATTCGCACAATTTTTAAAACTCTTCCTGCAGGACTGGTAGTAGATATAAGCAAACAAGGTTATTTCGTTCCACTGCTTGGGGCTTTAGAAGCGGCACAGAAGTCGTCTTTGTTTCATGTGTTTCTTCACCATTCTGACACTAAAATTAAGCGTAGAATCAATTAGATTTTAAAATTACTATCTAGTTCCAGTATAAGAAATTTGTTACCTGCCTGCTCTCTAATTCTGTTGTAAATTATAGTGGTTGTCTATTTAAAATAAGGATTTTGAGCATTATATTAGTACTGCTAGAGATACTTAGTTACCCAACCACTTTTTGCGAACATTTTATGTACAGAAATTCTAAAATTACTTAATAAATAACATTAGGTGTTCATTATATAATTATTTAAATATTAGCTAGTTGCTTGGGTGTTTTTTTAATTCTCGAATGACGAGGTTAATAAAAAAAAGAAATTATTGTACAGTGAGTTAAATGATATGTTTATGAGTTTTATCCCTTGGAATTGTCGCAGTGAACTACGAGGTTTGTAATGATAAACACATTCATTCATTTTCTGTTTAACCTCCTCTTATGTAGGACTTACAGGCGGGTGCTTGGGGTCAGAGGTCCGTCGAGGAGCAGACACTCATGGATCAAACATGAATATCCAGGATGGGTGATCAGCCCGATGCCTGGTATGGGAGGAAGGAAGGAAGGAAGGAAGTAGATGAAACGAAATGATGATGAAATGAAAGGTGATGATGGAGCAGTTGGTGGAATGAATGGCGGGAAACCGGAGAACCCGGAGAAAACCCGCCCAGACGCCGTTTTGTCCACCACAAATCCTACATGCGGGTCCCTGGGATTGAACCCGGGCCGCCGCGGTGAGATGCGAGCGGTCTAACCACTCGGCCACGCCGCCGCCAATGATAGACACAAATCCCTAAATATTTACAGAAACGGAAGTAATATCGACCTTAGCCGCCTTCCGGCAATATTCCACATTATGAAAATGTTGTCTAGCCTGTAAGTATCTTTAGCAATGAAAGAATTATTCAAGTGGTCGAATAATTGAGTAAAAAGTCTTCCCGGATAAGACGCCGTGGTCGAAGATAAGCGTGCGATCTGACGTTTGCTTCGCGACTGCGGCAGACATCTTAAGAAGCCCGTAGGCAAATCTATCTCTGTGAAGATGTCAGCCACAGCTACGGACGAAACTTAAAGTTTGAATGCGTTTTAATCTGCTACCACGGCTTTTAGCCGACAAAATGTCTTATTTTTTTATTTGACGACACCAGCTGCCGAATATTCTCAATGTAATGTACCAGCAACCATCTCAGAAGTAAATTAGTTTTAAACTCTTGGACCTTCTCTTTGGTCCCATAGTTTTAATGTTCCATTTGTCTCACCAACAGAAAGAGCCCTTAATATTGCTACTGTATCTATTTGGCTAGTTGCTAGGCGAGCATTAAATAAAACGAGTTTCTCGTCACACCCACATACGGAGGCTAAATACTGAACGAGAAAAAAAAAATTCATACTTTGAGAGAAAACCGAGCGAAATGGCTCCGCAGTATCGTCTTGAGGTTCGCATTCGGGAGGTCCCGGGTTCAATTCCCGGTGATCGCCCACTCTGACTGGGGTGTTTCGAGATTTTCCCCTGGTCGCCAAGGCGAATGCCGGGGTGGTGTATTGTACCACGATTTCTCCTTTCCCCCATTTCCTCTCACTTTCATCTTCATTTCACGTGTGCTGTGCTAGCGGTGCCGGGTGGATGGCGTGAATGTTTGCGCATTGGAAAGATTTCTCCCCAATGAACACCAGAATGAGCTGTCTCGCCTGTTTGGGGCGCTGCATCGCCTTCTTGGGATACCTCGCCATTGGTGCGCGGGTGTTAAAATTGGAAATGTTAGGAACTTCTGCGCTGTCAGGCAGGCCTGCTGGGGGCTTCCATCATCTCATTCCTGCCTTCTGGGGGGGGGGTGTAGCCACAATAGATCAAGGTGGTTGAAGTGCACGAGGTGACCCCCTCGATCCGATAAATAATCCTACATCCTCTGCGATTATACCTGAAATTATGGATAAGTGGGTTTTGATCTGAAGGAAGTAAAAACAGCCAGTAAGGCATTTTTACTGAATTTCTCATTAACGCTTTAGTTTTTACGAATTCAAAATTGTAATTCTTCGTCAATTAAAATCATATGTCGGTGGCATTGCCTATATAAAGAAATCTAGCGGTATACATTCACACAAATTTCTCTCCCAAAGAAAACTCCTTATAAAAAGTAATTCTTCTCTCCACTTTACGTTATTCATTATATATTTTTACTATGAATGATATAAAATTAAGTAAAAGTTGCTTACTTGCAAAATGTGGAAACACCATTCAAATGTTTGTTCGCGGTAACAAGTTCGTGCGATGGAAGGAAAATAGAATAAAAACAAGAATCGCAAGCTTTCGAGCATATCCGTTAGATGACCTTGGGAAAGGTCTAAACTTGCAACATGGCATATCTCGTAAAGGCTAACACTACAATAAATTTTGAACAGATTGTGTGTTTTATTCAGCTCCACATTTTTCAAGATACTTGATTAAATCGTGTCAGTATATCATTCATGTTCTTTAATGAAAATCGTGATGTAAAAAATAAATAGTTTTAAATCTAAAAGTTTCCTCTTTTGGAAGATGCTGAACTAAAATGCCAGCCTTTGTATTTATCCGAGTTTCTGTTTTTGATTTGAACGGTTCGCACACATTCACGCATGTGCGCGCGCGTTTCTAAAAGTACCTGTGTGGGCTCAGTAGACTTTAAAACATACATTTCCGGTGAAATCTAAATATAGCATTACCTTCTCTACTACTTAGAGTAAGTAGGGTAAGTATTGCATTCCACTAAAAAATTCGATATCGAGATTTCACCGGAAATACATGTTTTGAGGCCTCCTGAATACAAAAAAAAAAAAAGGATTTTTGGAAACATGTACGTGTGTGTGTCTGTGAACAGCAGAACTCAGAAACGAACAGTCGGATAAACACCAAACTTGGTATTTAGGTTCAGTAGCTTCCAGAGATGCGACACGAAGGTTTTCAAGAAAATCCCCCTACCGCAGATTACCCTTTACATGGAACATTTTTCGAAAATTTTAATTTTCTCAAAAATGGCTCTAACGATTTTGATTAAAATATCATATATTTAAGACACTTTCATGACAAATAAAATGTATATCTCGAATTTTCTGGGAATGTCTGCAAAAGTATTCTCATTGTGAACGACTTTTGCATAACTGGTAAACCATAGGAGATAGACAAAATTTTACTGCACAAAAAATGTAGATCGCGTTAAAATACACAATTTATGTCATATACACTTTTTTTTTGTTGAGTGAACCATTTTGTAGATATTGCTTGTTATTCCCTTAAATTTTACAATACTTATACTTTTTCCCAAATGGGAATTCGTTATTCATTTTTTTTGTCCTAGTAATGCAAAGAGAACGGAATACTCCACATAGGAACCAGCTCTTAAAATATTTGACTATCGCTTAAAGCCTACCTATTCCCCTTGCATCTACAAGAAAATTAGCAATAAGATTGACATCTCGATATCTCGATTAACATGAAGCATATGGAGAATAAGCGTTTGTAAAAATAGTTTGTGCAAGAGTAGAGAAAGTCATGTGAGTGTAACACATCAGAAGTTTTTTTGGGTGGAATACAACACTACTACCGCCTACTAATAAGTATGTATATTTTAGAGAAAGTAAAACATTAATCTGCTAAATGTATAACATAATTTTGTAAAGTCTTTACGTGAGGAAATTGAAAAATTTTGTAAAACATCAGACCTCGTATATTGTCGTTGGTTCTTTCTGCATATTAAGAGACTTTTTTCTCTGTTAATTTGGCTGCTAGAATTTTTTAAAGTGTAGACAAATACTTTGACTCACTGTGTCTAGTAGAGAGATTTGCTTTAACTGACATTGTACATTTACACGAGGTAACCAAGCATGTACATTACTGCGTTGACAGGGGTCATATTTTTTACTCTTCTAAACCCTCCATGTAATATCAGCACAGATTTTTTGGGACGGCGAGTTTCTATATAGCAACGCAGAAACCCACGAGTAAACATTTGGCAAACGTGTTTATCTACATAGTAATGATCGTTGTTTTAAAATGGCATAATTGTGACGTCATGGGGCTGCGGAACCGCGACCTACGTTATTACATCTACATAGCAGAGTGAGACATGAAAAATGCACGAAGCCGTGACCTATATCACAGTGGATAAACAAGGTGGCCGGCTGTGCGAATTTTTCACGTGAGCATTTCACATTCTGCATATTTTCACCGCAAATTATTGTCCCCTGTGCATTAGCATTGCACTTTGTGACGCCTTTCCACCAAGGCTGTCAACCTCTGCTACAATTACGTAGGTGTAAGGCAGTTTCGGCGCCATGCGTGGGAAGTAACTACCTCCGAAGTTCCTTTACGGACCAGGCCTCAATTAATTTGTCAAGTTTCAGAAGCGTCTTTTGTTTGTAGAATGTGTTAAGCCTCTTGTACACGATCAAACTCTTTTTTTCAATTCAAGAGTTTACAAGAAAAATTGTGAAATATTTTTCAATATGTGACAAGATTGCAAAAGACTTGGCAAGACTTGACAATGTCAAAAATGTGTATTTACAAGTTGTCTGTTCGCCAAACTGAAACCCTTCAAAACACATTGATAATTTATCACGCGCAAAGCAATTTAGTATTTGCGTCACAGTATAACAATTCGCAATTAAATATTGTTCTTTACTAATATTGGCGGCGCCGTGGCCGAGTGGTTAGACCGCTCGCCTCCCATCGAGGCGGCCCGGATTCAATCCCAGGGACCTGCATGTGGGATTTGTGCTGGACGAAGCGGCGTCTGGGCGGGTTTTCTCCGGTTCTCCGGTTTCCCCCGCCATTCATTCCACCAACTGCTCCATCATCTTTCCTTTCATCCATTTCACCAACATTTCGTTTCATCTACTTCCTTCATCCCATACCAGGCATAGGGCTGATCCCCCATCCTGGATATTCTGTCTGATCCATGAGTGTCTGCTCCTCGACGGGCCTCTGACCCCAGGCACCCGCTTGTAAGTCCTGGGGGGTGTAAGTCCTACATAAGAGGAGGGTAAACAGATAATGAATGAATGAATCTTTACTAATATTATGTAGGACTTTCACGTATTATATCAAATGAAATCATATTACGATGTGGAATACAATGAAAGTAACACCAACGGACAGGTTAACCACACTAATATAACATTGCATTAATTTATACTTAGTTCGGAAATCTGCTGGTAATTATTTCTTGATGCCTTCATCATCTTTATGTTGTGATAATGCACGGAGCTCTCGATGTTCAGACATGGCCAGTTTGTATAACCTAATCACTTCGCATATGACATATCTTGACCGGGTGGACATTTTTGGTTACTTTTCACTCTCAGCCATGTTGCAGATTTCGCGACGCACTGTGAATACTCGCATTTCATTGGCCAAAGCCATCAAATCATTGTGAAATCTTTGATCGTTTAGAGCATCTCCTTATTTGCTTTCAAGCCTTTCAAAGTATTGGAAGCAATTTGACAAGAAAAGTTGTGAAGTTGTGACAACTCTGGAAAAGTGTTATACAGTATTGAATTTGACAAAAAATTGATCGTGTACATTTGATACTAACCTCCACTGGTGCCGCTTTTGGAACTGGAAAGAATCGATTATTTAATTATTTTCCATTTATATGCCGCCGTTAATATCTAAGGTAGTATCTTCGACTTTTTTTGCCTCTGGGACAATAATTGTTCATCAGCAATGACGGTTCACTCGGTTTACTATGGTGTTAATCTTTGGGCTTGTGCACTTAAATTTTTCTATTTAAGCATTAATTTCATATACACTCACACACATATTCATACCTTTAGACTCCAGGAAGGATGGGGATTAACCTGACCAAACAAAAAATTCCAGCCGGAAACCCGGAGCCTCTGGATTAGGAAGTTAGCATGCTACCCACCAGACAACAGTGGCAGTCAATGGATTACTGTTCTTTGGTTTGTGTACCCATCGCATAATGTTAGAGGAAATAGTAATTTCATTTTACACAAACATTGGGCATCGAATTAAACGTAAAAAGTTTGGCCTCCTGAATAAAAAAATAAATAAATAAATTAAAGGTAAAAAGCAGAAAAAGAGCGCACAGGCGGCTGTGAACAACGTGGTTCAGAAACGAAAAGTCTTGCATTTGATATTTGAATCGGACGTTTTTCTAGATTCCGTTGCAGATTTTCAAGAAATAGGTTTATTCGAAAGAGTTCAGTTTTTGTTTTCTCAAAGACGATAACAATTTTACTAAAAGATTGTTACTATAACGTTATGGAAAATACAAAACAAATGTTTTAATTTTCCTAAAATAGCCAATTCAGTGCTTTTCATTCTTCAGATGTAACATTTTATATTAAACACGAAATCATGAAGCCTTTTAGGGGTACATCAGCACATTAGTGAAGAAATATGAGTTCCTCGCCTACTTCTGTCGTCCTTTGGAAGGCAGAGCGCGTCATACTTGTTTGACTACATGCCAATGAAATGCTGTTTAAGTTGTGAACGATTTATTTTGTTGGGTAACAGGTATGCATTTAAGTTATTTAAAGCGACGACCACAACATTCAATCTAGGCATTGCAGTCTAAACGAAACATGGACTCGTTCTCTCAAATATCTACCTCAAAAGTCTCCTCAGAAATCTCCGATTCAGTCTCTCGAATACCTCAGAAGCTTAAGAAATCACGCCAAATGCTGTTAAGTATTCTGGCTACAAGTGTTTTTGCATCGTTCAGTGATGACTCATACGCTAAAGGTTTGATATGCCCCCCCCCAAAAGGTAACCAAGGGGTGTCCAGTCCGATGAGGAAGCTGGCAATGAAGGTGGACCTCTTCAACGTCCAGGATACGTGAAAGAACATCAGGTGACACGACTACTATAACCAAACCAACGCCCCTGAGTAACATTAGACATCGTTCAATTAACGTCATGTACTGACTCACGATCACCTTGGGGAACATGGGGTTCCTAGTCCCTTGTTTATGCTCCATAAGATTTTCTTTAACATTTGAAATAACTTTCATCAAATATTGCTGTTCAGCATTGTTGCCAACTAAATTTTGGGCGAGTCGCTATAAGCAAATCTAAATGTACCAGCTTCTTATAAAAATTCCTACGTAAAACTTCAGCTCAAATAGTGAAACGACTACGAAGATGAAAACTGACTACATGTTCTTGCATGAAATTTAATTACGAGGGCGGATTGATAAAAGTCAGTGACTTTTTAAAGAAAATATTTTTTTGCCAAAAAATCAATTTTATTTCTCAACATAGTCTCCTTTCAATTCAATACACATTGTCCAACGTTTCTCCAATTTTTTTAACCCTTCCAAAAAGTATGATTTTTTGAAGTCTGCAAAATATGAGGTTGTTTCTGCCATGATGTGTTCGCTGGACGTGAATTTTTTCCCAGCGAGCCAATTTTTCAGGATTGCGAAGAGGAATAAGTCGCTCGGAGCCAAATCTGGAGAATATGGTGTGCGAGGTAGCACTTCTAACCCAATTCCATAAATTTTGCGATGGCAATGGCTGACTTGTGTGCGGATGCATTATCCTGGTGAAAGAGAACCTTTTTCTTCACCAAACGGGGTCGTATCTTTAACAATTCCTTGTGAAACTGATTCAGCATTGCGGCATAATATGAAACTGTGATCGTTTTACCCTTTTCCAGGTAGTGGATGTCTATCACACCTTGTGAATCCCAAAAGACAGCTGGCATGTTTTTCCTGCCGATGGAATGGTTTTCGTTTTCTTTTAGAGCAGGCTCGCCGAAGGAAATCCACTGCTTTGAATGTTGTTTGGTTTCAGCTTGATGGTAATGGATCCAAGTTTCATCAACCGTGATATAACGCCGCAAAAACTCATTTGGGTTGCGCTGGAACATGTTCAAACATTCCTGTGAAATGGTCACACGATTCCACTTGTTCTCAACTGTGAGTAGTGCGGCACTCATCTTGCTGACAGCTTTCTCATACCCATATATTCGTGCAGAATGTTATACACCCGTTCACTCGAGATGTTCACCGTCTTGGCTATCTCACGGATTTTCACTCAGCGGTCTTCCAACACAATATCGTGAACTTTGTTTACCATTTCTTCTATTGTAACATCAACCGGCCGTCCTGTGCGCACGGCATCTCTTGTGTTCGAACGGCCACATCGAAATTCTGTGAAACCACTTGTGCACCATGCCATGTGATCGAGCGGAGTACCCATAATACTTATTCAGCTTTTCTTCCGTTTCCTTCGCCGTCTTACCACGCAAAAAGTAGTGCTTCATCAGAACACGAAATTCACTTTTCACTACTTATTTTAGACGCTCTCAACAATGTTCTAAGAAACAAATGACGAATTTCCGCGATTATGTCCAGAATAGATGTAAGACTTGGGTACAAACAAGAAACCCGTGATTAGTATGCTATCTCGACTTATCAATCCGCCCTATTTTAACTTGTTTATCCTACAACTTCTTATATTCGTATTTTCTGTCATCAGAAGGGATTATTTAGAAAATAATCTTTCAACCAAGCATCTCAAAATCTCCACGAATTTCTCTCTTAAGGCAGTTTTCAACCTCTTTGGCTTTATGTAAGGGGAATACTGTCTCTAGTTACACATTGCATTATCCTGTACAATCTTTTAGCAGTTCACATCATCTAGGTTCTTTAGAAACTAGGGATTTTCTCTTTACACTTCATTCAGGAAAACTAAGGAATTTAATTTTCTCAGTTTCCTTCTGGATTTGGCATATTTATATTTTTTCTAAAACCTACTTAGAAGTAGAGGAAGTATATATTGAGATTTAATTGGAAACGCATGTTTTGAAGTCCTTTAATAAAAAGTATTTTAAAGAAAAGGTTTGGTGTGTGTGTGTGTGTGTGTGTGTGTGTGTGTGTGTGTGTAAATTTACGAACAGCAAAGCTCAAAACCGAAAAGTCGGATAAATACAAACTTGGTTTTTAAGTACAGGAGCTTCTAAAAATGCCACACGAAGATTTTCAGGAAATTTGCATAACGAATAAAATGTATATGTTGAATTTTCTATGAATAGTCTGTGAAATCCTCATTCGGAATGAATTTTGTATGATTTTGTGTTACTGATAACCAACTGGACGGGATGGTTCAGGCGACGTCTGTGGCCCACATTCGGGAGGGTCCGGGTAGATCCCCGGTGACGGCCCACTCTGATCCATAGGCGGCCCCCCCCCCCTCGGCAGTTTACTCGGGTCGTCAGGCGAATACTGGAGTGGTTTTCTGTCAGCCCCGAATTTCTTGTCCCTCCATTTCGTTCCATTCTTAATTCATTTCTTCATCCCGCTGGTCTCTTTAGAGGGTGGAAAGTGTCGGTGCAGCGTGGCAGGGGAAAAGGATGTCTTTTGTAATTCTCTCCGTCCCTCGGCTTTCGGTTGGTTGCCGGGGTATTCGAACCCCCTGTGATGGACGTTGGACCCCCTCTGTATGGGGTTGGAGTTCTCGGTCTGCCTGTCCGTCTTCCGGGGTGTCTATATTTGGAAACGTAGGGACCCTGTCGTTGCTGTACCATCGTTCCTGGATCCGGCCGCCTAATGTCTCTTTTCGCCTCATCCTTCCTCCCAGGGACGTCCTCTGGTGGGGTAGAGGTGCAATATCCATTCTGGATCGGTGCCAAGTCCCCGTCGTAACAGAAGATAAATCATAACACAGAGACGAAAACTTGCCATAAAAATGTAGATCTCGTTAAAACACACAAAACACGTGAACGGTAGCTTTAGCGCTCTCTCTCTCTGTCTTTATCAATCCATCCATCCATCTATATATCTATCTATATATTCTTACTTTGCAAAACAGTGCATTAAAATTATTTGTGATACCTTACCTTTGTCTCATTGTAAATCACTGTTTATTTAACTTCATATTTTAACTCTCCCATCAGTATTTATCCTCTCAGGTCTTATGTATGTTAACAATATTATTACATTGAGTGCTTTAATGTTCCCAATCATTTGACTGGAATATATCTATCTAAATTATATATTAATAAATCTTGGTTTCTAAAACTTAAAATAACTGTGAATATGTAGCATTAAATTTATTTAATCTCTTATCCGAGGGAATCAGTCAGTTAAACTCTATCGCCTTTAAAAAACATATTAAATCTATTTTTTTCGGCTGATACTTTGTATACTTTCCACAAATTTATGACTTGCATTTTTAGTGTGCATCTCTTTTTAACGCTGCTGCACATTTGTTGTATATGTCCTCAGCAATAAAGTAGATCACATTCTTATACCTGTTTATTTCTTAAAATGCTTAGTTTGGCACTGCCTTTCCACTGAAGAATTTCCTGCTCATTGTTTTTCCGCATGAATGCACATTGTGGCTTTAACCATTTCTGATATTCATTGCTATTGTTTTGAAATTTCCAGCATTTTTACATTTTATGGAGTGCTAAGGCATTATTCTTTTGTTTCTCATGATGCTCTATAAAGAATGTGGATTCTTTATCGTAAAGCATCTTTGCGACCCGCGTTTAAAAAAAATTTACTATCGCCCCGGTCTCCTGTGTCCCCTTTGAACCTGTAATGAAACAATTTCTGCAAACGCTCGTCTTATTTAACTCAAAATATTAGTTACATAAAATACGCTTTTGTAAGATTAGTTTGCAGAAGAGAGATAAAAATGAACGATAGTGGTTAGAGAAAGTAATGTGAATGCAACACATCAGTTTATTTGTTTTGTTTTTTCAGTGAACATTCTCGGCCTGGTTGATAGATTGAAGAAACATTCAGCTTTATTGGCAATACCTAATTTGTTTATTGCGAGAGATTACAATTAAATGGAACAATTCATAATGTCTTAATTACAATTTATCATACTTTAAAGGGACAAGGTACTCTGAAATGGTCTTTTATTTTAGGCACTAATAAAATCTGTATTAATTCCAGTTTCAGAAAATATATGCTTTTTGGGGGTTAAGAAGTTTTTAAGACATTTAAATACCATTTAAATGCTAGTCTGCATTCCTTTAAAGCTGTGGTGCAAATGCCCCTTTTTAGAACATTTTTCTATCTTTCAACAACGAACGACTATATCATGCCCAGCGAGCAGTTCAGCAATTAACAAAAGAGGCCAGGACCAAGAGAAGGCAATCAGAAAAGCTGAAGCAAACCAGGAATGAAGGTGCAGTAGATTATGATCCTCGAATGTACTGAAGTGTGTCAGAATTTTAATGTTCAAACTTTAAATTCAGTTTTCTCAAAACAACATTTTTGGATATTTATGTAGCTTTTTCTCAGAAAGTATGAGAGGTACAGAGCTGAAATTTTCAGTACTACATGTATGCAACACATGGTTAAACTTTCTGAACCACCATCATAATGTTATAATATATATTAGTGATATTAAGAATTGAACAACATTGCAAATTTTCCACATTTTTACTTTTTTGTGTTTGCAAATATTTTTTTTCTCAATTTCTAGTGAACTGATATACATAACTAAATAATTGAGGTTCAGAAGATAGCTCATTACACTAAGAATAACATGCAAAAGTGTGATGCTGTATTGCAAGTAGTATCAGAGAAAAAGGTACACGAATTCACATGTTTTAAGAGTAAATATTATTATTTTTCTGCTGAATGAAATAATTTTTACGGACTCAACTACATAAGCTTCAGTGTAAACAACCATTTGAAATAATTGACATGATTTATAGAATAACTCATAAAAATTCAAGAAAAAATCTATTGAGAACTTTAAAGAGCAGTGGTAATTTCACACACTTAAGGTGTAATTTCCATGTGTTCAGACTACCTTGTCCGCTTAAATGAAAACAAATGTCTACTTTTCTAGCAATTTATGAAATACGACCCGGTGACCCAATATAATGTACCAGCAACCATCTCAGTAACCCTGTGATATGCAACGCTCTAAAAAAATTTGATGTGTTACACTCACATGACTTTCTCTACTCTTGTATAAACTATTTTTACAAACGCTTATTCTCCATATGCTTCATGTTAATCGAGATGTTAATCTTATTGCTAATTTTCTTGTAGATGCAAGGGGAATATGGTAGTATTTAAGCGATAGTCAAATCTTTTAAGGGCTGGTTGCTATGTGGCGCATTCCATTCTCTTTGTATGTCCAGGACATAAAAAATGAATAACGAATTCCCATTTGAGAAAAGGTATTGGAAAATTTAAGGGAATAACAAGCAATATCTCGAAAATGGTTCACTCAAAAAAAAAAAATGTATATGGCATAAATTGTGTATTTTAAATGATCTACATTTTTTTGTGTAGTAAAATTTGGCTATCTCTTATGGTTTACCAGTTATGCAAAAGTCGTTCACAATGAAGAATACTTTTGGAGACATTCCCAGAAAATTTGAGATATACATTTCACTTGTCATGAAAATATCTTAGACATATGATATTTTAATCAAAATTGTTAAAGCCATTTTTGAGAAAATTAAAATGTTCCATGTAAAGGGTAATCTGGGGTGGGAGGATTTTCTTGAAAACCTTCGTGTCGCATCTCTGGAAGATGTTGAACCTAAATACCAAGTTTGGTGTTTATCCGACTGTTTGTTTCTGAGTTATGCTGTTCACACACACACACACACACACACACACACACACACACATTCACGCGCGGACATGTTTCCAAAAATGCTTTTTTTTTTGGATTCAGGGGGTCTCAAAACATGTATTTCCGGTGAAATCTCGGTATCGAATTTTTGGGTGGAATACAATACCTACTTCCCCTACTTATTATACGTAGCAGAGAAAGTAAAAATGTGTTATACTTAGATAGGTTAACTAGTGGGTATTCTTTATTGTAAAGCATCTTATGCAGGAAGGATGTTTGTTACAGCAGCGTGTTCATTTGGGCTAGTGAGAGTGCTTCTCTTACCAAGGACGCTAAAGGCTCTCTCGAAACCTGATACTCAAGAAATGCAAGTCCAGCCGAGACCGTGTCAGAGAAACCTAAAACTACCTCGAGAATTACCCTAGTGCAAGTCGAGCTTGTGTTGGTTAGGTCATGATAGCGCCACCATGTGGGCCAAATTAGACAATGGCTGATCCTGATGTTTCTTTGTTTATCAAAGGACTTCCGGTGTATATCCGGTGTGTAATACAAATAAATTCATGTTCAGTGACGAAAGAAAAAGGTACCTAATTATTTGTTGTTTGATTTTATCGATTTTGTTTAATTGTTATAGTCAGGAGTAAATTTAACTGAATAAAATCATGTTAGCTTTTACGAATAAGATGTAATAGTTATATAAATAAAGTAATAAAATAGTGTTTTCCATCATTAAGAAATGCCGTAGCCTTTAATTCCTAGTCGCTTGAATCGCAAACAATTTATTCATAGGGGTTAATAAAATGTTCTTCATGCACAGGTTAATTTAGTCGCAGTTAAAATTATTACAATATAACATGTATATATTCACTGAAATTAAACTTTGCAGTAGCAAATCATCATATAAAATAACTGAACATTCGCAGTGCTATACATAGCCACTAACTAGTACTAAAACTACGTGTATAATAATTAAACGCACGATTGAAATCGAAAGACCTACCAACATTCTGGATGCTGATAGTTTCGTTTACTTTTCAACATACCCCAATTTTCTTCCCTAGCGAGTCCTCAACACATCCCTCCGCTATAGTTGAGGATCGCCATCAACCCAAACTCTTTACAACTAGCGAAAAGCCAGTGTTTAACACGTACAACTTGTTTGTTCTACACATACTTGTCAACCAACATTACCATTGTCTACTACGGACTCCCGTTTAAACAGTGTGTCAAATGCATATACCGATTTTTCTCGTAAATATTACTTTGATAGTATTAGCTATGGAAAAACGAAACATTGGATGCTACTACATTAAAGTAATAAGGTTTACTCTCGGGAGCTAAACTTTCCGCTCATGAATAAAATCGAACAATACTTTCTTATACCTAAACAATACTCACTTCCAAATAGAAATTACCCCGTTTAAAAACAAATCACTATTGCGGCAAATAGTTAAATCAAACGGGAAGAGTCATAACATCTTAACGTCAAACGAAAGAGAAGAGAAGAAGAGATGAGGTTTGTCATTTTACAACCTTCACACACGCTCGGAAAATCCTCGCATGCTTTCTATACCACTTCACCGAACATTTCTATACTCATTATCTTTTACTGTGAAGGTTGCTAGCCTGTGGATTTCATTGCCACAGGATGCCAGGGACTGTCAAAAGTTTATATGCTTTTCTTCATAGGTTGCATATTTTAGTGAAACAAAAGGGTCTGATGTGTTACATTCACATGACTTTCTCTGCTCTTACAAACTGTTTTTACAAATGCTAATTCTCCATCTACTTCACGTTAATCGAGATAACATTTGCAGAAACTATCTCATTGCTAATTTTCTTGTAGGTACAAGAGAAAACAAGGCGAATATGGCAGGTTTTAAGCGTTAGCCAAATGTTTTAAGAACTGGTTGCTATGTGGACCATCCCATTAATTCTCTTTGCATGTCCAGGACATTAAAAAAAATCTGATGTGTTACACTCACATGACTTTCTCTACTCTTGTACAATCTGTTTTTACAAACGCCTATTCTCCATATGCTTTATGTTAATCGAGATATCGAGATGTCAATCTTATTGCTAATTTTCTTGTAGATGCAAGGGGAATATGGTAGCTTTTAAGCGATGGTCAAATATTTTAACGCTGGTTGCTATGCGGCGCATTCCATTCTCTTTGCATGTCCAGGACATAAAAAAATGAATAACGCATTTGAGAAAAAGTATAAGTATTGGAAAATTTAAGGGAACAACAAGCAATATCTCGAAAACGGTTCACTCAACAAAAGAAATGTATATGACATAAGTTGTGTATTTTAACGAGATCTACATTTTTTGTGTAGTAAAATTTTGTCTATCTCTTATGGTTTACCAGTTATGCAAAAGTCGTTCACAATGAAGAATACTTTTGGAGACATTCCCAGAAAATTCGAGATATACATTTCATTTCTCATGACATTATCTTAAACATATGATATTTTAATCAAAATCGTTAGAGCCATTTTTGAGAAAATTAAAATTTTCGAAAAATGTTCCATGTAAAGGGTAGTCTGGGGTGGGGGGATTTTCTTGAAAACCTTCGTGTCGCATCTCTGGAAGATACTGAACCTAAATACCAAGTTTGGTGTTTATCCGACTGTTCGTTTTTGTGTTATGCTGTTCACAGACACACACACACACACACAGACACACACACGGACATGTTTCCAAAAATGCTTTTTTTGGATTCAGGAGGTCTCAAAACATGTATTTGCGGTGAAATCTCGGTATCGAATTTTTGGGTGGAATGCAATACTTCCCCTACTTACTATACGTAGTAGAGAAAGTAAAAAGAAAGAATACTTGAGAAAAAGTATAAGTATTGGAAAATTCAAACAAATAGGAACATCTCGGAAATGGTTTACTCCACAAAAAAAATGTATATGGCATTTTTTGTGTAGTAAAGCTTTGTCTATCCGTTACAGTTTACCAGTTATGCAAAATCCATAATGAAAGACGACTTTTGGAGACATTCCCAGAAAATGCAAGATATACTTACATTTTATTTGCCATGAAAGTAGTTTAAACATATGATATTTTAATCAAAATCGTTAGAGCCATTTTTGAGAAAATTAAAGTTTTCGAAAAATGTTCCATGTAAAGTGTAGTCTGGGGTAGGGGGTTTTTCTTGAAAATCCTCGTGTCGCATCTTTGAAAGATACTGAACTTAAATACCAAGTTTGGTATGTATCCGAGTTTTCGTTTTTGAGTTATGCTGTTCACAGACACACACGCGGACCTTCTTCTAAAAATACTTTTGGATTCAGGTGGCCTCAAAACATGTATTTCCGGTTAAATATGAGTATCTAATTTTTGGGTGGAATGTAATACTTCCCCTACTTGCTATATGTATTATTATATTGTATTATTTTTGTTTTGTGTTCCTTTGGACATTGTTTACCTGTACCATCAATGTGTTCAGGATTTTTCTATGTAGTTGACGGGAAGAGAAGACCAAATTCCCTTAGTTCTGTCACAGTAAATAAATGAATAAGTAAATAATAAAAAAGCCTTACAGAAATAAAAAAAAACAGACTTTCAAACAAAGGAAATTAATTTTCAACCAACCGTTTTAGGTGAACTTATTTTAAAAGGTAAAATACGCAACTCTAAGCGTATAAGGCAGCAATTGCTACTCCATTTTATCTTCTAGAAGCGTTTGTGTAACAAAATTTAGGTACGCGATTGTCCCAAAACAATAAACTGGTCGCGATAAACCGGTTTATATTCAGCATTTCCTTCAGTTTTTTTTTTTTTTTTTTTTTTGGTCGAAAGTAGTATGACACTGTATATGTTAAATACTGTTAGTAACATTTCCTTTATTTACAGAGTTCTAAACACATTTCTTTTTAATGGTTTAGAGCAGCGGATCGATCAGCTGCGAGAGGTATAAAAGTGCACCTGGTAAGGCGGGTCCCGAGGAGGTAAACCAGAACTGTAGCCCTTTGCTGATGACTTAAAACCGCCGGCTTTCAACTCTAGTACACAGAACAGAGACAAGAGGGGATATATATTATAGTACAGGATTATTGCGTTTATCGGTATGGAGAACATTCTGTGCGATTTTTCGAAAGTTCGAATTTTTAAAGTTACAGTACAGTTCCGTTCATCCGACATGTTGGGTGGGGGGGCACAAATTCTTGAGCGTACACTAGTAAGCAGTGTTCTCGCTTCTGGGACTACTGCTGGGTGATTATTTGACGCAACACCAATCGATTGTTCAAAAATTAAACAGGGTATCATTATTTGGTTTAAGAAATTCATGGAGCAGCTGGAGAAAACTTCAATGGGGTTTTATGTACTTCTGCAGAGACTGCCTGATCTAGCTGGGAGAAAACGCCATACAGTTGACAAACAAAAGACCAACTACCAATTTTTACTTTCTCTACTACGTATAGTAAGTATTGTATTCTACCCAAAAATTCGATACTGAGATTTCACCGGAAATATATGTTTTGAGACCCCCTGAGTCCAAAAAAAGCATTTTTGGAAGCATGTCCGTGTGTGTCTGTCTGTGAACAGCATAACTCAGAAACGAACAGTCGGATAAACACCAAACTTGGTATTTAGGTTCAGTATCTTCCAGAGATGCGACACGAAAGTTTTCAAGAAAATCCCCCCACCCCAGATTACCCTTTACATGGAACATTTTTCGAAAATTTTAGTTTTCTCAAAAATGGCTCCAACGATTTTGATTAAAATATCATATGTTTAAGATATTTTCATGACAAATGAAATGTATATCTTGAATTTTCTGGAAATGTCTCCAAAAGTATTCTTCATTGTGAACGACTTTTGCATAACTGGTAAACCACTATTGCTTGTTATTCCCTTAAATTTTCCAATACTTTCTCTCAAATGGGAATTCGTTATTCATTTCTTTTTATGTCCTGGACATACAAAGATAAGGAATATGACATAAATTGTGTTTTAACGCGATTTACATTTTTTTTTGTAAACTTTTGTCTACCTCTTACGGTTTACCAGTTACGTGAAAGTCATTAAGAATGAAGAGGACTTTTGGAGATATTCCCAGAAAATTCAAGATATGCATTTTATTTGCTATAAAAGAATCTTAAACATACGATATTTTAACCAAAGTCATTAGAGGCATTTTTGAGAAAGTCAAAGCTTTCGAAAAATGTCCCATGTAAAGGGGTGTCTGGGACAGGGGGGATTTTCTTGAAAATCTTCGTGTCGTATCCTTGGAAGATATTAAACCCAAATACCAATCTACCGAGTTTTCGTTTTTGAGTCATGCTGTTCACAGACACACACAGGGACATGTTTTCAAAAATACTTTGTTTGGATTGGGTGCCTCAAAACATGTATTTCCGGTGAAATTGTATTTGCAGTATTAAGAACACTTTATTCTAGAGAAGTAAATTAATAATGTCAATACATATAAATCATCGGTATCAATTTTTGGTGGAATGCAATACGTCCCCTATTTTTGCAGAGAATGCAAAAACAGCAATGAAGTAGTTTTTCCAAAATACAATACTGACCCTAGGTCGTGTAGTCGTTATCGAGACTAAAGGTTGGTAGGTTACTGTGTAAGTGAAGTTATAGAGGCAACAGATGAAGACTTTGTTAGAGGGGATCGGGTCAATCACCCTCCGCCCCCCTTCTCTCTAGGCACACCACCTGCCACTTGACACTCTACCACTACCAGCATGTTCCTCAAATTTCCCTCCTCCATGTTCTTGGATACGGATACCCAAAATAACACGCGAGATTCCTCTGCGTTCTTTGCTGCACAAGTATCACTCAAGAAAACAATGTAAAAAATCTGATGTTACATTCACATTATTTTCTCTACAGTTTATCTTTATTAGTGGGTATACAAACTATTCGTACTAAAGTTTGTTTTTCCATCTACTACATTTTAATCCAAATAAGCCTTTGCAGAAATAGCTACATTATACATTTCGTTATTATACAAAGGGAACAGCGTTAGTAAAATGTTTAAATAACTGGACGCCATATGCTGGCCTTAAAATTCGATACTCGTTCCATGCAATCGCGAGAAACAGCTGAATGTTGACAGGACTTAAAGAGAATGTCAAGAAATGAGCAATTAGAACATTTAATAACGGATATCTCAGAAATGGCTTATGCCACAAAATACATATTTGAAATAAATTGTGTTTTAAAGAAAACTACATTTTTGTGTAACACGTTTTTGTCTATCGCATAACGTTGACCACTTATACAAGATTATGCTAATTTCCTTCCGAATGAAGACTTTATGGACTATTTCCATAAAATTCAAGATGTACATTCTGTTTGTCATGTAAATATTTCATATATAGTATTTTGACCAAAATTGTTAGAGCGTGTTTTAAAGAAAATCAAGAATTTAAAAAAATGTTCCATCATAGGATGGGGAGGAATTTTATTGAAAATCTTCGTGTCGCAATTTTGGCAGACATCGAACCGAAATACCAAGTCTGGACTTTATCATACTTTTCGTTGAGTTATGCTGTTCACACACGCACGCGCGCGCGCGCGCGGTCCTTTTTCTAAAAATGCTTTTTTTGGATTCAAGGGGCCTCAAAGCATGTGTTTCCGATAATCTCGATCATTTTTTGGTGGAATGCAATACCTTCTCTAGCTACTAATTACGTGGTAGAAAAAGTAAAAATGAATGCTTTGACACATGCAAGAAATTATTTTTATGTTCGCCACCATTTACCTGTATTAAGTAGAGGAAGTATTGTTTTCCACCCAAAAATTCCATGTAGAGATTTCGTCAGAAATACACGTTTTGAGGTCTCCTGAATTCGAAAAATATGTAAGAAAAAGGTATGTGTGTACAGCGTCAACCAAAACTGAAATGTCGGGTAAATACTAAACTTAAATTGTTCACAAGATTTTCAAAGACACAAATGTTTTAAAAAAAACCCAAGCTGAATTTTTTAGGAATAATTTTTCGTTATTTTTTATTTTCTCTAAATTGGTTCTAATGGTTTGATTAAAATACCACTATTGTGACATTTACATGTCAAAAAAAATATATCTTGGATTTCCTGCGAATAGGTGTGAAGTCTTCTTCATTCGAATGAATAGTGTACATTTTGTATAACTGGTAATCCATACGAAATAGACAAACATTCAAATGTCGATCTCATTAAAACACACAATTAATGCCAAATAAGGTTTTTGCGACTTTAACATTTCCGAGATATTCGCTATTTGTTTGGATTATCAAATATTTTATACTTCTTTGAAGTCGCCATTCCTTTATATGCAAACATGGAATTTCAAAGCCAGCAAATAGCTACCCACTTTTAAAGGAATTTAACTTTCACTTCAGCCTCCTGTATCCCGCTTGTACTTGCAACGAAATGTGTAATGAAACAATTTCTGCAAACATCCACCTCTATTGGCATAAATTGGAAGAACAGTAACGGTTTGTAAGAATAGTTTGCAGAAACGTAGTAGAGAAAGAAAGACATGGGAGTCAGTTGTTATACAACACTACAGTGTGATCATTGCGTGCCAGGTTTTAAGATTTATACTCATGCTTTTCCGTATTGTTTTTTAAGTTCAATAAGAAACAGCAGCATTCCCTTAGCTGAGGTTATGCAATTTTTGCTTTCCTTGAATCCAACAGAATTTGCCGTTTCCTGACTGTTATAATCAGGTGATCCATCGTGTTCAATCATTTTTGTTCTAAATATACGAGGGGCGTCCAATAAGTAAATTTCCCTATTTTTTAAAAAAAAAAAACATTACACACAATTGATCGTGTTGAATTAATTTTATTTATATTGTACAATGCTTCTGTTACTTGTCTACATAGTCAACATGTTTTTCCAATCATTTTTGGGGACGTGACACAAGTTCTTCCAAGCCAGTGTTGTACCAAGTCGGGTCCTGTGCTCGCAACCAGCTGTTCACTGATTTGACTTCATCATCGGTGTTAAAAGTGCTTACCTTTGAGTTGGAGGAACATGTGAAAATCACTTGGGACAAGCTCCGGTGAATACGGAGGATACGAGAAAACTTCCAAGTTGAATCTTGACCCAGACGGAGCTCAGAAGATTCAACTGGGAAGTTTTCTCGCATACTCCATATTCACCAGATCCTTTCTTAAGAGATTTTCACATGTTTCCCTGATTCAAAGATCATCTTGGAGGTAAGCACTCTTAACACCGTGACGAAGATGAATCAGAAGTGATCCAGAAGTCGGGTCCTGTGCTCGTAACCAGCTGTTTGCATATAAGGGTAGATTGGGGTGGGGAGATTTTCTTCGAAATCTTCGCGTTGCATTCTTGGAAGGTACTGACTTAAGTACCAAGTTTCGTGGCTAATCTACTTTTGGTTTTTTTTTTTTTGAGTTATGCTGTTCATACACGCGAGCGTCGCGCGGAAGGTTTGTTTTCTCCCTAAAAATGCTTTGGGGTAGGGGTCCACCGTCATGAACGGTTTTGTTGAAAACTCGATATCGAATTTTTTGGGAGGAATACAGTATTTTCTATGCTTACTGTTAAGTACGTAGTAGAGAAAGTAAAAATGATATGCAAAACATGCGTAGAAGAGTTTAGTGTGTTTAGTACCTCGTGTGTTATGCAATGCTGTCTGTGTACCTCGCGTTGCAACTGATCGCACTCGAATATGCACAGGGGCACCTGTGATGCAAATTGGCAAAACGTATTGCTGTGTAAACTTAATGGTGGAGTTCTGTTAGAATATTTTACATTATTTAGCATATCCTGCAGCTCGCTTGCGTTTATTGGTTAGCTGCAGATATTCTCTCTCTCTCCCCCTCCCTCTCCATTCCTCCCCCCCCCCCCCTACATCTTACTGTCAGTCTCACCCGTACTTTCTCAATTTCTCTCTTTTGTTCTCTCTGTGCAACCTTCGCGTCATGTGATGTTTTGAAACCCCGCGATAAAACAAACACAAGTGCCTGTTCCTCTATACTTGTTATGTGATCAGAACTATAGGCATACTATTTTCTCGCGTTAACCAGTTTACATACTGGAAAAAGAAACGAAATATTAGTGTAACTTATCAGCGTTTTGTAAGTTACAAACCGTGACATGCCCATGGAGTTTTTAATATATAGCGCTTTTTGTTTAAAAAATTTCGATAATTAGGTTTTTCTTTACTTGTACTATTAGAAACCCCCTCCACCGTGGAATTTAAGAGCGTCAACCTAGGAAATTGTCAAAAATTTTGAAAAAATACCGATTGTGTCCATTAACAAATTATAAACTTTTTAAGAGGGATGGATGTGTAATGGAACAAAATAATTTAGTGCCAGGAAACACAGGAGTGTGGTTTTCAAGTCTAAAGTCACCTCTCTGACCTTAAAGATAGTTTCTTTCCTTGTATTTTCAGTCTTCTTTATTGCTCAAATTGCGTTTGCGCAGTAAACTTTTGCCAGTTACTTTGAACATTTCCCCAAGATGTTTTAAGATGATAAAAATTTTACTGGAAACGTTCAAGAAAGTAAAAACGACAAAGTAGATGTCGTTAGAAATAATTGTTATTAAAAAGCAATAAGTAAATATAATTTTGTTTCTAAAATAATTTGTTTTTTATTTGCAAATATATTATAAGTTTGTAAAATTTCCGCGTAATTCACAAATGAATTTATTTGAAAACCCTGAAGTTTGCTATAAATATTTGGTAAACATAAAATTACTTGGTTAAGACGGTACCATTTCCAAATTTCAGGGGTTGGTCCTGCAAGAAGACACAGGTGAGGCCTGAGGTGTTATACAGAATATCAAGTATCCTAGCAATTAGCTCGGCCACTCTCCCCCCCCCCCTCACACAGGAATTAAAAAAAACTGTTTTTGCGTTAGGTTAGCTCACTATACACCCTAATATCAGTTATTCATACAAAATGAAACATTTTCACACGCATTTGCGTTAGTTTTATTATAATTACAAATAAGAATTTAAAATTCCGTTTTACATGTTGAATTATTTAGATTTTCATATTTGAAAGGCTGATGCAAGATTAGTGTTTGACAGCCACCGCATATATGTTAATGTTCTAAACTTAGAAATATGTGAAAATGTTGAGTTCTGTAGCTTATTTGTTTTTTTCCCAGAAGGCTTTTCGTCAGAACCTTGTTCTGGTTCTCTGGGAATCCATGTTGACTGTTGATATGTTTATCTAGTGGAGCAAACAATGGTTTGTTTTGTTATCGTAAAGGCAAGCTAGGAACTGTACTCGATAACGGATAATATTTCTTGCCGAGTGCTGGCTCTACAGCTGTACATGGCGCACTGATAAGAGCAGCTTGAAGGTGTTTATGGGAGGAAATATGTGACTTGTCCACCTTAACGAAAAATCTGAATTCGTTTGGAAAACACTTTATATAGAGGAATTTTGCATATCATCCAAAAATTCGATATGGAGATTTGAGAGAGAGGGGTAGAGAAGCATAACTCAAAAACGAAATGTTAGGCAAGTACGAAACTCTGTATTTAAGTTAGTACCACCTTCCAAAGATGCAACCCGGAAACCTTCTTGAACATATCTGCACCATAAACTACGCTTTAGTTGGAAAATTGTTCGTTGTTGATTTTTTTAAAAAATAGCTCTTACCGATTTTTTTGTGATTAAAATGCGTATATTTAGCATTTTCACGATAAGTAAAATGTAAATCTCGAATTTTCTGGGAATAGGCTCTAAGTCCTCTTCGGAATAAATTTTGTATAACTGATACATCAAAACAGATTAAAAAAAAACTTACTACATAAAAAATATTGATCTCTTTAAAACACACCATTTATTTATGTATCACATAGCTTTTGTGTCATCGGCCATTCCCGAGATATCCTATGTTATTGGTTTGAATTTTTCAATACGTTAGTCATTTTTAAGTGCTGTCACTATTCATTTGTTTCTCTCGTCATGGAACGTGTATGTAATTTCAAGGCCAGCTTTAACAACCCAGTTTTACTTTCTCTGCTACATACACAGTACGTAGAGAAGGTAGTGCATTCCACCCAAAAATTCGATACTGAGATTTCATCGGAAATACATGTTTTGAGGTCCCCGTAATTAAAAAAAGCATTTTTAGAATAAGGTCCGCAGCTACAAAAGCATCTGAAGGTATGGCTATTCTAATCCGGCGTAATCTTATTTATCATGCCATATTTTTACCAGGCGTCCCTGGCCTTGAAGTGCTGGTAATCAAACTGCCTACATCTGATGGAATTGGTCTCACTATTATCAGCGTCTGCAAGTCTCCTAACCCTCATGGGGTTGCCTTTCTATTCCAATGGTCGACGTTTCCACAATTGATTGAATACTTGCGAATTATCCGTCTTCGCTCTTACGGATCCTACTTACTATCCCAGCAATCCGCTGTCCGCTACCAATATTCTTGATGTTGGGATTCGCAGATATTTGCATCTTCCAGTATTTGTAACCACCTTAGTAGAACTTGATCCCGATCATTGCCCAGTCCTGATTACTTTTCAACTCATTCCTAACTACCATGGCTCCACAATTTATTAATGGTTATGTAAAATGGGATGTATTTCATACTCATCTAGATTCAACATTACATGCAGCTTATTCCCTTTGTCACTACGGCCGATATTGATGCTGCCGTTCAGCACTATACCGACACTGTAAGTCACTCTGTGCGCATTTCTTCTATCTGCTCAAAGCGGCGCCCATTAGCCCCTTCCTTGCCGGCTGCCATCCTACATCTTATTCAGGAAAATAACTGTGTTTGTCGGCAATGACAACAGGAAAAACACTCTTTACTGGCTCGAACTTAATGGATTAACGCGTCTCGCGAAAGCTGAACGCGAGCGCCGTCGCCTTGACACGTATCAACTCAGCTAGCAAGCATTTCACCCCATGATCACACTCTATGGGACGCTACGAGACGACTTCTTCGTGAGCCAAATCTCATACTGCTCTTTCTACGAGTGATAGTCTTGTTATAGTAGTTAAAGATAAATGAGACATTTTTGCTTCCCACTACGAATAGGCATTCACTCCAAATCCGCCTTTATTTGATGCTACTATTCGAGACGTTTAAAAGAACTCCATGCTCCTCGACATAAACCCTCTGGCCCATACATCTCCTTCACGACCCCCAGTGAACTACAGCATTTGATTCGATGTCTTCATCTTAAAAATTTTCCAACACACGATCTGCTACCTAATGTAGTTCTTAAAAAAACCTGACAAATAAAGCAGTTGCTTATGTATTATCCATCTTGAATGTCTGTCCCGGCTTGGTTACTTTCCACACAATTGGAAGTTTGCTCAAATCATAGTATTCATAAACCAAACAAGCCTGAAATATATCTGGCAGCTATCGTCCAATTAGTTTATTACCGACGTTATCCAAACTCCTCGAAAAGGCAGTACTTCGACGTCTCCTTAATTATGTCTCTCAGAACAACATAATGCCGGATTTCCAATTCGGGTCCCGTTCTAAGCGTTTTACTTCGCATGAACCGTTTTAACTCAAACAATTGTTCATGGTTTTGAAAATCGTCACTACATAACGGCCCTATTCCTAGACGTAGCACAGGCCTTCGATAAAGTATGTCACGATGGCTTAATCCTCAAATTATCTTATCGGCCTTCCTGAATAACTACTCACTACTATCTTTCTATCAGAACGCACCTTTGTAGTTCGCTTGGTGGCATTCAGTCGTCTCGGCCCTCCGTTAAAGCAAGAGTTCCACAGGGGTCGATACTTGCTCCGATTTTGTTCAGCATCTACACCTATCTTCCTGATTTGGCTCCCAATTCCATAGCGTTATATGCCGACGATACTATTTTATTCTATTCACATGCAGATCTCCCCGAGGCTATTCGCACAATTCAAGCTTATCTTAATCGTCTCGCAGTGATTTCACGCTTGGAGAATACTTCTTAACACCGAAAACACTGAAGCTAAGCTTTCTTCCTTACGACGTATCACTAACCCCTCTGCCCTGCATATTCATAATAAACAGATCCTCTCCGGCTACCTTATACAACTCCTGTCAAGTATCTTGGAGTAATGCTGAACACTAAACTCTGTTGGCGTGCCCATATCGATCGCCTTGTTTCATTAGCATCCCGAATACTTTCTAAACTCTATCCACTGTTTCATAAACACTCACACCTCTTGATCTTAAATGCTCCCTTCTACTTTACAAGTTACTTGTTCGACCCATCCTCAAATATTCTTCCCAGGTCTGGAGCACTACTAGGAACACTCACCTCCGCCGTCTACAAGTGCTCCAATACAGATTCCTGAGGATCGCTACTAATGCTCCTTGGTTTGTCAGGAACCAGCGACTACATCAAGAATTCGCTCTCCTTCCTGTTCACCAGTTTATACGCAAGATCGCCCTCGCTTCTTCTCACACTTGCCAGACGTTGCAGGAGCTGTGACGTATAACATCGGCGTACGCACCCACCAGCCCTCACGCCTGAAGAGACGACTACCACAGGATCTACTCAGTAACTCCGAAGACTCCGATCACTAGCTACTTTAATCTTCCCTCTGAGTATCACTTTTAATCACTATGTAATATTTTATCCATATCCCATAGTTAAATGGAGCCATTTTGGTTTTCCTTAAGTTTTAATAATCATATGTTGTATTCTATTATTCACAGGAATCCGTAAAGCATGTATGCTGATCGATCATAATAAATTAAAATAAGAAGTTATAAAACATTTGACTATCGCTGTTCTCTTTGCATCTATAGCGAAATGTGTACTGTAGCTATTTCTGCAAAGGTTCGTTTGGATTAAAACGTGCTAAATATAAAAATAACCTTTAGTAAGAATAGCTTGTATACTCAATAACAAACGATAGAGGGTAGATAAATTTATGTGAATGCATCACATCAGATTTTTACTTTACCTAACACGCACACAAGTAGTTTTTTTTTAATATTTATGGGCGCTCCTTAACTGCTATGGTCCTTAAGAGTCCCATTCTATATTGGGCGTGAAAGATCGGAAATTTTGCTCACAGGTCTCTTTATCAGGCTTGAGGTTCTTTTACGTGCACGGGACACCAGCTTTGTTTCTCTTCCGAAGGAAGCCATAATAGGAATTTTTACGCCCGATTTAATACCGATATTCCATCATGACGTCAATGGTATCCAAGGAAATATTGTCTTAAGTAAAGCGGCTCCGTTCTCTGGTATAAAAAAAGCTCCTGCAAATATATTTTCAGGCCTTATTTGCCTCTTGGTTTTTAGAAAACGGAGAGCAGATATCCTATATCTCTCCTGAATTTAGAAAAAGATTCTCTTTTATTTCCTTTATAATACTTTCTTTTTTGGTAACAGGATCAGTAATGCAAATATAAGCGAATATTACATTAATTTCTTGAATCTACACCCCTCAGCTTGCCACTGACGAAAACCCTGACCCGTGACACCCACAATGCTATTCATATGAAACGTTCATTCTTCTAAACGCTTCAGGTTGATTACTAAAATAAATGCCTGCCTAGAATTTTTTTCAACTTAGGTGATACAGACTGCTACATGTAACATGCTGAAGCTGCAGATAACAATCTCTTTACCAGTCATTCGCGAAGAGTTCGTGCTACAACAATTTGGTTGTGAGCTTGTGCAAACAACAAGAAACATTTTCACGCTCATTTTGAAGGGTTATATCGGTGGCGCACAGAACCACACTTCTGGCGAAAATGTTTAACATATTATGGGATAGTTGTGGTTCACGAATGGCTAATACTCGTACTATGCACAAGGACACTTGACAAATCGTAGGCTTTAAAAATTCTGTATGTTACACTTTTTCGGTTGTTTAATATCCAACGAGAATGAAGAGAACCTCACTGGCTGAATACAGAACATTTGAGATATACGAGGGCTGTCCTAGAAGTATCCGACCTAACAAAGAAAACACAAAAATGTTGGGATAAAACATCTTTAATACTCTACATAATCTCCTTTCAGCTCGATACACTTTTTCTAGCGTTGTTCAATAGCTTCGATATCCTGTTTAAACTGAGAACCATCGAATTCTGCAGATAGCCATTAACTGCAGACTCCAGCTCTTCACTGTTGGCAGATCATTTAGCACCAAGCTATTTCTTCAACTTTGGAAATAGAAAATAATCAGAGGGGGCTAAATCTGGCGAATAGGGTACATGAGCAAGCAACTCGAACTTTAACTCATTGATTTTGGCCTTGGCGATAATGGATGTGTAAACTGGTGCATTGTCTTGATGAAACAAAATTTCTTTTCCACCAAATGCGACCGTTTTTGCTAGATTTGTATCATTCAAATGCTGCAATAAGTTTGCATAATACTCGCCATTGATTGCTTTTCCTTTTTGAAGATAATCAAGGGAAATTATTCCACACATACCAAAACACTGACGTCATGACCTTTCCTGCAAATGGAACTGTCTCACCTTCTTTGCAGCCGATTCACCCCTTTCAATCCGCTGTTTTGACTGTTCATTTGTCTCAGGTGTGAAGTGGTGGACCCATGCTTCATCCATGGTTATGAATAGACACAAAAACTCGGCTTTATTGAAGCAAAACATCGCCAAACACTGGATTGAAACATCCTCACGATGCTGCTTTTGTTCCATTGTGAGTACCCATCTTGTACATAGCTTTCTCATGCCTTAAATCTTCAGTCAGTATGCGATGTACAGCACCTTTTGAAATGCTTACGATGTCTGCTAGCTCGCACACTTTCAGTCGACGATCATGCAATACCATTTTGTGGATTTTCCTCACAATTCCTGGCGTGGTCACCTCCTTTGGTCGACCATTGTGATGTTGATCTTGGCAGCTCGTACGGCCTCGCTTAAACTCTGCCACCCAATATTTTACTGTTGTAAACGAAGGAGCAAACTCCCCCAGAGTAGAATCTAGCTCAGCTTTAATATTAGTTGGACTAAGACCTTTCAAATGGAAGTATTGTATCACATAACGATGACCAGTTTTATCCATGTTTACAAATTTGCTGAGAGCGTTCACTATTGATGGCCGCCGAACAATTACTAAACAACGTAGCATCATCAAACTTCAGACTTAAGCTTTACAAGGTTGGTACTTTCTACCACAGTCATTTGTTTGAAACAACAACCACTATCTATACATCAGGTCGGATACTTCTAGGACTGCCTTCGTACCTAAATGTTCTATTTGGCATGACAGTGTCTAAACATTTATATTTTAACCAAAATAGTTACAGCTACTTTTGAAGGAAAACAACCAGATGCGTTACATCTGCATGACTTTCTGTAGATGCTTCTTTCCTCCTTTACAAATCATTCCTACAAAAGCTACTTCATGTTAATCGAGTAAAACGTTTGGTGAAATAATTCCATTATACATTTGGTTGTACAAAGAGGAGGAGACGAGAGCCAGAGAATTGTTTAAATTAATTGTTGATAACCTCGACAGTTAGCAAAACGGGGTTTACCTACGTGCTGTTAATGCTGTAGCGGTAAACAGAAAATTGAATATGCTGTAAAATTTCATTTTCGAAGAGTTTCTGACTTTTGATCTCTGTTATTCCAAAATTCTGAATTAGTGTTCTTTCTCAAAGTATTTTAAAATGATTTGATTCTGGATCGCCACATGTGATAGGTCTGAATTAGTAAGAATGTCAGAAAGTTGTGCGACTGTTACAGATGAACCTTTTGCTTCGGTTGTTAATTTTACTATGCAGGCAGATATGGGGTCTTAAAATGTTTTCAAACTGTTTAAAATGTAACTATGGCTGAAGTTTTGCGTCGTGTTGCAATGGGTTGAAGCACGTTTCAGATTCCCGGCCATGGAATCAAAGGGGTACTGATTTTTCAGCCCATTTATAAAAGTGGCACCCACTCAGCATCGTGAGAAATCTGAAGAGCTACGATTGGTAGCGATCAATGGCTTACGAAAACCACCATTCCAGCTGGGGAACGCGCGGTGCTGCCCACATCACATCCCTGTACCGATTGGATCATCGCCAATTTCTGTCATAAGCATTTGCGCGTGAGTCCGACTGTTGGGTTGGTGGGCCTTGGCCCTCAATAGACTGTGGCATAGAATTATTATAACTAGGTAAAAGTTACAACTTTTGCTAGCCCTAATATATGTTTTCATTAGTTTTCAATGTTTAAAAATGCAATCAATTGCGGCGACTTTGCGGAGGAAAAATCTCTTATTATTTCACACAAGATTTTTTGCACTGGACGTACACTGTACTTCATACGTAGTATATTATTTTTTTTGAAAATCGAAATCTTAGTACCTTTGTTTTAAGAACATGAATATGTTTATGCGCTTAGAGAAAGTGCAGGTGGGTCTGTTGAAGGAACTACTTGCAAGTGACGCAGCGACTAAGGAAGAGTTATTTGCATTCTTTTCTGCAATCAGGGAAGTGCTATTGACAGTTTCACCATGTGGGCTTGTTGTGGAATATGGTCACGTACTCGCTTTATTGTATTGCGGTTCTGTTACTGAAACGTTCTCTCACACTTGTGCTCTAATAGGAAATGTGACTCAAGTATAAAGAAGCAGCAAAACAGTATGGTAATCGCCAAAATTAAAATGGCGAAAGTGAAATGAAGTAAAAAAAAGAAGGTAACTGGCATACATGGCCTTGGGAGAAGGAAAGATTATCAGGGTGATACGAAGCCTTTCTATCCAGTTCATTTTAATCGCGACGAGTATTTGCATGGAAATGGTTTCTGCTACGTAATACCAAAAAGTAAATAGTAGTGGTGGAGCTTCCGCACGGGATTTTGGAGTTGTGACCGTCACAATCAATTATTCTTCTTATCTGATTCAACCTTCCAACTACAGCATTGCGAAAGAACAAAAATCTGATATGTTACATTTCTCTGCTCACTCTTCTACAAACGATTCATACACAAAACTTATTCTTCTATGCACTTCTTGTTAATCAGATAAACTTTTATTATACACATTTCGTTTTTAGGTATTATAAGGATACTCCTAGACTTAAGCGAAATCAAGTTTTAAAAATCTGATGTGCTACACTCACATGACTTTCTCTACTCTTGTACAAACTATTTTTATAAACGCTTCTTCTCCATCTACTTCATGATAATCGAGATAAACATTTGCAGACTCTATCTTATTGCTAAGTTTCTTGTAGATGTAAGGGGAATATATATTTACAAGGGCAATATAGAAAAACAGTAGCCTTTAAGCACATACATATCTCGTAATAGCTGGTTGCTAGGTGCAGCACCATTCCCTTTGCCACAGATTATAACTCTTTGCATATCCAAGACAAAAAAATGAATAACGAATTCCCATTTTAGAAAATAAGTATTGAAAAATTTAAGGAAATAACAAGCAATATCTCGAAAATGGTTGACTCAACAAAAAAAAATGTATATGACATAAATTGTGTACTTTAACGCGATCTACATTTTTTGTGTAGTAAAATTTTGTATTATCTCTTATGGTTTACCAGTTATGCAAAGGTCGTTCACAATGGAGAATACTTTTGGAGACATTCCCAGAAAATTCAAGATATACATTTTATTTGTCATGAAAATATCTTAAACATATGATATTTTAATCAAAATCGTTAGAGCCATTTTTGAGAAAATTAAACTTTTCGAAAAATCTTCCATGTAAAGAGTAATCTGGGGAGGGGGGATTTTCTTGAAAACGTTCGTGTCGCATCTCTGGAAGATACTGAACCTAAATACCAAGTTTGGTGTTTATCCGACTGTTGTTTCTGAGTTATGCTGTTCACAGACACACACACACACACACACACACACACACACGGACATGTTTCGAAAAATGCTTTTTTTGTATTCAGGTGGGTCTCAAAACATATATTTCCGGTGAAATCTCGGTATCGAATTTTTGGGTGGAATACAATACTTCCCCTACGTACTGTACGTAGTAGAGAAAGTAAAAAGGGATCGCTATGCGATGGCCTTGAAATTTCAATCTCCTTGCATGACCACAAGAAAAACCCTTAGCAACTTGCTTCTGGCAAAAAAATATAAGAATTTGAGCATTCACTGATAACATATCTCGGATATGGTCAACGCCACAAAAAGATTTATTTGATATGCGTGAATTGTACAATTATACGAGATCAACATTTTTGGTGCGGTAAGATTTTGTCCGTCTCTTACAGTTTACCAGTTTACGAAAGTCATTGACTTCACAGGCCATTCTCAGAAAATCCAAGATATACAATATTTGTCATGCGTGTATATTAAACATGGTATTTTAATCCAAATCGTTAGTGTCTCTCCTGAGAAAATACGCATCGAAAAATGTTCCATATAAAGGGTAATTTGGGGTCGCATCTTTGCGAGATATTGAACTTAAGTAGTTTGGTATTTATCCGAGTTTTCGTTTTGGAGTTACACTGTTCTATCTCACACACACGCACACGCGCGGACTTTTTTTTTTAAATCTTAATTTTATTCAGGGGATCTCAAATCGTATCTTTGGTGATAATTTTGGTATGGAATTTGTGGGTAGAATACAATATTTCCTCTATCTACTAGATACGTGGTAGAGAAAGCAAAAATCTCATGTGTTAAATTCACAGTCTTTATCTGCCCATTATCTATTCTAACAAAATGTATTTATTTATATATTTTTGGCATGTTTCATGTTAATGAACAAAACGTTTGCAGAAATGTTTTCATTACACATTTTGTTGTAGACAGAAGGGAGGTACAGGAGACCTAAACGGTAGTCATATCTTTAAAAAGCGGGTTGCCAAATGTTTTGAAACTCCATACTCCCTGCATATCACGAGAAATAAAGTGGCTTAGTACTTAAAAAAAGTAAAAGTGCTGGATCATTCAAACCAATATCTACGAATGTTTCGAAAATAATTAATGCCGAAAAAAAAACCAAGAAAGGCTAATGTACTAGTGTACTGCATGAAGGACGCAAATGTATATTTTTGTGGTAAATAAGTTTTGTATAAAAATATTTTTTGGGTTCAGGGACCTAAAAAAGAGATATTTTCGGTGATATATCGAATTTTTGGAAGAAATACCTACATTAGTTGGTCTACCTACTAGGTAAATACAAAGAAAGGGGAAAAAATCTGGTAACATTTAAACACACAACATCGCATATTTCAGAAAGGTACTGCCACAATAAATTAATATGCCTTTATTGTCTCTACCACGTACATAATAGGCAGAGAAGGTCCTGTTGTATTCCACCCAAAAATTCGATGCCGAAATTTCACCGGAAATACATGTCTTGAGGGTCCTGAATCCAAAAAAGCATTTTTAGAAAAAGGTCCGCGCGCGCGAGTGTGTGTGCGTGGGTGTGCGTGCGTGCGTGCGTGGGTGTGTGTGACACGAAAATTTTCCAGTAAACTCCTCACCCGCAATTATCCTTTACATGGAACATTTTTCGAAAATTTTGATTTAAAAAAATGGCTAACGATTTTGATTAAAATGCCATACCGTAAAAATATTTACATGATAAAATGTATATCTTTAAATTTCTAGAAAGAACTTTGAAGTCCTCTTCATCGGAGGGAATTTTGTATAATCTTGTATAACTGGTAAACGTTAAGCGATAGACGAAAACGTACTCCACAAAAAATGTAGATGTCTTTAAAACACACAATTTATTTTATACAAGTTTTTTGTGGCATAAGTCGTTTCTGAGATGTATTAATGGTTGGATTTTTTTAAAGTTCCATTTATAGCTCGCCTTTAACTACTTTGTTCTTATCGGCGGCCTTTGCTTTGGATCTTATTGCCTATTGGCAATGGTGTTAACTCGTGTAACTCTTGTCGTTGGGTTTCTTGCACTTTTGGTTTTTTTAATCATTATCTCATACACACATTCACACTTCCAGACTCTGGGAAGGATAGGCATTAATCTTGGCTAGAGAACCCATCCCCCTCCCCAGCCGGGAAAGTTGGAATTGTTCATTTCTTGGCCATTCTTTAAAGTCCTTTCAACATTCAGCTGTTTCTCGCGATTGCATGGAAATAGTATAGAAAATTAAGGCTAGGATACAGCGTCCTGTTCTTAAACATTTAACTGTCGCAATTCCCTTTGTATCTATAAGGAAATGTGTAATACAGCTATTTCTGCAAAAATTTATTTGAATTAAATTGGAGTAGGTAAAAATATAAGTTTAGTAAGACTAGTTGTATACCTACTAATAAACGATAGATAATATAGAGTCATGTGAATGTATCACTTCAGAGTTTGTTATTTAAATGATATCTACCCTTTTATTCTGCGACTAACTTGTGCTTGTTCCAATAGATACGCTGAATTTTTTTATGCGTTGGCATTTGGGAATGTGTTAGAAAAGTGAGGGTTTATAGTAAGTGTGGTAAACAAGGAACAGTTTTGGGAAATATAAAACAGTAGTATTGGCCAAAAGTTAACGGGAGGTGGGAGGACGAGAATTATTTGGCTACTATATGTGCATAAAAAATTCCCGATTCAGCTATGGCCATTATTGTAATATTTCCTTTCACTTTGCGTGACAGGACTACCGTTTTAACATAAACGACATCTGGCTTGACTTACAACTGCAGTTGATCGCAAATTGTTTTACGAAACATGAGAAAGTGGTGCTGCGAGTGGCGAAACTGTGCGTGGGTGTTATGCGGCAGGTGAATATTCCGTTACCTTGCCAAACATTTAGCGGTGACGTATTTCACACCTCACTTGTCTTCTCGCTGAGGTATTGTACCGTCCTGCCTTCTGGAACAGTTTCATCTTCCGTACGTTTGATTCAGCAAGGCATTCATTACTCGGCTCAGTCCATTCCAATGTTTCTTTACTCTTTTCTAAGGATTGAAGGGCCTTTTGAGAACATTTACTTTCTCTACCACGTGTATAGTAGGTTGAGAAGGTATTGCATTCCGCCAAAAAAATTCCATACCGAGATTTCATCAGAAATACATGTTTTAGAACCCCTGAATAAAAAAAAAAAACATTCTTAGGAAAGGCTCCGTGTGTCTGTCAGCAGCATAACTCAAAAACGAAATGTCGATAAATACCATGTTCCATACATGGTATTCAGGTTCAGTACCTTCCAAAGATGTGACACGAAGATTATCAAGAAAATCTCCCCTCCCCAAACTACCCTTTATATGGAACATTTTTTTGGAAATTTTTGATTTTCTATAAAATGTGCACTAACTATTTTGATTAAACTATCATATGTTAAAGCTACCTACTTGACAAAATGTATATATTGAATTTTCTGGGAATAGCTTGTAAAGTCCTCTTTATTCGGAAGGTATTTTGTATAATCGTATAACTCGTAAACGTTAAGTGATAAACGAAAACGTACTGCACAAAAAATGAGATCCCTTTAAAGTACACGATGTATTTCGTATAACTTTTTGTGGTATCAGCCATTTCCGAGGAATTATTAATGGCTCGATTTGCTCAATACTTCTTTCTTTTTAAGTCCCACGATTTTCTGTTGTTTCTGGCGATTGCACGGAAACAGTATGGAATTTTAAGGCCAACGTATAGCGTCCAGTTCTTAAACATTTTACTATCACTGTTTTCTTTGTATTCCTAACGAAATGTGTAATGTAGCTATTTTTGCAAATGTTTATTGGGATTAAAACGAAGTAGATAGAAAAATAAACTTTCGTAAGAATAGTTTGTATACTTATTAATACACACTAGAGGTTAGAGAAACTTATGTGAACGTAACACATAAAATTTTTACTGCTATTTACGACTTTGGCGTGCCAAAAGCTTGCCATACGTATAATAATAGTTCTTTTTTTTTTTTCTTATTTAAGACTCCATGTCCATTGGGCATTAACTTACAAATCATTTGGCTGTGAAACAAAACACGACCGCCAGAAAGTTTCAACTTTGGGCTGCCTTCAATCTTCAGGGGGAGAGACTTATACTTCAGACATGTTTTGAAATCTTGCATAATATGGCTTCATGAACTTATAAGCAATGCAGGTGTGAAATTCAGTGATAGTCTTGAAAAAATCTGATGTGTTACACTCACATGACTTTCTCTACTCTTGTACAAACTATTTTTACAAACTCTTATTCTCCATCTATTTCATATTAATCGAGGTAAACATTTGCAGAAACGATCTTTTGACATGCAAAGAGAATTACATTTTACACATCGCGACCAGTTCTAAAAATATTTGACTATCGCTTAAGGCGTACTATTGTTTTGTAATTGCAAGGGCAATATAGAAATACAGTAGCCTTTAAGCATCGACATATATCTTAATAGCTGGTTGCTAGGTGCAGCACCATTCTCTTTGCCACAGATTAATACTCTTTGCATAATGAAGCCAAAAAAAAATTAATAACGCATTCCCATTTGAGAAAATAAGTATTGAAAAATTAAAGGGAATAACAAGCAATATCTCGAAAATGGTTCACTGAAGAAAAAAAATGTATATGGACATAAATTGTGTATTTTAACGCGATCTACATTTTTTGTGTAGTAAAATTTTGTCTATCTCTTATGGTTTACCAGTTATGCAAAAGTCGTTCACAATGAAGAATACTTTTGGAGACATTCCCAGAAAATTCAAGATATACATTTTATTTGTCATGAAAGTATCTTAAAACATATGATATTTTAATCAAAATCGTTAGAGCTATTTTTGAGAAAATTAAAATTTTCCAAAAATATTCCATGTAAAAGGTAATCTGGGGTGGGCAGATTTTCTTGAAAACCTTCCTGTCGCATCTCTGGAAGATACTGAACCTAAATACCAAGATTGGTGTTTATTCGACTGTTCGTTTCTGAGTTCTGCTGTTCACAGACACACAGACACATACACAGCCACACAGACCCACACACGGACATGTTTCCAAAAATGATTTTTTTTGGATTCAGGGGGTCTCAAAACATATATTTCCGGTGAAATCTCGGTATCAAATTTTTGGGTGGAACGCTATACTTCCCCTACTTACTATACGTAGTAGAGAAAGTAAAAATTGAAAACTACGTTTTCTGCCCTCTATTATACCCTGTACTTTCATTTGGCGTTTTTATTTACTAATTTTTGTTATATCTACACAAATACCGCTGAGCATAGTACTGTAACACACATTCCAATTTTAAATGTATTTTTTTTCAAAACCCTTTTTGCAGAATTGTTCGTTACTTAAAATTCTCCACGCCCTATCATTGTTGACCAGTTAACTTGTAATTTTCAGTAAAACTTGAGGCAGTATTTTATATCACAACACTGTGAATGCCAGAGTGATTGTAGTGTAAATTAACATTATTGTATGACAATGATTTGAGATGTTTGTTATGTATAAGCATTGTTAGGAAATAAGTTTACACGGCCTCACTGAAACTGACAATAGGAGTGGGTAACAATGAAGCGAGGGGGTGAGTTGTTTATCAATTAGAAGAGACAAACAAATGACGTCAGAGTAGCGTGCCTTTCTTTAGAAATGGAGGGAATATCTTCCCTAGAACATATGTGTTCATAATTTTGATTGGATAAAAAAATAGACCCTAATGTTGGCGCGCTTTATTAACCAATAGCAGCTCTGTTATAATGTTTAGGCATATCGGGGTGAGGGAGTATAAATTTTAGAGCCAAAGACAGGTATCGCGCAGTTCAACAGAATTATTCACGAGTTACACGTCGCGCAGTTCAACAGAAGCATTCACGAAGTGCACGTTACGCAATTCTACAGAATCTCTCGCGTCGTAAAGTTAGTTACAAAATGTAAAATGCGCGGCAAATAAGTGATTATAGTTACATTCGAAAATATAACAGTTTCAGTCAGGCGTGTATCAAGAGTAATTATGTGAAATTAATAAAGTGTGACGGCAATAAAAGTGTAAAAACAAATTCTTTTATCAGTGTTATCTTTTAGTAACAACTCCTTTCCGTCTACACACCCTGTTCAAGAGATTTGCTCGACTGAGCCGGGGGACAAAGAACCCAAAATTCAAAATAGTAAAACAATAACAGGCGCTCAGCAAATAAGATAACACGAACGATACCGCGACAAACTTAGTAAAGGGAGTCACATGCTCGGCATTGATAAGAGTGGACCATGAGAACCTGACGAATTAACATGCAAAATTAATGATATGAGGTACACATTAAACCTTTACTGTTATATTAAAATAGGTTATTGAATGCTATTTATGGTCGTGATTTCAAATTCTAAATAGTACACCTTGGCCCCCATCACTTAAGATACATTGCAACCTGTCACGCAAATTCTGTATCGTTGATTGGATTGTATTGTTTAGTAAGGCTGTGATATTCTGCTGTATAGCCGGCCTCCTTGAGTCCATTAATGTCACTGGGTTTCCTAATGTACACTTTAGACTTGAGGTAACCCCAAAGGAAGTAGTCACATACCAACAGAATGTGCGGACCACGAATGTTTCCTCTAGAATCGTGTGGTTTGGAAATATTTTTAATCGTTGTAATAGACACGTTTGACAGTGTTTCTGTTTGAAACCAGATGCCGTTGAGATCGATATAATAATAATAATAATAATAATAATAATAATAATAATAATAATAATAATAATAATAATAATAATATAGCTCTGGAGTAAGGAAGTCCCCTAACAGAAGTCATTATGACATGTGGACTATGGAGAGGGTGCATATGCAGCTGCTGTGGATTTGAAAACCTATATCAAAAGTTTTGTTTGTTCACTATGCCATTTATATGAAAGTGTGCTTCACCTGTCATTAACAGTTCATGTCATCAATAAAACGTTGAGAAAGTTTTCACACAATGGCATTCATTTGCTTTAGCGCAATCATTTAATTCTTGAACCACAGCCATCTTGTAATGAAGAAAATGTAAATCTTTATGCAGAATTTTTCTCAAACTAGCACGAGAAAAACGCATGGTGGCAGCGTGTTTTCTGGTTGAGGGAATAGTACTGTTTACTATTGCCTTTCTTGACTTGTTCGAAGATTTGTGGTGTTCTCACATGTGTACACTCGCTTCCATTTATGCCATCACTGCAGCTTCGGGAGGCATTCTACTGGCCTTCACAGGTGGAGTATGTATAGTAAGGAGGAGGTGTGTGTTTAAATTTTCGCTCATGCAGTGGCATCCTGTTTTATGTGCACAATTCTAGATAATTCACATATGAATATATAACTTTGAGCAATAGCTTTGCTAGCCATTACTACTAATAATCATGTTTAGATAGATAACTAATTAAAACTATGTTTTGCACAATATCTCCAAGAAAAAGGATTTTTAATGACAGGATGCTTTACCAATTATACATTCATTCCGAATATAGACAGACTTCACAGGCTATTCGCAGAAATTTTAATATATATACCTATATTTTATTGATCATCTAAATATGTTACACCCAAGGTATTTTAATCAAAAATTTTACAGCTAGTTTTGAGAAAAAAAAATCTTTTAAAGAGTTCGTTCTTTTAAGTTGCAGAACTTAAATATGAAATTTGTATTTTTCCGACTCTTCCGTTTTTGAGTTACGCTGTTCTCAACTGAAACACATGCTCACGCGCGGAACTTTTTCTAACATTTCTTATTTAGAGGCTCAAAAGGTGTATTTCTGGTGAAATATTGATTTCGAAAATTTGGTTGGAATACAGTGCTACTTCTGCCTTCTATAAGAAGGCGCTAGAGAGAGTAAAAATTTAAAATTACAATTTTCAATAATTAAACTAAGCTATTTGTCTAAAATAAAAATAAATAAATGTTTGCTTATATTATATTGCATGTTTATATAGCATGAAATAATGGTTTGACATTCTCCCTGATTTTATAAATATTCAAACAAGGTACGTTGAAATTTGATTTATCATCACCCTGCTTTTTGTTCTACCGTACACGAGGAGTTTGACTTAGTAACGCAACAGCCCATGCGCGAAATTACATATGGTATTGAGTAGGAAACGCAGGTGTCTCGTAAACAAAGTTTTTATCACATTAACGCGGAGCTTCTGTTTGTCTTTAAAGGCCACCAGTCTCTCCATTTTCTTGTAAACATAGTGATGGTGACTGAAGTGAACGCATTTAACGGTGAAATGGGTCTGATGATCATTCGCGTATGAAAATCGCTCCAGCTGCTGAACCATCAAAAACCGCATCAAGTAACATGATCACTGGAAGTTCTGCAGGTGCAGAATTTGCCATTAAAGTGCTCTAAAGAGATTCCCCTATTCCCAGTCGTAAATGTTGAGTGGAAAAGCGAATGAGACCCACCCTTTTTTTGTCCGGCCTCGTTTAAAAATAAACACAGTGCCGCTGTGAATGTTTTTGTGTTGATCGTTGCCAACTGTATTAGACACTTGGATATGCCAAAGTGGATACCAGCTGTTGTTGACGTTTGTTTCTAACTTGTCATATGGACCTTAATTAATTAAATAAAGAGAATCTGATATACGCGCCAAGATAAATATCATGTACGTTTCACTGCATTTAAAATAAACAGATTTTCAGGAGTGCTCATAATGTAGCGGCAGCGTCTGGCTGGTGGATGCATCGATTTTGTTGCCTGCATATGAAAGTGCTTTTCAAATTTAATGCTGATTTTAGTGAATCATGTATAAGCTTAAAGCACTGCAACCACATTAATTGTAACATTTTATAGGAGTTGTAGGAATGCAGATCGTTTAGAAACATGTGGAATAAAATGGTGTTTTAAAGACTCTCTTTCCTCTGCAAACTTTGATCATTGGATGTTCGTTTAAAGAAACCAACGAAGATATCGAGAGAGAGATTTTACCCCATATTAGCTTTGCATAAAAAAAGTTCCATATTTTCTATATTCTCGATAACATCTCCTTCTCCTGATTGAAACAACATTGAAATATTGGCATGAATGAACGTATACATCTCAATCTTCTCTGAATTTCCTGTGAAATCCTCTTTATTCTAAATGAATTCTGTATGAGATAAAACGGAAGTTTACAGTTTTCTTCTTAAATAATCTTCTGAAATCAAAGTTCCATCTCGATGTCCCTGTTATTTGAACAAGGGGCAAACAAATGAACACTGCCCAAGAGCAGTGCACATTTCTTCGCATGAGCTTATTACAATTGTGATAAAGTTGAACATTATTTTTGCACGTTTGTGTAACTAAGCCGATATATTTAATTCTAAATCATTCATTCATTATCTGTTTACCCTCCTCTTATGTAGGACTTACACCCCCCAGGACTTACAGGCGGGTGCCTGGGGTCAGAGGCCCGTCGAGGAGCAGACACTCATGGATCAGACAGAACATCCAGGATGGGTGATCAGCCCGATGCCTGGCATGGGATGAAGGAAGTAGATGAAGCGAAATGTTAGTGAAATGGATGAAAGGAAAGGTGATGATGGAGCAGTTGGTGGAATGAATGGCGGGGGAAACCGGAGATCCCGGAGAAAACCCGCCCAGACGCCGCTTCGGCCACCACAAATCCCACATGCAGGTCCCTGGGATTGAACCCGGTCCGCCTCGGTGGGAGACGAGCGGTCTAACCACTTGGCCACGGCGCCGCCTAATTCTAAATCGTTCCAAGATAAACTTACGTAACGTGGCGGTTGTATCACTTTTTAGATGACCAGTGTATAGCACGTAAGCTATAGGTATGTGAATTTATTAATTGGTGAGTCATGTGAGTATTGTGCATCAGATTTGTTTTTCTTGTTTTGAGGCAGTATTTTATATCACAACACTGTGAATGCCAGAGTGATTGTAGTGTAAATTAACATTATTGTATGACGATTTGAGATATTTGTTAATTATAAGCATTGTTAGGCAATAAGTTTACACTGCCTCACTGAAACTGACAATAGGAGCGGATAACAATGAAGCGAGGGGGTGAGTTGTTTATCACTTAGAAGAGACAAACAAATGACGTCAGGGTAGCGTGCCTTTGTTTAGAAATGGAGGAAATATCTTCCCTAGAGCATATGTTTTAGTAATTATGATTGGCTTATAAAATAGACGCTAATGTTGGCGCGATTTATTAACCAATAGCAGCTCTAATATAATGTTTAGGCATATCGGGGTGAGGGAGTATAAATTCTGAGCCAGAGACAAGTATCGCGCAGTTCTACAGAATCATTCACGAGTTACATGTCGCGCAGTTCAACAGAAGCATTCACGAAGTACACGTTACGCAATTCTACAGAATCTCTCGCGTCGTAAAGTTAGTTACAAAATGTGAAATACGCGAATTAATAATGCGCGGCAAATAAGTGATTATAGTTACATTCGAAAATATAACAGTTTCAGTCAGTCGTGTATCAAGAGTAATTATGTGAAATTAATAAAGTGTGACGGCAATAAAAGTGTAAAAACAAATTCTTTTAACAGTGTTACCTTTTAGTAACAACTCCTTTCCGTTTACACACCCTGTTCAAGAGATTTGCTCGACTGAGTAATAATAGCTAGCCGGAGGACAAAGAACCCAAAATTCAAAATAGTAAAACAATAACAGGCGCTCAGCAAATAAGATAACACCGCGACAGTTTTCGTGTGAATGTATATGAAACCGTTCGCGCAAAAAATAACTTCTCTCTATCGTTATCCATCCAGTATATTGTTTAAGTTGAATTTCATTTATTATGCGCACTCACACTGCATACACATCTTATATCCATTAAATTTGAATGGTGCACTGCAAAATACAATAATATTATTGCACTTAGTAATTGATGTTGCAAGCCAGAATCGTTTACAAAGAATAGATTGTATCACGTTTAGATTTGCAGCTAATCTTAATGAATGCATTTTCTTCTTTGTTTCAGGTAAGTGCCTGACCCATGGCCATTTGTTTTGGTGAGTAACGCTGAATCTTTAGTCGGATGCACATGCTCTCAACTCGTAGATTTGAGCTTCGTGCCAAAAAACCATTATTACTGCAGCTTAAATTTTTCCAAGCATAACGCTTAACCATTGCATTGCCGTGACCAGCAGCACCCCAAGATTAACTGCGATATAATCACAATTGGGCTTGTATATTTATAAGACGTTAAAACAGAAATGTTTGTTGGATTCATATTCGGACTGTAAAGGACGTAGTGAAAATGATCGGGTAGAGTATATAATCTGCTGAAATAAAAACGCCCAGAAGAAGTAATTTGAATGTTTACTCACTTTATTGCTAAGACACCGTGTCACCAACGAGACCGAAGCTTTTGACACTAAAATTGCGTGATGTATTTCAGGATGAAGGAATTCTCCTATAAACACTCATTAATGTCATCCTTTCTAACGCTCTCCATATGGTCTATGATCTTCGGGGGGATACCTCATTTCACCAAGCGATGAGTGGACCCATTTCTGAGTTCGAAGCATTCAGTGGATGGAATTCGTTGCCGATGATAGGGTGATGATGAAGATGGCGGGGGATGAGAGGACCTACAGCTTTTACCATGGATTCTGCACCAAGTTGGGCTTTGGGAATGCTTCATATGGGCGTGGATAAGGCCAACTTAAAATCGCCACCCCCCAGAGCCGGGAATCGAATCCCGGACCCTCGGTACAATAGCCGGAAAGGAAACCACTGCACCCACACTCACTAATGTTGTGTCTTTCAACTGACAACTACACTGGAGCGTGCAATGAAAATAATGTGTAGTTTCACACTCTCACGGGTCACACTTCTAGCTCTCCTCCTGCATAATTCTAACACTTGCTTAACGAGCTTTTTAGCTCATTCCTAAAGACGAGCAAAAGGTAAAATTGGAAATGAGTTGTACATGTTCTTGATACGTGAGTACAGTTAATAATAATAATAATAATAATAATAATAATAATAATAATAATAATAATAATCTAAATGGGCCGAAGTTATTAACACTTTATCTGGTAATGTTGCTGACAAGCATATCAGTTTATCATGTGCTTTAAGCAAGAACTACATTTTGTTCCTAAGAGGAATTGTTTTAAACTGTATTCACTCTTAGGTTGATCCGCGTCAAAACAAACCCCAGGTGACCACTGCACCGTTATAATGTATCCTTCCGCCATTCGCACTAGAAATACTGTCACACTTTCAGACCATGTGCGGTGAGTAGCATATTCTGTTTAGGGTTAAAGATAAGATTGATAGTTGTAACAAAACAAACGTTTGCACATATAATAATAGTTAATTCTAAAATAAATGAGCGAAAAATAAATAACAGGTATGCGATAAGTTAATTTATTCGCTCTCTGGAAGCGGCACTTTATTAACTGTTGGCGCTCATTTTAAAAAAGAAATTGTGCACTGTTACGCGAATTGCATTCTTCTCAAGATCCCTACATTTTTGCATCACGTATTTCATATGCTTACTTTTTCTTTTTTATTCCGGGTGTAACCACTTTTCTCGTTTCAGATTTTTCTGCACAAGCACTGTTTATACTTGTACTCGAAACACCGGTGAACTCAGAAGTTAATTTCGGCATTTCTTTTTCGGAAAGTGTTGGATATTTCTCACATAACTTATAATAAAGATTCAACACTATTATTTTTTCACCACTAGTCAATGGTTTGCGCGGCTAATGCTTTACGTAATTCGACGAACACACAAGAGCGAATTCACTGTCCTCTATGATACTAAACACAACTGCTGGTTTCTGGCTGTAAACAATATTCTGCGCTACCCGGATGTCAGGTGACTCGTACAAATTGCATCATGGGACTTGTAGCTCTGTTTTACGGTATAAATCAGCGTTAAATAAAACCTTAGGTATTTGTATAGAATATTATACTATTTAAGGATAAATTCATTCTAAAATGCAGAGATTAGCATGGGACTACTTTCCTGGGCGCATTGCTACCGTGTTGCAACATGGTGCACTGACCACGTGGGTTTGTTTTGCCGCGGATCAACCTAAGAGTGAATATAGTGTTGTTTCTTTCACACAGAGTAATAATACATAATAGTGAAGCATTCTGGCCAGTCTTTAAAGAGCAACATACAGCCAACAATTGAAATGTTTGAAAACCACATAAAACTGTTCAGGAGACCTTATTTACTTCATTACCTATTCCCAAAACTTTTTTGCTTCGTGTTTTTCAAGAGTGCGAGATAAAGGGTTAAAATTGACAAACACATCAAAATAACAGCCTCGAAATTATTTTTTATCAGCGGGATTTTTTTCTTCGAGGTACGAGGACTGCCCCAGAAGTACTCGACCTAACAAAGAAAATAAAAAATTTGGAGAAAAAATCTTTATTTCTCAACATAGTATCCTTTCAGCTGGATACACTTTACCCAGCAATGTTCATTAGCTTCGATATCATGTTTATAGAACTGTCTAGTTCTGCAAAATAGCCAACAACTGCAAAACTCCACCTCTTCATTGTTGGCAAATCTTTTACCACCAGGCCATTTCTTCAACTTAGGAAACAGAAAATAATCAGAGGGTACTGAGTCGGGCAAATAGGGTGCATGAGGAAACAATTCGAACTTTAACTCATTGATTTTGGCCATAGCGATAATGGGTGTGTGAACTGGTGCATTGGGTGATATAAATAAAAACAAGCAAAAGCTTGTGAGCTGTAGCTCCAAGCAAGTTGAGAAACGAGCAACAGGTCGTGGTTTGGTATAAATAAAAATTTCCCCTCTTCGTTGAGCTATTGCTATCAGCTACGAAGCTTTTGCTCAGTGACCTTCACCACGACACATCATCTGAGTAAACAAACACGCCCATTCTTCTGTCAGCAGGCGATTTAAATCTTTACTGCACCTAAATATACATATACTCATTCATGTTAATCATACTCTCATTTATGAAATCTAATAGACATGCAAATTTTAAATAGCACAATTATAATTGAAGATTTCGCAACTGAAACAGACATTGAGATTCACCCAACTTTTAACAGATAACGCTCATCCCCTTTCTAAATTCAATCCCTCATTTCCTCATTTGATAGTATTACAAACGTGTCACCAACTGATATATTGAAAGTAGATTATTTGTACTTCTGTTTTTGCACCTTTATATTGATATCCTCTGCATCTATATAAAATATCACTACGTAATTCCAAGAATTTATAAGATGTTATCATGTATTAAAGTTAAACTGGATTAAAGAGTTTCATTTGAAAGTTAAATTTAAGTTTGGTTTTAATTGAAATTCTTTAGTTATAATCCGGTTTTGATTTGTGCGAACATTCTGCTCTATGTAAGTGTTTATTTGTATATCGCTTTGATTATATTAACGTCTGTATATCGCTTTGATTATATTACCAGTCTTCCGGTAACAAGAGCGGCTTGCTATGACCTCACTCACATTCTGTTTAGCGTTACAGTACCCAGATGAAAGCACGTCAGGATCTTTTCAGCATTGTTAGAAGGTCCACCTCGTGTTTTTCATTTGCCTCTGGAAGAAAATGTTGCGCAACCTTTTACATTTTGTCTTTTAAATAACTGCTTATATCAGCACACATCCGAGTCCTTGCGTCTTGAAAAAAATTTTAATTTCACTATCACTTACGTATAGCGAGTAGAGGAAGTATTGCACTCTACGCAAAAATTCGATACTGAGATTTCATCAGAGATACACGTTTTGAGAGTGCCTGAATTAAAAAGAAACATTTTTAGCAAATGTGTGTGTGTGTGTGTGTGTGTGTGTGTGTGTGTGTGTGTGTGTGTGAACAGCATAAATAAAAAAAACTAGTTCAAACTTAGTATCCTCCAAAATGTGATAAGGTATTCAAGAAAATTCCTCTACCCCAAAACTATCCCTTTACTCAAAAATGGCTCCAACAATTTTGATTAAAATCCGCTATTGTTTAAGATATTTGCATGGCAAATATAATTAGGTATATCTCGAATTTTCAGGGAATAGCCAGTGAATTGCTCTTCATTCTGAATGGCTTTTATGTAACGCTTAACCGTAAGAGATTCTACTACAAGAATCTTACTACGCAGCTGTGTCTGAACAGCAAACTCAGAAAGGCAAAGTCGTTAAACGACAAGTTTGGTATTTTAAGTTCAGCACCTTCCAAACATGCGTCAGGAAGGTTTTCAAGAAAGTTCCAACCCCCAAACTGCCCCTAGCATGGAAACTTTTCCCAAAAGCTTTATTTTCTCAAAAATGACTTAACGATTTTGATTAAACACGACATGTTTAAAATGTTTTCATGTCAAATGCATATATTCCATTTCCTGGGAATATCCTCCTAAGTCCTCTCATTTCTCAGTAACTTTTGCACAGTTGGTAAACCATAAGATAGACAAATCTATGTACAAAAAATCTGATGTGTTACACTCACATGACTTTCTCTACTCTTGTACACACTATTTTTACAAACGCCTATTCTCCATATGCTTCATGTTAATCGAGATGTCAATCTTATTGGTAATTTTCTTGTAGATGCAAGGGAAATATGGTAGCTTTTAAGCGATAGTCAAATATTTTAACGCTGGTTGCTATGTGGCGCATTCCATTCTCTTTGCATGTCCAGGACATAAAAAAAATGAATAACGAATTTGAGAAAAAGTATAAGTATTGGAAAATTTAAGGAAATAACAAGCAATATCTCGAAAACGGTTCACTCAACAAAAGAAATGTATATGACATAAGTTGTGTATTTTAACGCGATCTACATTTTTTGTGTAGTAAAATTTTGTCTATCTCTTATGGTTTACAAGTTATGCAAAAGTCGTTCACAATGAAGAATACGTTTGGAGACATTCCCAGAAAATTCGAGATATACATTTCATATCTCATGACATTATCTTAAACATATGATATTTTCATCAAAATCGTTAGAGCCATTTTTGAGAAAATTAAAATTTTCGAAAAATCTTCCATGTAAAGGGTAGTCTGGAGTGGGGGGATTTTCTTGAAAACCTTCGTGTCGTATCTCTGGAAGATACTGCACCTAAATACCAAGTTTGGTATTTCGACTGTTCGTTTTTGAGTTATGCTGTTCACAGACACACAGACAGACAGACACAGACAGACACACACACGGACATGTTTCCAAAAATGCTTTTTTTGGATTCAGGAGGTCTCAAAACATGTATTTCCGGTGAAATCTCGGTATCGAATTTTTGGGTGGAATGCAATACTTCCCCTACTTACTATACGTAGTAGAGAAAGTAAAAATCTTACTACAAAAAGAAAATTGTTCTCGTTAAGCACACAATTTATATCAAAGCATTTCTTTTTACTTTCTCTACTATGCATAGTAAGTAGGCGAAGTATTGTATTCCACCCAAAAATTCGATACCGAGATTTCACCGGAAATATGTTTTGAGACCCCCTGAATCCAAAAATAAAAGCATTTTTGTAAACATGTCCGTGTGTGTGTGTGTGTGTGTGTCTGTGAACAGCATAACTCAGAAACGAACAGATGGATAAACACCAAATTTGATATTTGGGTTCAGTGTCTTCCAGAGATGCGACACGAAGGTTTTCAAGAAAATTCCCCCACCCCAGATTACCCTTTACATGGAAAATTTTTCGAAAATTTTAATTTTCTCAAAAATGGCTCTAACGATTTTGATTAAAATATCATATGTTTAAGATATTTTTATGACAAATAAAATGTATATCTTGAATTTTCTGGGAATGTCTTCAAAAGTATTCTTCATTGTGAACGACTTTTGCATAACTGGTAAACCATAAGAGATAGAGAAAATTTTACTACACAAAAAATGTACATCGCGTTAAAACACACAATTTATGTCATGTACTTTTTACTTTCTCTACTACGTATAGTAAGTAGGGGAAGTATTGCATTCCACCCAAAAATTCGATACCGTGATTTCACCGGAAATACATGTTTTGAGACCTCCTGAATCCAAAAAAAGCATTTTTGGAAACATGTCCGTGTGTGTGTCTGTGTGTGTGTCTGTGTGTCTGTGTGTGTGTGTGTGTGTGTGTGTGTCTGTGTGTGTGTCTGTGAACAGCATAACTCAAAAACGAACAGTCGGATAAACACCAAACTTGGTATTTAGGTTCAGTATCTTCCAGAGATGCGACACGAAGGTTTTCAAGAAAATCCCCCCACCCTAGACTACCCTTTACATGGAACATTTTTCGAAAATTTTAATTTTCTCAAAAATGGCTCTAACGATTTTGATGAAAATATCATATGTTTAAGATAATGTCATGAGAAATGAAATGTATATCTCGAATTTTCTGGGAATGTCTCCAAAATTATTCTTCATTGTGAACGACTTTAGCATAACTGGTAAACCATAAGAGATAGACAAAATTTTACTACGTGAAAAATGTAGATCGCGTTAAAATACACAACTTATGTCATATACATTTCTTTTGTTGAGTGAACCGTTTTCGAGATATTGCTTGTTATTTCCTTAAATTTTCCAATACTTATACTTTTTCTCAAATTCGTTATTCATTTTTTTATGTCCTGACATGCAAAGAGAATGGAATGCGCCACATAGCAACCAGCGTTAAAATATTTGACTATCGCTTAAAAGCTACCATATTCCCCTTGCATCTACAAGAAAATTACCAATAAGATTGACATCTCGACATCTCGATTAACATGAAGCATATGGAGAATAGGCGTTTGTAAAATTAGATTGTACAAGAGTAGAGAAAGTCATGTGAGTGTACCACATCAGATTTTTTTTGTTGTTGAGTGAACCATTTTCGAGATATTGCTTGTTATTCTCTTACATTTTTCAATACTTCTTTTCTTAAAAGGGAATTCGTTATTCATTTTTTGTCTTGAATATGCAAAGAGTATTAATCTGTGGCAAAGAGAATGGTGCTGCACCTAGCAACCAGCTATTAAGAGATATGTATGTGCTTAAACGCTACTGTATTTCTACATTGCCCTTGCAAATACAAAACAAGGGGAACATTGTACGCCTTAAGCGACGGTCAAATATTTTTAGAACTGGTCGCTATGTATAAAATGTAATTCTCTTTACATGTCAATCGATCGTTTCTGCAAATGTTTATCTCGATTAATATGAAATAGATGGAGAATAAGAGTTTGTAAAAATAGTTTGTACAAGAGTAGAGAAAGTCATGTGAGTGTAACACATCAGATTTTCTTACTTTCTTTTTTTAACTTAATTATTCCTGAGATATTCCTTGTTATTGGTTTAAACTTTCAAATAACTACTTATAATTCTCTCAAATGGGAAGTCGGTGTTCGATATTTTCTCGTGGTCATCATGCAAAGAGCGTCGAATTTCAAAGCCCTCATATAGTCAGGCGCCCTTTAAAAAGCTGACTCACTTTGCCTACTGTATCGTATAACAAAATTGTAAGTGTAAATTGAACGTTTAATTGGATTAACAAGAAGAAGCTGGAATAATAAGCTCTTGTAAGTGTAGTTTGTAGAAGAATGATTAGAGAAAGCCATGTGAATGTAGAATATCAGGATTTTTTCTTTTTTCCGCGATCATTTGAAAAGAACGGAATTTCAAATCCATCAAATAGCGACCCACATTTAAAATATTTGACTATCCCTTTAGTTTACTGCATTCTTCTATTCCTACAATGATAGTTTATCTCGATTAGCAAAAAGTAGCTACCAAGAATAAGGTTTTGTAAGAATTGTTTGTAAAAAGAGTGATAGAGAAAGAAATGTGATTTTTATTTTCCTCTCTGGAACCATGATCATGAACTCCACCAATGTATTAAAATGCAGTTGAGCAAGCTGAGGTACCTACGGAGGTACCTCAAGAAATAGCAAGCATAAGCTTGCTAAAGGCGAGCAGGACTTGTTTTTATTTATACCATTTCGCGAGCAATAGCTCAGCGATCAAGGTCAGCAAGCTTTTGCTCGCGAGGAGGTTGAGCAGAAAAGTTTTATTTATACGAAACCTAGCAAATGCTTGGAATTAGTGAGAAATGAGCTAATGCTTGCTTTTATTTATACCACCCATTGTCTTAATGAAACAGAACTTTCTTTTTCGCTAAATGCGGCCGTTTTTGCTTGATTTCATCATTAAAATGCTGCAATAAGTTTGTATAATACTCGCCATTGATTGATTTGCCTTTTTGAAGATAATCAATGAAAATTATTGCACACTCCACACACAGGGTTAGGCGCGTTTGTCGGTGGTGTATGGCGTATGCGGTGGATCTGCTTTGAGGAGAGAAGTGTTTCTTCCCTGGCGCTGAACTTTCTGCCCTTCTGCCGCGTCCGTAAAGATGGGGGCGGTTAAGGGACCACCCGGGAATGCTTGTCTGGAACTATTATGGACCTCACTGCGCTGCGCCTGCCGCCTTTAGTTTTGGCCGCTCCTCGTACACTATCCTCTTCCTTCTGGTGGTTCAGTAAGCTCAATAGACTTAGCCTTGGCCGCAGTGCCGAAGTCCGTTTCTGATCCCTATTGCTAAATATTAATTTTTTCCTTAATTATATTGCAAACATTACTTCAACTATAGGGAACAACGGCTTGTGCATTTGTAAATTGGGATTAACATAATTCTATGTAAGTTAGAATTGGCTCAATTAAATTGTGCTGTTCTGCTATCGTAAATTCTGATGTTAATTGCCGTTTTGAATAGCAGAAACCCTTGCTAAATAATTATTTTTGTTTCTGGATAGACTATTTTGGTTTATAATTTTTGACGTGTTGCCGGTGATTTTATTTTGTATATGTGTTAGCAATGACGGTTGAAAGATAATAAACTGAGATTGAACAAAGTTTTTGTACCAATCTCTTATTTGGGGGAATTTCTTATGATGTAAGGCTTTTACTGCCTTTGTTGGGAGATTTTCATAATTTATATTGTAAAAATTTACCATTTTACCTTCCGTAAAACACATTTAAGGTGATTCTTGACGAGGAAATTGCATGAGAGATATATAGTCTCATGTTCAGACGAACATGTTAGGTTAGATCAACTTTGTCCACCTTCGACTGAAGACGTGAAAATCCCACTCTTCATTCGCAATTTCTCTTATTTACTATTGTCGCCTAACGACATCAAGAATAGAGCCAGTGGCACTTATTTGTGTAACTCTTAACGTATTCATTTGCACACCTTTTGCTCTTATCTGGCATAAAGTGAGTGCCTAACGCTCCGTGTGTTCATAATTCCATGTGTAAGAAGCTATACTTGTGGTTTTAGTAATCTGTAACTACGTTCTTTGGCGTGCCCAAACAATAAGGCTTCTGAGAAGAAAGTTTGCGGTTTGAAAATCTAACCAACAAGGAAACCTCCATAAGGCAACTGTTTAAGTTTGTATTTCAGCAATTTAAATTCTTATCTGGAATTGAAAGGGCAGGTTACGTAATTACATCCTTTGTTTCAGTACAATAGAATTTAGCTTTGGGGTTAAAAAGCAAAGCAAAGTGAGGTTATGTGAGCCAGTGACAAAGTAGGTAAATCACTATTGAGATTTAATAGTGAGATTTTGTAAATCACAACAAAATCACGCGTTTTTACCACAGTTTCATTCTCTACCGCCTGACCACAAATATACTGATCCCATCTAGAAACTGCTTGCAAATGCAGAACTTGTATGCTTCATCAGCTGGAATGCAAAACTGAGTAAATTCACCTCCTTTATAAAGGAAACCTGATTCTTATCAAGTATCAGTGCCTAGGAAATTTGGAGATGCAAAACTGGTTGTATTTTTCATGTACTTTGTTCCTGAATTTCATCACCGTTTAGCAGTAACTGCTTTTTGAACTGCTTCGAGAAATGTTTGGTGGTTCTACATTAGTCCGTACCTTCATGTTTCCATGAAGAAATAGAATGCTTCACTGCAGAGGTCACTGGTGTTCTTATTTTGGAAGAAGAAAAGACGGCTTGTGAAGAGGGAGTCCTAGATTGCGCTGTATCCAAGCCATCGTTAAAGTGCATTTATACAGAATATCTCCAAAACACACTGCTTATTTACGATACCACCAACTTTATCTTGAATAATGCGATAGGCGGTCGCCGAGTTTGATCTGGTTGAATGACCTCGCTTTGCGGCAACCTAGCGCACGCGCTACGGAGGGAAAAGGTATTTGTAGTCCAGTTTAACGTTGAAATTGAAATGCTGTGTGAAGTTATTATGGTATTCTGCTACAGAAAAGCGTTTGTTTGCATTAAGGTTTACTCTGATGGAGAAATATGTGAACTTTCAGCTTGGATTTATACAAGAACTTCACTGGTATCACGGTTCCTAACAAATCCACAGTTTATAGTTTTTTAGAAAATTTTAAACAGACTGACCGGTGTTAGATAAAAAGAAACAGACAGCCAACAGTTCTGAGGAAAAATTACAGGAGATAGGGTTTGTCGTGGAAAACAGACTAACAAAATCGCCTCGCGTCACAACGTGCTTTTCATGGTAGAATAACTGACTGGCCCATTCGTTCTCCAGACCCAGAATCATTTGATAATTATCTGTGGGGAATGGTTAAATATAAAGTATATGCCAATATGGTTTACTGTGTTTGATGCCATATTTGTATTGGGATCTTTTTGTTTACGTTCTTTGGGCTTGCAGCCGTCACTTGTTTTGCAGTGGGCTAAGGCGCCTACTGTTAGCAGCCATTCGTTTCTTTTAACTTATGCTATGCTTAGGGTCAGTTCTGTTTTCTTCGTGTGCGTTGTGTTATTTCTTCAAACCACTGCGACAGTTTTACTTTTCATTATATTCGCTTATATTTATTCAAGCTATGAGTTTGCAAGGTCCTATGTAAAAGTTTTAAAACAAATATGACGTGCAGCACTAACACGAATTTCTCTACCCATTGCAGATTCACATATTTTTCGTATATAGTGTATAAATAATACAAAAAAGTGATGCTTTCTTAAAGTGATTTCAAGTTAAGCAAAGCTATCTTGATTACATGCAAAATGCGGAAACAATACTTAACTGCTTTTTCTGACAAACTACTTTTAGTTCATGCGAAGGGAAAAAGAAAAGGAAAACGAAAATCTTAAACACGGGACATTTTAAGAATACAAGGATATCTCGAAAATTCCTAACCTTAGAAAAGTTATTTAATATAAATTGTTTATTTTAATAAATTCTATATTTTTACTTTACTATCTATCGGTAGTAAATATTTGGAGGAAGTTGCATTCCACCCAAAAATACGAGTTTGAATATTACACTGAGGTCCGCTGAAATCCTCTTTCCAAATTAGAAACCAGAGGTGTGCGTGCGCGCGGTTGGTTGTGAGGGGGTTGGAATGTAACTCGAAAACTCAAAATATCATATTTGTATTTAAGTTCAGCGTGACTTCCAAGGATGCAACACGGATTTTCAAGATGAATGCTTATAACAATTTTGATTAAAATGACATATTATGTGTAAGATATTTGTATGGCTTATAAAATCTGTATCTTGAGTTTTCTGTAAACAGCCTGTGAAATCCTCTTCCTTCTGAATCAATTTTGTACAACTGGTTAACCATAAGAGGTAGACAAAGGCTTACTACAAAGAATGTAGATCTTGTTTTCCTCTCAATTTTGTTTCCTCGATTGACGATATTGAGATACACGTTGCGATTGGATTTCAGTACTTTACTATAGAGTCTAATGAAACGTTTTTTGCAGACATTTTGCTCCATACATGAAGTAGATAGAAAAATAACATTTTGTAAGAATAGTTTCCGGAAGAATAAGCTTTCTAGTTTCTCTACTACGTACATAGTAGGCAGAGAAGGTATTACATTCGATAGCGAGATTTCACCGGTAATACATAATTTGAGGCCCTCATCCAGAAAAAAAAAACTTTTAGTAAAAAGTCGTGTGCGTGCGTGCGCGCGCGCGCGCCAACAGTATAGCTCAAAAATGAAAAGTCGGATAAACATCGAACTTGGTATTTAAGTTCAGTATCTTCCAAGGATGCGACTTGAAGATTTTCAAGAAAATGCCCCACCCCAACCACTCCTTATATGGAACATTTTTCGAAAATTTTGATTTTTTAAAAATTGGCTGTAACGATTTTGATTAAAATACCATATATTAAAGATATTTACATGAAAAAAGGCATATCTTGAATTTACGTGAAGTCCCCTTTATTCAGAAGGAATTTTGTATAATCTTGTATAACTGGTAAACGTAAATAGATGGGCGAAAACGTACTACACAGAACATTTAATTCCTTTAAAACACACAATTTATTTCAAATAAGTTTATTTATGTGGCATAAGCCCTTTCTGAGATATCCGCTATTAGTAGTTCGAACTGTTCATTTCTTGGTCATTCTCTTAAAGTCCTGTCAATATTCAGTTGTTTCTCGCGATTGCATTGAAACAGTATGGAATTTTAAGGCCAGCACATAGCGTCCAGTTCTTAAAATATGTGACTAACACTATTCCCTTTGTATACATAACGATATATGTAATGTAGCTATTTCTGCAAAGGTTTATCTCAATTAAAATGAAGGAGTTAGAAAATAAGCTTTCGTAAGAATATGGAATTAATTGCTCTTCCACACAAGCCGTGTGGTGGACAAGATTGGAAAGGTAGAATCAGACGACTGAAAAATTCAATGCCATAACCGGGATTTGAACCACGGATCTCCCGGTCTCCGTCCGGTTGCTCTAACCACTGAGCTACCATGCCAACATGCCGGCAGGACATTAAATTCTCCGACTGATTCGCACATTGTATTGAGATGACATACCCTAATGGCGACTTACAATGTTGTAAGTACTAAGTCCCGGGCTTCATAGTTTCAACCACTATTAGGTCAATTGATTATGGAATTCAATACTTCCTCTTACTTATCACAGGAAGTGAAAAAGGTATACAAGAGCGTTTTCTGGGAGTTCCTAGGTTTACATTGCGCTCGTTTACGTTTAGCTTTTCTGGGCCCTTAACCTTATCGGTAGTAGAAAGTTCTTTGTGCGAAACTCCAAGGATGTGCCAATTAATATTTCTGCTGAGAGAACGCAAAGGGGAATTAGCTCCTTGTTCTACATAAAGGATGCAAGGACTTTGAAGTACGCCGACAGAGAAGCGAAGCTAATGGCGGCATGACAAAAATACATTGTACAAGACGAATGTGGAATGTAGAACTTCTCCAAAATATAAACAAAACTAAGGAGAGTGGTCAGATGGAAACTGATATTTATAGATCCCATAATAAGAAACGACAGAAACTTTCAAAGTGTTATGCCAAAGTGGAAGACAAGTTTCAGTGACGGCTGGTGCTACGGTTAAAGCGATCCTTGAATTTTTACTTTCTCTACTACGTATAGTAAGTAGGGGAAGTATTGCATTCCACCCAAAAATTCGATACCGAGATTTCACCGGAAATACATGTTTTGAGACCTCCTGAATCCAAAAAAAGCATTTTTGGAAACATGTCCGTGTGTGTGTCTGTGTGTGTGTGTGTGTGTGTGTGTGTGTCTGTGTGTGTGTGTGTGTGTGTGTGTGTCTGTGAACAGCATAACTCAAAAACGAACAGTCGGATAAACACCAAACTTGGTATTTAGGTTCAGTATCTTCCAGAGATGCGACACGAAGGTTTTCAAGAAAATCCCCCCACCCCAGACTATCCTTTACATGGAAGATTTTTCGAAAATTTTAATTTTCTCAAAAATGGCTCTAACGATTTTGATGAAAATATCAGATGTTTAAGATAATGTCATGAGAAATGAAATGTATATCTCGAATTTTCTGGGAATGTCTCCAAAAGTATTCTTCATTGTGAACGACTTTTGCATAACTGGTAAACCATAAGAGATAGACAAAATTTTACTACACAAACAATGTAGATCTCGTTAAAATACACAACTTATGTCATATACATTTCTTTTGTTTAGTGAACCGTTTTCGAGATATTGCTTGTTATTCCCTTAAATTTTCCAATACTTATACTTTTTCTCAAATTCGTTATTCATTTTTTTATGTCCTGGACTTGCAAAGAGAATGGAATGCGCCGCATAGCAACCAGCGTTAAAATATTTGACCATCGCTTAAAAGCTACCATATTCCCCTTGCATCTACAAGAAAATTAGCAATAAGATTGACATCTCGATATCTCGATTAACATAAAACATATGGAGAATAGGCGTTTGTAAAAATAGATTGTACAAGAGTAGAGAAAGTCATGTGAGTGTAACACATCAGATTTTTTTGTTTACATGATCCAATCTTGTTGTGATTGTGCGTTTTTAGTGAAGTAATTAAATAGTTTACAAAACAGCGCTCTGTAATTTTCTCTGGGACTCAATCGAAATCAAAGGACTGGATGTTTGTAGTGAGAGACCGTGTGAAACTTTTAAAATAGAACGATAATGGGATCAAAACCACAGTGGCGCATAGAGTTAATTCAGTTATATTACTCTGAAGTTTGGCGGTAACAGTGCCTGAAGCCAATGGAATGAGAAGCAAAATTTTTGTAAAACATACCGAGAATTCATTTTAATGCAAAATTTTGTAAGAACCTATTTACCGTATGGATCCTAAATATTCGAAGCTGAACGAAGTAATGAACACGAAGTTGATATTAGCCTCTCCGTATTGAGATGACGTAGAAGAAACCAGATACTTTGTTTTTAATTACTACAGTTATTATGTTTAGTATCATTACTGGAATGTTGAGTAAGGTTAGAAAAATCTGATGCTTTACATTCACATTATCCTCTTTGCTATTATTAATTTTTATATTTCCTCTACAAAAGCTTGTTTTTCTATCTACTTAATTTAATCCAAGATAAATGTTCGCAGAAATGTCTGATGTACAATTCTCTGTAGATGCGAGAGGGATACAGGAGACTGAAGCGTCTTTCAGATCTTTAAAAGTGGTTCGGTATGCACGAGGGGCGTCCAATAAGTAAGTTTCTCTATTTTATAAAAAACATTACACACAATTGATCATGTTGATTTAAGTTTATTTATATTGTACAATCCTTCTGTTACTTTTCTACATAGTCAACATGTTTTTCCAAGCATTTTTGGGGACGTGACACAAGTTTTTACAAGCCAGTGTTGTACCAGGTACCAGCTGGTTACGAGCTCAGAACCCGACTTCTGGTTCACTTTTGAGTCAGGGAAACATGTGAAAATCACTTGGGAAAAGATCTGGTGAATATGGAGGAATGCGAGAAAACTTCCCAGTTGAATCTTCTGAGCTTCGCCTGGGTCAAGATTCAACTTGGAAGTTTTCTCGTATCCTCCGCATTAACAGGAGCTTGCCCCAAGTGATTTTCACATGTTCCTCCAACTCAAAGGTAAGCACTTTTAACACCGATGATTAAGTCAAATCAGAGAACAGCTGGTTGCGAGCACAGGACCCCACCTGGTACAATACTGGTTTGGAACAACTTGTGTCACGTCCCCAAAAATGCTTGGAAAAACATGTTGACTATGTAGAAAAGTAACAGGAGGATTGTACAATATAAATAAAATTAATTCAACATGACCAGTTGTATGTAATGCTTTTTTATAAAATAGGGAAACTTACTTATTGGACGACCCTCGTACTACCTTTGAAGTTCCATATTCTTAGAAACAAGAGAATGCTGACTCATCACTTAAAAAAATGCGATAAAGTATGAAAAGTTCAGACCAATGGCAGCGAATATCTTGGAAATGCTTAATGTCACAAAATGTTTATTTGACGTGAATAACGAGATAATATACATTTTGTGTGTAGTAGGATTTGTCTACAAAATTAATTCAGAACGAAGCGGTCTTCACAGGCTGTTCGCAGAAGATTCAACGTATACATGTTATTTGTAACGCAGGTATCTTAAACATGGTATTTCAGTCAAAATCGTTAAAGACGATTTGGAGAAAATCCAATTTAACGAAACATTTTCCATCCTAAAGTTTGGGGGTAGGGACATTTTCTTGAAAATTCGTGTCTCATCCTTTGAAGATGCTGAACTTAAATACTAGGTTTGGTATTTATCCGACTTTTCATTTTTAGTTATGTTGTCCCAAATACGCGCGCATACCTTTTTCTAAAATTACGTTTTGGATTCAGAAGACACCAAAACGTGTATTTTCAGCGGTCTCAATATCGAATTTTTGTGTGAAACGCCGTACTTCCTCTATCTACAGTAGGTATTTAAAGTAAAAAATCTTGGGGTTTCCATAAAGATGTCCTTAGTTTACCTCATCTGATTCATATATCCTTGTAAATCCCCAAGGTCATCTCAATTACTCGAGAGTAATCATTTCACCTAAAACGTGATTTGCATTGTTGCAGGTGCTTCTAGTTAAGAGCACTAAATAATTTAGGTCTGATAATTGTTCTGTGGCACTTTCAATGTGTAAGCTATGGTGGGTAAGTTAAATGACATATGAATAATACAATGTCACGTTTGGGGCAGGAACCGCGGATATATTTTGTGATTTAATTTAATACCCATTTGTTCAGCTATCTCGTCGCGGTAGCTCAAGGTTGATTATCGTCACGAAAAACCAAAGCGATTATCTGAAAATTAACAACTTTTAGTGAAATCTGCACTAAGGCATATTTCAGGGTGAGCCAAAAGACTCCGAAATGCCTGCGCGGTGTTTTTCCTGTCCGCGTCCTCGCCGCTCGTTGCCGTCTGCTGCTATCATAGAAAGGCGCGGGTGAAACCATACAACATTTTAGAACTACTTTTAAAGTCTTTACTTACCAACTTATGAAAGGAAATGCTGAAACTGTCCACCATACATTTTTGGCACCTCTTTAGGAAACTATCCAAAATGGAATTTTTGGGGGAAATTTTTCAAACGATGACCGATGTCGTCTAATGTTTCTTCAGTAAGAACCGAACGCCGTCTTTTAGATTTCTTAGCCTGAACACTTCCTGTGGCCTGAAATTTATGTAAAGTTCATGGATTGTTGTACGGCCTGGAACTTTTACACTTGGAAATCTTTCTGCAAATCGTACTTTCACTTGTCGAGCTGACCGAGTTAACCCATACGAATCATAAATAAATACACGTGCAGTAGAAAACATATACTGAGCCATAATATACTTTGTGACTAAGTACAGGACAAAATAATAAATAACTCGTAATAACTGAACTACATCAAATCACCGTCAAGTCAAAACTGCACAGCAAAACCACAACAGCGTGACTGTTTCTAGCAGCAGTGCGTTATGTTTTTATCATATTTCCACACGTTCAGTGGAAAAACACTACGCAGCCGGCAATATTGTTCATAAAATACCCTTTCGGGGTAACTTAAAACATAAAGTGTATAAGACAAACTCACACACCCTGAAAGAATTAAAACAAAATATCCGCCAGCAAATTTCTCAACGTGAACTATGGTGAGTGATGGATAGTTTCCTAAAGAGGTGCAAAAAATGTATGGACAACGATGGTGGCCAGTTTCAACATCTCCTTTCATAAAGTTGGTAAGTAAAGTCTTTAAAAATAGTTTTAAAATGTTGTATGGTTTCATCCGCGCCTTTCTATGATAGTAGAGGACGGCAACGAGCGGCGAGGACGCGGACAGGAAAAACACCGCGCAGGCGGTTCGGAGTCTTTTGGCTCACTCCGTAGAAGATCATTACTCTGTAGTTGTTATTATGGAATATTTATCCTATGTGCGTTTGAATATACCTGTTGCTGTATCTAAAAAGCTAGGAACCTCTAGTGAGTTTTGTGTAATGTATTCTAGTACTTGCTGTCCGCCCAGAGCGAATAGTCCAGTACCTACTCAGTAGGTGGTTCTTGAGTAAGAGGCAATACTTGTCGGGCGTGAAATGACAAATGTGCATAAAGTGTCATCATCTTTACTTCGAAAGAAGACATGCTCTCTACTAGCTGGAACCCACGACCTCGGGTGTTGAAGGCTATCGTAGTAACCACTACATCATGGAGGACAACACGTTTTGAGAACAATTTTAGTGTTATTAAGATACTGTTCATAACTGTTTATTTAGTAGATTTGTTATGATAAAATTTGTGGAGCTGAATACTAATGAATGTAGGGTGTTGCCCAGCAGAAAATATAATAATAATAATAATAATAATAATAATAATAATAATAATAGTCGTGATGGTACCACCACCACTCAAGCATCGCATTGCATCGCACGTGCCGGAAATTTGTCTTGCCGAAATTCCATAACTTGACGTACTAAACCAGGTAACTCTTAGCGCTGCAGCCGAAATTGGGCCAAGGCTGACCGCACGGCCGCAGCATCATCCTCTGCATTCGTCCACAACACATCAAGGACAAGTGGAACTGGCATGCAGTCAGAATGGCACTTATGTGCGGTCCTTTGGTAGATTCTCAATAATAATTGTCCCGTGGTCCTCGCTAGGCTGAGTTGTATACCTTCCAGCATAAGAATATATTTGATGGCGGTATGGGAAACGAACCTGGGTCCCCTTACAGCACTGCATGCACGACCATCAACGTAACCTGAAACTTGTTACATTTGAGCACACCTTTACTGCAGTTTGATCGAGCAGCTTTCAACCAGGGTATAGAAATCGCGCTCAACCAGCAACACCCTTCAGGTGGATCCATCCGAGATGAATTGATGTGCAGTTTTTTTCTTTCTTTCTTTCTTTCCTCTTTCGTTCCCCTCCCCCCTTATCTGTATAGCTCCCTTAATTATGATGATATTGGGAGGTTTGACTTGAGAAACAGCTGATGGTGTTGGTATTTTTCAGTCGTTGATCTGTAGGTTACTTAAAGTTGGATTTTAGTACTTTTTATCAGGAAACACACATTCACTCCCACAGTCAGACCATCGGACTCTGCGGAGAATATGGAATGCACCTTGTTAAAGATGTTCACGGCTATCGTATATGTTGATGGTACTATCTTTAAGCGATACTTTATCGTTTGCTATCAAAGAATGTAGTATTACTTAAAAATGAAATCAGGTCTGGTATTGCAAGAAGTATTTTTACTTTCTCTACTAGGTATAGTAAGCAGGGGAAGTGTTGTATTCCACTCAAAAATTCGATACCGAGATTTCACCAGAAATACATGTTTTGAGATCCCCTGAATCCAAAAAAAGCATTTTTGGAAACATGTCCGTGTGTGTGTCTGTCTGTGAACAGCATAACTCAGAAACGAACAGTCGGATAAACACCAAACTTGGTATTTAGGTTCAGTATCTTCCAGGGATGCGACACGAAGGTTTTCAAGAAAATCCCCCCACCCCAGGATACCCTTTACATGGAAGATTTTTCGAAAATTTTAATTTTCTCAAAAACGGCTCTAACGATTTTGATTAAAATATCATATGTTTAAGATATTTTTATGACAAATAAAATGTATATCTTGAATTTTCTGGGAATGTCTCCAAAAGTATTCTTCATTGTGAACGACTTTTGCATAACTGGTAAACCATAAGAGATAGACAAAATTTTACTACACAAAAAATGTACATCGCGTTAAAACACACAATTTATGTCATGTACATTTTTTTTGTTGTTGAGTGAACCATTTTCGAGATATTGCTTGTTAGTCTCTTACATTTTTCAATACTTCTTTTCTTAAAAGGGAATTCGTTATTCATTTTTTTGTCTTTGATATGCAAAGAGTATTAATCTCTGGGCAAAGAGAATGGTGCTGCACCTAGCAACCTGCTATTAAGAGATATGTATGTGCTTAAAGGCTACTGTATTTCTATATTGCCCTTGTAAATATATATTCCCCTTACATCTACAAGGAAATTATCAATAAGATAGAGTCTGCAAATGTTTATCTCGATTAACATGGAGCATATGGAGAATAAGCGTTTGTAAAAATAGCTTGTACGAGAAAGTCGTGTGAGTGTAATACATCAGATTTTTTTTATGCCAACGGCGGGTTGTGTGCTAAAATACTCTGTTTAGAGATTACTAGATTTGTATTAATATGCCTTTGTATTTCAGATGTGAGTGCTTACGGAGGAATTTCGCTTACATCGTAAAGGAGTTACCAATATCCTTTTATCTAGTGATAAAAAATTGAATTACATCTAAAGGATTTTTGTTAAGTTACATATAACACCTATACATCTAAAATTAACTCTCTCCCCTTTTTATATGTTCGAAGATATTTAAAATGTTAATATTTTGTGGTATTTTCTTCCGTTTACTTTCCCTACCACATACCTGTAGTAGGGGAAGTATTGTATTCCACTAAAAATTCTATATAAAGATTTCACCAGAAGTGAACATTCCCTGCTCCCCCCCCCCCCAATGCCTCTTCAGAAAAACGTACGCCCGTATCTGTGTAAGCAGCATAACTCAAACTTGATATTTAACAATTTCCAAGGATGCGCCACGAAGGTGTTCGAGAAAATCTCCCCATCCCAAACTGTTGTTTAGTGGACAAATTTTCAAATTATTTACTTCCCCCAAAACGGCTTTAACTTTTTTAATTAAAATACCATATGTTCGACATATTGACGTGAGAAATAAAATGTAGAGCTTGAATTTTCTGTAAATAGCCACTGAAGTCCTCTTTTTAGGATTAAATCTTGTATAATTTTATATAATTAGAAAACTATAAGAGAAAGACAAGAACTTAGTTTAGAGGTCATTAAAATTCACAATTTTTGTGAAATTTTACGTCATGCTAACTAATTTTCGAAATATTCCGTGTAACAATTTTATATGTGAGAGCGTCACCATAGGGACATGCTTGAAAGTTTACGGTTTGTGGTTCTTTACTGCAAAGACCTAGATTGAATAATAGCTACTACAGATTCTAAGGTATTTTACAGATTTGCTTTTAAGTAAAATTTGTGTTAAAATGTCTTTCCATCGCAAGAGTACGAATAAACATTTACTTGATGTTTGCGCATGTAATATGCAACTAAGCACATTCTGCTTAATTTGAAATCACCTGTGGACAAAAATGCGTGAGTAACGTAACGTGGATAGAGAAATAACTTTTTATATGAATGTTGCAGAACATACCTCATATGATTCACCCCATCTTCTTCCCTTATAACGAACATACGTGAATTTGTAATTGGTAGAGAAAGTCGTGCGAATTTGTGTCATCAGATTTTTATATCTCCTCCGTGAACTTCAGTCCTTTCCCTTTAGCCGTTTTCTTTTAGTCTAATATCAAGATTAAATCAGTTTTCTTCACACAAAATCTTGGCACAAGCCACGATTAAAGTATTTCCATAGTAATAAAACGTTCGGTGTAAAAAATGAAATTTTGCATGAAACTACCTTTCAGAAGAAAGAAATGTAACCTTAAAAATTGTCGATGACGTCACATCTTAGAATTATGGCTGAACGTTTAGTGTCTCTCAAAATGTGTTGTGTATGAATCACTTGTTGTGTATAGAGCACAAAGTAGCTCTCACAAAATCTAATCATTGGGTTATTGAGACTTTTCTGAATTAGGGGAAATTATGCTAACAGTGTGTTTTATAACTGCTAGAATACCAAGATATAATGAAATACTCGACCTAACAAAGAAAACACAAAAATTTCGGGAAAAAAGTCTTTATTTCTCTACATAGTCTCCTTTCAGCTCGATACACTTTTCCCAGCTATGTCCAATTGCTTCGATACTCTGTTTATAGTGAGAAGCATCGAGTTCCGCAAAATATCCATCAACTGCAGACGACACCTCTTCATTCTTGGCAAGTCTGTTACCACCAAGCCATTTCTTCAACTTTGGAAACAGAAAATAATCAGGGGGGCCTAAAGCTGGTGAATAGGGTGCATGAGGAAGCAATTCGAAGTTTAACTCATTGACTTTGGCCTTGGCGATGAGTGTGTCAACTGATGCATTGTCTTGATAAACAATTTTTTTTCTCGCTAAATGCGGCCGTTTTTGCTTGATTGCATCATTGAAACGCTGCAATAAGTTTGCATAACACTCCCCACTGATTGCTTTTCCTGTTTGAAGATAATAAAAATTATTCCACGCGTATTCCAAAAAAAAACTGACGCCATGACCTTGCCTGCAGATGGAACTGTCTTCGCCTTCTTTGGAGCCGATTCTCCCCTTTCAGTCCACTGTTTTGACTGTTCCTTCGTCTCAGGTGTGAAGTGATGGACCCATGTTTCATCCATGGTTATGAATCGACGCAAAACCTCTGCTTTATTGCAGCGAAACATCGTCAAACACTCGATTGAAACATCCTAGCGACGCAGCTTTTGTTCCATTGTGAGTAAACCCAGCACCCATCTTGTGCACAGCTTCCTCAAGTCTAAATTTTCAGTCAGTATGCAATGTACAGCACTTTTTGAAATGCCTACGATGCCTGATAGCTCGCGCACTTTCAGTCGACAGTCATCCAATACCATTTTCTTCACAATTTCTGGCGCGGTCACCTCATTTGGTCGATCACTGCGATGTTCATCTTGGCAGCTCGTACGGCCTCGCTTAAACTCTGCCACCCAATATTTTATTGTTGTAAACGAAGGAGCAGACTCCCCCAGAGTAGAATCGGCCTCGGCTTTAATATTAGTTGGACTAAGACCTTTTAAATGAAAGAATTGTATCACATAACGATGACCAGTTTTATCCATGTTTACAAATTTGCTGTGAGTGTTCACTATTGATGCCTACCAAACATTTACTAAACACCTTAGCATTGTCAAACTTCAAACTTAAGCTTTATAGGTTTGGTACTTTCTACCATAGTCATTTGTTTGAAACAACAACCACTATCTATACGTCAGGTCCGGTACTTCTGGGGCTGCCTTCGTATCCTGAGAGAAGTTGTACATTGAAGATTTACTGACTGATCATCGTTATTCATCAGTCGAAGAGATCTTATGAGTATTTTGTTTCTTAAAATGCTGTCGGGTGGCTGTGGTGTGTGAACATTTAAAGAATGTATAAGCCGCCACTGAGAACTTGGGTGGCGGAGGTTTGCCTGTAGGTGAAGTTTAACAGCATCGTAAGGATGATAGCCAACCTTCACCACAAGCAGCGGTTAGAAAGTCATTACGTCACTGGGTACACACACAGTATTTGCGAATCAGCGGAAGTAGAGGGCACCAGTCCATATTGCTTATTGCACGAGACTTAAGAAACAGTTGCTTTAAAACGTTTATTTTTCCGCTAGCCCACTGCGGCTGAGGTTCGTTTTATTGATTAGTTTAAAAATAAAACTCTGTGAAAATAGAAGCAATAACTAAACTGAATACTATGGATCATATTAATAAAAAAAAGCAAGAATTGTCAAAGTTCATACTCATGGTTATGAGTACCTGTTATAATTATATACTCAGTCAATAAGAACCTACTCATTTTCGTGGGAATAAAAACGAGCTATCTCACGCAAGTGTATACTTATCTCCAACCGTGTTCATCACTTAAATGTGAGTGTATACTCGTGTTATCTGCATTGTTTGACCGTATAGCTTCGTTGATCATGTCGTTTCTTGCTGCTCCAATGTTTGGCAGCCTGTGTTCGTGGGTGTTGTTTTGTTGCATTTGGTTCTGCCCCATCAGTAACTTCTCGGGAAGTGTTGCTTAACAAGCTTCGGCAGCAATGCAAGGCAAATGTGAAGCCATTCAAGAAATTAAAACAACTGATTCGACATGCACACAGTCATAGCTATAAATTAAATTGGCAAGACAATAAAATAAAATTAAGGTCTTTGGTGAAAATGTAATGGTAGTAAACTAGGCAAAAGGATAATATATACAGAATGGAAAGTCATAATGCATGAGGTGCTGGATGGAGATTCATAGCAAACTGTTTCTAGATTCCCAGGATGGTTAACATAATTTTTACCTCAAAACAATTTTCTTATAACGTTATAAGTAGCTTCATTTTAAAAATCAACCTTTCACATGGTAAGCTTAATTAATAAAACTGACTTTCAGTAGTACTTCTACGCAGTTTGCCCAACCCCCTCCAAGGGTATGGCGCTTTCCCCGCCGATTTTTATGAGAGCCCAATATATCAACTATTCAGTTCCTGTTTTAGGCCTGTGGAAAGATTCGCAAAGGGGCTGTCTTAAAGTTACTATAGTAGGTACCGTACACAAAAAAAGCTTTAAAAAAATTGAAAAATTAAAATCAATAAATAAAAAACTCAATATTTACAGCAAAAAATTACAAATAAAATATTTGGTCGGTGGTGTATTTTATTACTTGGCATTTCAATGTATCCTATTGTATCTAATTCTAAATACACCAGTATAGTAAATGTAATAAGCTATACGTTCTGAACAACTGCATACCTACCTACAATGTTATAGTTCCTTTTATACATTTCCAAAAATTATAATTTGATATGCCACATTATACCATACAGTATGAATTGTACTTGAAATTATATACTTTTTACTTTCTCTGCCACGCACATAGTAGGTAGAGAAGGTATTGCATTTCACCCTAAAATTCGATACAGATATTTCACCGAAAATATATATTTTGAGGCCCCCTGAATAAAAAAAAAGTACTTTTAGAAAAAGGTCTGTGTGTGTGTGTGTGTGTGAACAACATAAATCAAAAATGAAAAGTCGGATAAATATCAAACTTGGTATTTAGCTTCAGTACCTTCCAAAGATGCGATACGAAGAATTTCAAGAAAATTTCCCAATCCAAACTATCCTTTACGTGGAATATTTTTCGAATTTTTTTATTTTCCAAAAAATGGCTCTAAGGATTGTGATTACAATACCATATATTAAAGACATTTACATGAAAAACAAATGCATATCTCGAATTCTCTGGGAATAGCCTCTGAAGTTCTTCATTTGGAAGGAATTTTGTATAATCTTGTATAACTGGTAAACATTAAATGATAGACGAAAATGTACTACACCAGAAAGTGTAGATCTCTGTAAAAACAATTTTTTTGTGGCATCACCAATTTCCGTGATATTCGTTATAAATGGTTCGATTTGTTCATTCTTTCTAAATCCCGTCGATTTTCAATTATTTCTCGCAATTGCTTGGAAACGGTATGGAATTTTAAAGCCAACATATAGCGTTCAGTTCTTAACATTCGACTATCGCTATTCCCTTTGTACTGCAACGAAATGTGTAACGTAGCTGTTTCTGCAGAGGTTTATCTTGATTAAAATAAATAAGATAAAAACATTAACTTTCGTAAGAATAATTTGTATACCCGCTAATAAACGATAGGGGATAGAGAAGATTATTTGAAAGTAACAGATTTTTTATATACATTTAGATTAACAAACTTAAAGATGCAACTGAGTTAACAATTACGGTACTCATTTAAAGATTCTAATAAATGTTTATATTACTTCCGTTAATTTACTTCAATATTTTTGTAATTCCCAAAATATTGAATTCTCCCATAAAAATGTTCCTGATGGCCCATCTTGCGCCATGATTCCCTCTCTCCCACCCCCGTGGGCAGCCCTACTTCTAGGTTATGTTTGCGTGAAGCAATAAAACAGTGTTTTGAAGCGCCTTGAGTAGTAGCTCTGCTTGTATGTTTTTCATATACACCTACATAGTTCATATTATATTCTGCTATTCTGTCAGATTTACTTTTAAACGAAAGCAAATCAATAAATGCTTACAAGTGAGTATCCATCCAAACTTGTTTAACATGAGAAGAGAATTAACTTGTAAAACTGAGAATGTACTAGCTATACCAAATATGAGTGCATACTTTTTGTTGTAAGATGGACACCGACTATGTTCTACTCTGCTTCGATTACTTGGGCATGACTCAAAATTAAGTAGGTACTCGGAAGGTTTTATTCTAACTAAACAGAATATCCACTAGAAAAAGTGAAGCATACACTATATACTCATTTTTATTAGCTCTCACTTTTGTCATTATACAGCTATATACAAACCCTGAATAATATGCCTATATCTACGATTAGGTCTGAGGTTATATGCAGGATAAAATTAAAAAGGTCAAATATTGATAGCATTTTAAAAAGGATTGACGGGATTTAAAATACTGGAGGATTTAAACCACAGACTTTGAGCTTATCTTGGCGACTGAGTTCCTGTACACAGTCATAAATTATCTTATTCGACTCGGTAGTTGGTATTTTGAAGTCTTATAATGATACTTTATCCCACTCACGATCTTCGTTTATCAAAAATTCCCAACAGAGCCGTGATAACAGCACAGAGCAGTATAGATGGACACATGCAAGTATTATAGGGCCCTTTAACACTTTTAGATTTGTTAGTAATTTGTTACGCCAGAATGGTCTCTCGTGTCACCAAGAGTGTTGAATTATCTTAGACATCATGGACTACAAAGGGCCACTCACAATGAAGATTATACCAAACGTAACATGTAACTCTTGCTTGCTTTTGAGAAATCGAAAATATTCAGGCTCTTGTAAACAACACGTTTTAAATGTTTCGAAAGAATGTTTCCTGAACGTTTCATTGAAATGGAAAATATGGATTGGTTTACTTGGCATGATATGGTATTTTGAAGTTTTATTATACGTAAGAGTCCACCGTAAGTGTTTTAAAGTTCAGTGAAAGAAGCGTTAAGTTTTTCCAGTGGCTCCAGACTACTCGGATTCACCCTGATTCAGGAATCATTTGCATTTACTCCATGGTTTATTGATTGTGAATGCCAGTGGCGATTGGTTGCAAATTGAGGGAACCTATTGTTCATTTGTTTTGGAAGGAATCTATTATTTATGGTATGATAACCGGTTCCTTGAGGGGATGACACACTGCGTGGTGAAAATGAGTCAGTACGGCCAGTCGGCGAATCTTATCGGATGACGTCATTCGACAGAGCGAGAGCAACAACAAAGCACTGCAGCAGCTATCTCTCTCATGCCTGTAAAGGAATTATGTATTAGCAAGACCCGTGGCTCGCGGTGTTGCCGCACTGGGTCACTGTGATTCTTGCAACCGTCGGTCTCTCTCTTCACTGACCATGTGCAGTGTTAGGAACTCCATAGTCACAACTCTCAGTAAAGACTGCCTCTGTGGTCTGGTGACTACCATTCTAGCTTAGAGATCCTGGATTCGATTCTTGGCTGGAGGATGGGGAATTTATATTTAGCCAGGATTATTTCCCCACTCTCCTTAGAGTCTAGAAGTATGAAAGAGGTGTCGGTGTGCGTATGCGTGTGTGCATTTAATATTCATAAAAAACCAAGTAAACAAACCCAACTATTAAAACAACAGTAAAACGAGTGAACATCGTTGCCAATGAGCAACAAAGGCAAAAGCCACTATCCATGGCCTTAGATAGGTTACACCTAGATGAGATTTCTAAATTCTACATTTACTAACATATGCTTTTGAAAGTTATATAGCAAATAATACGCCAAATCATTAGCAGTATACAAATTTCCATTACAATATCTCCAGTAGTTTTCAAGTTATTAACTGTTTAAATAATTATTTTAATGGTAAACAAAAATGCACCATACGATTAAAAAGTTAGATCTTACTAATGTAAATATATGTTTTGACGCTAACGAATATTTAATGCTGAAAACAGATTTTTTATTGTTTTAGTTTTTGAGAAAAAATATAAAACTTATGAGAAACAATACTTTACACCAATTTTAATGAGTTAATTAGAAATTAATATTGCTTCAATGATAAGATGTAAAGATAAATCACTCCAACATTTTTATATGTATAGTTTTGTGTTTCTCTTCAAAATTTGAAGGAAATCGAACAAAAATTGCATCGTGTGGAAAATTTTGAACTTGTAAAATAAATAAATAAATAAATGCCTATTTGATCTTGTGCTCATCCGCATTTAAAAACTTGTGTAAAATTATTCCTAATCATCAGTAATAGTTACCAAATACAGATTATGGAACTAGATGGTTCATTCTTATTAATAGGCCTATATACAACAAAAATGACTTTCTGAAGGATTTCGCTTAATTTTCACTATGTGTACCGTTAAAGGCGGCATATAAATAGAAAAACATTATCAATAAACAAGCAGGATGCAATTTCTTGCCTTTTTTTCGGTACGTATGCTTTTTGGAGTAACTGAAGTTTCATTTTCGAGAAAAATAAACATGTGCATTCTGCAACTTCGGCAAGCCACATGCCAGCGCGCGAGAACACAAAGTTTACTTCCTTGTCGCAGTTAAAGCAACGAATTAAATCTGATGTATTACATTCATATGAGTTTCTTTAACCACTATCTTTATTACCTTCTCTACTACCTACCAATACTGTGTAGAGTAAGTGTTGCATTCTTTCATTAGAAATACACGTTTTGAGGTCCACTGAATTAAACAGTTTTGAGAAAGGTCCTTGTGTGTGTGTGTTTAAAACACTACACGTTTAAGACATTTGCATGACAAAGAAAATGTATATACTGAATTTTCTGCGAAAAGTTTGTGAAGGCCTCTTCATTCTGAATTTTGTACAGAATTATTCTAAATGCTTGTCGGGGTTAGAAAAAATTTATAGTACACAGTTCAATTCACGTAGGAACACAAATCTTGTTTTATTGTTTATTGTGACTCATAACGTTTTTTTTTATACATACATTACAGATGCCCAATATGTGCGCCTTTTGTCACTGTACACACATCTAGTCCATAGTTCATCTCTTTCCACACATGTCAACGGCGATGGTTAGGAAGGCGGCTCGGATGCGCTGCCTCAGTTCCAGCATATTCACCGGTAAAGGAGTAACAAATACGTGATCTTTAACGTATCCCCCCTCCACACACAAAGAAATCACACGGTGTTAAATCCGTTGAATGTGATGGCCAGAGTAAAAAGCATCTGATCACATTCCTTCCGCGTCCGATCCATCGTTGTGATACAGAGTGAGCCAAAAGACTCCGATCCGCCTACGTAGTGTTTTTCCTGTCCGCGTCCTCGGCGCTCGTTGCCTTCTGCCGCTATCATAGAAAGGCGCGGATGAAACCATACAACATTTTAAAACTACTTTCAAAGGTTTTATTTACCAACTTTACGATGGCAGATGCTGAAACTGGCCACCGTCGTTGTCCATACATTTTTGGCACCTCTTTAGGAAACTATATATCACTCTCCATAGTCCACGTTGAGAAATTTACTGGCGGATATTTTGTTTTAATTTTTCTAGGGTGTGTGGGTTTGTCTTGTACACTTTATGTTTTAAGTTACCCCGGAGGGTTATTTTATGAACAATATTACCGGCTGCGCGGTGTTTTTCCACTGGGCCTGTGGAAATATGATAAAAACATGATAACGCACTGCTGCTAGAAACAAAGTTACGCTGTTGTGGTTTTGCTCTGCAGTATGAAGTGCAGTTTTGAGTTGACGGTGATGTGATGCAGTTCAGTTATTACGATGTATTTATTATGTCCTGTACTTAGTCACAAGGTATATTATGGCTCAGTATATGTTTTCTACTGCACAGCGTGTATTTATTGATGATTTGTATGTGCTAACTCTGTCAGCTCGCCAAGTGAAAGTACGATTTGCAGAAAGATTTCCAGGTGTAAATGTTCCAGGCCGTACTACAATCCATGAACTTTACAATAAATTTCAGGCCACAGGAAGTGTTCAGGCTAAAAAATCTAAAAGACGGCGTTCGGTTCTTACCGAAGAAACATTAGGTGACATCGGTCATCGTTTGGAAAATTCCCCCCAAAACTTCCATGATGAATAGTTTCCTAAAGAGGTGCCAAAAATGTATGGACAACGACGGTGGCCAGTTTCAGCATTTCCTTACATAACGTTGGTAAGTAAAGTCTTTAAAAGTAGTTTTAAAAATGTTGTAGGTTTCATCCGCGCCTTTCTATGATAATGGCAGACGGCAACAGCGTCGAGGACGCGGATAGGAAAAACACCGCGCAGGCGGTTCGGAGTCTTTTGGCTCACTCTATAGTTCTTGGTTTAAAAACGCTCTGACCTCGCTGTGGAAATGAGGTGGTGCCCCATCCTGTTGCAGCACGTAATCGTTCATGTCTTCACTCAACTGGGGTAACAGCCATTCTGTAATTCAGTTCTGCTTCTGGCACAGCGGGACGCCCACAGCTTTTCCCCTTACACAAACAACCTGTGTCCACAAATTGAGCGTGCCATCTGCGAATAGAGCTGACGGAGGGAGGGTCCTTTCCGTGTTTCTTTCGAAAATGGTCTGAACTATTAACGGACCGATGTTGGTGATATACAAGAACACAAAACTCTTTCCCCTTACCGCCATTTTGTAAACATTGCTTTAGCTGCCATCTGGTGCTAACTGACGTCATTATAGTCGACGCAGAACGACTCTTGCCATAAACGTAACTATAATAATAGTATGTTTTCCATAGTTTCTAAGGAAAAAAATCTGATGTGTTACACTCACATGACTTTCTCTACTCTTGTACAAGCTATTTTTACAAACGCTTATTCTCCATATGCTTCATGTTAATCGAGATGTTAATCTTATAGCTAATTTTCTTGTAGGTACAAGGGGAATATGGTAGTATTTAAGCGATAGTCAAATCTTTTAAGAGCTGGTTGCTATGTGGCGCATTCCATTCTCTTTGTATGTCCAGGACATAAAAAAATGAATAACAAACAATATCTCGAAAATGGTTCACTCACAACAAAAATGTATATGAAATAAATTGTGTATTTTAACGCGATCTACATTTTTTGTGTAGTAAAATTTTGTCTATCTCTTATGGTTTACCAGTTATGCAAAAGTCGTTCACAATGAAGAATACTTTTGGAAACATTCCCAGAAAATTCGAGATATACATTTTATTTGTCATAAAAATATCTTAAACATATGATATTTTAATCGAAATCGTTAGAGCCATTTTTGAGAAAATTTTCGAAAAATCTTCCATGTAAAGGGTAATCTGGGGTGGGGGATATATTTCCTGTGAAATCTTGGTATCGAATTTTTGGGTGGAATACAATACTTCCCATACTTATATACGTAGTAGAGAAAATAGAAAAATCACGAAACCCAGATAAGCATTTAAAATAATCCTGTATAATTTTGTACAACTGATAACCCGTAAGAGGTAGACAAAAACTTACTATGTTATGGGTGCAAAACATGTAGAGCTTGTTGAAACACCAAATTTACGTAAAAATGTTTCTGCTATTAACCATGTTATAGATTTTCTTTATTATTGTTTTGAATTTTCAAAAACTTTACACTTTTTTCAAGAACTAAGTTGCCATTCATCCCTCTCCCCGTGGTTAAGCAAAGAGCATGGAATTACAAAACCATCACATAGCGACTTGCTTTTACAAAATTTGACTATCGGTTCAACTTCCCGTATCCCCCTTGTGCTACAACGAAGTGTGTAATAAAAACATTTCTGCAAACGTTTATCTCGATTAAAATGAAGACAAATAAGCCATTGTAAGAATAGTTTACTCAAGAGTGGGTAGAGAAAACCGTATGAATTAACAAGTTAGATTTTTTAATAACTTCCACAAAGTATTCTTACACAAGCTTATTTTTCTGTATATTTAATGTTAATTGAGATAAAGATTTGCGGAAACGATGTGATTATATATTTCGTGTAGGCACAAGGGAATAGCAGACAACTTTTAATATACGTGTCCATGTTACGCACATATTTAAATTGACAGAGAAATGCATTCGTTAATTTGCAGAAACAGAGGCATTAATAAGGAAGTTCAGCAAAAAGATTTTTTCCTGACTTTTGACATTTTTGCCTCCGTCAGATGAAAACCCTTTCACCTCAGTTTGAGGTATTATGTAAAACAATCACCCTACTAAATGCTTGTAAAATAATTGTAGCAACACCATACACAAAAGGTTGAGAAATCATTTTTTAAAAACAATTATAAAAACAATTAAATTAAAAATCTGGAAAAACACCAGAATACATTAGCTACTATTATATCATCTTTGCGCATATTAAAAATAACAATTTTGAAGTTGATGGTTGCTGCTACGTATGAAAAGTCAGTTTGAAGATGATGTATTATATTGTCTTTACGTTGTTTGCCAATTTGAAGTAGTTTGTATTGAAGGAGTTATATTATATTTCAACTGTTGGGGAGCCGAACTTGAAATTCGTTGCAACCGCACGTATGGTAAGCAGTTTCCGGCAGCCTTCGCCCCAAGTTTAAAAATATTAGCTTTGTAATTTGACTGTTTCTTTGGATATTATATTTATGTTTGCCTCGGTTGCGTCAGTATTTGTCAGAGACACGTTTCTCTTGGCAGGGTTTTGGTACGACTAAGAATGTAGGCTTACACAGATTTTAAGTTTTAATTCACTCCTTTTTATTAATCCTTGAAACAAATTAAATAACACTTCACTGATATACAGAGCTGTGAGATTATTTTATTTAATACTTGCATTTTTTTAAACACGTATATTATTTTCGTCTCACACGAATGACACATCTCGCGTCTGGTTATGAGCACTGTTTAGAAGCAACACGTCTGGTTATGAGCACTGTTTGGAGGTAACTGAACTGTTTTCAACCGTCTAAACTTGTAAATTTCTGTATTTCAAGTCTCTGATTGGCTAATCCTAGTCCAATAGAATACCTTCATTTGTCTAAAGCTTTTTCTGGTTGTTGATTGGCTATTTTTAAACTCTCAAAATTTACATTATTGCTGCTCTAATAATGACTAGTAGCATTTAAACTTCCTTACTCATTAGTGCCTCAAGGTTACCTCATTGTTAGCAACTTTAAACCTATTTCTCACAGCTCCTACATTATTAAATTACCTAATACATTCACATAACTTTATTGAACATGTTTACAATAATATAAGCCTATGCAAGGACTGTTACATACATTTTACAATTTATTACATACACATATTGCTTCAAGGCGGGCTGTTATTGAACTTATATTTATATAATTTGACTGAAACCATTCAAGTGTTAAAAATTTCCTTTGTTATAATTTGGTTTTTAGAAGTTTTTTAATGTGGAGATGAATGCTTTCTGGAGTCACTATAGTTACACACAATAAAATCATATACTTTACGGAATACAATATGGTTGCATTGAGAGCTTCACCTCATCTTATAACGTCACGAAGACTACTTCACAACCCCTTTATGTGTTTCGTGTCTCGTGCAGAGAGCATGAAAGAAATATGTACACAGATGGAATGAGGGCGGTCTTCTTATTCCAAACGTCTTTCCTCATTTCATCTGTAAACGTCTCTGCACTATACACTGTCACATCCTACAGAAATCGCTTCATTATTAAGGCCCCGTAGAAGGTTTTATTTTTCTATCAATCTAAAGTTATGCACTTACTCCACAACTTCAATACAATTCGCAAGTCTTAACTTTGTTTTTCTTTCAATAACTGTAGTATTTGTTTGGTTTTCATTTATGTTTATCTTGTAATCATTTATGAGCGTAAACATACTCCTTTGGACCGTTTACTCATTTCTTGGAGTGCCAAAGCTTAGTCATTTTATTCTTCTTCCTTCCATTATCGCTCCTTCCTTGTTCTACAAACAGCTTTTCATTATTGTACATAGAGCCCGGAAGTTCAGGCATTTATTTTGGTTAAAACAGACCTGGCAAAAAGGCACTTAAAATACCGAAAATAGGTACTAATATAATTAAAGTAGGCATTCATTAAAAGTGAAAACGAAGAATAATCCCACTCTTTAATAATAAAAATACCTATCTAAGATAATTCAGTATTTAGCACAAAAATATTGATTATTTATCTTACTTTTCTTGATTACAAGCAACAAGAAGACTTTTTTTTTTCAAAGTGCGAACAGTCACAGTCAGCCGCCTATCAGACTGTTTTTGCCTAGACCATATTTAAAACAAGCTATTTCGGAAGGACTCATATCAGTTGCAACAGAACTTTTACCATTCAGGACATCACACGTGTTGTAATATATCACCTATTTTCCTCCAACTTCAAGATTGCTTCGTTAGCACACTAATGTGCTGCTATAAACGCCAGATCATTGATGAGTTCATTTTACAACCTCTTTACCTCGCGAACTGCAGCAGCTTCGCCTTTTGGTAGTTCATCAAATACCTCACACATCTTGCCCAATTGTTCGTGTAATATATAGTGCAGAGATCCAGGTTCCCCTTCTGGTGAGAACTGGTAAAGCGAGCTGTGGTGCCACGTCCTTAAAAATCCGCATTCGGGAGGGTGATTTTAGGAACACCTTCTTGGTGTGGGAAACCAACTGGCCACAAGAGGATTTAAACTTCTTATTTCTTCTTCAGCGATTGCGTGTAACCCGTGGGCTAAACTGTGAGATATAGAGCTTTTTCCGGAATAGCCCTTTTTGCTTTTATGTAAGGTGCCTGCATTCCTTTCATAGGTTCTGCTATTTAAAGAGCTTAATTGAATCGTTTGAGAAGGTAAGTTTTCGACTGGTTGAAAATAAATAAATGGATTTATAGAAAATAAGATCCTCAATAGTTTTGTGACGAGAATGAGTCATATCATTATTTGTGTAACTTTTCTTTCTTTCATTTTTATACGTTTAAATTCCTTGTGTGTTTTTTTAAAATGTGCATATAATCACAGCAAAAAGCAATAACGATCCAAAACAGGCAAAAAAGAGTTTAAATCTTAAAATAGGCAATAGAAACCAAAACAGGTAAAATAAAAATTGGCCCTACCGTCCCTAAATGTACGAAAATGTTTATCTGACTGCCACTGCGAATTGCATTCGTGCAGTAGAAACTTGGAGTAAGAATTACATTTCTAGAGTTCCCTGATGGTTTGGTTAGAAGTTTTCATACTGATTTAGTGTTTCTCTTTGTCCCCATCTTAGCAAACGCGTAGGCGTCCGGAAAGCAAGTTGAATAAAACTAATGCTCGTCGGTATCCCGCAGGTAATAAGTCCAATTTGACTTGTGTAACGATGTCAATGCCATAGCTGTTATCAAATACATTCAGCCCGCACTAATTAAACCGTATTACACAGTTATCTGTTATAGGCAAGCGCTCAGCGCCACTCTGCGGCGACCCGCGTATTGTCGAACTGGGTCAAGAGTCAATGCCGGCCGTAGGTCGCGTCACAGCTTGCTAACTTTAAAAATGACTGGCTCACAGCTGGGTGTGGTGAGGAGAGTATTGCATTCCACCAGTTTCATACCCACCGAAATTTCACCAGAAATGAAGGCAAGTTTTAAGGCATTTTTAGAGAGAGGCTCACATTTGTGTCAGTGAGTTGCATAGGCAATAGCACTAACACCAAATTTGGCGATTGAGCCCAGCATCTCCCAAGGGCGTAACTAAAACATGCACAAAGAATTCGCCCCCACCTGAACTTTTTACTAGGAAAAACTTTTCGTTCTTTTTTGAGTTTTTCAAAATTTTCAGACACCCAATAACTTCCTTTATCCGCTACAATTTCACAAATATTTCTATAAAAACTGATTCGTCTGTCACGTAAAATGTTTGCCTACACATGGTTTCTTGGTTGCGTATATACAAGAATCGAAATAAAATTCTGTTGTTTGCATCACAAATAGGATTTTATCGTGACCTCGTTTGGAAAAAGCAGCCAAAGGAGAATAATATTTTGAAGTGTTCATAATTTGCAGAAGAGATGAAAACGTAAGCTCCTAGTGGGTAGGAAAGTCATGTGAATGAAACATGAGTTTGTTTTCTAGGAATTATTTAAAATTGAACAACTGTTTAGTTACAACCATAGATAACATGCGGAAACAACGTTTGAATGTTTATTCATGGTAAAAAAAAACTGCTGCACTGGAAAGGGGAGGAAATAGCAAACCTGCAACATGTAATATTCAGAAAACTCTGTGAAGAAAACTGATAAATGAGCTCTGCATTTTTATTTTGTCTATCTTGTACATAATAGAGAAGGTATTGCATTCGATACCGAGATTTCACAGCAAAAAAAAAAAAAAAAAAAAAAAAAAGGATTTTTAGAAAAAGTTGTGTGCGTGAACAGCATAACTCAGAAACGAAAGTCGGATAAATACCAAACTTGGTATTTAAATTCAGTGTCTTCCGAAGATGCGGCACGAAGATTTTCAAGAAAATTCCCCCACCTTCAACTACCCTATACATGGAACATTTTCGAAATGTTTCATTTTCTCAAAAATGGCTCTAACGATGTTAATTAAAATACCTTATATTAAATATATGTACAAAACAAATAAGATGCTTGTCCTGAATTCCCTGGGATTATCTGTGAAGTCCTCTTCACTCGAAATAATTTTGTAGAATCTGTGTAATTGGTAAACGTTAAGCGATAGACGAAAAAACACACACACACACACACACACACACACACACACACAAAGTGCATCTCATTAAAACACAGCTTATTCCAAATAACATTTTTTGAGGCTTAAGCCATTTCCAAGATAACCGTTATTAACATTTCCAATCATCAATTTTAAGTTCTGTCGACATTCAGTTACTGTTGTTTCTCGCGATTGCATGGAAAGAGTATGGAATTTTAAGGCCAGCATATTCAGTCCGGTTCTTAAAGATCTGACTATCGTTATTCCCTTTAATGTATATAACGATATGTGTAACGCAGCTGTTTCCGCAAATGTTTATCTCGATTAAAATATAGCTTAAGTAGTACAGGAGGGTGAAGCTGTAGTAAGATCTGTAAAAGTTAGGTCGCTATATGCTGACTTCAAAACTTTGACTGACATCATAAGAAGTATAAGAGTGATGAATTGGTACTTAAAATAGTATTTGGAAAATTCATACCCGTAATACGAATATTTCGAAAATGGTTGGTGCTATAAAAACTGTAATAAAAGTGTGGGTTTTAAGAGATCTTCATTTTTCGTGTAGTAAGCATTTGTCTCTCTTATGGTTCACCAGTTATACAAAACTCGTTCAGGACTTCAGGATATTCGTAGAATATTCGAGATATGCATTCTTTTCATGCAAATATTATGGTATTTTAATCGAAATTCGTTAATGGAATTTTTGAGAAAATCAAAAATAAAGAAAATATTTCTCTATAAAGTCTAGTTTAGGGTGATGTTTTTTATTAATTTTTTTCTGCTCTCTAATATGAGCGCACACGCACATGGAGCTTATTCTAAAAGTATTTATTCACTGTACCTTAAAAACGTGTATTTCCGGTGAAATCTGTGTATCAAATTATTGGATGAAAACAATACACAAATGTGTGCTACAATCTGGATATGGAAACATTGTAAGGAGGCAGAGGGGTTTTAGTAAGTAAAGAGAGCAATCCTGTTACCGCACGGAGTATAGGTGACGTCAGGTTCGACGGACACACTCATCCCCTCCCTTCGTTGCAACTGTTCCATTTATTCGCTGAATACACACCAGTGGAGAACTGTGGCAATATGCCTAAAGCAAAGAAGAGCTTATACATTAAAATTAGAACCATTTGTTGCGGAATGTGGCAGGGAAACTTCACCACAAAAGGCGAAACCATCAGATGTAACATCCTTCAATCACAAACCACAAATCAGAATTTTTCGAGGAGCTGTTTCATACACTAATAAGAGCGGATATTGCTTTAACGATGCACATCTTTCGAAATGCTTGTTTAATAGCTTTCATAAACAAATTATACCTTTTCAATGCCTAAACGTACATTTTTCCCCCTTCTAATACTCCTTAATCCTAGTAGTCCACCTTCGATGCAGGATGTGCTGCCTACAACTGTACATCATATTATTTTGTTTACAGAGAGCACTGCAAGGTTACAACCGCTTCCAATTTACCTCGCTACCATCCCTCGTTGCGTTCCTAACTTGATGGTTTACTTACTAAAGCCCCTCTGCCTGATTATAAGATGGTAGTAAGTGCAGTAATATAGGGCGGATTAACGATGTGTTACTGTAATCAGATTACAGCACATAAAATGGATTGTATAAAGAGTAGTAAATAACAGCGAAGTGTCTAGAGGAAGGTGGAATATAATAGGAAGCGAGAAACAGAAGAAAGCAAGGGTTTTGCGGAAGGACGCATGGTATTTGAAAGCGAAAGGAAAAAACGAAGATGGCAAGCGAGCTAGGGACCGCCTACTGAGAGCTACAGGTGCCGGTTGCCTCGTGTTGACCTGATTGCAAGCCGGGCCGTGGCCTACTGACCCACTACCACAACTGTGTGACGTAATATCGCTTCCTTGGGCCGCCCAAAATGTGGGTGCAGGCTTTCAATCGATACCATCAGCTCACTTTCCCTGCATCACTAGTTTCCTGCTTTACTCTTTTAGAGTTTCAATAATGACAGGAATTTATTATTATTATTATTATTATTATTATTATGATTATTATTAACGAGGCTAGAACTAATAATCCTAAAAATACACTAATTCCGTGTGACTCCAGGAAGTATTTATTCGGCTCCAAGCAGGCAAATTAACGGATAGAAAATTATCATTTTTAATGTGCAGAAAACAAGCGACATTTCGCTTACGTATTCTGGCGTTTTTCAATAGTTTTCATTTTATCAATTTTAAGATTTTTTGAAAATTGCATCAATTTTTCAATTTTTGTCTGTATGGTGTTTAGAAAATCATTTAGTAGAACAAATGTTATAGATTAATACCCCTTAAATTGCTGAAAATCGGTGATATGATGAAGGGAACAATGTCAGTGTCCGGAATTGTCAGTTTTATTGAAGCTTTTCTGGTAAATTCCGCACCTCTAACAAACCCTATTGTCACTGTTTATTTTTTCTTAAAAAAAACTGTGACGATGTTGATTGAAATATGTGTTTGAGGTATTGCTCTGACGAAGCACTTATATATCTAGTTTTAACCGAGAAATCATAAAGAAATACATAAAAAACTTACCAAGGAAAAGTAAAATTAAACCCATTAAAGCATAAAATTTGTGTCAGCATTTTTCATAAAGCGTGTCCTTTTATGGAATAATTTGGGAGTGTATATATTGTATGTACATCATACGTTAATTTTGATGCTAGAAATGAAAAATAGTTGCTTTTCAGTAACGTATATGTATTTTGCGAAACCCTGTTCCTTATTAAAAACAGAAGCCATTTTGCTAGGCCACGACGTCATAAACTCATCAAAATTGCTAATTGAAAACACTGGTTTCAATAGTTCTGTATGTTATAAGTGTATAATCCTTAAGATTGCGACACGATTGCTGCCGCTCATACGCTAATTCTCACGCCATAAAACATACACGAGTTGCATACAACGTTTTATGCAACCCTAGCCTTTATAAATTCACAATAAATTCAAAAATTATAAAACTAAATTCTATTATATTTTCTTTTTGAAAAAAGCCAGGGCTTCATAGCGTAAGAGAGAAACTTGCCTAGGGCCAAGTTGTACGACCTCGGAATAAGCCTCTGCTAGACGTTATTCCATGGTTAGAATTCAAGTTGTGTTCTACGACACCGGAATAGAACCTGTCAAGAGAATAATCATGGAATAACTTATTCCGTGATTAGATGCGGGAATAAGCCATTATTCCGAGAATAATTGGACACAATTTTGACTCATATAAACGATGAATTCCTTTACAATGTGTTTTTGAGAACAAAAAAACTGATGTGTTATACTCACATGACTTTCTCTACTCTTGTACAAACTATTTTTACAAACGCTTATTCTCCATATGCTTCATGTTAATCGAGATGTTAATCTTATTGCTAATTTTCTTGTAGATACAAGGGAAATTGGTAGGCTTTAAGCTATAGACAAATATTTTAAGAGTTGGTTGCTATGTGGAGTATTCCATTCTCTTTGTATGTCCAGACATAAAAAAAATGAATAACGAATTCCCATTTGAGAAAAAGTATAAGTATTGGACAATTTAAGGGAATAACAAGCAATATCTCGAAAATGGTTCACTCAACAAAAAAAAATGTATATGACATAAATTGTGTATTTTAACGCGATCTACATTTTTTGTGTAGTAACATTTTGTCTATCTCCTATGGTTTACCAGTTATGCAGAAGTCGTTCACAATGAAGAATACTTTTGGAGACATTCCCAGAAAATTCGAGATATAGATTTCATTTGTCATGAAAATATCTTAAACATATGATATTTTAATCAAATTCGTTAGCCATTTTTGAGAAAATTGAAATTTTCGAAAAATGTTCCATGTAAATCTGGGGTGGGGGGATTTTCTTGAAAACCTTCGTGTCGCATCTCTAGAAGATACTGAACCTAAATACCGAGTTTGGTGTTTATGCGACTGTTCGTTTCTGAGTTACACTGTTCTCTCTCTCTCTCTCTCTCTCACACACACACACACACACACACACACACACACGGACATGTTACCAAAAAAACTTTTTTGGATTCTGGGGGTCTCAAAACATATGTTTCCGGTGAAATCTCGGTATCGAATTTTTGGGTGGAATAAAATACTCCCCCTACTTACTATACGTAATAGAGAAAGTAAAAAGGATAATGGCGCGCTGAGATAATTTGATCATTTAGAACATATGACAGAGTGATAGATAAAATGAGATACTATTTAAAGCAGTATAACGTACCTAGAATATTATCAGCAAAACACATTTAGTTTTAAGGAAACACTGAAGTTAAATACTACCCAAGATGAACACAAAATAGAGTGTAGCAATTAACTACTACGACGCGTAGGGACGTAAAGAGTGAGATTACGTTACTATCGATGAAACACAAAAGGCTGGTTACTTAGTAAGGAACAAAAACAGAATTCAAAATTTAACATATCCACAAGGGTGAATGATGGTGACATTCTGTGCTATGGAAAGGTAGAATCAGACAGCTGAAAAGTTCAATGCCATAGCCGGATTTGAACTACGGATCTCCCGGTTTTGTCCGGTTGCTCTAACCACTGAGCTAGCGTGGCAACTGATTCTACCTTTCCAACCTTGTGCAACACACGGCTTGTGTGGAAGAGCAATTAATTCCATATATTCAGTGCTATATTGAGTATTTGGAGGTTTTGTGTGGGTTCAGCAACGGTGAACCTGACACCACAAGTTTCGCGATGTGGGGAGAAAGTGACGGTGATGAGGATGACCATATTAGTAGAGGCCTTCAGAATTTCCATACTTAATCTAAAATTAAGTTTAAATTATTTGAGAGAAAATTCATAATTTGTGAGTGTTTACAATGAAATGCCGAGATACTCACCTTTTGTCATTGTCACTTATCTGGGTACGACGCAAAGCATCTAGATGACATTAAAACTAGTTTTGGTCCAATTGAGAACGCGGTCAGTAAAAGATAATGCTCTCGATGTCATTGCTTTGATTGGACATTTTTAGCTGTTGCATTAAGTGTTGCCATAAAAAATCTGATGTGTTACACTCACATGACTTTCTCTACTCTTGTACAAACTATTTTTACAAACGCTTATTCTCCATATGCTTCATGTTAATTGAGATGTTAATCTTATTGGTAATTTTCTTGTAGGTGCAAAGGGAGTATGGTAGGTTTTAAGCGATAGTCAAATATTTTAACGCTGGTTGCTATGTGGCGCATTCCATTCTCTTTGCATGTCCCGGACATAAAAAATATATAACGAATTTGAGAAAAAGTATATAAGTATAGGAAAATTTAAGGGAATAACAAGCAATATCTCGAAAACGGTTCACTCAACAACAAAAAAATATATATGACATAAATTGTGTATTTTAAGGCGATCTACATTTTTTGTGTAGTAAAATTTTGTCTATCTCTTATGGTTTACCAGTTATGCAAAAGTGGTTCACAATGAAGAATACTTTTGGAGACATTCCCAGAAATTTCGAGATATACATTTCATTTGTCATGAAAATATCTTAAACATATGATATTTTAATCAAAATCGTTAGAGCCGTTTTTGAGAAAATTAAAATTTTCGAAAAATGTTCCATGTAAGGGGTAGCCTGGGGTGGGGGATTTTCTTGAAAACCTTCGTGTCGCATCTCTGGAAGATACTGAACCCAAATACCAAGTTTGGTGTTTATCCGACTGTTCGTTTTTGAGTTATGCTGTTCACAGACACACACGGACATGTTTCCAAAAATGCTTTTTTTTATTCAGGGGGTCTCAAAACATGTATTTCCGGTGAAATCTCGGTATCGAATTTTTGAGTGGAATGCAATACTTCCCCTACTTAGTATACGTAGTAGAGAAAGTAAAAAGCGCAGACTATAAATAATGGGAATGGTTTCTCAATGTCATGTTCGTAAGTATAATTCTAATATTTCTCTTGGTTAATGATACATTTTTTTAGAAAATAGTTTAGGTACTTGATCTCAGTGCAGCGATTCAATTATATCGTAAGTTGACAGTGACGTCAGCAGCAGTTAATATTGTTACACGCTGGGTAGAGGCCTAAAAGTTCACATGAAAATTAAATTAATTTCTAGTACCCAGCACGTACATTGAGAGGACGTATACTCACTTGGAAGCGGAGGACCGAAACGTGGTGTGGAAGTTAAGAGGAAGGCGTGGGTTTTTCACTGTGCAAAATCCATAACACAAATCTACTTATATATTCCTAGATTTATTTACCAACCGTTTGGGGTTCCTACATTATTAAATATGAAAGGTGAGAGGAGATGTCCACCAATCCAAAAACCGACTTGCACACGTGATTCGCTTCTCACGGAATCCTATCTTAGACAGGCGCTATATCCTCTACAACTCGTGGCTAGCAAAGCTACCAGCCAGGAGTGACGTAAACAACAATGTGTCTGGTAATGAAAATGTAGAACAATAATATGTCTAGCAATGATAATGACAATGTAACCCCCCAAATTATTAATTCGCCACAATATGTAGTTTTCAAAACTCGATGTTCTGAGGAATACTATGACAAAAGAGGTTAAGTGCTTTAGGTGCTTTGAGCATAGAAAATGAAAGAAAATGTAAGCACACTCCCATACTCTTCCTGTAGCAAAAAGGCACAGCGTCTGTGCTTGTATTTTGCATAACGTGTAAAATAATAATTTTGCATCCGAACATGCTTGTAAACATTCATAATTATTTCACAGCATCGTAAACGGTTCAGATAAAAGCTAACAATAATGGTTTAGGAGCAATGCAAATTCTACACAAGTTTCAGCAAAGTAAAGCAGTGCTTACATTTTAAGCTGGGCATGTATGACTCGCAGTATAGCCAATATTAGTTTTAAATAAGGATGGGACCTCGATACTCTCGATACTTTGTGGTATCGAAGTATGTCTAATACTGTGATATAAACCTTCGATGCTTTTAATTTTATTTATTTATTTTTAAGTTTTGCGTTATTGAAAGTTGTTGCGTAACTTTTTGCTAGATACGGGATGAAAGGAATTCAGATTTCCTTATTGCCTTGCATGTGTTCCCAACGAGTTGCTGGACCATATTTCTTGATAGACCTTGACTTGTTTCCTGTGGGTGAATCAATGCAACATTCCATAGATTCTTGTATCGAAATGAAACATGCAAAACACTGGGGGAAGGAGCAGAGATACTCGTGTACTATGCAGCGTTAACTGAGTTGTGAATGAAGCTGATTTAGGTGACGCTTTGAGTCACGTTTCTGCAATAGCCTGGCCTTGTGACCTACTCTCAGCCATTACATTTACCTACTCCGATGACCAAATATCTGTGAATCCAGCAGAAACAAATCAGAACTTAAGACGTGAGATAATACAGCGCATGGAAATGTTAGTTCTTTCCTTCCATCTGTTGGTTTTTGTGTTTACGCAAGTCAAGCTCGGCTTACGGGCATAGCTTACATGTGTACTGTAAGGCTAATTTCCATAATATGGATAGAAAATCCTTTTTTATTATTATTATTTATTAGCCTTAACTATTAAGGGGATATATATCTAACCTGTGGCAATATCAAGATAACTTGCTGCCAATTGGAGAATGTTAAATAGGAACAATTTCGGAATTACAATACAAAATGCGTTTCATGCGTTTATACACTAATCAGAACATAATTAACTGAACAAGCTATCGCCCTTATATTTTTACTTTCTCTACTACGTAGAGTAAGTAGGGGAAGTATTGTATTCCACCCAAAAATTCTATACCAAGATTTCACCGGAAATATATGTTTTGAGGCCCCCTGAATCCAAAAAGGGCATTTTTGGAAACATGTCCATGTGTGTGTGTGTGTGTGTTTGTCTGTGAACAGTCGGATAAACACCAAACTTGGTATTTAGGTTCAGTATCTTCCAGAGATGCGACAGGAAAGTTTTCAAGGAAATCCCCCTACCCTTTACATGGAACATTTTTCGAAAATTTTAATTTTCTCAGAAATGGCTCTAACGACTTTGATTAAAATATCATATATTTAAGATACTTTCATGACAAATAAAATGTATATCTTGAATTTTCTTGGAATGTCTCCAAAAGTACTCTTCATTGTGAACGACTTTTGCATAACTGGTAAACCATAAGAGAGAGAGACAAAGTGTTACTACACAAAAAATGTAGATCGCGTTAAAGTACACAATCTATGTCATATACATTTTTATTTTATTGAGTGAACCATTTTCGAGATATTGCTTGTTATTCCCTTAAATTTTCGAATACCTATACTTTTTCTCAAATGGGAATTCGTTATTCATTTTTTTTTTTTTTTTGGTCTTGGACATGCAAAGAGTATGAAATACTCCACTTAGCAACCAGCTCTTAAGATATTTGACTATCGCTTAAAACCTACCAATCCCCCTTGCATCTACAAGAAAATTAGCAATAAGATTAACATCTCGATATCTCGATTAACATGAAGCATATGGAGAATAAGCGTTCGTAAAAATAGTGTGTACAAGAGTAGAAAAAGTCATGTGCGTGTAACACATCACATTTGTTGTTCACCAAAAGTTAATTGCTCTAAATTGGAGGAAGTTACGGTCATAGGCTTTTATCTCCTGACGTTATATATATATTCTCTTACCTGCTTTTGCTTCAAACAATAAATGGCTTTCATGCGGAGGAATGTTTCTTGAACAGGACGCTTTGAATACTTTTAGCAGTTTGTAACAGTCTCGGAGAGGCCTTAATGTGTGAAAATCACATACATTTTGATTCATCAAATTGTGAAAATATAGCGGCAGTTTTCAGCATTAAGATAACAAGTAACTTAATACCAGCAATGTATTATTACTATTATAAGCATAGCTATAATTAAACTTATCCGTTTAAAATCACGAAAGGTAACTATAAATTAATAATACATAAAATTTGGACCACTCTGTATAAAAATGTGATTCTTTTGTGTACTTTTCACCTTTTATCCTAGCTACTTGTTGCTTTTCTATAATACGAAATACGCATGCGCACACATGATATTGGATTTCGAGTTTTACAAGCGGCAAGCTGTACTAGTGTCCATGGCAACGTCGCACTGCTGCTATTCGCTAGTGTCGTGTTAGTGGACGCGCCTCAAACGCCAGGAGGTTTGCTTCCGATTATACTTATCCTAACAACCAAGAAATTTCTTTACTTTATTACGGTGAAATAGCGTCAAAATTGGGCATGACTGAAGAACTAGAAACGTAATAAAGGTAAAGTTAAAGAAATTTTGAGGAAAAGTTTACAGTGCTATAAATAGTTTTGTGGATCAAAAATTATAACGGCAACTTCTGAGTATGCATTACTCGTCAGTTTTAATGCGTGCATAATTTGAAATTGTTAGATAATTTTAGATGGCTGAATTTTTGTGAGCTCTAAGTACTTAAAATAGTTGAAAACTTAACATCTATCTTAACTAGGATGGCATCAGAATATAAAGTGGGTCCATGCGCGCGCTCCACTCTAAAACGGTTGTTTGTATACAGACTCGGCGCATGCGCAGCAACACGAGAGCATCAAAAACAAAATTGAAGTTGCAACTGTGTATGCAAGTAGTATAGAACCAATAAAGATATCATCAAATACAAATGTTGCCGTTAGTTGCAAACTGACTTACTATGTATCGCATGGCCCATGTCGCAGGTTTACCAAAAGAGGCAGGGGCATGTTAATTCCGGAGATTCCACGGGCGAAACCAGTTTCCTTGCCATTAACATAATAATAGGCTTCACGTCGCTGGTAGCTGCGGGCGCCAAACAAAGAAATGTGCCTTCAGATGGCAATTAATGCCTTTGTTATTGATTTAATGCGGCGTTATTTGCTCATGGAGAAAGTTGCGGAAACACTTCGGCGGACGCATTTGGACACGCAATTTCTTCCACCAGTCGCTGTCACTACAGGCAGAGCCAAAAGACTACGAACCGGCTGCGCGGTGTTTTTCCTGTGCGGGTCCTCGGCGCTCGTTGACGTCTGCCGCTATCATAGAAACGCGCGGATGAAGCCATACAACATTTTTAAAACTACTTTTAAAGGCTTTACTAAACAACTTTATGAAAGTGTGTTTGAGGACAGAATTATTAGTAGAGATTGTGGTCCCCTCGGTTCCCCGGCCTACCGCCCTGCGATTTCTATCTCTGGGATAACTTAAAACAAAGTGTACAAGACAAACCCACACACCTTGGAAGAATTAAAACAAAATATCCGCCAGAAAATGGCCAGCATTTCTCAACGTGAACTATGGCGAGTGGTGGAGAGTTCCCTAAAGAGGTGCCAGACATGTATGGACAACGACGGTGGCCAGTTTAACATCTCCTTTCACAAAGTTAGTAAGAAAAGCCTTTAAAAGTAGTTTTAAAAATGTTGTATGGTTTAATCCGCGCCTTTCTATGATAGCGGCAGACGGCAACGAGCGCCGAGGACGCGGACAGGAAAAACATCGCGCAGCCGGTTCGTAGTTTTCTGGCTCTCTCTGTAGTTCAACAGTGACTTCCTAAACGGGCGGTACTAAATATAGAAAAGAGTTTCTCAGAAAGGTTCGAGGGAGTGAGAAATATTTTCCCTTCAAAAAGTAAACATAAACAATACTTATAGCGTAGTTATCATTAGAATAAAGGATGTGTGAAAGGCTCGACCCTCATTTTGGAATTCGGTAATCTTAGTTTAAAGATCACTTTGTTCGCTAACAAGCGATTCCCAAGCTCCCGTACAGGTCTTGTTTCTCGACGTTAAGTTGGCATGGCTTCGTTTCCTAGCATGTGCTAACAATGCTTGTTATACTTAACATTCCAGGTTTTCTCTTATAATAGCTTTGATTGGTTTTACAGTGTCAATTATTAATTGTGTAATAACTAGTTAATATATTATGACGTATTATCTCAAGTATTGTTTAACCATCTGCTCATTTGTTTGGTTTACATTTCTATCCTATTCAAGCTTCGAAAACTCACGAATTCTAGCTAAATGCGTTGCTACAGTTTACAGATACATTTATTTGCAGCTTTAATATTTCTGGACGGATTTCAGTGGTTTTGGTTCCAAATTTAAACTTATTTTGCTTTCTATTCGTCCCTTATTGTTTGCTTTTATTTATAATTGTCTTAGTTCAATGATAAACAAGTACAAATTATTAACAATGAAATACTTATGCAAATTGAATTATCTTTATACTATCTTACACACCAAATTCTGCTCAGAACTGTCTATAAGAGACGCAAACTCTCTCTCCCCCTTCCTCTCTCCCTCCCTCTTCCTCTCTTTCATTAAGATTCATATTAAAGATAGTATAAAAATACATATAGGTATTACAAAAACCTATGAATTGAAGTATTAATGCCCAATCCACCGAAGCAAATCTGAACTCGAGCACGATTTTTAGGAGATTGGGTCGCTTGTGGTGACAAACTTTAAAAGCGAGAAAGCTACAATAAGGCTGCAGAATTTCAACTAGCCCATGACGTTAGCGAAAGTTCCTTCAAAGATCGTGGTTTTGTGCGTGTTTTAAAATTGAAATTGCATAGGTATTGTATAGATGATTTATAGAGTATAGCTGCTACAGGAAAAATTGTTAAAATGTACAATTTTATCTCAAATTATCCAAATATACTGTGGCTTGGCCATTTCCAAAATATACGCCTTTGTTGCGTAAGCTTCCTTTCCCATGTTTTAAGGTGTAGACATTGAAATGATAAGTGATGATTGAGTTGTTTCTCATGCACATAAGCATAATTTTACAATATTAGACCGGCGTATACACCAGCAGCTTTTTAAAGTTTTATATTAGGTCAACCTTTTATATATATATATATATATATATATATATATATATATATATACGTGTAACAGAAGGTGTATCGTTGTCGTATTAGCCAATATATAGTTTCTAGCATGTCCTAGTTAATAGCAAGTACAAAAATAAGCCTTTTAAAGAATAATACGTTAAATATATATGGAAATAGACGATAATCGAGATAAAAAAAAAGCGGTGGCCGTTGCGCAGATTTATTTATTTATTTTTAAATTAACTATGTTAACCTAAAAAGCATGTACTTTCCAGCGAAATTGCGTTAAGTTTCTGAGTCAAGACAATATTTTCTCTACCGTTAAGAGATGATAACGAGTCGATCAGTAGCTTTCAAATTAATTTTGATCAGAAGCTAAAAGTCCGTTCTGCAACTCTCTTAGTTTTTCTACCACTCAGTAGTATTGTATTCCACCCAAAAATTCGATACCTATTGAGATTTAACTAAAAAATAATAAGAAATGCTTTGAAGTCCCTGTACCAAAAGGAGCATTTTTAGAAAAAAGTTAGGTGTTTGTGTGAGTGAGAGGGGGGAGGCAACTTAACTCGGAAACAAAAAGTGAATAAATACCAAATTACGTTAAAGCATGTAGCAAAGATTTCCAAGAAAATCCCATACCCCAAACTACCCTTTGTATGGAAAATGTTGCGTTATTTTTCATCTTCTCAAAACGCTCTAACAATTTTAAGTAAATTATATGTCATGAAATTTCTGTGAATAGCCTGTGAAGTACTTTTTATTCCGATTAAATTTGGTATAATTTTGGATGCTTAGTAAACCATATGAGATTGTCAAAAAAAAAAAATCAGACAGAAAGAAAGAAAGCTATACGAAAAATATTATATACAGATTCAGTCAAATAAATTATTCTCTAGCATAGGCCATTTTCGAAATAACCAGACGTAAGGGACAATAAAGAGGCGATGTCACTTGATTCAGCGGTTGTAAACAGTCAACGTGTACTGGCTGTGCCTCTCAAACTATCCTACCGGATACGCTTAGAACAGGGGCGAATAACTCCGTAACGATGCGTCGGAGGACAGTGGTTGCTTTACAAAAAATGTTCCCTTCTGCGAGATCTATTGTTCCTGGGGATTTGTTGTAGAGGTCCTGAAACATTCTGTATAAAGCATCTTAAAAGTGATTTCTCATTTTTCACGCAAGGTTTCATTAATAGCAAAACTGCGAAGAGTTGAGTATTGTTTTCCGTATCGCATATGCAACCAACTCTATATTACGTAAACTGAAATACTCTGTATTCACTCTTAGATTGATCCGCGTCAAAACAAACCCAGGTGCCCAGTGCACGCATTAATGTATCCTTCCGCCATTCGCACTAGAAATACTGTTACAGTTTCAGGCCATGTGATCAGTACAAGCGGCACGTAGTGCAAAAAAGAATAGTCTTTATTTCGATAACTGAAACGGTGACTAGTATAGGGTAGTGATAAGATTGATAGTTGCAACAAAATAAACGTTTGCGCATATAATAATAGTTAATTCTAAAGTAAATAAGCGAAAATTAAGTAATAGGTATGCGATAACTTAATTTATTCACTCTCTGAAAGCGTCACTTTATTAACTGTTGGCGGCTCATTTTAAAAAATCTGATGTGTTACACTCACATGACTTTCTCTACTCTTGTACAATCTATTTTTACAAACGCCTATTCTCCATATGCCCTATGTTAATCGAGATATCGAGATGTCAATCTTATTGCTAATTTTCTTGTAGATGCAAGGGGAATATGGTAGCTTTTAAGCGATGGTCAAATATTTTAACGCTGGTTGCTATGCGGCGCATTCCATTCTCTTTGCAAGTCCAGGACATAAAAAAAATGAATAACGAATTTGAGAAAAAGTATAAGTATTGGAAAATTTAAGGGAATAACAAGCAATATCTCGAAAACGGTTCACTCAACAAAAAAAATGTATATGACATAAGTTGTGTATTTTAACGAGATCTACATTTTTTGTGTAGTAAAATTTTGTCTATCTCTTATGGTTTACCAGTTATGCAAAAGTCGTTAACAATGAAGAATACTTTTGGAGACATTCCCAGAAAATTCGAGATATACATTTCATTTCTCATGACATTATCTTAAACATATGATATTTTAATCAAAATCGTTAGAGCCATTTTTGAGAAAATTAAAATTTTCAAAAAATGTGCCATGTAAAGGGTAGTCTGGGGTGGGGGATTTTCTTGAAAACCTTCGTGTCGCATCTCTGGAAGATACTGAACCTAAATACCAAGTTTGGTGTTTATCCGACTGTTCGTTTTTGAGTTATGCTGTTCACAGACACACAGACACACACACACAGACACACACACGGACATGTTTCCAAAAATGCTTTTTTTGGATTCAGGAGGTCTCAAAACATGTATTTCCGGTGAAATCTCGGTATCGAATTTTTGGGTGGAATGCAATACTTCCCCTACTTACTATACGTAGTAGAGAAAGTAAAAAAGAAATTGTGCACTGTTACGCGAACTGTATTCTTCTCAAAATCACTACATTCTTGCATTGCGTATTTCACCTGAACTTAGAAGTTAATTTCACAATTTCTTTCGCGGAAAGTGTTGGATATTTCTCACATAACTTATAATAAAAATTCAACTCTGTTGTTTTTTCACCACTAGTCAATGGTTTGCGCGGCTAATGCTTTACGTAATTCGACGAAAACACAAGAGCGAATTCACTGTCCTCCATGTTACTAAACACAACTGCTGGTTTCTGGCTGTAAACAATATTCTGCGCCTACCCAGATGTCAGGTGACTCATACGAATTGCATCATGGGACTTGTAGCTGTGTTTTACGGTATAAATCAGCGTTAAATAAAACCTTAGGTATTTGCATAGAATATTATACTATTTAAGGATAAATTCATTCTAAAATTCAGAGTATTAGCATGGGACTACTTTCCTGCGCGCATTGCTACCGTGTTGCACCACGGTGCGCTGACCACGTGGGTTTGTTTTGCCGCGGATCAACCTAAGAGTGAATACAGAGTAGACATAGACAAGTTTATTTATGAGTAACGTAATATGAGTGGAAGAATCACTTTTTTATGAATAGTGTAATGTTCAGATGAAGTTTTAATGGGTAGAGAAAGTCTTGTAATTGTAACACAAGATTTTTTCGGTTTGTAGTATCGAAAAGAACGAGACACATAATATCCGATGTAAGAGTGCTAATGACAGCGTAACCTTTTGTGTAGCAATTTTATTCTTCTGACAGCATTCAGCCAGACTCGCTCATTCAGTTATGTTTCCCGGCATGTCAAGGTTCGCTTGGGAGTATGATGTTATCTATGTCGGCCAGAAGACTTTATTCATTCATTTTAGTAATTAACAATGCTTGCAGTCAACATAAATCTTAACAAAGAGAAAGAACAATGTCGCTCTTAATTAGACTTCGTAACGCTTCTGAATCTCTTGTGAAAAATAACGAAATATAGAGTTTAAATGAATCTAGTAGTGTCCGCAGCTCTGCCAGTGTTACTCCGTTGATCGGTGGGGTACTGTTTGCTTTCATCACTCTCTATAACTCAACGTGTTCTCATAGTTTTCCTGAATATGCAATGAAAGGGGTTGCTTCAAGTTTTTAATAACGTATCCAAAATGTAAGTGGTTCTATATTAATTTATCAGTAAATATGTGAACAAATGTTTTATCAGAGTAAAATGCTGTCGAAGTCCGAGAAACACCTCCTGCGCATCCACAGTAAATAAGGTATACTTACAGACTAACACTGTGTAGTTGTGCGTAAAGCCAACACAGGATTTGTTTAGATTAGGTGCGGAGGAGGATTTCGGCACAAAAGCACATGGAAGGCCTGTTGTACCTGTTGAACCTTCGGAAGGAAGGGGTGAAGCGAAAGATGCCGAGGGCGGCATGCCCGGATGTAGGCGGGGTCCCTAACGTCTCCAGGTGTGGGATCCCGACAGGAACATCCACATAACCTCCGTCCCCAAGAAAAGGACTCGCCATGGGTTCGTTGGACACCGGGACAGACAGTAGCTTATAGCGAATTTCACCGCCACACGCCTCCCCTTCCACTCCTTTTACCCAGAAACATAAATAGGAAATTAAATCACGAGAAATGGGAAACAACATTCGTGGCATTACAGAAACCACCCCAGCTTCGCCTAGCGACCTGGAAAAACCGCGAAAAAAACAAGGTCAGAGTGGCTGGTCCAACGAGAATCGAATCAAGGACCTCCAGAATGCGAGCCTCACACATTACCGCGGAGCAATCTCGCTCGGTCAATAGAGGGTTGATATGAACTGGGTTATAAATTTTACAGGTTATTTAGGGATGTTTCATAGAATCTATAGTCTAAGTGACATAATACCGTGTAATGTGACGTGCTTTAGCGTGCCAAATCTCTTGGAAGGGGCGATTTTTATATTGCGAATAAATTTAGCAAATATTCATTACTTTTCGACTACTGCAATATTATTTGCACAGGAGGATACAAACAAATATAATTCGTTATTTATTTATTTTAGCAAGTCCTCGATCACAATGCTCATATGGGCTATACAAAGTATAATGTGCAGTAATTATAAGATTATTAATTACAACAATAAGATAAACTTAAAATATAACTATTATTTACACAATACAGGTGTAGAGTACAACTATATTTGCGCATAAATATCACTGAATATAAGCGCCTAAACTTTAACTAGCTAGAAATTTGTAGGGCGTAGGCGGGGTCCCTAACGTCTCCAGGTGTAGGACCCCGACAGGACCAGCAACACAACCTCCGTCCACAAGGAGAGGATTCGCTGGAGGTTTTGGACACCGGGACAGACAGTAACTTAAAAATAATTTCACCGCCACAACGCCTCCCCTTCCACTCGCGTTTGATCCTCCGACCCAGAAACATAACTAGGAAATTAAATCACGGGAAATGGGAAACAACAAAATTTGCGGTATTACAGAAACCACCCCAACATTCCCCTACCGGCCTGGAAAAACCGCGAAAAAACAAACACGGTCAGAGTGGCCAGTCCAACGAGAATCCAACAGGGACCTCCGGAATGCGAGCCTCACACATTACCGCGGGGCCATCTCACTCGGTCAATAGAGGGTTGATATGAACTAGGCTCTAAAATTTTACAAGTTATTTAGGGATGTTTACCGAGTGCTTTCATAGAATCTATAGTCTAAGCGACAGAATACCATGTAATGTGATGTGCTAAAGCATGTAAAATATCTTGAACTGGGATGATTTTTATATTGCGAATAAATTGAGTAAATATTCATTACTTTTCGACTACTATAATATTATTTACACAGGAGGATACAACCAAACTTAATTTGTTATTTATTTGTTTTAGCAAGATGCCCTCGAGCACAATGCTCACGTGGGCTATACAGAGTAATTGTAAGATGGCTACATTTATATGAATTACAGTTTAATTTCAATAATAACAGCAGCTTAAAATATAACTATCATTTACACAATACAGGTGTAGCTTACAACTGTATTTGCGCATAAATATCACTGAATATAAGCACCTAAACATTAACTAGCTAGAAATTTGTCATAATGTTTTCTAACAGCTTTTTCTTACCTGTTTTTTTTTTAAATAATGAGAAACCTGTATTTTAAATTTGTTTTGGTAGGAAGATATGAAGATTATAGTTGTGTGTAATATACTCATAATTCCATATATTGTGTTTATTGATTGTGTGTGCACATCTTAGTGTTTTGAGTAATGTAACCATACTCAGACAAAACACAATTTTGTTACGTTTCTGCGCATTATCTGTTCTCTTACTGTGTTGTACTGTGAGCTATTTGTTTAAGGGGAGCTGTACTGAATGAGCTGCTTTTTGTCACAGCCAATTAAGTTGAATAGCACTATTAGAGCTACAGCTAACAAATTTTACATTTATGATCTAATATCACACAGATGTTGCATACATGTATGAAAAAAAAGATTACATTTCAGTAATGTTTTGCGTAGACAAGAAAACATTACAGTATTTATGTACCTTTTCGTCAGAAAGCACTATAGATATGAATGAAACAATGCACACGCGTAATTTCTATTGTTATCTAAAGTTAATGCAAAATATTATTCTAGATTGTAATGTTATTAGAAAACAAAATATTAAGAAAATTGGAATTAAAAATAAAAATGTTATTTTCCAGAAGCTCTTAATCAATGGATGCTTTTCATCAGTTCTGTATCATATTTAAAATAGGTGTGGATAGTTTTATTCGATTTAGGTTAACAGATTCTAGCAGACGACTGTTTTTTTTCCTCAGGACGTTAAAACTTGTCTCAACCCTGCCGGAGAGGCAAAGCCAGTATCCCACTTTTTTTTTTCTTTCTTGTTATTATGGAATTGGTCACCACAACAATGTGCTATACAGATACGGAAGCAAGAACAGTAAATAGTAACAAGGTAAATAAAATAAGAACGGAGGGCCGCCACATAAGGCCTCTCTGGCACAAAATAATGTTAGATAAAGACACAGGTCATTGTCGCACTAAAGATCTGCTTGTTCCGAGGTGCTGTCGGGAGTCCTGAGGAAGTCGATTCCTGATCCCAGGAATTGCACCAGGTTCTCTACCTAAGGAAAAAGCACATCGCTGGCCACAAAGCTGAGTCGAAAAAAATGTATGAGCTAAAGACTCTGTTCTGTATCCAAGTTCGGGATGTAACTGTGTGTTGCGTACTTACCAAGGGGCACTCAATATGAGTCATAAAAGAAATATTTTAGAACACCTGTAGCGGATGAATCCTGGACGCAGCAGCTCCACCCCAAATTTGACAGAGATGTGTAAGCAATGGGCGAAGTAAAGACGTGTACAAAAGAGAACTGCCCTGTACCCGCAGCGATGATTTGCGGCTGAGAACAGTGTAAAGTTTGCGTAATCTGGAATAAGCAAGGTTTAATTTGGAATTGATATGCGTGCTCACTGCCAGCCTATTGTAACGGATTGCAGAGTGGATAGGTTTAGGAACAGTGGAACGACGTTAAGTGAAAATCATAGTTTCACATTTTTTTGTCATTTAGAAGAAATCCTCCAGTTTTCAATCCAACACACCAAAGTATTGAGGGACGTCTATAATCAGGGTATTGCAGTTTCAAGGTCAATATGTGTAAGAAAGACGTCTATGCCATCAGAGTAAATTGCGACGTGAGTGTGACAAGTACGATCACCGCTGACGATACTGAATAACGCAGGATACAAAAATGAACCTAGAGGCACCCCAGAAATTGCCGATAGCACTATGGACACAGCAGAGCTAACTTGTACTTGAAAACTGCGATGCGAGAGGAAGCTTGCGATCACTCGATAAAGATAATTCGGCACTCCATTTGGCCCGAATGTATAGAGCAAGACGTGCGCCACGCACCTCATCAAAGGCTTATTGGAAGTCTAAAAATGCTGCGACTGTGTGTTTGAGATTGAAACCCCGTGTAATACCATCATGTAACCGTATCCGTTGACAGGTCGTAGCAATTTTTAGGAAACCAAATTTATAGCGTCGGTATCGCGACATTGTCCGCTAAAAATTTCAGTCTTTTAGATGACCTCCAAGAACTTGGAAAGAGAGCAGGCTTATTGGAGGATAACTAGAGGACAAAGAGAGTGAGATTCCTGTTTTTTAAAGGATGATAACCTTAGCATGATTCCACGAGCGAGGAAAATATCCAAGGCGAAAAGCATAATTAAAGTTACATGTTAAATAAGCCAGAGCCTTCACGGTAAGATGTTTTAGGACAATATAGTTTTTAAGGCCAGCAATAAATTAATTTAAAAAAAAGACAATTTAAGTAGAACGAAACAAAAGCAGGTAAAATTTGTTTTATATTAATTTAATTGAATTTAAATTTTAAGTAAGAACACTTAAATGGTAGAACAATAATATCACTATATCTCTATTAATTTAACACAAATCTCACTTAGAAAAAAGTCCTACCTAGGAAGTTTTTGATACGAAGGGTATAAAGAAGGCAGGTTAGTTCCCGGGTCAAGGTGCAGCGAATCTGTTCGGGAACTGTCGAAAAGGTGCCAGTCGCAGTTTCAATCTGCTGTGAATTCAGCATTGACTACGGATGGAGCGTGAATGTAGTTTGAAAGAAATCTGCGAAGAGCTCACATCTTGCGGTTTAATGTTGAAAGGGGGTATACCATACATATATAAGAATTGTACGTAGTAATAATATAATTCACCAAGGAATATGTTAAAATATTCAACAACCAAGAATTGCACAAAGCAGATTGTAAGAAACGGGCGAGCTAGCAAATTCCAGGTAAAAGATAATTCTAAGTAGAGCCCACCTTTCACCAAGCTAATGAACAGGGAGCCGATAGCGGTAAGTAGGAATAGAAAGAGACAGATGGAGAAAAGAAGGAGACGGAGATATTGAACCTGCGCGTCATGGGGACGCATAAGCGCAAAACTTTGAACTAGAATATTCTCATACATGTTAAGGTAACGCGGTCTGAGGACCAATTAGAAATGTCGTTACATTTTGAAGCGCAGAGGTAAGCGTCACTCGGATCAGGTATATAAAGGCGAACAAAGCCCCAGATTTTCACACTCTACTAGAATCTTGTCGACCCCAAATGCTACGCTCTTGACGTCAAATGCACGTGTGTGCATATGGGTGGGAACACGTGTGCAGTTAGGCTCCTGACTTATTCAAATGGTGGGATTTGTATAATGGGAAAAGCTAGCCGCCCATAAGTATTTAAATTGTTAATAAACCGCATTTATTAAGGGAAATGCAGTGTATTTTTAATTTGCCTCACCTACGATAACCCTGAGAACCATGAATTAACTATATAGGTATAGATTAGGAATGGAAAACACAGCAGCCGACGAGCATCCATAGCCGAGGTCAAGAACACTGCAACAGATAGCATCAACTAGAGGAACGACACTTTCCAGATGTTTTACTGACCAGCGATTTCCCGCTACAATGTTCATACGCTGATCCTGGAACTTAATTGGTGGCACCGTAGTGGGTTCTACAAACATTCGTTTCGTTTCCTTCCGCAGAGAGCAATCTTCTGGAGAAAGGTTTGAGGTATTGGTTTGGTATTGAAACGCTGCATAACGATGTTCATCCAGAGCTTGCCGGGTTTCCGAATTAATTGGTTTAATCTATGAGATTGCCATTCCCGTCGCAATTTATGTTTGGCCTTTTGATACGCAATGTCGTTGAGTAGTGCCGCGTAAACGAGGCATGCTGCTAGCAGTTGTCACTGAAGTACGTAAAGATGCCGTGAAATGCGTGACTGCAGCACCAATATCAGAAGAGGTCTGCAGACAATAGGCACTCGGTAGTTCAAGGTCCAACCGCCGGTTTCCGTTGAAAACAATCCTAGTTTATCACTTCTTGAAGAAGACAGGAGGAAAAGAGTAAATGGTAGCCCTAAGTGAAGCTTGCATACTTCGGATTAGCGCATGAGGTAGATATGGTGTTTTTTTATTAGGAAGGTGAAAATTGTCTGCCTGTAGATGCTTAGATTTCGGTTTAATAGGTTATAAAACAGGGCTTGCAAATGAAGATTTGCAAGACAGTAGTGGATGAATGATTCTCTTGAAAAGACGAAGATGGTGGCTGGCTAAAAGAATGCGATGATACAGGTTCGGAATAATCTGGGCAGCGTACATGGTGGTGAGAGCAGCATGCACTATTTGACCAACTTCACAATTAGATATGGTACCGTAATTACTGACGGGAAAATATAAATAATTAAATAAAATAATGATATTAAGATAAAGAAAACATTTCAATAAGTAAATATTAAACCAATGTATAATATAATAAGCTTAAGTTAGAAGATTTGTCAGAAGAAAAAAGGTAATTAACGGGTTATGTTAAGCAAAGTTATTAGTAATGGAGTGTGAGGTGCGAAAGCATTATCTTAAATATTCTTGGAATGCAATTAGGCTATAAATTCAGTACGTTTGAACAGTCACGTGGGCAGAAATTCTGAAAAAGAGAAGGGTAATGAAATGCTGAGATCCGAGAGGTACCGCCAATTAACAGTGACAAGTACGTACGATACATAGGAGTTTTGAGATTGGAGCGCATATGAAGTAACGTTGGTGGAGGAGTAATAAATAGGCGGAGCTTGAGTTCATATAAGGCCGTGCATTCCATTCAGAGCCATTCGTTTAGTCTGGTGATTATTCGTGTGTTATTTTAAGCGCTCAGTGCCGCGCTTGGGTGAGTAAGATTTAGCGGCCATCGCGAGGGTTTTGCCGGTAAGCATTTTAGCGACTCATGGCAAGTTACGCTGCTAGATTCTTTTATTTCGGAAACAGTTATTTCAAACCCTAAAATTGATAGTGCAGAAGTTAGCAGGAATAATAATTCAATTGTAATAGTCGAGTGCTACGATTCATAATCGGTTTCACTATTTAGTTTTATTATTTGTTATTATTTATGGACGCTCTTTAACTGCTGTGGTCCTTAGTATCCCATTCTATATTGGGTGTGAAAGATCGGAAGTTTTGCTCAGAGGCCTCTTTATCAGGCTTGAGGTTCTTTTACATGCCGTAAATCTACGACACGGGACCATCGACTTTACTTCCCTCCGAAGGACGCCATGCTAAGAATTTTTACGCCCGGAAAAATCCATCGCCCTCCGCCGGATTTGAACCGTGGGCAGCTCCCTTCATTAGCTGAAGTGTTAGATCTGATTAAATTCCTCAGTCAATTTAAACTGGTGCTATCCTTTTACACCCGCCCACGCATACCCTGAGAGAAAGATCTCATAGCCAACCATCGTAGCAGCCGGCAGCAGAGTCAACAGCAGATACTGAAGCAAGACGTACGGCTTCAGAAGTGACGCCAATGCCCGGCTTCAGTTAACACTGCGAACAAGAACGACAACGCAATTGCATTACACGAGCGCCTAGCAGACACGTCCGTCGCCGATCGCGTCGTAGTTAGAACCTTTGGGCATACTTCTAGTGTTGTCTGAAATACCAGTGGTCCGCAGCAGAGTATAATTTTCTTTCTTTTTTTCTTTCTTAAACCAGCAGTAACAAGCTCACATTAACAAAAAATGTATCTGATGGTATGCTTTGTATTGATAAAAGTGTGATATCGACATGGCATCGAAAATGTGTCGACTGTCATTTGTTTTGGAATTTTGTTGTTGTTTCAATACTGGTAACGTATAATAAGATATGAAGGCTTTCTTCCTCCGCAATACTGAACAAACATATGGCTTCATAAGGAGGAAGGGTCTTATTTAATTCGTTCTTCCACCGTTGGTTATTCTTAGAGCACCGTAACGAAAAAACAGCATTTTCTGCCTTAAGTTTATTTTAACTCCGACCGATTTAGATACACTAGGTGGCAGGGATGTAGATGTCATCCTTTATATGCAGGATAATGCATCTCTATGAATATCTTGAGGAGGTTATAACACTTTGGATCGATCTTCCATAGATTTATAGAAAATGCTATAGAGTGTAGCGACGTTTCACAACATCGCGTTTTCCCTGCAGGTGTTTTTCCGATGCCGTTGCGAAGTTGTTGCTGCATAATGTAGGTATACTTTGCTATCGGTGTTTAATTCCCAAGACAGTTTTTGATCTTTTCAGCGAAATGTTTAATTAAAGCAACTAAAACCGAAATACACTTGTTGAAGTTTGACTAACACAATGAAAGAATGAATGTTTTAACTTAAACTTTTATTAATATGCACTTAATGTAAAGTAATATACAGGGTGAACCAGAACTCCAGTGACAAACTTTCAGAGGTTATTCAGGGATACCTTCTGAGTATTTTGATATAAGAGACCCATGGTCTCTGGCGGTTCGTTACAGAGTAATAATGTAATTATGATTTATGCGGTTTGTTACCCAATCACCCTTGTTTCTGTGAAAATACCTTCACATCAGTAAAGAAGCCTGTATAATATGCAATAAGCAGAACGTCCAACTTACAACACAGAGTAATGTAACATCCCCACAGACGAAACACGTACGCTTTTATTACAGTGTGTTTGTACAGTGCAGTATGTAACAAATGCAGAACTGTTCCCTTACGAGTATTGTTCAAAATGTCGACCACCATCATCACGGCAGAGTGTACAGCTACGCATCGTCGGCTGTCGTACACGCTCAAGCATTCCAGGAGTTTGGCATACTACTTCCGCAGCTGCGACATCCTAGCAACTACCTCCGTGCGAGTATCATTCGGAGTCTCGTAAACTAGGCTCTTCACATGCCCCCAGAAAAAGTTCATTGCTGTCATGTCTGGTGACCAAGCTGGCCTCGGAACAGGACCATCGCGACCAATCCATGTCGTCCAAACTGTACATCAATGTAATTCCTAATATCGAGTGCAAAGTGTGCCGGCGCTCCGTCATGTTGAAACCACATAAGTTGAGAATTCCCAACGGTCCATCTTCTAGGAACTGTGGGAAGACATGTTTAAGGTATAAGGTGTGTATGAGGAAGCGCACGTAAGATCCAATCACAAAATCGTTGACAATACCAGTCCATACGTTCACAGCAAACTGATGTTGTTAGGATCGACACACCAATGCGTGTGGATTTTCGTAAACCCATACATGGTATTTCTATTGTTGAACATTCCTCTCTTGTAAACGTGGTCTCGTCTGTTAACAACTCCAAAACAGGAAAATTATGGTTTTCTGCACAAATTTGCAAACTCCACTCAAAATAAGAAGTGTGCTGGCTGCAATGACTGCACCTTCTGTGGATCATACGGGTGCAACGACTCTCAAAACAGTTGAATGGCTTGTGTTCAGAGCTCGTGCAGGGTTGTCACTATCGCATGTAACACATTCTCTTCCAGATCGGGTGTTCTGGCATACCTCGCACGACTAGTATCTTCCATTCTAACATGGAAGGATCCAGTTTCTTGTAGGCGCCGATGTACAGATGCAAAAGTACGTGATGGCCGTCGGTGCGGAAATAGTTCAGCATAGCGTCGTTGTGGCGCTCTTCCATTGCATTCAGTGAACCCTTCAGGTGCATATCGACCAAATCTATCAGTAAACCTATCCATACTATTGTGTATCACTATTAACACACAGCTAACACTGCCGGAAAAACAAAACCCTAGGCAGAACCGAGCAAACTTCAGGGCAACGAGTTAAAGAGGGCATTACTGTTGTCAACAGCAGGTACCGTGAGCAAATGGAAACAGTTTCTTTACAAACAAGACACACAGCGCATACCGTCGACATTTCTTCTGTTGTGCAGTATTTTCAGTGCAACACAAATACAAAGCTAACTGGGGCAAGAAACCAAACGAAATGCAATTACTCTGTAACGAGTCGCCGGAGACCGTGGGTCCCTTACACCAAAATACTCAGAAGTTATCCCTGAACAACTTCTGAAAGTTTGTCGGTGGAGTTCTGGTTAACGCTGTATAACCACAAATACAAATAAGTTGAGACAGTTCCAGTTTAAGGAAAAACAACAAAACTCTGTAAATTACTGTGTTTAAACATAAAATAAAATGAAACATAAACGTCGAAGATGCGGAAGCTTGATAAGCTAGGGGACGGGAGAAATATTGCGTAGTCTGAGGCCTGGGTGTGACAGTTATTCAGCCGCTGTTGCAGCATCATAACTTCAGCGTAAAAGTGCCAGATTGTAGCGAAACGAGACGCTCAAGAAAGAAAGTGAAGATAACAAAAATGTATAGATGAGTACCTAACAGCTTTTTATGTTTTTCATCAAATACACTTCTATTAAGGGAAGACTAAATGGTGAAAATTGCCAAAAAGATTACATTTTTTTTGTGCAGTTTTATTAATTGGAAATATCCTCTTTAATTTCTGTACTTTATCACTGTAGACACTATACTTATGCTAAATATATTTTTAAATATGGTAGAGCACCTGCCATTTTGGTATTGTGAATTATGCACCACTTCACAGAAAAAAGATCACAAATCATACACATTTTGGAGTAGAGAGGTACATTTTAGCTCATCTTTTAGGGAAAGTTTTGCTTTACAAGTTGGTACTACTCTTAAGCATGGGAGCTTCTGTGTGCTCAAACCATATGGTTTCTTTCTTTGCAAATATATCCGAGTTGGTTTTCTCCAAGTTTGCTTTGAACGGCTTTTTCTGTGAATGGTATTTTCTGGCATAAACGATCCGTTTTCTCAGAAACTGTTGTGACATGCACTGTACTTTCGCTCGCAACTCTGACGCCCAGCTGCGATCAGTCAAACAATTTAATGTCATCTTGTGATTGATACATCAACAAATAGTGAAATATTGCACTGCTGTTTGTATTTTTAGCACTTCGAAAAGCGATTTTACAGGCATAAAAATACATATTATCAAAGAAATGTGGAAATTTAAAATTATAAACTCTATAATTTGGTAGGGTGTCATCATTATTTACTCTTGACAAAATCACACTCTCGTGGTTGGAATGTTTTCAAACAGCAAGAATGAACGATGCGCTACACTCCGTTTTGCACTGCTCCATCATATTGCATTAATCTAGCGGGTTTTTGTTTCCCCCATCTTTTTTGCTTTCTTTTTTATGGGTTCTTAGAAGACCTTTCATTCGTTCCTCTTTTATCCTAAACACTACTGTTACTGAACACCCAGTAGCCTTAGCTATTTCTTTTACTGCCTTACTAACACTCGTTTTACTTGAAAAATAATCTAACATTCATTATTAATTTGCATTTCTTCTTAGCTTAACAGAATTTCATCTCTTCCTAACTTCTCCCTCCATAACCATAACTATTTACGTAAAATATACATACAAATAACCTGCATAACATTTCGCAGTGTTCCATATGCTGGAAATGTACACACTTCCTTACAATAGATGTTAACCTTTACTACCGTCTGCCTCCCGCTTTGCTGCTAAGATGGATGACTTTAGTTTGTCATACACAATGAGAAACGTGTTTGTTGCTTCACGTATGGTAGGCTAATTTGAAGTAGGTTGTATTATATTTCGAATGTTGGGGAACCGAACATGAAGTAGTTGCAACCACACGTATGGTACCCGGTTTCCGGTAGCCTTCGCCCCAAATTTACTTTCCGGTGGCCTTTGCTCCAATGTTTAAGAATCCACTTTGTATTTTAATGTTTTCTCTACATAAATAAATAAATATATAGATATGTGTATGTGTGTGTGTGTTTGCCTCGGCTGCGTCAGTATTTATTTGTAGAGACATGAATTTCTTATCAAGGTGTGGTGCGGTTGAAGAATGCAGGCTTACACAGATTATAATTTTTACCTCACTCCATTTATTAATCCTTGACACGATTTAAATAACACTTCACTGATATAGAGAGCTGTGAGATTCTTTTATTAATTACTTGCACTTTTTAAGCACGTAAACTATTTTAAACTGAATACGTATTAAACTTCTCGAGGACGCGTCTCGCGTCCGGTTAGGAACGCTGTCTACTAGCAACTGACTTCTAAATTTGTAAATTTTGCTCCATTTCAGTTTCTGATTGGCTAATCCTACTCCAATAGAATACTTTTATTTAACTTAATTTTTTTTCTTCTGGTTGTGGATTGGCTATTGATAAACTGTCTTAAAATTACATTATTGCTGTTCCAAGAATCACCAGTAGCATTATTAAACTTTCTAATTCATTATTACCTCAAGGTTACCTCATTGTTAGCAACTTTTAACCTATTATTCTCACAGCTCCTACATTATTAAATTACGTAATACATTCACATAACATTCTTGAACATGTGCATAATAATATAAACATTAATACAATGATTGTTACATGCATTGTATATATTATATTATACATATATTGCTTTAAGGCAGGCTGTTATTATATTTTATATTATATAATTTGACTGAAATCATTTAAGTGTTAAAAATACTGCCTCAACAATGACTGCAAGAAGTTAACAACTGTCTCCAATCCTCCTCAACATTTACTCTCTCTTGGTCCCAGTTGTAAACACATTAACAAAAAAGTTTCTTAGTGTCTGACTTTTCTACTGCATAGATACAGAATTTTCCGAAAGAAACGATAACCCTCATCTTATTAAAGATAGAGCATTCAAACTGAACAGATATCAGTATTCTAATTTACTATAGTCAAGGAAAAAAATTGTTGCGTTCTACCATTTAGTTTATTAGTTACTGCGAGCTAAGCATAGAAACAGCAGATATCCGACTGTTACTGAAAAACTAGTTTTCTTTTTTAATTTATGCCCACAGAAATTATAGACTCTGAAAAATGTTATAATATGATACAGAAAAATATTCTGCATAGGATGTTGTGTTCAAAGCTGACATTTATAGCAAGGAGTGTTTACACCACGCTGTTAGCAACTTGGCGACAGCGCATGGATAGGAAAGGACGAAGCTAATGGCAAAATGTATGCTTAGATAAGAGAGAAAGAGAGATATCCCATTTACCTCCATACTGTTCTTTTAAGGCTGAGACAAGCGGTAGTTAAATGAAATTTTAGGATGATAAAAACAATCTCTAAGCCTGCTATCATCCACCTTAATGTTTATAAGATGGTATAAAAATAATTGCTGATAAATTTTAATAAAAACTAGTATGACTGTGAAAAAGAACATATCTTTCGTAATAAACAAACTTATTATACACATTTAGACCGGTGAACGTCGAAGAAAAGCTTCTACATCCTATAAAAAATTCAGTCTGATATCTTAAATAGTTTCTGAGATAATGGGCCATGCATTTAGCAGATTTAACATTGGATAGGGCTTTTGATCTACCCTTAAGCGTTCCGCAGTTCAAATAAAGGATAGTTAAACTATATTCGAACCTACTCGCGGCCTCCCTCTCTACTGCGCGAGACAGCCGGCAGTCGCCGGGGAAATTACGCCGGCAGAGGCGGACTAAAATCCTTACCTTATAATAGATGCTGGAAATGTTGACCTTCTGCTCTAAAACAGGCAGCATATCTCGTGTAAATATTCTCGCTCACTCTCCGAAGCTCAGCAGCAGGAATTCTTGTGATTTCTTGCACAATGTTTTCGTTCCTGTAGTGTGCGAGGATTAGAACGATAAACTTTATCTTTTAAAGAACCCCATACATAAAAATCAGAACTCATTAGGTCAGGAGAACAATGGGGCCACAAATCAACACTAATTATTCTGCCATCAAACACCTCTCTTATTGCATGTAATGATTCGGCAGCCGTATGTGCTGTTGCAGAATCTTGCTGGAACCAACCATACGATTTCTCTTCTTCTGTCAAGCGATTGCAAAATTAATATTTACACGAGATATGCTGCCTGTTTGAGAGCAGAAGGTCAAGATTTCCAGTATCTATTATAAGGTAAGGTATTAAAGGCGTAATTTCTCCGGCGACTGCCGGCTGTCTCGCGCAGTACAGAGAGGCCGCGAGTGGGTTCGAATATAATTTAACTACCCTATATATATGTAAACTACATGGTATTTTAATTAATTATTCATTTGTCTGAGTACATGAAATTACAAGATGACGGTGTCTGTATCCCACCCACTGGGTATAGTACAACGTTTAACTCTATTTCTCTATCGGACATCTGCCCAGAACACCTAAGGAAATGCGTAATGCTAGGCCGGTAGCAATTAATTAGTAATCTTAAAAAGAGAAGACAAAAGGCTTAATCTCATGTAACACAGAGAATTATCATTTAACATGCAGAAGATACCTGTATTAACTTTAGTGCTTGTGCCATAATATTGTTTTGTATGCACTCGAAACTACACCCTTTGGCATGGTAATCAGAAAACAATGAAATATATAAAACTGGCATGCTCAAATTACTAAGTTTGTCTGTACTAATGACAACGAAACATTATTGTAATTCCTTGAATATCCAATATGCTTTTTCATAAAACTAAATGTACTAGATATTTCAGTTTTGGGGGGAGGTCTTCATGCTCCATTACATTCCCTTTAGAGAAATAACTAAGATTCATTAAGACTGTTATCTAAGTGGGACTTCACGTTTGTAAGTAGCGTGTTTCACAGAATTCGATTTGGTTGTTTTAGGGCCGGTTTCACAGTTCAGGCTTAAATCGAACCTTTACTAAGCTAAGAACGCAGCTTAAACAAAACTTAAGCTTTGGTTAAAGCTTTGCGAGTTTCACAGTAGGGCAACCACGTTTGGCTTTACTGAGCTGAACAACTCCTCGGAACTTTAAAGTTGGTAACGCTTGCGCATGCGCATCGAGTGAATTCCCATCATTTGTTTATGGCGGCGTTGTTCCCGAAAGTAAGGTTTTATAGGTTATTAAGATACACACATTAAAATGACCGAAAAATCAGAGCCAAAATGTTCTGCTAACTTCACTTCTCAAGAAGTTAGCATTATGTTAGAAATTGTAAAGCAGTATAAACACATAATAGAGTGCAAGCAATCTGATAAGGTATTGTGGAGCAGGAAGAACCAAACGTGGGGGAAAATTGCGGAGTTATTCAATGCAAAGAGCGGAATAATATACAGAGATGCTACCGTGTTGAAGAAGAAATATGACAATTTGAAGAAAGTTACAAAAAAGAAATACGCGGATTATAAAGGGGTAAGAATAAATTTAATATTAAGGTTTACTTACCAGTTAGTTTTATGTTTAATTGCAACATCAATAATCTCTAGTACCATTATCGCAGACTGTTTACTTAACCGAAACCTCTCGTAGAATTCTCGGTCATTCCATATGTGGAAATGATTTGGACGCATTCTAAACACTTTAGGCCGTCTTCTGTTGTGGATATGGTTTAAAATAATTTGCATTTCCTCGTCACTAAAATCGTCGTCCTCAGATAACATAGCGACTCCTTAACTTAAACCGCAGTTCAGTACGGTTTAAGTCGAGTCCCGTATAATCTTGGCTTAGCGCTTGAACTACGCACTGTAAACTCAGCTGTAGCTTAACTCTCCGGTTAAGCCCGATTCGGAGTTTAACCTTATACTGTGAAACTGGGCCTTAGAGTTATAAGGCAATAACTTAAAACGATTTAAAGCTTGCTGGTTTAGCTTAATGTAGAGCGATGTACACTTTAACATTGGTTATGTTTTCAAATTGAAAATGACCAGAAAAATGTTGGCAGCAGATGCTAATGCTGTTGCAGCAGTTGCCCGGCCTGGAAAACGGTCACTGCGCGAAAAGATTGGCTAATTTCGAGTTTTTAGCTGGCCAGAGTTTTAAGGAGTTTTCTGACCCTCAGATCCAGAGAGTTCAACATCCTCTACGTGTGTTCTTTCTTGTCATTTTTTGTAACGTAGCTACGAAAATAATAAGCTTCATTTTATGTAAGAGAAGAGTTATGTAGCTTTTCAAGTGTACTGTGGAGTGTCAGCATCACGTCAGTGATAAAACGTTTTGAAAGCCGTGCTGCAGTGCGTTTAGTTTCGTTCGCCACAAGAACCCTTCTCATCACGATTAATAGGAATTGTCTGTAGACAGCCAAGATATGAGGAAAATTTGACAAAATATTTGTGTCCATAAACTATTTAGAACAGCTTTTCATTAGTATTACATATTCCTTTTTAGATTAAGTTTCGTCCATATTAAACAGTGCGATACCAGCTGTCCTACCAGGAGCGTCCAATAAGTGAGTTTCCCTACTTTATAAAAAAAATTACACACAATTGATCATGTTGAATTAATTTTATTTATTTTGTACACTTGGGAAAATATAAGGTGAATATGGAGGATGCGAGAAAACTTCCCAGTTGAATCTTCTGAGCTCCGCCTGGGTCGTTCACAATGAAGAATACTTTTGGAGACATTCCCAGAAAATTCGAGATATACATTTCATTTCTCATGACAATATCTTAAACATATGATATTTTAATCAAAATCGTTAGAGCCATTTTTGAGAAAATTAAAATTTTCGAAAAATGTTCCATGTAAAGGGTAGTCTGGGGCGGGAAGATTTTCTTGAAAACCTTCGTGTCGCATCTCTGGAAGATACTGAACCTAAATACCAAGTTTGCTGTTTATCCGACTGTTCGTTTCTGAGTTATGCTGTTCACAGACAGACAGACAGACACACACACGGACATGTTTCCAAAAATGCTTTTTTTTGGATTCAGAATACATGTATTTGGGTCTCAATACATGTATTTCCGGTGATATCTCGGTATCGAATTTTTGGGTGGAATACAATACTTCCCCTACTTACTATACGTAGTAGAGAAAGTAAAAACGCAAATACGTTCAAACTTACTTGAAAGCGTTAGTGTGATGGTTGGGTCTATCTTGAACCTATCAGTTTTCTGGAGATTGGGCTAAATGGTAGGCATTCTAAGTCGTACATCTGACTTAATTTCAAGTATGTTTCTATCCTTGTTCATTTTGAGCACAAGTGCTGAAAATCTTGATTCTCACAAGTATGTGAACACAAATGACATTAGCTGTTCAATTGCCTTTCGGGAAACTTCAGGATACAAGTTTTATGCATGTTGGTTCATTTAAGGTTCAAAGAACAATAGGTTCATATAAAGAAACGCTATCCTCAAACTTGAATCACAAGAGAAGTCTATTAGCTGTTAGTCATGTTCAAAAGACAAATAATTTTCGGCAACCAAAAACGAACTTTTCAGCCAGTTGATCTTTTCTTTAAAGAAGGAAAATATCCCCTCAAATTTGACGCCGGTGAATTAGGCTGCTCTTTTTGTACTTAAAGAATACCGGACGGCAATTCATTGTTTTTCATCTCGAGGGAATCACAGAGGGTTGAAAATGTAAATCGGCATCTCCGCGGGGCACAGGTTGCTAAACGAGGCTCTACAGCTATATAGCTTCGCAACTAGTGATGCAAGAAGCGATGTTCAAGGTTTAACAAAAAGGAAACTGTAGAGAGCTTTGCGGTAGCTAATGGCAAGAAAGCAGTGAAAGTCTGAATGAAGTGTTCAGAAGGGCGGGGTGATGATGACGCCCTTCATAATTGATATAGGTATCTTACCTAACGTGTCATCAGGCGGCATGCATTGATTTCACCGGAATGCACCTTTGTGACGAGATCAGCAGGGCTTCATTTGAGAACGTCGTTTAATGCGAGAGAATTAGAACATGCCATTTGGCAGATGCCTATTGCCGTTATCTGATGCCTTTTGGAAGTGGTAACGCAAGAAGACGCAAACTAAAATGCTTACAAAATCTGCATAGTGCTACATAATAATGTTAAGTATGTATTATATAAATAAAAATCAAACCACCTCTCGAAAGAACTTGAAAAATGTTCTGGAATATTAAGTAAAATACTTTAGACTTAGGAACAATACTTAAAAAACGAATGTGTTGTAAAAATTTATGAATTGGTTAGTTCTTGCGCGTCTACCCCAATTAAGGTATTTTACTGTATCTACCACGTATCTAGTAGGTAGGGGAAGTTTTGCTTTCCACCCAAAAATTCGATTCCGAGATTTCACAGGAAATACAGGATTTGATAATCCCTGAATTAAAAGAAAAAGGCGTCCGTGTACGTCTGTAAACAACATAACCCAGCAAAAAAAAGTCTGATAAATATCAAACTTGGTATTTAAGTTCAGAATCTTCCAAAGAGATGACACGGAAATTTTCAAGAAAATACTTCCACCGCAAACTATAGTTTACATGGAAAATATTTAGTTATTTTTTATTTCTCAAACGATTTTGTTTAAATACCACACATTTAAGCTATTTATATCACAAAATATATGTCTTGAATTTTCTGGGAATAGCTTGTGAAGTCCTCTTCATTCCGAAGGAGTTTTATGTAATTTGTAAACTGAGATGTGTAGATCTCTTTGAAACATAGTTTATTTCAAGTTCTTGTTTTGTGGCATCTGCCATTTGCGAGATATCCATTGTTATTAGTTAGAATTTTATTTTCTCTACCGCGTACCTAGTAGGTAGAGGAAGTGTTGCATTCCACTCTGGGCACGCTTGACGTTTGAGGTACGAAGGTGGTGTTTCAAGTTTGAAAGTGTTGCCGAAGTTCAATGGCCGTGGAGGCGTAATTAGCAACACAATTCAACACGCTTGACAATTACATGGCTTTGTGATAAGTTTGAGACGCATGATACCATTTCTGATGTGCACAACAGAAGACCCCTAAGACCTGTACAACTACAAGCCATGCTTCTTCAGATATGGTTTTAAGAAAGCTTGCATTGTCGCTTCAGAAGTCTGCTACACAATGTGCTCGCGAGACAGAAGCTAGGCGTGCGAGTGCAGGACGCACTCTGAAAGCCGCTAAATGAAGAGTGTAGTACCAAGATAATTGCATGTTTTGATTGAGGATGATCCTGATCGCCGAATGGAGTCTTGTAAATTCTGTCAGTATTATGATAAACAAGGATGAAAAGTTTGTGGTTTGAAGAGGTCCAATTCAAACTTGAACAGTGAATCTTCTTATGTTTACAGGCACCAGAAAATTCACGTTTCGTGTCGAAAAGACAGTCAAATTACCGGGACTGAATGTCTAGTGTGGATTGTCAACTAAGGATTTAATAGGACCTTTCTTCTTTGAAGGAAATGATAAGCACATCAACTTGCCACCTATACGTGCACTTTATGGAAGCAGTGCGTTTTGCTACTAACAAGACGGGGCATCCCCACACTACCTCCGAGGCGTGGGGACATAGTGGGACATTTAAGTTACCACCACGTGCACCCGATTTAACACCTCTGGACGTTTATCTTTGGGAACATGAAGGATCCGTGTGTCACTGGAGGCTTTCTTCAAGAAATTACACCAGCATCTGCAGAAATCCCCACGAACGCATTGACCATCGTTCTGTAAACAACTATTGGCTGACGTTATGTATTTGTCCGCTAACGGATACCATTTTGAAACCAAAAGTAGCTGAACAGGTGAAGGAAGCTGTATTATACCTGTATATATAATTAAGTTCATTATTAATATGGAATAAAGAATTTGTGTTCGTTAAAATGTGTATACACTTTTTTATACACAGACCTGTAAATTTTGTCTCGCAATTATCTTAAACATATGGTACTTTAATAAAAATTCTAATAACTGATGGTAAAAGGTAGTTTAGGGTGCAGGGGTTTACTTGAAAATCATCTTGTGGGATCCTAGGAAATCGCTGAAATTAAAATACACGCGCACGCGAACGGTATCCCCCCCGCTCTCTTATATGCAGCAGATCTCAAACATTTCTTTCCACTGAAATCTCAACATCGAATTCCTGGCGGTATACAATACTTCCTTTACCTACTACAGGTAAGTGGCAGAGAAAGTAAAAATGGCAAGACAATTTATATTTTAAGCCACCTTTTCTTACAAATTACTTGAGGGAGAGAGTTGATATTTTAACTGAACATTTGTTTTAATTATTTCATTCGTAAAGTGTCCCTTAGCTTCTATGGTTATATCGGGACTTTGACTTGAGAAGCAACTTGGTGACTAGATTCTTTAACGATGGGTTTTTAAATCATTTGAAACACACCCACATTCACTCTCAGACGCACTTCCAGACTCTACAGAGGTTAGAGAAATATCCTAATTAAAGAGGTCCCCCGCCTCAGCCGGAAGTCGAACCCGGAACTCTTGGGTTGAGAAGTTGGAACGCTCACCCTCTAAAACTGAACAGTAAAGCATTGTTTCATGTTTCGGAATTGGAACAGTTGAGCTGTTAGCCGTATTTCATTCTTGTTTATTTATTTTTGCACCTTTCTCTCCGAAGAGAATAAATTGAAACATCATCTGCTTAAAAAAAAAAATAAATTGAGCTTCTCTCAAAGGAATTATATACTTTAAAGATGCTTTTTTCTCTTGTTTTAATTTTCGTTTACTAAATAATAATAATAATAAATTTTGAAAGAGGAACAGCCCATTGGGCGTTTCTAAATGCTGTATATATGATGAAATGCAAACATTTTGTTTTCCTTTTGCTAATTCGGCCTTCGATTTATTTTCAAGAACCATCACTATTCTAAGATTGTTCCATGTGGAAGAGGTTGGCGGAAGGAAGGCAAGCAGGCAGACAGAATCTTTAGTGACGCAAGTAAGTGCGTTACGGCTGCACGCATCACAGTAGTTGAGCAACGTGACATGCCATTTACATTGTGAAGCAAGTGTCTTACAAAACCATGTGGCAGAAACCAGACTTTCCCCACTGCAGTCGTCGTGTTTATCCTCTTCTTTTCTTTTTTTTTTTTTTTGTACTATCCTGTCACCTATTGCTGTCTTTTCTTATCTGCACACTCTTCATCTGTTATATTTTCCCTATTCCTCTTCTGGGTAGTTATCATTCTCGTTCTCCATCTGGGCACATCTGTTATCCTGTCTATCTTCTTTCTTATCTTCAGGTCTTCTCTTCTCTTATAGTAGTCACATTGTTTCTTTCTTTTTCACTTACTCTCCGCTCTTGAGTATCTAACTTTTTTATTTACGTTAAATTCTTCCATATTTCATTTGCTTCTCTTTTTACTTTCTCTACTACGTATAGTAAGTAGGGGAAGTATTGTATTCCACCCAAAAATTCGATACCGAGATTTCGCCGGAAATACATGTTTTGAGACCCCCTGAATCCAAAAAAAACATTTTTGGAAACATGTCCGTGTGTCTGTGTGTGTGTGTGTGTGTGTGTCTGTGTCTGTCTGTCTGTCTGTGTGTCTGTCTGTCTGTGAACAGCATAACTCAGAAACGAACAGTCGGATAAACACCAAACTTGGTATTTAGGTTCAGTATCTTCCAGAGATGCGACACGAAGGTTTTCAAGAAAATCCTCCCACCCCAGATTACCTTTTACGTGGAACATTTTTCGAAAATTTTAATTTTCTCAAAAATGGCTCTAATGATTTTGATTAAAATATCATATGTTTAAGATATTTTCATGACAAATAAAATGTATATCTTGAATTTTCTGGGAATGTCTCCAAAAGTATTCTTCATTGTGAACGACTTTTGCATAACTGGTAAACCATAAGAGACAGACAAAATTTTACTACACAAAAAATGTAGATCGCGTTAAAATACACAATTTATGTCATACATTTTTGTTGTTGAGTGAACCATTTTCGAGATATTGTTTGTTATTCCCTTAAATTTTTCAATACTTATTTTCTCAAATGGAATTCGTTATTCATTTTTTTGTCTTGGATATGCAAAGAGTATTAATCTGTAGCAAAGAGAATGGTGCCCCACCTAGCAACCAGCTATTAAGATATATGTCGGTGCTTAAAGGCTACTGTATTTCTATATTGCCCTTGCAAATACAAAACAAGGGGAACATGGTACGCCATAAACATAGTCAAATATTTTAGAACTGGTTGCTATGTGTAAAATGTAATTCTCTTTGCATGTCAAAAGATCGTTTCTGCTAATGTTTATCTCGATTAATATGAAATAGATGGAGAATAATAGTTTGTACAAGACTAGAGAAAGTCGTGTGAGTGTAACACATCGGATTTCTTTCTTTCTTTCTTCAGTTTGTGCTTTTTCAGCCTCGTCAATTTTGCTTCTATTTCTTCACTTTTATTTTCCCCTCACATTATTATTATTATTATTATTATTATTATTATTATTATTATTATTATTATTATTATTATTATATTTTCATCCCTGCTTTTACTCCATTGTTTCTTCCATCTTCGCCACTAGATCTTAACCCCAGCAGCTTATTTTAATTAATTTGAATTTTGTCTCTTCCCATTCCTCTTGCTCGACATTCTTAGCTTGTCCTCTGTTATCTGCAACGTTGTCTGCTTTTACTTTTGCTTCGTTCTGTCTTCCTTTACCTATTTCAGTTTTTCATCTCAGTCTATGCTTTTGCTCGATAGCAACTCGCATTAATCTGAATATTTCTTCCTTTCTTCTCATCCTATCCTTCTCTTCTCTACCCTATTTTAATTTATTCTACTGCATTCTTCTCATTCTGTGTTTTGTTTTTCCTGATTTTGGTTCCTCTGCTCTCCAATTCTATTTTATTATTATTATTATTATTATTATTATTATTATTATTATTATTATTATTATTATTATTGAGCTTGGATTATTGGATTTGGAATAAAAAAAGGAGGAAAATTTCAGCACTGGCTTGAAGTAATTGACGAGATTGCTCCTACTAAACCTCCGGAAGGAAAGGATGAAGCAAGACAGTACGAAGGGCGACTAGATCTGATGGTGGCAGGCGCAATGCATTTAAATGCGTAACGTATCCAGATTGAACATCCCCGGCCTTCCCTTCACCCCCCCCATCATCTGCACGAGCAGACTCGCACAAAAGTTTGTCATCCTCCATGGACTAGTGGTACCGTGCTAGCCTCTGGATCCCAAGGTCGCGGGTTGAAACCCGGCGGAGGGCGATGGATTTTTTCGGGCGTAAAAATCCTTAGCATTGTTTCCTTCAGAAGGGAAGCAAAGCCGGTGGTCCCGTGTCGTAGATTTACGGCGTAAAAGAACCTCAATCCTGATAAAGAGGCCTCTGAGCAAAATGACCGGTCTTTCACGCCCAATATATAATGGGACGCTAAGGACCATAGTAGTTACAGAGAAGGCTACGGACAAGGGAAGAAACGGTTCTCTCTGAAAAGCACATCCACCGCATACGCCGCACACGAACGTCAGCTGCGCATAAGGACGAAAGGAAACAAATTGAGAGTAATTAAATTTTGAGTCGACATATTATATAGAAAGCCTTCACTTACATCATGATGCCTCGAAACGATCGTTCATTCTTCTACACCAAGGGTGGCGTTTCTCTCCCTCTCGAGTCATCAAATATGCAACAAGCACTACATCACTCACCGGCACATGGAAAACAAATGAATAGGCGGCTGGAAATGGAGGGGCGCCTGCGAGTCACACTGCCTCGCGAGTCCCGTTTTCGCCACCACTGTTCTAGACCATCATGATGTAAGTGAAGGCTTTCTATATAATATGTCGACTCAAAATTTAATTACGTAAAAGCTTCACTGTTAATAATGTCCCATTGGAACTAAGTTAAAATGAGAGTAAATGAGGGACAGGAAAATTCTTGGTAATATACCCCAGCCTACCGTCCAGGTAAACCCACGAGGAAACCCTTGGCCTGAGTCATTCCGTTTTGCCCACAAACACAATTATCTCCTGTTTATCTGTCTTCTCTCCCATCAGATACTTTTATCCGTTTTACTCCTTTGTTTTCTCCAGTCCTCATAGTAATCATTGGTCGCCTTGTGATGTTACAATATCGTAGGTTAGTTTCGCAGTGTGACACACATTAGCGTTTCCGTCATCCTCGTGATGAGATTATGATCTACAAGGGCTTCTGATTCCCAGATTATCGCACTTTACATCGACGACTTGGAACCACAAACCAGCATGTCGTTTGGTAACTCGAGCATGCATGTGTGCTAAATACACCTCTGTGTTATAGGGGTAGCTTGTGTGCATCACATTCAAGAGATCACGAGTTCGAATCTCAGGGTGAGTTAAAGGGTTTTTCGGGGTTTTTCCTTATGCTGAGAATATGAATGTCGGGTAACTCTAAGCTATAGGTATCCGAACGCATTTGAGCATTATTTCAACCAATTCGGTTATAAAAAGATTTTGCTTATTGGTTGGCACTTTCCTGTAACTTTGATGTGGTTTTATGAAGGATGGCTTTTTGAAAATAATTTTTAAAAAATACTATTTAACTATATTTTATTCCTAAAATTGTTTTATTCTAGATAGCAGGTTGCGTGATAGCCAGCTTTTAATTTCTGTGCTGTAAAATGGCACAGCAATTTATTGTGGTAAATTTGTCACCTGCGGTCATGTTTTTCCTTGCCACTCCCTTCCTTGAAATATGGCAACAACATTTTCTGTGTTGGGGCATGAAGTGAGCAAAATTAAAGCTATTACACGGTATATGCCCTTAAGAGGTTCCTTAGAAATTGAGGGAATAGAAGACTGTACTTATTAAAAGGTGTGTGTTTTCAAAACTTAGGTGTGATTTAGCTAAGCACCGAAGTGATAAAGATATTTCGCTTAAGAATTGAGGCAGTATTCTATATCACAACACTGTGAATGCCAGAGTGATTGTAGTGTAAATTAACATTATTGTATGAGAATGATTTTATATGTTTGTTAGCCATAAGCATTGTTAGGAAATAATTTACACGGCCTCACTGAAACTGACAATAGGAGTGGGTAACAATGAAGCAATGGGGTGAGTTGTTTATCACTTAGAAGAGACAAACAAATGAAGTCAGGGTAGCGTGCCTTTCTCTAGAAATGGAGGGAATATCTTCCCTAGAGCATATGTTTTAGTAATTAAGATTGGCTGACAAAACAGACGCTAATGTTGGCGCGATTTAGTAACCAATAGCAGCTCTATTATAATGTTTGCATATCGGGGTGAGGCAGTATAAATTCTTGAGCCAAAAGATCAAACGCTTGTGTAAATTCTTTGAAACCTTCTTTACGGCACAGGTAAAGCCGCATACGCGGCTAGGTACTGTGGCGATCACATTCCGCCCAGGTGAACCTGGGCGACCTGTTCTGCATTGCTGGAAGTATCGCGCAGTTCTACAGAATCATTCACGAGGTAAACGTCGCGCAGTTCTACAGAATCTCTCGCGAGGTACACATTACGCAATTCTACAGAATCTCTCGCGTCGTAAAGTTAGTTACAAATCTGAAGTACGCGACAACTATTACGACAGTAATTACATTCGGAAATATAACAGTTTCAGTCAGGCGTGTATAAAGATTACAGATGTGAACTATTAATTAAGTGTGACGGCAATAAAAGTGTAAAATCAAATTCTTTTATTAGTGTTATCTTTTAGTAACAACTCCTTTCCATTTACACGCCCTGCTCGGAGATATTTGCTCGACTGAGTAATAATAGTTAGCCGGAGGACAAAGAACCCAAAATTCAAAATAGTAAAACAATAACAGACGCCAAGTAAAAAAGATAACACGAACAGACTACTGCGACAGAATGTAAGAATACAGATTACAAGGTTTACTGTTGAATTTCAAGTTATCAAACGCCAACGTGTTCCGGAGGCTATAGGAGTGTCAAACCGTTATTTTCGCATAACGGTTATAATTATTACTGTCGTGGTTTTCGTTAACGGTTACAAGTAACGATCAATGTATGAAAGTCTTAATGTGTAGTCAAATGTTGCCATCCCATATTATATTTTTAAAGTTTTTGTAATACATATTTTATATGCAGAAGGTTAAGTCGACTGTTTACAAAATATTTGTATAACCATTCATTCAAGAATGTGAGCTCGTTCGAAGATGTTAAAGACGCGACGCACAGCAAAAGAAAGAAATACATATAGATACATTGAAATGGGCTACAGTGAATCTTTTGAAAATGTTTAGTAACTTCAATTAGAAGACTGCCTGTATGGTCAGTGGCCAGCGTTCTGGTTTCCTCAACACAGACGTTCGGCTGGAGCGAGGAATTTTACTTCAACCAGAATAACTCCCTGTCCTCCGCAGAGTCTGGAAGTGTGAGCGTGGGAGTGAATGTGAGTATGTTTAAGTGTAAAATGCAATAAAACCCAACATTAAGAAACATGCAGTTCACCGAGTAATAGTACCATCGGTGGTTTCTCAACTCAAAGGCTCCGATATGGCCATAGAAGTTACAATAAAAAATAAATAAATAACTTAAAAACACGCACACACAATTAGAAATGAAGTAATATAAAAAGAGTAACTTTTACCCATTTTAAGTTTTTGTCTAGCTTTTGGAACAGACATTTTGCAGAAAATGTTGGCTATAAATTTTACTTGCAGTAAACAATTACATTATGTTTTAATACATTCATTAGATAACTTTTGAGAACATGAGAAATAACAGAAATGTTCTAAATAAAATGTTAGAAGGAATGAAGAAATTTCTCTATACTGTGCCTGTGATGAAATAGACAGCGTTCTGGGTTCTCGATCCAGATGTTCTGTGTTCGATTCCCGGTAGTCGCCGGTGGTATTCGTTTAATTAGAATCGTTCTCTACTTTCCGCAAAGTCTGGAGGTATGAAAGTTGGAATGGATGTGCGTTCCCTGCGAAAAATTAATAAAATCAACGTTAAAACCCACAATTCAGTTGTTTCTCAAATAAAAACCCCTTATATGGCCAAAGAAGTTAATGGCGTCTATACCGATAAAACTTAATTCTCAGAATTGTCTAAGAAACTTCTGGCATTCTCAGTAATTAAAAGGATAGCTGCGGCGCAGCAGCCCAAAATGCAGTACGGATGCATAGAATATCATGGGCAGGGTGCAGTAGCAGGGGCAGCACGTGGTCAGCATGGTGCTTGGCCACCTATGTTCGGCCCTTCATCTGCGAGCGGCCATTTTTCCATTTAGTAACTCCCCAATTGGTCCTCAGGGACCTCAGGAGGCTGAGTGCACCGCGTATTCTTCGGGAAATAATAATTAATACCGGATCGGGTAGACTCAGAATGTGTCGTATTTCACAGTTTTGCCTCAATGTTAGGCGAGAGGGGGGAGGAGAAGCAGGTAGATAAAGAAAATGCAGTATGCGAGTAAAAGCAGATTTTCACTTGAAGTCTTACATAATACTGGCGCATAAAAATTTACAAAGCTCGTTTCTATTACGTTCGAGGCGGAGTCGGAAGTTATATATCGTATGTTCACTCTTCCGAACTTATCAGGGGGTGCGTACGTTTCTGTTCGGGTAATCCCTCGGGGTTAATGAAGCATTTACACTTTAGGGGAGAAGTTAGTGGTATGTTGATGAAGGGGGAAAAAGCATACTGCCACAAACTGTGTTGCGTTTGGTTTTCCGCGAGAGATTTCATTACCTGCTTACTTGAAAATCTGTTATTTGCTTAGTGTGTGGCTATATATTCCATTACCATTGAGCTTTCTTCTGTAAGAAGATAAGTAATTTTATTGAAGTATTTGAACATTTCGATCCCGAATTTTAGCTTCTTGAAGTACAGTAAAGAGTTGTCTATCAAAGGGTATGCCAAGACAAAAAAATGAATAACGAATTCCCATTTGAGAAAATAAGTATTGAAAAATTTAAGGGAATAACAAGCAATATCTCGAAAATGGTTCACTCAACAAAAAAAATGTATATGACATAAATTGTGTATTTTAACGCGATCTACATTTTTTGTGTAGTAAAATTTTGTCTATCTCTTATGGTTTACGAGTTATGCAAAAGTCGTTCACAATGAAGAATACTTTTGGAGACATTCCCAGGAAATTCAAGATATACATTTTATTTGTCATAAAAATATCTTGCACATATAATATTTTAATCAAAATCGTTAGCCATTTTTGAGAAAATTAAAATTTTCGAAAAATCTTCCATGTAAAGGGTAATCTGGGGAGGTGGGATTTTCTTGAAAACCTTCGTGTCGCATCCTTGGAAGATACTGAACCTAAATACCAAGTTTGGTGTTTATCCGGCTGTTCATTTCTGAGCTATCCTGTTCACAGACAGACAGACAGACAGACACACACACACACACACACACACACACACACACGGACATGTTTCCAAAAATGCTTTTTTTTGGATTCAGGGGGTCTCAAAACATATATTTCCGGTGAAATCTCGGTATCAAATTTTTGGGTGGAATACAATACTTCCCCTACTTACTATACGTAGTAGAGAAAGTAAAAAAGATGTATGCTTTGCAATTAATGCATTTGAAAGTTTCTCATGTAATACATTCTGAAGCATATGATGTAAATCAGTAATCACGGAAAAGAGGGAGTCTTGGAAAAGGAAAAAGAAACGAGGTGCAAACTTTCCATCTACCCTTAATTATTACCGATTTCAACCATATTTAAAGTGAAGTTCTTCGAACTCCTGTGTGCAAAACCTCAACTGTTATGATTGTTTCATGCTTACAGATGGAGAGAACTATAATAGATCCTCCGCTGTAGCGAACGTATTCCGGTGAAATCTCGGTATCAAATTTTTGGGTGGAATACAATACTTCCCCTACTTACTATACGTAGTAGAGAAAGTAAAAAAGATGTATGCTTTGCAATTAATGCATTTGAAAGTTTCTCATGTAATACATTCTGAAGCATATGATGTAAATCAGTAATCACGGAAAAGAGGGAGTCTTGGAAAAGGAAAAAGAAACGAGGTGCAAACTTTCCATCTACCCTTAATTATTACCGATTTCAACCATATTTAAAGTGAAGTTCTTCGAACTCCTGTGTGCAAAACCTCAACTGTTATGATTGTTTCATGCTTACAGATGGAGAGAACTATAATAGATCCTCCGCTGTAGCGAACGTACCTAATTAAAATTTACATGATTAATATAATGCTCCATTTATATGCCGCCTTAAACATCTAAGGACATATCTGCAGCGTTTTACCTTTGGAACAATTGCCCATCACAACAGCAATGATATTAATTTGCTTACAGTGGTGTTAATCTTTGGGTTGATATTACTTGCTTATTACATTAAATTCACACACATACATTCACACACTCGTTCATACTTCTGCTCCAGGGAAAATGGGGGAGTAATCCTGCCTAAGGACAAATTCGCACCCTCCAGCCGGGAATCGAACTCAGGACCTCCGGATTTAGAGGTTAGCATGCTAACTACCAGAACCACAGAGACAATCAGTTTTGTATTTTAATGCTAAAGATAACGTTAAATGTTAGTGCTCCAATCACACTATTTTCTCTACCACTTTTTTCGTATCTTTCCTACAAATTCTTATAAAAGGGCTTATTTTACTTTCTGTTAATCATCATAGACATCGGTAGAAATGGTTTCAATGCACATTTTGTAGCTGATACACAAAGGGCATACAGGACACTGATAAACCAAATTGTTTTGTTTACTTGCCTTGGTATTATATTCTCTCGACATTAGGTGACGAGAAACTAAAGGACGATTCATTGTTTTAAAATACTGAAAAATTGAAACACACAATAGCGAATGTTTCGAAATTGTTTGACGCAAATTGTGTATGTTAATAAGTTATACTGTTTTTGGTAATACGTTTTGTCTATTTCATGGTTTTCCATGTATACAATTTCATAAAATTGAATAAAAAGAAAAGTACTTAACAGACTAATCTCAAAACAACTTCAGAAGTTTTATACATTTAATTTATTACATTAAATAAAAAAATAACATAGTATTTTTATCAAACTCTCTAAGAGGCATTTTAAGAAAATGAAAAAGTACAATTTTTTATGTAAATGGAGTTTGGTGTGGATTATTTGCTGGAAAATCTTTGCCCAATATTTCTAAAAGTATGAAATTTAGTGTTTATTTCGACTTTTTGTTTTGAGTTACTACATCCTCTCTCTCTCTCTCTCTCTCTCTCTCTCTCTCTCTCTCTCCTTTCCACCTTCTCGCTCATACACAGTTATGCAGGCACTCACGCGCGGAGATCAATTTCTAATTTCTTTTGGGTATCTCAAAATGTGTATTATCGATGAAATCTCTGTATCAGATTTTTTGGGTAGAGTGGAATCTTTCCTGTGTATCTACCGGGTGGTAGAGAAAGTAAAACTTGTGTGAACCATGGTTTATTAGTTGCGCAATGAATATATGCGAGTAAGGTTTTCTTAGATAATATTTCTTGAAACAAATTTTTCGAAGTCGCCTTATTCACGCAATATTAATTTGTGCTTATTCCTGATATCTTTATTCCCCTCCACTTACGTTTCGCTTCCTGTAACCGGACAGATCATAACAGTGTATAAATGAAAGTATGAAATAAATTCGGAATGTGCTCGGTGATCTAAAGAGAACCGTTTCTAGCAGAAACCTTAGTAGTGCAGCTTGACGTAACCGAGATTTGAGTCCGGGCCAACAGCTTTGAAGGAAGAGCTACTGCAAACAGCAGTATGTACCAAACAACTCATTTACATGCTACAGAACTCCCAGGGGCTTACTTCGGTAATTACGGGATTGGCGCTCTCGGGGTCCTCCAGGTTTCGGGGGTTGTGTTAGGGATAATTACCCTGCCCGTAAAAAAGCTATGTTCCTACTCCTTGGAAGGATAGATGGGATGGCACGGGGTCTCACGTCGACCCCGTTCGGAACCGCCATGAGATTCGACCACAGAGACCCTTGATTCGGGTCAAGTTGAGCCTCTTCGTGCATGGCATTCACTGCAGCTATGGACAATATTTGCTGATTATCGTCTAGTAACCTTAAACCCCCCCCCACACACACACACAAAATAATGTGGTTGATCCTGTCTTGGAAGGAAATGTTTCTACGTCAGGAAAGTGTGACACTCCCCGGTATTTAATCATGCCATCGGCTACACCAGAACAAACACCGCTTAGCTCTTTGAACCCTTGCATAGTTCAGGCTACCTTGGACAAAAGCGCTGGCCCAGTACAGAACTGTATCGGGCAACGCAATGGGTCCTTATTGATGTTAAAGGATGATCCAGTCCCTACGTTTACTCCAGGTACATCACTTTGGAACCCAAGAAGTTATTGTTGAGCCACATGCTTCCTTGAATGTCTGCCGAGGGGTTGTTATATCCTCCACCTTAGACGACCTTTCTAAAGAAGAGGTTTTCGCCTATCTTTCTAAGCAAGGGGTTGGTGCAGCTAAACGGCTCCTACGGTGGGAGGGTCTGGAACAGATAACTACCAGAACGACTTACATTTGTCATGAGGCAGCTTCCTCATTATCGATGCACGAGTCCAGTATCTTCGGAACACAATATTAGGCAGTGCTGAGCCTTCCATTCCTCAAATGCCGTTTACTGGACTACGTACTCTGGTACCCTGATGGTTGGAGGAATGTTATGCAGCTTTCCGAGCTCGCCAACAGGCCTTGAAAAGTGTTAATGCGTCATCCACCGCTAGAGAATATGATTACTTTTAAATAGTTGCGTGCCCAGGCTCGGAAAACAATTCAACAGTGTAAGAAGACTTTTTAGGAACATTTTGGTTCCAGTTTGTCACGCTGCACTTCTTCCTGGGTGTGGGATAAAATCCGCTTTGTGATAAACCTTCTACTTCATCTATATTTGGACCGTTCTGTGACTGGCAATATTGTTACAGATCCCCCATCATATAGCCAATTCCCTGGGTGAAGTCCTTGCTTCTGCCTTTAGTTCTGCCCTCTATGACCCCCAATTCGTGGTCGTCAAGGATCAGTTAGAGTCCTCTGGTTTTGATTTCACTCTCAGAATCTTGAAGACTATAATCTGTTCTCATTACCTGAATCGGTCTTGTCGGTCACTCCTGATACTGTCCCTAGCCCGGATGGTATACATACATTAATGCTTAAACACTTGCTTCCAAGTAGTCAACTCTCTCTTTTGGACACCTTTAACTATATTTGGCTTAATGACGCTTTCCCATCTCAGGCGCGATTCCATTATCGTTCCTATTCTTAAGCATGGAAGGGACCCACGGATGCCCACTAGCTACTGACCCATTTCTCTAACAAGCTGTGTTTGTAAAGTAATGGAACGGATGGTCGTTAAGATTAATGTGGTGCCTGGAAACCTATGCACTTCTCACTCCTGTACAATGCGGTTTTCGACAATGGCGTTCTACTATTGACCACGTTGTATCATTGGCGACTCACATTTATGATTCTTTTCTGCGCAGACAACAGACGATAGCTGTCTTTTTGACTTGGGAAAGGCCTAAGATACCGCCTGGCGTATGGGAATCCTCCGCCAGCTCTTCCATTGGAGCTCCCGGAGCTATATACCTTCTTTTTGCAGCAGTTTATGGGTGCCCATACTTTTCGAGTACGGGTGGGATCTTCTTTCTCCCTGGACTTTAGACAGGAGAACGGGGTGCCGCAAGGCTCGGTGTTGAGTGTTCTTTTGTTTTGCTGTAGCCATTAATCCCATAGTGTCGAACGTTCTATCGGGTATCACTCCGATTCTATTTGTAGATGATTTTACCACTTGTGCCTCTGGGCTTACACGCTTTATTCAACGTCAACTCCAGTGCTTTCTTGATGTCTTAAACACTTGGAGTTTGGAGAATGAGTTTAAATGTTCAGCGGAGAAAACACGCTGTCGTAAGGAGCTTCCTGTCTCCTATCTCTGTCTTGGTGGAGTGAAACTGCCGTTTGTTGAGGAAGCTAAATTTCTCGACCTCATTTTTTACCGTAAGCTTTGTTTGGGACCTCATATTTTATATCGTGTGCGCTGTGCTCACCCCCGACAATTACTTGGGGTCCTTAGTGCACTTTTTGGGACACAGATCGCGTATTTTTGCTGCGTCTCTACCGAGCTTCATTACGTTCGAAAATCAACTATGGCTCCATAGTCAGTTCTTCTGCTCGGCATCTATTCTGCGCAGATTGGATCCTGTCCATCATCAAGATCATAGACTAGCCCTGTCAGCTTTTCGTACTAGTCCGACCTGTAGTTTGTACGCGGAATCTGGTGAACCATCCCTTTGGATACGTCGGGATATTCTTCTTTGTAATTATGCCTCCGCTTTGCGTGCCATGCCTTCTCATCGCACCTATTCTACGTTCTTGTCGTTCTTGGGTTATGTCATCGCAATAGTCCGTCTCCACTGCTTCCTGCGGGGTGTAGATTTTGGAACTTCCTGTCAAAGTTGAATACAGTATTTCCCTTGTCCTTGCGTAAGGGATTTCGTCGTTTTCCTCCATGGATCACCAAACCCCTGTGTGTCGTCTTGATCTGGCTCAGTTGCCCAAGGACATTACTGCCGCTGCTTCTCGTATATATGCAACCCATTTCGCGGCTTTGAAATCGGACTTTCCCGGATACCACTTTCTATATACTGATGGTTTTCGAATGGATCAAGGGGTAGTTTACGCTTTGGTTATTGATCCACGTGTTGTTCACAAGGCTTGCTTTCCCCTTTGTACTTCTGTATATACTGCCGAACTTTATGCTATACTTAAGGCCACAATTTTCATCCGGTCCTTTTTCCTGCACTCGGATAGTCTATGTCTGGGTTCCTGGACATTGTGGCATTGTAGGAACCGAACAGGCAGCGAAGGTTGCGATTCTACACCGTGCCTATATACTTCTCTCAGTGGCACGAGAAGTGGTTTACATCTACCAGAGATATCAAGGCTACAATGCTTCCTTGGCGTTCGTCTCGGGTATCACGTCGCGAGAAGATCGTGTTTGCTCAGCTTCGTATTGGCTACTGTAATTTTAGCCATGGCTGCGTTCTTGGTGTGAATCCCCGCCTCGCTGTCTCCATTGCAATGTGCCCTTACAGTTAAGCATTTCTTCACCAGTGTCGTTACTATTTCGTCCTTCGCGGACGAAGGAACTGTCTCCTAATTTCAATACGGTTTTAGGGAATGACTTTGCCTCTATCCACAAGCTTCTTCGCTATGTTAAATTCAGTACTTTCCGTACAAAAAATTAATCGTGTAGTTTCTGGTGTGTTATAACTGTTAAACTGTGTCCGTACTGACTAACTACTTGTGTCTGCTGAGGATTAGTTCTGGTATATAATAATTTGTGAGTTTTTTTTAAAGATGTATAACTTTTAGTATTTTAGTTTATTTTGTCTACATATGCAATCTCAGTTGCTTAACCCTGTAATTGCTTTGTAAGTACTGCTTATTATTCAACACGAATAAATCTGTAGCCAGAGGGTCACTACTGATGCCCACAGTAGTTTTGCGCCCTCGAACAGCTATTACTACTATTGTATGCTACAAAGAAACTTCAATGCCACCACAATAAGTTTGTAAATAACAGAATTTGTCTGACAAGTTACTTTTAAACTGTTGTTACGTAGCATGTTTTTCAAAGTTGATAATAAGCGAAGTTCGCCTATTATCCTATCCTATTATAACGGACTTTTTCTCGCACCTATCTTCAGGTGGGACCTGAGGTGTTTTATATACCAAGTTTCGTAGTACCTATTCTTGAGTGATAAGGTTACATGGTAGAAATGCCTTCTTCCGCTTCAAAGTGGTCCTTGTGTTCATTAGCATAGATTTATTCAAAATAAAAACACTGATATGTTACACTCAAGACTTTCTTTACTCTGGTACAAAATAGTTTTGCAAACGCTTATTCCCCATCCACTTCATGTTAATCGAGATAAAACATTTGCAGAAACTATTTTATTGGCAATTTTCTTGTACGTGCAAGGTGAATATGGTAGGCTTTAAGCGATAGTCTAATCTTTTAAAAGCTGGTTGCTATGTGAAGCATTCCATTCACTCTGCATGTCAAGGACATTTAAAAAAAGGAAGAAAAAGGAATAAATTCTATTTGAGAAAAAGTATAAGTATTAAAAAAGTGTTGGAAATTTCAAACAAATAAGGAATATCTCGGAAATGGTTCACTGGACCCAAAATAGAACAAGGAAATGTATATATCATAAATTGTGTTTTTTAATTAGATCTACATTTTTTGTGTAGTAAAATTTTGTCTATCTCTTACGGTTTACCAGTTATGCAAGTCATTCAGAATGAAGAGGACTTTCAGGGACATTCCTAGAAAATTCATGATATACATTTCATTTACCAAGAAAATATCTTAAACATATGATATTTTAATCAAAATCCTTGGAGCCATCTTTGAGAAAATCAGAATTTTCGAAGAATGTTCCATGTAAAGAGTAGTCTGGGGTGGGGTATTTTCTTGAAAATCTTCGTATCGCATCTTTGACAGACACTGAACCTAAACACCAAGTTCGGTATTTGTCCGACTTTATGCTGTTCACACACGCGCACACACACACACCTTTTTCTAAAAATGCCTTTTTGTATTCAGGGGGTCTCAAAACGTGTATTTCCGGTGAATTCTCGATATCGAATTTTTGGATGGAATGCAATACTTCCCTAGTCACTATACGTAGTAGAGAAAGTAGAAACGAATAACAAATTCTCATTTGAGAAAAAGTATTCAAATAACAAGGAATATCTCGGAAATAGTTCACTCCACAAAGAGAGAGAGAGAGAGAGAGAGAGAGAGAGAGTGTGAGAGAAGTATATACATAAATTGTGTGTTTTAACTAGCTCTACATTTTTTGTGTAGAAAACTTATCTATCTCTTACGGTTTACCAGTAATGCAAAAACCATTCAGAAAGAAGTGGACTTTTGGGGACATTCCCAGAAATTGAAGATACAATTTTGTTTGTCGTCAAAATATCTTAAATCTGTGATATTTTAATCAAAATCGTTACAGCCATTTTTGGGAATATCAAAATTTTCTAAAAATGTTTCAGTGTAGTCTAGGGTGGGGGATTTTCTTGAGAAGCTTCTTTGAAAGATACTGAACCTAAATACCAATTTTGGTATTTATCCGACTTTTCGTTTTTGGCTTATACTGTTTACAGACACGTACACGCGGACCTTTTTCTAAAACTGCCTTTTTTGATTCATGGGGCCTCAAAACATGTATTTCCAATGAAATCGCGGTATCGAATTTTTGGGTGGAATGCAATACTTCCCCTACTTACTATACGTAGTAGAGAAACTTAAAATAGCCCTAAAGTGTTTATTTACATTTTTATTTTATGTTTTTGAATGCAGATGGAATACTTAACATATAGGTATATTCATAAAATATGAAATTCCACTGGTTTTCCTTTTCTGTTTCCCCTTGTTTCCGCGCAAAGGGATAAATGTTGCAAACTTACGGCGAAAGTGTTTTAGAGCACGGAAAATTCTAGTGTAAACATTCTTACAGAAGTGTTTATTTTATCTCGAAGGTAAAATAGGTAATCCTCGCATCCCATAACCATAAACTTGATTAATTTTGAGCATTTGTTTTGGCGCTGTAGATTAGAACCTCCAAAATGCTTAATGATACCTCCATAGATAAAGTAAAACATTTCAGAAGTTCCGTTTTCAAATAAAAGATGCATTCACAGTTGAACTTCTTTTTACTACTCTACAAGTTATCCAAATTTCGCTTTCTCTTCTACGGCAGATTCAATGGTATAAGGGTATAATGTTAAATTAAGTTTTAGAATTTGTAATAATTTTATATGAAATTTGTTAATATTTGGCTGGCCATTTACGATAGTTGAGCATAATGTATGTAATACAAATTCCTTAATTCTGTATTCTATTAAATGTTTGTGACCACCGCAATAATAAACATAATCGTTAACTATAGTTTTATTTGTTTTTGCAGTGCTAGGTTTGTTGTAGATAATACGAAACAAACTATTCTCAACATAGAATTCATGATGACAACGAACGTCAAGTACGTATGCAATGATTTATAACTGCAGGAGCATCTCGTGGAAACTGCGTGGACAAAAGATGAACAATCGGGTGCAGGATGTTGCACCTGGGCAGGGCAGGGTGCGGCGGTCATTGGCACCCCCAACTGCGATCAATGAAATCTCGCTTAAAGGGGTCCGTCATCATTCAGCGTTGCTTCGTTTCGTTGTAGTAGGGATGGGGAGGAATACATGTAGAGGTGTTGTATTTTACTTCCTTTCCTTTTTCTTCCTGGCCGCCAGGTGTAATGACAACGTTTAATTCAAAATCGATGGGGGAGCCCCGGCACTATACAACAGGTATCGCAGGGCCGGCTAAAATTGGATTCCAATGGCATTTGTACCTACTCTCATTACACCTCCCTCTTTGGGTGTCTGTCGAATTCGTATACATGTTGCTAATTTGGTGATTCGACGAACGAAGCCATTAGCACCGGTCCTGCTCTATCGTGTCTACCGCCCTAAGAAAGAAGGGTGAAATGAGTACAATCTCGAGTATAATCTCGAGGCAGCAGCGGATCGGATACTAGACCGGGTCCTTATCAACCTCAGCGTCCTCTCCGATTGCTAGCAGCACTTCTGCCGTCCGTAACGCGTTTCATCCCTATAAGTGGGTAAAACACATACCCAAAGTGAAGTAGCTGGTCAGGCCATCTCTTGACGCTTCGCCAAATAGATTTATAACAGTACGCCTTGAAAGCGTAAATGGAAGGGAAAGGAAAGACCGTAATAATTAAATGGTGTAGATGCAAGGTTTGTTTTCGGTCAAAATACTATGGCGTACTGAAAGTGAAATGGTTTGTTAGGATATGTACATTCCGAGTGGAAGGGGCATAGATGTCCTTTAAATCAGAGATTGTTGATCTCAGTGAGTACTCTGAATTAATTTTTGAATACTTTTGTTCTATCTTTCGTATATTTGTAGAAAACGATTTGAAATGGAGAGACGTTTAGCGACGCGATTTCGCTTGTGGATGGTGCAAAAATCATACCAAGGCGGATCGAAAAGCAACGCGCAATAATTTTTTTTACAAAAAAGTTTAATAGTTAAAAAAAATCACAAATGAACTTAACACCTTTTACCTACTTTTCGACATAGTCACTAAGTTTCCTAACACATTTCTCCCATCGTGATACCAGGTACAATATGCCGTGTTCGTAGAAGTCCGTTTCCTTGGAGTATCTGTCGCAAAACGTTGGCCGGCCAGGAATTTCTTCATGAGACCAAACAGTGCAAGGTCTGGACTGTATGGTGGATACTGGAGCGGCTCCCAACCAAATTGGATTTTCTGACGAACAGCAACATGGGGGCGAGAATTGTCATGAAGAATTTTGACATCGTCAGCATTCATGTTGTGGTGTTTGTCACGAAGGGCACGACGCAACTTCACCAAAGTTTTCATGTAGGCTGCAGCATTCATAGTGGTCCCGTGTTCAGCAAAGTCCACCAATACAACACCATGCATATCCCAAAACACCGCCACAAGGCTTTCCTAGCAGATTGAGTCGCTTTGAATATTTTCTTCACTGGGGAACCAGCAAGTTTCCACTCCATACTTGCCTGTTGGTTTCCGGTGTGTAGTGGTATGCCCACGACTCATGACCAGTGACGATTCCTTTCAGAAAGTCATACCCTTCTGCGGTGTACCGCGTTAGGTGATCCAAGCTCATCATTCGCTGGCCTTGTGGTTGTCTGTCAGGTTCTTAAGCAACCAGCGAGCACTAACTTTACGAAATTTCAACGTGTGATGAACAATATCGTACACTGCACCATAGGAAATGTTGAACTGTTGTGATAAGATTCGCAGTTGCACACGCCGGTCGTTCAAAATTGCCGCCTCAATGCCTCTGACATTCTGCGGGGTTGCAGCCGTTACCGGCCTCCCGGAGCGTGGCGAATCACTAAGGTTCACACGGCCCTCTAGGAAGAATGCGCACCACCTGGAGACATTGCTACGGTCCATACAATCATCCCCATACACGCCACGCATGCCCCTGTGAATATCACTCGATTTATGCCCTTTGGCCCACAAATATCGAACCACACCTCTCTGCTCTTCACACGTGGATGGCAGTAACATGCGCGCCATCTTTGTTGCGCAGTTCACACTTCTCTCGCTAGAGCTGCACATGAAACAAAAAATACCCTCTGTAGTGAAAACTTCAAACTATATTTTGTGAAATTGCAATATTCCAGCCCCAATACCAAGGCAGAAATAAATTATTGTGCGTTACTTTTCGATCCGCCTTCGTATTTGATGGATGTCAGGCTCGCCTCAGAGTGTAATGCGCTCTGTTTTTCCGATGTCGCTGCGAAGTTGTGGCGGCATTAGGTAAGCGATGTTATTCCTACTATTGATGCTTGATTCCCAAGACAGCTTTTCGTGTATTTTCAGCAAAATGATTTATGACAACTAAAACCGAATCAGACTACATTAGCTTGAATAAAAGGATATAAGAAATGTTTCGCTTAAACCTTTACTTATTATGCACTTAATGTTAAAATGACACGGAGACAGCACCTTTCTTTATAACTATAAGATACAAAAAAATCTGATGTGTTACACTCACATGACTTTCTCTACTCTTGTACAATCTAATTTTACAAACGCCTATTCTCCATATGCTTCATGTTAATCGAGATATCGAGATGTCAATCTTATTGGTAATTTTCTTGTAGATGCAAGGGGAATATGGTAGCTTTAAAGCGATAGTCAAATATTTTAACGCTGGTTGCTATGTGGCGCATTCCATTCTCTTTGCATGTCCAGGACAAAAAAAATGAATAACGAATTTGAGAAAAAGTATAAGTATTGGAAAATTTAAGAAAATAACAAGCAATATCTCGAAAACGGTTCACTCAACAAAAGAAATGTATATGACATAAGTTGTATATTTTAACGCGATCTACATTTTTTGTGTAGTAAAATTTTGTCTATCTCTTATGGTTTACCAGTTATGCAAAAGTCGTTCACAATGAAGAATACTTTTGGAGACATTCCCAGAAAATACGAGATATACATTTCATTTCTCATGACATTATCTTAAACATATGATATTTTCATCAAAATCGTTAGAGCCATTTTTGAGAAAATTAAAAATTTCGAAAAATCTTCCATGTAAAGGGTAGTCTGGGGTGGGGGGATTTTCTTGAAAACCTTCGTGTCGCATCTCTGGAAGATACTGAACCTAAATACCAAGTTTGGTGTTTATCCGACTGTTCGTTTCTGAGTTATGCTGTTCACAGACACACACACACACACACACACACACACACACACACAGACACACACACACGGACATGTTTCCAAAAATGCTTTTTTTGGATTCAGGAGGTCTCAAAACATGTATTCCTGTGAAATCTCGGTATCGAATTTTTGGGTGGAATGCAATACTTCCCCTACTTACTATACGTAGTAGAGAAAGTAAAAAAGTACATGTGTTTATCGAAGTATTCAATGAAAACAAAGTAAAATGAATATTTTTATTTACGATTGTGAGGAAAAGCAATGACATATGGATCGGATACGAAGCGGCCGAGAGATACGACAGTTGTGTAACAATGTGCATGGTCAATTTTTGCAGCATCGTAACATCTGCGTAAAATATGAATTATGCAAAACTAAGTTAGGCTTTCCTTAATTGTTCTGCGTGAGATTTATGAGACGATTTTATTTTCTCCCTGGTGAAAGAAGAGCTCAAAGGCAAAAGCGGTATTCTAATTCTGCGTTGGCTTTTACTCATAGAATCACTTGCTAAGAGCACATCTGTACCCCTTCCACCCATTTTATACATACATGCACCAAAATTGTTTCTTAAACATTATAAAGTGTATCACCAGAAGTAATTGCATATATTTGAATTTTCATGAGCCTGGTGGCCGATTTTGAACGCCTTCTCTTGTATATATTTTCGCCACTGTTGCAGCGGTCAGCTGGCAATAATGCAGCGTATACATATCTGACCTCTCCTGAACCTTGACATGCGTGGTCGGTATTCACAACTACAGTCTTATTCTGTGCAGCATCAATTATTTGTAACTTCTTTGCTAAACTTCTGCCTTGTAGACACCTTTGCAAGCAAAGTTTGGATAGATGAGTAGACTGCAGATGGCGAGGTGTATACAACACGCTGTTGTAAGGCTTTAGTGGTTATGAAAGCGAGCCTACACTGTTAAGTCAGATGGTACTTGATTACGTCATGTAACGTCATACTGATACGTCATGTGTATCATATGGCTGTAACATGCTATAGAATTACCTGAGCGTAATTTGATAGAGAGTGAGGAAATTGACGCCTTAGCAGCCCCTTTTCTTTCACAAGACTGATCTACTGTTCTAATCAGATTATAAAGTCTACAAAAAAGATAAATATTTCTCACAATTTTCATATAAATTTGATTAAATATTTTAAAATAGTTTATATATTTCACAGTAGCATTTTGAGAATACTCCTCTTCATATTAACTGAACTTTGATAACTTTGTAGAACTGGGAAATTGTCGCGGTATTATGTCGTGTTATCTTATTTGCTGAGCGCCTGTTATTGTTTTATTATTTTGAATTTTGGGTTCTTTGTCCTCCGGCAGCTATTATTACCCAGTCGAGCAAATATCTCTTGAACAGGGTGTGTAAACGGAAAGGAGTTGTTACTAAAAGATAACACTGAAAAAAGAATTTGTTTTTACACTTTTATTGCCGTCACACTTTATTAATTTCACATATTTAATCTTGATACACGCCCTGACTGAAACTGTTATATTTTCGAATGTAACTACAATCACTTATTTGCCGCGCACTATTAATTCATGTATTTCACATTTTGTAACTAACTTTACGAAGCGAGAGATTCTGTAGAATTGCGTAATGTGTACATCGTGAATGCTACCTGACGTGTAACTCGCGAGAGAGATTTCTTAGAACTGCGCGACGTTTGCCTTGTGAATGATTCTGAAGAACTGCGCGATACTTGTTCTCTGGCTCCAGAATTTATACTCCCTCACCCCGATATGCCTAAACATTATAATAGAGATGCTATTGGTTAATAAATCGCGCCAACATTAGTGTCTATTTCGTCATCCAATCAAAATTACAAACACATATGCTCTAGGGAAGATATTCCCTCCATTTGTAAAGAAAGGCACGCTACTCTTGACGTCATTTGTTTTTCTCTTCTAATTGATAAACAACTCACCCCCTCGCTTCATTGTTACCCGCTCCTATTGTCAGTTTCAGTGAGGCCGTGTAAACTTATTTCCTAACAATGCTTATAATTAACAAACATCTCAAATCATTGTCATACAATAATGTTAATTTACACTACAATCACTCTGGCATTCACAGTGTTGTGATATAAAATACTGCCTCAAAATATAGGAGATAGACAAAAACATACTGCAGAAAAACTGTAGAACTCGTTAAAATACTAGCTTTGAGACAAATACATTTTTTCGTAGCATTAGCCATTTCGAAATAATCCATTTTGAATGTTTGCGCTTTCCCAAGTACATCATCTGACGGATATGCTTGAAAGCTGGCAGCTCTGTTTTTTCTTTCCTTCGTAAAACCTGTCTCCTTACTAATGCTAAACGTATAAATGCTATTTATGAGTGTTTAATGTAACTAAGCACTTGCTGTTTAATTTGCAATCACACATAGATACAAAATATAGATGATGTCTCTCATAAGTAATGTCGGTTTGTAAGCAAAACTTTATTTCAAATGTATTGTTACAGGAAATTATTCTAATCTTCAAACTAAAGACCATTAGGTTCTATAGTCCGGAGCCACCTTTCAGCGAGGTTTGCTATCCCGCAACGGTACCAGTTTCTGGTTTTTGATGCGAAGAATTCGTTGATACCCATTTCATTTGCTTCAATGTTTACAGAATTTCTTCCGCGTAGGAAATGGGCCATGGATCTAAACAGATTGTAATCTGATGGTGCAAGATCAGAGCTGTATGCTGGATGTGGTAGCAGTTCGATTTCTTCCAATTCTTGAATTTTGTTTGTTTGTTCTTTGAGCTGTATGAGGTCTCGCATCGACCTGCTACAAGAGGACTCTTGTTTCTATTAACTAATGCCGGGTACCTCTGCCTCAAATCTCGATGAACTCGTTCCAGTTCGTGAGAGTAAAGATTGGCATCGACTGCACGTCCAATTGGAATAAATTTCCAGTGAATCACACTTTCAGAATTCAATCACACATACATTATTTTGGGGCCGAAGCGATTTTTTTTAACGGCAACGTTTCGAGGTGTCATGTTTGCGGTAATACACTCACTTTTCATCATATGTGATAATTCTCCTGATTAATCTATCATCTCAGGGATTAGCGATAAGCTGACAGATATCCACTCCTGAGCTTGATTCATGTAGTACAAATTTACAGCTTCTGAACGATTATCGTAATATTGCATCTTTTGAAGCACCAAGTTCTTCTGGTAACCCCCGAGTGCTTGTCTGTGAATAATCTTCCAGAACTGCTTGTATTCTCAATATTCCATAACTTTTATCTTTTTCGTCTCCATTATTGAAACGCTGGAACCATCGTTGTGCTGCTCTCTCACTAACGACACCTTCACCGTCGACTTTGCATATTCTTCGAGCCCGGCAGTAGATTTATAATCTTGTTTCCAGTAGTGCTTCAGAAGGATCCTAACCTCAAACTTTTGTTGTTAAGTCCATTTTAAAAGCTTGTATTACCAACTGGTCGCTGCCAACATGTTAACAATAGGAAACAATAACCACAGTGTTCACAAAAATAAAAGAATAAGCTTGCAATCAATGGGCCGGCTCCATGGATGGAACCATCCCTATGTTTTTGTTTGCTCGATAGCTGCTGCCATCTAGCGATGCTGAACGGACTTAGCAGTTGACAAAAATGCTACAATCTTAGTTTGAAAGTTGTAAGTTACAGTGAAGACTTGATGTAAATGCAAGAAGAAAATTGTGTTATTTGATTTAGCGTCGCGTTGAAATTGGATTCTGTTTGGTGATAACATCGATTGTTCCAGTTCTGCTGGCGTATACCAGTGGTAAGCGAATCTTATCTAGTTTTCAAGGATATATTTAGATTTTTAATTGTTGCCGCAACTTCCTGTCTAATGGCGTGCAAAGCAGAAGTTACGGTGTTGCCACCATTTAACCACTGGTTCGGGCTATAATTTGTACAAACAGTATTAGAATTTATTTATTTTACTGCCAAGAAATACGTGCAAAAGACCATTTCTTTTCCTCTGATAGGTAAATAAATATAAATTAAGTTTGAAGATTTTGAGGCTAGTAACAGTGATGTGTCATAATTTAAAATAAAGAGAGTTGAAGGTTGTTACGCTACATCACTAAAATGTTCTTACTTGAACGCGTTTCGGGAGACGGTTTGCTCCCATCGTCAGCATGTTTTCAACTGATTTTGCCGGTTATTGTCTGGGGAATGTGTGTGGCTAGTGGTGTTCTCTGGTGCTGGGCTGATGAACCTCCAAAGGCTGCTGGGTGGCGGCAGTTCGAAATTCATTAGGTGATTCCTGTGTTTGACTATATGTATTTTTTTCCCAGATGTCCAATACATTGCTGCTCTTGATCGGTTTTAAGAGTTTTATGTTTGGTGTGATTTCATGGTTTGAAGACCAGAAATGATGTGCTACTGCTGATTTATCTGGCTGCTTTTGGTAAAGCATCATTATTCATGCAAGTTGATTTAAACACGGTGGTTAAATTATATTTAGTACTCAATCTTAATATATCAAACACTTTTTAATCATATTGGAACGAAAACAAAATTTATGTCGCACTTAGCAGTTTCATATTTAAGTTCAAATAGTTTTAAATTTAACCAAGTAGAAGCCCAATATTAATTTTCAAGGCCTTTAAAACTCATTTTATAAGTATTTTTTCTTATTATTTAAGTATATTATATTTAAACTATTCTTTTGCAGTTTTCAAAATGCCGAAAGGTGTTAAATATGGAAAATGGAAGGAAGAGAATATGCAGCGAGCACTTGATGATGTGCGAAATGGTGATCTCGGTTTGAATGCTGCTACAAAGCATTTGTGTCCCCAAAGCATCTCAACGCCATCTGGATGGGAAAAATTGGTTTGTTGTAGAGGATAAAAAAAAAGTAATCGGCAACGTTAGTGACTTGTCTTCTGAAGTGGAGCAACATACATGTCAACATGTGATGCAATTAGAATAGTGCATGTTTGGCATCACGCCTAAGGAAGTTGCCGAAAGAAACAATATACCGGACAGATTCAACCGTGAGAGAAAGATGGCCGGCAAGAAGTGGTACTGCAATTTTATGAAGAGACTTAAAGAACTCTCGTTGAGACAAACCAGAGGTCACATCCAAGGCTCGTGCCACTGTTTCAGAAAGAAAGAGTTGCAGATAGGTTTTTATTATTATTATTATTATTATTATTATTATTGTTAGATACATTCTCACGAAGATAGTCGATGAGAACAAGTTGGAAAGCATCTGCAATTTTGAATGTCGATGAAACTGGACTTTCCACGTACAGAAAAAGTCGAGGAAAGTAATTGCTAAGAAGGGGAAACAACAAGTTGGCTCCATCTCGAGCTGAGAGCATGCTGTTACAACTGCTGTTTGCTGCTTCGCTGCAGCTGGACAATACGTATAACTGGCGCAACAGTTCTAGACACGTGAAAATCTTAATGACAGCTAGGAAGCGAGTTACATACCAGATCAGGAGGTGACCGGTCGTCTGCATGTTGCAGGAGTGCGTGGGACAGTCATTGTCAAATATCCGCACACCGTTATGCACTGCATTGCGCTGATAAACTTAGTTATATACCATATATTAAAATCTACGCTTAGTATAAAAACACTGTCAATCATTGCCTCCAATTCTTCCACACCTAACAACCCTTCCTCTTCTGCGGAATCACTCACATTATTGCCGTCATCACTGCTGTCACCACTTTCTGCACCATTATCCTGGATGAGAATTCTTTCTATTTGATTTTCTGCAATTCCGTATTCTTCGAAATAATGATGCTTAATTTATTCAGCATGTCGCCATACATTTTCCCATTCTGGCCTTCCAATTTCAGCAAATTGCTGGCGTTATAACTACTCCACATATTTTAATTTAAAAGTGATATTTCTGCATGCCACCCATTTTTTATATCAGCCCAGATTGGGTTTAGTTCTGGGCGATACGATGGCAGTCTAAGTACATTATGGCGATGTTGTATTACTATCTGGTCAAGTATGTATGACTTCTGAAGCTGTTTGTTGGCTTTAATTAAGTTATATAGCTTTGTTTTACTCATGCTTTCATCTAAAGCTATATTATGTCTTAGTAATCAAGCTCTCACTTCTTCTTTCAAGGAATTTTAGGTAGGTGGTTTGTCAATTTGAGTGTTGACGCATTGTGACGCATTGTCCATAACCAGAACAGACCCAGCAGGCATATTAGGTATTAACATGGCGTTGATTCACTTCATGTAATTTTCTGTATTCATTTCTTGATGAAAATCTCCTGTGGTTTGTTGCGACTTGTAAAAGAAGGGCATTTGGAACGAAGCCGATCTTTCCAACAGCACGAACGATAACAAGTATTTGCCCTTTGGCAACAGGTGCCTGCAAACCTAATTCGCTATCGTCACTCCAACTTTTAGATGCTGTGTATGTATGACTCATCTTCATACACTATAGTATTTTTCTGAAAGTTGTAGTACCACCTTGAAAATTGATGCTGATATAAGTACACACTGATATAAGTACATATAAAATTATAGTCATTTGGAAAGGTAGAATGAAACTGAAAAATTAAATGCCATAGCCGGGATTTGAACCACGGATCTTAGGTTTTCCGTGCCGTTGCTCTAACCGACTAAGCTATCATGGCAACATTTACTTTTTTATTTTATTATTATTTTTTTATTTTATTTATTTATTTTGCTTTTCTGTTAGAACTCTTCTATTTGATTTCGGTTTCTTCCACTTGAACCCTAAATCTTTAATAATTTTTCTGAGATTTGTAGCACCACCTTGAAAGTTTCTGCTGTCTTTCAGCTTGATGAGCAATCTGCTTATTGTTAGCACAGTTTTTTCTTCCACATAGGAATTGTGAATCGTGCGCCGAATGACGCATTCGAAATCGTCTATTTCTGTAATACGTTTAGGGACCTTATGTTTCTTCCCAGGTGTGTCAAATGGCATTCTTTCATCCATATGTTTTTTTTTCTTATCTTTGAGAACTCTGGAAACGGAACTCGGTGAAACACCAGTTGCTTTGACTACTCTTTCTTTCACCCTCTTAAGGCTTTTGTGGAACTCGGATGAACATATAATTTCTTCCTTCATCTCTGCTTCTTGCTTCATGAAGTCGATGACATTTGCAATTATTTCCCTACTTTGACTATGTAACACCTTACCACTTAACTTTGAAAACATAGGAGCCATGGTTATAAATATAACAAATATAAAATAAGTACTATTTAGATACTGCTGCTCTCTTTAAAATTACAACCAGATGCAGACACTTTCTATGCAGACTGTATGTGTTACGCACTGTGAGTAAGCAAAGGTATTATATCGCTTTCGTTGATTAAGCTAAACATAAACCATTCCTAGGCTCGGCAGCTGGGGTGGCAATCAAGGTCACGATTCCAGAAGTTTTGCGCGAGTAATACCGCCGATGCTGATCTTCCAGCGTGCTCGTGATAAAGATGAGCTGAAGGATGTAGTACCTCCTGGGACAGTCTCCGCTTTCAGATAGTGGATACATAAACAAATATTGAGTTGTGAAATATCTGGAACATTTTATTGCTAGTGTAAAACCTTCGTAGGCGCATAGGGTTCCTTTTTTTCCACGATGGCTATACAACCCATACAAAAATTCCGGAAGCACTACATCTAGCTGGGGAGAATGGAGTGATATTGCTTTCTCTTCTCGGGCACACCACGCATAGATTGCAGTCTTTAGTCGTGTCTTTCTACAAACCTTTAAGCAGTTACCACATAGACAAAATGGAAAAATAGTCAAGAGTCCATCCAGGACGTGTAGTGACCCAATTCCAAATGTCAGCAATTTTCGAAAAAGTATATGGGAAGGCAGCAACTATGGAGACAGCAATTAATGGATTTGCTCGTTCTGGAGTCTGGCCGGTGCATAGAGATGTCTTCACGGATTATCACTTTTCTACTTGTAATGCAGTTCACTCCCATCCACAGTAGTGAGAGATACCACTACCGGGACCACCAACAGTGAAGAAAGGGGCGTTAGGTTCAACATCATCCTTAGAAACCTCAGCAAAACCAGCAACAAACACAAAGGACATCGAGAATAATACTGCCGGACCCAGTAGTTTGGCTGTTCCTTAGCAGAAATTTCTCCTATTCCCAAAGCTGCCACGTCACTAAAGGCCAGGTCCAGAAAAGGCACCCAAAAAAACTTTCATACCGACAAGTTCTCCATACAAGGATCAATTAAGTAGCGCTAAACCTCTCCCTAAGCTAAAGAGAAAACTGCCTATAGTGAGTCAAACGAAACAGGTGAAAAGCACCAACACCAGTGATTGTAGTTTGTCCAAAGTTATACGCAATTGCAGTTATTTTATAAAGTAAATTTCACTTAATTTCAAAATAATTTCAGTGTGGAATTGTAATGTACTTCAATATTGGTCAAATTTAGTCTTTTTATGTCCAGAGTCAACATTTTTCTTTCATATTAAAATTAATTTCCTCTTAACCATACTTTTGTTTTCTTAATTATACTGAGTAGCCATATTCAATCCCACCCAGCCTTTGTGTGCTCGAATAACACGTGTTTAATCATAAAATTTAGGATATACATCTAATGCTCAATTCGTGGAATTCAACTGGTCCATTAATGGAAAAGGTATCCTTGAATGAACGATTCCGGAAAATAATTCAGAATGTTTTCCTGGTGATGTTAAAAGGTATTTCAGGAATAACTTGTTATACACTGCAATGTAGGTTACATAAGGAATTCCGAATTCGGTTTCACGTTTGATTCATTGCATTTCCTTAGTTCGAGAAAACAGTTAACTGGTCCATTGATACAACCTTACCCTATACGTACGAAATTACTTAATGAGATAACCTAATACACCGTGAGTAACGTAGCGTGGATAGGAAAATAACCTAAAATGAATACTGTCATATATAAAGGATACACGTGAATTTGTCATGGATAGAGAAAGTCACGTGAGCGAGCGCGTCAGGTTTGTATAAAATATCAATGTAAGAATATTTTATATCATCTATTACTTTCTATACTGCTTACCTATAGTAAGTAGAGGAATTAATGTATTTCACAAAAAATTCGATATCGAGATTTCACCAAAAATACGCGTTTTGAGATTCCCTGAATCAAAAAAGTATTACTAGAAAAACGTTCGCGCACCCACCTGTGTGTGTGTGTGTGTGTGTGTGTGTGTGTAATGGGCGTCTATCCGTTTTACAACAGCATAACTAAAAAAAACTGATGTGTTACACTCACATGACTTTCTCTACTCTTGTAAAAACTATTTTTACAAACGCTTATTCTCCATATTCTTCATGTTAATCGAGATGTTAATCGTATTGCAAATTTTCTTGTAGATGCAAGGGGAATTGGTAGGCTTTAAGCAATAGTCAAATATTTTAAGAGCTGGTTGCTATGTGGAGTATTCCATTCTCTTTGCATTACGAGGACAAAAAAAAAAATATATATGAATAACGAATTCCCATTTGAGAAAAAGTATAAGTATTGGACAATTTAAGGGAATAACAAGCAATATCTCGAAAGTGGTTCACTCAACAAAAAAAATGTATATGACATAAATTCTGTATTTTAACGCGATCTACATTTTTTGTCAAATTTTGTCTATCTGTTATGGTTTACCAGTTATACAAACGTCGTTCACAATGAAATTAAATTAAATTGAGTTTTATTTATGGACGCTCTTTAACTATTATGGTTCTTTGCGTCCCATTCTATATTGGGCGTGAAACACCGGTAATTTTGCTCAGATCAGCCTGTATCAGGTTTGAGGTTCTTTTACGTGCCGCAAATCTACGACACGGGACCACCGGCTTTACTTCCCTTCCGAAGGAAGCCGTGCTAAAGATTTTTACGCCCGAAAAAATCCATCGCCCTCCGGGTTTGAACCCGCGACCTTGGTAACTAGAAGCTAGCACGGTATCACTAGTCCACGGAGGACGACTGTTCACAATGAAGAATACTTTTGGAGACATTCCCAGAAAATTCAAGATATGCATTTATTTGTCATGAAAGTATCTTAAATATATGATATGTTAATCAAAATCGTTAGGAGCCATTTTTGAGAAAATTAAAATTTTTTCGAAAAATGCTCCATGCAAAGGGTGATCTGGGGTGGGGGAATCTTCTTGAAAACCTTCGTGTCTCATCTCTGGAAGTTACTGAACCTAAATACCAAGTTTGGTGTTTATCCAACTGTTCGTTTCTGAGTTATGCTGTTCATAGACAGACACACACACACACACACACACACACACACACACACACACACACACACACACACACGGACATGTTTCCAAAAATGCTTTTTTTTTTGGATTCAGGGGGCCTCAAAACATATACTTCCGGTGAAATCTTGGTATCGAATTTTTGGGTGGAATACAATACTTCCCCTACTTACTATACATAGTAGAGAAAGAAAAAAATAACAAAAACAAAACAAAAACAAAAAACACGAAAGCTTTTCTGTGTAAAGTGTAGTGTGGGGTGGAGAGAATTTTCTTGAAAATCTTCATGTCGCATTCTTGGAAGACTGAACTTTTGTACCAAATTTGGTGTTTAATCTACTTATCGTTTGAGTCATGTTCTTCACAGACAGACCAACACAAACATAGACTTTCACTAAAAATGCTTCTTTTGTTCCGGTTCAAGGAGTCTCAAAACCCGTATATCCGATGAATTTCCACTAGAGCAGGCAATGAGCTTTTGTAAGAATAGTGTGTAGAAGAGTGAGTAGAGAAATTATGAGAATGTAACACAAGCATTTATTTTGCTAATATTCAGCAATATGATTCCATATGCACCAGCCCAAAAATACTGATTAAATTCAGACAGGGAGCCTCACTTTGATAGGTCTGGCTTGGGTACAGAAGCTAGTCTGCAGATGCCTCTTTCTTACCATCTCTAGGTTGATGCTTGCATGGAATTAATCCTGACGTCAAGTTAATGCAAATCTGTTGCCCTGTTAATATACGAGGTGTGATCAAAAAGTTTCCGGAATGACGTCTCAACAATGTTGACGCTGAGATTTCTTTAATTCTTACCCAGACTGTACATGCAGCGTTCCTTCCCGATAAAAATGAGAGGTCACGTGACTTCCTGTGACCATGCAGTGACGACGTAGGTGCTGTGAAGTGAACACGTGTTTTGCAGGTGCTGCGATTTTTCCGCTTAGCAAAAATGTCAGATTACGAAGAAGAAAGAACGAACATCAAATTTTGCTCTAAACTCTGTAAAACTGCAACAGAAGCCTATGAAATGTTAAGAACAGCTTACGGGGAGGAAGTTATGGGCAAAGCTCAAGCATTTGAGTGGTTTTCGAAATTTAAAAGTGGTGTGACATCAGTTAAAGATGCAGATCGTTCGGGGCGACCCTGTTCCAGCAAAAGTGATGAAAATATCAATCAGGTGAGGGAGATTTTCTTAAACGAGGCGCATTACAATAAGAGAACTTTCTGACTCATTAGGACTCTCCTTTGGAAGTGTTCAAAGCATTTTGAAAGACAATTTGGACATTTCCTGCATCATGACTATGCGCCCGTGCACAAAGCCCTTTCTGTTCGCCAATTTTTGGATAACAATAGGATGAATACTGTTCCCCATCCCGCCTATTCTCCAGATTTGGCACCAACGGATTTTTTTCTTGTCCCGCGACTTAAAATGCGGCTCCGAGGACACCGTTTTGAGAAAATTGTCATCCATCGCGAATCGCAGAAGGCTCTGAATATGTTGAAAGAAGAGGACTTCCAGAGGTGCTTCCAGCAGTGGCAGAAGCGCTGAGACAAGTGTATCAACTCCCAAGGAGACTACTTCGAGGGTGACAGGGCAGATTAGACAATACAAACTGTTGTGTAGTATTTATGATGTCATTCCGGAAACTTTTTGTTCACACCTCATATTTAATCTTCAATTTTGAATCTCGTATTTTAAAATACTGTTAAAAACTTATCTTAATTTTGTTATTTTAAAAGGTGTCCTTTGTTTTCCTTTACAGGCTTATCCAGCAAATTAGTACTATTCCTTGGTAATTTGTCATTAGTTAAGTACTAGCCAAAGATTACATACCACATTGCTGAAAAATGATAAAACTAGAATGCTGAAAACTGTTTCTCGTGGCACTGATGTTAATGTTGGGCAGCAACCCACGTGTCCATCATATAACGTAACAAGAGAGAAAATCTCTGTTATTCCTTCATACCGAGGGTATGCCCTCTTGAATTAATGGAGATTACGTAACGGCCAGAACCCACAGTTCTAAATATACTCATATAGAGCACACATGCATATTTTGTTTGGCTTCGTAAGCTTTTCTAAGTCTTTCGTAACTAACTACCACAGATGATTTTCTTTCTGCTGCATTTGTACATGTTACCATCTGCCCTAAACTATTCATTTGTTACAGATTTGTTATACTTACAGTCAGTTTCTAATGTATAGCAGTTACCTGCGCATCTGTTTATATCTAGCAGATAAATTTAGTCGTTTCTTTTAAAGTGACCATATACAAAAGTCTTGAAATTTTCCAACGCCTATTTTCTTAATTTAACAGGATTTTTTTGTTTTGTTTTGTTTTGTTTATGTCTGGTTTATGGGTAACGAATATTTCATATCGATATAAATAAATGATTCACTCTTCGACGACGTGGCGTTTTAGCCTAACAGCTGTATGATCTCACATATATACAGAAATACGATTTTTTCCCCCTCCAATTATGAACTGACCACACATTTTCAGGCATCTTGTTCTTCACCTGTTTGAATGTGATGGCATCACACTGTACACCACATGGTTTTAGAAAAACAGAGCATTCTGTGGTGTTAGTAAGTGTCTCTTAAAATTAATTAGTGTTTTATTGTTTATTTATGAAGTAGAAAATCTGATGTGTTGCATTCACATAGCTATCTCTATGTACTATCGTTTGTTTTCATAGAGCTTTTAAAAACCTACTGTTGTGCAAGCTTAATTTTCTGTCAAGTTCATGTCATTCGAGATAAACATTTGCAGAATAATAGCTTCATTATACGTTTTGCTATGGGTACAAAGAGGATAGAGGAAACCTAATCGATAGTTAGGTGTTTAAAACCGGGTAGCTATATGCTGGCCTTGAAATTCCATACTCTCTATGACATCCCGAGAAACAACTCAATAGCGATATCACTTTAAATTAATGACAAAAGCATTGAAAAATTAAAACCAATAACAAAGGATACCTCGGAAACGGCTGGTGCCACAAAAGAAGCTGTTTGAATAAATTGTCGGTTTTAAAGTGGTCTATATTTTTACTTTCTCTCCTACGTATAGTAAGTAGGGGAAGTATTGTATTCCACCCAAAAATTTGACACCTAGATTTCACCGGAAATATGTTTTGCGACCCACTGAATCCAAAAAAAAAAAAGCATTTTTGGAGACATGTCCGTGTGTGTGTGTGTGTGTGTGTGTGTGTGTGTGTGTGTGTCTGTGTCTGTGAACAGCATAACTCAGAAACGAACAGTCGGATAAACACCAAACTTGGTATTTATGTTCAATATTTTCCAGAGATGAAACACGAAGGTTTTCAAGAAAATCCCCCATCCCAGATTACCCTTTACATGGAACATTTTTCGAAAATTTTAATTTTCGAAAAAATTGCTCTAACGATTTTGATTAAAATATCATACGTTTAAGATATTTTCATGACAAATAAAAATGTGTATCTTGAATTTTCTGGGAATGTCTCCAAAAGTATTCTTCATTCTGAACGACTTTTGCATAACTGGTAAACCATAAGAGATAGACAAAATGTTACAACACAAAAAATGTAGATCGCGTTAAAATACACAATTTATGTCATATACATTTTTGATGTTGTTGAGTGAACCATTATCGAGATATTGCTTGTTATTCCCTTAAACTTTTCAATACTTATTTTCTCAAATGGGAATTCGTTATTCATTTTTTTGTCTCGGATATGCAAAGAGTATTAATCTGTGGCAAAGAGAATGGCAACCATCTATTAAGAGATATGTCTATGCTTAAAGGCTACTGTATTTCTATATTGCCCTTGTAAATACAAAACAAGGTGAACATAGTACGCCTTAAGCGATAGTCAAATATTTTTAGAACTGGTCTCTATGTGTAAAATGTAATTCTCTTTGCATGTCAAAAGATCGTTTCTGCAAATGTTTATCTCGATTAATATGAAATAGATGGAGAATAAGAGTTTGTAAAAATAGTTTGTACAAGAGTAGAGAAAGTCATGTGAGTGTAACATCAGAATTTTTGTGTAATACGTTTTATCTACCTCATAACGTTTACCTATTAAACAAAATTATACAAAATTCCTTCCGAACGGAGAGGACTTGTCACGCTCTTCTCAGAAAATTAAAGAGAGGTATACGTTTTGTTTGGCATATAAACATCTGAAACATGTGGAATTTTAATTAAAATCGTTTGAGCCATTTTTGAGGAAATAAAAACTTCGAAAAATGTTCCATGTAAAGGGTAGATTTCTTGAAAATCTTTGTGTCGCATCTTTGGAAGATTCAAGTTTGGTATTTATGCGGGTTTTGGTTTTTGAGGTATGCCGTTCGCATACATACATAGGGACCTTTTTCTAAAAATTGCTTTCTCTCTCTCTTTGAACTGCGGGCGTTATTATTTGCGGTGAAATCTCATGTTGAGTTTTTGGTTGTAATAAAATACCTTTGCTATCTACTAGGTACATGGCAGAGAAAGTAATAAAAATGGGTCCCAGTTCAAAGGATAATACGAAAAGATTGCTCTGGAATACAACCTAGACAACACACAGTATGAATCCTTTGACATATACACGGACTCTATGAATGTCTTGTTAGCATTACATCACAAGAACTCTTTGTCTCACCCACTGGTTGCAGTACTATTAATGTTATACACTACAGTAACTCAATCTGGTAAATACGAGGCGTATTCCAAAACTAAACTCCGTTTGGTCATAACATCGCTCACGAGGCAAGGTTTTTATTGACAGTAATATGTGCCTACATAAATACTTTACTTTTCCACATAATCGCCGTTCACATCTACACACTTGCTGTAACGCTGCACCAGCTTCTTTAACCTCTCAGCATAGAAATCTACCGCCTGGGACTTGAGCCGCTTGGTAACGCTCGTCTTGAGTTCATCGTCGGTTTGAAATCGTTGTCCACGCAGCCACCGTTTCAAATGCAAGAAGAGGAAATAGTCGCTCGGTGCCAGGTCGGGAATGTACGGAGGGTGATCAAAGAGTTCCCAACGAAACTCTTGAATCTTCTCTTTGGTTTTGGCAGCGATGTGCGGGCGTGCGTTATCGTGGAGGAGGATGATGCCAGACGACATTTTCCCGCGGCGTTGATTTTGGGATCGCAGTCTCAGTTTGGTAAGCGTTGCACAGCACAATTCAGCTGTAATTGTTGACCCACGGTCCATGAAATCAATCAAAAGGACGCCCTTTTCGTCCCAAAACACGGCAGCCATCATTTTGCGATTCGTGTATGGCGATTGCTTGCACCTTTTTGGTTTGGGTGAACCGGAACGGCGCCACTGCATTGACTGTTTCGATTCTGCGTGGTGTACACTATCCATGTCTCGTTGCCCGTGACAATGTGCGAAAACAAACCATTTCCATCTTGTCTATAGCGCTCCAAATACATCGTGCATTACGCATTCGTTGCCCTTTGTGCTGACCGTGAACAATTTTGGCACCCACCTCGCACAAGGTTTCCGATATTCAAGTTGTTCAGTGGCAATCCTGTAAAGTGAGGTTCGAGCAGCATTTGGAAATTCATCAGCCAGACCACTAATCGTCAAACGCCGATCACTTCGAGGTTTTTGGATCACTTCCTCAACGATGTTCTCGATCCGAATACTGGGCCTACCACTCCGCTGTTTATCGTGCACATTTGTGTGGCCGTTTCGAAATTATCGACACCAGTGTCGAACTTGTTAGTCACTCATTATGTCCGGTCCATACACGAGGCATAACTCACGATGGATGTCCGCAGTTGACGATCCTTTTGCCAGCAAAAATCTAATGACACCGAGCACTTCACAACTGGTGGGATCTACGATTGTTGCGGGCATTACGATCTGCTCTCACCGACTGGCAAACGCCTACTTCGTCACATCAACACTACGATAGGTTCCTCAGGAGTCGGTAGACAGCGCTGCAGGTCTGACTTCGTCTCACATCGGCATCCAAGGGAACGAGGAAGCTGACGTTGCAGCTAGAGGCCACCAAGCATCTTCCAAAGAACTGTAGAAACCATACTGTGACTTCCTCGTATACATTCATAAGAAGATCACTCAGATATGGAAGCAGCATTGGAACAGTTCTTCTACAAGTAAGCTGCATGACATCTACTCTCCTCACTGTCCAAAATATCCAGTGATTTCCCTTCCTCGCAAGGACCAAGTTGCTCTCAACAATTACCTTGGGACACACAGCCATCACCCACTCCTACTTATATCTCAAGATCCTCCTCCACTTTGTAATTTCTGTAATTGTACACTTACGGTACCTCATATGATCCTGGATGTCATCATCACTATACAAGTGCAAGACGAGATAGCGAAGTTCCGGATATGAGTGACGCCATCAGCAATCCAGAGTTTAAAGAAATTACACCGAAGTATATTAAACTAGATATACGCCAAATTATAATGTTGTCTGGCTAATGTGCATTTAAAATGTAATAATAGTAGTTTGTATCCATATGGATTCGCGACATGACCAGCAGGTTCAAGCGACTTAAAATAAATAAATAAATAAATAAAAAATTGTCGCAATTCTCAATGGCTTGTGTTATCTGGTTTGTTAGGCGCTTATTGTTTAATTATTTTTAAATTTGGGTTCTTTGTCCTCCGGCTAGCTGTTATAACTCAGTCGAGCACGTGTCTCTAAGCAGGGTGTGTAAACGGAAAGGAGTTGTTACTAAAAGGTAACACTGATAAAAGAAATTTGAATCTGGACTATTATTGCCGTCACGCTTAATTAATAATTGACGTGCACATCGTGAGAGATTCCTTAGGACTGTGTGAAACTTGCTTATGGCTCGAGAATATATACTCCTTCACCTCAAATTGCCTAGACATTATAATAGAGCTGCTATTGGTTACCAAATCGCGCCCACTTTAGCGTCTGTTTTGGTCAGCCAATCACTACTACTAACATATATACTCTAGGGAAGATATGCCCTCCATTTCTAAAAAAAGGCACGCTACCCTGACGTCATTTGTTTTTCTCTTCTTAGTGATAAACAACTCACCCCCTCGGTTTATTGTTACCCACTTCTATTGCCAGTTTCAGTGAGGCCGTGTAAACTTATTTCCTAACAATACTTATGGCTAACAAACATCTAAAATCCTGTACATACAGTACTATTAATTTACACTACAATCACTTTGGCATTTACAGCATGTTATGATATAAAATGTTGCCTCAAAGGCACTTCCGCGGGAATTAGTATTCCAAAGCGAAAAGTGCGAAAGAAAATGTAAATAGGCGTAGTGAAAATACATGTGACCAACAAACCCTCTGGACATCTTTACAGGAAATGATCTATTGCAAATCTTGGTGAAGAAGTTAGTGGTGATAAAACTGCCAAGGAAGGAGTTATGATATGAACCAAGGTGTTTTAGTTGGGGTACTAGCAGTCATGCGAATTTTTCTAATATTTTCATTTCTAAAATCGAACAAAAATTCCAACACTTTTCACGGAGTAGAGATATTTGCGTGATTGTTTCTCTTAATTCAAGGTAATACATGTGTACTTGGTCCCTAACACTGAGAAAGTAATAATTATAACAATGTAATTTTAATAATTTGTTAAACATTGTTTCTAATCTAAATCGGAAGTAAGTTGAAGTAATTTAATTTTTAAATCCCTTATTCTTAATAAATTTAAACAAAAGTGCTAAGACACATTCCTCATGCAGTCTAAACTTTTAAGGTCGTTCTAGTGGAATTTGGTTGTTTAAAAATTAGGGCGAGGGAGGTTCTTTAAAGAAAGTGATATAAACAAATTAAATGATTATAAAAATACTACTAAAATATTTATAAAATAAGGCTGAAATTGCGTTAGTTAAAGATTATGAAACTATAGAAAAAATTGCTTTACTGTACTATGATTTTAAAAAAATGATAATAGCCACCTTAATGAGCAGTTAAATGCACTGTTAACTAACAACTTCAGGTTAAGTACGATTTAAAGCGCCGCGTCTTCACTAGTTGGGGATAGTACTACTGGAAGTCAATATGGGAAATTTGTATTAATTATTTCGCCATTTTCTAGTACCTTGTGCGAAAATAATGCTTTAACTTTGTTAAAGATTTTGGAATGTCATTTTTCACTTAAAAAAGCACTCTAAATATGAGTACTATCTCAAATTTCTCTGGTTTGGATGCTTATGGTGTATGGTGAACATTTCAAAGCATTACTTTTCTATACTGTAATGAATTAAATACATTTATTTAAAATGTGTTGGCAGAAATTTAAAAAAAAAGTTGATTACAAAAATACCAAAACTGACATCAAAATTTTCTCGCTCAGATGCACATTCTGCCATAATTTTGCTTTAGGGTGTGCTGAATGCACGTAATTTGACAAAATGAATGATGATTTCTTTTATAATTTTGTTTTAAACAACTTTCAGAGACCTTCAGCGTGCCAGGAAAATAATTTGTATCAATTTCATAGAAATCTAAGTTATTAAATTAAAATATACCTATTCAGCAGAAAAGCACCACATTAATTTTAAAGCTCTTATTTATTTCTAGGTGGGATGGTATATTTAAGATTATGTAGTTAATATTTATGAGATAAGTATACCTAAAATACCTGAGCTTATAGAAACACGAAAAAAAAACGCGAAGTTTATTCACTTCAAAAACTCTGTCATGCATTCATTTAGGGACGTTTTCACTTTCAAAACTATGTGAATGTGATAGGGTCCGTATGCAGATTCATCTGTACAACCCATAGCTAATATAAACAAAAATAACTTTTTTTCAGGTTTTTCACATTTCAAAACCCTTCATCAGCTGACCATATCAGTTTTCGTCCTCTTATCTTTGGTGGGACAACAAACTAGAGCAATATGGTAAAAAATATTTTGAGTTACACTTACATGAATTTTTCTACATCTACCCACTATGTTTATTCGTATATCTCTGCTACAAACTATTCTCACAAGAATTTGTTTTTCTATATACCTATTTCATTTAATCAAAATAAACGTCTGCGGAAAACACGTCGTTGTGCGTAAAGAGGGAACGGGAGGCTGAAGCAATAATCAAGTGTTTAAAATGTAGTTGCTATGCTGCCTTTAAAATGGATAAGCTTTCCGTGACATCGTGACAAACAAAAGGATAGTGCTTTAGCAATTAAAGATGTATAACTTATCGGAAAATTCAAAGAAATATCAACGGTTACCTCGGAAATAGAGAATGCAACAAAAATGTATCAGTTGTGTATTTTAACTGGATTTACCTTGAGTGTGTGTGTGTGTTTTACGAAGTTTTGTCTATATTTTCTGGTTTTTCATTAATACAAAATTATACATTTCAAGATATGCATTTTATTAGTCACACAAATGTCTTAAGCATGTGGTATTTGAACCAAAATCGTTAAGAGTGTTTTTGGGATGCGGGATTATCTTGAAAATCTCTGTGTCGCATATTTGGAAAATATTTCTCGTTTCTGAAATTACCTCAAAACATTTGTTTCCGTGAAATCTCGGTATTGGAATTTTAGTGGAATGCAATACTTCCTCGCCTACTAACTAGAGGTAGGTGGAATGTGCAAAAGAGAACGTCATCGCAATATACCTAATGTAGGCTTCTGCTAAGCAGTCGTGGACCTTGGTATTCTGAATTTTACCATTGCTTCTCCTCTTTTATTACTATAGATTGAAGAAATTATATTTCTACGTAGTTTATGTATTTTATTTTTAGCCACACGCTTGGGAAGCCAATTTGAACATGTTATTTAGCTCCACGTTTCAGAACCCACTTGAAGAAGATATAATAGTTGCTTTAATTTATCTGCTCCACGTATGGGAGCCAACTTGAAGTTGTATTTTGGTTACTGTTGATGTTGTTTATTTATTTCCACACTTGGAAAACCAATTTGAGAAAGTGCTCTGTTGTTGAAGTTTGCACCACGCTTTGGGCGTCGGTTTGAAGAAGATTGTTTGTTACGTAATATGTACTATGTACGTATGTAAAGCTGATTTTTGAAGATGTATTTCTTTTGTTGTTACGCTCCAAGTTTAAAAAAAATACTTAACTTTGTTATTAAACTGGTTCTATAGATAGAATTTATGTTTGTTTTTGCCTCGACTGCTTCAGTCTTACTTTAGAGACACGTTTCTCTTGATCAGGGCGTGGTGCGACAAGAATGTAGGCTTACACAGATTTTAAGTTTAAATTCACTTCTTTTTATTAATCCTTGACACAAATTATATAGCACTACACTGATATTAAGAGCTGTGAGATTCTTTAATTTAAACCTTGCACTTTGTTATCACGTATACTTAATTTTCGTTACACACGAATACGTAATATTTCTTTAGAGAACATATCTTCTATCCGGTCACTACCAAGGTCTGCCAGCAACTGAACATATTTCAACCGTTCAAACCCGTAAGCTTCTGTATTTCAAGTCTCTGATTGGCTATTTTTAAACTGACACAAAACTTACATTATCGTTGCTCTAATCATGACTAGTAACATTTAAACTCTCAAACTCATTATTGCCTCAAGGTTACCTCATTGTTACCTCATTGTTAGCAACGTTAAACTTATTATTCTCACAGCTCTTACATTATTAAATTATGTAATGCATTCACATAACATTATTAAACATGTTTACAATAATGTAAGCATATGCATTAACTGTTACATACATTTTTATAAATTATTACATACGTATTGCTTCAAGGCGGGCTGTTATTGAAATTACATATTATATAATTTAATTTAAATTATTCAAGCATTAAAATACTGCCTCAAGATGATCCAGGTATTATGTATAAATTGTAACGGGATGCAAGAAAATTAATGAACACTTTATAAACTTTAACCTATAATACTCTTTTATACGTTTCCAATCCTACTTTTATTACATTGTTTACTATTTGAATTAACATAATTGCAAACTTTTAATTTTTATTGATTAATGTGTACATTTTTCCTCTTTCATTTGTATACTTTGAGTGCCAAATATTGTACAAGGATTAAATTCTCTATACAGCCATATGTAACAACACAAGCATATTTCTAATATAAATGAATGTCACGTAAAGCAGCACTTTCGGGTATTACTCTATGATGCGACATATTCTTTGTATAAATTCACTTCATGACCAAAACAAGTTCGAAAAGTCCCAGCTGCTAAAGCCGGGGGCGGTTGGGGATCAGATCGATTCTTCTGAGTTGTATGTTCAAAGCTTTGAGCACAAAAGTTACAGGAATATGAGATTTTGTAACCTTAACGCTTTTAGCTTATACAATCTATTGTGCACTTTTAACTGAATACCCATTGAAGCTTTCAAATACATGTTAAGGAGCACGAATCATTTTGCTATATCTAAAGCACAAGTAAGAAATGGGTGTGTAGGTGTTGATTAAATGGCGGTTATTTACCTTATAACAAATATAGGTACAACTAGACTGTTCTATTACACTATGTGATCAAAAGTAACCGGACACCCCACAAACGTACGTTTTTCATCTTAGGTGCATTGTGCTGCCACCTACTGCCTGGCACTCATTATCCGCGACCTCAGTAGTCATTAGACATCGTGAAACTGCAGAATGGGACGCTTCGTGAAACTCACGGACTTCGAACGTGCTCAGGGGATTGGGTGTCACTTGTGTCAGAAGTCTGTACGCGAGATTTCCACCTCCTAAATATCCCTAGGTCAACTGTTTCTGATGTGATAGGGAAGTGGAAACGTGAAGGGACGTGTACAGCACAAAAGCCTACAGGCCAACCTCGTCTGTTGAATAACAGAGACCGCCGACATTTGAAGAGGGTCGTAAAGAGTAATAGTCAGACATCTATCCAGACCATCACACAGGAATTCCAAACTGCATCAGGATCCACTCCAAGTACTATGACAGTTAGGCATGAGGTAAGAAACCTTGTATTCCATGGTCGAGCGGCTGCTCATAAGCCACACATCACGCAGGAAAATGCCAAACGACGCCTAGCTTGGTGTATGGAGCGTCAACATTACACGATTGAACAGTGGCAAAGCGTTGTGTGGAGTGACGAATCACGGTACACAATGTGGCGATCCGATGGCAGGGTGTAGATATGACGAATACCCGGTGAACGTCATCTGCCAGCGTGTGTAGTGCCAACAGTGAAATTCGGAGATGGTGGTGTTATGGTATGGTCGTGTTTTTCCTGGAGGGGACTTGCACCCCTTGTTGTTTCGCTTGGCACGATCACAGCGCAGACCTACATCGAAATTTTAAGCACCTTCTTGCTTCCCACTATTGAAGAGCAATTCGGGGATGGCGATTGCATCTTTCAACACGATCGAGCACCTGTTCATACTGCACGGAGTGGTTACACGACAATAACATCCCTGTAATGGACTGGCCAGCACAGAGTTCTGACTTGAATCCTATAGAACACCTTTGGGATGTTTTGGAATGCCTACTTCGTGCCAGGCATTACCGACCTATATCGATACCTCTCCTCAGTTCCGTACTCCGTGAACAATGGGCTGCCATTCCCCAAGAAACCTTACAGCACCTGATTGAAAGTGTGCCTGCGAGAGTGAACGCTGTTATCAAGGCTAAGGGTGGGCCAACACCATATTGACTTCCAGCATTACCAATGGAGGGCGCCACGAACTTGTACGTCATTTTCAGCCAGGCGCCCGGATACTTTTGATCACGTAGTGTATATGATCAGAAGAGTAAGTACTGGCTTTTTAAGATGAGTGTTTTATGGGTGACCAATAAAATAGAGAGTTTAATGGAACTGGAGTAAACAGAAGCACCAGGAACATTGTGAGATCCTGTAGAAGGTAAATGTTTTTCCAGAAATGGCAGTTGTTTGGTCGTATAACTAGCGTGACCGATCACAGACGTTTCAAAGATCTTTACACAAATTTAAATCACAGCTTTCTCGCTAGAGTCGCCCTAAGCGCTAAAACCACATGACCGATGTTTTGCGCATATGTCACTTTACGGTAATGGAAGCACCAATAACATAACACGACATTTTGATTGATTTGGCGTGCAGGTTTGCAGTAAATACCATGGTGCAAGAAAATCAAGGAGAACTTCATTTCAACACAAAGGATGGTATACCTCTGCTATGAGAGGTTATTGTCACAAACCCTTATGATAATATAAACTTATGGAATTAAGTTCATGGAAGTCAGTGCACATACGTCAAGAGTACGGCCATAACATCAAAGGCATCAAATCTCTGTAGACCCGTCTTTTCGAAACAGAAATACAATCGGCGGTCCTAATGGCTTAAATCATTTAAATCCAATTTCGAATTCCTTCCTGAATTACTGTTATGTTAATATGAGGGCGGCGCCGTGGCCGAGCGGTTAGACCGCTCGCCTCTCACCGAGAAGGCCCGGGTTCGATCCCAGGGATCCGCATGTGGGATTTGTGGTGGACGAAGCGGCGTCTGGGCGGGTTTTCTCTGAGTTCTCCGGTTTCCCTCGCCATGCATTCCACCAACTGCTCCATCACCTTTCCTTTCATCCATTTCACCGTCATTTCGTTTCATCTCCTTCCTTCATCCCATACCAGGCATCGGACTGATCACCCAGCCTGGACATTCTGTCTGCTCCATGAGTGTGTCTGCTCCCCGACGGGCCTGTGATCCCAGGCACCCGCCTGTAAGTCCTGCGGGGATAAGTCCTACATATGGTGAGGATAAACAGTGAATGAATGAATGTTAATATGAACGATAATTATATATCGTAAAACTCCGTTTTTGTATCTCTAAATGCGGCAGTCTGAATTAAAGTCCTCCATTCTATCTATTCTGGTGACGACAATGTACTTGCTGATGAGGGAAAAAACTATTTACCGTGGTAAAAGATGTAATTGTCAGTATTGGGCAACTGACAAAACTAAATCATAAAAAAACTAGCTTTTGCAAAAACTCTGTATTTCTGGAACGTTTTGTGCAATGTACGAGGTACTTCTGTAGCATTGTTTCTCCAGATGCTATTAAGATTTACTTTATGTGCGGTTAAGCTTTTCCCAACTTACTTGACATTCATTTTTGCTGTTAGACTGCCTTTAGTCCCTGTCAATGCCCTATAGATCAGCCAGCTGGACTTTAGGCCTGAAACTATCCCAATAATTGCATTCCATGTACATATCATCAGTGCGCACCGCCGTATGAAGTAATAATGGCCATTAAACGCTCGCTCACCCCCCCCAAAAAAAACACCACCTGGATTCCTGTAACATCGCAGAGCCTGTGTGACGTAAGATAACAGCAACGAAGCGGTTGTTTAAAATACGTATTAAAGAAAGGGCAGCCTGCTTGCGTCGCACATGTACATTTTCCATGCCCCTCTAGCGCTTCTGTTCTTATATCAACTGCTTTTCAGTTTCTGCGCTGGAAGCAGGACATACGTGTTCCCTGACGTCATAATACTTTCGTTTAGCGACACCGCCCTACAGAACTGCGTGAACTCTCCACAAATTCCATCAATTACAAATATACACATGCAATATTGCAGATTTTATATTTACCTAACTTAAATACTTAATCTGTAGTTTGTTAATTTCCATACTATGCAAACTAGTCGGTTGTATTGTCAGAGTGAATAATGGAAATGTAATACAAGGACAAGAGCAAGGTTCAGGTTATTTTATCTAGCTAATCACAGTTACGACACGTATATTAGGAATTGTGATTCCGGATGTTGGAGGTCATATCCTGCGCTGCTTATCAATGTATTATGCGATCGCGGAAAATTTGGCTTTCTCATAATTGTTATGGTGCTCTCATTACAGCTGTTACAATCCTCTACTGTTTTCTGCAGTTTCCATAACAATTCAGTTACTCAAGGTGTTAAATTTTCCCTTAATTGCATGGTAGTTAGTTTCCTTGTTGCATGCATTTCAGTTTGGTATGCCTAAGGTATCCTCGTAAATGCTTTATCTTAAATTATTAAAGGAAGATCACGGATGAAATTTCTATTTTCGTATTTTTTTAGGCTAGAGGCTCAATTTTTGTGTACAGTTATTATAGGCATTAATACAATCTAGTTTCATTGCTGGTGTTTACTGAGTTTTGTTTTAAAGTAGAAGACTTTTCTTTTTCAAAATGTATCTACTTGCATAAAATACATAAAAGCTACGGGCTTGAAAAAAAGTTGTATAGCATCTTTAATATGTGCATATTATTAACAGCAGAGGAATAATTTGATTATTGAGTTAATCAAACATCTGAAAAACTACTAATCCAATGAATTTTAAAAATATTAATATATAGTTTCTAAATGGAACTTTTTATGCTTTAGTTCTGGAAATATTTACTTTAACCAAAAGTAGTGCTCTAGAGTCTTTTTGACAATAGCTTTCAAACCACAGTAAATATAAAAGCGCAGAAAACTGAGTTAAAATGACTTTAAGAACCATTTATTGTATTTAGGCATTAAAATGTGAAGATATAAGGCTACATATGGTTATTCAATATATAAAAGAAAACCAATTTGTTTTTTTTTTTTTTTGTTTTTTGCTTGGAAAAGAAATACTTGGGCACGAGAGAAACGGGTTGTTGCGGATAAAGGAATAAAATTTATTTTAGATTTTCAAAATATGTTTTTCGGCAAGCAAGCTCTGAAGAATGTCGTCGTTAACTTGTTTGGAGTTACTAAAGTTGTCCTTTTTTGCACGTCGTGCAATTGGTTTTTTTTTTTTTTCACTCTGTTCAAGGAAATAATAGTTATTTTACGCAACTTAAGGTTGAAGTGGGATTTTTTTAAAAAGTAGAAAGGTTTTCATCACGAGTGTAGGGAGGATGACAATTCTGCAAGTATAAAAAAAAATTCGAGGTTGCACAAGTAACAAAAGCTCACAGTAAACAGTTTTGCGAAATCAAAATGAAAGTATATTGAGAGATTTAAGTTTACGGCCTTGTTAAGCATAAACAAGTGAATATCATACATAGCATTTCTTAAAAAGGAAGTTCCTGTTTAGGTTACTGAATTTCAAAGATATGTACTTATCGCACTTGAAACTGTTTAGTTATGCTGTAATTTTTTTATTGTTTTTTGTTTTGTTTTGCTGTGGTTGTAAATACATTTGTGAATACAACCCAAAAAGTTTTGTCGAGTCCTTTATACGGTATCTGGCATGTCGGATTTATTTTCTTCATTGGATTCTTCAATCATTTTGATGAATATAGTACTCTTAAACTCGCTTACGCCTGGTTCCAAAAGTTTCTCATCACATCCAAAAAATGATGCGTTTTAAATTTATTACAGAAATAATCGTTTCATTTAACAACCGCAACGACCTGGAAATATTGACAAATCTCTGTAGAAACGATTTCTCTTGAGTGGAAATAAGCCATATGTAAATGTGATGAAAACTTATTTTTTACGGGCAGAATATATGGCAAGTAGGGATAGAAAGTGTGTCGTGCAGATTCCGCAGGGAGAACAGGGATTGGGGGAGTAGTTAGGTTGGGGGTTTGCAGTACGGAGTTCGATCCCTAGGCGATGCAACAGGTGTTCCGTTCTCTTGGCTGCCAACTATCCACTTGGACTTCAAGTGTCTGCCCTTCAAAAGGCCTGTTGCGTGTTTAAACAGACTTGATGAGTCCAGACACGCAAGAACGCTTCCCTATGGGTGCTCAGCTCATTTCAGGGCGTCTAAATAACAAACCTTGTTCTGTAGCAGACATGGAAAAGTGCTTAGCGCCTTCCCCGAGTCCCAAATATAGGAATCCTGCATGACATCGCCTAGCATCAGATAGATATCAAGAGGACCGCCGTTCAGAAGGAAGGTGTCCAATAGTCATGGCGAATGAATCTCCTTTTCGCCTTTCTGCTTTACAGTGTGTGCTAGAGAGAGAGAGAGAGAGAGAGAGAGAGAGAGAGAGAGAGCGAAGGGAGGGAGGGAGAGCATGAGTGTGTGTGTGTGTGTGTGTGTGTGTGTGTGTGTGTGTGTGTGTGTGTGTGTGTGAGTGAGGAGTCACAGCAAACCAGAAGGCAATTTCTTATAGTCAGCATTAGGGTTAGGATTTTTATGGCCTAAAATCAACATAATAAGCAAAATAAAATTGTTATGAACTAAAATTTAAAAAAAATATGCACAGTAACATAGAACTAGGACCTAACAATATTATAATGAGGTAATATTTCATTTGTAAAATGTATGAGTTTATGACAACGAACTGTTTAAGAATAAAATGCACACAGAAGCAAGCTAAACTATAGAATTTGTTACTGTAGCATGGTTTTTATTTTATTAAAACAATCAATACATAATTAACGTATGCTGTGATTTTTATATGCCTCCTTTTACTTAGTTTATGAGCCTTGAGTTGCAGTATGCATTAAATATCTTGTGTACATTTTCAAATAAAAAGATTTCCTGTTGTCATTCAACAAAGCCTTGTACTTCGAAGAACTTTTTTCTACTTCATCTGGCAAAGGAGGAGCATATTTAAAATTGATAGTATTATTTGAATCTAATTTTAAATGATTAAGAGAGAACTTTTCACCGAACAAAATCATTGAAGTGTAACACAATGTATTATACCCTCATTTTTTTTTCTAACGCTTTCATTACACAGTTTAGAATACAGTATTGGATGAAGGTAAAGTAATCTAAGCTCTATGGACCCCGGGCTCGTAGAACATGATTTCACTCATTTCATTCATCGTCCGATATTACCTAACCGGTTAAAGAACGCTAAACCTTAAAAAAAAAAATTACAGTAGTTTTATAATCAGTTGAAAGCACTTTCCCGCCGTATTGGGATATGATTTTGCTCGAATACTTTGCTTCACTTTAGGCATTTTTTCTGAACTATACTACACACGCTTCCGCCTTCAACAAGTCATAACAGAATGAGACACTTTTTGCAGTCTGGTGCCCAAATTATGAAGGAGGCTTAAATAGCTACCTGCTTGTAGTGAAATAATAGGCTACATAAACTTACTGATACGTAAGTATGAAATCCTTATTGTAAATTCGAATGAAATAGGGAAGAAAGGTAGGGTTTTTATTTTTAAACCATTTTCCGAGAAAGAAAATGAGATGTGTAATTGTGAAAAATCTGCAACTCAGATGAACACTGAATAAAACAATTGCACGAGAAAAGTTCTTTACTTCTTGAAAGAATGAAAATATGACGAATATGACCATTTACTTACTAAAATATGTAGTCTTGGCTAGGTAAGATAAAGGAAACCTTGATGAAGATAGGTTTTGGGGAGATGCGGAGAGCTAAAGAATTATTACAAATAGGTTTCTGGAATGAAATTAGGACAAGAATAGAGGATATGGAAAAATAAGATTTATTAGCGAGTTTTACTTTTAAGAGCTCACTGAGATTATATAGAGAAATGAAATTAGTGTGCAACGTATGTTGATATATGTGATAAAACAGCAAGAGCAGAATTTGCATGAGCTAGGACAGGGATGGTGAATTTCAAATGTTTTAGAAGAGATTGATTTGGAGAAATGCCCACAATGCCGTCGGAAAGTCAGAGTGGCATTTAGTTTTAGAGTGAAGAAACGAAGTTGCTTAGATAGAGAGAATGGTTAAATTTACCAATAGAAATTCAAGCTAAAAAGTTAGTAAATGTAAGATCTAGGAAAAATATAAATGAAGTAGGACACTTTTTGGGCAGAGTAAGAGCAAGGAAGAGGTAAATGAGTATTAAATTACAGTAGGTTTTATTTGATATGTTGCAAGTAGGATCCAACAACTCGACAACCTCAAGGCTTGAGTCGGTTGGGGTCCAAGGTAAAGCAACTCAAGTTAGAGTTAGTATTGGAGATTAAATAAATTGATAATTGTATTTTTAGATTAGGAGAAATGCTGGCTACCAGTATTCCACACTATTGGATACCAGTAGTAAAGAGGTTATTTTTTTTATATTTTATTGTCCTTTTAGTAACTGGATTAAGAATAAATTTGTAAAATTGTTGTAAATTTGTACAATTAACTGGGTTAATAAAATTACTTATTTATTAAAATATGCTCTGTCAGAAACAAATTGCATGTATCGTAAATACTACTTAACAAATTACTATAACTCGATTATCTTTTTAATAAAAAGCATATATATATATATATATATGTATATGAAATGAACATATCGGTCTTACTAAAAATTGAGGCAGTATTTTATATCACAACACTGTGAATCCCAGAGTGATTGTAGTGTAAACTAACATTATTGTATGACAATGATTTTAGATGTTTGTTAGCCATAAGCATTGTTAGGAAATAAGTTTACACGGCCTCACTGAATCTGACAATAGAGTGGCTAAAATGAAGCGAGGGGGTGAGTTGTTTATCACTTAGATGAGACAAACAAATGACGTCAGGATAGCGTGCCTTTCTTTAGAAATATCTTCCCTAGAGCATATGTTTTAGTAATTATGATTGTCTGACAAAACAGACGCTAATGTTGGTGCGATTTAGTAACCAATAGCAGCTCTATTATAATGTTTAGGCATATCAGGGTGAGGGAGTATAAATTCTTGAGCCAAAAGCAAGTATCGCGCGCTTCGAGACTCCGCCGAGGTAACATCTCTACGCTTCGCCGAGATCATGGATATGGGGAAGAGGAGAAAGCGTCGTGCCGCCGATGGACCCACCACTGCTTCCCCGGCTCCGGCGGCGGACTCCGCCGTTTCGCCGGCAGCTTCACCGGCATCTGCCGGAAAGTCTGCCTCGCCACCACCGCTGCCCGGGCCCAGCTACGCTTCGGCCGCTGCGTCACCCGTTCGCACTACTGCGCCACCGGAGAATGAACTTCGACCACCACAGGTTGCCACCAGCCCTGTTTCTCCTACACAGGGCTGTACTACGCCACAGACTGCCGCCGGCTTACCTCCTCTGGTGAGTCCACTGTCGCCGAAAACGCACCCTCCTTCAGATGGCCGCCACAGCGTTGTCATCTGTGGAGTGCCGAGAGATCTTCCAGTGCACTTTGTGCTGGATGCTGCAAGGCACCACTGGCGCTCTGCTATTCGGGCATCCCGAATAACCTCAACCAGAGGACCAACACCGCTGGTACGCCTCCACCTGGGTTCCGCCTCGGACGCTCAGGCGGCCTTGCGATCAAGTCTGCCTCTTCTGGGGCAGTGTATGCGTGTCGAGGCAAGCAGGAGTGAACGTCCGGTACCCTGCCGCCGCTGTTGTGGCTACGGTCACACAGCGCAGACATGCAACGCCGCACCTCGGTGCCACTACTGCGGAGCAGGTTGTCTTACGGCAAACTGCATCGCCCACGACCTTCGCCGACGACGCAAGTTCTGCGCCACTTGCTCCGGGCACACGCACTTCACGGGGCAGGCTCAGTGCCCCCTGTACCCCCGGAGCAAGCCACCAGCTGGGTTAGCTGCGCTAACGACGACCACTAGACCGCCTCCGCCGACGACCAACCAACAGCCTCCGCCGACGACGCCCCGTGTAAGGGGAACATCGCAACCACCTCATCCAGAACTACAAGACACGCTGTCTGCATTGCAGGCTACTCTCCAAGACTTCACCGCTCGCATGGCGGAGTTACGCTGTGCAACCAACTTGAGCCTAGCGGCCGTGGAGGCCAAGCAGCGGACCTCGGCCAGGGCAATCTTCTCATTCTCAAGACAGATCTCACAACTCCAGGGGCACGACGGGATCCTCGCATCGGTTCAGCGCAAGCTGGCACGCATCGAGGGCCACCTCGTCGAACCAGATGACACCGAGGCGGAAAGCGACGACCGACCCACGCGACTGGGAGCCCTTGAGGCCTCAGTTGCGGGGCTTCGAGAGCTCCTAGCCGATACCAAGAACTTCATATCGCGGAACCACTGTATCTCTGTGACGAGATCCGTGTACTTCATCCAACTCATCCGATGGACTTGCCGAGCGCGACCTACAGAGGGCGCGCCAGGAACCCGAGGAAACATTGAATGCTACACCTCACTCACGACGGCAGCAAGCTGGGAACTGCTGCCACACATACACCCTTAACTTTCCTCCACCCTTCACTCCCAAATTTCCAAGGGCGCAGGTCATGCTTGCGCCCTGGCACCATCTTTTCACCTGGCTTAGGCCCTCGTGGCCGGTCAATATACCCGCACCCATGACTGCGCTGGTGCAATAGCGGTACAGCCACAGTATCACACCTTACTTCCTCTCTTTTTCCTTCTTCACTTTTTCCTTCCGGTGGAGGAGTTTTTAGTGGGTATGCCGACTATTGGTGAGTCCCACACTCTCAGTCTCGACTCCCATCGGGGCTGGGGTAAGTGATTAAATCATTTTCTCCTCCACTCGAAAAAAAAAGTATCGCGCAGTTCTACAGAATCATTCACGAGGTAAACGTCGCGCAGTTCTCAGCAATCTCTCGCGAGGTACACATTACGCAATTCTACAGAATCTCTCTCGTCGTAAAGTTGGTTACAAAATCTGAAGTACGCGACAACTATTACGACAGTAATTACATTGGGAAATATAACAGTTTCAGTCAGGCATGTAGAAAGATTAAAGATGTGAACTATTAATTAAGTGTGACAGCAATAAAAGTGTGAAAATAAATTCTTTTATCAGTGTTATCTTTTAGTAACAACTCCTTTCCGTTTACACGCCCTGCTTAGAGATATTTGCTCGACTGAGTAATAATAGCTAGCCGGAGGACAAAGAACCCAAAATTCAAAATAGTAAAACAATAACAGGCACTCAGCAAATAAGATAACACGAACAGATTACTGCGACAAAATATATGCTCCAACTGAAAATCCAAAGTCCTAGTAATCATTAATCACATATGGCGGTTTATGAATGCTCATTAGTGTTTTGTTTTAAATCGTGTATACTGTAATGACAGCGCATGTTAAACCACAACTGAACAAACACAAATCACAGCAAAATAATTAATATTATTAAAAAGGCTGATGTCTACAGCAAACTACTCATTTATTACAAGTAAGCTAACATCAAAAGCATAACGTTTGGTCATAGTTATGCGCTCAAAAACACCGCGAATGTGGCTCGTCAAACGTTCCTAAACTGTACTGTAAATATTTCTCTTGCTTACGCTGCATTAATGGCATTTGCCCGGAAACGTTGACTAATGTTAAAATATTGGCGCTAAATTAGCCCAGATACAGGCAAAACATGCTGGAATAACTTGAGTATATAGGCAAGACAGGAACTCTCACCCTTTCGATGCCACAACGACATCGCAATCACGCTGAGGAATTCTACCTGCAAAAATCCTCGTCCCGGTACTGGGCAGCAAAACCTGTTTTTTAATGAGGTCTATGGCAGGTGTCATGATGGTGTGGACTCCATCAGGGGTTGCAAAAAGCGCATTGTTGTTATTAGAAGACACTAAGGAATTATAAGCTATGAAAAATGCAAGACCTATAGCTTGCTAATGGATAAGGCGATTTCACGTTAACAGGTGGATTTTACAAGCTGCAAACACATCATCGGCGAATATTAACTATAACCATCGCACATGTTGTAATCCGTTACCTGCCAACCTTTAATGGATAGTAGTTGAAATTGTGTAAGCGGACAGGGACCTACAAGTGTTATTATAAACATATCAATGGATTTGGACTATCTTCCAGACTATTGTACGTGTTTGTGGTTTTTGTTGTTGAATGCAATAGATAAACAAGTAATTATTTCGCAAAATATTAATAGCCATCAGTTTCTTAAAACCTATTAAAGATAGACGGTGTGAAACTATGTATTCTTTTTTATTCTTATCTTTTAGGAATAATTATTACTTGTTTATCCATGAAATAGTTAATTCAATGAAGACGCGTTAATTTCAAATTCATAATACTACATTTCATACAATTAATTGTTCTTCCACACAAGCCGTGTGTTGGACAAGGTTGGAAACGTAGAATCAGACGATTGAAAAATTGAATGCCATAGCCGGGATTTAAACCACGGATCTCCCGGTCTACGTCCGGTTGCTCTAATCACTAAGCTAACATGGCAACATTCTGGTACGAGATTAAATTCACCAACTGATTAGCATTTTTTTAAGTATTTTTTTTTCATTTCGTCTGATTCTACCTTTCCAATACATTTCATAGTTTTGTAGACAATGGTGGGTATAGAAGACTATAATTTTTGCAATTTTTTGTGAAATTATTTTTTACGCTGTGTGACAACAGAGAGCCATGAAAATTTAAATCAGTGCTAAATGCATTATGTGCTCTATACAACAAAAGTTTCATTGAAGTCCATTAATAACGCACGTTCCTCCCAGTCTGATTGTTTATTGGGGAATCTACCCAGAACTTACCAAATCTGTGTTAATATTAAAAGGGGAGAGAAGTTTGTGTTTGTGTCTGTTAATCACGAAAATCACTCAACCGATTTTGATAATTCTTTCATCATTGCAAAGCACAAGTCATTCTGACGGACATTCTGAGGCTATAAAGCTCCTTCTAATTTCATTTCATAAATTACTAAAAGATTAAAAAGGATTTACTTGCGAAGAAGGCCTTGACTTTAAGTTGAAAATGCCATGAAGTAGAAAATAGTTGTTACTTCACAGAATATTATGCATGTAAAATAAGACAAATGCCGCGGATATTACATTCCAAGTAATATATGTAGATGTGACGATTTAGGGAATAAGACACGCGAAAACAAAATAAAATCGAATCTGCTTATAACGCTACATGGATACCAATGTCAAACTATTTTAATAACCCTCATGCAAAAATGTTTTTCTTTATTTCCTTTGTGCTTATAATGTAATCAACTTAATTAGTAGGGCATGCTAAATAATTGCACAAAAAGAGAAAATTGCTAACATTCCAAATTACTGAGCCAATATTTTATAATTAACAACTCAGAAGATTGTTTTTCTTGATTGCCGCAGACTATATATGTCTTTCCAAAGAAGTTAACTTGGTGGCCAGGGAGTGAGGAATCCACATATTCACCAGTTTCACCTGTATTTCAATGTATGTAGTAAGAGTTTGCGGGTGTATTACTTATAATGTTATTTGTGTATGTGTTTACTCAACGTGTTGAAGCCATCTTGTGACGTGATTCATTTGTTAGGTTTGTTAGCTCCATCTGGTGTTAGCTATTTGCGGCAGTATTAGTTTTTGTTTGAAAGAATTTTACTTTTATTTTTTATTTAATTCTGTTTCACTGTCCTCCGGCTAGCTCTGATCTTTTGGGTCAAGCACTTCTCTTAATACAGGTTGTGTAAACGGAAGGAATCTTTTATCCAAAGAGAACACTGATGAAGAAATTTGTTTTACACTTTTATTGTCGAACACGTTAACTATCACATTTGCACATTGATCTTAACACTCGCCAAACTGAAACTGTTAGAACAACTTCTTACTAATCACTTTTAATCCACGTACTTCAACCTTTTGTATAATTAACTTTACCATACTTGAGAATTTTCATAACTCTGTTACGCGTAACCTGCAAATTGATATCCGAAGTGTGCCGTGCAAATACTTTCGACGAACTGATGGGAATGCGACGTGTAGTGTACAAAGAATTTTGATGAACTGACCGACTGACGGACTTTACCTCTAACCTACCCTATTTATACTCCTACACACGGATATGCCTAAAGATTATAACTGAACTGCATTTGGCTAATAAAATGCGCCAACATTAGCGTCTATTTTTATATCCAATGAAAATTATGAATACATATGCTCTAGGGAAACGTTCCAGAAGATTCTCAAGGAAAAACGCGCTAACATTACGTAACTTCCTCGTTTCAACAGCTCACCCCCTCGCTGCATTATTGCACGCTATTATTGTCAGTTTCAGTAAGGCAGTATAAACTTACTTCCCAACAATAATTACAATCAACAAACATCTCAAATCAATGTCACATAATAATGCATATTCATACTATAATCACTCTTTACATTTAAATAATTTGTGATACAAATTACTGCATCAAGTTTCTGTATTATGTGAAAACTGTGTACCTTTTATGTTATTAAATAATTATTGTATTAAAGAAAACGTACAAAGGTTAAAAATTTCATATACTATAATTATCTAACAAGTTACTCGACCATTCTGATGGGTGATTGTTCCAACACCAAAGAGCACTTATAGTGTAGCCTATTGCAGCATTTCCAGTTCTTGAAAGAACTTCGGGGGGAGGTTAAAGTAGTGAGATCTTCGGTCTATGTTTCACATATTTAGGTATATATACAGGATGTTTTAGAATTCGACCGATTATAGAGAGGTGTTGGGGGAACAATTAGAGAAAGTACACTAATGCTCCCAGAGCGCATGGTTTTGTGCAATAAGCCAAAATAAATTTGAGCCAGTACGCCACTGATAAAAACCTCAATGTATATGCAAGCATTTGCTGCACTGCCAAGAAGTGCAAATGTGTGGCCCAGTGGTAAAGTAGGGAATTCTCAAGCCAGCGACACCGTATTCCAACTTCAAGCCCTGCCGAATGATTATCTCTTTCTCTCTTTCTTTCTTTAAGTTGTTGGTTGTGCAGGATATTGAATACTACACTGCTCCATTAGTTGTTATGTTGCTGATAAATGTAATCAAGCAAATCAAACGAATGAACTCTGAACAGGAAGGTACAACATAACATACTGTAATGTTCTATATGTACACATGATATGTAATCAGAATCCTTCTTGGAGGTGACTTTAAAAATGGCATTAACGTGACCTGGACTAATACACTATTGTGCTTACGAATTGAAAGAATGTGCTGTTAGCTCTGGAAAAGAAATAACTAGTGTGCAAGGAAAATCACATTTACATTCCAGCTTAAGCTTTATTTATTTCTTCTTCAGATATACGGAAACAGCTAATGGTGAGCATTTCCATTTGTGAGCTCTGATTTTCTGAAATACACGTATTGTCCTTTAGGGGAAAATAAATGACTTAATTTATGGACGCTCTTTAACTGCTGTGGTCCTTTTAATTCTCTACTGGTGTTCTCCAAACAGTTATGATAAGACCTCACTGAAAAATAGTTTGTTACACTTTATACTAAATAATAATAATAATAATAATAATAATAATAATAATAATAATAATGTATATTATAATATTTTGCACAAAAGCCCCGGTGGGCCTGAGTCGACCATCCCGACTGCCGGCTTCACTTACACACACACACACACACACACACACACACACACACACACACACCTATACATCCAACCGATACACGGTAAGATTATCTGGTTACCCCAACCGGAATGTGATTCTCCAGACCTACAGATCGCTACCTCTCATCAAATTCCTCTATACACGGGCAGAAAAATGCACACCCCCAAGGGTAGGCTCGAGTCCACGCCTATTCCGTAGCTGGGAACCGGAACCGGAACGCTACACTCCGGCCCACTACGCCATGGTGCAGTACACTAAAGAATAATACCATTCGAAAAATCTGATGTGTTACACTCACATGACTTTCTCTACTCTTGTACAAACTATTTTTACAAACGCTTATTTTCCATCTACTTCATGTTAATCGAGATAAACATTTGCAGACTCTATCTTATTGCTAATTTTCTTGTACATGTAAGGGGAATATATATTTACAAGGGCAATATAGAAAAACAGTAGCCTTTAAGCACATACATATCTCTTAATAGCTGGTTGCTATGTGCAGCACCATTCCCTTTGCCAGAGATTAATACTCTTTGCATATCCAAGACAAAAAATGAATAACGAATTCGCATTTGAGAAAATAAGTATTGAAAAATTTAAGGGAATAACAAGCAATATCTCGAAAATGGTTCACTCAACAACAACAAAAACAACAAAATGTATATGACATAAATTGTGTATTTTAACGCGATCTACATTTTTTTGTGTAGTAAAATTTTGTCTATCTCTTATGGTTTACCAGTTTACCAAAAGTCGTTCACAATGAATATTTTTGGAGACATTCCCAGAAAATTCAAGAAATACATTTTATTTGTCATGCAAATATCTTAAACATATGATATTTTAATCAGGATCGTTGGAGCCATTTTTGAGAAAATTAAAATTTTTGTAAAATGTTCCATGTAAAGGGTAATCTGGGGTGGGGGGATTTTCTTGAAAACCTTCGTGTCGCATCTCTGGAAGATACTGAACCTAAATACCAAGTTTGGTGTTTATCCGACTGTTCGTTTCTGAGTTATGCTGTTCACAGACATACACACACACACACATACACACACACACACACACGGACATGTTTCCAAAAATGCTTTTTTTTATTCAGGGGGCCTCAAAACATATATTTCCGGTGAAATCTCGGTATTGAATTTTTGGGTGGAATTCAATACTTCCCCTACTTACTATACGTAGTAGAGAAAGTAGAAATTACTAATATATGTGCAGTGATGTGCATGAAATTTATGTTAAGGATTTTCTTGAATATTAAATGTTTGTCTCCTTGACCATCAGCGGATACTTTTACCATTCTGTTTGATGGCCCACCTATGTTTGTCTGCATTACTATTGTATTAGAATGCTTAATTATCTTATTATCTGCACAGCATTGATCTCGTTCATAATATTACGTTATACAACAGCCAGTGCAACTGACAGTTATCACACAGTGTAAGAGTGCATTACATAAACACAAAATAGTCAGTGTAACAGACAAATGTCCATGGCCCATGATTACTTCTTACGGAGTAGTTCACCGTGAGAGATATGTAAAAGAGCTTTAGCCCTCTACAGGGAGGCTTTTGCCCTTAAATGGACACAACAGGCTTTATTCATTCGCAATTAGCCTAGACCAGAATAACTAAATATGTTTCAATGGCTTATTTTCGCGGTTACGTAAAAATGTTAGTGAAACTGTTGCATAATCATGTATGACCGGCTTGGATTACGCATCAAGGCAGAGTTCATTGTGTCTACTAAACCTCCAGGAGGAATGTGATGGGAGTACGAAGAGCGGTCAGGTCTAGTGGCTGCAGGCGCAACGCGCGAGGCTCCAACGTTTCCAGGTTGAACATCCCTGGCCGTCCTTTCGATGTGGCCTCCCATCTCGGTTCGGAGGGACGGTTCGGAATAGGAAAGGAAGTTCTCTCCTTAAACCACGTCCACCCTTCCTGGCCATCTTCCTCTGAAGGATAAAGAGCGAAATGGGGGACAGAAAATTCCTGGTAGCATGTAATCCATCTTAGTACTCACCTACCGATCTGGGAAAGCCACGAAAAACCCCAAGATCAGGGTGACCGGTCAACAGTAATCGAATCGTAACCCGCCTTCTGCGAGCCACAAATACTACTGCTTGAACCATTCCGTTGGTTATGACATTACTTTTTTACTTTCTCTACTACGTATAGTAAGTAGGGGAAGTATTGTATTCCACCCAAAAATTCGATACCGAGATTTCACCCGAAATACATGTTTTGAGACCCCCTGAATCCAAAAAGAAGCATTTTTAGAAACATGCCCGTGTGTGTGTGTGTGTGTGTGTGTGTGTCTGTGAACAGCATAACTCAGAAACGAACAGTCGGATAAACACCAAACTTGATATTTGGGTTCAGTATCTTTCAGAGATGCGACACGAAGGTTTTCAAGAAAATCCCCCCACCCCAGATTATACTTTACATGGAAGAGTTTTTGAAAAATTTAATTTTCTCAAAAATGGCTAACGATTTTGATTAAAATATCACATGTTTAAGATATTTTCATGGAAAATAAAATGTATATCTTGAATTTTCTGGGAATGTCTCCAAAAGTATTCTTCATTGTGAATGACTTTTGCATAACTGGTAAACCATAAGAGATAGACAAAATTTTACTACACAAAAAATGTAGATCGCGTTAAAATACACAATTTATGTCATATACATTTTTTTGTTGGGTGAACCATTTTCGAGATATTGCTTGTTATTCCCTTAAATTTTTTAATACTTATTTTCTCAAATGGGAATTCGTTATTCATTTTTACTTTCTCTACTACGTATAGTAAGTAGGGGAAGTATTGCATTCCACCCAAAAATTCGATATCGAGATTTCACCGGAAATACATGTTTTGAGACCTCCTGAATCCAAAAAAAGCATTTTTGGAAACATGTCCGTGTGTGTGTCTGTGTGTGTGTGTGTGTGTGTGTGTGCGCGCGCGCGCGCCTGTGAACAGCATAACTCAAAAACGAACAGTCGGATAAGCACCAAACTTGGTATTTAGGTTCAGTATCTTCCAGAGATGCGACACGAAGGTCTTCAAGAAAATCCCCCCACCCCAGACTACCCTTTACATGGAACATTTTTCGAAAATTTTAATTTTCTCAAAAATGGCTCTAACGATTTTGATGAAAATATCATATGTTTAAGATAATGTCATGAGAAATGAAATGTATATCTCGAATTTTCTGGGAATGTCTCCAAAAGTATTCTTCATTGTGAACGACTTTTGCATAACTGGTAAACCATAAGAGATAGACAAAATGTTACTACACAAAAAATGTAGATCGCGTTAAAATACACAACTTATGTCATATACATTTCTTTTGTTGAGTGAACCGTTTTCGAGATATTGCTTGTTATTTCCTTAAATTTTCCAATACTTATACTTCTTCTCAAATTCGTTATTCATTTTTTTTTTGTCCTGGACATGCAAAGAGAATGGAATGCGCCACATAGCAACCAGCGTTAAAATATTTGACTATCGCTTAAAAGCTACCATATTCCCCTTGCATCTACATGAATATTACCAATAAGATTGACATCTCGATATCTCGATTAACATGAAGCATATGGAGAATAAGCGTTTGTAAAAATAGTTTGTACAAGAGTAGAGAAAGTCATGTGAGTGTAACACATCAGATTTTTTTGTCTTGTATATGCAAAGAATATTAATCTGTGGCAAAGAGAGTGGTGCTGCACCTAGCAACCAGCTATTAAGATATGTATGTGCTTAATGGCTACTGTATTTCGATACTGCCCTTGTAAATATATATTCCCCTTATATCTACAAGAAAATTAGCAGTAAGATAGCGTCTGCAAATGTTTATCTCGATTAACATGAAGTAGATGGAGAGTAAGCGTTTGTATAAATAGTTTGTACAAGAGTAGAGAAAGTCATGTGAGTGTAACACATCAGATTTTTTTCGCAATATTTACGTTAAAAAGAAAAGACACCCTTGCTGTCCTCAACTCTAGCTATGTAAAGTTTGCCCACCCCTGATCGGTGCAGCTTTCTGTTCAGTAAGTGCATCACTGAGCACCAGATTCCTGCCTGATAGGGGTGCTCTTGAATACGATATTTTAAAACAAGTCATGACATCGAGATGCAGCACGTAAACAGGCCTTCAACAGCATGTCTATTTTGTCTTGGAGACAGTAGTGTGTCTCTTTATCAGTCGACCATGAAGTCATGCTCTTTGTGCCGATAATAGCAAACTTGTGCATACAAAAGAAAGGAAGTTGCCTTTTACGTTCAGAATGCTAACAAAATCTTTTTTTCTTTCTTTTTGCAGGTGAGTTCCAGAAATACCAGAGGCCTGAGTGGTAAGCATTGGCACTATAGTTACATGCGTATTAATAAAAGGCCCAAGTCTTAATAACATAATAGGCGTTATTAACCGGCTCATACATAATTCTGATAACATTATTCTTGGTGGCAACACCCGCTGTGTTTTAGGTGGCATTTGGTATTTTTACTTTTTCTACCACCACTAAATGAGGCAGAGGAAGTATTGCATTCGACACAAACATTTGGTTTCATTTAAATGGCAAGCTTTGAGATCCGCTGAATCCCTATGTCCTTTGTATAGGAGAAACCTTTGCAAAAGCCAAGAGGCAGATAGGTAAATACCAATTTCATACTGAAGGCAAGCAATTTTAAGGGAGTCATGCATGAAAGTGCTATATTTTCTGAGCTGTTGGTCTATGGACCTGTGTGCAATAATCCTTTATTTTTTATATTAACACCCTAAAATTTCATTATCAATATTTTTAGTCATAGAATTTGTTTTTTAAATCAATCCCATAAATGTTTACAGGAAGAATGTACATTCGTAAAATATGAGATTTAATAGAATAAATGTTTTTGTGTAATTTGACATTTCCAAAATGCTCGCCGTAGTTGCTTAATTTTTCGTAAATTTTAAATAATAGAAATTGAAATACTACATTGCCGTTCCTTTGTTACTCATGAACCTATAGAAATATTTCTTAAAATCATTGCTATCATTCACATTGTAAAGCTAAGTTTTTCGCAGTTGACTATTGTTTTGGCCTGCAACATGTGTATTTCAGCGTATTAGCTAAAGAAAAAAAAAGTCCTGCATATATTAATCACAGATAATAATTTGATAAAAATAAGCGTTTGTTTGAATTGCGTGTACAATAGTTGTTAAAATAAATTATTGACTGCCTCTGTAGTCGAGTGATGATCTTTCTGGCTTCTCAATCCAGAGGTCCCGGGTTCGATTCCCGGTGGTGCGGAAGAATGTTTCTTTAGTTAGAATAATTCTGGAAGTATGAATGTGGCAGTGAATTTGTGTGTTTCCTAGCGAAAACCGGTAAAAATCTACAGTCAACGAGTTAGCTGTTTCTAAAGTCAAAACTTCCGTGTGGCTATAGAGGTTAAAGGGAACTATACAAATTAAACAATATCTATAATGGATAGGAAATGCTATGTGATTCTTACACCAAATGTTGTTATTTCCTATTGGTATTTTTAAGCAGTTGCTAGTTTTTTCTTTGGTTCCTTATTCTATTCCTTTCAAACTAAGCATTTTCAGAAATATTTATCTTGAATTTTCCATAGTTAACCTGTCTTCGTTGAATTTTATATAGTTTAGTTTAGAGAAACCCATAATCGATAGACAAATACTTATTACACGTACATCGTTGAGATGTAGGTAGTTTACCTCAATCTTTTGTAGCATTAACCAATTTCCGTGTTTTAAGTTTGCCCCAGCTAAAAGCCAGGTTGTAATGTATGAATGTTTGAATCTCCATTTTCCCCCATTATAAGCTCGGGGCAGACAAAAACGGATTTGAAACAACTGATTATCGTTCAGTATGTTGCACTTTGTGTGTAGAAATCTATTATAGTCTCTAGGTACACGTATTCAATGGAAGGGGCCCCTCGTGCACTGCGACCATCCCTCAGGAGGAAGGAATGAAGTAAAATAGTCGCAGGCCGCAGCCATACAGGCCACAGAGACGCGCGGAAGTCCCTAACAGTTCCAGGCTTGGAGACTCGTCCCACTGCTGGAGCTGCCTAGAGAGTAGAGGTCTGAACGAGCCTAAATTCTTAGGCCCCGCCCGATCTGAACCGAGCCCGAGAATAGACTATGTCGTACCTCCGGCCCGGCCCCAATTGTCTAACTTTGCTTTAAATCTGTCGCGGTAATCGGCTCGTGTTATCTTATTTGCTGGGCGCCTGTTATTGTTTTATTATTTTAAGATTTGGGTTCTTTGTCCTCCGGCTAGCTATTATTACTCAGTCGAGCAAATATCTCTGAGAGGGCGTGTAAACGGAAAGGAGTTGTTACTAAAAGATAACACTGATAAAAGAATTTATTTTCACACTTTTATTGCCGTCACACTTAATTAATAGTTCACATCTTTAATCTTTATACACGTCTGACTGAAACTGTTATATTTCCGAATGTAATTACTGTCGTAATAGTTGTCGCGTACTTCAGATTTTGTAACTAACTTTACGATGCGAGAGATTCTTCCAAACTGTATGACGTGCACTTCACGACAGATTCTTAAAGACTGTGCGACGTGTACCTCGCGAATGACTTTTCAAGATTGCGTGAAACATGCTTATGGCACGAGAATATATACTCCCTCTCCCCGAAATGCCTAAACATTATAATAGAGCTACTATTGGTTACCAAATCGCGCCAACATTAGCGTCTGTTTTGTCAGCCAATCATAATTACTGACACATATACTCTAGGGAAGATATTCCCTCCATTTCTAAAGAAAGGCACGCTACCCTGACGTCATTTGTTTGTCTCTTCTTAGTGATAAACAACTCACCCCATCGGTTCATTGTTACCCACTTCTATTGTCAGTTTCAGTGAGGCCGTGTAAACTTATTTCCTAACAATGCTTATGGCTAACAAACATCTAAAATCATTGTCATACAATAATGTTAATTTACACTACAATCACACTGGCATTCACAGTGTTGTGATATAAAATACTGCCTCAAATCACATCATTTTGCAGTTACTGATTATTATTATTATTATTATTATTATTATTATTATTATTATTATTATTATTATTATTATTATTATTATTATTATTATTATTGATGGTGGCGACGGCGGTGCACGAAACGCTTCTGCCTGCGGTGCGAAGCGACTCGAGTTCGATTTCCGGTAACGGCATAGGGATCTTTTCCGTACTAGGAGGCGTAGTAAGGGATGCACTTAGTTCCTTGGGACCAATTTACGAGCATTTTTACAGAAATAGTGGTGACTGAGGTCCTGGAATCCCCAAGTAGTAAGCGGCCTTATTGACCACATCCCGCCCGTGTTACTACACTCTTCCCAGGATGTCCTGGTTGTGCGTGTGTCCGAAGGGAGGCGGAGTTTTCAGCTGCCGTGCTATTGTAACGTCATTCGTAATTGGCCAAAGCGAGCATTTATTTATCATTACTGGTATTACTAGGTATGTACTGCTATGGCATTCTGTGATAATTGTGTTATTCCTGGTTTCTCAACATCGCAGGCCAAAAACTGTTACGAAGCATCTTTTTGGTTTTTATTTTTACTTTACATCGAGAAAGCTTTCATAGTTTTTGATTGTATATAAATGGCGATAATGGTGTTGATTAGATACGTATCACATGTTTAAGATAGTTGATGTTTTTATGTTGAATGTGATAATTGTTTTTTTCGTTTTTATTTTCAAACCCAGCTGTGCCCGAGAAACATTTTTCAAATTAAATCCCCGGCCCGCGGGGCTGGCGGACCTAGGCTCTAGAGCTTGGCCCGAGCCCGTGCAGACCTCTACTAGAGAGGGGGCTAAATTATCCATCACCAAGCAGCCCTCAAGTGTCCGCGGTGAGTACTTTTTCCTTTGGCCAAACATCCGCGCCATATGCCACGAAACCTAGAAACACACCTGAAAGATGAGAAGGAAACGGAATGAAAGGGAAGTGATGGGAAAGAAATCGTGATAGATGAGAGCCCATCCCAGCATTCACCTACCGACCGAGTAAAGCCACGAAAAACCCAGGGTCAGAGTGGGTGGTCGACGGAATCGAACCCTGTACCTCCCGAATGCGAGCCATCTCGCTCGGTATTATAGTTTAACTTGAAGCTATTTCTAAGCAAACATGTTTACTTTATGAATCAAGGAAATGGTATGTAAAGGAAGTATTGCATTCTAGGCCCCCCCACAAAAATGGTAGCGTGTTTAGTACATGTTTTGAATCTCACTGAATTAAGCATTTTTAGAAGCACATACATGGATATGTTTTTGTATTAGTGTGTATCTCTAAATAGCATAACGCAAAAACGAAACATTTGGTGTATATATGTATAGTATCTTCCAAAGATGCGGCACGATTTTCAAGGTAACTACCCACCCCAAACTACCCTTTATATTGAAAAATTTGGTTATTTTTTTTTTTCCAAAAAACGGCCCAAACGATTTTTTTTATTAAAATACCATATATTTTAGATGTTTACATGACAAATAAAATGTATGTCTCCACTAATGAATTTATCTTCATTCAGATGGAATTTTGTATTTCGGATAAACCATAAGACATAGAGAAAAAAAAACCACATTGCTCAGAGAACATAGATCTATCTAGAACACATAATTTAGTTGAAATATCCTTTTCCCCCTAAGATAACCGTTATTATTGGTATGAAATGTTCAATACTTCATTGTTTTAAACTGTTGTTGCTATTCAGTTGTTTCTCCTGATGTCGTGGAAAGAGTAATTTCAAAGCCAGCATACAGCGACCCGCTTTAAACATCCACCGATTACGTTTGCTCTACTTGCATACTTGTATCTACAACGAAAAATGCAATGAAACTATTTCTACAAACGTCTGTCTCGATTAACTTGAGATAGAAAAATAAGCTTTGATAAGAATAGTTCGTCTAAGCTATATAAAAAGAAACACAGTGTATTGAAAATTCACGTGAATGTAGCACATTATATTTTTATCATGTTTAAGGTAAATTGGATAGAAGAATGACTTCCAATCTGATTTGTATAACTTATAAGAGTTACTTCTTAAATGGCAGTGGGTAGAGGAAGTGGTGTTAGTGTGCCACGCAGATTCTTATATATGCAACATTTTAGTAAAAACTTGTAAAACGTCTTTCAACAAGAGTGTCCTATCTTTAACATGTGATAGCTGCCGTTGTTATTGAGTTACAGCACTAATTTTTATCATGTGGTTACAGTTACTATTGACAAATAGCCATGGAACGTTACAGCATTCAGCAACGCGTAGAAATTGTGAAAATTTATTATCAAAATGGATCATCTGTTCGCCAAACCTTCCGTGTATTGCGTGAAGTTTACGGTGTGCATAATCGTCCCTGCGAGAGAACGATTCGGCGTTTGATCGATAAATTTGAAAGAAGTGGTTCTGTCAGCGACCAAAGAACGCCTGTACGTAATCGACGTACGCGCTCCAACGAAAACATAGGCGCCGTTCGTGAGTGTGTACGCGAGAACGGAAACAAATCAATTGCTCGTCGAGCGCAAGAATTGGGGCTTTCGTCGACCACAACTTGGCGAATACTGCATCTGGACTTGAAGTTTCACGCTTAAAAATGACGTTAACTCAAGAACTAAAGCCCAAAGGCCATAGGTTGCGCCGTGTATTCGCTGACTGGGCTATGGAGCAATTGGAAGCTGACCCGGATTTTTGTCGAAAAATCATCTTCAGCGACGAAGCCCACTTTTGGATGGATGGTTGTGTTGCCGCTATTAGAGCAATCACAATCCAATGCAGATTCAAGGACGACCACTTCATCCCCAAAAGGTTACTGTGTGGTATGGATTTTGGTATGGTGGAAGCATTGGTCCATATTTTTTCCAAGATGAAGATGGAGAAGCTCTAACTGTTAATGGAGGAAGATACCGGGCTCTTATAAGGGACTATTTTTTGGCCTCAATTGGATGGTATGGATCTCAGAAACCTCTGGTTCCAGCAAGATGATGCCGCATGTCATACTGCTCTCGAAACAATCGATCTTTTGAAGGAGAAGTTCAGAGGTTTCGTCATTTCCCGTGGTGGTGATGTTAACTGGCTCCCGAGGTCATGTGATTTAACGCCGTTGGATTACTTCTTGTGGGGTTATGTTAAATCTCGAGTTTATGTCAACAAGCCAGAAACAGTAAATGATCTTATGAATAATATCACGCGTGTTATTCGTGAAGTTGGACCTAATTTACGTTCTTCTGTCATTGAAAATTGGGTCAACCGTATACGCGCAACCCGACGAAGTAGCGGCGGTCACTTATTTGATGTTCTCTTCCTCACGTAATGGCATTAATTATGTTCCAAAAAAAAAAAAAAAAAAATAAACCTCTACCAATTATAGAACGTGTTTTATTTAAGTTCAAAGATAGGACACTCTTGTTGAAAGACCCTATATTTCGTGTGCGGTATGCATTTGAATACCCTGCTGCGAGTTCTCGTGTGTTTCTTTTCTTCATGGTGAGCGGTTGTGCTTGTATCGGTTGTAAAATCTTGTTTGATAACGGAGACTTGTATGTTTGGAGATTTGCATTTCGCTTTCCAAGATTTGTCATTCACGAAGAGGCTTTTCATGTACAAGAATTTGCCACCTTATGTAGCATTGAGTGGTATTCCTGGTCTTTGAACGAGAACTCCCCTAACGTTTTTAAGCAGTCAAGTAATTTTCAAGTATATGCGACTAGCAAATGACATGGAAAAAGAAACACACAGAAAGAAAGGGGGAAAACACACAAAAAAAAAAAAAGAAAAAAGAAAAAAGAGAAACTTGAATACTTGTTTAAAGAATAGAAATACAATTTCTGACGCCCTGCAAGAAAATTCAAGGATATTTATGGTCCAATTCAATTAAAATGTTCGTATGAATAGACTATTTTTCCAGCTGGTTATAGTTGCTGTGCTATATTTAGGTAAACAAGAATTTAGATTTAGAGGGCACGATGAAAGTGTAAGTTCAATAAGTCGTGGGAATTCCAGGAAAATGCTTCATTAATAACGAAGAATCACTATTTGAAAATTAATAGTGTATTCTGTGGGTGGGGACTCCAAGACAATTCAAAATGAAGTCATAAACTGCATATCTGAATACATGCAATATCATGTAAAAAAATGAAATTCGTAACTAACTTTTTTACTAATAAAGTTGATGATAGCACAGATATAACTCAAACATCACAATGTTCTGTCATAGTGAGATGTGTGAATTTTGAAGGAAATGTTTTTGAGCGTTTTTTAGGGTTCTATGATGTTAGTGCTGATACAACACCTGAGGCTTTGTTTAATCTTCTGGATGGGATTTTGTCTGAGTTTTCATACGAGAACAATATAGTGGCTCAATGTTATGATGTGGTAACTGTAATGACAGGTCACTCATCGTAAATGATCTTCAGAAGAAAATTAAAGATAATGCACCTCAATCTGTTTCTGTGCATTGCTTAATTCGACTAAACTTGGTGTTTCAACAAAATTAACATTGCATTTCTAAATGTCGTATATTTTTTTGCAAATTGGTGTGATTCCTTCATTTTACACCATTTTTAAAAAAGAACACAGATACTAGGTTCAGTTTCAGCTAGACATCTTCCAACCTTAGCAAAAACTCGGTGGTATTCTAACTCAAAACTACTTACCGTAATTGTAGAAAATTGGGAGAAAATCTTATATGTTGCCCTCACATGACTTTCTCTACTCTTGTACAACTACTTTTACAAACGCTTATTCTCCATCTGCTTCATGTTAATCGAGATAAACGTTTGCAGAAACTATCTTATTGCTAATTTTCTTGTGAGGTGCAAGGGAATATGGTAGGCTTTAAGCGATAGTTAAATCTTTTAGGAGCTGGTTGCTATGTCGAGCATTACATTCTCTTTGCGTGTCAAGGACATAAAAAATCTGATGCCTTGCACTGGTATGACTTCTTCTACTGTTGTACAAGCTATTTTTACAAACGCTTGTTCTCCATCTACTTCATGTTAATCGAGATAAGGATTCTTATTGCTAATTTTCTTGTAGGTGCAAGGGAAATGTGGTAGATTTTAAGCGACAGTCAAATATTTTAAGAGGTGGTTGTTTTGTGGAGCATTCCATTATCTTTGCAAGTCCAGGACATACCCCCCCAAAAAAAAATTCCATTTGAGAAAAAGTATACGTATTGGAAAATTCAAACAAATAACATGGAATATCTCGGAAATGATTCACTGAATCCCCCTCCCCCCACAAAAAAGTGAATCATTGACATAACCTCACACCAAAAAATCACATGGGGTTAAGTCGGGAGAGGTGGAGGCTATGATAGCAATTGCTGATCATCATTTCCACCACGACCGATCCATCGATTTCTCAATCTTCAGTTTAAAAATTCACGAACATCGTGATGGAAGAGGGTGGAGCATCATCCTGTTGGTAGATGAAGTCCACAAAACCGGTCTCCAGCTGTGGCATGAGCCAATTTTCCAGCATGTCCAAATATGTGTCCTGTAACGATCTTTTCGCAGAAGAAAAAGGGGCCGTAACACATTAATTGGTGAGTTTCGAATGTGCAGCACGATAACTAGGGAATCTCTGTCCCCCAGATTCGCACATTGTGCTGTTCACTGTGGCATTCACAAAAAAAATATTACTTCATCAATTAAAATGAGTTTTCTCACAAAACCCATCGTTTTCCATAAGCTGTTGCATCTGTGCCGAAAATTCAAAGCGTCAGCGGACGTCAGGGCTTGTAGCAATTGCAAAGTGTAAGGCTTCTGCTTCAAGCGTTTCCGTACAATCTTCCAAACGGTCGCTTTTGGAATCCACTCTCTGCTTGCTCTGTTCGTTGACTTCTGTGGACTACGTGCAAAACTGCTCGCACGCACGCGCTCAACTGCTTCTTCAGCCACAGCAGGCCGACCCGTTGATTACCCCTTACAGAGGTATCCTGTAGCTGTAAACTGCGCATACCATCGTCGAATGGATTTGGCAGTTGATGAATCTTTGTCGCACCTCGTTCTGAAGTGTCGTTGCACCGTTATGACAGATTGACGTGGATAAAATTCAACACAACAAATGCTTTCTTGGCGTATGTCGCCATTTTGACTAACTGCTGCACTCTCGTGACAGAAATCTGAAGCGCGATAGCAACAAACCAAAACTTGGTGAGTTTTTCTGTATGACTGAGTTTTGTGACATAATGTCAAATAATGTAGTTACAGTGAACAGGCTCATCATCCGCATGTATCATCGATCCAACAGTGAGAATGGAGCAGAATGAACAACAACCAGCTGAAGTACACACTGAAAAATGAAGAATCTACGAGCCTACCATCCCCTACTACCTTGAGAAGTACAATTTATCATCCATTGAATATATTGGACTGAGGTTGGGGCAAGAGCAACCATACCTAGGCAATTTGCTGAATTTTGTAAAAAGTTCAGTCTCAAGGCTAATTTCATGTACAACATTGCAGTTTTTGCTGTTAAAGATTCAATCAAAATTCTCCAAAATCATCTATATTCAAATTAATTTCAATCTGTAGCGTGTGTTTAACAGCAGAAGAGCCATACTTTTAGTATTTTCCCCTCTAAAATAGAAATTTTCCGCTGTTTTCTTTCACTCATAATTGGATTTATTTCAGTGATAATTATGTTCTGTCTTCTTGTGATATTCTTGTTTGTATATAATAATTTTAAGAGTATTAAGCTTTGTCAGTTTGGCAGCCCCTACTTTTGGGAAAAGCTGAAAATTTTCTTTCTGAATAAATAAAAAATATGAAATCATTTGTAATAACCCTATATAGTAAATCAGAGACGCCCCAAGTTTATTCTTATTTATTTTCTGTACCACATATCCAGTAGGTAAAGAAGGTATTGCATTTCACCCAAAAATTCGATACCGAGATTTCACCGGAAATGCATGCCTTGAGGCTCCCCGAGTCCAAGAAAAGCGTTTTTAGAAAAAGGTCCGTGTGTGTGTCTATGAACAGCGTGATTCAAAAACGAAAAATGGTATAAACAGCAAACTTGGTATTTTAAGTTCTCTACCTTCCAACAATGCGACAAGAAAATTTTCAAGAAAATCCCTCACTACTCTTTATGTAGAACACTTTAAAATTTTTGAAATTTTCTAAAAAACGGCTCAAATGATTTCGGTTAAACTATCAGAAGTCTTCTTCATTCGAAAGGAATTTCATATAATCTTGTATAACTGGTAAACGTTGAGCGATAGACGAAAACTTACTACTCAATAAATGTAGATCTCTTTAAAGCACACAATTTATTTTCAGTAACTTTTTTGTGGCATCAACCATTTCTGAGATATCCGTTATTAGTTGTTCGAATTGTTCAATACTCATAAATTCTTTTAAAGTCCTGTCGATTTCCAATTGTTTCTCGCGATGGCTTTGAAAGAGTATGAAATTTTAAGGCTATGGAGGAGCGTTCAGTTCTAAAACATTTGACTATCGCTATTCCCTTTGTATTTATAACTAAATGTTTAATAAAGCTATTTCGGGAAGGATTTACCTCGTAAGAATAATTTATATACCCACTAATAAACGGTAGAGGATAGAGAAAGTCATGTGAATGTAGCACATAGGATTTTTTAAAGTGGTCTGCGTGCAGATACTCTGCATAATATAAGTTAATAAATCCTGATTATTTTACTACTATTTTTGTTATTCGGTTTACACATTTATAACTCCTAAAGTAATGCAAACTTTAAGCATCGTTGTAATTTTTTTTTGGTCACCACATAGCACTGCTAGGCATGAATTTCAGCACTACGGCCAAGGCTGGGCTTATTACACCTGTTCAACCTCCTGGAAAAGGGATGAGGTGAGAGAGCACTAAGGGCGTTCAAATGTAATGAAGATAGGTGTAGCGCAGCGGGGTCCGAAGCGTTTCCAGATGGAACATTCTCGGCAGCCCCTTTGATGGTCCCTCCACCATTATTCACAGGGACAGTTTCGGGTAGAAGGTCCCTTGTCAGGGAAGAGGTGGTTCTCTTCTCAATGCATATCAACTGCAAACGCAGCACATCACCGTCCACCGCGCTTAATCCTGCTATCCTACAGGACGAAAGAAAACAAAATGAGAGGAAATGGGTTAAAGAAAAGTTTGTGATAGTATACAATCCATCGACCTTGGAAAACTAACTAGAATCGAAGTGGGGAGCTCCCGAATGCGAGCCTCAGATGCTACCATCTGAGTCATAGAAGCATGATTTTAATTTGGTCTGTTTTACAATGATTTATGACTGGTTATCATAAGTGGAGGGGGATTCCGGCACTTCACGCACATGAAGGGCATAGAAGTCGACCAGTTCCGTCTCAGGCGGTGTACCTCAGCGGATACCCTACTGCACCACCCCTCCACCCACGTAGCTCTCAGAGGGCCCGTCACACACCGAATGCCTGAGAGACAGTTTCTCAAAGCAGACTCCACGGCCACACGCCTCTACCGCTCTCAACTCGCTTGATCCTTCGACCCTGAAACATATAAGGAATTATTTATGACAGCATTCGCCTACCAACCAAGGAAAACCGCGAAAAAAACCCAATGTCAGAGTAGACGGCCCAACGGGAATCGAATCTGAAACTTCCCGAATGCGAGCCTCATGCGTTACCGCGGAGCCATCTCGTCCTGTATAATAATTTGATGGTGACGGGAAAATTGATTAAACCTTCTGCAAGAGACGTGGATTACGTTTATTTTGCCATGCAGATGTGCGAGTATTCCAACAGTAAACTGTTGAAACGTGACATAAGGAACGTAAGCAAAATGCGGACCCATGTAACAGGAGTTTAAAACGCCCAGTTATAAATAGCTGCACACACTTTGAGGGGTGAAGAGCAATAAAGCCAGCAAGCAAAACAATGGAGGAAGGAAATGGCAAGGCAAGAATGATTCACCACCACAACTTGCAGCTGTAACATACAAGGTCACCCAGTCAGACGCTGCTCGCTTGTTTATTGTATACTGGCCTTATGAACTGTTCCGGTTTCTTAACGCATTGTTTTGGTTTGGTTACTCTGCCCACATTTTGATTTTCCTCTTCTCTCATTTTCTTTCTAGCTTTGCATGCATCTGTCTTCAAGCCGGACTTGACTTCCTTACCTGCAGAAGTTACTTTCGGGGCTAAGACTTACGAAGAATAGTTGTTAAAAACTCTACATTGCACAAATTAACGCCAGCGTGTTTGTGTGAACACGCGGAATTCTGTAAATCAGTGATCTGATCTTTTACGACTTTAATGCCTCAATAGAGCATTATCTTGAGGAATGTTTAAGTGTATATGTTACGGTAACAGCGGGAAGTGCAGTAAATGTTCACAATTACTGGCAGTTATTAACGCGTACGTACCTAGTTGCTTGGTAAATGTAGGCAACATTCCCAATTACCTTTGTTCACAATCACCAAAATCAGCAATGCAAATGCTGGCAGACCGAATTGAATCAGTGTTTCACTTTAATTTCAGATTTGCTAACCTAAACACAGTTTTGGCACGCATACCAAATATGACCGCTCTAGCGTCGATAATCTCTACATTGTGGAAGAATATGCTTTGTGATCCACTTAAATCTGTCTGTTGGAAGGTTCGTCATTTAACTCGCCAAACCTGGTAACCTGGGGGCTTGTCTTTCTGAAACGATTGGTCCGCGATGTAACAAGCCATCCAGTAGATACTCAGAGCAGCGTGTGTTCGATCTTACCGAGCTTGATAAGATTGGAACCATAAAGGAAGTGATTTTATTGTGCCATTTCACACATGCTATTTCAAAATTATGACATTTTTACTTTCTCTACTACGTATAGTAAGTAGGGGAAGTAGTGCATTCCACCCAAAAATTCGATACCGAGATTTCACCGGAAATATATGTTTTGAGACCCCCTGAATCCAAAAAAAGCATTTTTGGAAACATGTCCGAGTGTATCTGTGAACAGCATAACTCAGAAACGAACAGTCGGATAAACACCAAACTTGGTATTTAGGTTCAGTATCTTCCAGAGATGCGACACAAAGGTTTTCAAGAAAATCCTCCCACCCCAGATTACCCTTTACATGGAACACTTTTCGAAAATTTTAATTTTCTCAAAAATGGCTCCAACGATTTTGATTAAAATATCATATGTTTAAGATATTTTCATGACAAATGAAATGTATATCTCAAATTTTCTGAGAATGTCTCCTAAAGTATTCTTCGTTGTGAGCGACTTTTGCATAACTGGTAAACCATAAGAGATAGACAAAATGTTACTACACAAAAAATGTAGATCGCGTTAAAATACACAATTTATGTCATATTCATTTTTTTTTGTTTTTGTTTATTAAACCATTTTCGAGATATTGTTTGTTATTCCCTTAAATTTTCCAATACTTTTTCTCAAATGGGAATTCGTTATTCATTTTTTTATGTCCTGGACATGCAAAGAGAATGGAATGCGCCACATAGCAACCAGCTCTATTTGACTATCGCTTAAATACTACCATATTCCCCTTCCATCTACAAGATAATTAGAATAAGATTAACATATCGATTAACATGAAGCATATGGAGAATAAGCGTTTGTAAAAATAGTTTGTACAAAAGTAGAGAAAGTCATGTGAGTGTAACACATCAGATTTTTCATGTTATATTTGCAGTATTGCATTAACTGATTTTACTGTTAACCTATTCCTTTCTTCTGTCCATTAAGCACCTACGAGAGAAAAATTCTCTACAATGGTTATGACCAGAAATGGAGAAAAATGTCCGACAATTTTTGGTAACTCTGAACACTGCTCATTAGAAATGCAATTATGAATGAAGGTAACCCATTTCTTATGTGACAACAAATTCTCAAAACTATCATCCTTGGCCTTCCCCAAAAAACATTAAATTTGTTGAAATTGAGTTGAAATATTGTAAAAACTGCGGACTTTGTGTTTTCGGCATGGACGTTTTTATTTACCATAAAATCGGGAAAATCCGCGAAATCCGTGGCATATGGAAACCCTATTCGGAGGTAATACAAGTCGTTTGCTGCTGAAGCTTCACATCAACAAATTGCTGAAGAAGTCTGATGCACACCCAAAATATTTAAAGTATTGTTGTCTTTTGTTAATGAGCACTGGTTCACGTCAATACATGTATCCTATGATAACTCGAACTTGTACGAATTCGCGCTCTAACTTTTCAGCATCCTAATCGGGGACGAAAGGTTTATGTTATGTATAGTCTAAGTGTAATAGTTCACAAATTATAGCTGTAAAAATGTGCGGTGTTGCTTAGTTTAGCATGCAATTGCCAGCCTTTTACTGATAACACTATATCTTGTTAAAATAATGTTTATTCCATCATCCTGAAATAAAAATAGGATTTTCCTTCCTTTAAGATGGACAAAACTTAATTCCTGTAGTCCTTGAAGTGTGGGTCAGTTCCTCTTACGTTTGAGGTTAGGTATGCTCTCACTTCCGCTGGTTGTGTTAGCTCGTTACCGTGATGGTGGTTCGCTTCAGACAGCAGAACTTCTGCTTGAAAATAGGTATACTAATGTTATTACTTTTATGACTATTTCATTCAGTGACTCGTTCCACCTCGACCAATAAAATGTTGAATATCAATTGTTCACAACCGCCCTCGCTATTTTTGTAGGGTCGTGTGCGTGTGTGCGTGCGGTTTTTTTTATCGCAGATTTCTTATTTCGTTTTCTCTAGTGTCGCTGACGAAGAATTTTATTTTAGCACTAAAATCTGTGGAGGCGAGTCGAAGCTGCCAACTGCCCGTCACGAAGTACAGTTGCCTAGCACAGGCCTCTGTGGACACGTTACGAAGCAAGATTGTGTTCTTACAGGGATGAGACCTAGGAGGCTAGCTGCCTAACAGATCCGTCGTGATATGACCACGTAGTTAAAGCGACGTAAAATAAGTAGAGAAAGAACAATTCACATTCGTTTATTGAAGCCGCAAGGTGGCTGAATAGGTAAACTATTCATAAATATTGTGACGCAACTTAGTGAAAAGACAATGAAAACAGGACAGTCATATATATATATTATATACAATTATTATTAATATTTTTGAGCGAATTTTAGGGAAATTTTATTTAAATTTTTATTTAATTTTTATTTCATTTATGAAATAATCTAATAAATATCGCTCGAGGTCTGAGCTTTCTAGGAAAATTCACATGATTTGAGTAACTTATCACGTTATGAGTATGGATGACGAATAATCGCGACCTCGCACTTGTAAATGCATCCATAAGTCTTGTGGGGCTGAAATTTAGGCCTGTTATATAGCTAGGATAAGAAAGCAGCTGAATTCAGGAATACTTGTAAAGCGACCAAGATGAACACTTTTCGAGCTATGAATCAAGAGAAAAAAGCTGAATGGCCATGTGCACTCATTTAGCAGAAATAGCATCGCATTCCTTTGTGCGCATGTGTGAGACTGTGGGATAGGAACGTGGCTAACGCATTCCAGCCTTGGAACTCTTGACATATCTTCTTTATGTCCTGTCTCCATTCGTTTTCATTTTCTTGCTCTATATTCCTCTTTGATCTGCAGTAGTTTCGTTGAGTTACATGAATTTATTTTGTCCAAGACTATGTTGTACTTGTTTCCAAGCTGAAAATGGTGAGGAAAATGAAACTTTAAGCTTCAGCTGCGCCGTTTTTGCATGTTTACCAACATATTTCAGAAGACATTATAGTTGGGATACATCAGATTATCGCTGGATAATACCAAGTCCAGAAATTTAAAACGTTTAGATTTAATGTGAAGTAACAGCTCTATATTGGGGCAACTATTCTTGAAATATATAACACATTTCTTTAATTACGGCACGGAAATATCACTCTGAAAACCAACTCCAACTTTTTGAAATATCAAAGGAATCCAAATCATAGACTTCTGTTTTAATCAAACCGCAAATCAGTTTTATATAGACTTTTATGACATCTTCCAGTTTTTCCATTTTTGCTTAAGATTCGTAATAGAATGCTGAATAAAATTTGTGGATTTTTAACAAAAAGTATTCAACAAAGAAATCCAAAACCTAAGTAACACAAAAGTAATTAATTTTGCCCATCTAACGCCCCATTTGTTTCCACTTAAAATTTCTGTAATCAACACATGTTTTCAGTGAGGTATTTATAAGAAAACTCTTAATTTGTTACATTCACTGACTTTCTATTAACAACTTTTCGTTCAAAATGCTCAAGAAATTCTTATCAAATCCAGTGAAAACTTTCACACTAAAATATCTGCGCACTGGGAAATTATATCTATATGGAGTACCTACTTCAAGCTAAGTTTAAGAAAAAAATTTTCTTGGTGTAAAAATATGCAAAGCTCTGTGCCTAAAATTACCACAATACTTACCAGAAAAATATCAGTTTTCTGCACCCAAAACTGTGTCAGTAGCATTTTGATTATTTCAAATTTTGGATACTAAAATGTAATAATTTTAATCTCTGAAGTCATAGGTCCAATTTGGTTCAAATTTTGTGTATGCTACATATATGACATAATTAGTAGGAATAATTGGATAAAACTTTTTTATTTTTTCAAAATCCAGTGCCCATTAAATTGTAGTACGAGTTTTCAGTCCAACATTCAAATAAACATGCAAATTATAAACTAATTTAAATTTACGTGTACATGGCGATCGTAGTACAGCCTTTAAGTTTATTGCTTTTTGTTGGTCGCCTGTCTGCTTGTGATCATATTTCTCTCCTTTTTATATTCTTTAGTTCTTGTTTAATTATCACATTGTCGTTTACCTTAATTTTTTTCTTCAATTTTTAATGATGGCGTATAGACTACGTGGTTACCACGTCATTGTTTTAGTCATAGATTGCCTGGTGAAACTCGCTCTAAGCCTCAAATTACAATATGGATCCCACAAATATTTGAACACCTTTACGTCGTGCAACAACGGTTATTGAAAACAAAATACCGTGTTGTTAGTTGCTTGAAATTAAAATGGCACACGTTTCGCTACAATTTCATTTATAGTTTTACTTTCTCTGACTCCTGTAGTAGGCAAGGGGTAGTACAGTATTCCACCCAAAATTCGATGTTATGATTTCACCGGAAATACGTGTTTTCAATCCCCTTGAATCAGAAAGAGCATGACTCTAAAACGAAATGTTCGATAAATATCAAAATTGGTATTTAAGTTCAGTGCTTTCCAAAGATACCACCGGAACATTTTAAAGAAAATACCCTATTCTCAAACTACCCTTTAAATTGAAAATGTTCGATATTTTTTATTTTCCCAAAACTGGCTCTAATGGGTTTGATTAAAATACCATATATCTAAATTCTTACAGGTCAAACAAAATGTATGTTTTGAATTTTTTTGGAAATAGCTGAGATGTCTTCATTCGGGAGGATTTTGTAGATAATTTCTTTAACGGGTAAGCCATAGCAGATAAACAAAAACGTGCCTATACACAAAAAATGTAGATCTCTTTAAAACACACAGTTCATTACAAATAACTTTTTCTGATATATCCTTATTATTGATTTGAATTTTTCAATATTGTGACATAAATTCTAATGTGCTGTCACTATTCAGTTGTTTCTCGCGATGGCATGGAAAGACTATGGAATTGTAACGCCAGCATAGCGCCCCAATTTTAAGCATATGATTCGATTCTGTTTTCTCCATTCCGCTTGTACCTACAACGAAATGTGCAATGAAACTACGAGGGCGGATTGATAAGTCCATGACTTTGACGAGAGATAGCGCTCTAATCACAGGTTTCTTATTTGCACCCGTCTTACATGTATTCTGAGCATAATCGCAGAAATTCGTCGTCATTTGTTTCTTAGAACATTGTTGAGAGTGTCTAAAATAAGAGATGTGTGTTGCTTCGTAGAAAATGGAGGAAAGTGAATTTCGTGTTCTGATACAGCACTACTTTTTGCGTGGTAAGGCGGTGAAGGAAACAGAAGAAAAGCTGAATGGGGACTCTGCTCCATCACATGGCATGGTTCACAAGTGCTTCACAGATTTTCGATGTGGTCGTTCGAGCACAAGAGATACCATGCGCACAGGACCGCCGGTTGTGGTCACAACAGAAGAAATAGTGAACAAAGTTCACGATATTGTGTTGGAAGACCGCCGAGTGAAAATCCGTGAGATAGCCAAGACCGTAAACATTTCGAGTGAACGTGTGTTCTGCACGAATTTTTGGGTATGAGAAAGCTGTCAACAAGATGGATGACGCGACTGCTCACAGTTGAGAATAAGCGGAATGGTGTGACCATTTCACAGGGATGTTTGAACATGTTCCAGCGCAAACCAAATGAGTTTTTGCGGCGTTATATCACGGTTGATGGAATTTGGATCCATTACTATCAACCTATAAACCAAACAACAATCAAAGCAGTGGATTTCCTTCGGCGAACCTGCTTCAAAGAAAGCGAAAACCATTCTGTCGGCAGGAAAAATCATAGCAGCTGTGTATTGGGATTCACAAGAGGTGATAGACATCCACTACCTGGAAAAGGTTAAAACGATCACAGGTTCATAGTATGCCGCAGTGCTGGATCAGTTTCACAAGGAATTGTTAAAGAAACGACATTTGGTGAAGAAAAAGGTTCTCTTTCACCAGGATAATGCACCCGCAGACAAACCAGCCATTGCCATCGCAAAATTTGTGGAATTGGGCCACGAACTGCTACCTTCACCCACCATATTCTCCAGATTTAGCTCCGAGCAACTTCTTCCTCTTCGCAAACCTGAAAAATTGGCTCGCGGGGAAGAAATTCACTTTCAGTGAACATATCATGGCAGAAACAACTTCATATTTTGTAGACTTCGAAAAATCATATTTTTTGGAAGGGTTAACAAATTGGAGAAGCGTTCGACAACGTGTATTGAATTGAAAGGAGACTATGTTGTGAAATAAAATTGATTTTTTGGAAAAAAATTAGTTTCTTTAAAAAGTCATTGACTTATCAATCCGCCCTCGTATTTTTATAAATGTTTATCTCAATTAACATGTAACAGATAGAGAAAGAAACTTTTGTAAGAATAGTTTGTAGAAGCTGTATAAAAATAAGCGATAATGGGTTGAGAAAATCATGTGAATGTAGCACATTAGATTTTTTTTTATCTTTTCGTTATATCTGTTGTTTGAAGCAGCTCATTGAACCCCGAATCTTGGAAATTTCTCCAATCAAATTCAAGGAGAAATAATCTTAGATTAGGTTTTTTAAAATGAAATTTCTAGTTTCAGCTTTGTGTCTGATGTTTTATACAACCGCGTTGAATCACCCCGTATAAGGAACTGCGGTCAATGAATGATCGTAAAGCTCTTTCACAGGTTATTAAAAGTGAGCAATAAGCCTGCGGAAGATGGAATTGGTTATCAGACATTTCCAAATTAAAAAAAGGGAGTTCGCATTGGTAGACACCAAAGGCGGGGTTATTCACCTCCATTATCGAACACCAAAGCGTGCGTGTGGATGGCTTCATTTCACGCCCGGACAAGGCTGTCCCCTGCGCTCCATGCGGAAAATTTGTTAAAAGATGCACATGTTGCCTAGGGTGGAGCCAAATGTCATGGCTGATTGGTGCTTCCCCTCATTTAGCAAGGGGGTTGGGGCTGCCGCCCCAGGTAAGCTTGTTGTTACTTTCCAAATTTTCAATTCATACCTACCCACAGAAAAACACCTAGGGACAATTTCTCCAGATTGGCTTAAGGGGACCAACCTGTGAAAATTCTGTAAAATTGAGATTTTTTTGTGCAGTAATACATTGTAGTGCTTTTTAGAGGGATGTACACTCGGTCAACTAAAATTGGCCGGTCCCTGGAGCAGTTAAAGCTTTGGAAGTCCCTTCGAGTGAAAGCGCGGTTCACAACCCTTCAAAGTTCTGTGCGACGCTCGGGTAATTATAATACAAGCCCAAGGCACTGATTTGGGTTACCTCCACACTGTCGTGGAACAGAAGTTAAGCTATTTAACTTCTACATAAGCAGTTCAAGTTCGATTCTCTTTTGTTCTTTTTATCACTCGTTTTACGCGATATAGGTACGAGGGCTGTCCCAGAAGTACCCGACCGAACAAAGAAAACACAAAAATTTTGGGAAAAAACATCCTTATTTCTCTACAAAGTCTCCTTTCTGTTCGATACATTTTCCCAGCGATGCTCAATAGCTTCGTACCCAGTTTACAGTGAGAACCGTTGAGTTCTGCAAAATAGCCATCAACTGCAAACTCCACTTCTTCATTGTTGGCAAATCTCTTACCGCCAAGCCATTTCTTCAACTTCGGAAACAGAAAATAACCAGAGGGGGCTAAGGGCGAATAGGGTGCACGAGGAGGCAATTCGAGCTTTAACTCATGATTTTGGCCATTGCAATAATGGATGTGTGAACTGGTGCATTGTCTTGATGAAACAGAACTTTTGTACTTAATGCGACCGTTTTTGCTTGGTTTCATCACTCAAACGCCGCAATAAATTTGCTTAATATTCGCTATTGTTTGCTTTTCCTTTCTGAAGATAATCAATGAAAATTATCCGAAGAGCATCCCAAAAACTGACGCCATGACCTTGCCTGCGGATGGAACTGTCTTCGCCTTCTTTGGAGCCGATTCTCTCCTTACCATCCACTGTTTTGACTGTTCCTTCGTCTCAGGTGTGAAGTGATGGATCCATGTTTCATCCATGATTATGAATTGACGCAAAAATTCGGCTTTATTGCACCGAAACATCGCCAAACACTCGACTGAAACATCCTCACGACGCTGTTTTGTTCCATTGTGAGTAAACGCGGCACCCATCTTGCGCACAGCTTTCTCATGTCTAAATTTTCAGTTAGTGTGCGATATACAGCACTTTTTGAAATGCCTACGATGACAGCTAGCTCGCGCACTTTCAGTCCACGGTCATCCAATACCATTTAGTGAATTTTCCTCATAATTTCTGGCGTGATCACCTCATTTGATCGACCACTGCGATGTTCGTCTTGGCAGCTCGTACGACCTCGCTTAAACTCTGCCACTCGATATTTTACTGTTGTAAACTACTCCCCCAGAGTAGAATCTAGCTCAGCTTTAATATTAGTTGGACTAAGACCTTTCAAATGAAAGTATTGTATCACATAACGATGACCAGTTTGATCCATGTTTACAGATTTGCTGAGAGCGTTCACTATTGATGGCTGCCAAACAATTATTAAACAACGTAGCATCGTCAAACTTCGAACTTAAGCTTTATAAGGGTGGTACTTTCTACCATAGTCATTTGTTTGAAACAACAACCGCTAGATATACGTCAGGTCGGGTACTTCTGGGACTGCCCTCGTAAATCATATTGCTTGTGTTACTTCATTTTACTTATAAATATGATTACAATAGTGGTGAAATTTGTGGTTTTAAAATTACATTGTCTTTAGTATGAAACCTCTCCCGACCAATAAATTGATGTCATGATTACCATCTGTCGGTGTAACGGACTACTAAATAAACGCCACATACATAAAAATGAAGAATACCTGTTATATTTTTACTCGTGTATTTTAAATGAATGGGAGGAGGAAGTTGAATTACTCCACGGTGATTTGAAGTTGCAACATCAGGAACGGTAAGCTAAGTCTCTAACACTGAGTTAATGCCGGGATTACGATCAACTTAACGTAACGTGACTTAACGCGACGTAATGTGTGGCAGTATTAATGTTTGTTTTCGAAAGATGCTACTATTTATCTGCCGCACGTATGAAAAACAGTTTGTCGCGGTCACTTCGTGTTATCATTTACTGGGCGCCTGTTATTGTATTTAATTTTGTGTTCACTGTCCTCCGGCTAGCTATGATTTCTCGGTCGAGCACTTATCTTATACAGGTGTGTAAACGGAAAGGAGTTTTTATCCAAAGATAACACTGATGAAAGAATTTGTTTTACACTTTTATTGTCGTAACACATTAATCACTTTCACCTATTAATCTTGACACTCGCCAAACTGAAACTGTTATAATAACTTCTTTACTGCACATTATTAATTCGTGTACTTCAACTTTTTGTGTAATTAACTTTACGACTCGAAAGATTTTTCATAACTTTGCGACGGGTAACCTTGATGAACTGCATGTGACGCATACTCCATGAATGCCTTCGTTGAACTACATGAAACTTGATTCTGACACTGAATTTATACTTCCTCGCCCCAATATGCCTAAAGATTATAACTGAGCTCCTATTGGTTAATAAAACGCGCCAACATTAGCGTCTATATTTAGATCCAATGAAAATTACGAAAACATATGCTCTAGGGAAAATGTTCCAGCAAATTCTAAGAAAAACACGCCACTCTGACGTCATTTGCTCGTCTCTAATAATGATAAACAGCTCATCCCCTCGCTACATTATTGACGCTATTATTGTCAGTTTCAGTAAGGCCGTATAAACCCACTTCTCGACAATGCTTACAATCAACAAACATCTCAAATCAATGTTACACAACAATGCATATTCACACTACAATCACTCTGACATTTACATACTTTGTGATACAGATTACTGCGTCAAATGTGAAAGTCCAACACATTGTATTAAATGGAGCTATTTAGGTTGACTTAACGCGGCAATGCCAAACTTTTCCTCTAGGTTACGTTAAGTTTGATATCACTGGTAATTAGAACCAATCGGTGTGAAGCAGTAGCGTGAAGTAATAAAACCAACTACGAATCGAGAGTCTCTCTCGTTACGTTAAGTGCATCCTAATTAGACCTTAGCTCGGCAGCATTTCATAACTTCACCTTACGTTCCGTCGCGTTAAGTCACGTTAAGTAAAGTTCATCGTAATCCCGGCATAACTGAGTGCCGCAATGGGCGTGACATTGTAACGAGCTTTAGTCATAACACGAGAACCATGAATCAATAAAGTGTGTTTTGGTTACAAACACACTCCGAAACGTCTGTCTGTTTGAAATCTCGTATATGGCTTGTGATTATAGTTAGTTGTGTTCCCACTGTAACTGTTACAAGTCTTGTGAACAAAGCCTGGTTATCCCATACGCTCACGGAAGTACCCTATTCGAGCTCCGTCTCTCAGACGCCGGCCAGTTTTAAATTGACCGAATGTACACATCATGATGCAGACACTGAAATCATTGAAGTGCCAGCCAACACAGGCGTTGACGTTAAAGATCTAAAATCACTTTTCTACACTTGCAAGCAATTTATTTTCCTCGTTATTTTCAAAAGTGCTCGTTATCACTCAAATTCCTACTTGTTGTGCGAACTCTTACAATTTACTTCAAACATTTTACCGAGGAGCCTTAAGATATTAAATAGTAATTGTTATCGCAGGAATTTTCAGGGAAGTAAAAATCACGAAGAGCATGAGTTAAGAAATAATTTTTATTAATTAAAAACCGTAAAACGCAAGAAGTGTATACTTTTGAATGTTTTTCTGAGGTAATTCATGTGATACGTTTATAAAACAGTTACATATATTTGGAACACAACATTGAAATTTGGCTGTAAAGTTTTGGAAACTTCACCACCACGAGATTTTGCTGTAGATAATTTTAGAAAACTGCATTATACAGGATGGATCATTCAAGTTGAGACTGTGCAATATCTCCAAAAGGATAAGTAAATGTCATTAGTCATGTTTTATTTGGAGGACGTTATAATGCTCATTTTAAGGTAAATTTGATTTTTTTAAATGGGAACCTACAATTAGGGCCATGGAAGTTGTTATAGAATACAATATCATAAATATCTGATAAAAAATCGTATTAATTGCTGAAGAAATACAGAATTTCTAAATTACACAGATGGATCCACTTACACTTGGTATATAATCAACATTCGCTTTAAATTAGGTTTTGTTTTCCCCAAATATTTCTGGATCTCATGTATTTTAAGCTAAAATTGGCTGCACTGAATTACGCTGTCGATAATCAGTTGGCCATTCAGAATAGCGATGAATGCTTGGGTTCAATATGACAGTAGTTAAAGAATAGAATATATATGTCGCGGAGGGCGAAAAAAGACGCTGTGGTGTAAAATTAAACTATAAAGTTCGAAGTCAAAGGCTAAATTCTGTAAATAAACCTATATAAATGGAATTAATTGTTCTTTCACACAAGCCGTGTGTTGGACAGGGTTGGAAAGGTAGAATCAGATGACTGAAAAATTCAATGCCATAGCCGGGATTTGAACCACGGATCTCCCGGTCTCCGTCCGGTTGCTCTAACCACTGAGCTACCATGGCAACATGCCGACACGACATTAAATTCTCCAGCTGATTCGCATTTTTCCCGGTAAACCACAAGGAGATCTCAAATTGTATTGAGATGCCATACCCCAATGGCGCTCCTTGTGGTTTACCGGGAAAAATGCGAATCAGCTGGAGAATTTAATGTCGTGTCGGCATGTTGCCATGGTAGCTCAGTGGTTAGAGCAACCGGACGGAGACCGGGAGATCCGTGGTTCAAATCCCGGCTATGGCATTGAATTTTTCAGTCATCTGATTCTACCTTTCCAACCCTGTCCAACACACGGCTTGTGTGAAAGAACAATTAATTCCATTAATTGACCTAATAGTGGTTGCAACTATAAAGCCCGGAACTTAAAGTACTTACAATAAATGTAAGTCGCCATTGGGGTATGGCATCTCAATACAATTTGAGATCTCCTTGTGGTTTACCGGAAAAATGCGAATCAGCTGGAGAATTTAATGTCGTGTCGGCATGTTGCCATGGTAGCTCAGTGGTTAGAGCAACCGGACGGAGACCGGGAGATCCGTGGTTCAAATCCCGGCTATGGCATTGAATTTTTCAGTCATCTGATTCTACCTTTCCAAACCTATATAAAGTTGATCATTCAAGAATAAAACGTTCATAATTTTACTTGCAGTGTTGCATAACCTTATTTAGTTTGTAAGCTTGCAAACTTGGACGCTCACTCGATTGGTTAAAATACTAATTCGTTTCTTTACTTGCCCTGTGATGAAATGTGCAATGAAGTTATTTCTGCAAAAGATTTTTTCGATTAACATGGAGGAGATAGAAAAATAATATTTTGTTAGAAGAGAGTTTGTTGAAGCTATATAATAATAAATAATCATGGTTACAGAAAGCCATGTGAATGTAACATAAGATTTTTATCTTAAAACAATTTACTCTTGTACGAATGATTCGAAGCTCAGATAACCTCACTTCCAAATCATTGTTACCATCATCTTCGTCTTAATGAATAACAAATCTCCAGTAATTTGGTTTCTTTTTCTTTTTCACTACGTATAGTAAGTAGGGGAAGTATTGCATTCCACCCAAAAATTAGATACGAGATTTCACCGGAAATACGTGCTTTGAGGCCCCCTGAATAAAAAAAAAACTTTTTTAGGAAAAGGTGTTTGTGTGTGTGTGTGTGTGAACAGCATAACTCAAAAACGAAAAGTAGGATAAATACCAAACTTGGTATTTCGGTTCAAATATCTTTCAAAGATGCGACACGAAGATTTTCAAGAAAATCCTCCCATCCCAGATTACTCTCTACATGAAATTTTTTTTTGAAAATTTTGATTTTCTCAAAAATGGCTCTAATGATTTTGATTAAAATATATGTTTAAGATATTTTCATGACAAATGAAATGCATATCTTGAATTTTCTGGGAATGTCCCCAAAAGTCCTCTTAATTGTGAATGGCTTTTGCATAACTGGTAAACCGTAAGAGATAGGTTAAATTTTTGCACACAAAAAAATGTAGACCTCGTTAAAACACACAATTCATTTCATTTTTTTTTTTTTTTTGTTTTTGTTTTCTTTGAGTGAACCATTTGCTAGGTTATTCGTTGTTAATTTTTTTAATTTTCCAATACGTATACTTTTTATCAAATGGGAATTCGTTACTCGTTTTTCTTTCCTGGACATGCAAAGAGAAAGGAATACTCCACATAGCGACCAGCTCTTAAAATGTTTGACTATCGCTTAAAGCCTAGCAATTCCTCTTGCATCTACAAGAAAATTAGCAATAAGATTAACATTTCGATATCTCGATTGACATTAATTATATGGAAAATAAGCGTTTGTAAAAATAGTTTGTACACGAGTAGAGAAAGTTATGTGAGTGAACACATAAGATTTTTTCTTAAGCGTATGTCGCTTGGGCAACTGCAACAGACGTAAATAAAATGTAAAAAATATACCTTTTCACATGGAAATCATGACTATTATGCAGCTATGTTATTTCAGAAGATTTAACTTAAACCATAGGTTAAATCTACAAGTAGGAATCCTTAGCTTAGACCATGGGAAGTTTAAACCTACTTGGAGAAAATGCCTCTTTGTGTAATCAAAGAAATCAACTAGGTGGAAGGGCACTAGAACCCATGATGACATGTATTTCTGAACAGTATTACGTTTTAACTGGTTTGGTAGATAATGATGTTTGAAAAACAAATTGTGATGCGTTTACAGTCGCACCATTATTACCTTATGGCTCGGATCTGGGGTATTGCACTTTAACCCTAAGAAGAGTGAAACGCCACCATAGAAGCGTCCTGATGAAGCAGTTGAGGATAGTAAAAGGACCCTATCCCGCCAGTATGAAATTTATTAATTTCACGACGCATTATCTCAGAAACTAACCAGACTGAAATTTTTACAGGACCTAGAAGCATGTCTTTTAAGTTCACTCAATTGTTTTTATTCAATAATCGCGTTTATTAAGTAATTAGGATTTTTCATAATGTTACAATTTTTACTTTCTCTAGTGCCTACTTTTTAAATAGTAGATAGAGGATTTATATATTTATATTATATATAATATAATTACATATAATATATTCGAATTGTATGACAGTTTTTATCATTATTTATTATTTGTAACGATTGTAATTAAAGTAAAATATACTTTAAGAAATTTATTTGAGCATTAAAATATATATTTTCTATTTTCTGATTATAGTCTGTTAAGTCATCTTTATTCGAAATTAATCTTGTATAATTTTGTGTGGTAAGCCATAAGAAAAACAAAAGTTTACTGCGCAAAAATTGTAGATCTCTTTAAAACACGCAATTTATTCCAAAGAACTTTTTATGTGGCATCAGCCACCTCCGAGATATTCGTTGTTATTGATGTGTATTTTTCAATACTTTCTCGTTGTTCGAAGTGCTTGTCACCATTCAGTTATTTCTCGCTATGCCTTGGAAAGAGAGTAGTATTTAAAGGCGATAGCGACCTGCTTTTTAACATTTGACTGTTTAATATAGTTGCAATTGGGACAGCTTTGACTGTTGCTTCGGTCTCCTGTATCCCCCTTGTACTAACAACGAAATGTGTAGTGAAAATATTCCAAAATTGAGTTTTATTTATGATGCTCTTTAACTCTCTTAGCGTCCCATTCTTATTGGGTATGAAATACCAGGGATAGGGATGTTGCTCAGACGCCTCCTTATCAGTCTTGAGGTTATTTTATGTGCCGTAAATCTGCGACACGGGACTACCACTTTACTTCCCTTCCGAAGGAAGCCATGTTAAGAATTTTTACGTCCGTATTCTGCAAACGTTTGTCTGGATTAAATGAAGTGAGTAGAAAAACATTCATTCATTATCTGTTTACCCTCCTCTTATGTAGGACTTACACCCCCCAGGACTTACAAGCGGGTGCCTGGGGTCAGAGGCCCGTCGAGGAACAGACACTCATGGATCAGACAGAGCACCCAGGATGGGTGATCAGCCCAATGCCTGGTATGGGATGAAGGAAGTAGATGAAAGGAAATGTTGGTGAAATGGATGAAAGGAAAGGTGATGATGGAGCAGTTGGTAGAATGAATGGCGGGGGAAACCGGAGAACCCGGAGAAAACCCGCCCAGACGCCGCTTCGTCCACCACAAATCCCACATGCAGGTCCCTGGGATTGAACCCGGGCCGCCTCGGTGGGAGGCGAACGGTCTAACCACTCGGCCACGGCGCCGCCTTGAGTAGAAAAACAAGCTTTTGCAAAAATACTTTGTAGAAGCTATATAAAAATAAACTATAGTGGCTAAAGAAAGTAATGTGAATGTATCACAGATATTTTATTGAAATTTATCCGCAATTAATTTTTATGTATATGCTTTATGTATTCTGTTGGTGAAGTAATGTAATATTGAACTTCCCCTGACAAAACTCTTTCGCGGCACAAATTTCGGGGGTTGTTTCATTGATTTGTTTCGTATCATTGGCCGCAGCATGGAAATGCGAAGAGATGTAGGACAGTGAACTCTTAAAAGATCAAACAAAACCCCTGAATGTGTGTGTGTGTACGTTCTCCGTCGAACAAGAAAACCATTCTACTGCAGCAGTTAACCTTTCAGTCAGCTGTATTTAAATGGCGCCCTGGGACACAACATGGGTTCCTACTCTGCGTTGCCTTTTGTTTTGATATTTACATAATTTTTGGGCTATTGGGTAAAAGCAAACCATCTTTGTATCCTGGTACCTCCCTATATACCTGGAATGTATTGGGTAAATAACCAGGCAAAGACAATCCTAGGAATGCCTGTAACTTCACTTAAATGCATTTGATGAGTTCTTGGAGGCATGATCTGTCCTATAAAATCTTTTTAGTGTCCTTATCAAGCACACGCCTTTTTTACTTTCTCTACTACGTATAGTAAGTAGGGGAAGTATTGCATTCCACCCAAAAATTCGATACCGAGATTTCACCGGAAATACATGTTTTGAGACACCCTGAATCCAAAAAAAGCATTTTTGGAAACATGTCTGTGTGTGTGTGTGTGTGTCTGTGAACAGCATAACTCAGAAACGAACAGTCGGATAAACACCAAACTTGGTATTTAGGTTCAGTATCTTCCAGAGATGCGACACAAAGGTTTTCAAGAAAATCCCCCTACCCTAGACTACCCTTTACATGGAACATTTTTCGAAAATTTTAATTTTCTCAAAAATGGCTCTAACGATTTTGATTAAAATATCATATGTTTAAGATATTTTTATGACAAATAAAATGTATATCTTGAATTTTCTGGGAATGTCTCCAAAAGTATTCTTCATTGTGAACGACTTTTGCATAACTGGTAAACCATAAGAGATAGACAAAATTTTACTACACAAAAAATGTAGATCGCGTTAAAATACACAATTTATGTCATATACATTTCTTTTGTTGAGTGGACCATTTTCGAGATATTGCTTGTTATTCCCTTAAATTTTCCAATACTTATACTTTTTCTCAAATTCGTTATTCAATTTTTTATGTCCTGGATATGCAAACAGAATAGAATGCGCCACATAGCAACCAGCACTTAAAAGATTTGACTATCGCTTATAACCTACCATGTTCCCCTTGCATCTACAAGAAAATTAGCAATAAGATTGACATCTCGATATCTCGATTAACATGAAGCATATGGAGAATAAGCCTTTATAAAAATAGTTTGTACAAGAGTAGAGAAAGTCATGTGAGTGTAACACATCAGTTTTTTTATACTCGGAACACGTAGTTCAATAGTAATACCACTGGTTTTGAACATACATTACTCACGTGTAACGAAGTTCAGATATGGGCAATTCCTAGAAGCAGTGACTTCTAATACAATGTATTTACTTTATAAAGTCTCAGTGTTGCTTTCACATGTTATTTTCTAGCCACTATCGTTTATTTTTGTATCTCTTTTTCAATCTGTTGTTACAAAATCTTAATTCTTATACCTACTTCATATTAATGGAGGTAAATATTTACAGAAATGCTTTCATTAGTCATTTCGTTGTTAAGTGCAAGAGGGGATACAGAGGCTACAGCGATAGACAAGTTTTAAAAAGTGGGTCCCTATGGGTAATGTCGTATTGCACCGATGGTCAGGTTGTGCCCTGACCTTTTTTTCCAGGAAAGTCAATACACCTTTGAGATGCACGATGGGTTCTAATTACCTTCTCAATAGATATTGGTATTGCGCCGATGAATAGTTCGTTCTCAAAGTCCATTTGATTTTTGTTACCGTGTTTACTAGTATATATGTATTCCATGTGCAGCAAACAAAACCGCGAGCTGCGAGTTATTAAAATTTGGGATATAAAACACTTACGAAAATCTTTTCCTACAAATTTACCTTTAAATCGCCTCGCCTGCAACGGAGTATAACGGAGCTGTCAGCCCCAAGCCTGATAAAGGTGCGAGAGAAAGTATTTTTAAGCTAATGTGCCTATGAAAGTCATTATAGGAGCGGCTATTGCTGCAGGTAATCAAGCTGAAAAAGGAATTTGTACACTTTTTGTTATTCCTGCTAAAATAACTATAAATGAAATCAAATAAGTAAAATTAAAGCAATTTCTACATCGAAAATTAAAAAAAGTCGTAAAGAAAATGGAAGGTTAAAACATTAATTTTAAAAATCTTTAGCATATGTAGTTGTTTCCCAAACTTTCATTTAGTTTCGTTACCTAATTTCGGCAGCAATGCATAGTACTGCTATGCACATTAAAATTATTTAAAACGCTTTTACTATCAGTATTTTACATTACGTAAAATATAATTTTTTACCACTTAAATGGAAGCTTTCAGCAAAACATAGCAATTATTACAAAATTGACAATCCCGTTTTTACTTTCTCTACATGTTAGATAAGAAAGTGAATTAATTGTTCTTCCGCACTAGCGATGTGTGTAGGACAAGGTTGGAAAGGTAGAATCAGACGGCTGAAAAATTCAATGCCATAGCCGTGATTTGAACCACAGACCTCCCAGTTACCGTCCGGTTTCTAGCGCATTTTATCCATATTTCGTGATTTATTCTCATGCAAAATTAAATAAGAGTGAAAAGGACTTCATACCATATTCATATAGAATTCAAGATATTCGTTATATTTGTCATGGCAGAAGGTAAAAAAATATATTTAAAATAACAATTGTTATAGCCGTTCTTGAGAAAATAAAGAATAATAAAGTTTTCCATATAAGAATTTTTAGCGGGGGGTGGTAAGGGGAATTTGATGATTTTTTCGTGTTACATTCTTGGAAGACGTATTTTTGGTGAAATCCTGTTGTGTTTGGGCATAATACATTCTCTGCCCAACAAGGACAGGTGGTAGAGAAATAACAAATTAAGAACATATTTGGTAAGTATATTGGCAGAATTAATACAGATTATGAAGTCGTATGGCGCAAGTGTGTGGTTGTGTGACAGACGGACAGTTAACCAATCTATTAAATTGCACACACAGAAAACACTTTGAATATTTAGAAGCTTCAGTTACCATAGGTGACAAAACGATCATTATTCCCTTCTCAGACACTTATTTACATTTACCATTGTGTAACTATAACACTAGAGTGACCGTTTTAGCACTGCATCACACTTATAAAACTTTCTCAGTAGCTGGAGACAGCTCACCATAGTGTTCTTGCCACTTAAATATGGCAGGCAAAGGAGGTAATGTATTACCCCCAAAAAGTCAATATTGAGGCCACCGGCCACGTGCTTTTCCCGCACTATCTTCAATTAACTGGATCTTGGTTGGTGTAGGCAAAGGCAGATCTGCTGCAAGTTGCCCTTTAGCCAGGTAACCGGGCTACCCCGCATGGATGTTAGCAGCAAGCTGGCAACACATGCGTAGCGCTGAACTGTGATGTAATATCGTGCTTTTTGATTTGGTAAATTTTTATGGCTATTAATTAGAACTGTTAGCCTTAGATCATACGTTCCATAAGCTTTATTTCCAGTTGGACCATGAACGGGGCCCTAAAGAGTTAGTGCACGAATTCGTGAGCACTGCTTGTGTGTGTGCGTGCGTGCGCGCGCGCATCTGACGGCGACTCTTGATTACTTGCTCCGGTATGCAGGGTCATGGCTTCGCCGCCGGTTGGCGTGTTTGAGAGAGAGAGAGAGAGAGAGAGAGAGAGAGAGAGAGAGAGATGAGGAGGTGCTCTCACATAATGGAGCTGCCCGCTATCGGGACGCGACTATAGAAACCTCCAGAATACCCATCACTTTTGGGTTCGTGTGGACCTTTTAGAAAACACTGCTCGGCTAGACTGTCTGCTGGGTGAGATTATATTCGGTTCTGTTCATTTTCTGTACATTCATTGTTTCGTGCTTGTTTTCCCAGACTGAAACCTAATTTGGTCGCCATGTATGAACATTTGAACCTGAGCTATTCTCCTTTTCTTTCACATAAACTCAAGACGAACAAACACTGACTTGTGATATTAACAACTTACTATAGTTTCCTCTTCTTGAAACTGTGAAGGTAAACGCATTGCCAAATTCGAAATCATTTCTAGGTGGGGAATTTTATCGATTAAGTTACAGTGAAAAGAAGAATCGCATTTTATATGAATAGTATATTACAAGGGATTATCTTAAGATGGTAATGGGTAGATTTTAAGAAATGCTTTCAATACGATCGTTCCAATTTTTGCTGGAAAACTACTTGCGTCCCTTTCCAGGGTTGCGTCTCACAGTCTACTAACAAAAGAATATGTGGTAGAAACGTTGGAGTTTCATGTATACAAAGGAATTAGTGTCCTCCATAAGCTTGCCAATAATGAGGCAGTAAAGCAACTCTGAGAGGCCATTAACGCTTTATTGACTTGTAGAAACAAGCGATGAGCGGTAGATAAATGTTTTATTTGCAGTTCGCGCTCCAAACGAATGGTCCAATCAACTTGTGCTTCATAATGACTTTTGTCAGCACGGAGTTCACCAGAAATAACGAATCGAGTGATAAAAAGTGCTCTTACGCTGATTTAGAAGGAATTTTCATACACGCCAGCAAGCTTTCTTCTCTAAACAATGTTTCCTTGGTGGGCGATATACATGCTCTATTGGCTTTTTGGTTTGATGGAAGTACTAGGATGCAAGTTTTGTGAGAGCACAACGCAATCCATTTAGAGGTAAAAAATATCTAAACCTCTTTGAAACATTTATAATTTTTTGACACAGATAACGCATTAGGTTGTTATGCTTTAAAAAAAAACGGTTGCATTAATTACTTTCTCTACTACGTATAGTAAGTAGGGGAAGTATTGTATTCCACCCAAAAATTCGATACTGAGATTTCACCGGAAATATGTTTTGAGACCCCTGAATCAAAAAAAAAATGCATTTTTGGAAACATGTCCGCGCACGCGCGCGCGCGCGTGTGTGTGTGCGCGCGCGCGCGTGTCTGTCTGTGAACAGCATAACTCAGAAACGAACAGTCGGATAAACACCAAACGTGGTATTTAGGTTCAGTATCTTCCAGAGATGCGATACGAAGGTTTTCAAGAAAATCCCCCACCCCATTTAATTTTCTCAAAAATGACTCTATCGATTTTGATTAAATTATCATATGTGTAAGATATTTTCATGGCAAATAAAATGAATGTCTTGAATTTTCTGGGAAAGTCTCCAAAAGTATTCTTCATTGTGAACGAATTTTGCATAACTGGTAAACCATAAGAGAGAGACAAAATTTTACTACACAAAAAATGTAGATCGCGTTAAAATACACAATTTATGTCATATACATTTTTTGTTGTTGAATGAACCATTTTCGAGATATTGCTTGTTATTCCCTTAAATTTTTCAATACCTATTTTCTCAAATGGGAATTCATTATTCCTTTTTTTGTCTTGGATATGCAAAGAGTATTCATCTGTGGCAAAGGGAATGGTGCTGCACCTAGGAACCAGCTATTAAGAGATATATGCTTAAAGGCTACTGTATTTCTATATTGCCCTTGTAAATATATATTCGTCTTACATCTACAAGAAAATTAGCAATAAGATAGAGTCTGCAAATGTTTATCTCGATTAGCATGAAGTAGATGGAGAATAAGAGTTTGTAAAAATAGTTTGTACAAGAGTAGAGAAAGTCATGTGAGTGTAACACATCAGTTTTTTTTCTTTCTGCCACAGGACAACTAGGGTACGTTGGGGTATACTATCACCCCCCTCCCCCCAAAAAAAGAAACGCTGTAGTCGTGTGAATGTATTGTAAAACCGGTTCCAAATATGTGCTGTAGTTTATGGAGGAAAAATTAGCGGCCCAAACTTGAAAATATTTGTTCTCTAACTCTTACAGCCAAAATGCCCAAAATTTACACACAGGTGCAGACAAGCATCTTTAATTGAAATATTTGAGCAGTTTTATGCGTGTGGGAAAGACTTTATTCGCGAAAATGTAGGGCTAAACATCGTCTGTAAATAGAAACAGGCATAGGTATATACTTTGACCAACACACGTATTCTCAAATTCTAATCGAAATTTGCAAAGAACCTTTAGTACAAGGCACATCATCACTCATAGTATAAACTGAAGGGTTGAAAGCGCATGGTGTAAAAAGCAAAACAGCTTCAGTAAGCCTGCGTCCGAAAGCAAGTTACGATCCGCCACTGACTTCTTTGTACACATCTGCACATTCTTAGTTGCTGTCATGTAGTTCGATTTTGAGTGCAGTGCTACGCAACTGATACTCTCAGAGAAGTGCCGCGCCTGCTGTACCTTTTCAACTGTGTAGGTAACATAGGTACCATAACGTCGATATGTACAGTACAAATGACTTGATTACAACTGCAACTCTCGGCATTGTTGGTCTTTTTAAACTGCAAACCTCGGACCGCTCCATTTAATCAGCGATTGCTGGTAGCCGTACATGCGAAGTATATCGCAAATAGCTCATTTGGATTCAGTTTCATCAGTCTACAGTCACGAAGCTGGTGCGATTACAGCGCTCTTAGTGGCCAGCAACTAGCGGGATGGTTTTAACCAACCAAACAGCTATGTTAATTTGTTTGAAAGAGAGAGAAAGTGAAATATTCGTTAAGAATAATATGAGAAAAGGAGGCCAGAATTCTTACGATTTCCGAAAATGTGAGTTCATTAGACATTCTACATACATTAAAATGTAAAACTACAACGTCTTTCCTCAACAATGTGGCCATCGCATGGCGCTCCTGCGCCGGTCCCCGCAGCTTAGACTCCGGCCGAAACAGTTGTAATTACTCCGCAGCAGGCTCGCATTCTCATAGTTGCCATTACAAATACAATGATTATGAGCACATACCTCTGTTGGACGTGTTGTCCTCTTTTCCACACATTTCTTGCGTCTTCTCAGGAAATTTTAATTCACACTGGAGAATTCAATATCCGAAATTGAATGAATTTCTCGCCTACGGTTGTGGGGACATTATAGCTGTTTCGGCGGGAGTCCGAGCTGCGGCGGCCAGCTCGCAAACAGTCGTACGGTGGCCACAGTTTAAAGAAAGACACTGTATAAGTATTAATAACCCACTTGTGGCTGACACAATTTATGAATGACAACCGTTCACGGTTGCAGTAAATCTCAATTTGTCTACACAGCTTATTGCTATTATTTCTTGTATCCTCGTTAGAATTAATTTTACATTGAAATATTATCTTAACTAATCTCTATGATATTTAAATAATAGTAGGAAGATGTTATTATGGTTTTTTCTGCTGAGATGATCCTAGTACAGAGACAGCCAAAAAACTACGAACCGGCTGCGCGGTGTTTTTCCTGTCCGCGTCCTTGGCGCTCGTTGCCGTCTGCCGCTAACATACAAAGGCGTAGATGAAACCATACAACATTTTTAAAACTACTTTTAAATGCTTTACTTACCAACTTTATGAAAGATGCTGAAACTGGCCACCGTCGTTGTCCATACATTTTTGGCACCTCTTTAAGAAACTACCAATCACTCGCCGTAGTTCACGTTGAGAAATGCTGGCAATTTTCTGGCGGATATTTTGTTTTAATTCTTCAGGGTGTGTGGGTTTGTCTTGTACACTTCATGTTTGAAGTTACCCCAGAGATAGAAATCGCAGGGGATTAGGTCGGGGGACCGAGGGCCCACAAATCTCTACTAATAATTCTGTCCTCAAATACACTTTCAATTGTTCTCATCAAAATATTGGCCGTATGAGCTGTTGCAGAGACTTTTTTTTTAAAAAAAAGCCAAAATCACACCCCCTGTCTGTTAATTCTCTAAAAACAACGGGCAAAATTGTATTCACGTATGCACGGACTTCAACTATTGAGTCGAAAAAATTTGGCCCTATAACTCTTTCACCGTCTTTTAGATTTCTTAGCCTGAACACTTCCTGTGGCCTGAAATTTATTGTAAAGTTCATGAATCGTTGTACGGCCTGGAACTTTTACACCTGGAAATCTTTCTGCAAATCATACTTTTACGCAGCGAGCCGACTGAGTTAATACACACGAATCATAAAGAAATACACGCTGTGCAGTAGAAAACATATATTGAGCCATAATATACTTTGTGACTGAGTACAGGACAAAATAATAAATAACTCGTAATAATTGATCTACACCACATCACCGTCAACTCAATACTGACTTCACACTGCAGAGCAAAACCACGTCAACAGCGTGACCTTGTTTATAGCAGCATCACGTTATCAGGTTTCCACACGCCCAGTGGAAAAACACCGCGCAGCCGGTAATATTGTTCATGAAGTACCCCTTCATGACGAAAAAATTGGTTATGGTGCGCCATGAGGGGAGAAATAGTTATAGGGCCAATTTTTTTTCGAGTCAACGGTTGACCCCCGTACATATATGAATACAATTTTGCTCCCTTTGTTTTTAGAGGATTAACAGACCAGGAGCATGATTTTGCCTTTTTTCAACAAGACTCTGCAACAGCTTATGCGGCCAATATTTCGATGAGAACAATTGAAAGTGCGTTTGAGGACAGAATTATTAGTAGAGATTTGTGGCGCCCTCGGTCCTCTGACCTAACCCCCTGCGATTTCTATCTCTGGGGTAACTTAAAACAAAGTGTACAAGACAAACCCACACGCCCTGAAGAATTAAAAGAAAATATTCTCCAGGAAATTGCCAGTATTTCTGAACGTGAACTACGGCGAGTGATGGATTAGTTTCCTGAAGAGGTGCGAAAAATGTATGGACAATGACGGTGGCCATTTTCAGCATCTTCTTTCATAAAGTTGGTAAGTAAAGCCTTTAAAAGTATCTTTAAAAATGTTGTATTCTTTGATCCGCACCTTTCTATAATAACGACAGACGGCAACGAGCGCCGAGGACGCGGACAGGAAAAACACACGCAACCGGTTTCGTAGATTTTTGGCTCTCTTTGTAGTTAGCCACCAGAATTGCTAATATCGTCTCAACTGTCAAACCGATGCGTATTCTAAATTGTAATGAGCTTCATGACTGTATTGTTGTGGTTTACTAAGACCTTTTTGCTTTCATTGTACTATACTTTCAACAATTTCAGTGGTATGTATTAATTTGATACATTCCGTGTATCAAGGGTTTGACAACACTACTGTGATGTACAGCATCGAACGAACTTAGGGGATGTAATATAAATCACACTCCAGCTATTATTTTACTCCCGAACAGAAACACATTCGCAAACATGGTCACATACTGTCTTAATGATAGTAACTGCATGTCTCAACCACAGTCCGCATTATATGCAGAAAGAGGGAAAAAAATTAAATTAAACAAACCTGACCTGTCACAATCACTCGACTTTCTCTCTACCTGCAAAGAATTTAATTAAAAATGCACTCCTCCTTATTAAAGAAACAAGTATATTTAACTAAAACTATAAATATTGGAAAATAATACAATTAAACTCAAAGGTTTCAATATTAAGTGAATATATGTATAACCCACCTCCATCTGTATATAAATCAAATCACTAGATTTTCTCTGTCCATTCTGTCTTTATTTTCACGTTTATCTTACTCATATAAAAGTTTGTTTCTCTTTACACGTACTGTTAATAATGATAAATGTTGGCCGAACAACAGCGAATACCATGGAAACGGTAATGCTACAAAAAACTAATTGAACACAAGCTGTGTATCTTACGATCCCTAAATATTTCTCAAAAAAGGATTTTATTACTCTCCAGTAGTTTCTAGTTATACAAAATTATATAAAATCCAAAAAGAACGACGAGCGCTTCACAGAATTCAAGATATATGATTACGTTGTCATATTAACATTTGAAATATATCTGCTACTATAGTTTAATAAAAATCTTAAGTAATTTTTAGAAACTGATAACGACAAATTCTCCATCCAAAGGGTAGTCTGAATGGAAAACCTTTGCCAGGTTTCCTTAAACGGTGTGTGGTATTTATCCGACATCTCGGTTCATTGTTCCCCCAAACACTGAACTAAATGGTAATTGTTTGTTTTTTCACACACGCCGTGTGTAGGATGAGATTGGAAAGGTAGAAATCACACTGAAAACTTCAATGCCATAGTCGGGATTTGAACCACAGATCTTTCGGTTTCCGTCCGGTTGCTCTATCCAACTAAGCTACCTTGGAAACATGCCGGCGCGAGTTTAAATTCTCCAACTGACTCGGATTTTTTCCGGTAAACCACAAGGAGATCTGAAATTAATATTTGAGATGACGTATCCAAATGGCGACTTACAATGTCGTAAGTACTTGTAAGTCCCGGGCTTCATAGTTTTACCAACTATTTGTTATTTAGAGCAACCGGAAGATCCGTGGTTCAAATCCCGTCTGTGGCATTGAATTTTTCAGTCTGATTCTACCTTTCCAAATTGTTTGTGTGAAAAAACAATTATCATTGATGATTACTAGTTGGTAAAATTATGAGATCCGGTCTTCAAGTATTTACGACTTTGTAAGTCGCCATTGGAGTATGTCTTCTCAAATATGCATTTCAGATCTACTTGTGGTTTACCGGAAAAAGCATGCGAGTCAAGGAAGCATGTCTTGCCGGCATGTTGTCATGGCAGCTCAGTTGATTAGAGCACCCGGCATAAACCCGGCTATGGCATTGAATTTTTTCAGTCTGATTCTACCTTTCCAACAGGAACTAAATTCTTTCTGTTTTTGGACATATTTCCAATAAAATCTCGTTATCATATTTTTGGGAGAAATACATCATCTACCAGGTAAGCGGTATAGATAAAAATCTAATACATGACCCAGTTAATGTTATGAGCCACATTTTACTAAGCATTACAAATCTTTTGAGAATTGCTATGCAACAATTCTGAATAATCTTGGGGACACTTGAGTGCCAATATAAAGAATTTTATGAATATAAAGTAAGTTAGTTATGGGCAAAAGCGATGTGAAGACAATGTCATAATCTCACACTTTGTCAAGTATGATTTTACTAGCTGTAGTTGGACATATGTGGCAACGTAGATGAAGTTCTTGTGTATTTAATTAGAATCTCGCATAGATGCGTATCTGAGGACGTTGACAACTGCTGTTCGGGACCAGAGCTTCAGGAAATATCGGAGCAAGAGATTGTTTTAGGCGTTTGGGCACCTGGTGGTTGCAGTTTCCCAATTTCCATCTCGGAAAGGAAGAAGATCATACTTCCGGCCGGAACCTCAGGTAGAAAAGACGCGATGGATAATGGAAATAGACAAGCGAGAGGTGGCAACCCCGAACAACAACACACCTGCTCGCCGAGCGGTGCTGCCCTCTAGCGGGCGACTGACTGTTGTCGACCGGCAGCCGACAGCAAACTTGCCGTTCAGTCGGAGTCAGAATACAGTAGGGAGAAGAGAGGAGAATTCGCTCTCCGGCGGGACATAATGTGGTGAAGTGAATGTGTTGTATGTGTGTCTGAGATTGAGGTCAGTGATTGGCGAGAATTAGGTCGTCGCAAGTGACGCTCCTCTGCGGCGCCGACGACCAGCATCTGTGTGTACGTGTGTGTGTGTGTGTTTTGTGATGTGGAAGAGGACGACGACGTGAGAGGTGTTGTGGATGTCCACAGCGGTCACGCAGAACCATGTGGCGGCAGCACCAATGGGGTGAGTTCACCCTTACCTTACCCTCTAATATCTTGAGTTCACCAGGAATAAAAGCTGTACGGCCCCCATGAGTTCCTCGTGCTGTCTGTCCTTGACTTTGAATCTTATACTAAGATTTTCCGGTGTTCCTGCGATCTAATTAATCCTTTTGTTTAGAATTCATTTAGTTATTTGTTTTTTAAAGGCCTCTCAGAAGACTTTTACAGCTTCTACTTTTTGGGGGGGCTCTATTTATCATTTCCAAAATATTCATTGTGTTACGTTTAGCTATAGTTGAAGCAATAGCTTTAGAAATGTTAAACTTTACTCGCTTGTTTCTCATATTTGTCACAGCCTCCCAATAACAATAATGCATATGACTATGTAATACCAGTGGACAGAAATAACGTTACATTGCGGGTTTGGGAAGCATAGTATACAGAATAGTGCATAATACTCTACGCCCGGTCGTGTACTTTAAGTAACATGGGCCAAAGGGAACAACTTAATTGCGGAAAGTCCGTTGCCAACGAGATTGATACTATGATGGTTTCTAGCGAGTGGGGTAGTTCCTTAGTCCCGAAGGCATACACAGAAGGTGCCGCATTTTACATACAGCGCATACCAAGTGGATTTTATACCACCGTTAGATCCCTTGACAACCATTCCCTTACTATCGCTATGAAAAGCTAACGGACAGCGAAAGTTATATGACGGTAAGTCATCAAATTCACTTTTTAAACGAAATCTGCCGTGAGAACTAGCACTTACACGTAACAGTAGTTTATATTATTACCAAAAAGTCGGAACATAAGTTAAAGGAAGTGGGTTTCCAGTAGATGACTAATACTAATCGCGGAGAAAATATAGCAGATACAAATGCTGCGAAAACAATGCCGAGTGCATGCGTGACGTCATGACTACATGTGCCCAGACGAGAGCGACTTGGGCGTGTCATTTTTTAATATCGGATCGTGTTAGTTGCCTGGTTAACTTACACTTAAAGGCGAAATTCAAGCAACAGTGGTTTGCGTTTCTCACTGTGATGAATGAAAGAAGAAAAAATAATACCAATAATCAAATCCTGTTTTAATTGACTGTTCATTGAAAAATATGAAAAATACCCGGCGGTTTCTTAAAATACATGTTAAGATATAGTAATAAACGAAGCTGTTATACGGATTTGAGTTTATTTCGTAATATTAATACGCATAAATATAATTCTAAGGCATATTTTAAGCAGGTTCGTGATTTATAAAATCGTTGAAGTCATCTGGTTTGTAAATCTATAGGATTTTCCAAGCCTTTATTTGCTTACAGTGTTTTATCTTGCTTGAAGTTGTAAAGATTTCTTGAGGGGTGCCCAGAAAAAACCTGGCATTTCGGGAGCTTTGCCGATGGAAAAGTCCTGGCAATAAATTTGAAATAATAAAGGGGAAATGCGCACATTATGCAAGTAATCACAAATACCAGTAGCCGATATAATCATTTCATTACTACATCGGTGTGAAGTTTGTGTTTTGAAATCCTGCTATGAGATTCTCCGAGATTTTATTTGCTTATAGTGGTAGCTTTTCTGTTGCTTTAATTTGTGAACATTTCTTGAGGGGTACCCAGACAAAACCTGACATTTCGGTTGTTTTACCGATGGGTCTGAGATGGATAAAAGGTCTCGATTTGTGGCAATAAATTTGAAATTAAAGGCGTAGTTACGTTCCTCGGCCGAGTTGCAGGCAATTAAAAATGCGCTTAAGGCTTTATGTTAGATTAAAATGTTAATAGATGGAGAATCGAAACCCATTCTCTTGCTTGACAAACGCGAGCACAAGCCATTACACCACAACACAGCAACGGTTAGGAATGAGAGTCTATATAAACACACTAATACGGTTTCGGCCACTTCCAATATAGTAGCATCTCCTCCTCTAATGGTAAAAAAAAGTTTAATTTAAAGAAATACAACATCGTAGATATTTTTCTATTGTCCGTTTGCAGTAAAATGCGCATGTATTTCATTGCAATGTTACTTTGGATAGCATAGTTTCTTGGTTCTGAAATATACATAGGTAATCTCGATTTAAAGGCGTTTTGCCTTAACCACCTTAATTTTGTACCGATTTCAACTAAATTTGAAATCTGTCCATAAAATTTTGGACGAACGGACAAGCAACGCAAATGTATTACCTGATATACCTTTATAATTATTGTTAAAAGTCAAAATCAAGGTTGCATTTTTTTTCTTTGTGTCTAGAAGTACAGAATAATGACCACTTGACCATAGAGTTAGTTCTTAAATACCGTTCCTTCCTCCCCCCCCCTCGTGGCCATGCAAAGCCATCGCTTAGGGACTCGGCTTTTAAACACTTCACTATCGTTTCAGTCTCGTGTTGTACCTACAACAAAATTTGCAATAAGACCATTTCTGCAAACGTTTATCTCGATTAACAAAAGTAAGAATACGCTATTTTAATATTACTTTGTGGTGCAGAAAGTAATATGAATGTAACACATCAAGGTTTTCGTTTATGTGCAATACTATCCCTATCATTGGCTCCTTCTGTGATCGAGTTGTCAGCGTTTGTCTCAACCCAGAGGTCCCGGGTTCGATTCCGGTTGGAGATTTTTCTTCATTCAGAATCATTCCCTAATCTCCGTAGAGTTTGAAAGTATGAATTTAAAGTCAAGTGTCGGTATGTTTCATCACTCGAACATTAAAAGCCTACAGTCATGTTACAAACACACTCAGTTGTTTCTTAAACCAAAGACCTCGATCTGATCATAGAATTTAAAGGGGAAAAAATCCTATCTTCGCTATTATAAATATCGAATAGCGACTAATAAACACAAAAAAAGCAGTTAGCAACCGTTTTTGCTTTCTCTACCTGATAAATAAGTAGGTAGAGAGGGTTTGCATTCAACCCAAAAATTCTATACCGAGATTTCACCGGAAATACATGTTTAGAGGCCCCCTGAATAAAAAAAAAGCATTTTTAGAATAAGGTACATGTGTGTGTCTGTGAACAACATAACTGAAAAACGAAATGTCGGATAAACACCAAACTTGGTATTCAGGTTTAGTACCTTACAAAGTAGTGACACGGAGATTTTCAATAAAATACCCCTACCCATTTTACCCTTTACATGGAACATATTTAGGAATCTTCACTTTTCTAAAAAAAATGACTTAACGATTTTGATTAAAATACCAGCTATTAAATAAATTTACGTGGATGTATATTTTGAATTACCTGGAAATAGACTATGAAGTCATCTTCATTCCGAAGGAATTTTGTGTAATCTTCTATAACTTGTAAGCTCTAAACGATAGACGAAAACATACTACACACTAAAAGTATAGATCTCTTTAAAACATACAATTCATTCCAAGTAGCTTTTTTGTAGCATCATCCAATTCCGAGATATCGGTTATTAATGGCTCGAATTGCTCAATACTTAGGCATTCTCTTCAAGTCCTGTTGATTTTCAGTTGTTTCTCGTGATATAAAACAAGTAAACCATTTTAAGGCCAGGATATAGCGTCAAGTTCTAAAACATTTGACTATCGCTGTTTCCTTTGTATATATGTATAATGAAATGTGTAATGCAGCTAATTTCTGCAAAGGTTTATCTCGATTAAAATGAAGTAGATAGGATAATAAACTTTCGTAAGAATAATTTGTATACCTAGTAATAGGCGATAGAGGGTAGAGAAAGTCATGTGAATGTTTCACATCAGATTTTCTTGCTTTCAAAGTTAGTCATAGAGATAATAAAACTTTTAATGCAATGCACCAATTTTACTTTCTCTACCACGCACATCCTAGGTAGAGAAGGTATTGCATTGCACCCAAAAATTTGATACCGAGATACTTGTTTTGAGGTCCGTTGAATTAAAAAAAAAGCATTTTTAGAAAAGGGTTCGCACGCGCGTTTCTGCCAGCAGCATAACTCAAAAACGAAAATTCAGTAAATACCAAAATTGGTATTTAGGTTCAGTATCGTTCAAAGATGCAACACGTAGATTTTCAAGAAAATCTACCCATCCCAGTCTACCTTTACAGGAAACATTTTTGAAATATTTAGTTTTCTAAAAAATGTCTGTAATGATTTTGTTTAAAATACCACATAGTGAATATATATACATGACAATATAAATAAATGTTATATATGTATATAATTTGGAGCTGTGCACGAATTAACGCATTAAACCTGAAAGTACATTCGAAAGTTCCGGTTCTCTACAATGTCGCAAAAATATTAAATTCTAAACCTACTTTTTATTCACAAAATATTTGCAGAATATTCGCGCCGGTTTCACAACAATTGGTGGTTGTAAGTACATTGTCACCTATACTTGTTGCGATCGAACAGAAGAATAGGTTGATCACAGCGTATGCCACCAAATGTTTACCCGCTAGCGAGAAGACGGTGTTACAAATTTAAAACTAAATATGCGCGTAGAACTAAATTATTTTGTTCTGGTCGTTTTGTTATATTGTTTATTTGCTTTATTGTTTTATGTTGAAAGTCCGGACTAAGAGTAGGATACCAATCGAAGCTACTCAGTCTTACAGTGTTGCAAAAATATTAAATTGTAATTGATGCGTTGATCACAGCGTTGGTAACCATGTCACCAAATGTTTATCCGCTAAAAACAAGACGGTGCACAAGCATAGAAGCTTTGTTATATTATGTTGTTCTGTTCGTTGTGTTATATTGGTTTGTTTAATAATGAGTCATGCTTTAGCATGTCCAAGGCGGCGTGGTACAGTGCTTGAGGGATTCTTCAGCACCAACAGCCAAAAATCGAATGAGCGTACAAAATATTCGTGAAAGAGATGTAGTCCATTAGGCCCTAACATTATTAACATGAAAACTCTATTGCAGAGTTCAGTGTAGATCCGCTAAATGAAATATGCAGCCATTGTGAAGCAAGGTATTTTCAAAATGAAATTTGAATAGACATTCCAACTCATGTTACCATAATGGTTTGCTTTATTTCCGCATCTACAGGTAAACAATCTTAGGGATTCAATGTGAAATGAAACGTTGAAACGTATAAGAACATATAATCGTGAAATGATATATGTTTCCTTTTCTGCTAACCGTAGTCATATTTCTGAAATAGGCCTTACTGTTTCAATATTCAGGGACATATTCGGAGATATATATTAGACTTAAACCCCCCTATTAATTGTCGGCCAGCTTATGGTCAGTTATATATAATACAGAGAGAGCCAAAAGACTACGAACCGGCTGCGCGGTGTTTTTCCTGTCCGCGTCCTCGGCGCTCGTTGCCGTTATCATAGAAAGGCGCGGATTAAACCATATAACATTTTTAAACTACTTTTAAAGGCTTTACTTAACAACTTTATGAAAGTGTGTTTGAGGTCAGAATTATTAGTAGAGATTTGTGGCTCCCTCGGTCCCCCGACCTAATCCCCTGCGATTTCTATCTCTCGGGTAACTTAAAACAAAGTGTACAAGACATACCCACACCCTGGAAGAATTAAAAAAAAATATCCGCCAGGAAACTGCCAGCATTTCTCAACGTGAACTACGGCGAGTGATGGAGAGTTTCCTAAAGAGATGGCCAGTTTCAGCATTTCCTTTCATAAAGTTGGTAAGTAAAGCCTTTAAAAGTAGTTTTAAAATGTATGGTTTCATCCGGGCCTTTCTATGATAGCGGCAGACGGCAACGAGCGCCGAGGACGCAGACAGGAAAAACACCGCGCAGCCGGTTCGTAGTTTTTTGGCTCTCACTGTTGATTCCAGTCTTGCCAACAGAATTAGAAGTAACATGAAACAAGTTCTCTAAAATCCACAAACAGTTCACATTCTGCCCAATACTCTTAACAATGTTTATGTACCATAGGTATTTAATGTTCACTTTAATAAGTAGTGGTAACTTCTTTAACATGGACTGTGTCACGTAACAATGGGCTACTTATAAATACTATGTATCTTCTGAAAACGTTATACACAATTCCACTCCTGTACAAAATAAATATAAATGAACTAACTTAACCTCCTACCTTTGATGCATATTACATTTGCCAAACAACTTTTTTATTATTTATAGTTTCAAATTTGGGGTGTGCATTAGATTCACGGAAATACGGTATAATTTTGTTCTGTTGGGTGTGTTATACTGGATTACGTGCTTTTTTACTTTCTCTACTACGTATAGTAAGTAGGGGAAGTATTGCATTCCACCCAAAAATTCGATACCGAGATTTCACCGGAAATACATGTTTTGAGACCTCCTGAATCCAAAAAAAGCATTTTTGGAAACATGTCCGTGTGTGTGTCTGTGTGTGTGTGTGTGTGTGTCTGTGTGTGTGTGTGTGTGTCTGTGAACAGCATAACTCAAAAACTAACAGTCGGATAAACACCAAACTTGGTATTTACGTTCAGTATCTTCCAGAGATGCGACACGAAGATTTTCAAGAAAATCCCCCCACCCCAGACTACCCTTTACATGGAACATTTTTCGAAAATTTTAATTTTCTCAAAAATGGCTCTAACGATTTTGATGAAAATATCATATGTTTAAGATAATGTCATGAGAAATGAAATGTATATCTCGAAATTTCTGGGAATGTCTCCAAAAGTATTCTTCATTATGAACGACTTTTGCATAACTGGTAAACCATAAGAGATAGACAAAATTTTACTACACAAAAAATGTAGATCGCGTTAAAATACACAACTTATATCATATACATTTTTTTTTTTGTTGAGTGAACCGTTTTCGAGATATTGCTTGTTATTTCCTTAAATTTTCCAATACTTAAACTTTTTCTCAAATTCATTATTCATTTTTTTGTCCTGGACATGCAAAGAGAATGGAATGCGCCACATAGCAACCAGCGATAAAATATTTGACTATCGCTTAAAAGCTACCATATTCCCCTTGCATCTACAAGAAAATTACAAATAAGATTGACATCTCGATATCTCGATTAATATGAAGCATATGGAGAATAGGTGTTTGTAAAAATAGATTGTACAAGAGTAGAGAAAGTCATGTGAGTGTAACACATCAGATTTTTTATGTGTATTTTGTTCCGTGTTTTTAATAATGCGTCATCGTTTAAGAGAACCTCAATGGCAGCGTGGTCTACTTATAAGAGATTCTTCAACAGCAACATCTAGAATACGAATGATGGTACCAAATATTTATGAAAGAGATGCAAGTCTCTTAGGCCGCAACACTTCAAAATGAAAACTCTATTGCAGATTCGAAATTTTCTCACAATATTGGGTTTTAAGTTATGTGCAATTAAGTACATGGACATTCTTGATAAATATATTTCTGCTTTCAACTATTAGTCTTTAATTCGCAGTTAAATTTGCGATTAGCCACTAGTAAACATATATATGTGGAATTTTCTGGGAATAGTTCTCTTTATTCGGAAGGAATTTTGTATAATATTGTATAACTGTTAAACATTAAGCATTAGACAAAACGCTCCCCCAAAAAATGTAGATCTCTATAAAACACACAATTCATTTCAAGTAAAGTTTTTTTTTTTTGCAGCAAAAGCAATTTCCGAGATATCCGTTATGAATCGTTCGATTTGTTCAGTGCTATAAGTCCCATTGATTTTCAGTCGTTTCTGACGATTACATGGAAAACAGTATGGAATTTTAAGCCCAGCGTATAGCGTTGACTATCGTTCTCTTTGTATCCTAACGAAATGTGTATTGTAAGAATAATTGCATACCCACGAATAAGCGATAGAGAATAGAAAAGTCATGTCAATGTATCACATCGGAATTTTATATTAGGTATGTATACCTCCCAAACACATGTTTATCTGAAAACATTACCCGCTCTCTCTGTATAATATATCCCATACGCATATGTTTATTTCGAGGAGTGTATATCAAAGACTTGTGCTGCAAAGCCTCACCTAGAGGTGTATTACCATTTGTGGACATTGGCCACCTGGAATGCCGCTCTTAAGAGATTAAAAGATCTTGATGTTTTCTCCTCGACGGTGCCGTTATTTTGGCCTCCGATTACGGACTGGAGTTGGATTTTACAAATTCTACAGTTACCAGTTTATGTAACGATGCTGTAAGCTGATGGAAAATAAAATCACGGTTTGGTGTATGCTGCAAAGAATTCTCACGGTGTTTGGAATGAACCCTCACTTGGATCCGGTTTGTGTTGGTTTCAAAACTGTTATCATCTGTCAGTTGTTTCCAATAAGCCGGTTTGTTTGTTTATGTTTTCAAAAATATACGAACATACAAAATATTTTGTGCAATACACATTTGTGAAGTGTTTTATACAGTATTATTTGGTTTGTGTTTTATCATAGTGGGTAGAAGAAATATTGTGTTGCAGCAAAAAAAAAAATCTATATTAAAATTTCACGGAAACACGTCTTTTGAGGTCCCCGAACCGAAAACATCATTTTTAGAAAAATATCCGCATATGTGTGTTTTCACATAGTCAAATTTTCTTTACCTTTGATTTTCTAAAAATGGCTCAACTCTTGCGATTGAAATACATACAGTGTTTCATTGGTAACATGACATATCTTGAAATTTCTGCAAATATCCTTTGCAGTCCTCTTCATTTCTGAATGGATTTTCTACAATTTTGTGTAACCAGTAAACCATAAGACACAGACAAGCGCTTACTAGACGAACAATTACATACCAATGTATGTCAAATACATTTTTTATGGCATTGACCATTTCCCAGTGTTTTACGAGGGCTGATCAACAAAGACTGAGACTGATTTTTTCCTGTAGCTTCCGTGATAGTTTCGTATCTGTAACATAAATATTTGAAAAGAGCGGGTTTTTATGTATAATGTTGGTAGGCGGCAGCACTCTCGTATTGGTAGGTTGGTAGTAATGCTCTATTTTGTAGACCCTACGTGCGTTTCGCATACCAGACAATGGAGGTGATGCATTTTTTAAATCGATTATCACCGGTGATGAGTCATGGCTGCATCATTATGAACCTGAAGGAAAACAAGCCAGCACAGTGTGGAAACCGCCAGGTTCTCCAACGCCAAAAAAGGCAAAAGTTGTTCCAACTGCAGGGAAAGTGGTGGTGATCACATTTTTTGACTGTAATGGAATTATTTACCAGCATGCAGTTCCCCCTCACACTACTGTTACAGCAGCATACTACACGTCAGTATTTGCTACACTGAGGAAACACATTACAAAGAGACGACCAGAGCTTTCTCGGACTGGGTGGCGACTTCATCATGACAATGCACAGCCTCACGTCGCAAATCAAGTCATGCAGTTTCTGGCTCGATTCAACATTACCTATGTACCACATCCACCTTATAGCCCCGATCTTGCACCCTGTGACTTTTTTTTTATTCCCATCACTAAGGCAAAGCTTAGGGGTATTCGATTTGAGAACTCTGAAGCAGTGCTCAAGAAAAGTGAGGCGATTCTTAAGGACGTGACAAAGAATGGTTTGCAGCACGTGTTCAAGAACTGGCAGAGACGCTATAAAAAGTGCATTGAAGTAGGAGGGGACTACTTTGAAAAAGATCACGTAAACATTGAATTGGAGTAATAAACATCTGTGAAAAAAAATCAGTCTCAGTCTTTGTTAATCAGCCCTAGTATATCGATTTTAATTTTGTTATTTTTGGAATTGCTTGTTGACATTCTTTTGTTTCTTGTGATGTGCAAATAGTGCAGTATCGAAGCCTCACATAGGGATTCGCTTATTAAAGATTTGACTATCGCTGCAGCCTCCTTATACCATTTTCTGCAAGCATTTATCTCCTTTAATATGAAATAGAGCGAAGAATAAGTTTTTGCAAGAAGAGTTTGTAGATAACTATTTGATTTGTCTGGAAGATAAAAAGTAAATGGTATTGGTAAGAGAAACTCGTGTGAATGTAGCAGCACATTTTAAAAAGCGTATTCTTCATATTTTATTGTTGGTGGTGGGCATTTAATGAGAAGCCATAAACTTGGTAAAATTCAACAGGCCTTTCGCCTACTTCAATGCATGCAGCTGTCAAGTATTTCAAGGCGTCGTCCACCTCACAACACATTTTTGTCGTAATAAAAAAAGGAGTTTCACAAACAGGGAACAGTTCTAATCCGTCGCACCTTTGCCATAACTTGATCGTGTTTTATTTTCTTTAGTGTTTACATTTTGCACGCGTTGCGGTCAAGCAGTAAAACTGTTTATGACTTATGTGTAATATAACAATGTTTTTTTTTCTATATTTGTAGGGAACCAGGTCTGACCTTAATTATCCAGATGGCAGTGTTTTATTTGGGCAAAGGCGTGAAATGTTTCGTGTACAAATTTGCCCTGCAGGTGCAGCTCGTATTACAGTAACTGAGTAAAGTATGAAAAAAACTGGAAGCAGCGGTTTCGCGTAACTGATTCACTGCGTGGATTACGTAACGCCTGCTGCTGCTGAAAAGGGTACCTTACCTCATAAATCATGACCGAAGACATGAAGTGCTTTATGATAAGAGTACTGACGCATTTGAAAAATTCAGATCTTAATTGTTTAAAATGTGCAAATGCATCACGCTAACTGGCCTAAACTACGTTGCAGGGGAGACTAAATGTGGAAAATTGCCCAAAAATAACATTTTAATTTTTTATGCAATCTTATAAACTGGAATTTCCTCTTTAATTTCATGTGGCAGTGTAAAATCATTGTAGGCTTCTATTTTAATTCTTTTTATAAATGATACTGACTTTGTGGTGTGAAATACTACACAATTTCACAGAAAAGAAATATAACTCATATATACTTGGAGTAAACAGCCCGTCTTTTAGGAGAAGTTTCGCTCTTCAAATTGCTACAAGCCATTGGTTTCTCTCCTTGTAAATTTTTGCGAGGTTGCCTTCTCCATTGTTTTGCTTTGAAGGCTTTTTATGTAAATGTCTTTTCTAAGTATAAACGACTCGTTTTCTCAGGAACTATTGAATATGGCTAAATAAAATTATAGGATGATAAAAAACAAACTAACTGCTGTTGTGGATATACTTTTGGTGTTAATAGGATGTTTGGTTATTTAAAAAAAATAGTTGCTGATAAATTTTAATCAAAGAATGGCATAATTGAGGAAAATACTCCGATCTTCCTACGTATCGGATAAAAATAGATCAGTGATCTTAGAAGGCATTCATCTACAGCCTGTAAAAATTTCACTCTGTTATCGTAAATGGTTTGTGAAAATGGTTAATGAATTCAGCAAATATATTGGACCGCTCGCATGAAGATTCAATTAATTTGCCGCAATCCCCTCTATGAGATGCTTATACTCTGATATACAGGGTGATTTATAAAGAACTGACATATTTCGTTTTTTAATTATTCTGTTCGGAAATTTACTCAGTGCCCCAATTTTAACACCAAATTAAGCAAAATGTTTTGGAATTTCGATTGCCTGTCACTAGATGCGCAGATGTTCATGTTTTATTCGTAATTGTTAGTTTTATTGTGGGCAACTGTTTTTGAGATTTTGTTCTAGTCAACGTGAAAAAGGAATACACTTTAAATCAACGACTCTTCCTTGTAAAGCAATACTGGATTACCAATTCAATTACAACTACTCAAAGGGCATACCAGAGAGAATTTGGTGTTCGGAATCCTAACCAAAGAAACACAATACTGGGACTGGTAAACAAATTGGAAACAACTGGATCTCTGGTGAGTGAAAAAGGCAAAACTCGTTCATCAAGGCTTCCCACGGTTGTTGACGTAAGAGCACCACTGGATTAGTCGCCCAAAAATTATTAAGACGTTTGTCGTAGGAGACAGGGTACAGCTACTCAATGTGTCTGAGGGCTGTGAAAAGTGCAGGCCTAAAGCCGTATAGGATTACGGTTGTTCAGCAGTTACAGGAACCACATGAGCATAGACGACTGAATTGTCGTTGGTTGCAGGCGTTCTTTGTGCAAAATCCTGCCATATTGTCCATCACATGGTTCACAGCTGAAGCGTGGTTCCATTTATCCGGCTACATGAACTCAAATAACACCGCGCTATTGGGTCAGCGAAAATCCACATGTTATTCATGAAGCATCTATGCACCCGGTTAAAGTCTGAGTTTGGTGCGCAATATCCACACAAAGAATAGTGGAACCAATATTTTTTGAAAACAATGTAAACACTGCAGAGTACCGACGGATTTTCATGGAGTTTGCTGAGCAACTAGCGATGTAGAGCTGAGTCGAGGATATTTTCAGCAGGACGGCGCTACATGCCATACATTAAATGAATCCATGGCACTAATTACAAGTTTCTTTGACGACCGGATAATTTCCAAGAACCTGTGACCACCGAGATCTCCGGATTTGACATCGCCGGACTTCTTTCTATAAGGTTACTTAAAAGACAGGCTTTATGCCACATGTGCCCAGACATTGGACGATCTGAAGCACAACATTAAACAGGAGATTCAAGCTATTGGCAACAGTCCTCCAACGAATGGCCAGTAACATGAAACGACGTGTTGAGTTTTGTCTTATGCAGATGGAGGATATTTTCAACGTTTGCTTTAGAGGTAAATAATCTCCCAAAATTCCTCTGCATTTCAGGTATAATAAGTTGTCGCTAGCATAACTGTTTTGAAACAGTTAAAGAAATAAATGAGTCATTTTTTCATAAATCACCCTGTAAAAAGAAGATACTTCTCTGTTGAATCTTCGCCTTTCCGCCTTAAACTATAGTTTTGTAAATCTCTGCGAGTTTTGTAATAACCGACCAGAAATCCCCGATTTTCTCGGAAATGGGAATAGGATATCGGCTGATATTGAATTTATTTTCTTAACCTCGCCCCTACAGTTACCAACTTTTGTAAACTTCTTTAGCCTGTATCTTTTAACGACGAAAGAATTATCCTACTGGTCGAATAATTTTTATATAAGCACAGCAGATGAAATTTTAAAATGCACTTTCTCCTTGGTCTCGTAGATTAAGGTTGTCTAGTTTACAAATTAAGAGAATGGCTAATCCCCTGATATCAGCGTTAAAGGAAATATAATCTCTGGCGACATTCCCCATTTCAGGCTACCAAGTTAAAACACTACGGACATGGCTTAGACTAACCATCAAGAAAAATTTCATCTCTATTTCTGATGTTCCGGGTCACAGTTGTTTTGCATACACTGGTAATGAACTCTGTTACAGCATGCAGAGGAAATATATAAAAACTCTCTTACATAAGAGTTTACTATAAGGTTTTGACACAAGTATCGCATACACCATCGCACCGTTATAAGATTGTCGTTTGTTTTACTGTGTCTTCCATTTTTACTTTCTTTACTACGTATAGTAAGTAGGGAAAGTATTTCATTCCGCTCAAAAATTCGGCACCAAGATTTCACCGGAAATACATGTTTTGAGGTCTCCTGAATAAAACAAAGGCATTTTTGGAAACATGTCCGTGTGTGTGTGTGTGTGTGTGTGTGTGTGTGTGTGTGTGTGTGTCTGTGTACAGCATAACTCAGAAACGAACAGCCGGATAAACACCAAACTTGGTATTTAGGTTCAGTATCTTCCAGAGATGCGACACGAAGGTTTTCAAGAAAATCCCCCCACCCGAGATTACCCTTTACATGGAACATTTTTCGAAAATTTTAATTTTCTCAAAAATGGCTCTAACGATTTTGATTAAAATATCATATGTTTAAGATATTTTCATGACAAATGAAATGTATATCTCGAATTTTTTGGGAATGTCTCCAAAAGTATTCTTCATTGTGAACGACTTTTGCATAACTGGTAAACTATAAGAGATATACAAAATTTTACTACACCAAACATGTAGATCGCGTTAAAATACGTAATTTGTCATATACATTTTTTTGTTGAGTGAACTATTTTCGAGATATTGCTTGTTGTTCCCTTAGATTTTCTAATACTTATGCTTTTTCTCCAATGGGAATTCGTTATTCATTTGTTTTTGTCCTGGTAATGCAAAGAGAATGGAATACTCCAGATAGCAACCAGCTCTTAAAATATTTGACTATCGCTTAAAGCCGTGCATCTACAAGAAAATTAACAATAAGATTAACATCTCGATATCTAGATTAACGTGGAGAATAAGCGTTTGTAAAAATAGTTTGTACAAGAGTAGAGAAAGTCATGTGAGTGTAAAACGTCAGATTTTCTTTATTGCTAAATCGTAAATTACTTGATATGAAAGATCCTCGCTTTTCTCTTACTACTTTCTCTACTACATATACCTAGTAGGTAGAGAAGGTATTGCATTCCACGCAACAATTCGATGCCGAGATTTCACCGGAAATACATGTTTTGAGGCCCCTTGAATAGATATTAAAGAAAAGCATTTTTAGAAAAGGTCCGTTCGCGTGTATGAACAGCATAACTCAAAAACTAACGTTGGATAAATACCAAATAGGTTCTGTACCTTCCAAAACACAAAAAATATAGTTCTCTTTAAAACACACTGTTTATCTCAAATAACTTTTTTGCGTCATCAGCCATTTCCGAGATATCCGTTATTAATGCTTGGATTTGGTTCAGTACTTTGTCATTCTTTTTAAGTTCCGTCGATTTTCAGTTGTTTCTCGCAAATACATGGAAACGGCATGAGTTTTAAGGCCAGCATATAGCGTTCAGTTCTGAAACATCTGTCTATCGCCATTCGCTTTGTATCTATAATGAAGTGTGTAATGCAGCTATTTCCAGAAAGGTTTATCTCGATTAAAATGAACAAAAATGTATGTCTTGAATTTTCTGGGAATATCCTGTGAAGTACTGTTGATTAGGAAGGAATTTTATATAATCTCAGATAACTAGTAAACGTTAGCGATAGACGAAAACGTAGGCAATACACAAGAATTGTGGATCTCTTTAAAACACCCAATTTATTTCAAATACGTTTTTTTTGGGGGGGGCGCATAAGCCATTTCTGAGATATCCGTTATTAAAGGTTCGAGTAAATTGTTCATTTCTTGGCCATTCTCTTAAAAGTCCTATCAACATTCAGTTGTTTCTCGCGATTCATGGCAACAGTATGGCATTTTAAGGCCAGCGTATAGCGTTCAGTTCTTAAACATTTGACTATCGCTGTTCCCTTTGTATCTATAACGAAATGTGTAATGTAGTTATTTCTGCAAAGGCTTCTTTGGATTAAAATGTAGTAGATATTAAAATAAGCTTTAGTAAGAGTAGTTTGTATACCCAATAATAAAGATAGAGATAGAGAGAGTCATGTGAATGTATTACATAAGATTTTTTTACATTCATTTTCTTTGGGGTAACAGCTATTTTCAACGCCATGGCATCAACGAAACGTCAGATCATGCTTCCTGTTGTTTTTTTATTGTAACATGGTCGTTCGTATTCCCATATCCAGGATTTACAAACCTTTTTAGTGCTTTTGGTAGTTACAATTAAAAGTTGGCGTAATAGACTGTGCACATTGGAAAGTGAAGTAAACTATAGAGCTTATACGAGCCTTAAATACCCCAGCTTTACAGCTACATCAATAAAAGCAGATTTACCTCTTATCAACCACAATGTAGCCCATAAAGAGAGAGCGTCTGCAATGTTTGAAGTTGACAATAACAGCAGCGAAATGCAGATATCGATTCTATTAAATGAGCTTACGACAGTAAGTTATTAACACTTTTATCGGCGCCATAAATTTTATATTACAACCGAGCATAACGGAGGTAAATAAGGCAAGTTGAACAAGAGATTAATAGTTGTTTATTGAGCATTTATTCCAGCTTATGGAGCAGCAGTTCTTTAGGGCTTACCTACTAGTACTATAAAGATAGTACACCAATACAGGGTGTCCGTACATTAGAGCGACGCAGTCTTTATTGAGATAAGCAAACGTTTTACTAAAGAACACAGGAATACAATATTGCCGAATGTAAGGGACTTTACAGTTCTTGATGAGAGTAAGGATGGATTTCTTAAGTTGGTGGAAAAGGTAGGCACTTTTAAAGGATGATAACTAGCTGTAAATTATAGTAACGACATTAGTTGTTCTTTTAGTCGTAATATGTTCCAATAAAGACACTTGGATTTTCAGTGTGCAGTGATGCCTTCTGCGCATGTTTAAAAATGTGCCAAGACCGAGAAAGAATCGACAGCTGCGAGAATGAGCTGCAAGAACACTGACAGTATTTCCCTAAATACACAAAGTAATGCATTTATAATAGATGCATGCTTTGAGCTGTTAAGCATTAAGTTAGTGTTTTGACAGAGAGTTGAAGATGTTATTTTTACGTTATTATTTGCCCCACGTTTTGGGCGGCAATTTGAAGTATAGTATCTTTACGTTATTTGCACCACGTTTTGGGAGCCAATTTGAAAAAGGTTTGTTTTTGCTACGTATGGTAAGTCAGTTTGAAGTAGGAGTTGTATTGTAGTTCAACTGTTGGGGAGCCGAACTTGAAGTAGTTGCAACCGCACGTATGGTAAAAAGTTTCCGGTAGCCTTCGCCCCAAATGTAATTTTCACTTTTTTTTTTAATATTATATATTTAAGTTTGCCTCGGCTGCGTCAGTATTATTGTTAGAGACATGTTTCTCTTTGCAGGGTTGTGGTGCGACTGAAGAATGTAGGCTTACATAGATTATAATTTTACTTCACTCCTTTTATTAATGCTTGACACGATTTAAATAACACTTCACTGATATAGAGAGAGCTGTGAGATTTTTTTTATTAATTACTTGCACTTTTTAACACGTAAGCTATTTTTTTTTGTCTCACACAAAATACATATTAAATTTCTCTAGAACACATCTCGCGTCCGATTAGGAACACTGTCTACAACCAACACGTCCAGTTATGAGCACTGTCTGTGCTGTGCTGTGCGTTAGATGGCAGGTTGAGGGCAACCCGATGGTGTGCTTAGGCGTGTACCTTCCCTAATTAGGGCTTTACCACGTAGTGACGGGATATGGGGGTTACAGGATGGCGGTTGTTCTTTAGGTAGGGGGAGAGAAAGGAGGTAACAAAGTTTGTTCCTCAACGGTAGCCGGTCATGGTGCAACTACCCTTGTGCACCGCTGGTGGTATGAATTTTGTAATTATAAACATGTTGGGATTTTAATTTTGAAGTCCAAGCTACTCTTGAATGGATTGTATTGGAGTTCAGCTTTAGCTGCTGCTGGAATTACTCCGCTGTTACCGGATATGCCCGCAAGCCATGCGGGGAAGCCGGTGATGCCTCAAGCGGCGTATTCTGGGGTCATAATCTCCAAGAGACCTAACTAGGGCGCTCTGATGGTATGGCAACTGGTCGTAAAATTTTGCGGCCCGGCGCCTAATTTCATCCTCCACGTAAGGAAGAGATGAGGCTTCGTGAAGCAGTCTCACGGGAAAGGAGCGGTTTACACAATAGATGGCCCGAAGGCACCTATTCTGTACCCGTTGCAGGAGCAGCAGGTTGGAATCTGCGGCCATGCCCCAGATCTCGCAGGCATAAAGCAGGAAGGGGATTATCAGCGCCCGAAAAAGGTGTAACTTTAAAGGGACAGGCATCTCAGACCCCAGCATCGGGTACAATGAAGCCGCAGCCCCATGTCCCCGACGCGCGACGTCCCCGACGTGTCCCCGAAAAGTTAGACCCTTATCTAACTTAACCCCCAGGTAGGAGATTGCATTTGTCCATTCTATCCTTCTTCCGAGATAGCTGAATGTGGGGAAGATTGCGGGAAAGCGGCGCTTGGTGAAGAGAATGGCGTGGCTTTTTGCCGGATTAATGGATAATCGCCAACGCCTGCACCACTCTTGGAGGAGGCGGAGGTGTCTCTGAATGGGGTTGAAGGCTCTGTTTGGGTGTTTACTTGTACAATACAGGAGCACGTCATCAGCGTACTGTGCCATGTTGACGTGCTGCTCTGTGGGTAGATCGGCCACATATACACTAAAAAGTGTAGGGGATAGAACAGAACCTTCGGGGACTCCGCCTCGTATTGGCCTTAGTGTAGATTTGTGTCCCGCAACTGAAACTGTCTACCAGCATCTGACCTGATTTCTACCGCCTAAAGTTGTAAACTTCTGTATTTCAAGTCTCTGATTGGCTAATTCTAGTTCAATAGAATACCTTCATTTAACTAAAGCTTTTTCTGGTTGTTGATTGGCTACTTACATTATTGTTGCTCCAATAATGACTAGTAGCATTATTAAACCTTGTAATTCATTATTGCCTCAAGGTTACCTCATTGTTAGCATCTTCCAACGTATCATTCTCACAGCTCCTACATTATTAAATTACGTAATACATTCAGATAACATTATTACATGTATACTATAATATAAAAATATACAATGGTTGTAATATACGCTTTTTATAGATTGTTACATACACATGTTGCTTTAAGGCGGGCTGTTATTGAATTTATATGTTATATAATTTGACTAAAATCATTTAAGTGTTAAAAATACTGCCTCAGAGTGCAACAACAGAGAGCATCTACACACACCAAAGGAAAAACTCTTGTGTTAAGAGTTTCTTCAGTTACTAAAATTTACTTTTACATTTTTCTTGAGATTTATTTCTAAACGAAGGCTTGTTATCTAATTATTATTATTATTATTATTATTATTAATAATAATAATAATAATAATAATAATAAATGTTTCCCGAAATGGTTTAATACACACTTTGTTGTAGCTAAACATGGAAGCACATATGACGCTAGTACGATAGTCGTATGTTTAAAATAAAGTTCGTAGCATTAACCTAGACTTGATATTCCCAATACTGTTTGCAGGGCTGATGAAAAACAAAAAAATCTGATGTGATACATTCACATGACTTTCTCTATCCTCTATCGTTTATTAGTGGGTATACAAATTATTTTTACTTAAGCTTATTTTTCTAAATACTACATTTTAATCGAGATCAACCTTTGCAGAAATAACTGCAGTATACATTTCGTTATAGATGCAAAAAGAACTGCGATAGGAACTGGACGCTATATGCTAATTCCGACCATTAATAACGGAAATCTCATGCTTATGCCACAAAAAAAAGCTAATTTGAAATAACTTGTGTGGTTTAAAGAGATCTACATTTCTTGTGTAGTACGTTTTCGTCTATCGCTTAGCCGTTACCAATTATGCAAGATTATACCAAAATCCTTCCGAAAGAAGAGGACTATTCCCAGAAAATTTAAAATACACATTTAATCATGTAAATATCTTTAATTATATGGTATTTTAATCAAAATCGTTAAAGCCACTTTTCAGAAAATAAAAAATTGGGGTGGGAGGATTTTCTTGAAAATCTTCGTGTCGCATCTTTGGAAGGTACTGAACCTAAATACCAAGTGTGGTATTTATCCGACTGTTGTTGTTTTAGTTATGCTGTTCACAGACAGACATACACGCGCGCGCACCTTTACCTAAAAATGTTTTTTTTGTTTGTTTAGGGGGGGCTTCAAAACATGTATTTCATGTGAAATCTCGGTATCGAATGTTTGTGTGGAATGTAATACCTACCTTATGCACCTACTACGTACGTGGTACAGAAAGTAAAAATTGAGTAATATTTCAAAAGTGCATGTATCCAGAAATTGCCAAAGCCACCTAAAAGTCTGATGTGTTGATGTCGATTCCCGGCTGGGGTGGTGCATTTTTCTTTAACCAGAGTGATTCCTTATCCTCTGGAGAGTCTAGAAGATGTGAATGCGAGTGTGTTTAGCAGTAATAAAAACCAACGTTAAGAAAATTTTAAGCTTAACGGGTACAAACACCATTAATTGTTTCTCAAAGTTTCTCAAACATTTGTTGTTAATTCTGTAGGATTAGTGAGCACTTCTCAGCGCAGCAGTTGAAATCTACGACTACGAATAGAAGGTCCAGCCACTCGTTGAAGCCATTCAGGGATATACACATTTAAAATGAGATGCAACGCTTTAAACAAGGTAGTTCTTCATTCCCTGTCTATACATAGCACGATCAGGCCGTTGCAATACCAAGGTCACGAGATTTGATGGCTGAAAACAGCATCAGTACCTATGCTCATGTTTCTGGTATTAACTGAACTGCTTTCAAAGCACGAACAGGCAGATCTAGTTATCTAGCAAGTTGATTGAATTCGAACAAGGTGAGAGCAAATTGATATTTCTGTGAGGAGTCCGCTTGTTTAATGGAAGAAAGTTGGCTATTCCCTGCGGGAAACCGGCCCAAAAAGTTGACATTTAAATGTAAGGTGTTCAGCTGTTCACGCTATGGTGAGATTCTGTCTCATCTATTTATCTTTCCACACAATTCCTGGGCACACTAATGGCTGTTTAACTCGTGATAAATGGTAGAAAAATTGGGAATCAGGATGGCAGAATGCCGAATGTCCTTGGCTCAGTTCCTCGACGCGACTTATGATACCCACGTTAGTTTTTGTAAACAATAAGCGTTGAATAGAAAGTCGCGCAATCTGAACTACCGAACAATTTCTCAATGTCTGAGAACTTTAAGCAATCTGTTACATATATACCAAACTCGGACCACAATTATTTTATCGTACTTTCTGATCCCACGAGTTCCCAGTTATTATAGTGAATTTGGGACAACGGCGAGATTGATACAAGAGGTACTGTTTTGCACCAGAAATTGAAAACATGTGGTAAGGCATTTATATATGTATCCTCTTTCAGGAGCACGACACCTGACAAAGTATCATAAATTATCACATACGACTCAGTTTCCACCTCTTGTATCTCGCTGAATCCCAAACTGATTCGTTATTAAACTCGAACATCGATAAATCACCGAAACAACATATCCTATCATTGAGCCAAGTCTGTGCCTTGGTATTCAGATAACGCGGGTTCAAATCCTGTCTACCTGTCAATTTGACAGGGCTTTTTCGTATTTTCCCTCAGTTGCTAGGTAAATACCGGGTTGAATACTCAATATCATGCCCAAAGTTGTATCTGCAGAGCAAAAAATAAAATAAATAGCACAGTAAGGCGACTGTGCAACTAAGGTCAGCTATCGAAATTCAAGCAAATGATACAAAGAAGACGACTGCGCAACTAAGGCACTTTTTTGGCGTACACTGACTAAGGAGAAGGAACCTATAGTAATCGTCGCGACATGACCAAGGAATTAAAGCGATGTTAAACAAAACGAAAAATACATACTCTATCTTATAACGTATCCTATGAAAAACGTTGCCATATTCAAATTATACTTAATATTAAGAATACTTATCACAAAACTAATCTCTTCTTCCACTTCTGTTTTTTGGCCAAGAGGACCACCAACCTGCAATTTCCATAAAGGTCTTGTCGCTGCCAGGCATACCATAATACAGGAACATTTGTAATGAATGTTCATATGTATTCCAACCAAAAATTCTAATCGAGATATCACCGAAAATCTGTATTTTGGAGTCCTTAGTTCTAAAAAGGAACATGCTTAGAAAAAAGTTCACGCATGCGCTTTCTAAATGGCGTAACTCAAAGGAAAATGAATATAAATAGTTTCATATCTAAGAGAGGCACCGTACAAGGATCCAGGCGAAGGTTTTCAAGAATGTCGTCCTTCCCCAAACAACCCCCTCAAGCACCTCGAATGGTTTTAACTAAAATATTATATGTTTCAGCCATTGGCATGAATACATTTGCGTATCTTGAATAGTGTGTGAAGAATTTTGTGTCATTGTGTATAACAGGGAAAATGCAAGAGATTTGGAAAAAATGTAAAATCTCGTTAAAAGTAATTTTTGTGAAAAACTGCGACCTGAATCATTTCCGAGGTATTCGCAGTTCCCTTGAATTTTTCAGTTTTTTAATCCATGTAAAGAGAATGCAGTATTGAAGTGAACTATATAGATCTGCTTTTTACTTTCTCTACCACATATGTATCTACAGTAGGTACAGGAAATGTGTTCCACTAGTATTCAATATCGAGATTTCACAGGAATTTAGTGTCCCTGAATTTAAAAAAAAGTTGCAGAAAGGTCTCTGTATAGGATATACGTGGGTTGGTGCATAACTCAGAAACGAAGTGTCGGATAAATGTCAAATTTGCTTTCAAAGTTCAGTATCTTCCAAGGATGCGGCACAAAGATTTTCAAGAAAATACCTCCCAACTCAAAGTACCTATTACATGAAACATCTTCCCTTTTGAGTTTTTCAAAACCGCTCCAATAATTTTGATCAAAATAAAAACTTACTCCACGAAGTATGTGGATCCCACTAAAACGCACAATTTATCTAAAATGCTTTCTTGTGGCTTCAGCCTTCTGTAATCCTCTTGTACCTACGACGAAATGTGTAATGAAACAATTTCTGCTAATGGTATCTATGTCTAACATGAAGTGGTAGAAAAATAAACATCTTTTTTATTATTACTTAGCAGAACATATACGAAAATAAATCAAAATGGTTACAGGAGGTCGTGTTATTGATAGTGCCGTAATTCATCATTTCCCATTAAGAAAATTTGTAGCCTTTCTTGCCTCTGATGCTTTAAATCCCTCGTCCGTGTCACTCTGTCGCTAACGGCTTCGGGTTTCAGTTCGTGCTTGTTACATACAATACGACTTCTTTTCGCTGACATCTTAAATACCAATAAACCACACTGATCAACACCAACAGTAAAATAACGGTGGGCCTCCGAATTGAATGCGTGTGCATGCAGTTAACACTTGTAACGGTACAATATTTCTTGGAATGTGGGGTAGGGATGAAGATTAAGTGCATACAATACAAGTACCTGTATTGGAATCTGAGGCAGTATTTTTAACACTTGAATAATTTCAATTAAATCATATAATATGTAAATTCAATAACAGCCCCACTTGAAGCAATATGTATGTAATAATTTGTAAAAAATTATGTAACAGTCATTGCATATGCTTATATCATTGTAAACATGTTTAATAATGTTATATGAATGCATTAGGTAATTTAATAATGTAAGAGCTGTGAGAATAATAAGTTTAAAGTTGCTAACAATGAGGTAACCTTGAGGCAATAATGAGTTTGAGAGTTTGAATTCTACTAGTCGGCGGCGCCGTGGTCGAGTGGTTAAACCGCTCGCCTCTCACCGAGGCGGCCCGGGTTCAATCCCAGGAGCCGCATTTGGGATTTGTGGTGAACGAAACGGCGTCTGGGCGACTTTTCTCCGGTTTCCTCCATTCATTCCACCAACTGCTCCATCATCACCTTTCCTATCATCCATTTCGTTTCATCCACTTCCTTCATCCCATACCAGGCATCGGGCTGATCACCCATCCTGGATCTTCTGTCTGCTCCATGAGTGTCTCATGGGGTCTCTGTCCTCGACGGGTCTCTGATCCCAGGCACCCGCCTGCAAGTCCTGGGGGTAGTATAGGATAAACAGAGAATGAATGAATACCTACTACTAGTCATGATTAGAGCAACGATAATGTAAATTTTGTGACAGTTTTTAAAATATTCAATCAACAGCCAGAAAAAGCTTTAGCAAAATGCAGGTATTATATTGGACTAGGATTAGCCAATCAGAGACTTGAAATACAGAAGTTTACGGGTTTTGACGGTTGAAATATGTTCAGTTGCCTGCAGACCTTGGTAGTGACCACACGAAAGATGTGTTCTGTAAAGAAATAACACGTATTCGTGTGAAACGAAAATTAAGTATACGCGTTAACAAAGTGCAAGTATTAAGTTAAAGAATCTCACAGCTCTTAATATCAGTGTAGTGCTATTTAATTTGTGTCAAGGATTAATAAAAAGAAGTGAATTAAAACTTAAAATCTGTGTAAGTCTACATTCTTGCCGCACCACGCCCTGATTAAGAGAAACGCGTCTCTAAGGTAATACTGAAGCAGCCGAGGCAAAAACATAAACATAAATACTATCTATAGAAGCAGTTTAATAACAAAGTTAATAGTTAATATTTTTTAAAACTTGGAGCGTAACAACAAAAATACATCTTCAAAATTGACGTCCATATGTGGAGCTAAATAAATAAACAACTCCATCAACTCCTAAAACATCAACAAACTCCTAAAGACAATAATTACTTCAAATTTAGGGTTCATTTTTTAATTTTCTTTTTCTCCCTCCCCCGTCGTTTCGGTTAAGCAGGGTTTTACTGTACTCCCATATTATGAGTACAGTTTTTTTCTAACCCCGCTCATGTCTGTATTTGTTTCACGGGTCTTCAGGTTGCTGTACCATACACTAACCAGCAAACGTGCCTTCCTGTCCGAACACAATCACGATCCTCTTGTGTAGCACTGAGTTATAAAATAGTAATCTCTCCGCCGTCGTTGTGACTTTTACACTTAATCTCCAGTCATCGCTAATTATCTAAAGCAGCGGGGCGGTGGGAACAACTGTACGGGCTTCTAGAGCTGCTTGTACGACATGCAGCTTTCTGGCCCACTAGTTCATTAAATGAGTGAAAATTACTGTTAATGAGAACTGGTAATAAACATCATAAAAAATTTCAAGAGCAGTCTTCGAAGCGTGGAAAAAACTCGTAATGCGCTGGCTGATTATATTAAATCGCATTATTTTCCTACATTTTCACGCTTTGTTTGCGATAGTGGAACAAAGATTGGTTTCAGCAAGAATAGAGAGGGATGGTTTAGGCGCCAGGGAAAGAAAAGGGGTGCAGAGAGAATCAGCTGGTGTGCCAAGCTGGATGACGTAATACTCACCCACGTCAGACCAACATGGAGGAATTTTTAGCTTGAGAATCAATAACAGCAACTTCATGCCTGTGACTGCAACTTGGGGCTTATGCAACTTATACAAGCACTACACCAATTTCGGTACTCATTCCTTCACCATTTAAAAACTTTTCTTCGTTATGGTAACAGACTAAACGGCGTTTTAAAAGTTGTATTTGAAAGCGCGGGAAGGAATTAAGGGAATCGTTTCACACACCCCAATTTTCTTGATGTACAAGCTAAATCAATTACTTCTGTTTTTACTTTCTATACTACTAGCCTATTAAATTGTGTTTCACCCAAAAATTCGGTAGCAGGATATTAAAGTCCCAGTAACATCCCGCTCCCAAAGAAAGCAGCTATAGAAAAAGGTCTGCGTATACAGGGTGAATCACCTAAAACTTGCACCGCAAATATTTCCGAAATGGAAAGTGTTATTGATGTGCAGTTTTCACAGCATTGATTGGTAGTCAGGGGCTCGTACATTTAGCCTATAAACAGATTTTTATAATACTGAGAAAGTGTATTTTTAAATGGAACAATGCCTAGTTACATCAACAGAACAAAGGTAGGGTAAATTAGAATGGCAGTGGTCTTTGTTGCAGGATTCTAGTGAAAGTGGTTTACGAGAAATCGTATTTTGAAAAGTTTCCACTCCGACAATTGTTTGCCCCATTCAACCTGCTTAGTTGCTAGGTACGATGTTATGTTTGTTTGCATTGTGTTTTTGTTCATTGATTGCATTGCGAGTTTCTGGTCAGTTTTTGACAGTTCAAACAGTAAGTCGTGAGAGGAAGATGGGGTTTACTAATGCAGAAAAAGCCGACATGCTCATGGTGTATGGAGAGTGTAGGAAGAATGCAGTTCATTTCTCTACGGTGTATGCGGAAACGTATCCCAATAGACGTCAACCATCTCGGCAATTATTTTCAACCTCTTCAACCAATTACGTGAAAGTGGTACTGTAACACCTAGAAAACGTAACAGAAACAAACAAGTGACTGGAGAAGAGGCAGAAATTAATGTTTTGGCTGCCGTTGCAGTAGATCCGCAAATTAGTTCCCACACAATCGCACGTAGAAGTGGCATAAGTCAGGCAAGTGTACTGTGCATTCTCCATCGACATAGGTTCCATCCCTATTACATCTCTCTCTCTCTCTCTCTCTCTCTCTCTCTATCAAGACTATGGAAACGATTTTGAGAATCGTGTCAACTTTTGTACATAGCATTAAGACATGATACTCCAGATTCATCATTTATCTCGTTTAGTAATGAGACAACATTTACTAATCATGGCCAGGTAAACCGCAGAAACATGAACAATTGGTTTGTTGACCATCCCCGTTGGTTTCGCCGGGTGGAACGTCAACGTCCATGGAGTTTAAACGTGTGGTATAGGATAATGAACCATCAGCTCATTAGGCCCTTTGTTCATAGAAGGAACAATGAATTCGCACAAGTATCGCAGCCTCCTGATAGACCATCTGCCACAGATGCTAGAAGACGTTCCTTTACAGATTAGGAGGAACCTGTGGTACCAACATGATAGCTGCCCAGCCCATAGTGCACGAAGTATTACAGCTTGTCTTAACGGATTGTTTCCAAATCATTGGATTGGACAAAGAGGACTTGTACCTTGGCCGGCCCGTTCACCGGATCTGACCTCTTTAGACTTTTTTTCTGTGGGGAAGCCTGAGAGACACTTCAACAAGGATGTACCAACTAAACCAGACGATATGAAACGACGTATTACTGCTGCCTGCTCTGAAATTTCCGCTGAAATGCTAGAACGTGTGCTCTGCTTTCCATAGCAGACTGGAAGGGTGTATTGAAGCTGCCGGTGGTCCTTTTGAACGCAACCTTTGAAGGGCTATGTTCTCTTTACTTGTAAAAATCCACAGAAGTATTGTAATTCTCTTTTGTTTTTCTTTAGTTTGTGCTACCACAGGTTATACAAGTGACGGTGCGTAAAAGTTTCAAAATAAGATTTCCCTTAAACCGCTTGCACTAGAATCTTGCAACAAACGCCACTGGCATTCTAATTTACCATACCTTTATTCTGTTGATGTAACTAGGCAATGTTCCATTAAAAAAAATTCTATGTTTGCTCAAAAAATACACTTTCTCAGTATTATTAAAATCTGTTTATAGGTTAAATGTACGAGCCCGTGACTACCCATCAATGCTGTGAAAACTGCACATCAATAGCACTTTCCATATCCCAAATATTTGCGGTGTAAGTTTTAGGTGATTGAGCCAGTATGTAAAGGGAGGGAGGGAGAGAGAGAGAGAGAGAGAGAGAGAGAGAGAGAGAGAGAGAGAGAGAGAGAACATTGCTCAAACTATGATAAATACCAAGCATATATTAAGTGAAGATCTTCAAATATACGGCACGAAAATGTTCAAGAAATTTTCCCTTGTCAAGGAAAATATTTGTTTACCATTTATTTTCTGAAAATAGGACTTTAAGGATTTCTATCACAGCTTGACAGTTGAAATATCCAATGTGCATACTTGGAGTTTCTGTGAATACCATATGAAGTCCCCTTCATTCCGTATAAGTTCTGTTTGATTTTGTGCAAATAGGAAAACCTAATGGATAAATTCACTTTAGGAAAAAAGAACTCGTTAAAATATAGAGTTTGTGTATATAGACAAATGTGCGCGTCGGATAAATGAAAAAATCTCTTTACATGGAACATTTTTCTTTATTTTGTATTCTTTTCAAAATAGCGTTTTAACGATTTTTATTAATATAAATGTTTTAGATATTTGAATGACTAATAAAACGCATATCTTAAATTTTCTTTGAATAGTCCTGAGGCCTCTTTTATTTGATTTAATTTAAAATAACTAGGGATCTTAGGAAGACAGACAAAACCTCGGTACAAGAAAAAATTAGAGCTCATCTAAACGTGTGTCAAATAAAAACTATCATAGACTTAGCCTTTTTCGAAATGGAGTTCCATGTTTAGGCTCTTCCTGATGGTCATGCTTGAAAGTTTGCGAATCTTCATTTTTCTTTCACTTTTGCTTTAATCGCAAGCGCTTGCTGCCAGATAAACATTTAAATGCTGCTTCTGTATGCTATAACCAAACACGTCTTGCTCAATTTGAAAGCATTCCGGTTAAAAAAAATTGTTACATTCATATAGATTTTTCTACCCACTATCGTTTATTTTTATACAACTTCTACAAAATATTGTTGCCAAAGCTTATTCTTCTATATCTACATCATGTTAATGGAGATAAACTTTTGCAGAAATGGTTTCATCACACATTTCGCTGTATACTGGTCCTGAATTTCTGTATTTTGACATCGTGAGAAAGAACTGTATGGTGGCAGCACTTTAAAAAATGACAATTTTGAAAAATGGAAACCATTAACAATGGATCTCTCCGAAATAAATTAGTGATTTAAAGAGATCTAACCATTTTTTGTGTAGTAAGTATCCTAGTCTCTTGCAGTTTACCAGTTCCACAAAATTAATTCCGACTTCACAGGCTATTCACAGAAAATTCAGGATTTACATTTTATTTGTCATGTAAGTTCTTAAATCTATGGTATTTTAATCAAATCGTTAATACACATTTTTGAGAAAATAAAAAGTAACAAAAACATTTCCATGTAAAAGTTATTTTCTTGAAAATCTTCGTGTCGTACCTTTTAAAAATTCTGAAGTTCAGTACGAAGCTTGGTACTTAAAACGACTTTCGTTTTTGTGTTATGCTCTTCACAAGCACACATACACAGGGACCTTTGTCTCCAAAACGCCTTTGTTTTTTTAAACTAAAACTATCAGGTGGGAAAATTTCATCTTTATTATTTTGCATGGCATGGAATATATAGAGCTCTGAAAAAAAAGTGCTACACTGCATACCTAAACCGCGGCCATCGATGTATCCTTTGGCATGTCCGTATCCTAGGTAATTATTCAACATTTTAGTACGTATTATAGAACATTTTTCCAACCTGTGCTCCACGGAGTTTTAAGAGGTCCGTGTGCACTTCCCAGAAGCTCTGTGATCGCTCCAGAATAAGGGAAATTAAGGATTAAGAAGCAAGAAGTAGAAAATTGTAAATTGCATTCAACAATTTAGCGCTAGTTACTGCTTGCTTTTTGGTGGCACGTATAGAGGAATGCATTTTCGCTAGAATCCGCAAATGCCTCCCCTTCCTGCTATTCTCATTACGCCAATATGCTCTCAAGATAGAGGGTCACATCTTTAGCTCCAAAATTATCGTAACACGAGAATCAAGAGGACGAGACTGAGCGAGGAGCAGGTCTGATTAATAAACATTTAGAAAAATAACTATATTTAACTTGTACTGGAGGTAATGATTAAATTATACTGAGTTTATTGTTCTCGTCAATCGTGTAACATCCATTTGAACGACTTAAATGTATGACCAAGTTTTGACAATATGTGTACTGTGGTAATTGAGAATACGTTGAGGTATTATTTATTGCATTGAATTGGCATTGTGTAAATTTTAGATAGCTCTTTACATTCTCCTCCTCTGCCACCCCGTAATGGTTATGGGAATTAATTCTAAGAAGAGCTACAGGATTGCAAAAGATAGGGAATACCTGATATAGATGCAGATTTTCATCCGGTGGTATGAGCAGGATACATCAAAACGGAGAGCACGATGCGTACAAGGGACATTCAAGGACAACTTTGTTATGTCTCCCGAAGTATGGAATTGCCTACAGAGAGATCACGTTAATAACAGAAGTGAGTGGTTGCGCAAGTCGACACAAAGAAGTGACTTGGGCAAGCGTGACCTTGTGAAGCTGTAGCAGCTGCTGTTGATCAGCTGACAGTGTTGTCGCCCTCCACCCACATCATCTTACCGCATTTCTCTTTTCAAATAAAATGCGACCAAGGGAGATGTTGGACCTCACTTCACTCCGTGTGTGGCATAGACATGTGATGGTCCATTTGGTGCTGGTTGTGCTGTCAGAAGGCGGCCAAGGGTGGCGACCATGTTTCGCTCGAGAATGTAGTAGTGACACTGCGGCAGAAAGACAACGTAACACTTATTTTGGAACGTTTCCGAGAAAATAACGTAGGCCCAGTTATTAGTTCCAAAATAACAATGCACCAACTCTAAGCTAACACGATCGTTCGAACAAATTTATACTAGTCCCGATAAAGTTTATAAGATCATTTCTTCCTCTTATGTTTTTCTTTTTAGAACACACTTTTATTAGATTTATTTATTTTTTGTGTGGAAGAGGATGACTTTTAGCTCCTCCAGAATAAGTAAATAAATAAGCTAATAAAGGTAACGCTTTGATCGTCCACACTTCCAAGTTGTAATACAGAGTGAGCCAAAAGACTCCGAACCGCCTGCGCGGTGTTTTTCCTGTCCGCGTCCTCGGCGCTCGTTGCCGTCTGCTGCTATCATAGAAAGGCGAGGATGAAACCATACACATTTCTAAAACTACTTTTAAAGGCTATTACCAACTTTAAGAAAGGAAATGCTGAAACTGGCCACCGTCACTATCCATCGTGGAATTTTTGGGGGGAATTTTCCAAACGATGACCGATGTCATCTAATGTTTCTTCGGAAAGAACCGAACGCCGTCTTTTAGATTTCTTAGCCTGAACACTTCCTGTGGCCTGAAATTTACTGTAAAGTTCATGGATTGTTGTACGGCCTGGAACTTTTACACCTGGAAATCTTTCTGCAAATCATACTTTCACTTGGCGAGCTGACCGAGTTAACACATACGAATCATCAATAAATACACGCTGTGCAGTAGAAAACATATACTGAGCCATAATATTCTTTGTGACTAAGTAACAAAATAATAAATAACTAGTAATAACTGAACCACATCACATCACCGTCAACTCAAAACTGCACTTCACACTGCACACCAAAAACACAACAGCGTGACTTTGTTTATAGCAGCAGTGCGTTATCGTGTTTTTATCATATTTCCACACGACCAGTGGAAAAACACCGTGTAGCCGGTAATATTGTTCATAAAATACCCCTCTGTGGTAACTTAAGACAAACCCACACACCTTGGAAGAATTAAAACAAAATATCCGCCAAGAAATTTCTCAACGTGAACTACTGTGAGTGATGGATAGTTTCCTAAAGAGGTGCCAAAAATGACGGTGACCAGTTTGAGCATCTTCTTTCGTAAAGTTGGTAAGTAAAGCCTTTAAAAGTAGTTTTAAAAATATTGTATGGTTTCATCCGCGCCTTTCTATGATAGCGACAGACGACAACGAGCGCCAAGGACGCGGACAGGAAAAACACCGCGCAGGCGTTCGGAGTCTTTTGGCTCACTCTGTAGATGCAAACCTACGGAAATTTGTGCTATTGCGCGCTTGCGATACATATGCGAAAGGCATTTATTTACTTGAGATGCCGTTAGCATCGTGTAAACTAATGCACAACCGTTACCATAATGATGGTGAAAGTGCACTCCTTTAACAAAATAAGTGAGCAGCAATTATATATATATATATATATATATATATATATATATATATATATATATATATATATATTCGCGCCTGCATTGAGGAAAGGGCTTGAATATCGTCTTCCGATACCGGGAGGAAGAATCGTAACTTGATGCGAAAGAACCCGAGTAAGGCAAATAATGTAACAGTGGATGTTACGCTGATATATAAATACTCGTGAATGTACTTTTATTTTGGAACAGTCACTCACATTATTTTTCATACCATTGTCTCAAACTGATGATACTTTTATCATTTAAACACAGCCATTTTCGAAAAAATTAAAATTAAACAATTTTTAATGCACTTACCTAGGATTTATATATCGTAATTTTTGCTTTTACAAGTCGTAAGCATATGTTTATTCTCAGATACTACTCCAACCATTCAGCTTCAAGACATTATTTGATTTTGTTTAATTCTGTCCTGTGTTAGTTTGTAAGATGGTGTTTTGATTTTGTGTGTCACGTAAAATAGAAAATGAAAGTTTGAGAAAATGAGGAACTAACACCTTAGCGTTTTTGGCAAGAATGGTAAACTATACATTATAAGTAAATGACACGTTATTTAAAAGTAGAATAAACCCGCTAATGAATATTGTTAACAAAATATGAATTTGTGGCCCAAAGACACTATTTTAAATGCGTTTGTATACGAAACGGGGCGTAGTGTTTCCGCTACAACCAATTTAGGAAAAGTGAGCACAGTATGGGATATATCCAAGGAACACGTGAATTTTCTCGAGCGTTCGGCTCTGCTCTTTGGTCGCTCAGTAAACTTCGCATTTGCAGCTATAGTAATTCTCTTGTCCCCAAGCCACGCTACTCCGCAAAAGCATAATGCTAGTTCCCAATAACTGAGAACACAAACCAGATCGAAAACGACAGAGTTAAAATATGCGTATTATAATATAAGCGTTCACAATTAAAGGGAAGCTTTCCCGGATCCCGGAACGGGAAAGAAGACTTGGACAAATTTTACGTTTCTGCTTCTCGTTCCCATTCCCGGGGACGACATAATATATCCATATTGTGCATAAGACTCTTCACTGTAGTAGTCACTGAAGGCGACTGTGACATGAAACACCTGCCAGAGTTTTCTCCAATTGCAAGCTGGTAAAATAAACTGGAAAAAATCCCAGCAAACTTGCGTCCTGACTTTCATCAGATTCATTGAGAGTTGGTTCTTCTAACGAAAGTGTCTTTTGTAGTTTGTTTATATGCAACTCAAAACTGTTCCCTTAAAAAGAACAATAGAAGAAATTCTGACCTGTTACATTCAGCTGACTAGCATTTATTAATAGGTATAAACACTATTTTTACAATTGCTTATTAATTTCCCTGCTACGTATAGTAAGTAGGGGAAGTATTGCATTTCACCCAAAAATTCGATACCGAGATTTCACCGGAAATGCATGTTTTGAGGCTCATGAATCCAAATAAAACATTTTTGAAAAATGTCCGTGTGAGTGCTTGTGTGTCTGTGAACAGCACAACTCATAAAGATGCGACACGAAGATTTTCAACAAAATACCCCCGCCCCGAGCTACCCTTTACATAGAAAATCTTTTGAGGTTTTTGATTTTCTAAAAGATGGCTATAACGATTTTTATTATAATACCATATATAAAAAATATTTGCATGAAAAAGAGTATATATTGAATTTTCTGGGAATAGCCTAGGAAGTCCTCTTCATTCGGAAGGAATTTTATATAATGTTGTATAACTTGTAAACATTACGCCATAGACGAAAACGTACCACACAGAAAATGTAAATCTCTTTTAAACGCACAATTGAACTTAAGTTTTTTTTTGTGTGTGGCATAAGCTGTTTCTAAGATGTCCGTTGTTAAAGGTTCGAATTGTTCAATGCTTGTCATATTTAAGTACCATCGATTTTCAGTTGTTTCTCGCGATTGCATGGAAACAGCATGGAATTTTAAGGCCAGCACATAGCGTCCAGTTCTTAAACATTTGACTCGCTGTTCTTTTTGTATTTATAACGAAACGTGTAATGTAGCTATTTTTGCGAAGGTTTATTTGGATTAAATGTAATGTAATAATAATGTAATAAGCTTTAATAAGAATAGTTTGTATGCCACTAATAAGATAGAGGGTACAGAAAGTTATGTGAATGTATCACTTCAAATTTTTTCTATCTACTTCACTTTAATCGAAACAAACTTTTGCAGAAGCAGCTATATTACACATTTCGTTATAAATGCAAAGGGAACAGTGATAGTCAAATGTTTAAGAACTGGGCGCTATGTGCTGGCCTTAAACTTCCTTAGCGTTTACATGCATTCGTGAGAAACAGCTGAATGTCGACAGGACTTTAAAACAATGACGAACTGAACCATTAATAACGGATACCTCTGAAACAGCTGAGTCACAAAAAAGTTATTTCAAATAAATTGTGTGTTTTAAAGAGGTCTACACGTTTTGTGCAGTGCGTTTTCGCTTTATCGCTTAATGTTTACGTGTTATACAAGACTACAAACTTCTTGCGAATGAAGACTTCACAGGCTATTCCGAGAAAATTCAAGAAATACATTTTATTTGTAACGTAAACATTTTAATGTATGGTATGTAATCAAAATTGCTAAGAGCTATTTTTAGGGAATAAGATTTTTCGAAAAATGTTCCATGTAAAGGGTGGTTGGGGTGGGCAAATTGCTTGAAAAACACACTGAATTTAAACACCAGGTTTGGTATTTATCCAACTTTTCGTTTTGGAGTTATGCTGGTCACACATATACACACTCTCTCTTTCTCACACTGTCACATTCACTCTCTTCACCTTTTACTAAAGTGTTTTATTCAAGGGCCTCAAAACATGTATTTCCGGTGAAATCTGGGTATCGAATTTTTGTGCGGAGTACAATACCTTCTCTACCTATTATTTACGTGGTAGTGAAAGTAAAGATACGAAGAACAGCAAAAACCGGTAGAAATTAATACAGAGCAATAAAGAACAACAAATAACTTTTAATTTATTCTATTATCAAAGGTATGACGCATGCTACCAGAGGAATCAGAAGTAGTATTTGATCTGCATTTAGATAATATTTACTCTATCGAATTTTGACTTTGGCTAACCTGCATTATGTTGGCTTATTTGAAAGCAGTTGAAAAGTATCAAGGGTCACAAACAAATGAATCCCAATGCATAAAATCGACTTTCCGCTTTGCTTCGTTTTGGTTATCGATGTGCATTCCCGTTCCCGTTTCCGTTCTCGGATTATTGTGAACCAGTCTTTACGCGTATACAGTGCATCTTGATATTCGCACCTATTTTTTTGTAATTCTGTTTTGAGAAAGTTCAGCCATTTTATTTACAGTTTACGCTCCTAGAAAGCGAAATCGCGTGGAAAAGCACAGTTCTAAATGTAAATTATGTACTTTTCATATTCAGTCATAGACTTCTGCCCAAGGGTGGATTATTAGGAAACCCTGTATTCCCTTTTCTCGTTTCTGCTTACGAACCGTTTAACTTAATATTGCCTTATCATCCTTTTTGCTTTCAGTTCATCTCTCAGCAAGCAGTTTCTTTTCATTCAATGCCTCAGCGAATTTCATTCTCTTCCTTCGGCTTCCCCAACACAACTTACTTTTGTATTTCATTTCGTATTGAACGTTCTTTCTTAGGCATTTTCCTGTCAGGGTAAAACGTTGAGCGTATAGATAAGAGAACGTGGGCTAGCAATAATGTAACGACTGCCTTTGGTAGAGTGGTCAGTGAGCGAGTTAACACATCAGTTATTTTTAAAACCCGATAAGACCATACAAGTTAAAGCAATTGAAACAATACAAAAACAATGTAATTCGGACATGGTCGCGCCAGATTAACAAATCTGTCATAATGCTCTCTCCGAGGTCGTTAAGGCACATATTTGTGCTTGGGGAAATCCGCGGTTCATATTCCCCTAGGACCTCTTACTGAGGCTTTCTAGGTTATCCCTACGAAGTCCTCATCACTGGTAAATGCTGGGTAGGTATCCTAAAGCGCAGGTCAGGAACGCTTCCTTTCTCCATTATTTCATTTATTATATTAGTTTCCACGCCTGTGGTGCCTATGTGGTAAGAAGAGGCGTTAAGATTAATAATAATAATACCACCTCCTGCTGTTGCCTTAAGCGAGAGTGAGATAAACACACGGACGCCAAGTGAAATCGTCCATTCTTTCTTCTTCTGTATTGTAGTACGTCCAAAACGTTCAAAATTGATTTTCTATTCTGCACATTTGTAAGCACAGGAAGAGTAGAACATTTCCTTGATACTGAAACTGGCCCACAGTTATTTTGTTCAACCAGGGATTTAAAGCACTTTCATGGCCACCGGGCCCGAAGCGTGCTGAAGACATGGCAGGCCTCCCCTGTTTTCTCCTGAAGGTGGATCTGCCTGGAAGATGTGTCAGCTGACGGGAGAATCCATGGCAACCAGCATCAGATTGACCTTGAGTGACGTCACGCCCCGTGCGTGTTTCGTTTTGGCACTGAACCCTCTGGCAGGATAGGACGCGAATGATAAACGCCACTTGTTTTCTGACCAAATGTTGCCACAGGTTATTTTATCGTTTTCATTGAAACATTTGAACACGCAATCGAAGCAGAATCATCAAGAGATCTGGTTCCTGTATTCACAGAAAAACCATCACACGACCTCCTCTAAAAATAATTTCGGCGTTGAAATTAGTTCAACATGGAAAATGCAACTTTATCCTACTCTGGCTATTTATAGGTATACAATTTACCAATATACTTCAGGTGAAACAAAAAATTGGAATACATAAGATTGCAACATAACCAGTATTTAACAATATTACTTTCAAATCATGTCACACTTGAATATTCAGCGTTTTAATCAAGACAGAAATTTGAGATAGAAATGTTCGTTAAGGGTATTCTAATTCTCAGTCTTCTAAACATAATTCCCAGAAAACTATACAGCACATTTGGATTTTATTACCTTGTCTACTGCTTACTTAATGTTAGGCAGAGAAGGTGTTGTGTTCTGCACCAAAATTCTATACACATTTGGCCGAAAACACACTTTTAAGGTCCGCTTCCCCCCTCCCCTTCTCTGCCAAAGCACTTTTAGAAAAAGGTCCACGCGCCTGTGAATGTTTAAAAACAGCACAACAAAAAAGGAAAATTATGATGAATCCCAAACTTCATACCAAATTCTAGTATATTTCAAGGATGCAGCGCGCAGTACGAAATTCCCCCATCCCATACTGTCCTTTACAAGGAAAAATTCTCATAGCTTCTTATTTTATCAAAAATGGCCGTTACGATTTTGATTAAAGCATGATATGTTTGAAATACTGACCTAAAAATATCTTGAATTTTCTGCAAATAGCTTTTGAAGCCTTCATTTTGATTCAGTTTTGTACATTTGTATTTAACTGTGGATCTATACGCGATAGAAAAAAAAAACCTAACGTTCAAATTTTTTTTATACATTTTTGAGGTGCTATTGTTATACCAGGGTGAGGCCAAAAGGTTTTACAGCTAAAATATTAAATTAGTTACCCCGGCGTAAATATTGGGGAGCTTAGCTGCAGTGACAACGAGAGGACCAGGAACTTAGCTATATAAATTTAAAGCAGGCGTGGGATACCCATAACAAAATACACTTAATTTCACTTTTAACAGATTACCTGTGGTTTATTATAAATTTGCTTGGTGCCACTACATCATACACAAAAGATTACAGGATAAACATTGGAGGAAGATGCTCCACACACACACACACACACACACACGGTCCACGCACTCTTACATACAACCACTCGCCCTGAAGAAGTCTGACCCACGCTACTACTAGACAAAGAAAGTAACTCCCATCCCTTTTCTATCTCCACCCCTCGGCCAGAAGGTGGGGAGAGAGAGAGATATGCCGCGCCGGACGAAATTCAAACTCCAATCAAAATAATTAGTTCAACAATGCCATGCTACAAAGCAATAATGTGTCCGACACGACAATGCACACCCATACGCTACACTATTTACTTTGTTTTGTCTGAGGTCGTACAAAGAGTATGCAATAATCAAAGCCAGCATACAGCCACTTGCCATTGAAGAATAGCGTTTAAGCATTTGTTTGTCGTCTTAGTGCCTTGTATGTTCCTGTGCAGCTACAACAAAATGTGTACTGAATTTTTTTTGATTGTGCGATAACTACGAGAACGGATTTCATTTGTTAGAGATTGTAACATCTAAGATACTTTCCTTCCATGAATTGCATTGAAATGTCCATGCGAGGTTCTGTTTGGTAAACAAAAGCGTACTTGTTTCTTAACTAATTTCTAAACCATGGCATTTTCTTCAAAAGGAAAAGCATAATTTTACACGTAGTTTAACTGGAAGTTTTCTAAAACTTTGGAGGAGGATGATGTAGATTGAACCATTTCAGCTGCTTCGATATTTCCTTAGTGACTAACATTTTAGGAACTAGGTTATGACAGAATTAACAAAACCAGTAAGAGTATAACAATTGTGGCAAATAAGTGTATGTGTAAAGAAGGTTTTCTGGCACAGAATTCTCAATGAATGTTATACCCTGTCAAGTATAGCAGCTAGCCTGAAACGGAATTTTGAGGAGGCCCAACCTCGGATAACACAAAATAGAATTTAACTGGGTAGTATATGGGAATGGATGGAGCAGGTATGGGCATTCTTGACCCCGCGTGTCAGGCGACCTCCCTCCCCTCTCGTTTGCGTTTGCAACTCACAAGCAGTCTTCTAACCCAATGGTGGAAAAACACTGTGCACAATTACGACCAAGAGTTGATCGGACATTTAGGGAAGAACGGACTCAGCATACAAAGATGCTCCAGTGCCCTCTGTAGAAGCACTGTAAGTATTGATTGTTCAATTTTCCTGCAAGTTTATAAGCGATGCTATATTTCTCTCCAACTTTATGGAGAAAAAAATTTAGGAATGTTGAGTTTTAAACCTTTATTGTATGAATAATAACGAATAAAACATTTGATTTTGATTTATCATTTAGTGCTATCTTGCATTTTAAAAGAATAGACTTTTCTAGCTTTCCAAAACTAAGACTCGGCATTAACCAGTTGCTTCGATGCAAGGGTAGCTATGCTACGACACAGTATTCCTCCATCGCCTTTCTTGGGTGTGACACGCGGCTCGCTCATACCTGGCTAATAGGATCGTGTGGCTTTCGGCCTCTTGTAAATGACCTTGACTGGTGCAACTGCGAATTGGAATAGTTGGGAAGACGACTACTATAGAAGTAGGCCAGGCGGCGAAGAATAACATGATGGGTGACGTTCAGTCCCAGACCTTCATGAAGCTGACCTTGGCGATCATTGTTGCGCCCTGTTGCATACTCCTTCGTAGGTGTAAGGGTAAGCTGAGGTGAAAAATAAGTTTTTGCTCTATTGGAGATAGAATGCTGGCAGTTGGTATAATTGTCTATGATGTGCAAACATTCTGCAAATGTTGGCCCAGTTGCGTATTTTTAATTTCTCAACTACGTACTTACAGTAAGTAGAGGGAGTATTTTGTATTACACCCAAAAATTCGACGTGGAGGTTTCACTGGAAGTACGTGTTTTGAGGCTCCTGAAAAAAGTGTGTGTGTGTGTGTGTGTGTGTGTGTGTGTGTGTGTGAACAGCATAACTTGAAAACGAAAAGTCCAATAAATACCAAACTTGGTATTTAAGTTCAGCATCTTTCAAGGATGCGACACGAAAATTTTCAACAAAATCCCCCGCCCCAAACTACACTTTACATTGAACATGTTTCAATTTTATTTTCTAAAACATGGCTCTAACAATTTGATTAAAATACCTATATTTAAGGTATTTACATGACAATATGTATATCTTGAATTTTCTGGGAATAGTCTGTGAAGCCCTCTTCATTTGTAATGCCTTTTGTATATCTAGTATACTTAGCGTAAAAATGTAGATCTAGCTAAAGCACACAATTTATGTCAAATACTGTGTGTGTGTGTTGTGTGGGTGTGTGTGGGTGTGTGTAGTTAACGATTTCTAAAATATCCTTGTTATTAGTTTGAATTTACAAATACTTACACTTTTCTTAACCGTTATGTCACTATTGTATATTTTTCCCCTCTAGTGGTCGTGCAAGACATATCTTGTATTACGTTTGTTCATACGCCTATTTTTCATCAACATACGAATATAAAGTCTTGCTCTTGCGAAGTAATAATGGATATAACTTACAGTTTTGTATAATTCATAGCTTTTAAAAAATATTTTCTCACAAAAATGAAATCTATAGTATGTGCACATGCATATAAGCGTGTATCCCATTGATAAAAATACAAAAGGATAGAGGTGAAACCGTTCATAATTTTATTCAGCATACCTTTGTCAACTACTTGAGTTTTGGTATATTGGCTTAGTATTTTAAGAAGAAAATAGAGATTGAAGTCCATAAAATGTGTGAAATTTAAAAGCGGGGGAAAGCGATCTAAATTGTGTATTTCTGGTATTAATAACAAACATTGGCTTTTAAAGATGGATGTTATATCAGCTGATCGGAGCAAAGAAGGCGCACCTAACTTTCGGAGAGTATTAATCATACGTTATAGTATTAATTTTTTATAAATAAAATTACTAAAATAGCTGTGACTGTTTAAAATTTGGTATTTTGAAGCGAATCGCCATGTTTCGGATGCATACAGTAGCCATGAGTGGACGAGTGCAAGATTTCCGGTTAAATGTTGAGTACAAGTTCTGTGGAGTTTTTTATTTGTTTATTTATTTATTTATTTAATGGAGGCTCTTTAACTGCTGTGGTCCTTAGCGTTCCATTCTATATTCGGAATGAAAGATCGGTAATTTTGCTCAGAGGCCTCTTTATCAGGCTTGAGGTTCTTTCTACGACACGGAACCACCGACTTTACTTCCCTTCCGGGGGAAGCCATGTTAAGGTGGTTTCTGTGGAGAGTTTCAAAATTACTGAATGGTTATTACCATTTTTTTTTAATTTGCTTCAAACATTCAATTAGATTAAGTTGTTCTTTAGCCATTAAACATGTATCGTATGCGTAAAAAGATTGTCGGTAACTTACTAAAGCGGTTTGAAACAAAAGACAGGGTGCTTTACCTTGCGGTGGCAACCTGGCAGTGCCTCTGAATGACGCCATCACTAAACAAGTACACACGTTGTGGGTCTACCCTAATCATGACAAAGAGACCTTTGAGATGTGAAGTTTGAAGCAGAGAACGTGCGGTAACACGTCATAGTGGTGATGTAACAGCGGGACTCTGCATGTTTACCTTTTAACGGAAGTTCTTAAAGGACATCGCACCGGACACAGAAAGTTAGCCAAACTGTTGTTGCATGTCCAGCAATCAAACTACTGTTATATTCTCAACATTACCACCAAAGTTAAACCACACGTGGGATAACTTTCTCTTACACTTGTTTTCATAGCTTTTTAGAATTATCAGAAGTGATATAACGAGATCTAGAATTTATACTGAGAGGATCTAAACTGATTTTGTACTACTTCACGAATTAAATTACACTATCAAACAATGCATTCCTAAGCTTATATTCGTAATAATGATAAAAATAGAACCTACAGACATGAATGAGGTCCAGTCTAGCATTTTAATTTCAGCTAAGAGATGAAGATCGAAAATTCTACAGTGCAATCGTTTTATGATGAGGCCACGCTCTGCGTTATGTGTTCCCGCACACTGTCTATTACACTGGGGGTTTTTCGTTTCGCAACTCCCACGTGACTTACGAGTGATAGTAATGTGCACTGTGAATACTAACCTTGTTATAAGTGGTGATGGAAGTGGTGTCCGTCTTCGTGAAGACATTCCTGGCATCTTCGAATGAAATTTCCACTCACACGCGTAATAATCTTCATAGTTTGTTTTTATGTTGTCCTTAAGTTCGTATTTGGCGTGGTGATTGTTCCTATAAACTCTCAAATAGATGCACCAATTTCGTCAATATTTTTCCTCCGTTAGAACATTTCGTTTTCGCTTATTAGGTTTAGCGATCCTGTTGTCCCAAACTTATTAATCAGACGTCATAACAGTTTCTTCACTTGGTATTGGAATACCAGGAAAGCTCTCCTGAAATTCGGTTTTTACGTATGTATCGTTAAAAATAAACCACCTTGTCCAAGCGTGAATTTGTCGGCAAGCAGTGCAGTGAACTAATAATAAGGCATTGGCACTTAAAAGCAAATGAGACGCAACACAGATGTCTTGAATAAACTTTCACCTTTGAGATGCACAGTGTCAACTCTCTTTACAGCACGAACACAGCAGCGACTGACAAACAATTGATAAAGATAACCGTGAACGCGCCGCCAGTTGCGCATCGAAAAGTACCGTGGTCACTGCAGTACAACAGGCTGCGGATCTAGCCGGTCTGTGGACTCACCTTAAAACGCCCGCACGGTACAATGCCATTAATTTCATCATTGCCTGCTGAGGTGAGAAAATGAAAACGATAAAACGAGCTGGATACACAGCTGCGACTGATACAAAATTTAAACCATTTATATCCCGGATTGGTCACTTGGTACAGGAGTGAAATAGCTCATATAAAAACTTATTTTTCTTAAGGCTTAATTGTCAATCCTGATAAATATTCGCCTAAAGTTGTTTCAGTTATACAATGGTAATCTGCCCTTGTGTGCTGAGACAACACCCAAATGTTTTAAAAACAGGCGATAATTGATGCCTGCCGTCATAAGATGATATACTTACTCTTGGTTCTCCTTATGCCTCTCAGGCATGAGAGGCGGAAAAAAATACCACAATTCAAATTATTGTTATTATGGTATAGAAGGTTTCAAACTGGCAACTGCTGCGGTTAATGCAATACATTGTATAAACGGGATCTAAAGTTTACACCTCTCTAATAAGGTTTCAAGTTAAATAAAATTATAAAAGAATGAAGAGCACTTCGAAGGATGAAATTTGAATACACGTCGTAAGTAATTTTTGAAAAAATCAAAAGATAAGGAAAATTAATGGGAAAGGTAATTTTTGAAGGGCAGTTCCCTAAAATCTTCGCTTTGCAGCCTTAAAAGGCGTCCGACGTGATTTTTGAATTTGGCATTAGAACTGATTTTTCGTTGTTGAAATATGCGCAAAACTTCTTGTGACTTCGATATCTAAGTAGTAGAGTAAATAAAAACGGTTCTCTTTATTATTAGGTCGCGATTCTACCCTTCATTAATAAAATCATGCTGGAAACAGTGGCTTATGAGGTTGATATTGTTAAAATACTGTATTACAAAAGTGCAGTATTCGTTCTGTAAATCAAATGCTCTTTCAATACTTTTGATGGTTTAATTCCAGTTTTAAAAGCACGCTTGAAAAGTATATCCTGTTAAAACTGAAGAATTAGTGGAACTATGAAGTGTACACTACAATACATACTGAGTTTGATTGCTTGCTTTTTAAAAGCTAAAAAAATTGTGAGGCATAAAAAATGATTCTGAAATTGTTAAGCCCCAAGCACAGGATTATTTAAACGGTAACATAAAGGTCCAGAGAGACAAAGACTAGATTATGGAGGCATAAGGTCAAATCTTTTTGGTCACTTTTTGGCTTTCCTTTCACCGGTGCCTCCACACCAGCCCGGTGGGCTTTTCGGAACTACTTCTAGCCTGCGCTGGGACAATGCACATAGTTGAAAGGCGGGAAATTGTGCATTAAGAGCGCATTTGATCTGTTTGTATATAACACCCCGCGTCAGTTGGTGAATTAAACTAATTACCCCAGAGTAACTAACGGGCCACCCAGGGGAGATTAGCATCCAGAGATGCAACTCAAAGCTTCCAGAAAGGTTCCAGCGGTGTAATCTCGCTCCAAACGAAACATTAAGCAAACTGCCCATCGGTAGCAATAGAAGCTGTGAAGACCAGATCCCTGCTTGCAAGACATTGTGTAAGAGAAGAGGGAACTGCCAGGTATGGAAGGTGATTAGGAACAAGTTCACGCTTCATTTGAAAGAAAACAGCATCTGGGGCACGAGTCTCAACCGGTGCTGTTCACCATATTTTCATATAATGGCCAGTTGCTTTACATCAGTGCAGCCATTTCAGCTAATAATTCCAAGTTGTAGGAGAATTGTACTGTCTTCGGTTATTGGATTTTTATAGTAATTCCGTTCTCAAATTATAGAGCATTTCTGATACAGTAAGGGAAAAACTTTCTGATGTATTACACTCACATGACTTTCTCTACTCTTGTACAAATTATTTTTACAAACGCTTATTCTACATCTTCTTCATGTTAATCGAGATAAACATTTGCAGACTCTTCTATCTTATTGTTAATTTTGTTGTAGATGTAAGGGGACTATATATTTACAAGGGCAATATAGAAATAGAGTAGCCTTTAAGCATAGACATTACTCTTAATAGCTGGTTGCTATGTGCAGCACCATTCTCTTTGCCACAGATTAATACTCTTTGCATATCCAAGACAAACAAATTAATAACGAATTCCCATTTGAGAAAATAAGTATTGAAAAATTTAAGGGAATAACAAGTATTATCTCGAAAATGGTTCACTCAACAACAAAATGTACATGACATAAATTGTGTATTTTAACGCGATCTAAATTTTTTGTGTAGTAAAATTTTGTCTATCTCTTATGGTTTACCAGTTATGCAAAAATCGTTCACAATGAAGAATACTTTTGGAGACATTCCCAGAAAATTCAAGATATACATTTTATTTGTTATGAAAATATCTTGAACATATGATATTTTAATCAAAATCGTTAGCCATTTTTGATAAAATTAAAATTTTCGAATAATGTTCCATGTAAAGGGTAATCTGGGGTGGGGGATTTTCTTGAAAACCTTCGTGTCGCATCTCTGCAAGATACTGAACCTAAATACCAAGTTTGGTGTTTATCAGACTGTTCGTTTCTGAGTTATGCTGTTCACACACACACACACTCACACACAAACATGTTTCCAAAAATGCTTTTTTTTTTGGATTCAGGGGGTCTCAAAATATATTTCCGGTGAAATCTCGGTAGTGAATTTTTGGGTGGAATGCAATACTTCCCGTACTTACTGTACGTAGTAGAGAAAGTAAAGTAAAAAAAAAACAAAAAAACACGGATCCATTTATACATTTCAGTCCTTCAACTATGCAATAACGCGATATTTCGAGTGTGTTCCAAAAGAAACGCTGTGATCGTAGAGAACTCTCTACGCATAGTTACGTCACAATACATTAGTTACAAGTATGCACATAATGTTGCAGCACCTTGGAATCGTCCCTGCTTCCAAGTTGCAGTAGAAAGCAACGCTCCCTAGAAATCTTTCCTCTCCAATCAGATTTAATTATGTTACAAGCTCTTGCGAAAGGCAAAAATACTTGGAAGCCGCTTTGGAACGTATAATCATTGGCATTATGGAGAATAATAACTGATTCACTTAAGTGAGCAGCAATTAGTAAACATATAAATGCAGCCATGGAGTCATCTCCAAAGTTGCTTTTGAAACATTCTACGACCCAGAAACAATCAAAATTAATAATAATAATAATAATAATAATAATAATAATAATAATAATAATATAAACCAATATGACTGCAAATAAAGCGGGCAGAAGCACGTGTAGTTGTAAACGTTTCTCCGAAAGAGGAAATGAATTTTATTGAGTTTTAACTGCGGTTGCGGTTACCGAGAAAGTAATGTACTTATCTTAACGACAATGCCCATCAAGATTCTGATACACCAGTATCAGAATTCTGGTACCTCTTAACTTAAATGTTCGGCACATTAATGCAACACAGTTGCATTTCTCACGATATATTGCATAGAAAAGATCAATTGACCGATGTGAAACGTGTTCAGGCATCCGTTCAGCGGCAGTCCTCAAACGTTTATTGGTTAATTTATCTAATCGTATACAAGTACACTCGCATAAAAACACTATGCATATCAAGAGAGCTTTTAAACCGAGCTAAGATGGCTCAGACTCTAGCGTCTGTGGCTCGCATTCAGAAGGTCGGGGTTCAAATCCCCTGGTGTTTTTCTTTTTTACCTAATGGTTTCTCTTATATACCAGCTAAGTACATTAGCCTACTTAGTGAATAGCATTCATCCTAATGGGTCAGAAATTAACCAGTTATAGGAGCAGAAGAAGAGGAAAATTAAAACAAGAAAGTAGGGAAATAAAGCTGCAACACAGAAACTCTCCGAGGGTCACAGGCTAGACACATTCTACCGCGTGTTGAATGTCAGTAGAGAGCAGGTGGTGGAAATCTGAAACAACCATAGCTTGAAGGTCGCTGGTTTTACTACCCTGTTGACAGAAAGTTTTATTGCCCTGTTTTACAAAAAGGAGCGTTTAGAAACTTTATGGGTTGTCCTTCATTCGTAAATGCAAGTGACCGTGAGCACAAGCAATATTACTCTATCCTCTTCCCCTATATTAGGCTCTAAAATGGTGGTGGTAGAAAAACTTGGTGTTTAAGACAACACGTTATCACTAGGGCTTGCCATGCTATGCAAAAAAACATAAGCCGCCCGTCCGCATTTTATATACAATTTGGGGAAATTCAGCAAAATAATTAATTTTGGGCGCATTACCGAAGTTGCAGTGAGATGTATTATGATTGTAAACAAATGTATGAACGTAAACAATATATAAATCAGGAATTAGCAACCATTTTACTGAAGTTCCTCATAAAACCTAACCTTTTACGATTTCTCTGTCAATTTAAATCATACTCCAATGGCATTAACAGTATCATATAAAAAGACTGCTCTACTAAATATACATAAAATAATTTTGTAAACATCACACACGAAAAAGTTAAAAAAAAAAACAATGCAATTTAAAAAGGAATAAATGCCAGAGCAACTAAACAATAATATTGTTTATTATTTCTGCATATTAAAAGTGAGGATTTTCTTACCGTTAATTTGGCTGCTAGAACTTTTAAAATGGAGACGGATACATTCCGGAGTATTTGTAAAACATTAAGATAGTTTAGCTGTAGTATAGGAACAGTCGGTTCAAATTAAGCAATAAGAAGAACTGCAAACTTTCAAATACCCTTTGGAACTTATTGCCTTTTGGCAATGGGTCAGCTCGCATAACGTTCGGTGTCTTGTACTTTGGTTTTTAATCATTAGATCATACTTTTAGACTCTAGGGAGGATAAGGAATAATCTTGGCTAGAGAAAAATTCCCACCCGCCAAGCCGGGAATCGAACCTGGGACCCAGCCAGCTATGAAAATGTGTAAAGTTGCAACATGAAATATTTCGAAAATCGCAATGACTCTAACAATTTAATATATACATTTAATTCGTCACAGTATATCCCAAATATATTAGTCAAGTAAAATGTTTTGCAGTTTTAAGGAAATAAAAAGTAATTTAAAGTTTCTATGTAAAGGTAATTTGGGGTGGGGGAGTTTCCTTGGTGATCTTCCCCTGATGTACTTAAACTTTTTAAATGTGGAATTTGGTATTTATTCGATTTTTCGCTTTTTTTTGAGCTATGCTGTTCACACACACGCACGTACGAACTTTTTTTTTTCTAAAAAGTTGATGTAATAGATGCAAATAACTTTCTTTCTAAGTATTGTTTATTCTTTGTATCCCTTCTACAAACTGTTGTTAAATGGCTTATTTTTCTATTCACTTGGTTGGGTTTTGCAGAAATAGTTTCATTAAAATTTGATTGTAGATACAAAGCGGGTACAGGAGTCTGAAGCAGTAGCCAAAATGTTTGTTATACGCTGGCTTCGAAATTCCATACTCTTTGCATAACCATGAGATTAACAGACTGTTGACTTAGCGCTTGAAAAATATTTGATAAAGTATTGCAAAACTCAAACCAATAACAACGCATATCTCGGAAATGGTCAATGTCACAAAACTTATTTTTTACATAAATTATGCATTTTAACGAATAAGGAGGAGTACACAGGCCATCCCGGAAAAATTAGCCATACATTTTATTGGTCAAGGCATATATCATAAATATATCGCATTTTAATCGGAATCGTTAAAGCCATTTTTGAAAAAAATAAAAAAGAATGAAACATTTTCCAGTAAAGAATAGTTTGGGAAGGGAGAAGTTTCTTGAAAATCCTCGTTTCGCATACTTAACTTATTTAGTTTTGGAGTTTTGCTTTCCATACAGACACACACAAACCCTGACGGACGTGAACCTTTTTTAAAAAAGTGTTTTGTTTGGAGACCTCAAAAACGCGTATTTCTGATAAAATCTTGATGTAGAATGCTTGGATGGAAAGCAATACTTCCGCTAGGCATCTAGAGAAGGAATTACACATACGACAGTCTCCTTATAAGTGTATCCGATGCGAGTTAGAACCGCTGTCAGACTTTCCACCCTATCTTTCACCAGTTCTGAGTGACTAATTCTGGCTAAATTTAATGTTTAAATGTGCAACAGGAAGGTTAGAGACATTTCGAAATAAAGCAAACGCAGGGTTTTATGTTAGCACATTTGGGGATCTGTCGGCTTTGAGCGCGTCGCTAAATTTATAAGCGTCAGTGGCTTCCGCAGGAAAGGATTGAAGTCGCGACGTGCCATAAAATCGACGCCGACAGTGGAGGGAAGGCCTTTAAACGCATTAGAAGGTGTTGGAGGCAGAGGACCGCGAATGGAGAGTAATAAAGCCTATTTATAACTGGCTTGAGGTCCTGTTGACCGTGGTTAGGGGCTGCAGAGGGTTGCTGCAGTGGCGGTCGGGGCGTCGTCCAAGACTGGTGCGTGATGCGGCAAAAACTTGCATTTGTATACCACAACGGCTGGCGATGTATCCTTGGTTCCTTCTTTCTTTGGTGCTTCTAACTTTTACACATGTATATAACAGGACAAGCCAAAATTGTTCGGTAATTTTCGATGTGATATTAAGGGGAAACTAACTGATGATCATTTTTGTCAAATTGTTACATTTTTACTTTCTCTACTACGTATAGTAAGTAGGGGAAATATTGTATTCCACCCAAAAATTCGATACCGAGATTTCACCGGAAATATATGTTTTGAGGCCCCCTGAATCCAAAAAAGAATCGTTTTTGGAACCGTGTGTGTGTGTGTGTGTGTGTGTGTGTGTGTGTGTGTGTGTGTGTGTGTGTGTGTGTGTGTAAACTGAGTGAACCATTTTCGAGATATTGTTTGTTATTCCCTTAAATTTTCGAATGCTTGCACTTTTTCTCAAATGGGAATTCGTTATTCATTTTTTTTTGGTCCTGGTAATGCAAAGGGAATGGAATACTCCACATAGCAACCAGCTCTTAAAATATTTGACTATCGCTTAAAGCCTACCAATTCCCCTTGCATCTACAAGAAAATTAGCATTAAGATTAACATCTCGATTAACATGAAACATATGGAGAATAAGCGTGTGTAAAAATAGTTTGTACAAGAGTAGAGAAAATCATGAGTGTAACACATCAGAATTGTTGTTTTTGTTTTGCCATATTAACATTTGTAATTTTCTGCTTATTTTGATATGTTATTTATTTATTTTTGCCGATTTAAAGTAAAATATTTGTAATATGTTTTCAATAAAGCTCAGCATGTGCGTCGTGAATGGGAGTCGCGATCCCTTTCGAAATTAATAAATTTAATGTATAGTAAATTACTGACTAAATTTTGATGCAATGAACAATTTAATGTTATTCACATTTTCAATTAGTAGCCTAAATGAGGAATACATTCTTTTCAGTTATAATAGTAACTAAACACCTGAACTAATTATTGTCGTCAACAGTAGTTCCGCATCGACATTTTTAATATTTTGTGTTTTAAGTCCATTAGAATTCTTGCCGAAAGGAGATGAGGTATAAAAATACGTAACTTGTAATGTGATAATGTAATGAACACGATGCTTGCTGTATACAGTCGGTTTGTTATGTGATATCTGTAAAATTTCACCCTTTGCATGACAAATGGGGGATAAATAAACGAATTACACGTAGCACTTGAAAACAATATAAAGTACTTGAACATTTCAAACTAATAAGAACAAATATCTCGGAAACGCTAAGTGCCGAAAAAATTATTTTACATAAATTGTGTTTTAACTAGTTCTACCTTTTTTCTTACGCATCACAAATTACACACTGAATTAAGAGGACTTCATGTTGGCAGAACATTTAAGATACAGGTTTTATTTGTTATTCAGATGTCATTCTGTTATCTTAAACATGTGTTATTTAAAAAAAATCGTTTATACTTTTTGAGAAAACCAAAAGTAACCAAAAGTTTTCCTGCAAAGTTTTTTTTTGTGTGTGTGAGGGGGGGGGGAGATTTGCTTGAGAATCTTCATGTCCATTCTTAAATATACATTTTGATATTTATGCGACATTTTGTTTTCGGTTTTATTTGATTAAAGAAATACGTCTGCGAGGACCTCATTTAAAAGGTTTTTTGTTTGTTTGTTTATTTATTTAGAGCCTCAAAGGGTGTTATTTCGATGGGATCGTGATATTGAACTTTTGGGTAGAATACAATACTTTGCTTACAGTAGCATTTAAATAACGAACATCAAATTAGTTAATGAGGGGAAATTAAAAATATTAAAGGTAAATACAACTTGCTATTTTACATTTTGACATGTTAACGTCTTTAAAACCAAGTCTCCTATATTCCTCCCACCTCACATCGACTCAAGGAGGTTACCAAAACGGGGCATTTCAAACGCTAATTGGCTGTCAGTTTATATACAATTCCAAGGAAGCAAATATAATATTATGAAACACAGGCGCCATAATTCCGAAGTTGCAAACACAGAAAAACAATCGAGGACTTCAGGGTATCAAGACACTTTTTCAGTAGAAGAAATTTCAAAATCAAATCCGCGCCCCCTTGCGGTATGTCTCATATATATGTGTGTGTGTTCGTAATAAAGTTTGTATGTAGTGATTTGTGATTTTTAATTAATTATGATTTAATTTATACCTCGGTTGCGTGATTTATATCTGGTAAAGCAGGTATCTGTTAACAAGGGTGGTACGGCTGTAGAATGGTTTCACACACTTTACACTAGTTATAGTTTTAAATTCTCACTTCTTTTTAACTTCTTGAAGGCAGTTAAATAATATATCAAATAATAACAAATTACTGAAGTATTTACGTATGGAGCTGTAAGATATTAAGTTCTATATGCGTGATAACGAACTGCAGTTTACAGAGAAGTTCTTAAAGTTCTTTATTCGCATTAAAAAGTTATAAATCACACAAATTTACATCTCTGCGAATATTAAATGAAATGTATTTTACAGTTGTAGTGATTATCTGTTCCTAACTACATTTTTTTAAAGGTCAATATTTATTTTTTCCGCACTGCACTAACATTTCACATCTGCACACTCTGAGCTTCATCTACTGAACTGATTTGGGTTTGTACGCTACCTCTTAGCGTCCACAGCTTAAAATTTTAAATTTAATCTTTCTATTTTCTGACTGGCTAAGCCTACTCTAGCGGAACACTGTTGGTTTCACTTTGATTGGCTTTTTGCACCCACGTGACTATTTACACACTTTTTGACGTTACATCAGTATTTTTCCATCGACTGTTGCTAGCCTTCCTTAGCTTTCTAACTTATTGTTCTGCCAAGGTTACAACTTATTGTTAGCCACCCTCTGCCTTCCACTTTATGACATGGTTTGCTACAAAAAAAAACACAGCTTGCTTCTACCCTCACAGCTCCTACGTTTCTAAACTAAGAAGTACATTCACATAATATTTTATACATATATACAATAAATATGCATAATACAATGGCTGTAATATACACTTTATAGCAATTACTGATCGTTTATAGGAGAGCTATTACTTTTATATTATATAATTAAATTGATAGCAGTTAAGGGATAAAAAAACACTGCCTCACCCTCAAAAGCAAAATAAATAAATCACGGTTTGGGCGTTAAGAAGAACAGCAGCCCCCTTCTGCCGTTGCAGAGCGCATGCAGAACTGGGCGTCGGAAAATAGCTGCTTTCAGCTTGTCATTCAACTCTCAGCTTTAGTAATATTAAAACTAAATAATTTGGAGTCTTATAGCTGTAAAGTTAGTTTTTACGTGAAGGTAAAATTTGCATTTCAGTTCATCTTGCGTTCCCTTTTTTGTTCAAATTAAATTTAAATAATGACTTATTTACAGCGACAAGTTTAGAAACCAGTGTCTCCTCCTGTACATATACTGTAACGAACAAGAGTGTTTTTTGTTTTGTTTTCGCTGAATGAAGTACAGAGACACTTTATATATATATATTACTGCAGAAAATAAAACATGCCCGTTTTTATTACGCAGAAAGAACGAGCGGACTTTTTCAAGATTTTTCATGTTATTACTCTTATTATAATTGTTCAAAAATTGCACCGTACTTCCAACATTTTAGTGTGTGATGTTTACAAAATTATTTTATGCCAATTTAACTGATGCGTTAATTATAAAGTTCAGTAAAAAGTTTGGTATTTCCAGAGTTATTGTTTTTCCTTTGTCAGCTCAAAACCATTTTTACCGGAATATCAGTCATTATACCAGAAAACTTGTTTTTCTAAATATAAATTAATTTTGTAAACAGGCACTAAAAATCTATGCTACTTTCAAAAACATATTAAACCAAAAAGATTAAAATTCTTGAACATGTAAACCGTAACATAGCTTCTTTCTGCATATTAAAAAGGGGAGTTTTCTCGCCTTTGATTGCTAGAATGTTTTAAAATGGAGAAAACACTTTCTGTAGTCACTGTAGGTGTACGCAGTTTATACTATCGTTGAATGCAATACTTGTTACCCAAGGAGGTAGATAAATAGGGTAGTATAGAGCGTTTTAAACACGAAACGTTGCCTAGGTAACGCGCCGCCACTGTGTAGAGAAATCCAATTTGATTCCCTGGCCCTGACCTTGAGCTGTGAGGCAGACCATTGAACCTGTTGTGCGAGGATAAAGCCCGCCACCCTTCACCGTCCCACCCTCTGCAGAAGGGTGCGCGCGGCGTTGAAGGTCAACTGTTTGTTTATTCCACCCTGCCTGCTTGCTTGCTCGACACCAGTTACAGCAGAATGCAGAGTTATGTCATGTACAGTTCACAAGAAAGTCAATAAGGTTGCTTGAAGGGATTTCAATACTGGATCTTTCACGTTACGCTTGTAGAAAGTATATTTCCATTCCTTCAACGTGTTTCTGTCCCTTGAATAGGATAGCAGCACTATTTTACTCTAACCAAAAATTCCATAAAAGATTTCTCTAGAAATACGTAGCTACTTATATCTTAAAATCCAAATGTATATTCTTTTTAGTGTGCAAATCTGGCAGATCCCTAGTAGGCAGGAAGAAAGCCTTAGGGACATTTTTCTCACCTAAAAATCGTCATTAAAATATTAATACTTTGGTATAGTGCAATGCCAAGAGTTTATTTCCCTATAAAATGATTGGTGGTCCTCATCTTCGTGGATTTCATACAACGGGAAATTATTAAAGATAGGCAAGAATTTACTGCAGGAAGGAAAACCTTTTAATGATACTCGATGTTGATTTTCGACATTGCAAAACTATGTAGTTTTTTCAAATATAAAAATAAATCCTCGACCACTGTATAATCTAGATCCAATTGTGATTTTGCCCATCTAGCATTTGATGTCCAAAAAACGACGTTTAAATGGAAGTGTGCAGGTGTGCGTAAACAGCGCATCGAATTTTAGAACTTGATATTCTCGAAATAATTTAACGTCTCCTTAACTTGTTGGTCATGTCGCGACGGTTACAGTAAGTTCACTTGAGTTAGTGTATGCTAGAAAGTTGGCCTTAGTTGCGTAGGTCCCTTTCTGTATCAACTCTTTTGTTGCTATTGAGTTTTGGCGGAATGTCGACTTATTCATAGACTGCTGCCTGTTCTTTGAGTGTACACATAGCTCATTGTAATGCTAGACAGATGACCTTGGTTATGTAGACACCTTCCTGTATCTTCTATTTTTATTTCTTTTATGTAGGTGGAACTTTGAGTCCTAATATTAATATCCAGTTGATATTTTTCTCTCAACTGATAACTATTAAGAAAGGGCTGAGCCATCTCATTCTGTTCTTCGTAATTTTATTTTCTTTCTCACATTTTTGCCTCTTTAAACTGTTTCTCAGTGTGCAATATGCAATTTCATTCAGATTTTTTGATCTACATTCTTTGAAGTTAGATGAAAAGATCTACACAGCTGTTTCTAGATATCGAAATAATTTTGGAATCAGCGTTTTAATAGTTTAATACATTGTAGATTTGAGATACTTTAGGTTTTTTATTATTTTTTAAAGAAAAATTTATCGCTTCGTGTCAAAACCTTTTCGTGCTAGTGGGTCTCTTCAAGTTTGCCTTTATCCCAGACAAGGCAAAAAAATATGCCAAATGTAAAAGTTAAAAATGAAATTTTCAACACATTGAGCATTTTACATATGACTAAATTATCTTTTCTTGAAAAGTTAGATATATAGGACCACGAAAATTAAATTATTATAATTGTCTTGAACAATCTGGATAATTTCTGCTAAATTGGCAGAAATTAGCAATTTCAGTATTGGTAGTAGTTTCTTGTGTTAACAGTTTAGCATTTAAAGAATATTGAATATTAATTGCTGCATTGCATGCATGAAGGAACAAAACGCCTTTAAAAATATAGATATATTCACAACAATTACCAATATTACGCGGTATCTTTACATATTATAAAAATGTTATTTTTATCAGGTATGTTAGTTACTCTTTGGCATATTTTCTCTTCACACGAAGACAATCTGAAGAAAAGTTAAATGTCTCTCTTATGTGTATTAGGATCCAAGAATTACTACTCTCATGCATGTGCTGAGTAGCCTGCTATTATACGTTATTATACGTGAGCATTGTTGTTTGCAAACTGGATGCCGCGACGGGTCTCGGCTTGCCAACCCGACTGCCTCACGCCCACGGCAGAGGTGGGCGATCATCCAGCCAATACGGGGAGGTGGTGTGGCCAGCATCACGCTTCCCCCATACGGAAAATTGGCTCACGAGGCCAGGACCGCTGCCTATCCTAGCTCCCCACTGGCCTCACGATGCTTAATGGACACCGATCCTATACTCTTAAAATCCGCACCCCCATGGGTGGGATGGAACCCCGGGCGCATTCCATGGCCGGGAACCAGAACACCACGCTCCTAACCACAGCGCCGCGGCGCAGGACCTGTCAGCTAAGTATCCATAGGGATTTTCATGCTCAGCAAAGTTCTTTATGGATGAAACTTGGAATGTTGCGCACATGGTAAAGGAAGCTTCTAATTGAAAAGGAAGTGTTTTATGCTACGCTTGACGAATCTTGTACTTGAATAGATGGAAATGTCGAAATCAAGTTAATTTTTTAAGCTGTTTGTATAGAAGTATTTCAGATAGAGTTTTATTTATACAACGCTTATAATAGAGCTTTTAGGAATATCTTAAGTTTATAACTCTAACTCTTGGCTTTCTCTCATTGGCCGACATCTTTTATGGAGAAAAAAAAATAAAAAAAGTTACTTAATTTGACACATGTTGAATTTTTGTGCGCACAACTCAAATGTTTTAGGTACTTCGATGTGTTTATATTTATTTTGAACACAATAATCTTTAGTAGACTATTTGATACTGGCCTTATTACTTTGATAGGCATATTGTTTCTTTACCATTAAAATGCATAATTTCTGTTAAAACAGTTTGTAATTATACTTCACAATAATAGGCTTATCCCTAAAAGTACCACTCAGAATTTAAATTACTTTTTTAAATATGTGTACCTGAATAAGAATGTATATACTTTTGAAAATTCAGGCTGAAGCTTTAGCTTACCCAAATAAATTAAGATGTTTGGTTTCTTAGTTTAAAATATTCTTAAAATATCCTTAATAATGTTGTGTACATAATATAAATTATAATTAAAACTTCGATATGTCTGCGGTTTAAAGATAGGCATATTTATTTTTGGTACTTCGATTACTTGATGTAATAGTACCCATAGAGAAGATAGTATTTGTGTAGTGCGTGAACTTGTACGCTGCAACAGAGCGAGGAGAAAATAGAGTATTTGAAATTCGTATACGGGGGGGTGTTAAGCGTAGAAAATAATAGTGAAGATTTTAACGAGGTGTGAATGAAGAACAAGAGTGAAATTGATTGGTATTTAAGATGAGATAAAACTGCCTTCTAAGAGTTACAGTGATGAGAAAACTGTTCGGAGCAGAGTTAGAGTGGAAAAGAGGTAGGGATGCAGGAGGGTGGGTTTGCTTTGATGGTTGTATGCTAGGATGAGGCACACTACCTCCAGATACTACAGCCGCTGACTACTACCACAGCCCAAGAGTGACTGGAAACCTGGTGTATGGCAGGCAGGCAGGCAGGCAGCAGGCCTGGCCCGGTTGGGTGAGGTTATGACGACGCCTCTCTTGTATTGATTGCACCAAGCTTTTCTAGGTCATCCGATCGGTAATGGTAGCCCCCTGTGTTGCCGGCAATTGAAGGACTGTATCTCCCAGTGTTGCTATGGTTACAATTGTGTTTTAATTGCAGAAAGCCCTATTTTCTAGTGCTAAATGAATATTTCGGAGTTCTCCTTACTTACATATTCCAAATACATTTTAATGCCTTGATCTTTATCGACTCAAGATTGAAACCAGAAATACGTTGGACAGTCGTAAACAAATGTTCTTAGACTTTCCTCCTTGATCTATCTACTCTTTTTATCGCTTGTTTTTGCTGGTCTCCCTAAAGGCTTTCCCTTCCACCTCACTCGATCCTTGGCTTTATCCATCTCCCATCGCATGGCTGGCAACAGCTGACGAATACTCCGATGAGATATATAGACTTTTTACCTGGGATTCTCTGAGGATGCGAATATCTTGAGGTGTAAGAGAGAGAGAGAGAGAGAGAGAGAGAGAGAGAGAGAGAGAGGAAGTAAACATAACTCAAATCGTTGTGTAAATCTAGCATGCAAGTCAAGCACCCAAGCTTTTTTCTCTACTACAATTAGGCGGAGATCATTTTATATTTTCACCTAAAAGTGTCTAAAACATTTTGGCTAAAACTTCTGAATTGAATCTCGGCAATCTCTTGGACTGTCTACAGTCAAGAATAACATCTGCCTGTCACCACGTGTCCACCTCGCATTCGGGAGATGCTGAATTATCTGGATGAGGTTTTCCGGGTTTTTCTCTTTATGTCAGATGACGATTATCAAGCAGCTCTAAGCTTTGTGGACCTGGGGTACCATTGAGCACCATATTACCCGTTTCATTCATCCACTGCCCGGTATAACTTGTTAAAATACGTTTAACTGACCAAAAAACATTCTAAGCTGTAAATTTACAGTAAAAGGCATCCAACACAATGGAGTGTCGATTGTTTTTTCTAAATTTCGGCACGGAAACAGAAATGTATTTTGAATCTTTGCATTCAAAAATTCTTACACTCGTCATCTGTGAAATAGCGTGCCTGTTATTATGTCTACCGTGGTTAAATATTTTGTAAAATCTCTGCGTGAAGAACTTTTATGACGAGTTTGATGAAGCAAAGGACTTGATTAATAATGGCATATCGGTAGCAAATAACTGCAGTTTTAAAAAAGGCAGTTATCATGACTCATGAGCAAAACTCCTCGTGTTTTTATGCTAAGATCTAATTTATAGGAGAGAAAGAAGAACGTTTTAAGCAGCAGATAACTCAAAATATTACAGGAATTTTTTTGAAGTTACATTCACATGACTTTCTATTCTCGCTTTTCTGCAAATCTTCTTATAAAAGGTTATTCTTCGATAGACTTTCTACAGACAAATATTGTAAAAGTGGTTCACTATCTGATGGCTTTGCAGCTCCTGTATAACCAGAGGAAAAATGAATAGCGACTATACAGTTGAAATAAAATGCATGGGAATTCAAACCAATAAAAAACTCTCGGAAATAGTAATTGCCACAAAAATTATAAAAAAAAATTGTGTTTTAACCAGAACTATATTTTTGTATAGTAAGTTTTTATCTGTCTCTTACGGATTGCCAGTTGTACTGAATTATGCAGAACTCATTCGAGAAAGTGATTCGCAGAAAATTGAAGCTGTACGTTTTATTTGTCACGCAAGCATACATAAGGTATTTTAATAAAAATCATTGAGCCATTTTTCAGAAAATCAATATAGGGAAACATTTTCCTTATAAAGGATTGAAGTGTATGGGGGGGGAGAAAATTCATATAATATCCTTGGAAGATCCTGAACTTAAAACCTCAAAACGTGCATTTCCAGTGGCATCTCCATATTCCTTTGTCTTATGTTTGTCCGCTCTCACTGGAAGGAGTGACCTCACGAAAAAGCTGATCATCACCGCTGCTTTGCACTTTTCATTCCCTCAAATTTTCGTTTTAAGTGGGAAACCATAAAATAGAGAGACATTTACCGAGCGAAGAATGTGAAGGCAGGAACACGGGCCTGCGACATGAGGAACAATAGCTCACAGCTGTAACTCTGCGGTGGCGTGTGATGTACTCCAAAATTTTCGTATATATTTTATTATGTTAAAGGCTCATACTTTTCTTTCTCTAACGTAACATGTACTTGTTTTGTGAACAGTTGCCCTATGTCATGCTGCGGCGTATGACGGAGCATATTACGTATTTTAAGCCATTTCGAAAGAGTTACTTCTGTTCCCTCGATGTGATACCAGGATCAGTGCCAAAAGGGAGGCGCGGAGCACAGTTTGAGAACTACAGTCCCCCAGGAGTATCAGAAGGGGGTGGGAATGTAATTACAGAGGGTAGATAATAGCTTCCATTTCCCAGATTGCGTGAAGCCGCTCACTCCACTGACCTAATGGTAGGCAGACGTCGAACCTGACCTTCCCACGTGTCTGCCATATGTGCGATACGAGTACAGTGGCGGAACACTGCGTCTTTGATTGTCGTCTTGCCCTTCACTTTCTCCCTTCCCTGGCTGCTCGCGCTTCCTTCCTTTGTTGGTGGTAGGACTTTATATCGCATTTTCCTCCTTCATATCTCCTTTGCTTCCAGGGGATTTTTCATTTGCATTTTATCTTTCTTCTGCTCTTCTCTATTTTTTCATTTTCTTTTTGGAAACATGTCCGTGTGTGTGTGTGTGTGTGTGTGTGTGTGTGTGTGTGTGTGTGTGTGTGTGTGTGTGAACAGCATAACTCAGAAACGAACAGTCGGATAAACACCAAACTTGGTATTTAGGTTCAGTATCTTCCAGAGATGCGACACGAAGGTTTTCAAGAAAATCCCAAAAATCCCACATTCTCAAAAATGGCTCTTAAGATATTTTTATGACAAAAAATGCATATCTTGAATTTACTGGGAATATCTCCAAAAGTATTCTTCATTGTGAACGATTTTTGCATAACTGGTAAACCATAAGAGATAAGACAAAATTTTACTACAGAAAAATGTAGATCGCTTTAAAATACACAGTTTATGTCATATACATTTTTTTTTGTTGGGTTAACCATTTTCGAGATATTGCTTGTTATTCCCTTAAATTTTCCAATACTTATACTTTTTCTCAAACTCGTTATTCATTTTTTTTTGTCCTGCTAATGCAAAGAGAATGGAATACTCCACATAGCAACCGGCTCTTAAAATATTTGACTATCGCTTAAAACCTAGCAATTCCTCTTGCACCTACAAGAAAATTAGAATAAGATTAAAATCTCTATTAACATGAAGCATATGGAGAGTAAGCGTTTGTAAAAATAGTTTGTACAAGAGTAGAGAAAGTCAGGTGAGTGTAACACATCTGATTTTTTCATTTTCTTCTCTTTTCTTATTTTTTCTCATATGTTTGTTCTCTTTACATCTTTTCTGGCATCTTTTCTATCCTCCATTATGCCTTGTGCTTTCCTCACCCTTTCCCCATTTCTCCTTTTTCTACTTATTTCCCTCAATACCTACTTGTATCCTGTTTTCAGCTTTTCCGTCCTCTCCTCTTCTTTCCTCTCTTTTGTTCTTTCTTCTCTATACACCCTACTCTATTCTCTTCTTTTACCTTCCGTTCTTTTCTTTCCTTCCCTTCTCACGTTTTCTTTTCCCCTTCTATATACAGAGAGAGCCAAAAGACTACGAACCGGCTGCGCGGTGTTTTTCCTGTCCGCGTCCTCGGCGCTCGTTGCCGTCTGTCGCTATCATTGAAAGGCGCGGATGAAACCATACATTTTTAAAACTACTTTTAAAGGCTTTACTTACCAACTTTATCGACCAATATTTCGATGATAAGTGTGTTTGAGGACAGAATTATTAGTAGAGATTTGTGGCCCCCTCGGTCCCACGACCTAACCCCCCTGCGATTTCTATCTCTGACGTAACTTACAAGACAAACCCACACACCCTGGAAGAATTAAAACAAAATATCCGCAAGGGAATTGCCAGCATTTCTCAATGTGAACTACGGCGAGTGATGGATAGTTTCCTAAAGAGGTGCCAAAAATGTATGGACAACGACGATGGCCAGTTTCAGCATCTCCTTTCATAAAGTTGGTAAGTAAAGCCTTTAAAAGTAGCTTTAAAAATGTTGTATGTTTTCATCCACGCCTGTCTATGATAGCGGCAGGCGGCATCCAGCGCCGAGGACGCGGACAGAATAAACACCGCACAGCCGGTTCGTAGTTTTTGCCTCTCCCTGTATTACGTTTCCTTTCATGCTCAATTTCTCTCTCACATTCTCTGTTCCTCCTTTTTTCTTATTTTCCCTGACCTTTTGTCATCTTGTTTTCTCTCCTTTGCTGTATATGATTGCGTTAATACCATCATTTATTATTTTATTTCATGCTGGCCGTTTTCTCATTTGCTTGATCAAATTGCATCGTGATATTCAAATCACCCGCTGCGTACAAAGCTGGACAGTCTACGCATCTTTGTAGCGTATGAGAACCATTAAGCCATGTATAATTTCTGTTTCTCCTCTACCAACATTTCTCATTTTAAGTGGACAAGAACAACATAGACATTGCGCCCCTTTACAGAGAGGCATTAATATGGAAGTTGACTTTATTTGCTATTTTCATGATATTATGTGCTGTGAAATACAACAGTGATGATATTGCGGAACGGGGCGGGTCCGCGGTTAGCGAGACGGCGGTTGCCTAGGAAACGTGGGCTGCGTCAGTCGCGACAGTCGACTCTCGCGATCGATAATCAAATTTGCCTATTGTACGTACATAATTGTTTGAAGAGATGTAAAGTCTCACTATATACATGGAGCATCGTTATGAATTACTTGTTCTTGTCACGCGTGCGTGCCCAGATGTTTTGTGTAAGACTTCGAGGCGAAACTGTTACAGCGGACGGCGCAGTTAAGAGCGTTATCAAGTAATACACACTTCTAATCCAAATTGTCATAATCACGTACAGTCCAGTAGAGAAGCCTATTATCTATTTCCAGTAGAGAAGCCTCCAATAGAATTCTCCAATATATTGCACCCAAACTTTCTATATTCCCCACAATGCTCCTCCCCAAATAAAAATATTCCGACTACCGCTTACGAGAAAAAACTCATTTTTATTTCCGCAAAAACTACTCTTAGCGATTTTCATTGAAATATTGTTATCAAGAACAAAATACGCAAATTTAATTTGTTTGAATTTTTGTTTAACTAAACATAAGATATAAGAAAAACTTACCAAATATATGCCAGATCTCGTTAAAATATGCACATTCTGTCAAGTAGCATGGCAAGCGTTTCCAAAATATTAACTTCGTTTCCAAAATCATAAATATTTTCTAGTGCAAAGTCGCCATTCTTTTGTTTATCAGTAGGTTATGCACTTGATTATTGCAACTCTTGAATGCACCCATGTATAGCCACAAAAAAAATGAACCATTTCTAGAAGCCATGAGTCGGTCGGAGAATTTTGTGCGCTTGTTCACAGCGCGTATGAAACGACTGTAATAGGTCTTTGCCGGTGAATGCGTTAATCACGCTTAAAGGAAACCGGAAAGAACACTGTGTAGTATTGCTGTGGCCGAGCTGTTTAGAAGGTATTGATTGCTCATCTTCGTAAACTCCTGAATTTAAATTCCACACATTTTTGTTTTCGTTATTTTTTATTCTTCTTTTTATAAGTGTATATGTAGAAATTATTTTGCCTTAATATCATATTGTGTTTTAACGTATCATTTGATTTTATGGCATTGCCTATGCGCACAAAAACGTAATCACAAACTAATGTATAGTTTACAAATGGCTAAAAGAATGCGAAAACAGTAACGTTTTACCTCCTAAAATGAAACACATTGAAATAAACAACAATGAATATCGGTGAATGAACCCTCAGCATTTATTACTGTCCTGAGTTTTCCGGGTATAGATGATATCGGATTTCAGCTGTAGTGAGGATGAAGGGTTTCAACATCCCAGGCTTCCTGAATTTTTAACCGTAATCCATCTTCTATCCTTAGTTTATGTGCAGGGACATTCCAGCGCAACGCCTCCCCCCCCCCATCAGCTGAGCCCATGCATTTTCATTAGAGTTCAAATCTGGTGAACAGAGAGGCCAGTCAATCATTCTGATATCCTACCTCTCTGAGAACCAATTTGAAACCGCACGGCATGTGTGGACAGGATGATAATCCGGACAAATTCAATAATTCCATCAGGATGTCATCCTTCTAGACGGAATCAAAATATGCTGAAGTATAACCCTCAAATTGCGCTTGTGTATCGTTCAGCTTCCACAATACAACCAAACCGCCACTCTATATCCAGCTCCAACAAGGCAGGTACGCGACCATGGCGGTATCCTTCAGCTACGTATCTTGCAGTACGTTTGGACGGTTACGTGTAGAAGTAAAGGTTACGTCATCTGAGAATTAGGTTACTCCAGTCTCGGCTGGTGTTTTCCTCTAGGCGAAATGATCTGTGATCATGCGTTAGTGCTTCTTGGCTGCATTCATACGCCAGAGAGACGTTCGAGCAGATCCAGGGAACTGCAAATTTGCTTTCATGTTATAAGCAGATAGGATGCAGTTCCTTTCTGCTTCTGCTGCGTTCTGGTCCGTAGTGATACAATCCTTCCTGAAGCAGGACGAAGGCTTTAATGCCTTCCCTGGATAATCTCGCCCTCCCCCGAGCTGTAGATGTAGGAATTCCCAATACGATCAGCAGCCTCACGAGCAGAAAAGGCTGTGACATTCACTTATGCAAAGAGAAATTATTGCCTAGTGCTTGTGCGTGCGCGCTGCGCCATGGTCAAAGTCGGTATGATTCACAGAAAGCAAACCTGTTCGAGGTCGTTGCGTTTGCGACGATTTCTGTGCAACACATGGCACTCCTGTGCAGCGGCATACAAATACCGAAGGATATAATAATAATAATAATAATAATAATAATAATAATAATAATAATAATAACAATAATAATATGTTAAATATTGCTGTGTGTGAAAAACAATATTATGCAACTGATTTGTTGTATGTTAGAAATGTTTATTAAATTAAATGATTCGTGCCGCGAGACGAACCTGCGGTCATAACCACGACATCACTGCTTGCTCTGCCTTAGACACATTAGCAGCGTCTTTAGCGGGTCCTAAAACACAACTGCTGAAGTGGCTACACAGCTTTGATACAAGTGAACCGCGAGCTGTATCGAGTTACAAGAATTCTGGTACAAGATATTAATTTTTTTTGTGGGAGGGAGCACCAACTGCATCTACAGCAGTGACTGCAGAAAGTATTTGTTCCTATTAAATTAAAAACTCTAGCAGTCAAATTATGGAGAGAAAATGTTCAAACATTCAGAAAGAGCAAACATACTACAGTTTACATTTTTCAGCTGTATTGGTGTTTACTAATAAGTTATTTACAAGTCTGGCACAGAAAGCGGTAGTTTGGTGAACGAGTGACGTATTTAATCTTTTTAGTACAGTTGCATGAAAATCTGGTTCGAAGCAATGAAGTTATTAGATAAATAGGAACTTCAAGATTTGTTAAAAGACTCGGCGGTAGGGTCTGCTGATACAGCTAGCATTCATATTACTTTCTCTACTACGTATAGTAAGTAGGGGAAGTATTGCATTCCACCCAAAAATTCGATACCGAGATTTCACCGGAAATACATGTTTTGAGACCTCCTGAATCCAAAAAAAGCATTTTTGGAAACATGTCCGTGTGTGTGTGTGTTTGTCTGTGTGTGTGTGTGTCTGTGAACAGCATAACTCAAAAACGAACAGTCGGATAAACACCAAACTTGGTATTTAGGTTCAGTATCTTCCAGAGATGCGACACGAAGGTTTTCAAGAATATCCCCCCACCCCAGACTACCCTTTACATGGAAACTTTTTCGAAAATTTTAATTTTCTAAAAAATGGCTCTAACGATTTTGATGAAAGTATCATATGTTTAAGATAATGTCATGAGAAATGAAATGTATATCTCGAAATTTCTGGGAATGTCTCCAAAAGTATTCTTCATTATGAACGACTTTTGCATAACTGGTAAACCATAAGAGATAGACAAAATTTTACTGCACAAAAAATGTAGATCGCGTTAAAATACACAACTTATATCATATACATTTTTTTTGTTGAGTGAACCGTTTCCGAGATATTGCTTGTTATTTCCTTAAATTTTCCAATACTTATACTTTTTCTCAAATTCGTTATTCATTTTTACTTTCTCTACTACGTATAGTAAGTAGGGGAAGTATTGTATTCCACCCAAAATTTCGATACCGAGATTTCACCGGAAATACATGTTTTGAGACTCACTGAATCCAAAAAAAAGCATTTTTGAAACATGTCCGTGTGTGTGTCTGTGTGTCTGTGAACAGCATAACTCAAAAACGAAGAGTCGGATAAACACCAAACTTGGTATTTAGGTTCAGTATCTTTCAGGGATGCGACACGAAAGTTTTCAAGAAAATCCCCCACCCCAGACTACCCTTTACATGGAACATTTTTTGAAAATTTTAATTTTCTCAAAAACGGCTCTAACGATTTTGATTAAAATATCATATGTTTAAGATATTGTCATGACAAATAAAATGTATATCTCGAATTTTCTGGGAATGTCTCCAAAAGTATTCTTCGTTATGAACGACTTTTTCATAACTGGTAAACCATAAGAGATAGACACAATTTTACTACACGAAAAATGTAGATCGCGCTAAAATACACAATTTATGTCATATACATTTCTTTTGTTGAGTGAACCGTTTGCGAGATATTGCTTGTTATTCCCTTAAATTTTCCAATACTTATACTTTTTCTCAAATTCGTTATTCATTTTTACTTTCTCTACTACGTATAGTAAGTAGGGGAAGTATTGCATTCCACCCAAAAATTCGATACCGAGATTTCACCGGAAATACATGTTTTGAAACCTCCTGAATCCAAAAAAAGCATTTTGGAAACATGTCCGTGTGTGTGTCTGTGTGTGTGTCTGTGTGTGTGTGTGTCTGTGTGTGTGTGTGTCTGTGAACAGCATAACTCAAAAACAGTCGGATAAACACCAAACTTGGTATTTACGTTCAGTATTTTCCAGAGATGCGACACGAAGATTTTCAAGAAAATCCCCCCACCCCAGACTACCCTTTACATGGAACATTTTTCGAAAATTTTAATTTTCTCAAAAATGGCTCTAACGATTTTGATGAAAATATCATGTTTAAGATAATGTCATGAGAAATGAAATGTATATCTCGAAATTTCTGGGAATGTCTCCAAAAGTATTCTTCATTATGAACGACTTTTGCATAACTGGTAAACCATAAGAGATAGACAAAATTTTACTACACAAAAAAATGTAGATCGCGTTAAAATACACAACTTATATTGTATACATTTTTTTTGTTGAGTGAACCGTTTTCGAGATATTTTTTTTGTTATTTCCTTAAATTTTCCAATAGTTATACTTTTTCTCAAATTCGTTATTCATTTTTTTATGTCCTGGACATGCAAAGAGAATGGAATGCGCCACATAGCAACCAGCGATAAAATATTTGACTATCGCTTAAAACCTACCATATTCCCCTTGCATCTACAAGAAAATTACAAATAAGATTGACATCTCGATATCTCGATTAATATGAAGGATATGGAGAATAGGCGTTTGTAAAAATAGATTGTACAACAGTAGAGAAAGTCATGTGAGTGTAACACATCGGATTTTTACTTTCTCTACTACGTATAGTAAGTAGGGGAAGTATTGCATTCCACCCAAAAATTCGATACGAGATTTCACCGGAAATACATGTTTTGAGACCTCCTGAATCCAAAAAAATCATTTTTGGAAACATGTCCGTGTGTGTGTGTGTGTGTGTGTGTGTGTGTGTGTGTGTGTGTCTGTGTGTGTCTGTGAACAGCATAACTCCAAAACGAACAGTCGGATAAACACCAAACTTGGTATTTAGGTTCAATATCTTCCAGAGATGGGACACGAAGGTTTTCAAGAAAATCCCCCCACCCCAGGCTACCCTTTACATGGAAGATTTTTCGAAAATTTTAATTTTCTCAAAAATGGCTCTAACGATTTTGATGAAAATATCATATGTTTAAGATAATGTCATGAGAAATGAAATGTATATCTCGAATTTTCTGGGAATGTCTCCAAAATTATTCTTCATTGTGAACGACTTTTGCATAACTGGTAAACCATAAGAGATAGACACAATTTTACTGCACAAAAAATGTAGATCGCGTTAAAATACACAACTTATGTCATATACATTTCTTTTGTTGTGTGAACCGTTTTCGAGATATTGCTTGTTATTTCCTTAAATTTTCCAATACTTCTAATTTTTCTCAAATTCGTTATTCATTTTTTATGTCCTGGACGTGCAAAGAGAATGGAATGCGCCACATAGCAACCAGCGATAAAATATTTGACTATCGCTTAAAAGCTACCATATTCCCCTTGCATCTACAAGAAAATTACAAATAAGATTGACATCTCGATATCTCGATTAATATGAAGCGTATGGAGAATAAGCGTTTGTAAAAATAGTTTGTACAAGAGTAGAGAAAGTCATGTGAGTGTAACGCATCAGATTTTTTTGTCCTGGACATGCAAAGAGAATGGAATGCGCCACATAGCAACCAGCGATAAAATATTTGACTGCCGCTTAAAAGCTACCATATTCCCCTTGCATCTACAAGAAAATTACAAATAAGATTGACATCTCGATATCTCGATTAATATGAAGCATATGGAGAATAGGCGTTTGTAAAAATAGATTGTACAAGAGTAGAGAAAGTCATGTGAGTGTAACACATCAGATTTTTTTTATTGCATTGTATTTAGTAGGTGAAGCTATAACGTAGCATTTGAGGAGGCCTATTAATACTTATATTGGTGTATTAACGAATCATGTGTATGTTTAATAGGTATAGTCACAACATTTTTGTATAACTGTAGTGTGAGGTTGCTTCGGAGTGATTTACAATTGAAAATGGATCGCCAATGTGTAACGGTGTGTTTCGTTCTAACACAGAGAGATTGTCAGAAGGCTTTAGGTAAATTAATACCTTATAAATGAAAACAACGATACTTTAAGGAGTTCACTTTTTTAAAGAGTTGGCGACATGCAATGAATGAAATTAATAACCAGGCATAGGAATTTTCAAGCAGTTGCCATCAAGTTAACTACACTCAAACCATGTATTAATACAAAGAACGTAAACAACAGCAGCCAAGGGTCACTGGCGGTAGGTAAAACACGGTCTGGTGAGTGGATGAGTGCTGTGTGCAAGCGTCAACAGATTGTACAAGGGATGGGGGCTGGTTTTATCTGCGACGTCACTGCCTAAACGTCCAGTAACAGTTCAACGTAATGTATGTTCGTCCTGGTTGTAATGATTGAGAATTCCTATGCCTGTTAATAACAGAAGATGTTATGTTTGTCTTTTTATATGTAAAGTTGTCTTTATGTGGTTTGGAAGCTGTAGTAATTGTAAATATGTGCGGGACCTGATTTCGTTTTCAATCACGTTTCTATGTTTTCCGTCGTAAGTTTAAAAATCGTCATGTGGTAGTGATATTCTATGTTAAATTTGCACATTGAAGGACTTAGAAGATGTTGGTATTTCAAAATTTCCAAAGGTTACTACGTTCCTCAAAAATAAAAAAAGTGAGAAAGGCAGCCCCCATAAAAACGTAATATTGCCGCATGTTTCAGTACATCTAATGGAATTACGTCCAAACCGGGTAGGTCATATGGGACGATGAATGAAATGGGTTAACTGATGCTCAAATGAGCCCAGGGGCCATAGAGTTTATAGTTACCCGACATTAATATTTTTCGGATAAGGGAAAACCCCGGAGAAATATCTTATCCGCGGTACTCTAATTGAGGTTCGAACTTGAGACCTGGGACCTCTTGAATGTGAGCCAGATACGGTGTCCCCACACTACGGAGGTGGGCTACTAGTGGAATTATAATGTTTATAGCTTTATAATAATATTCATTGTTTGTTTCTATGACGACCGTGACGTATGCGTACGGAGAAGTGAATCTCAACGTCTTTACTGTAAACCGGTGGAGAAAGAAAAGAAAAGAAAAAAAGAGCCATCCTCAGCTTCCATGGCGATCGGAGGGCTTCGTGTACCATCGTAACAGCTGCGTTCACAACGCACATGCAAGAACTTTAACATGGTCTGGCCTGTGAGTGCAGTGGTCACCTTATAACCGTGTTTCTCGCCGATGACGCTTATAAGCTACTGAAAAGACAGGAAAAACATTTCATTGGCCTAGCGGTTAAGAAGGTACCACTTGGGCTCATAAGTTCCCCGGTTCAAATCTCACATTAGTTATTGCTATCTTTTATATTGTTAATTTTATGACTGGATGTGTGGAACATAATATTGCATTAATATAACTTTAGCGTTTTTAAGTTTTAGTCATATCTATGCACACAAAAACACAATTCTACTAAAATACTCGTTTTAAATAACTAAAGAAATAAATGCAAATAACTGTTATCCTCTAAAACTAAAACACAAACAAAAGAAACAAAATTAATATCGTGTGTATGAACTCTGAGCACCTTATTACCGCCTTCCTTTTACGGTTATAGATGAAATTAAATCCCTGTACTAGCATGCACGAGAAGCTACAACTTCTCAGGCTTCTTGAATTTGTGCCCAAAATCCCGTATGAATTCAACAATTCCATCAGGATACCTTATCCTAACAGAGGGAATAAAAATATTCTCAAGTATTGCCGTGTATTGCGCACTGTACAGAGTATCGTCAAGCTGCCACAACACACCCAGACCGCCCTTTGATATTCAACAAAATACAGATAGACGATCACGATGAAAATGTGAAACCACGTATTTGCATCGTAATAGGTATTATGAACGTTAGCAAATGCCATGTAAGAAGTGGAGTATATCGAAAATAGTTGTCAATGTGTTGATTAGACATTATTAACAGAAGGAAAAAAATCTGATGTGTTACACTCACATGACTTTCTCTACTCTTGTACAAAGTATTTTTACAAACGCTTATTCTCCATCTAGTTCATGCTAATCGAGATAAACATTTGCAGACTCTATCTTATTGCTAATTTTCTTGTAGATATATTTACAAGGGCAATATAGAAAAACAGTAGCCTTTAAGCACATACATATCTCTTAATAGCTGGTTGCTAGGTGCAGCACCATTCCCTTTGCCACAGATTATAACTCTTTGCATATCCAAGACAAAAAAATCTGATGTGTTACACTCACATGACTTTCTCTACTCTTGTACAATCTATTTTTACAAACGTCTATTCTCCAAATGCTTCATGTTAATCGAGATATCGAGATGTCAATCTTATTGGTAATTTTCTTGTAGATGCGAGGGGAATATCGTAGCTTTTAAGCCATAGTCAAATATTTTAACGCTGGTTGCTATGCGGCGCATTCCATTCTCTTTGCATGTCTAGGACATAAAAAAATGAATAACGAATTTGAGAAAAAGTATAAGTATTGGAAAATGTAAGGAAATAACAAGCAATATCTCGAAAACGGTTCACTCAACAAAAGAAATGTATATGACATAAGTTGTGTATTTCAACGCGATCTACATTTTTTGTGTAGTAAAATTTTGTCTATCTCTTATGGTTTACCAGTTATGCAAAAGTCGTTCACAATGAAGAATACTTTTGGAGACATTCCCAGAAAATTCGAGATATACATTTCATTTCTCATGACTTTATCTTACACCTATGATATTTTCATCAAAATCGTTAGAGCCATTTTTGAGAAAATTAAAATTTTCGAAAAATGTTCCATGTAAAGGGTAGTCTGGGGTGGGGGGATTTTCTTGAAAACCTTCGTGTCGCATCTCTGGAAGATACTGAACCTAAATACCAAGTTTGGTGTTTATCCGACTGTTCGTTTTTGAGTTATGCTGTTCACAGACACACACACACACAGACACACACACACACACAGACACACACACGGACATGTTTCTAAAAATGCTTTTTTTGGATTCAGGAGGTCTCAAAACATGTATTTCCAGTGAAATCTCGGTATCGAATTTTTGGGTGGAATGCAATACTTCCCCTACTTACTATACGTAGTAGAGAAAGTAAAAAATGAATAACGAATTCCCATTTGAGAAAATAAGTATTGAAAAATTTAAGGGAATAACAAGCAATATCTCGAAAATGGTTCACTCAACAAAAAAAATGTATATGACATAAATTGTGTATTTTAACGCGATCTACATTGTTTGTGTAGTAACATTTTGTCTTATCTCTTATAGTTTACGAGTTATGCAAAAGTCGTTCACAATAAAGAATACTTTTGGAGACATTCCCAGAAAATTCAAGATATACATTTTATTTGCCATAAAAATATCTTAAACATATGATATATTAATCAAAATCGTTAGAGCCATTTTTGAGAAAATTAAAAGTTTCGAAAAATCTTCCATGTAAAGGGTAATCTGGGGTGGGGGGATTTTCTTGAAAACCTTCGTGTCGCATCCTTGGAAGATACTGAACCCAAATACCAAGTTTGGTGTTTATCCGACTGTTCGTTTCTGAGTTATGCTGTTCACAGACACACAGACACACACACACAGACACACACACGGACATGTTTCCAAAAATGCTTTTTTTGGATTCAGGGGGTCTCAAAACATGTATTTCCGGTGAAATCTCGGTATCGAAATTTTGGGTGGAATACAATACTTCCCCTACTTACTATACGTAGTAGAGAAAGTAAAATAGTGTTTGCTTGCGAGAAGCGAACCAGCGTTCTTAACCACAGAAGTACCGTGCGCTTTGCCACAGCGCTACAGAGAAGACACGTGGAAGGTAGCCATGTTTAATAATGTCCCACAACTTTCTGCAGCGGCTAAAATGGTATTGCGTGTGGTGTAAACAAGGAGCTGTGCCGTGTAATACTGTTTTACATGCATTTAGTAGAGCACTTTTTTGACAATACTTGAATTTAAATTGAAAATAAGTTTTTCCTGGCGGGAGGGGGGGGAGTCAACCGGGAATTATTAATAAACGTTAATCAGCGCCTCAGTTTTTTCGACTTAAAAATTGTTTTACCGTTACTTTAAATTATATGTGGAATTTCAATTTAAAACCGTTCAAAGATCAAATATTTACATTTTAAGCTACATGTGCTGAAAGCTTCAGAAAATAGTATTTTCAGTGGTGTATCTCCTTAATTTGAAAATACACGCCATATTTATACCAAATATTAAGAATATTAATGGCGTAATGCTTAGTAGGACGTGTACCATTTTTCAAATGTGGTTAAATTAAAAAGAAAGCAAATTAATGCCGAATTTCCCCTTAATGCAAACTTCTCGGATAAACAATAAACACACTACTTTTGCATGAATTAGTTTTCTTGAGCGATTGATTGACATGTATCCGATATCAGAAAATGGATGTTTCAAAATTTAACAAGTCTAGGCACTGTGTTTGCACACATAGACTGGATTAAATTAATTGGCGTTCCTGCTTGCCACGTTTAGTATCCTTAATAATGAAGAAGATGGACATGTTCAACAGTTCGATAGTCTGTCATCCTGTCGACAGATGGCGACACAGTCACGGACTGGTCTCATTAAAGGCATCGTGATTTTCGCAGTTGTTACCTCACATAATTGTGATGATGTCACGCTATGTTGCCAGTTCTAACTATGCCGGCATGTGCTAGCTCTATCCGTTTTGTCTTTTTCCCCCTCTGAAGATTTGATGCAGTTTTCTTTGAGGGTCTTCTGGACCACGTGAAATACCAAAACGATTATCGTTTACCAGGGACATTGGTAATAAGGTGTAAAGTGAGGGTTTCCCGTTGAAAACCTAGAAAAACATATGTGCTTTTAGTTCTCAATTAATTTTCCTTAAGTCTACAAAGACCCTTAGGTTTGGCTAAAACATTGTTGAGAAAAGTAGTTATTTCCTAAAGCTCCTTGTATATGATCAGACTTGTTTTTCAATTTAAGAGTTTACAAGAAAAACTGTCAAATATTGACAAACATTCAACAAGATTGGACAAGACTTGACAATCTCATAAATGTGTATTTACATGTTTTTTTTTTATGCCAAACTGAAGTCCTCTAGAACACATTGACAATTTACCTCCTGCAAAGTAATATAGTGTTAGCGTCACGATATGATGTTTTGCAATGAAACATTGTTCTTTACGTAATTGTATAGCATTTTAACGTATTATAACCCATGTGGTCACATTACGATTAAACAGTACAATGGAAATAACACGTATTGATAAGTTAACTACGTATATAATATTGCATTAACGCATTATTTATGCCTGGCAATTTCTTCATATACTCTCGTCTTCTGAAGCTTGTGGTAATCCACGGAGCCCAGAACGTACACACATGGCCAGCTTTGTATAACATGAACATCCCTTGCTCAGGCAGCCATTTTTGTTTACTTTTTGCTTACAGCCCTGTTGTAGATTTCGTGACGAACATTATTCATTGGCCAAAACCATCAAATCTTAGATCATTTAAAGCATTTGCCTTTATGACTTTAAAGACTTCTAAAACAGTGGAAGCAATTTAACAAGAAAAATTGTGAAGTTGCAACATATCTTAAAAAGTCTTGTAAAGCATTACATTCGACAAAAAATTGGTCATTTACAAAGAGCTTAGCTAATATGTAGAAACTACAATAAAACACTCGAATAACACTCAAACTATGCTACCTGTTCATTGTTTTTATTGGAACAAATTAGCCTTTTGATTTCTGCATTTGGAAGTAGTGCGCCATACTCTGATGTAAATTACTTTAAATTTTGTTTTACTGCATTTTTGCTATAAATAAAAAAAATTAAAGCTTTAGAGATTAATAGGCTTAGAATGCATTAAATATCCCAACAAATCGTAGAACAAAATATCCTGTCGTTAGAGATTTCCGGGTTTCAGATACCGCGTTCCAGACAATTTGGTTGTGCGGAGATGATGGAATGCATACTTGAGTTCCTTAATTCCACATACACATAACAGAAACAAAGGTGAACATGGAGGTAACTATGCAACAAAGACCATCTGTTGGTCACGCACTAACTCATTTATCGTAGAGCATATGAAACGACGCCATGTCACTTAGCAGTTAAACCGACAATAAATAAATAAATAAAAATAAAATCTGATGTGTTACACTCACATGACTTTCTCTACTCTTGTACAAACTATTTTTACAAACGCTTATTCTCCAGATGCTTATGTTAATCGAGATGTCAATCTTATTGCTAATTTTCTTGTAGATGCAAGGGGAATATGGTAGTATTTAAGCGATAGTCAAATATTTTAAGAGCTGGTTGCTATGTGGCGCATTCCATTCTCTCAAATGGGAATAACGAATTCCCATTTGAGAAAAAGTATTGGGAAATTTAAGGCAATAACAAGCAATATCTTGAAAATGATTCACCCAACAAAAAAGATGTATATGACATAAATTGTGTATTTTAACGCGATCTACGTTTTTGTGTAGTAAAGGCTTGTCCATCTCTTATGGTTTACCAGTTATGCAAAAGTCGTTCACAATGAAATACTTTTGGAGACATTCCCAGAAAATTCAAGATATACATTTTATTTGTCATAAAAATATCTTAAACATATGATATTTTAATCAAAATCGTTAGAGCCGTTTTTGGGAAAATAAACATTTTCGAAAAATGTTCCATGTAAAGGGTAATCTGGGGTGGGGGATTTTCTTGAAAACCTTCATGTCGCATCTCTGGAAGATACTGAACCTAAATACCAAGTTTGATGTTTATCCGACTGTTCGTTTCTGAGGTATGCTGTTCCCAGACACACACACACACACGGACATGTTTCCAAAAATGCTTTTTTGGATTCAGGGGGTCTCAAAACATGTATTTCCGATGAAATCTCGGTATCGAATTTTTGGGTGGAATACAATACTTGCCCTACTTACTATACGTAGTAGAGAAAGTAATAAACGAAGCCAGTTTACCACTCATGTAATTGTTTTGCATTTTCTTGCGCTAAGAACTAAGGAATTCACAAATTTAGTGCTAGAAGCTTTTTATTATACCACAATGAATAGTTGTGCAGGTTTAATATCTACATGTTCAAAATTACAAAATATGTACTGCCCAAGTTATTTGTATAATAATGGTATGTACCTGTGCGGCCTGTGTTAAATGACTCGGGAACGACTGACGATTTTCTCTCTCTCCCTCCCTCCCTCCCTCCATGTGTGTAGCCCCTGATGATATTACTCATTGAAATGTAGGCCTTATTTTAAACAACTTTTTGATTCATTTTTGTTTGGAAACACGCTATCACATTCACTCCAACATTTATACTATATGCTCTGCGAAGGATGGGTCGTGAGTGTACGAGGGGTGATCAGAAACTAAGGTTACAAAGCCGATATTCCTGGATTCCCGTCCGTTTAAGAGAAATTAGTAGTGTGCGGCAATTCTAATATATGCGGTTAGCAAATGTGCAGAGTTTTCAGTCATCCGCCACCTACAGTGCTACTTGTAGGTAAACACAAATAGCGACTCGCAGGAAAACTGGTCTCGCGAAGAAATCCGCTCGTTATTCGGTTTCTGTGGGTGAAATTTGTAACCACGACTGAAATTCAACGGCAGCTGTTAGAGGTTTACGGAGAGACTAAGGTCTCTTCAAGTCGCAGAATGGTGTTGAAAGTTTGCGGCCGGTAGAGAAAAAGTCACCAACGAGGATCGCAATGGCCGACGAACACTGCATCAACACATTTGAACACAGCTCAAATGAAAGGGCTGGTTCAGAACAATCAGATCATGTTAAGGCATATGACGGCAGAATTGGGAATGTCACTCGGAAGCATGCGTCACATCGTTCATGATGTTCTGCAGTACCGGAAAGTTTGTTCCCGATGGGTTCCATTAAATCTGCCGAATCAACGCAAAGAGAAGGCGGGCAAGTCTGCAACTTTTGCAACGGTTCTCCATGGAAGGGAACAGTTTTCTTTACCACATTGTCACGGGCGACGAAACATGGATCCACTACTACACCCCAGTAGTAAGCGGATGTTAATGGAGTGAGAACACCCCCCTCTCCAAAGACAAAAGAGTTTAAGGTGACACCATCTGCCGGGAAGTTGATGGGCACAGTGTTTTGGAACAGCGCGGGTGTAATGCTCATGGAATTTTTGGAATGGGCACGGTGACCGCTGACCGATACTGCGAGACCTTGACCGATTGCGCGAAGCAATCAGGAGGAAACGGCCAGGACTGCTCACCGAGGGTGTCATCTTCCTTCACGACAACGCGCGACCTCATACAGCTCAGAAGACCATCAGACTGTTGAAGCAGTTTCGCTGGGACATCATCTACCATCCTCCCTACATCCCGGACCTCGCTCCGAGCGACATTTCGCCTTTTTCCTCACTTGAAGGAGCACCTAGGAAGCCGACCATTCGCTTCAGACGAGGAGGTGAAACACTTCGTGACAACGTGGCTGAACGCGCAAATACAGGATTTTTATCAGGAGGGAATATTCAAACTCATTCCATGAAGCGACAAGTGCCTAAACCGATATGGGGACTATGTCGACAGATAACTTAATATGTGTATTGTCAGTTGGCTGTATTGGTTGTATGAAATAAAATGTACACGTTTCACTGCAGGCTTTGTAACCTTAGTTTTTTATCATGCCTCGTAGTTAAAGAAACATTCCAGGAATCGAACCTGAGGCCATTGGGTTAAGAAGTCAAAGTACTCCCTTCCCTACCACAAAGGCAGTCAACGACTGAATTAATTGTTTTGAAAGTCTGTATTTAGCCGGAGGTAGGCGTGCCTCGTTATCCTAATTAGTTGTCACAAAGCACATTTATAATAGGGCACGAAGCATCTTTTCCCCCAAAATATAAATATCTCGGTGTACCATCCTTTTAGAAAAAAATCTCATGACTCATCATGATGCGATTTTTACGCTCTATAGGTAGAGGAAATGTTGCGTTCAACCCAAAGTTCGATGTTAAGGTTTTTCTCGGAAATACATGTTTTGAAGTCGTTGAATAAAAAAGGCGCCCGCGCACTTGTATTCTGTGCTTCACTTTTCATACAAGAATTGCCTTATAATGAAAATTGCTATATAACGTACCTTAGGTTCTTCTTAGAAAATGTCGTTCTCTAGTTCCCGAGGTCGCGGGTCCAAACCCGGCGGAGGGCGATGGATTTTTTTTTCGGGCGTAAAAATCCTAAGCACGGCTTCTTTCGGAAGAGAAGTAAAGCAAAGCCAACGTCCCGTGTCGTAGGTTTACGGCACGTAAAAGAACCTCAAGCCTGATAAAAAGGCCTCCGAGCGAACTTTCCGGTCTTTCACGCCCAATATATAGAATGGGCCGCCAAGAACCATAGCAATTAAAGAGAGTCCATAAACAAAACTCAATTTATTTTAATCTTTGAAAATGGGTTATACTAAGCAGATAGCTCAGGCGGTAACGTTTTGTGGCCCGCATTCGGGAGGTTCCGGGGTTCAAATCCCAATCTGACTAGGGTTTTTCATGGTTTCCGTTAGTCGCCAAGGTAAATATCCGATTTGATTACTAATGCCAGGACCGAAAGTTCTACCTTACGTCTAAGACAGTAGTAAACATGAAAATAGATGGTAATGGCGAATGCTATGCTATCTATCCGCAGATAATGAAAGCAGGTAGACGAATGCCATATATTGTCATTTGCCTGACATGAGTAGAGACAGAGATACATTTGTTGTATGTAATACATGTCTCATTTTGGTTGTTGAAAAATGCTATAACGAAAGTCTATAAGCATAACGTTCTTAACAAGTTTTGTTATATGCAGCATTTCAATGGAATGAATATTTAAGAACTTAATAACAACTTTTCGCTAGTGTACTTTTTAATGTAAACGGATTACACGAGAAGCGGTATAGCATTACAAGTACCAGGAAGAGGCACACAAGTTTGTTTACTGCTAAAACGTTTACTCGTATTTTAACAAACAAACCGCAATAAAGCACATCACGTGGCATGCTGGTTGCACAGAGAGAAGAGAGGGGCGAAGGCTATAGGGAGAGTGACTTGGTAGGGAATGGAGAGAAAATGAGAGAGGGAGAAAGAAAAGAATTTCCGCATTTAACGCAATAATAGCATAACTGCGTGTTCTGCTAATATCCTCAAGTTTTTAGAAAGGTCACTTCCAAGATTTTTTTTTTGTCGGTTTTAATAAATTGTCATAAAGGTTTGAAAGAATAATGTAATACAAATTAAATTGTGTGGAGCATTTTAAACCTGCAAAGGCATGGAAGTCGCAGCAGGCATTAGTAACAAATACATTTGTATAAAGCTTTAAAGAAATTATGAGCATTTAAAGATACTCGGTCCTGAAGTTCAGCCGCTAAGTCATATGTGAATTCTCATTAGTCATGAAAATTTGAAATTCTGTATATGAATTCTTTGTATGCTTTAAAGTAATTCTTTAAACAAAGATTACATTTTGTGTAACATGAAAACTTTTCGTGACAAAAAGCACCTATCAGTTTTTACTTTCTCTGCTACATATAGTAAGTAGGGGAAGTATTGCATTCCACCCAAAAATTCGATACCGAGATTTCACCGGATATACATGTTTTGAGACCCCCTGAATCCAAAAAAAAAAGCATTTTTGGAAACGTGTCCGTGTGTGTCTGTGAACAGTATAACTCAGAAACGAACAGTCGGATAAACACCAAACTTGGTTTTTAGGTTCAGTATCTTCCAGAGATGCGACACGAAGGTTTTAAGAAAATCCCCCACCCCACATTACCCTTTACATGGAAGATTTTTCGAAAATTTTAATTTTCTCAAAAATGGCTCTAACGATTTTGATTAAAATATCATATGTTTAAGATATTTTCATGACAAATGAAATGTATATCTCGAGTTTTCTGGGAATGTCTCCAAAAGTATTCTTCATTGTGAACGACTTTTGCATAACGGTAAACCGTAAGAGATAGACAAAATTTTACTGCACAAAAAATGTAGATCGCCTTAAAATACACAAATTGTGTCATATACATTTCTTTTGTTGAGTGAACCATTTTCGAGATATTGCTTGTTATTCCCTTAAATTTTCCAATACTCCTACTTTTTCTCAAATTCGTTATTCAATTTTTTTTTTGGTGCTGGTAATGCAAAGAGAATGGAATACTCCACATAGCAACCAGCTCTTAAAATATTTGACTATCGCTTAAAACCTACCATATTCCCCTTGCATCTACAAGAAAATTAGCAATAAGATTAACATCTCGATTAACATGAAGCATATAGAGAATAGGCGTTTGTAGAAATAGTTTGTACAAGAGTAGAGAAAGTCATGTGAGTGTAACATATTAGATTATTATTGTTTAAATCATATAATGATGTAACCTTAAATCCAAAACTATGTATGTATATGATGAAAAGGCTCTTAGTTCTATCCAGCTGTAAATTTGAAAGAAGTGATACAACAGTTAGGCAGTGATGTACTTTTTAAATTATGATAAGAAAATAAATTTTAAAATTTCATATACTATTTGCACGCACATGCGCGCATTTTAAGGTCGCGTTTGGGTATTTAAATGACCAAGAAGGCAAAACTATAGTTGCATCTTATTCCAAAATCTATTAGGAGTTTTTCTATTAAGTTTATCAAAAAGATGGATTGTTTCAAAATCGTACTGAAAGTGCAGTATCGAAAACTTATAAAGAATAAAATCTGATGTGTTACATTCACGTGACTTTCTTTACCCGCTATCGCATATTAGTGTGTTCACAAATTATAATTATTCTTACAAACGTTTATTTTCCTATCTACTTCATTTTCATCCAGATAAACTTTTCCTGAAAAGTTGCATTTCACATTTCGTTTGAGGCAGTATTTTTAACACTTAAATGATTTCAGTCAAATTATATAATATATAAATTCAATAACAGCCCACCTTAAAGCAATGTATATGTAACAATATATAAAAAGTGTATATTACAGTCATTATACATGTTTATATTATTGTATACATGTTCAATAATGTTATATGGATATATTACGTAATTTAATAATGTAGGAGCTGTGAGAATAATAGGTTAAAAGTTGCTAACAATGAGGTAACAATGAGGTAACCTTGAGGCAATAATGAGTAAGAATGTTTAATAATGCTACTAGTCATTATTGGAGCAACAATAATGCAATTTTTGTGACAGTTTTTTTAAAATAGCCAATCAACAACCAGAAAAAGCTTAGTTAAATGAAGGTATTCTATTGGAGTAGGATTAGCCAATCAGAAACTGAAAAGGAGAAACATTTACAAATTCAGAAGTCAGTTGGATGCAGACAGCGTTACTAACCAGACGCAAAAAGTGTCCTCGAGAAATTTAATACGTATTCGTGTGAGACAAAAATAGTTTGTGTTAAAAAGTGCAAGTAATTAATTGAAGAATCTCACAGCTCTCTATATCAGTGAAGTGTTATTTAAAATCGTGTCAAGCATTAATAAAAGGAGTGAAGTAAAATTATAATCTGTGTAAGCCTACATTCTTGTCGCATCACAACCCTGCCAAGACATACATGTCTCTAACAATAATACTGACGCAGCCGAGGCAAACATAAATATATAATATTTAAAGAAACAGTCAAATTATAAAGTTAATATTTTTTTAACTTAGTGCGAAGGCTACCGGTAACTGTTTACCATACGTGCGGTTGCAAACAAACTTCAAGTTCGGCTCCCCAACAGTTGAAATATAATACAACTCCTTTAATACAACCTACTTAAATTGGCGCCCAAAGCGTGGTGCAAACTCCTACAACAAAATAACTTCAAATTTGCGCCCAGCGTGGGACAGATAACAAACACCTACTTCACGTTATAGACACAAAGGGAATACTTATATACTAGGTTTACCCTTCTCTTATGTAGAGCTTACACCCCTTAGGACTTACAAACGCGCCTAAATTCAGAGGCCTGTTGAGGAGCAGACGGACATTGAATCAGAGATTGAAGAACCCGGAACGGGACATCGGCTCGTAGTGAGTGAGGAAGATGATATGAAATGAAGGTGAAATGGATGAAAGGAAAGATGAAACATTTGGTTTGATGAATGGCAGGGGAAACCGGAGAAAACCCGCTGTGACGCCGCTTCGTCCACCACAAATCCCACACACAGGCCGCCTTGATGGGAGGTGACCGGTCTAACCACTAGGTCACGGTGCCATCACCAAAGGGAATAATGATAATCAAATATTTTTGAACTGGACGCTATATGCTGGCCTTAACATTCTATACTCTTTCCATTCAATCGTGAGAAACAACTGAAAATAGAAGAAAGAAATGGCTAAGTATTTAACAATTCGAGTCATTAGTGACGGATATCTCGGAAATGTCTGATGGTACGAAAAATGTTATTTGAAATAAATTGTGTGTTTTCAAGATATCTACATTTTTTGTGTAGTGCGTTTTGGTCTCTCGCTTAACGTTTACCAGTTATACAATAGTATACAAAATTCAAGATAATCATTTTGTCATGGAAATATCTGTAATATCTGTTTTTTAATCAAAATCGTTAGTTTTCTTTCTTGGAAAATAAAAAATTTCGAAAAATGTTCCATGTAAAGAGTAGTTTGGGATGGTGATTTTCTTGAAAATCTTTGATTCTCATCTTTGGAAGGTGCTGAACCTAAACACCAAATTTGGTATTTATCCCACTTTTCATTTTTGAGCGTGCGCGGACCTATTACTAAAAATGCTTTTTTTTTATTCTGTAGACCTCAAAACATGCAGTTCGCTGAAATATCGTATCGATTTTTTGGGTGGAATGCAACACCTTCTGTACCTAATGTGTGCGAGTAGAGTAAGTAAAAACTATTAAGGAGACTGACTAGATTATTCGTTTAGTACTAAAGCAATTTATCCAATGTTGAAAGAGAAATACCAACCCAGAAAAATAACGCTTTTACTATCGATTTTGGAAACGATGGAATAGTAGAGAGAGAGAGAGAGAGAGAGAGAGAGAGAGAGAGAGAGAGAGAGAGATAGAGATAGAGACAGAGACAGAGACAGAGACTGTAGCGAATAGTGCGTTCGGTACTGCTAAATAATTAAGAATGTTACTGCTTGGCTATTGTGCCAATAGAATAATTTTATTGCAAGCTACAATTATTCCACTACTGGCAATGCCGACGTCATACTATAAATAATTTAGAAGCTACAATTTACTTGATTTCATCACATATTGAAAACAGGGATAGAGTCCATCATTAGAATTTAAAATGTGATGAATGAACGGTTTTTGGTTTTAAATGTGAATAAACTTTTGTCAAGCTGGCAGTCCATAGTTAACATGCAACATTGAGTAGTGCGAATGTTGTTTTATTATGATGATAAGTGATGGCTGTCGCCTATGATTACAGAATGGTGTAAACGAAAAGGCTGGCGCTCTCAGGGCTGTGTTGCCGTCATATTCAGATTGACTCTGGTTGTTCACTAAAAGCTTCCTGTCGTTGTGTATGGCAGGAGAGCACTTAGTATTGTGAAGCTTTTCAGACTCTGCCAGCATAATGCAGTTTATTCTGGCTGATGAAAAATTAGCGGTTACTGGCACATCATATCTGGAGACCGTCGTAATGAAAAAATAGTTTTGTCAACATCGCTTTGGTAAAAATGCAAATAATAAGATTTGATGACGGATGTTCTGCCCCAAGGCAGGCTGACCTCATTTGGCTAGGTTGTGGGCGGCAAACTGCGACATTATTATAGTTTGCTGAGCCCCACGTTGTGAAGCCAAATATGCGACAGTATTCTTTGTTAAATTTGAAAGAATGCTACTGTTTATTTGCCGCACGTATAAAAGACAATTTTTCGCGGTCACTTCGTGATATCTTTTACTGAGCGCCTATTATTGTATTTAATTTTTTGGGTTCACTGTCCTCCGGCTAGCTATGATCCTTTTGGTAGAGCACTTATCTTATACAGGTGTGTAAACGGAAAGGAGTTTTTATCCAAAGATAACACTGATGAAAGAATTTGTTTTATACTTTTATTGTCGAACACATTATTTACTTTCACATATTAATCTTGACACTCGCCAAACTGAAACTGTTATAATAACTTATTTACTGCACATTATTAATTCGCGTACTTCAACTTTTTGTGTAATTAACTTTACGACACTTGAGATTCTTCATAACTTTATGCTACGCGTAACCTGCGAATCGATAAACTGTGCGATGTATTCAGCGACGTGTAATCCACAAATGTTTCCGATGGACTGGGAGGGATCTACCTCTGACTTAGCTCTTTTTATACTCCCACACCCCGATATGCCTAAAGATTATAACCGAGCTGCTATTGGTTAATAAAACGCGCCAACATTAGCGTCTATTTTTATATCCAATGAAAATTATGAACACATATGCTCTAGGGAAAATGTTCCCGCAAATTCCTAAGAAAAACGCGCCAATATTACGTCATTTGCTCGTCTCTAATAATGATAAACAGCTCACCCCCTCGCTACATTATTGCACGCTATTATTGTCAGTTTCAGTAAGGCCGTATAAACCCACTTCTCAACAATGCTTACAATCATCAAACATCTCAAATCAAGGTCACACAATAATGCATATTCACACTATAATCACTCTTTACATTTACATAATTTGTGATACAAATTACTGCGTCAAAACATAACTCTCCCAAGGGCGCTGGATGAGGTGTTATTGCAATGATTTGCCATTGTCTTCCTTAATGTAGGAATACTTTTGAAAGTAGGGGCGGGAACCCGAACATCAACGTAGGAGGAGACTAATTACCGGAGGAGAGTTCTGTCAAATTCCCTAACCTCCTAAATTGGCCAAATCTGATTATCATCTTTTTGAAACATTGGAAGAAACACCTGCGAGGACTTCAGTTGGCCGAGTTTAAAAATTTGAAACAGTTTTCCAGCGGTGTGTACAGCACATTCTGGGAAAGACATATGTGTGTGTGTTTTGGGGAGGGGGTACTCTGGAGAGTTTGCCATTCGCGTGGGTAAGCGCATAGAGCTCAAGAGGACTACATTGAAATTATAAATTTTGCAATTATACTGGGCCCTCGTAATATCACATAAGAGAAGGTAGGTTTTCAAGTTTGAACATTGCTTAGGCGAATGGGAATCTAACACGGGTCCCTTGCATGTTAACTCGGAGCGCTGACCATATCACATGGATACACGAACCCCCTTGTTCTTAGTAGCTTTAGCTGCTGAAAGTCTTGATAAGTGCTTTTTTATTTTCGATTAGATATACTCGTGAGAAGTAGTTTATGCCAGATACACGGCCTTCTTTTATTTCGTTTTTGTGTGGGCTTTTGGTACCCCTGTAGTATCCCCAGATGCTGGTGGAAACACGATTTGGGCTTTCCCAAAGCTTCCAGGAAAATGTTGGTATTTTTGTCTCCATGCGAGCCAAACATACTGAAGGGAGAGGAAAGGACTTCTTATTTGTTTTTATCACACAGCTTCAGTCTATGGATCTCTGAACCTAGGATGTAAATTACGTTAAGTAAATTTAATTGTAATTGCTTACACAGTTTACATTAATATATGAACTTAAAAAACAAACAAATTGCATACCAATGTTAACTTGCAGTATTTAAGTTCAGTGTATTTAAAACCTGAATTTATTCAGTGGGGACATCTGTTTTTGATTCAAGACCCGGTGAAGATGATGTGCGTGATGAGGTATGTTTTTGGACGATCGTGTTTTTTCATACATTTCCCGTTCAAGGTATGAAGTAGATTTTACTGCATTCACAGATGCCAACCTAATCTGCCTGCTTATTTTGTCTTTGCTGGTACTTTATACCAAAGCCTTACATTTTTTATTTATATTTGCAGACAGACGGAGAGAAAATATTTGTTTTTACTTATAGCTTGTCTGTCTTTTAATTGAGTTTTTGTTCCTTAATACTTGACTATGCTTTAATAACTCAGCACCTAAATACTATGCGAGTAGTTTAGAAAACGGTATGCTGTCTTTTTTGGATCTTTTTTGTTTGTTGTTTTGTTTTTGTTTTAACATCACTCTTCCTCTACCGCGTATATACATAGGTAGAGAAGTTATTGCATTCCATCCAAGAATTCGATAACGAGATTTCATGGAAATGCATGTTTTGAGGCCCCTTAATCAAAATAAGCATAACACAAAAACTACACGTCAGTTTGGTATTCAGGTTCAGTATCTTCCAAAGATGCGACACGAAGATTTTCAAGAAGATTCCCGCACCCCAACTGCCCTTTACGTGGAACATTTTTCGAAAATTGTGATTTTCTAAAACCTGGCTCTAACGATTTTAATTAAAATAGGATATATTAAAGATATTTACATGAGAATTAAAACATCTTGAATTTTGTGGGAATAGCCTGTGAAGTCCCCACCATTAGTTAAGACATTTGTATAATCTTCTATAACTGGTAAACGTTAAGCGATAGACATAAACGTACTACACAAAAAATGTAAATCTCTTTAAGGCACACAATTTGTTTCGAATAAGTGTTTTCGTGGCATAACATATCCGTTAAGTAATGGTTTAAATCGTTCATTAGTTGACCATACTCTTGGAAGTTCTGTCAACATTCAGTTGTTTCTCGCGATTGCATGGAAACTGTATGGAATTTTAAGGCTAGCGTATAGCATACAGTTCTTAACCACTTCACCATCGCTGTTCCTTTTGTATCTATAAAAATGTGTAATGTAGCTATTTCTGCAGAAGCTTATCTGGATTAAAATGTAGTAGAAAAATCAGCTTTAGTAAGAATAGTTTGTATACCCACTAATAAACGATAGAGGGTAGAGAAAGTCATGAGAATTTATCACATCAAATGTTTTTAAACTTAACTCTTGGTTATATCGCGACGGTTACTGTTGTTTCACACACACACACACACACACACACACACACACACACACACACACACACACACACATTGTGTTGCTCTGTTGGAACTCTTGGGTCATGCGAATAAATATATAATCTGGCATTTACCTAGCAACTGAAAGAAATCATAAAAAAAAGAAACTTGCAAATTGACCGGTAGATGGAATTTGAACCCGCGACCTCCTGAATTCGAGGCACAGAGGCAACTTGTTCTCTTTGCTGGGAAGTATTTGTTTCATAGTGACTGTCAGGCAAACTTACCTATCGTCCTAGGGATAACATAACACAATCGTCCCAATTTACATTATTCTGTGTTTAGTTTTAATACTTAGAAAGTCATTTTCAGCCGGCTGTTAATCAACAATGTTGTTATGTAAATAGTATTCTTTATTATAAAGGCTCGCTCAAAAACATTATGCAATAATATTTGTTTTAATATGAAAATTGCTTTATAGTGTCTAGTAAATATCATTCTATAAGTCATTTATACATGAAAGTAAGCATAAATACTGTTTTTGGAATCATCGCATTTGTAAAATGAATTAATGATCTGACTGGAAAACACGCAGAGGTGAGTTTGCCTAAGAAATAATCAATATGGTATTTCTAGTTCAAATTATATTTACTAACATGACCAAAACATTTTACGTTCAAAATTTCTCATTGCCTTCATATTGCAGCCCCAGGTTTGCTATATTTTTACTTTTTCTAGCAGCCAGTTATAGTGGGCAGAGGAAGCTGTGTATTCCATCCAATAATTCATATGGGGATTTTACTGCAAATACATATTTTGACATTAATTGAATAATAAAGGAACCTTTTAAAAAGATAGAAGGAAGGTGTGAACGCAAAGATCAAATAAATACAGATGTGTATACTTAAGGGGAACGTTGTTGAAAATTCCAGTGTAATATTGTCAGAAAAAATCCCTCACACCAACTACCCTTTACGTGGTACACTTTTCGTTAGTTTTCATTTTCTCAAAAATGACTAAGGATTTTATTTGAAATATCAAGTACTGAGGATACTTTAGAAAAGATTTATCTTGAATTTTCTGTGTAATAGTCTGTCAAGGGCTCTTCATTTTGTATATTTTTATAAACTGGTAATCAATAAGACAGGCACAAAACATGGAACTAATTGATATATTCATTTTATGCCAAACAGCCTTTGTTTGGTAATTGTAGGCGTTTTCGAAATATTCACCTTTCAGTTTTTAAGTTTTCCCAGTTTGAATGCTGTGCGGGCTCTATAAAGGATTCTAGGCGATTCTTCTTTTTTTTCTTCCAGCATGAGTTAATTGGTAACAAAAACTGAGCTACGATATCCGAAATTACGCTTTGTTTTTTTCCGTTTTGTGCATGCAACCGCGTCCTTATAGCTGAATTTGAAATTATTTCTAGTAATACTATATATTGAGCACGTAACGCGAATAGAAGAATACTTTATACACGAAAACTATAATGTATATCTGAAGCTTTAACGTGTAAAATGTGCAAAAGTGATACATCTAAGTTTTATTTTTTGTGTTAAAGTTAATGCATTTAATCTTTTTAAAGGATACTTCATCATTTTCTCTCGTTATACTATCTAAATATTTGAAAAAATAGAAGCCTTTAAGTAATGGGCTCCGGCAGTGTTTGCCCCTTAGGCGTTAATTTTTGTGAAATCGTAGATGTATGGTTTGAGGAATCAAAGCGTCATTTTCCGTGTTTTAACAAGAGGAAAAAAAATTGATGGTATAAAGAATCACAATCTTCATAAGTCGCCTTAATTTTGAAAATGTTGATAATACGTATAGCGTAAAATGGTAACCTAGAAATAGGCGTTTTTTCTTTCTTTTCCTTTTTGAAGTTCAACGTCCTTTTACCTGATAGGTCATATCGGACCATAAATGAATGAAGTGGTGAATTGAGACTCAAACGAACGAGTTTCGAGTTACTCGACATTCGTCTTTTCAGGATAAAGGAAAAACCATAAAAAGCCGTATTCAGGTAACTCCCCAAACCGAATTTCCAACAGGAGACCTCTTGAATGTAAAGCAGACACGCTAACACCACAGAAATGGGCTAAATAGACGTTGTTCCATTAATGAAGGAATGGCGAAAATCGATGGAATAGTTTCAAAGTTCACTCTGATCACAAACTTACAGATTTACTAGTTTTATAGGTACATCAATATACACTGATGCAATAAGTCAGTCTGTGTGCTCCAAACCTCTGTTTTACACAGCAGTACAAAGAGGAAATGTCTTGGAGGATAAAATGATTAGCAGGAAACGCTATACATTATCCGCCAGAAACTCTGTGCTGGCTCGGATGATGTGGAAAGCCTGCCCAGCAGGTAGTTAGTTGTGGAGTGACGTCACGGAACCTGACTGGTCAATTGCATACCGTTATAAGTAAAAATACACGACTCGGGCTGCCTCCACTGCTTGTTTGTATAATATCGGTCGCTGTGTTCGGAAATCGGCTTCCTTCAGTTCAAGGCCGCCACTGCAGTACTTGAGACATAAACACACTATTTCACTTGTAAGTATGACATACTGCCGGAGACCAGTAAAACGGGAGGAAACATTGAATATTAACTATTCACAACCGTTTCTCACACCAAATGCTATTATTTTGGTATTGATAACTTTCTGAATTTTGTCGCAACCATAGCTCCAGAATTTCACTGATGTATCTGTAAAATTAAAAATAATATGCCGATAATTTACGTTTCGAATATTCCAACGCTAGCATGGAATCGAACCCGGTTTCTCGGGGTTCCTAAGCAGAGCGACCACTCGATCGCAGAGCTATTGAGTAATAATTGTCTTTTAGATTAATAAAGCTATCACAGCCTTCTTAAGAAGCCGATGATTATTAACATTCCCAGAAAATAGTAAAAGCAATTGGGTTGAAGTGGCTGGCCGTATCTCTACTTTGAAGTTGATTGTAAAATAATCGCTTTTTTATTTTAATGTTCATTTCTTTTTTCAGTTGTGAAATGCCGCTGTTCTGTAGATAATCTGTACACAAATATCCAGGGAAATTGCTGGATATAAAATTTTGGAAGCTTAGGTATTACTCTTTCGTTAAGTATTTACAGCGCAATTCATTAGAAAGTTGATTCATACAAACAAAAAAGTTATACAGTCGGCCATGACATAGGTTCTGTTTTTGTAATCCCATTCAGCTTTCCAACACCTTCAGAAATGTTGTAACCATCACAAAGAAAGAAAATCGCTTTACTGTGGAAATCAAAATGCTGGAAACATACACGAGTAAGGCAAAACGAATATATCACATATTGTCAGAATTTTAACAACTTTTTGATAAAAACTTGCTAGAAACCATGTTATGAAGAGTTCCTGCCATCTGTTGCAAGGTCTTACCACACGCATTTTTCTGATATGTAATTAATAATTACGTTGTCAACCCGAATCGTTTAGAGCAGTGTTTGTCAAACTATGGCCCAAAACTTAAAAAAAAAAAAAAAAAAAAAATAATAATAATAATAATAAATAAAAAAGAAACTGCATGCCTATATTAGTTTATTCACGAATTTCGAACGAATAAAATTAAGCGCTCACTTTTTAGTTTATGTAGAGTGTAATGATCTACTGAAGGACAAATACAAGGAAGTTAATATGGTTGATTTTTGCAGCTGTCTGCCGAATGACGTATTTCCTCATTTGAAAGACTGCGCATAAGGACTAACATCAGTGTTCGCATCAACGTACACTATGTAATCAAAAGTATCCGGACACTGCCATAAGCATACGTTTTTCATCTTAGGTGAATTGTGCTGCCACCTACTGCCTGGTACTCATCCAGGACCTCAGTAGTCATTAGACATCGTGAAACAGCAGAATGGGACGCACCATGGAACTCACGGACTTCGAACGTGGTCAGGTGATTGGGTGTCACTTGTGTCAGAAGTCTGTACGCGAGATTTCCACGCTCCTAAACATCCCTAGGTCAACTGTTTCTGATGTGATAGTGAAGTGGAAACGTGAAGGGACATGCACAGCACAAAAGCGTACAGGCCGACCTCGTCTGTTGACTGACAGAGACCGCCGACATTTGAAGAGGGTCATAAAGAGTAATAGGCAGACATCTATCCAGACCATCACACAGGAATTCCAACCTGCATCAGGATCCACTCCAAGTACCATTGCAGTTAGGCGTGAGGTGAGAAACCTTGGATTCCATGGTCGAGCGGCTGCTCATAAGCCACACATCACACAGGAAAATGCCAAACGATACCTCGCTTGGTGTAAGGAGCGTCAACATTACACGACTGAACAGTGGCAAAACGTGTGGAGTGACGAATGACGGTACACAATGTAGCGATCCGATGTCAAGGTGTGGGTATAGCGAATTTCCGGTGAACGTCATCTGCCAGCGTGTGTGGTGCCAACAGTGAAATTCGGAGGTGGTGGTGATATGGTGTGGCCGTGTTTTTCCTGGAGGGGGCTTGTACCCCTTGTTGTTTTGCGTGGCACGATCACAGCGCAGACCTACATTGATATTCTAAGCACGTTTTTGCTTCCCACTGTTGAAGAGCAATTCGGGGATGGCGATTGCATCTTTCAACTCGATCGAGCACCTGCTCATACTGCACGAGTGGTTACACGAAAATAACATCCCTGTAGTGGACTGGCCTGCACAGAGTCCTGACTTGAATCCTATAGAACACCTTTGGGATGTTTTGGAACGCGATTTCGTGCCAGGCCTCGCCGACCTACATCGATACCTCTCCTTAGTTCCGCACTCCGTGAAGAATGGGCTGCCATTCCCCAAGAAACCTTCCAGCACCTGATTGAATGTATGCCTGCGAGAGCGAACGCTGCCATCAAGACTAAGGGTGGGCCAACACCATATTGACTTCCAGCATTACCTATGGAGGGCACCACGAACTTGTACGTCATTTTCAGCCAGGTGCCCGGATACTTTTGATCACGTAGTGTATATCTGCGAAAATGTCAAGAAATGTAGTTTATTATGAACAGCATTTAGAGTACGTTTTGCTGAAAGGCAGCACAAAATTTGAATTAGTCTGCAATTATAGCACAGAAAAGTCATCTTAATTCTTCTCATTAATTATCTATGAACTGTTATTAACGTAAATACTTCATGTATTAGGATACATATATAATAGCCTATAAATTACATTGTGTTGAGACCTCATGACGAAAGACCGATCATTTGTAAAGTATTTCATTACACCAATTATTAGTATGTAACTGTAGAGTTTAGTAAAATACTTTGTTAGAATAGCAATACGTAATACAAAACTAAAATGTGCTCCCTGCGAGCTCGCATTGGACGAAAGAACTTATACTTTCTGTACCGCTTACCAACAAGTTACACGTTCCACCGTAAAGGTTCGCACCGGAAATACAAGTTTGGAGACCTGAATAAAATGCAAAAAATTAAAAGGAAATTGTCAATAAAATCAATTTCAGGAGCTTTAAAGAAATTACATGACTCAAAAGTCGCTTAAATGATGTTTGGGATACTCGCCTGATGGGAACATTTGTGTGTTCAAGTTTCTGTAAATAGGCTCTTCATTCTTGTTGAATAAATGTAACTCCAAAATAAGAAGCAGGATAGAATGTAGATAGTGCAAAAATGTACACTTTTTACGAAATAAACATTTTTGTGGCATTAACCACTTCCGAAATGGGCGGTGTGTTTATATACAGGGTTATTCAAAAAGAAGGAACATCTTGTAAATATTCATTTTTAATGAACGACAGTAGATAGCAACACATGATTGAATAGAGGAAAGTTAAACGTTTTAAGCCCCACCTATCAGTTCCATTCACTGCCTACTGGGGCGCTGGGTTTCTTTACGAGAAAATGGCGACTCCACAGGAGTGTGCTGCAGTATGCAAAGAGCGAATCCATTGTTTCATTGCAGCGTGCATTTCGTAGCAAGTTAAACAACGAACCACTACGTCATAAAAAATTACAATTGATACAATAAATTCATAGAAGATAGTTGCGTATGCAAACTGAAAAGCAGTGGTCGTCAATGTGCTCATTTTCAACTTTCCTCTATTCAGTGATGTATCGCATGTGTCGCCATTTATTGTCGTTCATTAGAAATACATATTTAAAGCCTGTTACTTCTTTTTGAATAACCCTGTATATTTTAGTTATTGTCTAATCTAAACTAATTATTCTGGCGAAGCGTGATTAACGAGGTGCAGATAGAATAAACTTTAATGCGAATAATTTGTAGAATAGCTGCAAATACAAATGATAATGGTTATAAAGGGTCGCGTGTCTGTTACACATACCAGTTTATCTATTTCCACGTTATTAGATCTCTTCCCACGCAAATGCCAAATAGCAAATTATTAGATGAAAAAGTAGCAATATTTAACGCATCATAGCATCTGTATTTACTCATTTATAGGAAAGAGCAGTTCTGTCTCTTAAAGAGTGGACACCTGTGACGACGAAGGAAGAAGCCGACTTGCGTCAGTAAATACAGGGTACCGTTAAACAGTTATGTACCTTCAGTGTGTTAATGAAATGGAAAAACCCACTGAGCCAGAGAAACGTTGCCGTAACGGAAAACGTTAAAGAAGCGTGCTCATAGATTTGTGCCAGTAACCATCTCGATGCTTTCTTGTTTCCAATGGTCCGTTAGCATCTTTTGTTTGCGCAGATTTCTCGAGCTGAAAAGCTCTCCTGAGTGCAGTTTTCCCTGTTTTGGTCAGTTATCCTCTGACATGTCGTGGGAATGAATGCGAACATGGTCTTTTGTTAACACTCGCAGTAGTTGGAGGTAGAAACTGAGGAAGTGTTGGCGCTTTTGCGATTTCAGATACCGTACACTTGGATACCCTTATATCCATATATCTACTCATAAATGTTTCACTTCTTACCTTTAATAGTGGGTATATTGCGATATAAGGCTGGCAATTGAATTGTGAAGTATCGAGAAAAAAGTGAAAAGACGAGCCCAAGGCCAGAAAAAAAAATCTGATGTTTTACACTCACATGACTTTCTCTACTCTTGTACAAACTATTTTTGCAAACGCTTATTCTCCATATGCTTCATGTTAATCGAGATGTTAATCTTATTGCTAATCTTCTTGTAGGTGCAAGGGGAATATGGTAGACTTTAAGCGACAGTCAAATCTTTTAAGAGCTGGTTGCTATGTGGCGCATTCCATTCTCTTTGCATGTCCAGTACGTAAAAAAAAATGAATAACGAATTCCTATTTGAGAAAATAAGTATTGAAAAATTTAAGGGAATAACAAGCAATATCTCGAAAATGGTTCACTCAACAAAAGAAATGTATATCACATAAATTGTGTGTTTTAATGCGATCTACATTTTTTGTGTAGTCAACTTTTGTCTACCTCTTATGGTTTACCAGTTATGCAAAAGTCGTTCACAATGAAGAATACTTTTGGAGACATTCTCAGAAAACTCGAGATATACATTTCATTTGTCATGAAAATATCTTAAAGATATGATATTTTAATCAAAATCGTTAGTCATTTTTGAGAAAATTAAAATTTTGGAAAAATGTTCCATGTAAAGGGTAATCTGAGGTGGGGGGATTTTCTTGAAAACCTTCGTGTCGCATCTCTAGAAGATACTGAACCTAAATACCAAGTTTGGTGTTTATCTGACTTCGTTTCTGAGTTATGCTGTTCACACACACACGGACATATTTCCATAAATGCCTTTTTTTTGGATTCAGGGGGTCTCAAAACATATATTTCCGGTGAAATCTCAGTATCGAATTTTTGGGTGGAATACAATACTTCCCCTACTTACTACCTATACGTAGTAGAGAAAGTAAAAAATTAAATTGAGTTTTATGTATGGGAAATTTTGCTCAGAGGCCTCTTTATCAGGCTTGAGGTATTTCTACGTGCCATAAATCTACGACCACCGGCTTTAGTTCTCTTCCGAAGGAAGCCATGCTAAGGATTTTTGCGCCCGAGAAAGTCCATCACCCTCCGCCGGGTTTGAACACGCGAGCTCGGGAACTAAGGGCTAGCGCCCAAGGCCAGTCTTTATATTTCATATTTATGTTATGCAATTGCGCTTTTGGAGGAGCGTTAATAAGAACTTTTAATTATCAAAATGCGGTTCAAAATGGCATCTGAAGCCTACTCTGCCAACGGTGTACACATCTAAGCTGGAAGGACTGTGTTATGTTTTTAGGACTATCGGTTAAATTTGCATGCCTGCCAACGTTTACGGTTTTCCCGTAAAATGTACTGGAACGGAGGCCTTTTTACAACTTTACGCCTAAGAAGGTATTTTTACGGCTTTGTGGACAAATTCAAAGTATTACAGATTTTCATCAGGCACATAACAAAGCACTAAATTATATTGGCATTATACCTATTGTAACTTAAATTTACAGAACCAATCTGCCATGATAGACGAGGAAACGTGTGTGTGTGTGTGTGTGTGTGTGTGTGTGTGTGTGTGTGTGTGTGTGTGTGTGTGTGTTTTATCTCATGGTCCCCTTCACTGAGCTGCAACAAAATGTATAGCGTGCATATTTAAAAGTTGATTACATCACTAATGACCTCTAGTAATCAGCAGTAAATGGGCGCGAACATTCAGTAATGGACAATGGGAATTCTAAAGTCAACTCTCTCCCATAAATTATTTACCATGTTCGCGTTATGTGGCTGCGAGAAATGTTTCCCCTTTTTGTGCCAGATTTTGTTTATAGTTGATGTTAAGAAGGGTAAGAGATGGACTAGATATCTGTGCGTAGCTTAGGAAGTGGCGTTCTTTGCTTTAAGACGTGTTTATTGTGGTACCAGAAAAGGTTTCGGCAGCGTGTCAGAAAATGTAGCACTACTACGATTTTTATAAAACGGGATTCCCATTTATTTTACAAGCAATTTTTGTATGTTTACTCCAATGAGCATTTTACGCATTCTAAATTTCATCATTTCATCAAAATTATAGCTTTGTGGAGAGAGAAGGTTTTATGGGTTTAAATTTCAGCAAGTTGGCAAACATGAGTTTGTCAGGCAGAGAGCTGTCTATGCCCAGTGATTACTCACATATTTATACGCTGGATGATTTAAATCATAGCCAATATAATTATTTATCAAATAAGAAGAAGTATAGACACATAAGATAGATATTGTAAAATTTTACTAGCAAATATGAATAAGTAGTCTCTCCAAGAATAAATATATGAAACGTTTAAAGCTTTGATGTAGTAAAGACGACCAAAAACGCAGGTAGGTTAGGTTGGCAGACTTGGATGCAGCAAAATCGACTTGCTACCATGGCAGCATGAATGGACAATGTATTACAATTGTCCAAAAGATTCTGTTATAAGCACTTAACTTAAAACAGCAGCTCTGCACGAATGGTGGTATATAGGGGTAGAGAACATAAAGCTAAACTGAATTAAAATATTGATGATGCCTAATTAAAATATTGATTATAGCTCTAAACGTTTCGCAGTGAAGAATTAGCTGAAAAGTGGAATTTCTCTAATGGTCACTTATTTGTGTTCATGATCTCGATTTAGAAAAGTCGGAAGCAAACGTGGAAGGGCAGTTTATAAATCAGATTGCCAGTGTGCACAGTGTTGCCGTAATGCCCCATTGCTTGACATATGCTGTAAGTAAGGTCATTGCTTTCTCTGTGTGCTAATTGTCTTAGAATTCGAATCCATCGTAGTATCAATTCGCATTGAGAATGCGGCTTTGTCACACGTCTGCTCTAAGTAAACTAGGTTTATTTTGATTTTAAACACTCCGTATTTTAAAAAAAATATGCAGAAACGTTTGTAAAATAGAAACTTGTAAAATGCTTTAAACAATCTTAGGGAGAAGGAAAGTGATTTGCTTCCACGTTGCTAGTGATTTACAAACCTATTCTGAATTGTGCAAAATTCACTTGCCAATCTTCTGTTGTAATATACTATTAGGTACAAAGGTAAAATGTTACGCTCAAAATCTCACTGTATACATAAGCCTACTACAGCACGGACAGGATAATGGATTATGTGGCGCGCGTGTGTACAGGGGTAGGGAGTGAGAGATATGCCTTACATTGACGTGCCTTTTTTCTATTCACTATCGCTGAGTATTATTATATTTTCGCAAACTATTCTTTCAAACGATTACATTTTTATCAGCCACTTCATGTTAATCGAAATGAAAGTTTGCAGAAATAATTTTCGTTATCTATTCCATTGCAGATACAAGAGTGATAAGAGAGGCTGGCCCGTAGCTCAGTTGGTAGAGCACTTGTCTGCTGTGCGAAAGGTCCCGAGTTCGGTTTTCGACTTGGAGGTGGAGATAGTTCTGTACTCGAGATTATTCCCTATCTGTTCCAGAATCTGGAAGTATAAATGAGAGTGCGACTGTGTGAGTGTTCTAATGTACAAAACCCAAAGAAATCTAGAAATCCAACGACAAGCGCATACAACACCATTACCGATCAGGTAATATGCCCCAAAGGCAAAAGGCCGCTTGTATGACCATAGCAGTTAAAGGCGGGATATAAATGAATGAAAAAATAAGAGTGATACAGAAGGCTGAAGTGAGTGTTTAAGAAGCGGGTCGCTATATGCTGGCTGTGAAATTCCATATTCTTTGCAGAACATAAAAAAGAGAAACAAAATAATGGTTACTAATGCAGAAACTATTAACTATTCAAATCAAGAACAATGGATATCTTAGAAATAGTCACAAAAATGTTTAACGAGGTCTAAGTTTAACTTTACCAGCTATTCAGAATTATACAGAAATCATTCAGAATAAAGTGGACTTCACAGCTATTTGCAGAAACATTTTATTAGTCATGGAAATTTCCTAAACATGTGGTAGAATGTCACTTTTGAGTAAATTAAAAAGAACGGAAACGTTTCCATGTTTAGTTTAGGGTGGAAGGATTTTCTTAATAATTTTCCTGTTGCATCAGTGGATATTGAACTTAATAGCAAGTTAATATCCGATTTTTTAAATTTTTAACTTATAGTGTTTATACACACTCGTCCGCAAGCGGATCTTCTTCTAAAAATATATTTTGGGGTCCAGGTTACCTGCCTATATCGAGTTTTTGGATAAAACACAATACTTCGTGTATCCACTAGAGTGAGTATGTAGTAGAGAAAGGAAAACTGTATTTGCATGTTGAATTTAGTGCATAAGAAAAAGAAGAGTTCTCATGTCTTAATAAAATAGCTCGTTTTATTTATAACTGTAAGAAATATATCGTTTGGTTGGTAAAATAACAAACTGTTGTAATTTAAATTATGGGTTGTTTATTCGGTTGAGATTTACCGTGGTTGGGCAGAAATAGTTTTGACACAACTGTAAACGTTGCTTCAACTGTAGCGTCACCCACAGATTCGTGTTTCAGCTACCGCTTTCAAAGTGGCAGCACCTTATCCAGCTCAAGTCGCCTTGGATACATCGATTCTTCTGTCGATCGCCGTTTACTTGATATAAACCATATAGTTTATAGGGATTATATACGCGACATAAGTGGCTTGCCACTCTCGGATGAGATAAAGCCTAGAGCCTAGCTAACACACGCATTCAGCTTTAAACGTAGAAGGGAAGTATTTCAAAGCATCGACTGACAGTCTGATAGGCCTGGGCTTCAGCAAGCAGTAGGTATACATGTCTAGCCGCTTTTCTCTTGCGAAACATCACCAGCACGTTTCAGTTTGCAGTTTCACACCTCTAGGCCAGGGATGTTGATGACGGAGCGTTTGGAGGAATGTAAAGTACCACTTCGTAATACACGTGACCACTAACACGAGTCTTTAAGTGAAATTTCTCTGTTCACAGTGACAAAATAAATAAATGCAATATGTTGATTCACGGCTACCTTTGTCAGACGCATTAATAGATGTGGTCATGACTTAAACATTATGTCGCTTTCATTTATTTATGCGTAGACAAAAACTGGAAGTTTTCGTTGGATATATGCGCCTATTCAGCTCATAGTGTAATGAATAAGCTGATCGAGATAAGCAGTCTAGTTAATCCATAATAATAAAATTGATGTAAAAGGTTCTGTTAATGTTCGGCTTTTTATATATGATTGATTTTAAGCTGTAATGAAAACCCTCCCCCCTAGTGTGTGTACATGCGTGCGTAACGAGTGTGACTTAAAGCTCATTTAGATTACACACTAATACAATAGGAAACAATAAAACAACACGATCTGTCCTACGTATTACCAATTCATAGATATCCCTTATGTATTAAGGGCATACTAAATGTCGTCTTTGAAAGTCAGGGCGTGTTGAAAAGACCTTCTCCTTCTCCACCTCATAGACTATGTAGGTAAATTGCCTGTTCCGTCCTCTTAGTTGTTCATTACATCTTCTCATAGATTTCCTAAATTCTTACTTCCATTTAATCATTAGTATATACTAAGAGGGGCGTCCAATAAGTAAGTTTCCCTATTTTATAAAAAAAAACATTACATACAATTGATCATGCTGAATTAATTTTATTTATATTGTATAATCCTTCTGTTACTTTTCTACATAGTCAGCATGCTTTCCAAGCATTTTTGGGGACGTGACACAAGTTTTTCCAAGCCAGTGTTGTACCTGGTCGGGTTCTGTGCTCGCAACCAGCTGTTCACTGATTTGACTTCATCATCGGTGTTAAAAGTGCTTACATTTGAGTTGGAGGAACATGTGAAAATCACTTTGGGCAAGCTCCGGTGAATACGGAGGATACGAGATCTTTTCGCAAGTGATTTTCACATGTTCCCCTGACTCAAAGGTCATCATGGAGGTAAGCACTAACACCGTGACAAAGATGAATCAGAAGTGAACAGCTGGTTACGAGCACAGGACCCGACTTCTGGTTCACTTCTGATTGATCTTCGTCACGGTGTTAAAGTGCTTACTTAACTCCATGATGACCTTTGAGCCAGGAGAACATGTGAAAATCACTTGGGAAAAGCTCTGGTGAATATGGAGGATGCGAGAAAACTTCCCAGTTGAATCTTCTGAGCTCCGCCTGGGTCAAGATTCAACTTGGAAGTTTTCTCGTATCCTCCGTATTCACCGGAGCTTGGCCCAAGTGATTTTCACATGTTCCTCCAACTCAAAGGTAAGCACTTTTAACACCGATGATGAAGCCAAATCAGTTAACAGCTGGTTGCGAGCACAGGACCCGACCTGGTACAACACTGACTTGGAAAAACTTTTGTCACGTCCCCAAAAATGCTTGGAAAACGTGTTGACTATGTAGAAAAGTAACAGAAGGATTGTACAATATAAATAAAATTAATTCAACATGATCAATTGTGTATAATTTTTTTTATAAAATAGGGAAACTTACTTATTGGACGACCCTCCTAATATATTGCTTTAGGTAGTCTGGTTGGCTCAATTCTTTCCAGAGATTGCTTCCATTTTCTTGACATTCCTTTATTTTATCATCTACTGAATATGCATTTAACTTTGTTATATCTTAATTGCGTACTCTATCTAATTTTGTATAAAATAATTTTGTTGTGAGAAATTAATTTCAAGGTTTCCTCTATGAAGCAACATAGGCACAGCTAAAGTTTCATAAAGGTTAAAGACTTTATAGCTAATAAATCTGTAAGAATTGTCATGGAGTATCACGTAATGGAATTACATGAAGCCAAATGGATGGTTCGAAAACTTGTGGATCAGGTTGGCAATGCGGGTAATGTGTACCGGGATAACGAAGCACACCAAGCGTTTTCAGTTGACGTAAGTCATAGCTGCTCTGTCTTCAAGTGCGGTATTATAAGTTCTAAATTCTGTATGGAGTGTTTTAGGTTTAAACTAATGTTTCGATGTGTAAGTAATGCAAGTACGTTACTGTTAACACTGCGCCTGTTTTCAAAGTGTACTGCGCGACCCATCTGTTCGACGTTGAACTGAATTCCCAGAAAATCTGTGCACGGTGCATGTAGTGACGTAAGAGCAACTTGGATTTGTGAGTCGGAGCTTAAACCAGTGTACATATGCAGAAGTGTTACCAGTGGAAATAATAATTGTCCCATTTGACATTTGGAGTGAGGTATATATTCAAATCTTATGCATGGTTTTGGTCTTTTACGTCATTGCCTTCGAAGACAGCTTTTATTATTCAGCTTTTATAAAAATGTTTCTTCTATCATCTTGCAATGCAATATTTACGCATCAAACCAATTTATTTTGCATTATTCTAGAAAAAGAACTAAGTAATAGCTACAGTTCGGTGGCGTTGCTGCGTTTACTTACGGCTATTTTATCATAATTTCTCTCCCTCTACCACTATCTCTGCAACGTTCATGTCTTGTGATGTTTTGAAAGGTACATATTACAGAGGGGCTCCCGAAAGCGCGGCAGAACACGCCGCAAAGGTCGTTTTTTATTCTAACTTGACTCCTGGGAGGGAGAGATGGATGAGAGGAGAGACCCGAAGGGCGACTAGATCGGATGACGACGGGCGAAAGTATGGACGGGATCCCCAACGTTTCCAGATAGAACGCATCCGACCTGACCGATGCCAGGGAGGAAACCTTTGTAAAGCGCCTATCCACCGCCCAAACGCAGGGCCGAACATCGTCGCCTGGCCTTACAACCCTGAAATAGATAACAATGAAGATGATGGGTACGGGAAATGAGGAACAGTAAAGTGTGGTAGAAGAGGAATCAGCCCGGGGAAACCACCAAAAGCCCATGGGTGAGAGTGGCTGGTCGTCGGGCATTCAACCTGGGACTTCCCGAATGCGAGTCGCACACATTATCGCGGCGCCACCTCGCTCGGTTTGAAAACTAGAAATAAAACTGCTTTTTTGGGGGGGGGGGAAACCTAATAACAATTAAAATTGAGGTAAGATTTTAATGGGCTTACGCCTGTTAATTGTGCTTGAAATGCGATCGCAACTATCCTGTTTCTCGTGGTAACTATATGGCAATTATCATAGCCTTACTTACAATGTTGTAGAAGGTAGAAACGAATATAAAACTTATTATTCAAGTATCAAACAGAAACATGCATATGAATTTGTATCTTATGACTCACTTATAAGTGAGATATTTCGGTTTTTACTTTCTTTACTACGTAGAGTAAGTAGGGGAAGTATTGTATTCCACCCAAAAATTCGATACCGAGATTTCACCGGAAATACATGTTTTGAGACCCCCTGAATCGAAAAATAGCATTTTTGGAAACATGTCCGTGTGTGTCTGTGAACAGCATGACTCAGAAACGAACAATCTAAATACGGGACCGGGTCTGCCAACGCAGAGACCACACCCTCGCAAACCCAGGAGTAAACTCGTGGGGCTTTCCATTAGGAGCGGTGCCTATTTTATATACCGCCCCCCCCCTGCCTGGTCGAAATCGGGCCAGGACACCTCCAGCACCGACCCTTCCAAGCAGGGACGGAAGTGGATACGCCACTTACGCGCGTCAGGCCAGCAGGGCAAACCCTAACGGGGGGAGACTACCGAACAACCTCGGTGGGGCCGACAGTTTCTAGCTACCGTCTACCAGCTATCCCTCATGGCTGGTGCCGGAGAGTCTCGAGGCGTCTCACAACCCCGCCTGGGTGAAATTAACATAGCCAGGCGTACCCAATCACCTATGGGTATCGGGAACCACTGCCCCGCCGAGTCCAACCCAATATGAACAACTCCCATTCGGGAGGGGCTCAGATGTTCGGCCCGGCGGACTTCTGGTAACGTCAGAAGTACCACGAGTGCTAAGGGTCCGCAGCGCCCGCACCACGGCAGCTGAAGGGGTCGCAACCCCCCCTCACCGGAAATACATGTTTTGAGACCCCCTGAATCGAAAAATAGCATTTTTGGAAACATGTCCGTGTGTGTGTCTGTGAACAGCATGACTCAGAAATGAACAGTCGGATAAACACCAAACTTGATATTTTGGTTCAGTATCTTCCAGAGATGCGACACGATGGTTTTCAACAAAATCCCCCCCACCCCCAGATTACCCTTTACATGGAACATTTTTCGAAAATTTTAATTTTCTCAAAAACGGCTCTAACGGTTTTTATTAATATATCATATGTTTAAGATATTTTCGTGACAAATGAAATGTATATCTCGAATTTTCTGGGAATGTCTCCAAAAGTATTCTTCATTGTGAACGACTTTTGCATAACTGGTAAACCATGAAGAGATAGACAAATTTACTACACAAAAAATGTACATCGCGTTAAAATACACAACTTATGTCATACTTTTTTTTTGTTGAGCGAACATTTTCGAGATATTGCTAGTTATTCCCTTAAATTTTGCAATACTTATACTTTTTTCTCAAATTCATTATTCATTTTTTATGTCCTGGTAATGCCAAGAGAATTGAATGCTCCACATAGCAACCAGCTCTTAAAAGATTTGACTATCGCTTAAACCTACCATATTCCCCTTGCATCTACAAGAAAATTAGCAATAAGATTAACATCTCGATTAACATGAAGCATATGGAGAATAAGGGTTTGTAAAAATAGTTTGTACAAGAGTAGAGAAAGTCATGTGAGTGTAACACATCAGATTTTTACTTTTCCTACTGCTTGGCTGTTTCAGATAGAGGGAATATTCTATTCCACCAAAAGTTAGATATGGGGATTTCACCAGAAATACACGTTGTGAGATCATCTGAACCCAAAAATAAAACATCTTTACTTTGTCTACCACCTATTGATAGCAGTTAAGAGGAAGTGTTGTGTTCCACTTAAAAATTCAATGTCGATTTCACCGGAAATACATATTTTGAGATCACCTGAACTCAAAAAATACTTGAGAAAAATGTCCGTGTGTGTGCGTCTGTGTGTCTGTGAACGGCATAATTCAAAAACCAAAAGTCTGTTAAATACAAACTTGATATTAAATTCAGCATCTTCCAAGGCTGCGACACGAAGATTTTCAAGAAACTCCCCCACCCCTTTCCATTCCTTTACATGAAACATTTTTCGCAAGTTTTGATTTTCTAAAAAACGGCTAACGATTTTGACTAAAATATCATATATTTAGGTTATTTTCATGAAAAATGAATGCATATCTTGATTTTTCTGGAAATAGCCTCCGAAGTGCTATTGATTCTAAATTAATTTTTGCAATTAATGTTAAATAAAACTTTCAGAAACATTCTTGGCATTGGTTTGAATTTTTCAAATACTTATGCTTTTCTCAAGAGGAAAATGGCTGAAGAGCGAAATTTCATAGCTATCACTTGGAGACCTGCTCCTAAAACATTGCACTATTTCTTAAAGCTTACTGTATTCCTCTAATCCCCTTGTACAACGAAATATGCAATAAGACAATTTCTGCAAAGACTTATCTCGATTAACGCGAAGTAGATAGAAAAATAAGCTTTCTAAGAATAGTTATTAGAAGCTATATAAAATGAAACGATAGCAGGTAGGGGAAGTCATGTGAATGTAACACATCAGATTTTTAGAAATATGGGGGTTGGAGGAGAGAGAAAACAGCATTATTAAAAACGAAAATTCGGATGAACAACAGACTTATCATTTAAGTTACGCACCTTTCATGAAAGCACCAAAAATATTTTCATGACATTCCATCTCCCCAAAGCGTCCATTACACAGAAAATTGTATGTTATTTTGTAGGTATAGCATACATCTATAGATTTTCATTAAGATATTCTCGAGGCACTAACATGAAGAACAAAAGTGTGTCATGCATTTTCTGAAGAAAAAAAAGTTTATGAAGTCCTCTTCGTTCTATTTCATAAGAGAGAGGCAAGATATTTAATGGGGAAAAATGTAGAGCAGGTTAAACACAATTTGTGTTTATGGATTTTTTTCTTAAGCTTAGCATTTCCTAAATAGTACCTGTATGTGCCCATTTTCAAGTGTATCAACCGATGGAATATATGTTTGAAAGTTTGCGGTGGCTCATTGACTTATAAATTCTTTCCTCCATGCTTCTAATACAGAGTGATTTATGAAGAACTGACCAATTTATTTCTTTAATTGTTTCAAAGCGAGTTTTACTAGCGACAACTTTATTATACCTGAAATGCAGAGGAATTTTGGGAAATTATTTACCTCTATAGCAAATTTTGAAAATGTCCTCCAGCCTGCATAAGACACAACTCAACACGTCGTTCCATGTTACTGGCCACTCGGAGGATTCTGTTGTCATTAGCTTTAATCTCCTGTGTAATGCTGTGCTTCAGATCGTCCAATGTCTGGGGACGTGTGGCATAAACCCTGTCTTTAAAGTAAGAAGTCCGCCGATGTCAAATCCGGAGATCTCGGTGGCCACAGGTTCTTGGAAATTATCCGGTCGTCAAAGAAACTTGCAATTAGTGCCATGGATTCATTTGATGTGTGGCACGTAGCGCCGTCCTGCTGAAAATATCCTTGATTCAGCTCTACATAGTCTAGTTTCTCAGCAAACTCCATGAAAATCCGTCGGTACTCTGTGTTCACATTGTTTAAAAAAATTGATCCCACTATTCTCTGTGCGGATATTGCGCACCAAACTCCGATTTTAACCGGATGCATAGGTGCTTCATGAATAACATGTTGATTTTCGCTGGCCCAATAGCGTGAGTTATTCGAGTTCACATAGCCGGATAAGTAGAACTATGAACCATATGATGGACAATATGGCAGGATTTTGCACAATGAACGCTTGAAACCAACGGAATAATTCAGTCGTCTATCCTTATGGTTCCTGTAACTGATGGACAACCGTAATCCTATACGGCTTTAGGTTATGCTTTTCACAGCTCTCTGGCACATTGAGTAGCTGTACCCTGTCTCCTCGACAAACGTCTTAATGATCCAGCCGTGCTCTTACGTCAACAACAACCGTGGGAAGCCTTGATGAACGAGTTTTGCCTTTTTCACTCACCAGAGATCCAGTTGTTTCCAATTTGTTTACCAGTCCCAGTATTGTGTTTCTTTAGGGAGGATTCCGAACACCAAATTCTCCCTGATATGCCCTTTGAGTAGCTGTAATTGAATTCGTAATCCAGTATTGCTTTACAAGGAAGAGTCTTTCGTTTAATGTGTACTCCATTTTCACGTTGACTAGAACAAAATCTCAAAAACAGTTGTCGACAATAAAACTAACAATTACGAATAAAACGTGAACATCTGCGCATCTAGTGCCTGGCAATCGAAACTCCAGAACATTCTGCTTAATTCGGTGCTAAAATTGGGGCATTGAGTGAATGTCGAACAGAATAATTAAAGAAAGAAATGTGTCTCTTCTTCATAAATCAATCTTTATACATATTTGAATGTTTAATGAATATTGTGTTTAGCTATGTTCAATTTGAAAGCATTCCTAGATAAAGCTGTTTACTGCGGATAGAATAATAACTCTTTTTATGAGGAGTATAAGGTATTTATGTAGATTTGTAATGGGCGAAGAAAGTCGATTGAGTGTATCACATCAGGTTTTTTTTTTTTTTTTTTTTTTTTTTGCCTTTGAGCAGTCAACATTAGATTCTTTTGTGGAACATTAAGATATCGCATATCATGCTGTATAACAAGTTTCATAGCAATCAGTTCTTGGGTTAAAAAGAGACATTCACATAGAAATAAAACATTTTAGAATCCTATTTTGGTTTCATTGATTTAAGTTTTATTAAATGTATAAGTGTCTTTGAACGGAAATTACACGGAACGAGAGAAAGTATGACAGGAGGTGCCTCATCCCAATAAAGTATAACGCAGATGATGGTGATGCTGATTCTGCTAGCATTTATATTTTATTTCTTCAATTGAAATCCCGTTCGCTAGGCGCAACTCTTTTCTGGAGGTAGATATTCTGTGCTATCTGAGGCATAACGACGGGAATCTGTTTTTCTAACAAACCAACTCTTCTGGTGTTCTAGTTTTTCCCAGTTTATTTTTCCTTTGTGTTTCCCTTCTTGTATGTTTTTCTTGTGTAAGTTTTGATATTGCTTGCCTTTTCTTGGGATTACTCTTTTTGTTTTATCATAACAGTGCTATTTACGTCACGTTTGCTACTATTTTCCTTTTTCCTCATTTTATCGAAATTGCAATTTTACCATCTCCTCCCTTTGTCTCCCACATCTCGTTATTTCTTTGTGGTGTTTATCTCCAACTTTTCTGTGCTCCTGGCCTTATTATTTCTTGTTCTTCGCTAGTTTTTGTAAGAGCGTGCAGCTATGTGTTTTGAAGGGTGCAGGAAAAGCTTTTGGGTGAAATAAATATTTTTGTTTAATGTGTGCTAACAAGATGCTTCCCCCAATTTGTGCTTTGAAAGTGCAAAGAGCATCATTCTGGAAATACGAGGACTGATAAAAAAAGACTGACTGATTTTTTTCTTGTAGCTTCCTTGATAGTTTCGTGTCTCTACCATGAATATTTGAAAAAGAGTGGAGTTTCATGTTTAATGTCCATAGGCGGCAGCACTCTCGTATCAGTAGGTTGGTAGTAATGCTGTATATTGTTGACCCTACTTGAATTTCGCATACCACAAAATGGAGGTGACACGAGAGGAGCAATACAGCGCAATAAAATTTTGTTTTTGTTTAAATCATACAGCCTATGAACTTTCGAAAAGCTGAAGAAAGCATAGGTAAAGATGCACTACCTCGTGCAACGTTGTTTAGGTGGTTCAAGAACTTCAAAGGCAAAAGTTGTTCCACCTGCAGGGAAGGTGATGGTGATCACATTTTTCGACTGTAATGGAACGATTTACCAGCATGCAGTTCCCCCTCACATTACTGTTACTACACGTCTGTCAATATTGGCTACACCGAGGAAGCACATTGCAAGGAAACGTCCAGAACTTCATCGGAATCGGTGGCGACTTCATCACGACAACGCGCGGCCTCACGTCGCAAATCAAGTCCAGGAATTTTTGACTAAATTCAACATTACCCGTGTGCCGCATCCGCCTTATAGCCCCAATCTTGCCCCCCCCCCCGTGATTTCTTATTATTCCAATCACTAAAAGCAAAGCTCCGGGGCATTCGATTTGAGAGCACTGAAACAGTGCTGAAGAAAATTGAGGCGATTCTCGAAGACCTGAGAAAGAATGGCCTACACCATGTGTTCAAGGACTGGCAGAGACGCTAAAAAAAGTGCATTCAAGTAGGAGGGGACTAGATCATGTCAACATTGAAATGGAGTAACAAACATTTGAAAACAAATCAGTCTGTCGTTATTGATCTAACCTCGTAGTTTCTTGAAGTTTGTTAAATCCTAATCTCTTAATGTGATATGTAGCAATTGCAGATCCATCAATTGCATTTACCCATGACACAGGTAACCATAGTTATCATTTCTAACTATCAAATGAGCTAGGCTAAAATTTTATTGGAGAAGAGCATTTGCGCTTCAGCCAATGAAAAGTCTTATGTTGAGAACTCTAAATAAGCCCTTGTTTTTTTATTCAAAGAAAATAATGCCAATGAAAGGATTTTTAGCGCAGTAATTTAATGCAACACAGGCAGTATTATTATGCACGTGTCTTGGCAGCGAGCATTGAGTTAAACTCCAGATGTCGCTTAGCGATTCCGATTCTCTTCACCAAGTGCTGCTGCCATGATAATTTGAAAGACACTGTGCCTATGAAGGCATTTTACCTAGGCACAGATCAAAATATTATTATAAAATTATTGCGGGCTTGAGTTGACCCAAATGCAGTATGTTGATGAAATGATGGCTGTTATACGCGATGCAGTTTTTATAACAAATCTACTGTCTATTCAAATAACAGCGTATTTTTCTTTCCACTTCGTATTAATCACGCTAACATTTGAGTAGTAGTTGTTTGAATTATTTAATATTTGTAGGAGTATAAAAAACTGTCAACCGTATATAAAACAAGTAGCTACGCTAGTCATTAGCTTATCAGAAGGAAACCATAAGTGTTGTAAGGTCACCTCGTGGTCAAACACACTAATTTACGCATGAAAAATGTAGCAGTATTTTAATGTGAATAATCACCTGAACCATCAAAGCTACATCCATGATTATTTCCTGTACATTCTACACTACTTAAGGCAGAAAATATATTAAAATAAATATAGTAGCTGCAAAAAGATGCATGTGACAACCAGTTAAGCTAATATATAGAGTTTCAAAGTTTAGGTTGCCGAAGTTCATTTAGGTACATTATTTAAGGAACTATCTGTTCTAATCAGTCTAAGCTTACGTTTCACCAAGCAAATAGTATTTCTGACAAAATGAGTGGATTAGTTTTTTCAATATTCTAATTTTTTAGAAACAATCACAGCTAATAAATAGTTTAAAAGTTTTAGCTCAATGTTTTCAATGCATAAGATGATTGTTTATGAATTATTTCAAAATTGTGGAGAATCTGTTACTCATTTTAGAGTTCATATGATGTTTTAGCTTCTCAGAAAATGTCAGCTTCCTGCGTGTAATAGTTTTGTAGATAATGCTACCTAAACGTAGAAAATTTTAAGTTATGGAAAAACACAAAAGCTACAACCAATGCGTATTTAGTATTTAAATATGACATGTATTTACTTGCGAATTTGACAACTATAAAATGTGCAACAGCCCATAAATTATACAAGATGGACCATTTAAGTTGAGGCTATAACATCTCCAAAACTAAGCGTGGTAGAAAGAAATGTCTTTAATAAATCTTACGAGGGAAAATAAATGCCATTGGTCGTGTTTTGTTTTGGATATGATAGTCATTTTAGGGTCAATTTAATTTTTTAAATCGGAACCTATAATTAAGATCAAAGTAAATTGACTCTAAAATGACCATCACAACGTCCTACAAATAAAACACGATTGGCATTTATTTTCTCTCGTAATATCAAGTAACTTTTATTCCAGACATTTTTTTCTACAACGGTTAGTTTTGGAGAAATTGTACAGTCTCAACTTAAATGGTCCGCTCTGTATATCAGTGGATTCAGAAGAGAATGCACATTTCAGTAGTGAAAATATTTTTTTTCTGAACTGATTGACTACAAGTGCTCTTAATACTTTGAAGAATATTTAATTTTGAGAAAATGTAAAGAAATGTATATTAAGAGTAGAATTAATACACAATTTGTACATTAGACGAGGGTAAAGGAGATTAATAACGGGCATCTGCGAAGTGGAGATAAGAGACTATCTATGGATGACGTTGCGCTAAGAAGGAACTTGATGGTTAAGAACGCAGCTGAACAATGCCATGGGCAGAAACACCCCCCACGTCGTATACAACCTTGGCACGACCGGTTCCGAACCCGTGGTCTCCTAGTCGCGTGCTCTGGCAGTTCGTCTGGAAGCCAGGCGCCGATTATTGTGATATTTTTCTTTTTGTTTCGTTAAGGACAGATGTTATCGGCGCTCATTTCCGTAGGCTGCCCATCTTCATTACAACAAACCTCATTTCCTGCTGTTTCTCAGAAGCATAAATCGTTAGCTGCTGTTCAGGTGAAAATGTAATTAAAGCAAGACCTCCGGAATTGATGTTTCGCATAATTACTTCTTGTTGCCACCTAGAGCGCTCCCATCGGATGCTCCATAACAGGGATGCTCATGTATGTTCTCGAATAGATCCAATACTACCAAGACACACTGCCGCTAGCGCTGGTGGTGTGCCTATGCGAATTAGAACTCGCGCATATCGATGGGTAGGTCAAACACATGATAGGTAAAAGCTGAGGGGTACAGTTGTACCAGGCAGGAAAGAAAGAAAGAAAGAAAAAAAAAAGACGCTAATGTTACATTCACGAGACCTTGTCTACGTATTATCGTTTATTTTGATAGAACTTCTACAGACTATTCTAACGAAAGCTTATTTTACTACCGACTTCACTATAATTGGGATAAAAATTTGCAGAAATAGTTGAATTGCTCATTTCGTTGTAGGTACTAGGGGAATAGACAAATTAAAAATTAGCGTCCCATTCTATATTGGGCGTAAAAGATTGGTAATTTTGATCAGAGGCCCCTTGTCAGGCTTGAGGTTCTTTTCTGTGCCGTAAATTTACGTCACGGGACCACCAGCTTTACTTCTCATCGGAAGGAAGCCATGCTAAGGATTTTTACGCCCGAAAAAAACCCATCGCCCTCCGCCGGGTTCGAACCCGCGAACTCGGGAACTAGATAATAGCATGGTAACCACTACACCACGGAGAACGACAGGGGAATAAAGGAATCCTGTACTGTTTTCATGACATGGCGAGAAACTGAATAACGAATAGCACTTCAAAAACTGACAAAAGTATTGAAAACTTCAAACCAATAACAACATATATCTCGGAAATGGCTGGTGCCATTTTGCTCTGAAGTCTCGATATCGACTTTCTGAGTGGAGTACAACACTTCTCTTGTTCACTATAGATAGGTGGTAGAGAAAGTAAAAATAGAATGGTTTTAATTAATAAAAAAGATCTGATGTGTTACACTCACATGACTTTCTCTACTCTCTACTATTTTTACAAACGCTTATACTCCATATGCTTCATGTTAATCGAGATGTCAATCTTATTGGTAATTTTCTTGTAGATGCAAGGGGAATACGGTAGGTTTTAAGCGATAGTCAAATATTTTAACGCTGGTTGCTATGTGGCGCATTCCATTCTCTTTGCATGTCCAGGACAAAAAATCTGATGTGTTACACTCACATGACTTTCTCTACTCTTGTACAATCTAATTTTACAAACGCCTATTCTCCATATGCTTCATGTTAATCGAGATATCGAGATGTCAATCTTATTGGTAATTTTCTTGTAGATGCAAGGGAAATATGGTACCTTTTAAGCGATAGTCAAATATTTTAACGCTGGTTGCTATGTGGCGCATTCCATTCTCTTTGCATGTCCATGACATAAAAAAAATGAATAACGAATTTGAGAAAAAGTATAAGTATTGGAAAATTTAAGGAAATAACAAGCAATATCTCGAAAACGGCTCACTCAACAAAAGAAATGTATATGACATAAGTTGTGTATTTTAACGCGATCTACATTTTTTGTGTAGTAAAATTTTGTCTATCTCTTATGGTTTACCAGTTATGCAAAAGTCGTTCACAATGAAGAATACTTTTGGAGACATTCCCAGAAAATTCGAGATATACATTTCATTTCTCATGACATTATCTTAAACATATGATATTTTCATCAAAATCGTTAGCCATTTTTGAGAAAATTAAAATTTTCGAAAAATCATCCATGTAAAGGGTAGTCTGGGGTGGGGGGATTTTCTTGAAAACCTTCGTGTCGCATCTCTGGAAGATACTGAACCTAAATACCAAGTTTGGTGCTTATCCGACTGTTCGTTTTTGAGTTATGCTGTTCACAGACACACACACACACACACGGACATGTTTCCAAAAATGCTTTTTTTGCATTCAGGAGGTCTCAAAACATGTATTTCCGGTGAAATCTCGGTATCGAATTTTTGGGTGGAATGCAATACTTCCCCTACTTACTATACGTAGTAGAGAAAGTAAAAAATGAATAAGGAGTTTGAGAAAAAGTATAAGTATTGGAAAATTTAAGGGAATAACAAGCAATATCTCGAAAACGGTTCACTCAACAAAAGAAATGTATATGACATAAATTGTGTATTTTAACGCGATCTACATTTTTTGTGTAGTAAAATTGTGTATCTCTTATGGTTTACCAGTTATGCACAAGTCGTTCACAATGAAGAATACTTTTGGAGACATTCCCAGAAAATTCGAGATATACATTTCATTTCTCATGACAATATCTTAAACATATGATATTTTAATCAAAATCGTTAGAGCCATTTTTGAGAAAATTAAAATTTTCGAAAAATTTTCCATGTAAAGGCCAGTCTGGGGTGGGGGGATTTTCTTGAAAACCTTCGTGTCGCATCTCTGGATGATACTGAACCTAAATACCAAGTTTGGTGTTTATCCGACTGTTCGTTTCTGAGTTATGCTGTTCACAGACACACACACAGACACACAGACAGACAGACACACACACACGGACATGTTTCCAAAAATGCTTTTTTTGGATTCAGGGGGTCTCAAAACATGTATTTCCGGGAAATCTCGGTATCGAAATTTTGGGTGGAATACAATACTTCCCCTACTTACTATACGTAGTAGAGAAAGTAAAAATACCGTGACTTCTTTATTCATCCGACTGCACCAAAAAGCAGATACATACAAATGCCGAGCATATGAAGAGAGATAGAAAAACATTGCCATTTCGTGTAACCTTATTTCTGCGGTCTGCTTTTTGTTGTTTTTTGTTTTGCGGCAACCAGAGAACTTTCAACACGTTAAGCCTAATGTTATATATATATATATATATATATATATATATATATATATAAATACTATGTTTGTAATTTTGCTGCATAATTTATTTTAATTTGAAATAACATGGAAATAATATAGTGTAGACTGTGAAATGATAAAAGGTACTCTTAAATTAAAGAAATGCCGCAATTGTGTGACTAACAGTACTAATCTTAGTACTGTCAATTTCTGTTATATATATACAAACCTATCACCATTTTCTGTAGGACTAACTTTAGGTGTGAATTCATTCAGTATCTAGTTGTTGTTTAAAGTTGAATTCATAACTTGTATCTGCGATATTAATTAAGTCGCTCTAGAAGGTAACACCATAAACAAAGGTTTTAATAAAATCGCAACTCCATGGTAATTGTAATTTACTCGAGATCAGAATATACATTAAGATAACAGTAGTTGTACAGGGAGAGCCAAAAAAAAACTACGAACCGCCTGCGCGGTGTTTTTCCTGTCCACGTCCTCGGCGCTCGTTGCCGTCTGTCGCTATTATAGAAAGGCGCTGATGAAACCTTATAACATTTTTAAAACTACTTTTAAAGGCTTTACTTACGAACTTTATGAAAGGAGATGCTTAAACTGGCTGTTAATTCTCTAAAAGGGGGGGGGCGCAAAATTGTATTCACATATGTACGGGCTTCAACTGTTGACTCGAAAAAAATTGGTGAGTGATGGATAGTTTCCTAAAGAGGTGCCAAAAATGTATGGACAACGACAGTGGCCAGTTTCAGCATTTCCTTTCATAAAGTTGGTAAGTAAAGCCTTTAAAAGTAGTTTTAAAAATGTTATAAGGTTTCATCCGCGCCTTTCTATAATAGCGACAGACGCCAACGAGCGCCGAGGACGTGGACAGGAAAAACACCGCGCAGCCGGTTCGTAGTTTTTTGGCTCACCCTGTACTTCTGTATGCAATGCGTCAACATAAACTGGCTTTGAGTATCTTTATTGGTGTCGCTCGCACAGCAAGCCTCCGTGCCAACACTTTGTGTTTGTTCCGCCCTGCATTCACATAAAGATATGCCATGCCAACATTCATCAGAACTAGCAGGTTTATCAAGACAAATAATAACTTTGCAAATCACACACAGAACAGGCACTTCATTGCGTAAAAAGGCGAAATCGAAAATCGTAACGTTATCGAAAATGAAAAGCAGACAAAAACAGGTATGTTGGTGATAAAATAATTATTTAACAATCTGAGAAGCACTAGCCTATATAAACTCCGTCAAATATGATTGCAGTATAATACGAATATTTAAAAAAAAAACAACTAAAACTATGGCATCTTTTGAAATGAAGCTTAAGAACTAAAATTGTTTTAAATAATCGTGTATTGAAGCATCAAATTTCCGCTATTTGTATAATAATATAACATGGGAATATAAATATGTAATAGCAAACATTAAAAATTGCCAGAGGATGAAAATATTGATGAAAGAGACGCAAATAAAATTTTGCAAAATTAGTCACTAATACTGTTATTATTTGGTTCAGAGTTTTGGACACTTAGAAAGGAAGGAAAACCCCAAATAGAAATAATGTGGTTTGTAGGAAGAATACCGAAACCATTTTTACAAACCAATATGCTAAAGAAATATTGGAAGACTAAGCCAGAGATGTGGTGATTCCGGAACAGGCTTAGACACTAATTCCAGGCGAATAGAAGAAAAAGAAGACACGATTTCGAAGACAGGCAGTACATCCTGAGCTTGCATGTCGCCACTCGGGAGACTTCGCCTCCGCTCAACCTTTTCGTTTATTTACAGTTTTTATGCTCGACCATGCCAAAATGTAGTATTTATACGACTGGTAGCAGTACTTTAATGGGCCTCATTAAAGTACACCTGTTCATTAAAGTATTGGTATTCGACCAATCAGAAGTGGGCACGTAACATTGTGAAAGCGCAAGTATCGATTATTCTGCGTAGTACGACTCTCAACGCTAGCAACTTTGACACAGGTGCTACACGGTCATTGTATTGTAACCATAGATAAAGGAATAACATTGTAACACATCACTCAAACCAGAAACGAATACTTATGAAACCTTTAATTTAGATACATGGTCGAGCATAAACAGTCGTATGAAACTGGACTATAATGGTGATTAATACGCTCGTATGATAATTATTAACCTCGCTTCGCTTGCTTAATAATAATGCTCGCGTTTTAATTACTACCATTATAGTCTTGTTGCATAATATACTATTATCATAAGCGATCATAAGCGCAGAATTAAAATACATTATAACCAAGCTTTTGCGCAGGAGTTCTATATTTGCATTATAATTCTGGATAATGCTAGTTTGTTTGTGGAATTTCATTTCAGTAATATATTTAACGTTCATGCTTACTCAGAAGTCCTATAATTTATCCACGTCACTAGCTGTTTTTAATTCATTCTTATCTTAACACGAAAGTTCGCGAACTTTATATCTCGATTCTGATAATTTATCGTATCTTGACTTCTGATAATGAAATTCTTTACGCAAAACACCTGCTGTTTTAAGGTGACTGTGCACAATTTCATGCGCTGTCTTACAAGGAGCGTTTTGGTTGCGCCTCCTTCACTTTTCGATAAATCATGCTACGTATTATCCTCCAAACTACCTCCCCGCCGAACATTTTCACCCTCTCTCCCTTAGTGGTAGATTTTGTTATATCACCCGTAAAAATGAAGACAACATGATTTCTATTTTGATTTCACAAATTTATGTAGAAAAAAGACCCGTTCAAACTGAAAAACACCAAAATTGTTTCCTGCGAACTCCTTCCGATGTCCTCTTCGTTAGTCGCAGTTTGTTTTTTTGTAGTACCCCTGCAGTACATTTACCTTCTCCACTAAGTGTAGTAAGCAGGGGAAGTATTGTATTCCACCCAAAAATTCGATACCGAGATTTCACCGGAAATACGTGAGTGTGTGGCTGTGAACAGCATAACTCAAATGAAAAGTCGAATAAATACCAAACTTTGTGTTTAGGTTTAATACCTTCCAAAGATGCGACACTAAGATTTTCAAGAAAATTCCCGTACTCCAGACTACCCTTTACATGGAAGATTTTTCGAAATTTTTGATTTTCTGAAAAATGGTCTTAACATTTTGATTAAAATATCATATATTAAAGGTATACATGAAAATAAAATGTATATCTTGAATTTTCTGCGAATAGCGTGAAGTCCTTCATTTGGAAGAAATTTTGTATAAACGTTAAGGGATAGACGAAAACGTACTGCACAACAAATGTAGATCTCTTTAAAACACACAATTTATTTAAAATAAGCTTATTGTGGCATAAGCCATTTCTGAGATATTCTTATTAATGTTTCGAATTGTTCATTACTTGGTCATTCTTTTAAAATCTTGTCAACATACAGCTGTTTGTATCGATTGAGTGGAAACATTATGGAATTTTAAGGCCGGCATGTAGCTTCCAGATCTTAAACATTTGACTATCGCCTGTTTTCTTTGTATCTATAACGAAATGTGTAATGTAGCTATTTCTACAAAGGTTTATTTGGATTAAAAATATAGTAAAAGGAAAAATGAGCTTTAGTAAGAATGATTTGTGTACCCACTAATAAAGATAGAGAGTAGAGAAAGCCATGTGAATGTATCACATCAGAACTTTTTTTCCACTCAATCATCGTACACCTTAATGGAGAGGTGTTAGAAGAAAAATGCCCTTTATTAGAAAATACAGAAACGGTAGCTTCGTCTGATCCAGTCAAGTAATTTGCTTGGACTCTGCTGCGGCAGGTTGTTTTCAAGCTGGGCCGCATGGTGGCAGTGCACATGCGCACAGGAAACAAAACCAGGCAATGATTGCGCTGTCCGTGACTTAATTTCTTGGTTTCAAGGGCTGCCCCGTGTTGCGGTTTTGTGAAAGCTTCTCGTTGCACAATCCGATGACGTCGTCGAGACTATAAAGCGCTTGCTGGAACGTATGTAACTCTAGCTAGCTGAATGACCGAACCTTTTCTTTGTTTGCTTTGTTGTGTTATAATCTCATTTTCGTATCAGTTTTGATAATTAACAAAGAGTATTCCGCAGCAAAAGTTTTTTAATGAGTCATGGTGTGATTACTGTAAACACCTTGCAGGGAAAAACGTCTTTAAGAAGGTGGCGCATGATTCTGGTCTCCTAATGTTGTTCCAATTCCTCTTTTCTGGTTAATGTAAGCAGGTTTCCCATTTCTAAATTAATCCTTTTGTCTTATATACTTCCATTCATCAACTCTGATGCTGAAAATGTGAGAGTCAACAACACCCAAGATGACTTGTCAAATAAAGTCTATTTTAAAGTTAGCTTATGTGCCCGTTGTATTTGGAATTGAAATACACAAGCGTTCGTTGTAGGTAAATTGTATCTCACAATCTTCTGCAATCGATATCATTAGGCCAGTGGCCTGATCTTGCAAGGTGTTAAAAAGCCACTCCGAGTCCAAATGCAAGTGTGTGTGTGTGTGTGTGTGGGGGGGGGGGCTGAGAGAACTGCGGCATTCAAGCAGCATGACGCAAGCAGGGCTATCCATACCTGCATTAACACAGTATAAATTGCAATTATATTTTGTCATTATTTACAATGAAAAACTACTCATGAACAGTAATTTTGACACGCCAGTGTATACCGCGCTCAAACGGAGTATTGTCACCTGGGTTTTAACCAATAGGATGAGATTTAAACCGAAAGGTTGCCTCTGGATTTTCTGAATTTTTCAACAGTGAAACAACCTAACAGTGGAAAATCCCACACTTTGAAATGAAGCCATAAAACTATTAAGCTTTGAGTAGTTATTTAGGCACAAGTGTATACTATTTTAACTGTGGCACGAATGAATATTTAACATAAACTCGAAAGCACCTATTTTCAGTTTAATAAGGAAGATTGCACACAATTTGTATACAACGTTTAACGTAATATGAACCTAAACAGTGTCAGCGAATTTGCTCACTAACTTTTAGGATATATGCACACACATGAACATATTGAAGGCAAAAATGATAAATTATCTCCTAAGACAAGCCGTTCTCGTGTTATAATATAGTAAAAAGTGAACTAATAAAAATGCAGAATGGCATCGCAATGTCGCTTGAAGTGGGTATCATCCTACCGCCTGATGTTTACACACAGTGAAATACACTTAAATAATGAACAATCCCTTAATGTGAAACGTAAAGTCCTTAAGACTTTAATAGTTGTTTAGGTAACAAGTGTATAACGCTTTAGATTCAACACCAGTGAATATTTAGCACAACCTTGAAAGCCAGTGCACATCTTTTCTAAAGCGACATAAGAAAAACTTTGCCAATTTGCACACAACGTTTTATGCAATTTTAGTACTAAAAAGGTTTAAGAAATGTGTTCATAACTATAGGATAACTGTATGGGTAGACATGCTATATAAAATTGCTTACAAGATTGAAAGGTGCATGGGACTGTCGCTTCAAATAGCTCTTATTCTGCTGCCTGATGTTTGCACATGGGCCCGGCGAACCGAATGAAGGCCAAATTGCCGCTTTTAATTAACATGGCTTGGTGAGAGTTTACATAAGGGGTCCGCTAAGTTTTGTACTGGTGCCGTTATGAAGACTTAATGGTTAAAATCACCAGTTTGTTTTGTGTAGCATATAAGAGATATTTGTGTATAATACGTAATGTGGGTCATCCTGCTTGACATTCAAACACATTGTCGTATACAAAGTATCGATGGATTGAATAATAGAATTGATTAAGGAGTGAAACCCGTGCTCGAGTGTAACTGGGATGCTGATCGCATGAATACATTTCCGGATATCTACAAGCAGTTACTAGGAAACGTGACCGGATGAGGCAACTCATTTGGTGAAGGAGTGAAACAATACTACAAGGAAAGTCTATATAGTTCTGTGTGCTCCACAGGGGAGCGGTTCTCCTTCCTATTTGATATTACATACAGGGAAAGATACCCCAATGTTAAACCTTGCCGTATTTCGTCCATTCCAAGAAACCTCTTTGTGAAGGAGTCTAAAATAAGGACTGAGATATTCGAAATGTTGTTATTCAATTCCGAGATTCGAACCACTGATCAGGCTATAACAACTGAGTCACTGCCCGGCTTAGCCACGAATTTTTCTTTCATCTCATTGTACAGATATAAGAACATTTTTGCGTAGGTTTAAGAGGATGAATATAAGACATTTGAAAATTCCACTTTTCGTAAGAATTGGTTACATTTTGTAAACACCTTATGTGAGGTCTTACATAAAAGCCAACACATTCACATCTGTTCATTGGGTTTTTGTCGATGGGAAACACTATTATTTTTGTAATGGCCTATAGGAAAATCTCTTTGCGGTGCAGTTTTAAAACTTTGAAATAATATTTCAGGTTTAGGTCCAAACATATGTTTCTTACAAACTTATCACATGATTTTCAATTAAAATAAGAAATTAACTTAGGGAAAAAAACAAAATACTGTTGCTTTTTACATCTTTTAAGCATTTATTTTCTTAAGGTATCTATTTCGGTAATTTTATTTGCATGAACATTTTCAATATACATTGTCATCTTAAGAGCCTGGTGATAATTTCAAAGTAATGATTAAAATTTGCACCGCAAGGAAACATTTGAGTGTAGTAAGCACTGAAAAAAGATTATAAGGAAGGAAATTATTTTAATGGTAGAGAGGCGACTAAGCTTTAAAAGTCCACTACTGTGTACCTGAATGATTTCAATGTTTGTGCTATTATATACCTACCAAACCCTGTAAGAAGTTCTGCATTTATTAACGCACAAATCGACACTTTTCCGAATTTTTGACAATTTTCACCACACTGTCAACATCGGCCGATGAATGAATGTATGAAATGAATGCACACACTTGCTTGGGAAGCTACCTATAAAGCGCTGAAGCCACTGATATTCAGTCGGATTGAAAGTACATCCTGAATAAATCCTAAGCCAAATAGGTTGGCTCAACACGGCCAGAAGCCTATCTGCATTACCTACATATATTCTTAAGATGGCGAGTCGTAAGGCTACGAATACTTTTTGCACATCTAGTTTCAGAGGATGATTGAAATCTCTAAAATTTTAAATGCGCGCCCTAAATAATATACAAAATCTTTAATTTCAAAATTCACTTTTTGTTTCGTTTAAAATCTTATATAAATTAATTACATTATTTCGAGAATAGGATTTTTGATGATGCTACACCTAACAGTTTGACTTTATTATAGAAGTTGTTCTATTGCACAAACAGTTTATGGATTGGAAAGGTAAAGATGCTCACCTCCGCTTAAGTGGACTTGGTTTTATCACACAGATTATATGCAAAACGAAAGTAATTGAATAATTTTCACGTATAGTGCTGCATCTCTTTACTATTACACTAGGGCGAACACAGATCAACCTGTAGCACAAGGCCTGACATTTAATAGAAGGTTTAACTTAAAAACTATTTGCCATAAGATAAAGTGTAGTTTAGGAGTTATGTGGTTTATCAAATTTGAACTTCTCCGAATGTGAGTTTATTAAAAAAATAATTTTATATTTTCCATCACCTCTCGAAGTTTGTTACAAACTCACCGCACATCCGTAGCATTCTAGTCTAATAAAAGCAAATTATGGGAAGTCATTCTTTCTTTCTATTCTCCCAGAGTTTAAAGTCCTTAAATCGGGAAAATCACTTCCTGTGGTGAATAGGGATAGTATAAGAGTATTCAGTTAAGGGTACTTGATACTGAAATTACTAAATTTCTCCAAATTCCAACCGATTTTTACTATAGATTTTTTCGACATAATTGTAGCATAAAATAAGTTTTCACGCCATGTGTATCAACATTTCCAAGAAAATAATTGTCAAAAAGTGAAAATTAAATCTCGTGTGATAAGTTGGAGAGAGTTTACTTGAAAACGTTACCTATTATTCCTCGTATACAAATACAAAGTTCCAGTTGTGTGCGACATTTAATTTTTTTTCTGAAAAAAAAACCATGTAACGCTTTGAATTTTCTAGAAATTAATCGTGTATTAAATTATGAAAATCCTAAATCCAAAACTATATTTAAATTATCAAGAAAGAGCTCTTTAGATCTCAACATGTACTAAAAAGAACGTATATTGGAAATCTGAGAGAAATTGAACAAAGGTTGTATCAGGGAAACTGAAATAAAGTTCTAAAAAATCCGAGAAGGCCAAATTTTAAGATGTTACGCACTATTTGCATGTATCTATCATGGATATTTAAACGTCGCGTTTGGGCATTTAAAATCGCAGTTGGATCCTGATTGTACAATTTAAGGATTTTTCATGAAAATATTAAAAGAAAGTTGAAATCTTGTCAAACATTCAGTATCGAGTATCGTGAAAAGCTAAAGCAATATGTTAAGATTCCTAAAACTGGGGAAGACTTCAAATAACACCTCAATCAGGCAGCGAACTCGGGTTGGCAGATGAGAAGCCTACCTTTCTACCAGCGTGATGATTCAGCGGTACGTTAAGCACTGGTTCACCAACCAAGGAAATCACAACACTGGTGTCACATGTGGTCTTCGTGACACTGAGCGTGGACGTGACCGATCAAAAGGATCATAATTATCATGTTCCCAAACTGCACAGTCTGCATTGTTATTACCCTCTGCATTACTGGCTTATATAACAGAGAGTACCGCTAATCTACGTGAGGCAGGTCAGCTTCATACTGTGCTCAGTCATTTATTTTGTGAAGATGTCAGTGGTTCAAATACAATATTAACACCAATAAAATCCACTCCATTTTGTCAGGGCTCGAACATGCTACGTTTGGAAGCAGATACAGTGTTATTACCACCACTCGCACATCAGTTTCGTAGTTTTCTGCAGGTCGCTAGCAAAAGCTGTGTTAACGGGGAGGTAATCCCCTTAGGAGAGCGCAGCAGGTGAGAAAATATGTACCCAGTTGTGACTCGGATTTCCTGGTCCACATTTGTCAGAGTTTTTGGCAGCCGGTGGGTGGTGTAGAGAGGAACGGCCGACAAATATTTCCTGAAGAGCTGTTACGTAAGATAATGGAGCCGTGTTGTTTTGTAGGATCTCTGCCGGCAAGCCAGCAAGCGACTAGTCTGGCTGACCTTGAAGGTGTACTTCAGGAAATACTACCGATTTGCTTACCTCTCGTTATTTACGTGCTGTGGACTTGAAACGTGTTTCAAGAGCTTTAGACTTTATTTCTTGAGCAATCGCGCCAAGATTTTGACGTCAGAAGGCGAGAGGAATATGTCGTTCCCAAGCGGCAAGTATTTTATGCTCAAACATAGTGTTTTGTTGACATTTTGTGAAAGGTGAACATTTATAAAGCCCGGTTGTATTACTATTTCAAATACTATGAAAACAAAAATCAACTAGTTTTCTTCACGCGGAAGCGATCTTTGGTGTTAGGATAATTTGTAATAATCAGTCGTCAGTGGGGGTAAAAGTTTTATCATCTTTGCCGTTGTCAGTGATATTTTTGGTTTATATGACGTGAAAAATAATCTCCGAGGAAATTACCAGTGTTGAACGTGCATTTTTAAATATTGTCCGAAACACGTGAACTCTTTTCTTCTAATGATATGCTTGTATCTTGGTCTGAATGATTTCTGCTATTTTTTGTTTTTACTTTGTTTTACCTATCTCGTATGTGTGGCTTTCTCTTCGAAAACGAGGTATGTATAGGATTTCTTAAGAAGATTTGTACCGTAATATCTTCTGCTTTATACTTGAGAAATAACTGTATTAAAATCCGAACTGCAGCTTTTAAGTGTTTTATTAATTTTTACCATAAAACACATTCACATGCACTCCCACATTCATATTTCTATATTCTCAGGGAGTAGGGAGGGAATGCTTCTGATTTAATGAAAACTTCCCCGCCCCAGCCGAGAATCGAATCTTGGATCTCTGGGTTGGGAAGCAAGAACGTTGACCACTCAATCACAGAGGCAATGGTATTTTGTCCCTAGCAGAAACTTCACTTCGTGTAAGTGCAAGTATCTCAAACGAAGATGGGAGTCTGTCAAGCAACAAGAGAATAACACTGAAGGAATCACGACAGTTTGAAAATAAAGCTGAAATGTAAGAGTGCTCTATTGCATGAGAAAGTGAGCGAGGGGGGGGCGGGTAGAAGAAAGAATGCTCAGGCTTGGGGATGAAAAATTCAAACTTTGTTACTTGAATTTACTATTTTAACCTAATTGCAGAACATGCTAAGCCGGACTCTGCTGCACTTGTCCAGTTATTTCCTTGAGCTTTGAAACGTTGAAATCGCGTTTCTTTTAAAAAAATAGTTTTTTAATAATTTAATCATTGCTAAAACTTAGTGGCAGTAGTATACTGAAATTTATAAACGAATTTGCATTGTAAAGAAGGGTTAATGTGAGTGAAAATAAGATGTCAGTTAACCTCGATTTTCATATTTTTTCATTTTGGCAATCTTAAGCTGGAAGCTCAAAGCTACAAATGTATTGAATAAGTACATGACATTTTATAATGAAACTTTTCCAATAACTTATTTATAGTTTCATTCGAAAGTACACGGTGTAACATTTGAAAATGTTTGCCAAATTTTCCAATACTCAGTGAAATACTTAAAAACATGTTATCTATAAAATTACGTATCTTAAAAATAGATTCTCTGTGTACCTAAAGACTGCAATAGTAGATAATATAGACCTTCTGCCTTTTCTGTTTATCCCGTTTGGAGGACTTACACCCCCCAGGACTTACAAGCCAATGCTTGGTGTCAGACGCCTGTCGGGGAGCAGACAGACTATTTGGATCGGTGAAGTACCTGGATGGGTGAAGCCTGATAGAGATACAGACCAAATTTTAAAAATTAAACATTGTAGACACAGGACGTGCATTCTCTTGGGTATTTGTAGTCAAAATGCTGCCTACTATGAGCTAGAGGCTTATATCTCCTGAAATATCCTGCATATCACTGTATTAAAACGACCACCCTCTGTCGGAATATATTATTACGGGCGCTTAAATAAATAAACCTTTAATGTTATATTCAGTCGTTTCTTAAACTTCTAGTAACCCTTTAAACAACTGTGCCAATAAATATTTTTAATTGTATGTTTAAAAAGATTGCTGAACATAACTCTTAAATGAAAGTTTAGATTATTTTGAAAATGTATCTAGTTATTTTAAGGATATTATTATTTTTCTTAAATATTTGTTTTGTATCAATTTTGAATTTCACGAGTAAAGAGAAAAAATAACCTTATTTTAAAATGGTGTGGGTTATATGCTCAATAATTGCATATTTGCAAACTTAGTTTCGAAGCAAAAAGGCAGATAATTCTTTTGCAGATCTGTAGCTAAAGGGAAATGAAAAGTAATGTATTCTACAATATGTATATATTTGATAATATTTTATAGTAGTATGCTAACTTTTTAACCTGCACATTGTTGTTCCATTACATTTTGTCTATATTTTATACATTTTTATTTTCTCTACCACGTACATAGTAGGTAGAGAAGGTGTTGCATTACACCCAAATATTCGATACCGAGATTTCACCGGAAATACATGTTTTGAGGCGCCCTGAATTCAAAAGTATTTTTAGAAAAAGGTCTGTATGTATGTATGTATGTATGTGTGTGTGTGTGTGTGTGTGTGTCTGTGAACAGTATCTCTTGAATTTTCTGGAAGTAGCCTGTGAAGTCCTCTTCATTCGGAAGGAATTTTGTATAATCTTTATAACTGATAAACGTTAAGCGATAGACGAAAACGTACCGTACAAAAATGTAGAGCTCTTTAAAACACACAATTTACTTCAAATGAGTTTTTCTGTAGCACAAGCCGTTTCTGAGATATCCGTAATTAAAAGTTCGAATAGTCCAATACTTGTCATTCTTTTAAAGTCTCATCGATTTGTCGCGGTTGCATGGAAACAGTATGGAATTTAATGCCGGCATATAGCGTCCAGTTCTTAAACATTTTACTATCGCTGTTCTCTTTGTGTTTATAACGTAATGCAGTTATTTCTGCAAAGGTTTATTTGGATTAAAATGTAGTAGGTAGAAAAATAAGCTTTAGCAAAAATAGTTTGTATACCCACTAATGAATATAGAGGGTAGAGAAAGTCATGTGAACGTATATTCTGGACATGCAAAGAGAATGGAATGCTCCACATAACGAACAGCTCTTAAACAAGATTTTACTACGCTTATGTGTATTTCCATATTCCCCTAGCACCTACAAGAAAATTAGCAATAAGATAAGTTTTGCAAATGTCTATCTTAATTAATGAAGTAGATGGAGAATAAGCGTTTGTAAAAATAGTTAAGAGTAGAGAAAGTCATGTGAGTGCAACACATCAATCACTTTTGAAGATTTCATGAACAGTGTTTCTAAAATAATGTTTTGCTTTTTCAGGTAAGTGCCAGTTCAAGATTCGAGCATCGCCTATAAAAGAAAACATGTCATTTCTGCAACAGTTTGGTGAGTTTGAAATTTCGTCATATCTTTTAGAACGAATGGCGATGACAGATCCAGTTTCTTTGTCAGCCTAATGTAACTATAGTAATGGTTTTCGCAATATCTATTCGCGGTTTGCGCCTTGACGCAAGTGCGGTTACCTTGGTAACGCCTGGAAGGCCTGTATTCGCGTATAGCAGATATGCTGAAGAAGTTGCCTAACTTCCCGGGGAGCTTTATGCTAGTATTACGCAAGTGCAACTGCTGTTAAGCTAAGCTGAAAAGGCGATAGGTACCTCGGGAGCAATTTTAGGGACGAGTGCTGATTGGACACGATAGGGATCTGACGGACGAGTGCTGATTGGACCGATAGGGATCTGACCATTGTTTAGAGGTTAGAACTTATCAATATCTCTGCGATACCATGCTGTTTTTGCACATTCTTATGCAAGCGTAGCTAACGGAATACCTCTTCTTTTGTGAATAATATAACATGTATAACAATATTATAAAACATGTCATTATAACGACATTTTCATCTTAACGCTGCATTTTTTTAAATTATTGTTTTGAAGACTTTTATTTCGTAGAAAATTATTTTCAACGCCTCTTTAATTTCTTGGTCATATCGCAACGATTACTGTAGGTTCGTTGGTTCACTTGAGTCAGAGTAGTATGCCAAACAACCTTAGTTGCATAGTTGCATTCTTGTACTATCTGTTTTCTTACTATTGAGTGTTAGCGAAATGTGAACTCTGGAACTACTGGCTGTTCTTTGTGTGTACTTCTAGTCATTGTCGCGCGTTCCACAGATGACCTTAGTCCATAGTTGCTTTCTGTACCATTCATTTTCATTTATTTTCTTTTATAGGTGCAGCTTGGGTTGTAGTTTAGAATATACGATCCAGCATTTAGCTGGTAACTAAGGCAAACCACGAGAAATGCGCGGTCTAATATTTTCCTTCAGTAAAACCAATTTTGTACCGTACAGTTTTGAGGACACCATTTTAAAATATTATGAATTCCTTCCTGCCAATTTGGAATCTGCAGTTGGTAAAATAATTTTGTAAAATAATTTTGGGGGATAAACGTATTGATTGAAGTATTAATGTAATTGTATTTTGCTGGATACATTCGTACGAGTAGTGTTACGAAATTCGAGAAGGCTAGTATATTATATGAAGAAATGCAGCTTTGTTACCAAGACATTTACCATGTTACTTACGACTTTAAACTTTAAAGATATACACTACACAAGAATGTTTATGTAGTTGAGTTCATACATAACTTCTTTGGATTACACTTTCATTCAAACTGGAGAATACCTTGTGTGCTCATTAGAAAAACCTATAATATGTCTAAGTATGCTCCGGTTTCTAAGCCATATAGGAAAAGGTGTCCTGACAAACACAACCGCAAATCCATAATCAATTAATGACTAAGGAACCATCTGAGCTGTCCTTTAATGCACGTTTTCTTTGATTTGAAAAATTATTTGCATTGGCTATGCTCTAAATGTGCAAGGAAAATGTTTTTAAAACGTTTCATTTAATATTTTTTGTAACGATTTCTTGTGAAAAATGAAATATGGCATTCCACCTGAAAATTCGACATCGAAATTTTATTGGAAATATGTTTATATATTGCCTAAAAAGTTAAGTTTATAAAGCGTGGTCGTGCCCTATGAATACAAATGACCAAAAACGAAAAATCCACTCCAAAGTTCATTTGTTTTAAGGAGGCAGAATCAAGATTTATAGGAAATTTGGCATTCTTTCAAAATGGCTAAAACGAATCAAGTAATATCAACGATCATGTAAAACTAAAAGACCAGCATGAATCCACTGGTCAAGCAGTGGACACTAGAAAAGACTACCAGTATCTTCCTACATGCTCCTATATACTTAAACAAGACTTGTGTTTAAAATACTTCTACCAAATGTTCATCAGGAACATTTTAGAAAAAAGAATAACTTGTAGAATGGCAATGAAAATAAATAAAAAAAAAATAGAAAACGTTAGTGGTTTTACAAAGTATGAAATATCTATATAAATTCATTAAATGCTTTGCAAAAGTATAACGAATTACACTTATTTCCAGTGTACTTGTATATGGTACATGTACATAAATGCTCCTTGCGGCCTAATTTTAGAGCTAAAATGTTATGAAATTCAATAAAGTAGCTAGTGCACGTGTAAACATGTTCCAGCTTAGTTTTACCATTAGAAGTCACGGTAAGAAGAATAAATAAGTAGTAAAACAAATTAAACGTAATTCTACTTTGTGTAGATACATCTGTATACATATGAGCGCGCATAGCGTTATAAAGTCTTCAATCAAGGCAGTACAGAATCTCGCAATGCCTGGCATACTACTCCTAGTAAATCAGTTCAAGAGTGTCGGAATTCTGTTCATATGTATCCGGAAAGGTAAGTTTTCTTAAAAACTCAATTCTCGAGCTCCGTGTTGAATGTCTGAACCTCTGATTGGGTAAATTAATAATATTTTTAGGCCGCCTTTTTACTTTCCCTGTAATAAGTATAAATATTACACTCTATCCAAAGCTTTTATACCGAGATTTCATCGGGAATAAGATTGAGAATCTCTGAATGAAAAGCATTTTAAAAAATTCCGCTTGTCTATAACAAATGTGTGGTGAAATTATTTGTGGAAATGTTATCTCGCTTAACAAGAAGTAGGGAGAAAAATTGGCTTTCATAAGTACTGTTTATGTAAAAGTAAACGATAATGGGTAGAGAAAGTAACGTGAACGTAACGCATAGTACTTTAATTGTTTAACGTCGCTTTGACTTGTTGGTCATATCGCGAAGGACATTGGAGGTTCATTGATACATTTGGGTCAGTATATGCTAGATAGAGTGCCTTGGTTGTGTATTCGCGTTCTTGTACCATCTGTTTTGTTTGTATTGAGTTCTGGCCGAATGTAGGCTTTGGGATCCTGGAACTGCTGGTTACTTTTTGATTGTACACATATTCATTGTGATGCTTGCGTAGTCGTCTTCCTGTACCACATTTTTTATTTCTATTTCTGTTGCTCTGTAGTAGGTAAAACTTTGGTTCGCGGTATTGAACAAACTATCCGAGATTTAGCAGGCAAGTTAGGGAAATCATGGGAAGGGGATGGGTTGTGGAAAGGTAGAGGCCAGCGGTACATAAGATTTGAACTCGAATGCGAGCCACAATGCCACCACCTGAACCATCTCGCTCGGTAGGGCACTTTTTTATACTTATAACGGCGCTCGAGTAGCAGGGTATAGTGCACAATACAAATGTATCGTAGGAGGAATTGAAAATCCCAGTGCGAAACTGAGAGGGCTTTTTTACTTCATCTACTACTATAGTAAGTAGGGGAGGTATTGTATTCCACCCAAAAATTCGATGTTGAGATTTCACCGGAAACATATGTTTTGAGGTTTCCTGAACCCGGAAAAAGCATTTTTAGATAAAGGTCCCTGAGTATTTGTATGTATTTGAACAGCATAACTCAAAAAAGAAAAGTAGGAAAAAATGCCAAACTTGATACTCAAGTTCAGTACCTTCCAAAGATGCGACACGAAGATTTTCAGGAAAATCTCCCACCCCTAATTGCCTTTTATATGGAACATTTTTCGAAAATGATGAGTTCATAAAAGAAATGGCTCTAACGATTTTGATTAAAACACCATATCTTAAAAGATATTTACATTACAAATAAAGTGTATGTCTTGAATTTTTGGGAATAGCCTGTGAAGTCCATTCGGAAGGAATGTTGTATAACCGGTATAGACGAAAACGCACTGCACAAGAATGCATACCTCTTTAAAGCACACAATTTATTTCAGATAACTTTTTTTGTGACATAAGCCATTTCAGAGATATCCGTTATTTATGTTTCAAATTGTTTAATGTTTTTGTCATTCCGTTTAAGTACCGTCGATTTTCAGCTGTTTCTCGCGACTGCATGGGAAGAGTATGGAATTTTAAGGCCAGCGTATAGCGTCCAGTTCTAAAACATTTGACTATCGCTATTCCCTTTTTATATATAACGGAATGTGCAATGCAGCTATTTTCGGAATAGTTTATAGAAAAATAAATTTTCATTAGAATAATTTGTATGCCTCTAGTAAGCGCTGGAGGTTAGATAAAGTCATGTGAATGTAACATCAGATTTTTTCTTATTATTGTGTATTGCTATTATAAAGGACTAAACGTGCGTACAATGCCTTCAGTGATGTCACACATAAGTTAATAATCTTTACAGAAGGTAACACTAATGGATGGAATGCAAAACTTCTGTGCATTTGTATATTCACATCCACATCAATTTGAAGAATTGATATTCAGCACAAGAATGGGAAATGTCAGAAAGAAAACTGCAATAACTTAATTTGACTGCCTCTGTAATCCAGTAGTCAGTGTTCTGGCTTATCAACGTAGAGGTCCCGGGTTCGATTCCCGGTTGAGTCACCGCAATGTTTCTTTAATTGCAATCGTTCCCTACCCTCCGCAGAGTCTGGACATGTAAATATGGGAGTGAATATGAGTTTTTTTCTAATAAAAATCAGTGAAAGAAGTCCAGTTAGTTGTTTCTAAAGTAAAAGCGCCCTATATGAACACAAAAGTTAAAGGGGGTTATACAAATAAAACAACGAAAAAATAACTTATTTTTTAGCTTCTTAGGTAAAGATGGTAATAGGATTTTAAACTTGAAACATGTTTTAATCTGCAGATAAACAGCAATATCCACCATGAGAGAGTAATCAAATCTTATTTATTTGTAGGAGTATATGTTTTCATTTCCTTTACATTTGAACATAATAATTCTAGTAACTAGATTTGAGAGCCCTGGTTGAGCATAATGTAAAAATGTATTGGGGGTTTGCTAAAGTTGAATTGTTTTTGTTTGCCCCACTAGCTAATGATATGGCTGCAAAACTGATTAAATCTGACAACAAGTTTTTAAGTTATTTCGTTGGTCGGCTAGGCAGCATGGAGCTCCTGTCTGCTGGGTTATGAAAAATCGCTACACGAACCATACCAAAGAAGTCGTGTTTGTAACTTACGGATTCGAAACGCTAGTTGTATGGAAAAGGAAGCGGAACATATAAGGAGCAAATTGTGCGTAACGCCACTGGTTTAGTCACGTGAAGGATTACCCAGAATGCCGTGCTAGGCGCGTGTCTAGCTTCAGGTAGAAACACGACGGGCCGTGACCTTGACCCGGTAGTGCAAGTCCGATCGATAAGCAGAGACGGAATCGATTCCTGCTAGCACATATTGTTTACTATTCGTTAATAGGCTAAGCGTTTTCACAATGCATTCAAGTCGCCAAGCAACCGTTGTTGGAGAGGAAATATTGAAGTGAAGTGTACATAGATTGTTCCTGAATTCCTGGCATGGGTTAGATCCGAGGATTAAGCAGTCACATTATGAACCCAGGTCCTGCAGGATAATTTTTGGCATGTGAGCAGAAAGAATGTGATTGTGTAATTGTTGTTCCTCTGTCCCGTCCATACAAGCGACCTTTATGCGATTTGAAGATTGTAGACCTTTAACTGCATTCTGATCTGTTCACCTCTCTTCAGTGAAATTTGGAAATTAGTGATTTCTTTTACCAGATGTTTATGATATTTTAATACAAAATTCCAACAGGAAAATTTCCTTGCGGTGCAGTTTTCTAAATGTTGGAACTAAATTTCAAATTTGTATCCCAAGTAACGTCACACAAATGTATTGCATAATCTTCAAATGAAATACTTGTATTAAGGTTTGAAGGTATTACGTACTTCCTGCTCTTTTTTAATTAATAACATTTGTTTCTAAAGGCATATAGTTATGTTTGCTTTCCTGACAATTTCTAGCATATGCATTTATTTACCATTTCAAGACTCCTTGGTGAAATTTTCAAACTAGTTGGCAAAAGTTTCCATGGCGAGGAAAAATTTGAGTGATAACGAGCATGAAAAAACTCGTAGAAAAGAAATTATTTTCATGGGTCGAGAGGTGACTTTAGAATTCAAAACCACACTCCTATGTAGAATGCCACTTTTGGAGCTTATGTTTTTAGGTCTCCGGATTAAAAGAAAAGCGCATTAAATCACATCTTCAAAATTCATTGCCGAGCAGGGACTCGAACCACGACTTTCCTCCTCGACGCACTACCGCTGTGCTGCCGTGATGAGGCGCCCGAACGCTCATAAGCCCATAGCTTATTCATATATCCCGGGCGTTTCGCGAGTTCTGACAGTGGCGTTCAATTTTTTTTACTTTCTCTGCCTCGTAGTAATAGGTAAAGAAGGTAATCTATTCCACCCAAAAATTTGATTTCGCTCGAAATACGTGTTTAAAGAGCAGTTTTAGAAAAAGGTCCGCGCGCACGTGTTGGGGGGGGCGCGTAGCTCAAAAACGAAAAGCCGGATAAACATCAAACTGGTATATAAGTTCAGTACCTTCCAAAGACGCGACACGAATGCTTTCAAGAACTCCCCCCCCCCCAGACTACCCTTTACTTAGAAGATTTTTCGAAATCTTTGATTTTCTAAAAATAGCTCTAACGATTCTGATTAAAATGTCATATATTAAAGATATTTACATTGCATATAATGTATAACTTAAATTTTCTGGGAAGTCTTTGAAGTCCTCTTCATTCGGAAGGAATTTTATATAATCTTGTATAACTGGTGAACGTTAAGTGACAGACGAAAACGTACTACCCAAAAAAGGTGGATCTCTTTAAAACGCACAATTTATTTCAAATAACCTTTTTCGTGGCAATAGCTATTTCCAAAATATCCGTTATTAATGGTTCGAATTGTTCAATACCTATTCTTTTAAAGTCCTGTCGATTTTCCACTGTTTCTCGCGATGTCGTGGAAAGAGTATGGAATTTTAAGGCCAGCGTATAGCATCAATTTTTAAAACATTTGGCCATCGCTATTCCATTTGTATGTATAACGAAATGTGCATTGCAGCTATTTCCGGAAAGGTTTGTCTCTATTAAGATGAAGTAGATAGGAATTTCGTAAGAATTATTTGTATACCCACTAATAAACGATAGAGGATAGAGAAAGGCATGTGAATGTAACATTTTTCAAATTATTCGACCTGTTGCCTTGGCCTAAATACTATCAGTCTGAAAGAATAACTAAGGAAATGCTGCATTGGAACTTTGAGAAATTGTTTAAAAAAAACTACTACGTTTTATTTATTCATTAAGAAAAAGCCTGACCTAAGTTGCAAGAGAATTTACAGTTTAATTCGCTTTTCTGGCAGGCTATTTTTTCATCATTGAAAACTTTACAGGGTAGTGTTCTTGTTCAAAAATGTCAGCCAGTTTCTTGAAAGATCAACAAATAACGATTTTACTTTCTTCCGAACTTACATAGTTCTGTAGTTATGGATTAATTTTTAGAAGTATAATTGTGCTTTTTAATTTAAAACTGGAATTATCCTCTTAGCAATATTTCTCTGTAAAACTATACGATTCCAGGTGTATAATGTCACCGATGTGGCGGGATCTTAACCTCAGTAATAATTTATTTTAATGCCATCTCCCTAGGCTGGAATTGAACCCACAGTCCTTAGCACATAAAGGCAATGATCAGCCGTGTTACCCAGGACGAGAAAGAAAGAACAACGTAAATAAAAATGAAAAGTCGTTCACATGGCAATTCCGTGTTAGGGCGTGCATGTTTTCATAATGTGACGCACACAGATTTCAGTGAATCGTTGACCCGCAAAACCTTTAGCTTTCCGAAGTATAACTTAGGTTTTGGGCATTAGCATGGAGAATGAAATGCATATCTTTTAATTTTCAGTAAATACCTACAATTCCTTTATTTTTTCTTTATAAATGAGGAACGTAAAAGAAAGACGAAAACTTTACATATTAAAAATGTGCATACCAAAATTAATAATATGTATCAAAATACTATTTTTGAGATTATCTTGTAAAAAGTAAGGTACTAGAAAATATGACATTATTTATTTATGGTTAAACTAGATCACTTGATTTGTAAAACAACTGCCTGAGCTTAGGTAGTTTCTATGCATAACAAAGTTTGTGTTATTCGGAAACCATTTTATGTATGTACAGCCGCTTAAAGTGATTAGAAAAATATATATTTTTACGAATTACTGTGCATTCGGAACAATTTTTGTCCTTTAGTAATCTGCTTCCTCGCTCTCATATCAGGTTCGGGCTGATCACCATCCTGGCTGTTCTGTCTGATCCATAGTTTGTCTGCTCCCCAACAGCACGCGCTTGTAAGTCCTGGGGTGTGTAAGCCCTAACAACGGGAAAGGTAAACTGATGAAGATGCCGAAGAAGAGGGGGAGCAATGAACATTTTCATGACCAGAAAATTATGTTTTCTACAGTAATCTCACTAGGCGTTTTGATTTAACTGGAGAAAACTAATAGTCGCGTTGGAGATGTCTATTTCACGATTAGAAGAAATAAAGACAAAATAGTAATTTACCTACTTACTAATACACCAAACGTCATTTTCAGTTGACTATGCGGGAAGCAAATCACAATCGCAGAGCTTATGCTAGAGAGGTTGCAAAACAAGTAGCCACGATTGGTTGAATCACGATAAAGACAATAAAGTGGTATTTTACTTATTAATATATAGTAAACGTCATTTACAGTTATCTATGCGGAAACAAATGCCGATCGCAGAGCATATTTTACAGTAGTGTGTGTCAAACAGAAGAAAATGATAGGGAGATAATAAAATAATTGTGGAGGCAAGCAGCCATGATTGGTTGAAACACGTCTCGCACCTTTTTATTGGCCAAATGCGGTGACGTAGTAAGAGTGAATAGTCAATAAAATTAAACTGTTGGTGTTTGCAAGTCCTATTCAATGGCAAGATATATGGAACGAAGGGTACGTATAAAAGTAATGGGGGTGTAATTAGGCTGGGAACACGCAGTATCATAATCCGTATGAATTCCTATTTCAGGAGCTAGGGTTGCAACTGCTAATGGTCTTTTCAAGGGAAGTAGGCTACCACATTTTTCTCATGAAGAGCAAGTCTAGACATGGCGAGCGAGAGGACCTCGTGACGTCATCGCCGTTTGGAATAAGCGGCAAATCACTGTAACAAAGGAAGGGCGCTTTCGTCATAAGTAGTAGGATTTTTAACTCTGACCTTGCGAATGATGAATTTCCATTACTGCTTGAGAAGTTACGTGATGCTTCTTGGTTCGATGTTTGCAATATTTTTATTTCTTAGCTGATATATTACGCTGTTATACTAATGAATGGCTGCTGCATTCTACTGTCGTCTGCTGAGTTCTTTCTTTTCTACTTTCTCTACTGCGTACAGTAAGTAGGGAAAATACATGTTCTAAGGCCCCTGAATTCAAATAAAGCATTTTTGGAAACATGTCAGTGTGTGTCAGTGTCTTGTCTAGCATAACTCAAAAACGAAACGTCGGATAACTTCCAGGAATGCGGCACGAAGATTTTCAAGAAAATCCCCCTACCCCAAACTACCCTTTACATGGAACATTGTCGTCCTCTGTGGTGTAGTGGATACCTTCCCGAGGTCGCGGGTTCACTACCCATAAATACATTAACACGAATTCATGAACCATCTAATTTTAATTATGCTTTATTAGGTGGATTACGTGCTGTTGCACAAACAATTTCCTGCAATGGATTTTTTTCAGGCGTAAAAATCCTTAGCATGGCTTCCTTTGAAAGGGAAGTAAAGCCGGTGGTCCCGTGTCATAGATTTGCGGCACGTAAAAGAACCTCAAGCCTGATAAAGAGGCCTCTGAGCAAAATTACCAGTCTTTCACGCCCAATGTAGAATGGGACGCTAAGGAACGCAGCAGTTAAAGAGCGTCCATAAATTACCCTCCCCCCCCCCCCAAAAGGAACAGTTTTTGAATTTCTAAAAAATGGCTCTTAAAGATTTTGATTAGAATACCAAATATGAAAAATGTTTTCATTACGAATAAAATCTTTATCTTGAACTTTCTGGGAATAGCCTAGGAAGGCGTCTTCATTAGGAAGGAATTTTGTATAATCTTGTATAACTTATAAACGTTAAGCGATAAGCGAAACGTGCCACACACAAAGTGTAGATCTCTTTAAAATAACAATTTATTTAAACTAAGTTTTTTGTGGCATCAGCCGTTTCTGAGATATGCATTACTAAAGGCTCGTATTGTTCAATACTTATTCTTTTAGTTCCATCGATTTTCAGTTGTTTCTCGCGATTGTATGGAAACAGTATGGAATTTTAAGGCCAGCATATAGCGTCCAGTTCTTAAACATTTGACTATCGTTGTTTTCTTTGTATTTAGAACGAAATGTGTAATGTAGGTACGAATATTTTTGCAAAGGTTTCCTTGGGTTAAATGTAGTAGATAGAAAAATAAGCATCTTAAGCATTCATCGCATAGAAATTACATAAACACCAATGCTCTTAAACTTTTCTGAAAAAGTGCTTCTCACAAAACTATAATAAGCGATATATCAATTACTAATTTAATTGTTTCATGTGTATAGCCCCCTTTTAACTTCTATGGTCATATCTGGGAGCTTTGACTTGAGGAACAGCTGACGGTGTTGGTGTTTTTCACTCGCTGAGCTGTAGGTTTCTTAAGCATTGGATTTTATTGCTTTGTGTCATGCAGACACATTCACTCCCACACTCTTACTTCCAGACTTTGCTGAGGGTAGGAAATGAATGATTCTGAAAAAAAATCCTCCCACTAGACGGGAATCGAACACGGGACCACTGGGTTGATAAGCCAGACGCTGAACATAAACACCACACTCCGAAAACTGCCTGCAATTTAGTATGCTATAATAACACGGATCTTACGGCAGATAATGGAGTGGCTTCCCTGGTGGATGGAAGTTCAAAATTTATTTTGATTCGATTTTATACACAGCCACACACCCTCTGTTCCAACGCATCTAACGACTGCTCATTTGTGTGATTCCCTTATCTAGTGAAGATTTGTTCGAAAAATAATACAGGGTTATTCAAAAAGAAGGAACAGACTTTAAATATTAGTTTTTAATGGATAACAATAGGTAGCGACACACACGACACATCTTGAATAGAGGAAAGTTAAACATTTTAAGCCCCACTGATTAGTTCCATTCAGCGCATACAGCGGCCCTGTTTGTTTACGAGAAAATGGCGACGCCACAGGAAAAGTCGTTTTGTGTGCTGCATTATGCAAAGAGTGAATCCATTGTTTCGTTGCAGCGTGCATTTCGTTGTAAGTTCAACAACGAGCCGCCTCGTCATAAACAAACAAAAAAAATTAAAATTGATACAATAAATTCGTAGAAGATGGTTGCTTATGCAAACGGAAAAACACTGGTCGTCCTCGCATAACAAATAGTGCTCATTTTGAACACACAAAATAAAATGTTGAACTTTTCTGTATTCAGTGATGTATCGCATGTGTCGCCATGTGTTGTCGTTCATTAGAAATACACATTTAGAGTCAGTTACTTATTTTTGAATAACCCTGTATGTAAATAATAATAATCAGAATTTTATATAGGTGCCTGCTGTGTTCAGATAGCACTAATGATAGTGCTCTAAGTTTCAGTGAACACCTGCTGACTTCTCAACACACTAGGTCCCCAGTTAATTCCTAACGGGGATGTGAGCATTTTCCTTTAATTTGAATCATTCTCTGCCCTGTAGGGAGTCTAAAACTGTGAATGGAACCACGTTTCAAGGAATAATTGAAACCTAATGTTAAAAACACATCGAGTTAATATAAAGCAAAGTCGCCAGCATGACCAGAACAGTCAAAGACGATAAAAATGGATAAGAAACTACAAAGTTGTGTACCAACCGGCTCCTTCATTTCCTTGAAGACAAACATAAAACTCGGATATCCCAGTTTGTTAGTCATATATCACTATCGCTTTCTAGTCTTCAGCTGTAAAAAATGCTAATCGCGATTATACGCTTGTAAAATAGCGTATCATATTGTTTTGAATATTTATTTCATCACTTTGATTTTTAAATGTTAAAACAGCAGTCTTATATTACACAAATAGCAGTTTTTGTTAGAACGCAGGTAGCTATATGCATAATTTTGAATAAGGTTTTAATGAAAGTCATTGTTTTCGTGGTAAAGAGAATGCTGGCGCTGCCGTGTAGCGGATTCCCCTGGAATCGAGCAGACTTTTGTGTGGGTAGGGTAGCACGAGAAATCGTGTTCCAGTGAAAAGCGTTAGTGTTGAGGAAGGACGTGTTTCCGATGTGCAACCCGCTGGCGTCACTTCCTCTGCGGAAGGTGAAGTAACAAGGCCTAGAAGAAATTGGCCATGGCCTACTTTGTTCTCGCCAGCTCACTCTCTTGGGAGAAATGGAAAGCTCCGCAGCAAATATGGCAGCAATCGCGGCTTTCGTTAGTAGTTTAAAATATCTGACCTCGCACTTACAACTGGAAGAAATCATATACTTGAAACAGAAAAACATCCTGTCATGTGTGTTTTAAAGGGTGTCTTGAAGACTTATTTAAGAGCTTTTAGTTAAAATAAACGAGAGGATTTTTTGTTTTTGCATAATATGAAAGGATTCGTTTTCTAAATTGCCCAAAGAAATTCCAGTGATGTAGAGGAATTATTGTATTTCATCCAACAATTCTATGTCGAGATTTCAAGATATATAACTCAATAAGAAAATGTAAGATGAGTACCACATATTGAGTTTGATAGCATCTTCCAAGGATGCGACACGAAGATTTTAAAGTAAATCCCCCTACCCAAATTGCTACCGATTTTGTTCAAAATATCATATATTTAATACATTTGCATGATTAATAAAATGTACATCCTGAATTTTCCGCAAATAAGAATGAGAAGTCCTTCATTCTGAGTGAATGTTGCTACTTTTTTATCACTAGTAAAGCGTAAGAGATAGGCAAAAACTAATTATACAGAAAATTTAGTTCTCTTTGGAAAATTTTTTTTAAGTAGCAGCTTTCTTTGTGACCAGCCATTTCCGGGATATTCTGTTACTGGTTTGAATTTTGAAACACTTAATACTTTTTTGAAGTGCTAAGTCGCCATTCGTTTGTTTCTCGTGATATCATGCAGAGAAAATAAATTAAATTGAGTTTTATTTATGGACGCTCTTTAACTACTATGGTCCTTAGCGTCCCATTCTATATTGGGCGTGAAGGACCGGTAATTTTGCTCAGATGCCTCTTTATCAGGCTTGAGGTTCTTTTACGTGCCGTAAATCTACGTCACGGAACCACTGGCTTTACTTCCCTTCCGAAGGAAGCAATGCTAAGGATTTTAACACCCAAAATCCATCGCCCTCCGCCGGGTTTGAACCCGCGACCTTGCGAACATCATGCAGAGAGTATGGCATTTCAAAGGCAGCTTATAACGACCTGCTTTTTAAAGGAGTTGATTATCGATTCAGTTTCCTATATCCCAGTTGTACCTACAATAAAACGTATAATTTCTGCAAACATTTACTTCATTTCTATGAAATTACATAGCAAAATAAACTTATAAAAATAGTTTGTTGGAGATTGGGTACGCATTGAAAGTTGTGTGAATGTAAAACATCAGGTTTTTTAATTATTTTTTTATGCGTTGCTTTAACGCCATTGGTATATCGGGACCTTTGACTTGAGAAAAATATGAGTTAGTAACTCTGAATTGCAGGTTTTTTCTGTTGGTTTTAATCATTTCTTCCATGAAGGTCACTCGCATTCACTCGGCAAATTATGTATACCCGTAGGCTAAGTGTATTCTTATATCGTACCACTTTCAGAAAAGCTGTTTGATTTGCTTCCTTCTTCCAGCTAATAAGGAACGTGATTGCAAAACTCAATAAGAACCGTTATAATTAATTTACTTTCAAACAATATAAACAGCACACAGAGTCAGTTGATTAGTTTTATTCTTGGTATATGTAGTTAGTGTTTTTACAGTCGCCTATCCGTGAATTGAATTTTACTGCCATTATATCTTCTTTAGATATGCATCGAGTCCCAGATATAAATCCTGGGTGGGGGAAATAGATTTGTTTACTTAATGGCGTTTTTCCTTTCAAGAGCCAGATTAATTATGCACGCCAAATTTGAAGCCTCTCTGACTACCTGATTTGAGGTGTTGTCTCCGTAAATATATAACGCAACACGGACCAGCACTTTATTTCCATTTCGTAGGAAAATAGCAGACAACATTCTCTACGTACCACAGATCCACGCACTTTCCAGTGTTGCCGTTATAATAATAGGTGGTGTGTTTATAATGGAAGAATAACTCTCAGCTGTCATGATGTAATTATAGGGAACTTAGTACTATTAAGCTGCTTTTGAAGTTGTGAGATGGAGCCAAATCAGGTGATTACTCTGGGTGCTGGCCCAGCTTAGATCATTGACGTTTTAATGGTAGCTTTGTGTCTACCTGGAAGTCTTTCTAAAATTACCTCTATAAGGTTTTGCAGCAAGGAAATAGTAACTTCCAGTTTACCAATGCTGGTGTATGTCCGCTAGTAAATGTTTTGGGAATCCCCTTCCACAATCATCCTCTTATAGGGGAAGAAAAGTCTACATTCCATAGACTTTTTCCATTTTAAAGCAACCTTTGTTTAAGCACAGGGTAGATAGAAATGGCAAACAAACAATTTGGTTATACTGTATAGTAATCAAAATATTAAAAATTTTAAGGCATTGATATGGTGTATCATTCTTATATTCGGTAGTGTATTTTATGAAGAAATGCTGCCTTTACACAACAAATATATTGTGTTTAACTAACCATAGAATCTGTAAACACTAAATTATTTTTATTTGTAGACTATAGTACTTTGGGCGAAGAATAAAATGTTTCGCAAGCATAATTTATGACAAGCACCACTAGCTTCCAGTAAAGCCCCATTAACAATAAAGAGGTAACGCTAACATACCGCAATTTAAGGGCAGACGCGAACTAAGACTACTCAGAATGCAGCCGTAGGCGTAACGCAAAAAGTTGGCACGGGTTTCTAGATTCGTAAATTGCTTGCGGAAATCTTCCAAGCCTGCCATAAGGTTCAAATTGAATTACATAGTAATACTCAACACCAAAATTCGTCCAGTTTTTTACTTTCTCTACTACGTATAGTAAGTAGGGGAAGTATTGTATTCCACCCAAAAATTCGATACCGAGATTTCACCGGAAATATATGTTTTGAGACCCCCTGAATCCAAAAAAAGCATGTTTGGAAACATGTCCGTGTGTGTGTGTGTCTATGAACAGCATAACTCAGAAACGAAACGTCGGATAAACACCAAACTTGGTATTTAGGTTCAGTATCTTCCAGAGATGCGATACGAAGGTTTTCAAGAAAATCCCCCACCCCAGATTACCCTTTACATGGAACATTTTTCGAAAATTTTAATTTTCTCAAAAATGGCTCTAACGATTTTGATTAAAGTATCATATGTTTAAGATGCTTTCATGACAAATAAAATGTAGATCTTGAATTTTCTGGGATGTCCCCAAAAGTATTCTTCATTGTGAACGACTTTTGCATAACTGGTAAACCATAAGAGATAGACAAAATTTTACTACACAAAAAATGTAGTCGCATTAAAATACACAATTTATGTCATATGCATTTTTTTGTTGAGTGAATCATTTTCGAGATATTGTTTGTTATTTCCTTAAATTTTTCAATACTTATTTTCTGAAATGGGAATTCGTTATTCATTTTTTTGTCTTGGATATGCAAAGAGTATTAATCTGTGGCAAAGAGAATGGTGCTGTGCATAGCAACCAGTTATTAAGAGATATGTATGTGCTTAAAGGCTACTGTATTTCTATATTGCCCTTGCAAATATATATTCCCCTTACATCTACAAGAAACTTAGCAATAAGATGGAGTCTGCAAATGTTTATCTCGATTAACATGAAGCAGATGAAGAATAAGCGTGTGTAAAAATAGTTTGTACAAGAGTAAAGAAAGTCATGTGAATGTAACACATCAGTATTTTTTTAAATATATATAACATACAAATTGTATCAAGCAAAACAGATCAGCGTCAGCATGAAGAGCACAATGGTTGTACAACAGATGGCGTAAAATCTCGCATCGCGATCTTGTGCTGTTCAGAAGCTGTCAATGTATGAAGAACGAAATGCAGATTTCTTCCTCGCAAGCGTAAGGTTTAGCGTACGTAGTGTCTATGTGAATGCTTCCACTAAATAACATGGGTATAAAGTCTTGCGCTTATGCTGCGTTTGCGTTTACTTGTTACCGTTGCTCTTTAAGATCAAGAAGTACTAAAAGTGCATCCATTTTCAACCAATTAGTGACAGTAGGTATTGCTAGCGTTAATAGCACGGTCTCTGCTCTTGGTATCTTCAAACCTTTCTTCCTCTCAATAAGATGTTTTTACAGTGTTACAGAATACCAAATAGCGCGTAGCAGCTAGCTAACGGCTTTAACAAGTTGCTTTTATCACCGAAAATTATTGCCTTTCTGTGAAATTCGTCATCATGGTGCGCTTGACAAGAGGAATGTCAGTGATATCTGCCGCATTGGCTTACAAGTTCTTGGGGGTTTAAGTTCTTCAAAGAGGAGGGTAATCGGTTGAAGAAGAAGAAGCAGGTGATGTTGGTAAAATTTGCCATAACTATAGCTACCTATGCCAGTTAAAAGGTATGACGAGAATGAATGGAAATAATAAAGTGTAAAATGTAAATTTGATTACTACTATATATATTTATGTATTCCGGTCATTTTTAGTAATCCATTGTTGCTAAGCTGAATTTCCTAATGACACTTTTCCAAGTTTTCCCCATTCCAGTAATCATAAACTATTTTTCTTAAATCATTTTCCATAATGTTCTTATTTATTGTTTATTCAGAAATGGAACACCCAAGAATTGTTTATGAATATTAGTTGCTAGAATTATTTCTGGGGTATATTCTGTTGATAGAGTGAGGAGTAGGAGAAATGTGGTATTGTGATACGTAATGCGAGTTTATACACGCGCACGCGTGCTACCTATCCCTAAGGCTAACCTTGGCACATCTAGAAACGAGAGGACTCTGTGGTTTCGTTATGGGTTGTCGGCCTCCATTCACCTCCCCCTCTTTAGCAAGCACGCGCTTGTATCCAGCAATATTGCATTGATGAAGTGTTGTATGTTGACGAATAATCTGGTGCGAATTTTCCTCTTGACTAAAATAAATGTTGGCGAAATATCCAAAGTCATGCTGTCCGTTAACCCCCCAACAAAGGAGACTCCAAAATGTGTGGCTGTAACATTACTTAACTGTAATATTACTAATCATCAGAGAATGGACAAACTTCTATGATTTATATCATAGCCTGTAAGCATGTCAAATATAACGATTACAGTTCTGATTAAATTTGTTCAGTTTCTGGGTAATCTTGCCATTTTGTCCATATTCAGAAAGATCTCAAAAACATTTACGTGGTTAACGGCTGGTGGCGATACTCAACGTGAAAAATGTTCAATACTTGTAGTTAGCTCGACACCTTTTCGTGTTAAATGGAATGGACCGCAATACTAATTTCCGAAAAGAAAAAATAAAGGAAGGTTCGAAGAGTAACTTTTGCACAATCAACCGTCTTGTAGAAGCTGAAGAAGAAGCTTTACTTGTCAAAGTTATCGTTGCTTTCAGAGTTCTCGGCACTGTCACTCGTATTTGTTGCTTTGAAACTTAAAACTAAGAACGTTTCACCGACTAAAAGGATGGCTGATAGTTGGGGAAAATGAAATAATCTTGAAACTGATCCGGTGTCCCTATGCCTCCCCCACATCGGAGAATGCCGAATTACAAAGATGGCAACACTATGTTGAATAGCACACTAGTAGTTGCTGAAGCTGATGACATTATTAGATAGGTTAGGTTGGGAGCTCTGAAAGCAGACAAAAATATTGTGGGTGCGCGTGTTAGATTGCCTATGCATGCGCCAGAGTTCGGATAATTGCAGATGATTTTCCTCAAATGAAAGTTGTCTTAACTAATCGCTGTTTTCGCTCAAAGGCGGCCTCAGGAGTATTATATTGTTGAAGATTTCATATTCAGTTTATAATAACGCAGCCTGTTTGCTTCGCTGAATGCATTATTAAACATGGCAACATTCCCGAATCTTTAGAGAAGTACAAAACCACTAGACTTTGAATAGTTTGTTGCATAAAATAATGTAGGTAAGACTTGAAACAAACTGGTTTAATAAATATCCTATGTTCTTTATTGTGCGCGTTTTTAAAGTATTTTTCCCGCACATACTTTTATTGCCAATACGTTCCTGCCTTATTGAAAATACGAGGGCGGATTGATAAGTTCATGACTTGAACGAGAGATACGGTTCTAACACAGGTTTCTGGTTTGCACCCAAGTCTTGATCTGTTCTGGGTATAATCGCAGAAATTCGTCATCATTTGTTTCTTAGAACATTATTGGGAGCATCTAAAATAAACAGACGCGTGTTACTTCGTAGAAAATGGACAAAGTGAATTTCGTGTTCTGATAAAGCACTACTTTTTGCTTGGGAAACAGAAGAAAACCTGAAGAAGTATTATGGGCATTCTGCTTCCATCACATGCCATAGTTCATAAGTGGTTCACAGAATCTCGATGTGGCCGTTCGAGCACAAGAGATGCCGTGCGCAAAGGACGGCTGGTTGAGATCACAACAGAAGAAATGGTGAACAAAGTTCACGATATTGTGTTGGACGACCGTCGAGTGAAAATCCATGAGATAGCCAAGACCGTAAACATCTCGAGTGAACGGGTGTATAACATTCTGCACGAATTTTTGGGTATGAGAAAGGTTCTCTTTCACCAGGATAATGGACCCGCAGACAAGTCAATGCATTCGAAACATTTGTGGAATTGGGCTACTAACTGCTACTTCACCCACTATATTCACCAGATTCTCCAAGCGACCTCTACCTCTTCGCAAACCTAAAAATTGGCTCACTGGCAAGAAATTCACGTCCAGTGAACATAATGGCAGAAACAACCTCATATTTTGCAGACTTCGAAAAATCATATTTTTTGGAAGGGTTGAAAAAATTGGAGAAACGTTGGACAACGTGTATTGAATTGAAAGGAGACTGTATTGAGAAATAAAATTGATTTTTTGGAAAACAATTGTTATTTTCTTTAAAAAGTCACTGACTTATCAATCCGCCCTCGTAATTATTGTCCATATCTGCTTTCAAATCCATAGAGGCAAATATTTTTTTATTTTAAATCATGATTTTTCCATCGTGAATGATACAGCTGAAGGATATTGGCTTTGTTTTAGACATGCCATTGGTATTACCTAAATCCCGTGTAAAGCGTGAACGGAGATATTGTAGTTATTTGTGCAACTTCAAAGAAATTGGCGTCGTTCCTTACGAATGACAAAGTGAGATCGGAATTTCGATGCGAGTAAAGGAAAAGCCATTTTCATAGCTGTTGCCTAATGTTTCTCACCATAGTGCGTTAGTCTGTATGCCTGAAGCAAGCAATTGTACGTAAAGTAGTCAAGAGTTGAGTATGGTGAGTTTAGAGGGCGATAATCGTATATTACAACCTCTCTCCATCTAGAGATATTTAAAAAGTGTGTACGAACCGTATACAGCTATCTAGGGTTTTTTTAATAACTTTGTCTGCAACGTACATAGAGGTAGAGAAGGTATTTCACCAAAATTTCGATATCGAGATTTCATCGAAAATATATACTTTTGAGGCTCCTTGAATAAAAAAAAAATAATTTTTAGAAAACTGCCCATGTTGGGTTTTCTCTCCCTCCCTCTCTGTATGGATTTTTCGGAATTTTGGATTATCTAAAAAACGGATATCACCATTTTGATTAAAATATAGGATGTTTAAGCTATTTTAAACGACAAATAAAATATATATCTTGAATTTTCTGGGATTAGCCTGTGAAATCCTCTTCATCCGAAAGGAATTTTGTATAACCTTGTATAACTGGTAAAAGTTAAAGCATTAGATAAAAACGTACTGCACAAAAAATGTAGATCTCCTTCAAAACACACAGTTTATTTCAAATAATCTTTTCTGTGGCATGAGCCGTTTCCGACATATCGGTTATTGATGGTTTAAATTGTTCAATGCTTTGTTATCTTTTAAAGTCCTGTCGATATTCAGTTGTTTCTCGCGATTGCATGTAAAGAGTATGTAATGTTACGGCCAGCATAAAGCGTCCAGGTCTTAAACATTTGACTATCTCTATTGCGTTCATATCTAGTAACGAAATGTGTAATGTAGCTGTTTCTGCAAAGGTTTATCTCGTTTAAAATGAAGTAGACAGAAAAATAAGTTTTCGTCAGAATAGTTTGTATACCCACCAATAAAGGATAGACTAGATAAAGTAATGTGAATGTAACACTTTCTTTTACTTATGCCTTTTCTTTTAAGTCGCGGTGCTCTTTAGAAACTCGTCGACTCTATAAATCGCATGGTACATACTGATCTTAAAAAAGGGGGGAGGGAACCGCACTATGTAAAAATAAACATTACTTTGGTTAAATATTGTATAGTAAACTGTTTATAGATACGTGGTTCATAACCACTGAACCTCGACCTGTTTTTTTTTAATGTCCTTTAAAATGCTTGAAAATTAAGGTACTAGGAGAGAACATCTGGCTTTCTTTGCGCTGTGATTCAAAATGCGCAAAACCGAACGAGATAGCTCGGTCGTAGGTCTCTGGGTCTCATTCAAGAGGTCACGGGTTCAAATCATGTAAACCGGTCAATATGTTATTTTCTTTCTTTTTTTCTTCCTATCTTCGTGGTTTACCTTGTCGACATGGTATCCATTACCACAGCTCTTTTAAGTTCTACTCACAAATTGAAAGAAATAAACTATGCCTATGATGCAGGAAAGATACTAAGTAAAGGAGGCTATTTATCAACAGGTTATCCTCGCAGATGATACAGTAAGACGACTACAGAACTAAGGACATCTGGGTATGAAATAGTCTGCAGGAGCTATCACTTTATGGCGGTCATATGAAAGCAGCGTTTAATAACTCAACGTGATGTTGCTCTGTAGTTTGTAATTTTTGAGAAGCATTATACTGTTATAATCTGGAATATTGCAATGTTGGGTTCCGTCTTGTAAAACCCGAAACGTAAGGCTCCATTTACCGTAATATTTTACTTCGGAAAACAGTGCATTTGGACATTAGAACAAAATGTGTGTGATAAAAGCGTGCAAAAGAATGTGGTAATCAAAGCGGATAAGGAATATTTAAAGAAAAGGTTTTCATGCCCCTGAGTCACTGAATGTAAGAGGGAGGGGAGTAATGAAGAAGCAGCAGTGGCAGAAAATTCGCCAAGTTACCGCACGGCTGGTAATTAGCTGGCTCTGGGCACCTTTTCACGACCACAATGCGATGCAAATTAGCCCTTCTGGAATGACATGACGTAAGTGCCGGCAGAATTGCTTTATAATTTCCGGTTGTTGGAAAATACAATGCCGTTCCCTGTATGGCTGTACGTGGGCGTGTCACGCCTGCAGACGCCACATGGATGCATTTCGCCGGGGCTTGTGTTTATTGAATCTCCTGCACCCCTCACTGGAGTTCGTGACGTGTTCCAGGGCGTACTGGAAGTAAACAAGTTGGAGATTTATTGTCACAGAGATCCCACCCACTTTCTTCGCTTTCCGCATGGGCAGCGTTAATGGTGTCTGGCTTTGAGACGCACAGATGCTTCCATATCATTTGGACTGTTATGTGTGTTTCCTGCTTGGCGTGGTGAACTCATAGCTTGCAATTTTCTCATGCTGGGATGTCTGAAACGGGGTGCACTCGGCATTTTTAGATTTTTGGGGACTAATTTAGAAGCTACCTGTTGGAAAAAATTGCGACACCTATTTACGAAAACTACACGTAAGCTGTTGGAGAAGGCATGGGCATGTTGACTTGAAAGAAACTCCCCATTGTGCCCTTTGTCCAGTCGCATGTTGACTTGAAAGAAACTCCCCATTGTGCCCTTTGTCCAGTCATGCTTTTGCCGTACTAGGAACACTAGTAAACATAGTCTTTTTTTGTCTGATTATCTGTTTATTTTCTTTGCAAAGCAATTCACAAAGGATATACAAAGAATATGGCTAAGCATTCAGCCCAAGGTATTAGGTTTCTATACTCAATAAGCTAATTTCCTTATTATCTAAACATACGTCTTTAACTATCACGAATTTCTTCCCTTCGTGATATTCAATTCCATTTATTCTTACTATGCTTAGGTACTCCCCAACAACATTCCTGTTGTCTTTGCTGAAGAGTTGAATTAAAGCTATGTCTGTATTTCATCTACTTTAAACCATTTCTCATTTATACACTTTTCCCGTTGCATTCAAATATTATATGTCCCATGTCTCTTTTCTCCACCTGTTGGACATTATCCCTTTTCAATTTCACCTGCTCTTACCCAGTACTCTCCCTCTCTTTATTTATCAACATACATTCCTTTTTACCACATATTAAATAAATATATAACACAATATACTAAAGATCTTTTTTCAGCTATCTGGCTAAAAAAGAAATAGCATAGTTCGATTTTAGGTCTTAAACTTTCAAAGAGAGATTTATGCATGCAGTTGATAGATCTGTTAACACTAATAAGAGACCTTTCCAGGAGGGTCGTAAATTTCAATAAAGGGAAGTCCAATTTTAAAGTTACTAATTGTTTTTATTCTGTAGAAGCAATAGTGTATAACATGTGTAGCTATATCAAGACGGAGGCTGAGTGACATGAATGCCTAAGGTACCCGTTGCTGAATTTGTCATTCATACAAATTTCAGACAAGAGATTTTTTTATCAAGATTTTTCCAACATAATTATATCAGAAAATTCCTAATTGTGCAATGTATTCATTAAAAAAAAGAAGAAAAAAACAGTAGTCTTGTTCCCACGTGTGAAGATCTGGAAACCTTCTACTTTTAAATTTTGCGTATTATTGTTTGCAATAAAAGCATCTCGTGTAACATTAAACATTAATGGAGTATCTTAAATTTGTAATAATGTATTGCTAATGAAATTATTAAAACGCAAAATCCAAAACTACGAGTATATTTGGTGTCAGGAAAAGACTCTTTAGATTTCTGCATCACCCTCAAACAAACTATGCTGACAGTTTGAAAGATGTTTAACTAAAATTGCATCATGAACATTTTAAAGTAACAAAAAAATAAATCAAGTTTTAAAATATCACGCATTATTTCCACACAACTGCGCACTTCCATTTAAATGTCGCGCTTGGGTATTTAAATAGCCAAGAAAGGCTTTCCTTTTGAAATTTTGTCCTCCAAAATTCGGTATTGAGTGAGTACCTTAGGGGATGTAAGTGCAGATCCCTGGAAAGAGCCATCATAAACGGAAATCCTCTTCTGTTCCCATTGTAGGCTCACAATGCCGAGTAATGTAAAACATAATGAATAAAATAAACACAAAATTATGCTTTGGTATACAGTAGTGATTCAACTTATTTGAATCTATTTGGGTGAAGTAACAAATTCATGCGGAGTGAGAGTTTTATTTGTTTGGGGGTAATCTTTGGTAAGGAAATGGTAATATCCCTACTTTGTTTTTCCTAACACCTGAAAGTCTATTATTCTTGAATTCAAGCGGAAAATGCTTGATACAAAAATAAAGGGAGGAGTTAATAGCACGTTCAAATTGTACGGTGTGTATATTCTCTCTTGAAACATCGTACCAGCAATATCATTACTAATTTAAGTTTCCTTTGCATTTGCGCCAGTAAACATTCAAGGGTAAAAAGTGGCGATAAGGTAGGTGTGTCCATGTCCAGGGGCTTTCTCTGTCAATTACGTTTAAGTAGGGGATTTTTATTTTCCATAAAAAAATGCACGTTTTGGGGTCCTCTGTGTACATTTAAAAGAGCGCGCGCGAGAACAACTTAAAACAAAAACGCAAAGCTGGTTAAATACCAAACTTGGTATAAATCCAGCATCTTTCATAGATAGGATACGAAGGTTTTCAGGAGGATTCTCCCACCCCAAACTACGTTTTACATGGAAAACTTTTCGTTATTTATGTTTTTGTCAAAAAATAACTTAATTATTTTGATAAAAATATCAGATGTTTAAGATATTTGCATGGCAAATGACATTCATGTCTTGAATTTTCTGGCAATAGATTGGGAAGCCCTCTTCATTCTGAATGACTTTTGAGTATTTGGTAAACTGTAAGAGACTGACAAAATCTTACCACACAAAAAATGTAGATATGCTTATGTAAAATAACCTTTTTTGTGACATTAACCATTTCTGAGATCTTTTTCCAAGTGGTTCGTTGCTAATTCGTTTTTCACTCCCGGTCATGCAAAGAACATGACATTTCCATACCATTACATAGCGCAGCAACATCGACCGTAAAACATTCATTGTCTTTTAGTTCTCTTTAAACTCATTCACACTTCGTCACTTACCTTCTCGTTTTTTTTAAATTTGTCCTCATCTCACAATCTTCTCATCCGCTGGGAAAGTCGTCTCATACTTTCAATACCACTTCACTGAACATCTCTACACTCGTCATCTTTCACCGTGAAGGTTGCTAGGCTCTAGAGTTCATGTTAATTTAGAGGCAATATCCTCATTTTCATTGCAGACATAGTTGCATAAATGCATGTTTAAAATATTTAAATTTAACTTCTACAGGGTGATTTATGAAGAACTGACACATTTACTTCTTTAATTGTTTGAAAACGATTATGCTAGCGACAACTTATTATAGCTGAAATGCAGAGGAATTTTGGGAGATTATTTACCTCTATAGCAAATGTTGAAAATATCCTCCATCCTGCATAAGGCACAACTCAACACGTCGTTCCATGTTACTGGCCACTCGTTGGAGACACTGTTGTCAATAGCTTGAATCTCCTGTGTAATGTTGTGCTTCAGATCGTCCAATGTCTGGGGACCTGTGGTATAAACCCTATCTTTTAAGTAACCCCATAGAAAGAAGTCCTATGTTCTAAGTTCACAGGTTCTTGGAAATTATCCGGTCGTCAAAGAAACTTGCAATTAGTGCCATGGGTTCATTTGATGTATGGCATGTAGCGCGGTCCTGCTGAAAATATCCTTGACTCAGCTCTAGATCGTGTAGTTTGTCAGCAAACTCCATGAAACTCCGTCGGTACTCAGCAATGTTCACATTATTTTAAAAAAAAATTGGTGCCACTATTCTCGTGCGGATATTGCGCACAAACTCAAATTTTAATCGGGTGCACATGTGAGTTCACATAGCCGGATAAATGGAACCATGCTTCATCTGTGAACCATGTGATGGACAATATGGCAGGATTTTGCACAATGAACGTCTGAAACCAACGACAATAATTCAGTCGTCTATCCTTCCTGTAACTGATGGACAACCGTAATCTTATATGGCTTTAGGCCTGCACTTTTCACAGCTCTCTGACACATTGAGTAGCTGTACCCTGTCTCCTGCGACAAACGTCTTAATGATTTTTTGGGTAACGCTTCAGTCGTCCTCTTACGTCAACAACAATCGTGGGAAGCCAAGATGAACGAGTTTTGCCTTTTTCACTCACCAGAGATCCAGTTGTTTCCAATTTGTTTACCAGTCCCAGTATTGTGTTTCTTTGGGGAGGATTCCGAACACCAAATTCTCCCTGGTAGGCCTGAGTAAAACATGAACATGTGCGCACCTAGTGACAGGCAATCGAAACTCCAGAACATTCTGCTTAATTTGGCGCTAAAATTGGGGAGTTTTAAACAGAATAATTAAAGCAAGAAATTAGTCAGTTCTTCATAAATCAGCCTGTATATATTTTAAATTAAGTTTATTATTTTTCTAATATTTGATTATTTCTGTTTCGGTTCCTTTGAATATAATTTATACATAACATCGCTGTATTTAGGATTCTTTTATGTGGTTGAGCGGAAGAGAAGGCCAAATGATCTGAGCTCTGCCACATGAATAAATAAATAATAAATAGCGACCCACTTTTTAAAAATCTGGCTATCGCTTCAGCCTACTGCATCCTTCTTATACCTACAACAAAATGTGTAAATGTTTGATGTGGGTTTATCTCGATTAACAAGAACTAAATAGAGGAATAAGCTTTTGTATGAATAGTCTGTAGAAGAACGAGTAGAGAAAATCATGTGAATTGAACACATCCTTCTTTTTACTTTCTCTACTACGTATAGTAAGTAGGGGAAGTATTGCATTCCACCCAAAAATTAGATACCGAGATTTCACAGGAAATACATGTTTTGAGGTGCACTGAATGCATATAAAGTATTTTCGGAAACGTGTGTGTGTGTGTGTGTGTGTGAACAGCATACTCAGAAACGAACAGTCGGATAAACACAAAATTTGGTATTTACATTCAGTATCTTCCAAAGATGCGACACGAAGGTTTTCAAGAAAATCCCCCACCCCAAATTACCCTTAAATGGAACATTTTTCGAAAATTTTAATTTTCTCAAAAATGGCTCTAACGATTTTGATTAAAATATCGTATGTTTAAGATATTTTCATGACAAATGAAATGTATATCTCGAATTTTCTGGGAATGTCTCCAAAAGTATTGTTCATTGTGAACGACTTTTGCATAATGGTAAACCATAAGAGACAGAAAAAAGTTTTACTACACAAAAAATATAGATCACGTTAAAATACACAATTTATGTCATATACATTTTTTGTTGTTGAGTGAACAATTTTCAAGATATTGCTTGTTATTCCCTTAAAGTTTCCGATACTTATACTGTTTCTCAAACTCGTTATCCATTTTTCTTTGTCGTGGTAATGAAAAGAGAATGGAATACTCTACATAACAACCACCTCTTAAAATATTTGACTATCGCTTAAAGCCTACCAATTCCCCTTGCATCTACAAGAAAATTAGCAATAAGATTAACATCTCGATATCTCGATTAACATGAAGCATATGGAGAATAAGCGTTTGTAAAAATAGTTTGTACAAGAGTAGAGAAAGTCATGTGAGTGTAACACATCAGATTTTTTTAATAGAAATTGCTAGAAATCTTGACTGCTACATAACATGGTTTCACATAGTATACACGCAAAAAGAATACACACAGAACATGTATATTATGTGCAAGTACAAAAAGTAAAACTAATAATTTGGCTTAAGTACAAAATGAATGAATGCTTCACCAGAGGTAATGTCTTAAATAAAATTGAACAACACGCCCTGAGGCAGGCGCGGCTTGTTTCTAGGCGTGGCTTTTAGACGTCGTGTAAGTTGGAAGTATGTATGATAATACCAGACATACGGAGAAGGTGAAGTAAGGATGTAGAAGTCGTAGTGGAGATGTATGAACCGATTGGAGATGTGCATTATTGATATGCCGTGCAGCATTTGTGACGTTCTTAAAGAAGAGATTGAGTGGCAAAATTGATGTTAAAAGTGCATTTTTAGTTGCGTATGTCCTCTAAGTATTTGTTCTCCTGCATGCTGTATAATTTGGGTTCTGTTGGGCACTTGATTGACCAGTTAAAAAATGCGTATCTCAGAAATTGTATACAATGGAAGGCTGAGGTTTAGTAAAATTTATAGGAAATGTCTATGCAAAAGTAGGTATATTGTCAGCAATTTCTGTGGAATCTCGTTTCTTGTTTCTTCCCAACTTGGGCTTTTTTATTCTTGTAAAAGTTTGTTGGTCTTGTGCAATCTGTTAGGAACTCAACATTTTGTACAACTATTCTATTTCTCTAGAACTTTTCGAGCTATAACTTCGAAATTTTTACGCGTATTCATGGCAAGCATGTATGTGGATCCAAAAATTCTCATATTAGTGGTGTATAAGTAAAAATGGTTTATCAAGCCTCAGTTGCGAAAAGAAATGCAGTGATGAAAACAGATCAGTAGACTGTGTGAGAGTCAGCCAAAAAGCAGATTTATTCTTCTTTTTTTTCGTGAAGAGGTAAAGCCAATTCAAAATAATAATCGCTGTTTTCTTGGTGCACCATTAATTTATTATTACCTAAGGATTTGTAATTATTTTGGACATAATTAGCAAACGGCATTCAGACATTTGTCATAACATACAATCAGCTTTTCCATTTCTAACTGTGGAATGCGGCGGCAGCCATTGGACTGTTTAAATAATTCTCTGTTATTCAAAATACGTTTGCCCCGTTTTTCTTTTCTTTTTTCTTCTTTCCAGTTTCACAAACAGATAAAGGGATCAATGCGCACAGAAAGTATTTGGTCTTGACATAGCTAATAATGATAACACTAGTCTGCATTTTCAAACTGTTTGTCAGATGATTTCTTAAAAGTACCTAGGTGTTCTTGAATCAAGTTTTTATGCTGATTTCAGAAATAACTTCCGCTTTTTTCTATCCCGTGAGGTTTTTACACAAAATAAGAAGTAATGTTTTGACAATTTTACTAATGAGCGTAGAAAAGTATTCAAATACCATTTCATACAAGGTAAGTTTTTATTCAAGAAACATTTTAAGAATACTCTCAAGAACTCCTCTAATTTATTTCAATACTACATTTTAACAAAACAAGAAGCCAAAGTGTTTCATTTAATTTTTTTCAAACTTTCTCTTCTTTGACTTCCTTGCAGATCCTTGAAGATGACTGTCCCTCCTCAACAAACAACAGTAGTCGGCCATCATAGTTTCATTCCATCTCCCCTGGTACCTCCTCTCCATTTCCTTAATATCTTGGTGAAAACGTTCACCCTGCTCTTCACTATAATGTCCCAGATTTTCTGGAACGTAGTCGATATGTGAATGCAGAAAATGCACCTTTACACTCATGTTACAACACATCTTCTTGAAATGTTCCAACATTGTTTCGACAAAGGCCTTGTAATTAGGATCTTTGTTATTGCCTAAGAAGTCTTCAGTAACTGATGGGAAGGCGATCCTTGCTTCTATCTCTCTCTCATTCATTGTCTTCTCAAAATCTTCATGCTTCATCAATTTATTTATTTGAGGACCAACAAAAATTCCAGCCTTTAATTTGTCTTGTGTAATGAAGGGAAATTTCTTGGAAAGGTACTTGTAGCAGGGTCCATCCTGTGGTAAAGCCCTTACAAATTGCTTCATCAAGCCCAATTTTGTGTAGTGGCGGAAGCAATATCTTCATATCTCTATATTTTTGAAGTGAGATTGTGAAAAAACTGTACGTAATAGAAAAAAACTAAAAGCAGTTCTGAAATCAGCATAAGAAAGTGATTCAGAATCACATATTAGTTTTCAGTCATCCGATATCATGCAGACTAGTGTAATCAAATAAAGTAGAACGCCCATGTACGGAAAAATCCACTTCTATCCCCTTCTACTACTACTACTACTACTACTACTACTACTACTACTACTACTACTACTACTACTGCTGCTGCTGCTGCTGCTGCTGCTGCTGCTGCTGCTGTTGCATCAGAATAGCCGCGTGAAAGAAAACCCTTGTTAATTTGTGTCAGGGCATTTTGTTTATCTCAGTTGACCTGTCTCCTGTAAAACTTGGTGTTTTTGAATTATGCACCTCGAGAATGTATGTCTAAATTATAATAAAAGTGTCGGTTGCCTTATTTATTCATTAAAAGGAATATTGCAGCGTTTTAGTTGAATAAGACTCCGCCACTCCTATAGAGAACCTGTTCCTTTAAGAACATTAATAACCATATTAGTTTGGACAGGAGGCCATAAAGGGGCTGTCTACCACATTTTACAAGTTCCAGCCGCGATTAGTAACAGTGATAGCAATCTGGTTTTAATGAGACATTATTAGCGTTGTGGCAATGAGAAGACCGGAAACAAAAACCGCTGATTGGTACAGAAAAAGATGAGAACACAGGATGTGACGTCACACTGCTTGCTGTGCAGCTCTGCAGAACGCTACAAGGGGGGGTTCCAACTCAGATGACAAATGACGGGCCAGCCAAATATTATACCTGAAATTATACAAGATTTGTTCCTCCATACGCACAAAACTCACGAAGCATGTACTGAGTTGAGATTATGTGTAAAGAAAATGTTGTCCACTTTTAACATTTGGTTGAAACGGACAAAAAATTAATCGGAATTGCCCGAGAATTCATGGACTAGTTCCTAGAGTACGACGGGGATTGAAATCATTTGCCAGACTGTGAAGAACATTCGGCAACACGCTTCAAATTGGATTGAAACGGACACACAATTATGCGAAATTGCCTAAAACTTAATGCATCACTTGCTAGAATGTTAAAAGTATATGCCAGTGTGTGAAGAAAATTTCCAAACGCGTTTCTAATCTCCCTAAAATTGATATAAAGAAATACGGCTGCTCAAATAATTATATCATCATGATGCATAAGATGCTTAAAAAGTTTGAAATATTTTCGTCGTGATTTCCCCAAAAATGAAATACATAGTGTAACAACCTTCTTGGCGTGTTTTAGTGGTAGATATATTCACTAATTAAACAGATTTTCGAAGCAAACAGCAGGGGATGAAGCAAAACAATAAAAGTATACTGCTTAAAAATCAAATATTATTTTCCTGCCCAGTATCTTCTACCAACTGTTCTTACAAAAACTTATTTTTGTGTGCCTCATGTTAATCTAGATAAACGTTTGCAGAAATTGTTCCATCACACATTTCGTTGTAGGTAAGAGGGAATACAGGAGGTTGGAATAATTGTCAAATGTTTAAATGGGGACCGCTAATGTTGGCTTTGAAATTCCACACGTTTTGTATGACATCATGAAAAACAAAAAAGAGTGGTGACCACTTTAAAAAATAATTCAAAGCAATAGCAGGGAATATCTCGGAAATGGCTAGTGTCATAACAAATTGACATATTGCTTGCTTTAACGGGATCTGCATTTTTGTGTGGTTAATTTTTTTTGTCTATCTCTTATCCCGTATACAAAATTGATTCACTGAAGAGGACTTCATAGATTACTCGCAGGAAATTCAAAATATACATTTTATTTTAACCAAAATCGCTAAAAGGCTTTTTGTGACAATATGCATTTTCTATGTAAAGGGTAGTTTCGTGTCGTTGTAGCGAAGATGTTGAATTTAAATATTAAGTTTGGTATTTATCGATGTTTCGTTTTTGAGTTATATTGTTCTCCCCTCCGCCTCTCTCTTTCTCTCCCCTCCCCACACACGCACGCGTAATTGTTGGCATGGGAATTGCAGAGTTTATACAACATTAATGCTGGTTCCACAATAAAACACTTGAGTCTAGGCAGTATTTGCAATCTTTTTTTGTTTTAATTTCGCCACTGGTGAACTATTAATGTGGTATAGGTATAGTCTGGTGACGGAGGAGGATATCAACACGTGGCCAGCACTTAACATGTTGCGTGCTCCGAGAGGAAGGGCTGAAGTTAGGACTTATAAAGGACGGTCAGATCTGGTGGCGACACCTGGCAGAGCGCCGCTTCCTTGCATCACCCTCATTCACATTGAATAGTTTCTGGCAGAAGATTCCGATTCCAGGCTAGAATAAGTTTTCCTCGAAGCACATCATCTGCATACTACCGTCCAATGCGCCTGGCCCCGAAAGATGAAGAGGAAAGTGAAATGAAAGCGAATGAGGCAGTCACTTTGGGTTTAGAACCCGGGACCTCCCGTATGCGATACTGAGACATTACCCTTTAGCCCTCTTGCTCCTGTTTTTCCTTGCTCCTTTTTTTTATACCTAAGCGCTAACAATTTTAGTTGAATACAAAACATAAGCCATTTTCTTTAAATAGCGAGTGTTTATTGTAGCAGTTTGATCAGCATTGAAAGGACGCCACTGAAATCCCAACTTATTTATAACCATCATGTCGGTTTGAAACCGTAAACTCCACTAGCTGTAAATTCACGTTCTATCTCTGGATACAATAATTTTATGGCACTTTGAGCAACCGGTTTTGCCAACCCAGGAAATTTAAACAACCGGTTCAGCTGTACTGTGAAATGTCGCCACTGGTTGTGAAGTGCATGTACATTGTTAGGGCTTTAAACACGCCCACAGGAGGACATTGAATTTGGGTGGAAGAAACATGGGTTGTCTTTTCTCTTGCTTTCTCGAGTTCCTCTCCCTTTCTGTCCTCTTACCTACATTCCTTGTTCTTAGGAAGTAGTTTTTGAGCTATTTCGTAATTCATTTTAAACATATTTGATCCAGATTTTGCAATCTGACGGTTTACTTATGGTAGGTAGAAAGTATTGATTCTACACAAAAGTTCGGTATTCATATTTCACCGTAAATTCAGTATCGAGGTCCCATTAGCTCTAAAAAGATATTTAGGAAAACATTTTTAAGAGTTGGGAATGGTAGAAGAACAATTCAAAAACGAAAGTCGAATGGATACCAAGCTTGATATTTAAATACAGCATCTTAAAGGATGGGAAACGAATACTTTCATAAAATTCTTCCCAATCCAAATAACGTTTTAAATGAAAAGAATTTCGTGACTTTTTCTTCTTTCCTGTTTTTTTATTTACCCGCCTCAAAGCAATGATTAAAATACCATATGTTTGAGATATAAATAAGTTCTATGGCGCTACAGCATGCGAAGTGCCTAGGCCTGCCAACCCGACGCCCATTAGAGGTCGTCTATCATCAAACCGATACGGGGAGATAATGTGGCCAGCATCACGTGTCCCCAAAAGTTTCCTCGCGATGCTGGGTAGGCATCGGTCCTATTCCTGGGACTTAAAATCCGTACCCCAAGGCGGGGATCAAACCCAGGCGCATTCCTTGGCCGGAAACCGGTGCACCACGCTTCAGCCCACTGCGGTGGCGCAGAACATGTTTCAGATATAGACACGAAAAATTAATTTTCTGTGAAGAGATTGTGAAGGCTTCATTCTGATAGACATTTGTATAATTGTGTATAACTGGGAAACCGAAGAGATAAGTTCTAAATTTGTTGCAGAAAATGTGTCTTAACTCTTTAAACAAGGCAATTTATGCAAAATAATTTTTATAGCATTAAGCATTTTGGAAATGTTCATTTTATATTTGTTTTCCCGTGTTGAAACCCAGACTGTACGCCATCGTGATCATCTGGACAGAGAGATTCTCCTTCCCCTCTTCCCCCATGAGCTCATGAACAGAAAACATGACTCTGGTATGTAACCACGGTATGTAACTTACATCTGGTATGTAACCATGGAAGAATAAACGTAATGGAGTCGGTATAGCTTTATAATTTGAAAATCATTTCTGAACAACAATTTTAGTGTTATTATAGTAAAATGGGTAGAGGAATAATTCTTTACACGAATAATAAAATACACAAAGGACACCCGTGGAATGGTAATGATCATATGTCTTCAGAATATAACCATAGTCCTAGCAAATAAATTTAAAAATAAAAATTATATCCAACAGCTGGATGTTAATAATACGAGCACATGTTTGGAGGCACGCTGGAGAACTGTTGGTTCTTTCAAGGATGTAAGCAGAGTTTCATATGTATGTGAATATTCGTATATAATATCGTCCCTGTGTACTAACGGTTTAGTTGAATTTAATTGATTTTATTATGATGGTTTAAAGCGAGTGGAGTCATTCCGAAGGCCGTGGCAGCCTACACAGAAAGCAGCAATTTTAATTAGAGCACGCCAAACAATGATATACACTATGTGATCAAAAGCAACCGGACATCCCCACAAACATACGTTTTTCATCTTGGTGCATTGTGCTGCCACCTATTGCCTGGTACTCATTATCCAGGACCTCAGTAGTCATTAGACATCGTGAAACAGCAGAATGGGACGCTCCGTGAGCTCACGGACTTTGAACGTGGTCAGGTGATTGGGTGTCTCGTGTCAGAAGTCTGTATGCGAGATTTCCCTAGGTCCACTGTTTCTGATGTGATAGTGAAGTGGAAACGTGAAGGGACGTGTACAGCACAAAAGCGTACAGGCCGACCTCGTCTGTTGACTGACAGAGACCGCCGACATTTGAAGCGGGTCGTAAAGAATAATGGGCAGACATCTATCCAGACCATCACACAGGAATTCCAAACTGCATCAGGATCCACTCCAAGTACTATGGCAGTTAGGCGTGAGGTGAGAAACCTTGGATTCCATGGTGGAGTGCCTGCTCATAAGCCACACATCACGCAGGAAAATGTCAAACGACGCCTCGCTTGGTGTAAGGAGCGTCAACATCACACGATTGAACAGTGGCAAAACGTTGTGTGGAGTGACGAATCATGGTACACAATGTGGCGATTCCGATGACAGGGTGTGGGTATGGCGAATGCCCATGAACGTCATCTGCCAGCGTGTGTAGTGCCAACAGTGAAATTCGGAGGTGGTGGTGGTGTTATGGTGTGGTCGTGTTTTACCTGGAGGGGGCTTACACCCCTTGTTGTTTTGCGTGGCACGATCACAGCGCAGACCTGCAGTGATATTTTAAGCACCTTCTTGCTTCCCACTGTTGAAGAGCAATTCGGGGATGGCGATTGCATCTTTCAACACGATCGAGCACCTGCTCATACTGCACGGGCTGTGGCGGAGTAGTTACACGACAATAACATCCCTGTAATGCACTGGCCTGCACAGAGTCCTGACTTGAATCCTATAGAACACCTTTGGGATGTTTTGGAACGCCGACTTTGTGCCAGGCCTCACCGGCCTACATCGATACCTCTCCTCAGTTCCGCACTCCATGAATAATGGGCTGCCATTCCGCAAGAAACCTTCCAACACCTAATTGAAAGTATGCCTGCGAGAGTGAACGCTTTCATCAAGGCTAAGGGTGGTCCAACACCATATTGACTTCCAGCATTACCGATGGAGGGCGCCACGAACTTGTATGTCATTTTCAGCCAGGTGTCCGGATACTTTTGATCACGTAGTGTACGTATAACGGCATGGTTATGTAAGTTGGAAACCCTGGAGTTTTCTACAGAATTTGTAAAATTCACTTTTCAATTGCTGGGTAACGTAACCCTTCAGGAAGAAAGCGTATATCGTGCAAAATACTTAAGTTATGCATTTCCTTACGATTGAGGGTACATACGATCGAGCCGTAGGTGGAATTGGAATACTAATTCAAGTAAGGGAATGTTTTCTTGGCAATTGCGTCATACGTTTTGTGGCATATGTAAGGAAATTACGTTAGTTTTATTACACACCAAGTTTTTTTGGGGGGGTGTCTTTATTCGTTAAGGGCCATTTAATCAAGCTGTTATGTTTGTTGCTTGCATTGATGATTAACTAACGTCCTTTGGTCATATCTGACGTGAATGAACGAAATTGTTGAAATGATGCTCAAATGGGCCTGGGACATCGTCTTCTCAGGATAAGAGAAAACCCTGGAAAAAAACCTTATCACCCTAACCGAAGTTCTAACTCTGGACCTCTTGATATGAGATTGACACGCTACCGACGCCACAGAGAAGGGCTGGAATCTTATTTTAATTTTCAATAATACAAAGTAGTGAATAATAGAATTTTGTGTTCATTGTTTTTTGGAAAATGGATTCTGAAGGCTTTGAAAATCAGACAGTGCTTAGCTAAAATGTCTGGTCTAAACTTGTTCCTTGTGCGATTATTTGAAAAGCGTAAAATGATACATTTCTTTCTTTAATTATTCTGTTCGAAATTCACTCAATGCCCCAACTTTAGCACCAAATTAAGCAGAATGTTCTGGAGTTTCGATTGCCCTTAACTAGATGCGCACGTGTTCTTCTTTTATTGGTAATTGTTAGTTTTACTGTCAGCAACTGTTTTTGAGATTTTGTTCTAGTCAACGTGAAAATGGAGTACACATTAAATGAGCGATTCTTCTTTGTAAAGCAATACTGGATTACGAATTCAATTACAGCTACTCAAATGGCATACCAGAGAGAATTTGGTGTTCGGAATCCTCCCCAAAGAAACACAACACTGGGAGTGGTAAACAAATTGGAAACAATTGGATCTCTGGAAAAAGGCAAAACTCGTTCATCAAGGCTTCCCACGGTTGTTGACGTAAGAGCACGATTGGATTAGTCACCCAAAAAATCATCAAGACATTTGTCGCAGGGGACAGGGCTGTGAAAAGTGCAGGCCTAAAGCCACATAGGATTACAGTTGTCCGTCAGTTACAGGAACCAGATAAGGATAGACGACTGAATTATTGTCGTTGGTTTCAGGCGTTTATTGCGCAGAATCCTGCCATATTGTCCATTACATGGTTCACAGATGAAGCATGGTTCTATTTATCCGGCTATGTGAACTCAAGTAACTCACGCTATTGGCCCAGGAAAATCCACATGTTATTCAAGAAGCACCTATGCATCCGGCTAAAATCGGAGTTTGGTGCGCAATATCCGCACAGAGAATAGTGGGACCATTTTTTTTAAACAATGGGAACACTGCAGAGTACCGACGGATTTTCATGGAGTTTGCTGAGCACCTAGACGATGTAGAGCTGAGTCAAGGATATTTTCAGCGGGACGGCGCTACATGCTATACGTCAAATGAATCCATGGCACTAATTGCAAGTTTCTTTGACGACCGGATAACTTCCAAGAACCTTTGGCCACCGAGATCTCATTTGACATCGCCGGACTTTTTTCTATGGTGTTACTTAAAAGACAGGGTTTATGCCACACGTTCCCCAGACATTGGACGATCTGAAGCACAACATTACACAGGAGAGTCAAGCTAATGACCACAGAATCCTCCGAGTGGCCAGTAACATGGAACGACGTGTTGAGTTGTGCCTTATGCAGGATGGAGGACATTTTCAACATTTGCTATAGAGATAAATAATATCCCAAAATTCCTCTGCATTTCAGGTATAATAAGTTGTCACTAGCACAACTCGTTTTGAAACAAAGAAATAAATGTGTCAGTTCTTCATAAATCACTCTGTAGTATCAAATACTTTATCCAGTAAACTAAATGTTTACCCCGAGTAAATTCGGCTAAATGTTTGAATCCAATAATAGGTCATTAATTGCGCATTACTTTCTCTACCGTTTGTTTATGGAGATAGAGGAAGTATTGTATTCCATTCAGATTTCACTGGAATTAATGGATTTGGGGTCCCCTGATTAGCAAGAAAACATTTTTAGAAAACGGCCTTGTGTGTGTGTGTGTGTAGGGCAGAGAGAGAGAGAGAGAGAGAGCGAGGACACAATAACTGAAAAACAAGCCAAACTTCGCATTTTACTGCCTTACAAGAGTGCTACACAATCTTCACCAAGTCTCCCCATTACAAACTATTACTACATAAAAGCTTTTTACCAATACTTTCTCAAACACGGCTCTTTAACGATTTCGATAGCTTTGGCCGAATGAAATAAATAAAACATGTATACCTCAGATTTTCTGGAAATACCTGATGTTTTCCTTCAATCTGATTGGATTTTGTTTAATTTGTGTATAACTAGGAAACCATAGAGCTCATTAAAATATACAGTTTGTTTTAAATAGTATTTTCTTCGTAACATTAGCCGTTTTCGAAATATCCTATGCTGTATAATTAAATTTTCCCGCAGGCTAAGGATCCAGGACAACTTAAAAGTGAAATAAAGTTTGCTGTCCATCTAGTAAGGTGGTGCATTGGTGTGTTGTCCACGAGTTTTGTCGCCCCGTGCGATAGTTCAAGTCCGCCCCCTCACGCTTTCAGACATAACCTAATTTTTACTCGTAATGTCAATCCTCCATACTACTTATTCTTACATAACGCATATATTTGAACGGGTAATCAATTAATAAATTGCAAGCCGAGATATATATGTGGTGAAAGAACAAGATTACTCTGAGCGAAAGAAAAACACGCGGTTACAAAATAAAAATGTTCTGTATTTCGGGTTTACTCCCTCAGAAGATTGAAAGAATACAGAAAATGAAAACATACTTGACAGTCGACTACACTGCTTAATAATCTTCTTTATTGTAGGGTATAAGGTAATCAACGAAGGACACCTCGCGTACTGCGACTTGGGAGAGATCTATTGCGGATATCACCCCCCCCCAGGGATCAAACTACAGTGGCTTGAAGCACTCCTGTTTATGAGCGTGATGCTTATTGGTGAACACTTGTCGCGTACGGGATGTTGACGATAATCATCAATGAGGGTCGCATCCAAAGTGGCCAACTCCTGTCGCTTCATTTGTCATCAGTTTCATAAAAGAAAAGAAAAAAGAAAACTCCGGAGTCGCTAGAATTTAAGCATGATTTGTAATTCCGCCCTATTTTCAAATATCTTATTCATATTCTAAGATTCTGTAGCTTCATTTGTCACCAGTTTCTTAACAGAAAAGGGGGAAAAAACTCCGGAGTCGCTAGAATTTAAGCATGATTTGTAATTCCGTCCTATTTTCAAATATCTTGTTCATATTTTAAGATTCTGTCGCTTCATTTGTCACCAGTTTCATAAAGGAAAAGAAAGAAAAGAAAAAAAAACTCCAGAGTAGCTAGAATTTAAGCATGATTTGAAATTCCGTCCTATTTTCAAATATCTTGTTCATATTTTAAGATTCTGTCGCTTCATTTGTCACCAGTTTCATAAAGGAAAAGAAAGAAGAAAAACACTCCAGAGTTGCTAGAATTTAAGCATGATTTGTAATTCCGTCCTATTTTCAAATATCTTATTCATATTTAAGATTCTCCTGCCGCTTCATTTGTTACCAGTTTCATAAAAGAAAGGAAAAAAACTCCAGAGAGTCGCTAGATTTAAGCATGATTTGCAATTCTGTCCTGTTTTCCAATATCTTATTCATATTTTAAGATTTTGACGCCCCCCCTACCCTCCTTGAGCACGCCCCGGGTGTTGTTTACCTATTAGACCGTGTACAAGCTGCTTCGTGTCGAAAGGTATAACAATTTCTGCCTCTCATTCCGACGTGTGTGTTCTAGTTCATTTTCCACCATCACTAGGCTTTACTGTTTACAGTAGTAAATGCGGCGTCTTTGTTTACATCAACATTATTGTACTTGTATAAACAGCACTGTGTTCACGGAACTCTATAGTAAGATTGCACATACATGGTTGCTGGATCTTTAGATTTATAAGTGTATTACTTACGAAAGCTGCTCGAAAGTTTCGAGTTTTCTATTTACTTTCTCTATTTCTTACATGTAATTGTAGGTAAATATAGAAGCACCTCTTTACCTTATCCAAAACGTTTGATGTGGAAATTTCGTCATGTTTTGAAGCCCCGAGAATTAAAAAATGGATATTTAGATAAAGGTTCTTAGGTTCGTGTGCCCAGATGTCTGTCTGTGAACAGCATAAGACTTACAAACACTTTCAAAAAAATCTCCTTTCCCCAAATTAAAAAAAAAATCGTTATTTTCGGTTTACTAAAACTGGCTCTAGCGATTTTTATTAAAATACCACATGTTTAAGATATTTGTGTGACAAATGAAATACCTTGAATTTTCTGCTTATAGCCTGTGAATCCTTTCCATTGTGAGTGAATTTTGTATAACTTGTAAACCATAAAAAATAGGGTGAAGAATATGGATTCCGTTAAAACACAATTCATGTCAAATATTTGTGGCATTAACTATTTCCAAGATATTCTTTATTATTGGTTTGAATTGTATACATTTTTCAGGAGCTAAGTCGCTATTGTTTTTCCCCTAGCTTTTCTTGCCACCCTCCCCATCTTCTCGTCATCGAAAGAGCAACAAGTATGGAATTTCAAAGGCATCATATCATACTGCTCCGCTTTCTATATATTTGACAATCGTTTATCCACAGTACCTCTCTTGTGCGTAAGAGATATAAGAAATAATAGATAGAAGTTGGTAGAAAAATAAGTTTTTCTAAGAATAGTTTGCAGATAAACTATGTGAATGTAACACAGGAGATTTTCTTTGCTTGCAACAGTTCGTTACTAAGACCATAGAGGAGTCATTCATTCCTACATGAATACAGTTTCTGAATTTACTCCTCCATGCTTCCGATAAAAAGCTGAAGGTTATTTCCCAATGTTTTTCTTTTAAATTTTTATTTTAACTTTTTTTTTACAGTCTATTTAACCTAAAATCATATCGTGATTTTATAATTATTTGTACATTTAGTATTGAAAGCTTCCCCATGCTGTATTATCTTTAAGAACGGTGTTGTTTAAACGTGGGACCGGACAATATTGTACCACAAATGGCCGACGAAAGAGAAGGTTCGCATCTGCTTCGCTTGGTGTATCTTCATCATAACAAGTGGAGAGGGAAAGGAGGAAGAAAAAAGTGGAAAACTTTACGACTAACATCGCTTGTAAGTGTGTCATTGTCCTCGAACCCAGTTCTGTCTGGAAATATTACACCCTTTCCTTTTCGGCTCATCGTCAGCTGTATCGTTCTCACGCAGAGAGAAAAGAATCGTCACGGGCATTCTGTGCACAAATAAAACAGATGGGGAAAAAAGAAAACCTTTGTGTAAACGGTCCTTCTACATTGCGTCAAATGTAATGTAAGATTATTATTCATTTGAAACTTATTTTTTATTCGTTTCATGTCAAGGTAGTATATCTGGGAAGTTTGTAAGTCCACGGTGTATTAACACATCTTGTTGAAATTTATGCCATTTATTACTTAAGAACAACAGTAATGCCTTTGCAATTTTTCAAAATTGTAGCTTGCAAGGTTATTTAAATGCTGATATTTTTATTGTGTAAATTCATTCTTCTAATAAAAAATGTCCTCCGTGGTGTAGCCTTTAGTTTCCGAGGTCGCGGGTTCAAACCCGGCGGTGGGCGATGGCGTTTTTCGGGCGTAAACATTCTTAGCATGGCTTCCTTGGGAAGGGAAGTAAAGTCGGTGATCCCGGCTTTACGGCACGTAAAACAACCTCAAGCCTGATGAAGAGGCCTCTAAGCAAAATTACCGGTATTTCACGCCCAATATAGAATAGGACGCTAAGGACCACAGTAGTTAAAGAGTGTCCGTAAATAAAATTTAATTTAATAAAAAAATGCTGCACACGATGCATTATATTCAGATAAATTCAGGTTTTGCAACAAATGAGCTTAAAAATAATTATTGTATCAGATTTTTTTATATCAACCCAGAATAATTGTAGAAAAATTATTACTTTTTGTACTGTCCAAAATTCTTGATTTTTTAAAAATTAATGATGTTTTCCTCAAAATTGGAGCATTATCTTGGAAAATATGTGGTTATTTTCTTTAAAAGTATTTTGAGAGGCAGTACAAATATTTTGAAACTATTTAGTAAAATAATTGCATCGTGTTCAGCACTTTGAGTATGGAAAAACGCTAAAGAAGTGTTTGCAAGAAAAGGTGGTTTAATGTTGGGCATGCCAATAAATAAACTTGAGCCTGTCGTTTATAGCTTCATTTGATTGATAGTTTAAAAAAGAGATAATGGAGAACCGAAAGGGCTGCTTTAGCATATAGCAATAAAAAATCCCAATAAATGGGACCTGTTGTAAATAATTCAAAATTATGAATCGTTTCTAGTGAAGAGTATTTACAATTAATTAAATGCTAATTAACTTGAATATGCCTAAGTGTAGGTATAGAATAGGGTATACAACAGAGGGGGACGTCTCGCGCACTGTGACCTACGTGAGATCTGTTGCAGCTACCATCCTCCAGCAAGAAGGGATGAAGTGAAGAAACCACAGGAAGCTGTAGGCCGCAGAGACGCGCCACTACTTGAGCTGCCTGGAGAGGGCGATGAACGGCCATTCAAACCAAGCGGCTCTAGTGTCCACGGGGAAATACCCTTTTCTTGGAGCAAGCATCCGCACCAACTGCCCATCACAGCCATACGCCACGAAACCTTAAAACACACTTCACACATGAGAAGGAAACGAAATGAAAGGGAAATGAGAGAAAGAAAATCGCGCAAATGAGGTACCACCCCAGCATTCGCTACCGACCACGAATAATCCAAGGTTGGAATGGACGGAAATCGAACGTGGGGCCCCCCCCCCCGAATGCGAGCCTCACACGTTACCGCGGAGCCAACTCGCTCGGTAATTAAGTTAAAAAGTAGCTTCAAGATGTAATTACAACAAATTTATAATTTATGCAGCAATTTAATTTTTAATTTTTCATGTGTTTCAGTATTTTGAAACATCATCGCGTGCTCATCTGTAATTATGATATAAAAAATACACAGTAAAAGTCTTGTGTTACATTCACATGCCTTTCTCTACCCTCTATTGTTTATTATTATGTATACACTGTACAAAGTATTTTTACGAAAGCTTATTTTTCTATCTGCTTCATTTTAATCCAAATAAACTTTTGCAGAAATAGCTACATTACACATTTCGGTAAAGATACAAATTAAGCAGCGATATCGTATATGCTGGCCTTAATATTCCATTTTTTTTTAAAATTCAATTTATACCCCGCCTCAAATTGCAAATTATCATATTGAAGGTTTTTTACCTTTGGAACGTATTGCATATCGGGAGTGGTGTTAACTCGATACAATTGTCATCGAATTTCTGGCTTTTCCTTGGTTTTATACATTAGATCACACACATTCGCACTCTTATTCATACTTCCAGACTCTGGAGAGGATAAGGAATAATCTTGGCTAGAGAAAAATTTCCGCTCCCCAGTTGGGAAACACAGCAGGTATTTGCTCTACCGATTGAGCTACGGGACCACCAAAATGTATACCGTTTCCATGCAATTGCGAGAAACTATAAATATCGATAAAGTAATGAACAATTGGAACCATTAATATCGGATACCTGGGAAATGACTTATGCCACAAAAAAGGTTACTTGTAATAAATTGTGTATTCTAAAGAGATCTACATTTTTTTTTTGTATAGTACGTTTTCGTCTATCGCTTTAACGTATACCAGTTATACAAGATTATACAAAATTCACGACTATTCCCAGAAAATTCAAGATATACGTTTTATTTCTCATGAAAATATCTAATGTTGTATTTTAATGAAAATAATTATAGCCATTTTTGAAAAAGATACAAAAAGAATCTGATGTGTTACACTCACATGACTTTCTCTACTCTTGTACAAACTATTTTTACAAACGTTTATTCTCCATATGCTTCATGTTACTCGAGATATCGAGATGTCAATCTTATTGCTAATTTTCTTGTAGATGCAAGGGGAACATGGTAGGTTATAAGCGATAGTCAAATCTTTTAAGCGCTGGTTGCTATGTGGCGCATTCTATTCTGTTTGCATATCCAGGACATAAAAAATTGAATAACGAATTTGAGAAAAAGTATAAGTATTGGAAAATTTAAGGAAATAACAAGCAATATCTCGAAGATGGTTCACTCAACTAAAAAAAATGTATATAACATAAATTGTGTATTTTAACGCGATCTACATTTTTTGTGTAGTAAACTTTTGTCTATCTCTTATGGTTTACCAGTTATGCAAAAGTCGTTCACAATAAAGAATACTTTTGGAGACATTCCCAGGAAATTCAAGATATACATTTTATTTGTCATAAAAATATCTTAAACATATGATATTTTAATCAAAATCGTTAGAGCCATTTTTGATAAAATTAAAATTTTCGAAAAATCTTCCATGTAAAGGGTACTCTGGGGTGGGGGAATTTTCTTGAAAACCTTCGTGTCGCACCCTTGGAAGATACTGAACCCAAATACCAAGTTTGGTGTTTATCCGACTGTTCGTTTCTGAGTTATGCTGTTCACAGACACACACACGGACATGTTTCCAAAAATGCTTTTTTTGGTTTCAGGGGGTTTCAAAACATGTATTTCCGGTTAAATCTCGGTATCGAATTTTTGGGTGGAATACAATACTTCCCCTACTTACTATACGTAGTAGAGAAAGTAATAAAATCTTCCAGTAAAGCGTAGTTTGCCTTGGGGGGATTTCGTAAAAATCTTCGGTCACATTTTTGGATGATACTGAAGTTAAATGCCAAGTTAGGTATTTTTCCGACTTTTTGTTTTTGAGTTATACTGTTCACATACAGAGAGAGAGAGAGAGACCTTTTTTCTAAAAATGTTTTTATTTTATTAAAACGTGTACTTCTGGTGAAATCTCGGTATCGAATTTTTGGGTCGAATGCAATACCTTCTCTACCTAATATGTACGTGATAGGGAAAGTAAAAATTGAATCTATATTTAAAATTAAAGAGACTGAAACATTTGTAACCAAGTGAATAAGATATGGGTAAGAACGGGCATATCTGGAAAACAGTAAGAAGATACAAAATGAAATTACAGTGCAACAACACAATTGAGTATTTCATATTCCAACATGCCTGCCGAAATTACACTTCTAGCTCTAGTAGTTAAAAAAATGGCAGATCTAGGTATATAAGCCCTCCCCTGCCAAATACAACTGCTGTTCGTTGTTGAGGTTAGCTCTTAAGATGTATAAATGACACATGGGTCTTTAAAAATGCTGTATTGTTGAATCCAAGCACCTGTATATCCAATTTTTGTGTCAAATGCAAGATTTTCACTACACTTAAGAATCAGAAAGGTAAAGTAAACTAGATCATTAATATGCGAGTGCATTAATTTAGTAGTGGAGATATGGCGATAGTGTTTTGTAAAATTTACTGTAGATACTTGAGGGCATTTCAATCTAAGGTGACACGTGAGCGAAATTTTTTTTCAAGCTCACGTGTAAAATAAATTACATACGCACAGATAATCCTTTAAAAATCGTAACATTAATAGGAGTCTAGCCATATAAACTAGCCTCAATTTTCTATAGATTTCATTCCAATGTGAAACTTTTCCAACAGGCTTTCCTCACAGTGATAAATGTTAAATTTGAAGTGCTTACATGCAGCGGATCGCGAGTTTGGTGGGAACAAACGGAGTACAGTGCACAGTTTGGATGCTGAGGCACAGACTGGCATATACTGTCGCCCCAGGATGTTATACAGCTGTCAGACCCGCCTTACTCATGGCTCACGACGCGGTCGGTGTTGATCTCGCCACGTTTGTGATGGTAGGTCAAGATGCCATCACCTGTTGACTGCATCACCAGGTAACTAGGTTAAACACTATCGCCCAGTATTGTTTCTGAATACCGCGTAAAGCTTTTGATACAGCTCGTTCTGATACCTTTGTGTAACCAACTTTTTCCATTTTAAATCGCTTATATTTTATAAAGTTCATATAAAGCAGCGTTTCTCACTCCTCTCATACTTATATGCCCTTAGTAAACTTATTTCTAAACGTATTCGCTCTTTTTAATAGTAACGTAAAGAAGTCTGACAAATTGCATTCACATAATTTTCGCTACTCCTTTTCTACAGACTATTCTTACAAAAGCTTATTCTTATCTGCTTCTTGTCAATCGAGATAAACTTTGATTACACATTTCTTTATAAGTATAAGAATAGAGAGACTAAAGCGATAGTCATATTTTTAAAATGCCGATCGCTATATAATGGCTTTGATTACACTAGTCTGCATTTTCAAAGTTTTTGTCAGATGATTTCTTAAAAGTAGGTGTTCTTGAATCAAGTTTTTATGCTGATTCCAGAAATAACTTTCGTTTTTTTGTCTATCACATCAGGCGTTTACACAAAATAGGAAGTAATGTTTTGACCATTTTACTAATGAGCGTAGAAAAGTATTCAAATATCATTTCGCACAAGGTAAGTTTTTATTCAAGAAATATTTTAAGAATACTCTCAAGAACTCCCTTAATTTATTTCATGACTACATTTTAACAAAACAAGAAGCCAAAGTATTATTTAATTTTTTTCAAACTTTCTCTTCTTTGACTTCCTTGCAGATCCTTGAAGATGACTGTCCCTCCTCAAGATCCAACAGTAGTCGGCCATCATAGTTTCATTCCATCTCCCCTGGTACCTCCTCTCAATTTCGTTAATATCTTGGTGAAAACGTTCACCCTGCTCTTTACTATAATGTCCCAGATTTTCTGGAAAGTAGTCGATATGTGAGTGCAGAAAATGCACCTTTACACTCATGTTACAACACATCTTCTTGAAATGTTCCAACATTGTTTCGACAATGGCCTTGTAATTAGGATCTTTGTTATTGCCTAAGAAGTTTTCAGTAACTGATCGGAAGGCGGTCCATGCTTCTATTTCTCTCTCATTCATTGTCTTCTCAAAATCTTCATCCTTCATCAATTTCTTTATTTGAGGACCAACAAAAATTCCAGCCTTTAATTTGTCTTGTGTAATGAAGGGAAATTTCTTGGAAAGGTACTTGAAGCAGGGTCCATCCTGTGGTAGAGCCCTTACAAACTGTTTCATCAAGCCCAGTTTTATGTGTAGTGGCGGAAGCAATATCTTTATATCTCTATATTTTTGAAATAAAATTGTGAAAAAACTCTACGCGAAAGAAAAAAAACTAAAAGCAGTTCTGAAATCAGCATAAAAAGTGAGTCAGAATCACTTATTAGTTTTCAGTCATCCGATATCATGCGGAGTAGTGTTATCCATGTCCTTTGACTGACCACGAGAAAAAATGAATAATAACTTCCCACCAGAAAAAGCATAAGTATATGAAAATTAAAACCAGTGACAAATAATATCTCGGATATGGTTAAATTATGGTAATAGTTAAATTATATGCTTTAACGAGATCTACATTTTTAGTGTGCAGTAAGATTTTCGTCTATCTCTTACCTACGGTTTATTAAATCAAAGGCCATTCAGAATGAAGAGGTATTCATTGGCTATTCGTTAAAAAAAAAAAAAAAAAGTTTTTTTGGTCATGCAAATATCTTAAACATATAGTGTGTTATCAAGCTCGTTAGTCACTTTTTACAGAATAATAAAAACCGAAACGTTTTTCATGTAAAGGATAGTTTGGGATGGACGGATTTGCTGTTTAACCTACTTCTTGTTTTGGGGTTATGCTGTTCGTGCTACTTCTGCTCAGTGTCTTATCTTAACGTAGCATAGTTGAAATTAGACAGTGAATTGGGAAAGGAAACTTACAACTAAAAGTACAAAGACAAACATAATTATACAGCATTCACAATATATTCTTACCCTTAACAGTCCAGTGTAGATCTGCGGAATATAAACTGGCTGTCAACTGATGATTTAGAGCCCTCGCACACAGTCGTTTGTATAATTCTTTTAAAATTCGAGTTCTTTAAGACGCGTGGTTCCGGTGTAATCTTGACATCAAATTTCTGAGCGAAATGCAATACTTTCTCTACTTATCGTATAAAAATGTATTAAATACTTTCATGTTATTATATCGTAATGAAAACTTGATACCTAAAGATTGTTTTAAAATGCATCATGAAGCACAACTTAATTTTTTAAAAATATATTTAAAAATATCTGATGTACACTCGTACGACCATAACAAATTCGCATAAGTATCTAATGCAATAGTAATATAAAATAACTATATTATATTCACATATATTATACAGGATGTTATAAGACCTCACCGAAAACTGATAGGGATGATAAGGCCATGCAGAGAGGATCATTTTTTGTGAAGTAACATATACTCCCAAACATGTCGTATATGAGTTCTGCGCATGTATCAAGGTGCGCGCCCGTAGTAAGGATCGGAATTAAATACAAAAGATAGTACACAAATAGCATTTTATTGAAAAAGTCATGCTCTTACAATAAGTATTCCAACACCTGACCCTATGCCTCTTTACATGTTTGATATCGTCGCAGCAACGATCGGCGAACAGGGTCATGCATGGCTGGATTCTGTTTTGACGTCGCCAAATGCAGCATTTATTTGGTCAATTAGTTGAACTCTGTTGGCCACTGGAGTTGTGTATACCATACTCTTGACATGCCCCCAAAGAAAAAAAACAAGGGGCGTTAAATATGGCGAACGCGTTGGCTACGCACCTGGTCCTCCTCGTCCAATCCACCGTTCCCATAATCGGTGGTCAGTTGTGCTCTTGCGTCGACACTGAAGTGTGCTGGTGCTCCATCATGTTGGAACCAGAGATGATGCGTACAACAAGCGGCATATTGTCCAGCAAGTCCGGAAATGTGGTTCTCAAGAACTGTAGGCAGGCTGCCCCAATTAACTTTCATGACAAAATTACAGGTCCCAGCAGGTAAATCCCAACAATTTAAGCCCAAATGCTGCGGTAAACCTGTGTTGGTGATTGCGAACAGCAATTGCATGTGGGTTAATGTAATCCCAGATGTGACTATTCCTACTATTCCAGTATCCGTCACATAAAATAGGCCTCATCTGAGAATAACACTCGTGTGGGGAAGGCAGCATCATTAGCACTTTGATATACAAAGTTCATACAAAGTACATAGTTCTGTATAAAGTTCATACGAGGTGCAAATTCTTGTGGTCCTATTACCTACACGTGTAGGTTGTATTCCCTCAATACCCTCCAAATGGACAGGTGACACGTTAATAGCACGAGCCACAGCACGCGTGCTCATTGAAGGTTCGTTAGTAACTCGCTCGATCACAGCGTCCTTAAACCCCGGTGTCCTCATATCACTCTTACCGCCGCCAACGGCCCGAGGACGAAGAATTCCCGTTTCTCCAAGGCGTCGATGGATTGCAGCAAATGTAGTATGGTGTGGATGTAGATGTCTCCTGTTCGGATACCGCAGGTCGTAAATGCGACAAGGCTGTCTTATTTCCCCTGGCCTCACTGCAACACATAATCATATCCCTGAGTTTAGACAACTCGTACTCCAACACCAAAGCTACAATAGCATCAACAAACCGAACCTTCAAGTTCGTACTGCTACGACAGAGGAGGGCTGACGACGCAGATGAACAACGTACGGGTTGGTTCCTATGCGTGGCGCGCGCACTTTGATACATGTGCATAACTCATGAATGACGTGTTTGGGAATATGTGTCCTTCACAAAAATGATCCTCTCTGTCTGACCTATCATCTCCATCAGTATGTCAGTGAAGTATTGTAACATTCTGTAGATATATCTAATTATAAAACTATTGTTTTATCCACATTACATTACTCCGACACTTTTTTGTTTCGGAACGAGTTCACACAAAACAAGTGCTTAAGACATACAGCGTGCGGAAAGGGCATTCAAATTTTATATTAGAAGCATGGAGGAGTAATTTCAGAAGTCGTAAAGAGCTATTAGAAGGAAAAAAATCTGATGTATTACACTTACATAACTTTCTCTACTCTTGTACAAACTATTTTTACAAACGCTTACTCTCCATATGCTTCATATTAATCGAGATGTTAATCTTATTGCTAATTTTCTTGTAGGTGCAAGGGGAATATGGTAGTATTTAAGCGACAGTCAAATCTTTTAAAGAGCTGGTTGCTATGTGATGCATTCCATTCTCTTTGCATGTCCAGGACATAAAAAGAATGAATAACGAATTCCCATTTGAGAAAAAGTATTTGACAATTTAAGGGAATAACAAGCAATATCTCGAAAATGGTTCACTCAACAACAAAAAAATGTATATGATATAAATTGTGTATTTTAACGCGATCTACATTTTTTGTTTAGTAAAATTTTGTCTATCTCCTTATGGTTTACCAGTTATGCAAAAGTCGTTCACAATGAAGAATACTTTTGGAGACATTCCCAGAAAATTCGAGATATACATTTCATTTGTCATGAAAATAGCTTAAACATATGAGATTTTAATCAAAATCGTTAGAGCCATTTTTGAGAAAATTAAAATGTTCGAAAAATGTTCCATGTAAAGGGTAATCTAGGGTGGGGGGATTTTCTTGAAAACCTTCGTGTCGCATCTCTGGAAGATACTGAACCTAAATACCAAGTTTGGTGTTTATCTGGTTGTTCGTTTCTGAGTTATGCTGTTCACAGACACACACACCCACACGGACATGCTTCCAAAAATGCTTTTTTTGGATTTACGGAGTCTCAAAACATGTATTTCCGGTGAAATCTCGGTATCGAATTTTTGGCTGGAATACAATACTCCCCCTACTTACTACACGTAGTAGAGAAAGTAAAAATGGGATGAATCGCAAACTTGCAAACCTGACAAATGACACTTGGAAAAAGTTTAAATGAATTTAACTACGAAATAATCGTTGCCACAAATTGCATTTTGAGAATTTCTACATTTTTCCCGGAACAAGTTTTTCTCCAATTTGTTATGATTTCCCAGTTATACACAATTATATAGTATTCCACCAGAATGAAGAGGAGTTCACAGGGTATTAGCGGAAAATTCAAGTACGTACATTTTATTGTTCAAAATAATACCTTGATCAAAACCTTGAGAATAGCTGAGAAAAAAGTTACAAGAAATTTCGATGTAAAGGTTGGTTCCGAATGAAGTGATTTTGGTGAAAATATTCGTGTTGCATCCATAAATGATTTGGACTTGAATACGAAACGTTTGGTATTATCCTACTTTTCACTTCAGAATTTTGCTGTTCACGAACACATTTTTTCAGGTGTATGTGCAGAGGGGCACGATGGTTTAAGGCACCTCAAAGCTTATATTTTCAGTGAAATTCTAGATATCGAATTTTTTTGTGAAATACTATCTATTGAGGATAGTAAAAGTAAAAAGCTGCGAGCGAAAATCGTATTCAACAAAATAACCAGGTATTGTTACTATTCAAGTCACTGTTTTAGGATTTTCATAGCTAGAAAACAGTCCCGAAAAGCACTCGCGTTTAACTTAATAACACAATCCTTCACAAAATTATTCAGACGACGGTTACAGAAAATGCAGATGCTTCGGAAACTACCGGAGCCGGTAAGAGATTTGTAGAGGGAGTTGACAGTCGTGATTGCTAGTGGCACGTGTTCTGCCATAACTCTTACTTCCGCTTGGTTCCGCTAGATGTCTCACTTAGGCTAACGATTAACTCGTCGGCACTGCTCTAATGAACTAAATTAGAATATGAACCGAGCCGGTTCTTAGCTCTGCTTTCTGCGGGTTTATATCCGTGATTTATTTTAAATAATATAATTTTCTTTTAAAACAGCATTTTGTAACACTTCCAAAACGAGACATTTGTTATTCTGACCCACCTCGGTATGTGGTGTTGGCGATTCTACCCAACCCAGAGTACCAGAGTTCGAATCTCGGTTGGTGAGAGTTACTTGCGTAAGAAATTTTCTTTCTTTTCCCTAAGCTTTATCTTGTTCTCATGATGCACAGTGGGCGCAGAAAATATTCTTCACAAAAATTGTAGACGATAAATTAACGGAGATAAAATTCTAGCTTTTAACATACAGATAAAACTGATATTGCAGTTTGTGTTCTAACGTTTTTATAAAACATTGCATTGATTTTTTTAAAACTTTTTCCTTTATCTTTGTTTGCAACATTGTTTTAGATGCATGTACTGTTGTAGTTTTTTGTATAAACCGGAAATTTATTTGAAAACTAATTTTGATACGACAGAAGAAATAAAAATTCGAAATAGGAGTTATCAACGTTTTTGCTGAATTTCTGCAAAACGTCTTAGTCTTTACGACTTCATGAATTTATTTCTCTGTCAGTTTAAATCATACTATGTCGGTTACATTTTCAGGCGTAATATAAAAAACTGCTCTACCGGATGCATATAAAATATTGCTGCAAGTACTATATATGAAATACCTTGGAAAAGGTCAGAACACGTAAACTGCATACAAATGAGCATTTTCTCTTCTCGTTAATTTGACTGGTAGAATTTTATAAAGTGGAGACAACTTTCTGGAGCCTCTGTATTTCCGGAAACTTTCAGCTCGACATACCCCGGCTTCATTTGAGTATCGTTCCACACATTTTACGATCATGGTAAACCAGGATTTATTATTATTGTTATTATTGAAGCTAAATACAAGTTGTCCATTTTTAATTCGGCTTTAATTCCCAGCAGTGTTTGCGTAATAAAGAAGCCCCAGGATAATTGACTGTCAAGAGAAAGGGAAAAAAATTCTGAGTTTTTAAAGAAAGAAGAAAGTACTACAATATTTCGTTTATGTTCCCAATTTTGTTTTTATTATTCTTTACTGCTTGGATCTGACCCGTTTACAACGGCAACGCGTTTCTGACCTCCTCTGTTTCGTGCATTACCCCGAATAACCCTTCTTCCGCCTGCCGCCCCTGTATTGTAGCGTGTAACTAGGTAATGTACGAAGTAAAAGAAGATTCTTTTGTTTTTCTGTATTTTTATTGAGAGCCAAGGGTTTATTAGAAGGAACAGAGTTAAAAAGTGAAAACGTTTCACGTATATAAAACTTTATTGTGCAGAGACCATTAACTGTGTTCTCCGTGGTGGTACTCACAAGGTACTCGCTTACTCAAACTTGCCCTTAAAACAACTTTTAAGCAAAAGGGACTGGAGGAAGAAATCCCCGAACAGTGGCGTTCTGCCTGTACGCTAATTCACACAATGGAAATATGCAGGGAATTATTTTTCGGTTTCACAACTGAATCGAGATATCCCTAGCATTCGGGTTTTATTTTAGTATCGATGCCCGTTTTTATTTTAAGTAGTCTTGATCATGAAAATATTTTCTCTGGCACAAATTAAACGGAGGAAAAAGGCAATGTTTGGATCAGTTTCTTCTGTAAGACTGTTTAAAGTGTACTGATAAATGTTATACCTAACATTAAAGCAAATAATCAAGTTTTTCTTGAATATCCGTCTTAAAGCATCAAATTTTACGACTTTAAAAAGTTATTACTCTGACGCTTTAAGTTATATTTCCATGACACTTTCAGATATTATATAAAAACGCATTTAAGTTAATTTTGAAAGTATAGCACATGAAAAGTTTGAAAAAATACAAAAAAAATTATTGAAATTGGCCATAGAACGCCAACTGCGTTATTGTTTGTTTATGCATATTATAAAAGTGAAATATTTTTATCCATTGATTTGGATGCTAGTTTTTTTTAATTGTACTGGACATATATGTATGTCTGTATGCTACACTAAATGTAGATATATTTCTTATCCGCTCGAAGTTTACAGTGGCTGCCAACGCACTATGACTGACACGTGGCCAAGGTCTTAAGGTAGCAAACTCGCAAACGTGAGGTCCGCGGTTCAAAACCCGCCAGAACCGTCCTCCTTTAATTGAGGGTTTCTCCAGATCATTTCTCATAACTGGCAAATGGCGGAGATGTACCCCAAACGTTTCCTTCCCAAATTTCGCTTCGAATTATTTCATTTCATCCATCATCATTGCCCATCGCCTTTGGTACCGTATGTAGTAAGAACGGGCATTAAACACTATTTAAAAAACGCATTAGGACAAAAGTGGTACCCTCGTGGGTCTGTTCGACGAGCCTGGCCCGACTCTGGAAAATAAATTTGAGTTTCATTTATGGACGCTCTTTAACTGCTATGGTTCTTAGCGTCCCATATTGTGTGAGAAAGACCGGACGTTTTTCTCAAAGGCCTCTTTATCAAGCTTGAAGTTCTTTTACTGCCGTAAATCTACAAGACGGGAAGGATCCGAAGGAAGCCGTGCTAAGGATTTTTACACCCGAAATAAACCATCGTCCTCCGCCGGGTTTGAACCCGCGACCTCAAGAACTTGGTACCCCTACAACAAGAGGACGACAGGTTCGACTCTGGGTGGGAGCAGTTACAAGTAAGGCTATTTCCAGAGCTTATTCATGCTGCAGGCTGATTTGAGCGCTATCGGAGTTTGCTTTTACTGATTTCTTCAAGAAAACTGTGATTCATTCGTTGATTGTTGCCATTAAACACTTAAGCTAGGGTAGTTTCATTTGGCAGCACTGAACTGGCGAGTGCCTGAGATATTCATATCAATGCCTTAAAAGTGCACAAAGGGCGATAAAACAGACGACTGCTGCTAGAGTAAGAAATTTTAGTTTACCAGTTTGTTCCCATGGCGTTTGTAATTGCCATCTTATGCAATAATGGTTATTAATGATAAAAGGGGAAAATGGGATGTTGAAAGTTTTGTTTACTAGGGGGAAGGGCTCAAATGGGGACTTGCAATTATTACTTACGTATTTCTTGCAAATCTGCTTATGCATTTTTCTCGCGTTACTTTGATTTTCATTCGAGGAATTGTAAGTTTCACGATTTAATTTTATCCTACCACATACATAAGTGTTCATTTTCAAAATCACTTTTACTGCTGAGAGATCATATTCTGCGACGGACAGATGATTAATGATGAGGCAAATGAGGTCGGAGTCTTTGGTGACCAAAGCTACCTTATCTTCTGAAGGTGAGAACACGCGTGGAAAAAGAAACATACACCTGAGTAACTGTTCCTGGGGAATAGAACGCGTTCCTGTAGGCTGGAAGGCAAGCACGTTCTCCCCACGCTCTAGATGTAAACATTACGTAAATTCTATACTTGTCATTCTTATTACTTTTACGCCTGGATGTTGTGTAAGCAAGCTTAGTCTTCTTAGTATTATGGACATTAAATTAATGTTTTCCTTGTTTCATAATTGTGTTGAACGTGATGTGGCTGTTTCGATGCCCCCCTGAAGTTATAATGATTACGTTATTGTATACTTAAAATTAGCGCGACTTCCTTGGCTGTTCAATGCCATGTCTACCTCGGTCAGTCAAGACATCGTCATGAAAAGTGAGATAAAGAGAGCATGCGCAGAAGCGTTCCGAGTACTGCTGAAGGTAGGCATATGACAAGGTATCTCATCAAGCCGGCTGGGGAAGGAAAGTGAGGTAGCAGTGCAGCAACATGTTAGTTTGTCGCTTTGCTGTATCAGAAGCAGAGTAGACACACAAGGAAATGTCAATCCGAGAGGGACAGCTTTGTACAAGAAAGCGAAATATCTCTTTTTCAGTGTACAATAATTACACAAGTTATTTATGCTCGCTAAAAGACGCTAATTGATTATCATAAAATGTTCTAAATATTAAAACCAGGACTAAAGGAAATCAGGTTGAATTGTTACCGGACTTAACGCTGTTACGTTTTACATAACAAACCACCCCCCTCCCTAGTACAGCCTGCTGTTGTGTGCGTTCTATGTGGTAATTATTTGAGTGTAGCTAACTTGAAGCCAACGAATTCCTATGCCTGCTAATTATATTTAAATGTGACGGATGTCTGAAAACCAAAATCAGTTTGGTCTACCGTGTCCCCCTGACACTTGCCTCTGTTCAAGAGTGTACTGTGAGCAGACTGTGTCTGTGGAAGAATTAGTCTTTATCATCGAATTTAGTCGTAAACAGTTTCACAAGCTATGGAAACTCAGTAATATTATGTGCCTAAGCCGTAATCAAGGAGCTAAAAGTGATAATGCCATGCAATGGAAACAATGGAACATTGTGGGGCGGGTTGCAGATTGCTGTGGGGAGCGGGACTATTTGTTATTGCCCTCCCCTCCTCCCTCTAGTTGTCAGATGATGACGCATGCTACGTAACGGTACGTTAACTGCAGGAGGAACAATGTCACAACTTCGCAATCGGCAATTGAATATTTGTTTCAACTTCACAGTTCACGGTAGAGATGACTTCATCGGACTACCGGCGAGGCATGAGTTGCGGAAAATGTCCAAGTGACAGAAACGTGAATCCCCAGATGTAGCTTCATTATTACGTCATGACCTTCAGAACATCTGTTGATTGACAACATATCCATGTGCTTCAATTAGTAACAGCTTGATTTAAAATTACGGAATCCATAATTAAAATAGACGTTGGAAAATATTCATTCTACTAGAAAATAAGTTGAAGTTAATCAGATCTATATTAATATTATACAAAGAGAAAATGTGTATGTGTGTGGTGGGGTGGGGTTGTATTCCCCCAGAAACCACTGAACCTATTTTGATGACACAAGATACTTTTAGCAGTATTAGGGGTAAGAGAACCTTGGTTTTGTACAGGCAAATTAAAAAAGATTGGGGCAGGGAAAAGTATATTGAAGTGTGCAAAAATGGAAAAGGGAAGGGTGAGCATGGTTTAGATCTGGAGCAATGAAATTAAGGGGAATGAAAGGGGGAATGAATCCACAGAAGTGTCCATTATGTGGGGAAAATGGAGAATGACCTACATTTTATTTTAGATTGTAATGAGACTAAACTATGGAGAGATCAATGGGTACCAGTTAGGTGGTTGAAATTACCGAGACCAATAATCAAAATGAGAATTGGAAAGTTTAAGAATATAGAAGAGATTATAAAGTTGGGCAGACTATTAGAAAAGACTAAATAAAAAAAATCTGATGTGTTACACTCACATGACTTTCTCTACTCTTGTACAAACTGTTTTTACAAACGCTTATTCTCCATGTGCTTCATGTTAATCGAGATATCGAGATGTTAATCTTATTGCTAATTTTCTTGTAGATGCAAGGCTTTAAGCGATAGTCAAATAGTTTAACAGCTCGTTGCTATGTGAAGTATTCCATTCTCTTTGCATTACCAGGACAAAAAAAAAATGAATAACGAATTCCCATTTGAGAAAAAGTTATAAGTATTGGAAAATTTAAGGGAATAATTAGCAATATCTTGAAAATGGTTCACTCAACAAAAAACATGTATATGACATAAATAACGCGATCTACATTTTTTGTGTAGTAAAATTTTGCCTATGTGTTATGGTTTACCAGTTATGCAAACATCGTTCACAATGAACACTTTTGGAGACATTCCCAGAAAATTCGAGATATACATTTTATTTGTCATGAAAGTATTTTAAATATATGATATTTTAATCAAAATCGTTAGAGCCATTTTTGAGAAAATTAACATTTTCGAAAAATATTCCATGTAAAGCGTAATCTGGGATGGGGGGATTTTCTTGAAAACCTTCGTGTCGCATCTCTGGAAGATACTGAACCTAAATACCAAGTTTGGTGCTTATCCGACTGTTCGTTTCTGAGTTATGCTGTTCACAGACAGACACACACACACACACGGACATGTTTCCAAAAATACTTTTTTTGGATTCAGGAGGCCTCAAAACATGTATTTCCGGTGAAATCTTGGTATCAAATTTTTGGGTGGAATGCAATACTTCCCCTACTTACTATACGTAGTAGAGAAAGTAAATATAAGAGAGGAATTTCAAAATTATAAATCTGTATATTTTGCAAGGATGCCTATCAAATAAATTGGCATATTTAATTAATAAGTGTCTATTATAAGTAGGTAGTTAGTGAACCTGGTGTATAATGTACTAATAACCACAGTGTTTACTACATTTACACGAGGTGCAACTCGAGTATATATATTTTGTATATTAGAAAGGAAGAGTTGGCATATGTAATAGAGATAGTTCTAGAGAGTTAATAGCTCATGTATAATGAAAGTGAAATAAATTCATTCATTCATTCATTTTGATAATGGTTTCAACATTGAAAATCACTGATTTTTCCCCGGCAGACAATTATTATTTCAAATCCTAAATGTCCAAATGACTAAAATGAATTTACAAAGCCCGGATATCAGAGTACGAACATGTTGGATTCGTAAAAGTATACATTTGCGAGAAATACTTTGAGTTTTAATTAAGAATGTCATGGAGTACAATATAATTGCTACTCCACAAACAATGCTCGAAAAAAATAAAACAAGAGCCGCAGATATTTCATTCCAAGCGATATACATAATTGGTCAGGATTTAGCAACTGAGAAAACAGAAGACGTAAATAAAAAGATAAAAACAAGGCAATTGCATTTGCATATAACGGTACGTTATGTATTGGATACTTGAGCCAAAAGGTTTTAATATCCCTTATGTAAGGTTTTGCTGTAATTCCCTCTGTGTGTTATAACCGAGTTCATTACCAGTACATGCTAAATATTTATATAAAGAAAGAAAATTGTGTCCTGTGTGACATTAGAAATTATTGAACTAATATTTTATAATTTACAACCGAGGACATTTTTCTCTATGGTTGCAGATTACGTACCCTTTCCAAAATTTTAACTTGGTCTGGAATAATCTTCGTACTCTGCAGTTTGTCCCCATTTCATTGTTTATTGAATGTAAGAGTTTATGGATTATACGAAGACTTGTAACATTTATGTTATTAAGTAGCTACGGGACCAAAGAGAAGGTACAAAGATTTAAAACTTCATTTGCTGTTATTATGTAAGGATTACTCAACCATTCCAGTAATTGTTTAACCGCAAAAAGGTGTTAACAGGCTAATCATTTTCTCCAGAGTTTGGGAAGATATCGGGATGAAGTTAACATCTGAACTACAGTATTCGCCTGTGTTTCATACCCATTTCCGTGAATATCAGGGAATGTTTCGTTCGTTATTAAAAATATCACGCGGCTTTACGAAATTACGGATATAAATGGTGATTTGAGGATTAACATAAACATATTTTAGATGTTTGTACAATAATTCGATAAATAAGGGGGAGTGAGTAAATGAAATTAATTAAATTCTCATTCGTGGTTGGAAAAATGTTCTGCAATGTCGGTTAAGCAGCTGTTAGTTCGTAGGTATATACTTTTCGATATTATTAATATTATTGATTTTATTGACATTAGCATAACATTTTATTTACTTTACAACTTGCTATACAGTATTTCTACACGATTTAAGCTCTAATGACAACATATATAATTTACTGCACATATGTCCTGTGCAGTAATTTAGATTTGCCTAAGCGCTCCTACGCAGTGCGCTGGAGCGAGGTGCTCTGGTTCCAGGCCACGGAATGCGCCTGCGTTCGATCCCACCCGTGGGGTGCGGATTTTAAGTTCCGGGTATAGGACCGGTGCCCACTCAGCATCGTGAGGAAATTGAGGAGCTGCGATAGTCAGCGATCCCGGCCTCGAGAGCCAACATTTCGGCTGGGGGATGCGTGGTTCTGGCCACATCTCCCCGTTTTGGTTGGATGATTGCCCACCTCTGTCGTGCGTATGTGGGCGTTAGACGGCAGTCCGGTTGGCAGGCCAAGGCCCTGCATGGGCCCTAGCACCAGTTTCGTGTTTTAACTCCTTGCATAGGGGCAACTTCACGCTTTAGGCGTACAGCGGGGCGGTCTACTCTGGGGGCGAAAGCTGCTGATAAAATAAACTTGTCAAGCGGATGTGGCAGTTGGGCATCTAAAACATATGGATTGCAGTTCTATCAAGGGCTTTTTTGTAGAGTAGCCATATCTACATGCATTACCTGCATTAAGGGTCGAATCACGAATATTGAGGGGCTTTTGATGAAACTGAGTGCTGCGCTGCTTAAGTAAAATATATTACTACTGCTTCGAGGTATGGCACGGGGCTAGAGTGTCTGCTGCATAATAAGGAGGACTCGAGAGATTGTTTTCTGAATAAACATATAACAACATGTGTGCCAATTGCAATTTTAGTTAAACTTTTTTCTATTCTTGCTGTTTTTTTTCCCGCTTGATTATGTTTTGGTTAATATTTGCCCACAAAACAAACACATACTTGCGCAGCCATATCCGCGCGATACCCTGCGCCACTAAACTCTGGAACGTAATGCCTCAGCGGCCGTGACAGGTGAGATGTCGGAACAAGATGGTGCTCCGCTGGGTTTTATTTTATACTGAGAACACAAATGCTGGCTAACTTTCATCTCAGTGGAAGTCTATTCCTTTCGGACACTAATTTCGTATGTTTTATTCTTCGTTCCGTATGACCTCTTTGGTAAAAGGAAATTGAACTTGAAACCACCACCACCACCACCCATTTTGAGTGCCCCTATCCGTTAAAAAGATCACGTACATTTTGAATAGGTTAAACATAAATCTATTTCTGAACGGTGGTTGTCAAGTAAATAATGTACCGTTAAAAAACTTTTTTGACAATTTATGATTGTGAATTAATAATTTATACTAACTTATAGAGCGGTCCACCCTGAAGCCAGAAATTTGATTTTTTAAATTTGTTTGTAACTTTTACGTAAGTGGCCCAACCAATTGTTATGAAATAACACATTTTGTTATTTGCAGAATATCCATATGATGAATATTTAAGGAGTTACATCAATTTTTCTTTACTATTATTATTCGGGTTTGTAAACCGGTTACCACGAGAAAAGTTCGAGCACAAGAGCCGCAAGTTCGTCTACTGTTAAATCTTTTAATTACGTTTTAATTTTTATTTACACCCCACAGTAAGCAGTTTTAAACCATTATAGTGTAAGTTACATATTCAGGATATAGGAGGATGAGGACGATGGAGGGAGAAGGAGAGGGAATTGTAGGTAGAGAGAGAGAGAGAGTGTGTAGGAGAAATGCTAACAGAACAGTACAGAGAGAGAAAAGTATCTTCATATTTAGCGCAGTAACGCGAGCAGAGCTGCGGGTTATAGTTCGATTCGCCTGTACAGCGGTTATTTTCAACAAATCATAAAGATAAGGGAACATATTTTATTTTTGATGCATGAGCGTTAGGTCTGAAATGTCGCAAGAAAATTTCAGAAGATAATTAATTCGACGCAAGAGATAATGGGCTCATTATTTGCATAAAATTGTTCATTTTGTGCGTGGAGAAAAAAATTTGGATGAGCAAAACACTTTCACTGTCAATAGCAGAATAAAAGAAGCACGAAGTGTTGTTAAAAATCTGCATTTCTGTTGCATGTTCGCTAATTGCATCTTTTATTATTCTCTGAAATTATACGTGCACTCATTAAGTTAAATATTGTATACTAAGAGTTGTGCAACACAGATCTCTACAAGAGAAGGGCATCTGAAAAAGTCTACCGGAACTGCTGGGAACGGGGTAGGATAATGGCCAAACTGCATTACGCAACCAACAGCGATTAATCGCATTTCAGTAATCTGGTTTAAGTACAGATGTGCAAGATAAACTGAAATTCGAAGATAAATCTACAGGCAAATATAGAACAAAATAGTGCTCTAACAGAACTGATTTTTATTTTTTGCTTTCTTTACCAGCTAGATAGTGTTGCATATTACTAAACATATCCGTATCGATATTTCACCGAAATAACATGCCTGAGGATCCCCGAATTCGCATATTAGAGAGAGAAAAATGTACTCAAAAATGAAAAAGCCGAGTAAATGGTGTTAAAAGTTGCAACATAACTTCAAAGATGAATCACCTTAGCTCTTTACGTGAAAGAAAAATGTAATTAATTTTCACTTTTTAAAGGCTACTCTAAAAAGTATTATTTCTTCGAGAAACTGCTAAACCATATAAATGTAGATCTTGAATTTTCTGCCAATAGCTTGTGAAGTCATCATTATTTTTTATATTTATATAAGTTTACATAACTGAGAAAAAATAAATTGTGATATAATCGTTTGACATGAATGGAGGAATACAGGTTACTAAGTCCTTATAACCTAATTTGAAATAATTATCAACTTGTGGTTGATGTAAAGTGTATAGAAGAATCTCACACTGTGAAAAGATAAATGGATACAGAAAGTTGCGTGAGTGTACCACATCAGAATTTTACTTTGGTGACTGCTTGCTGGGAGGGAGGAATCGTGCATTGTTGAATTAATTTCGCCAGAGTTCACATGGGAATTCAGGAAGGAAAATTAAATGCCTTTAAATCGTCTAAGACGTAACATACATAAATTCTAAACAATGCATATTATAATTTTATTATTCTTTAACACCAGTCGTGTGTAGACACTAAGTCAAAAAGTTACTTGGATTTTTTTTTTCAGTTTAAGTCAAATTGTATTTTGTTGTTATTTTTGTTTGTTTTTTATGTGTGTGCGTATTTTAGAAGCAGGCGAATTAGTTCTAATGAACGTATCAATGCATTTTTTTAACTTCTAGTTTTGCAGGATACTGTAAATTGATGGCAAATTTCTGATAAAAGTCAATGAGGCATCCTCAGATCAGAAAGCTCGTGTATACTTTTCCAAATGTAGTTGTGAAGCGTAGCGTTTGAATAATCGAAAGTGAAGTGATAAAAGCCGAAATTTATTGAATGCGTTGTGTGTTGAACATACATCAGAATTTTAAGTTAGAGTACTCCTAGATAAGCTGAAAAGCTGGCCAAAATTTTGAATCTCTATCGGTTTAGAAACATTATTACATTTCCTATCTTTCCTACAATTTTCACTAAAAGTTAATATTTTACTTTCACAAGAAGGCGCTTAAATGTACGAATCTCGGAACCAAATTGAATGAGCAGGTTCAGTGTACAATTTTTGGTAAAAGTTAAATTAACATTTACTTTCGAGCGTTCGCCAAACTAGATATTTTTGTGCTTGTCAGTGTGATTCACAAATAATAGAAAATTAGGTTTGTATAAGGTCAGCATTAGATTGTGTTAGTATGTTGGGTGCTGTTGTTATGTTGGTACGGTTACATGTTAGTGATCCACGCTGTGTTGTAATAGATTATTTCGTTCTACTGGAAGTATTGTTTATCCCCCTAGGGAGGTACGGGACCGCAGAGATTCCCGGAATAAATATTTTTTGATGAAGGAGTGACATAGCCTACGTATAACGTGACGTGAACAAGATGGCTGCGGCTAGTGCGCGAGCGCTGAGCGGGTGTCCTACTGACCTGAATCCAGCCGGCACAGCAAGCTGGCAAGTTAACACACAGACAGAACCCAGTATACAAGATGGAGTGTTTAACAGTGGACCACCAGCGTCTCTACAGCTTCCTGGATCTAGACTTGGATAACACTAATCGGTAATAAGTGCTTGTGTTTGTGTTTGTGCAGTGTTTTAGTGTGCGTCATCATTTACAAATGAGACACAACGCTATCCTTCGGACCTCATCGTTCAAGGTTTGGCTAGCTAGGGCAATAGAAAAAAAGGTTTTGGACTTCAGATTATTTGCTTCTGTGGCCACCCTGCATAGGACTTATTTGTCTTTCAACAGTTGAAGGATCCCAACAAAATCGGCCACAGAAAATTTGTTTTCTCAAAACTGTATGTTGATGTGTTTAGTTGTTATGGCACAAGTAAAGAAAGTCATCTAGTTTTTATATACATAATGCAGTAAGATTACGTTATAGGTCTAGTATCAGTTTTAAAGCTCATTATTTTAATCAACAACTAGCAGTAATTTTTGTAACAGTGTTGCCAAAATGTATTTGCTGGCCTATTGCAGCGACATGGGACCGTGAATATTGTATGGCGACTAGTTTTGCGCGCTGACATTGACACATATTCAGCAGTTCGTATTCCAAGGCGCCGGAACATGCCAAAAGGCCGTCCAATCGCATTCCAGCGTTTATCAGTCAGGGTGTCGAACAAAAGCAGAGGTTTTCTAGGGAATCGGGTAAGGAAAAAAGACGATGATAGTCGGAACAATGGAATGTGTTGATGCGTCATGCTTCACCGGGCCACCTTGCGTCAGTTTCGCGCAATACGGGCTGAGGAACCATTTATTTAGTTCGCTATTGCAGAAAAGTCGACTTGTTGGGCAATGCCAATACGGATTATGACATAGGCAACGTTTAAGGCAAACTTATTAGGAAGGCATAATCGATATAAAGATTTCATTGCAGTATTTTCCTATAGTTGTTGCTTAATGTTGCTAACTCTTATTGAAATACTGTATAACTAATTATGCAACACGCAAATTTCAGGGTTGCATTTTCAGTCCTTTTAAAAATATGTCGCACTCTTTAAATTTCTAGGCTCTTTTGTTCAAATCCAAACACACTTCTTTACATAATATTGAACATCTAAAAATTCAGAATTTCATAAAATACAATATCCATTATTTTTATTCTGATCTCGAATTTAAGTACAAGAATTTTTCAAAAGAATAGCAGGTAAATAAGCCAGAAGTTTCCATGCAATGCCTGCACACTGTCTCATTTGTGTTCTTTCTGCCGTCACAGCTTAGTTTCTTACATAGACTATGTGGACATTAGTAAGAAAAAACATTTTATGCAATGTCAGTCTGTAGTTTATGGGAATGTAGTCGTTAAAAAAAGAAGCATTATTTCTTGTCGTAATCGCTCACAGATTAGACACCTTAAAAAAATTCAAAGTATTGCTTCCGAGACTGGTTTAAACCATATTTTAATAGATAGTGGACTGAAAATGTATTATAGCTAAGTAAAAAGTCAAGCAATTTAAATCTGTAGATTACTAATCTGAGTAGTTTCTATTGTTTTACCGTGAGTGTTAAAATAACGCAAATTTCAATTCTGAAGAGTTTCTTTATTTGATTAATGTTTATATCCTTGATTAACTATACAAGAGTCATATCAGTGGTGTTATAACGTTGATTTTACACACTCCCCCCACATTCACGCTTCCAGACCGTGCTAAGGGTAAAGAAGGATTCTAATTGAAATAAAATTCACCACCCCAGCTGGGAATCCAACCCTGACCTCTGGTGTAAGCAGAAGTGTTTTGGTAGATCTATAGAAGATATATGTTGAAGAAAAACACTGAGAAAAGCTTCACCTTTTAATACATTCCAACCAAGAACAGGGCGAAGAACGACTTTCATTTTCCTATCTTCGAGCGTATCATGAGCTGTGTAAGTTTTTATTGAGACACTATTTTACACTGGATAGAAATGTGGCTCCGTTTTCTTGAAAAGTAAAGCCAGCAGTAGGAGGAAGCAAGTGTGTCTTCTTCACTGCTTCAATCTGTGTTCCCCACCCCAGCTGTTTACTCTGTGGCTAACACTTGTTGCCAGCTGACACGTCACAGGAAGTGCGTAATGAGTGATCCAGCCACAGAATCGGCCGAGCGAGCGAGTGAGCTAGCAGGCTACAATAGCTGGCGAATAACTGTACTTCCAAGATGTACAAACAACGCGAGCTAAAGTCGGTTGCTATGGCAACTGCAGAGTGCCGTAATCTCGGCGATTAGCAAGAAATCTGTGATGATGTTTACTTTTTAATTGCGAAAAAGCAGCATTATAACATACCAGCTTTAATTTGATAGCTTATCGTGCTGTAAAATAACTTCTTCGGTAGAAAATATTAACTATGCTGTTTCTGTATGCTCAACTACGAATTTATGGTGTAGGGTGCCATTCTAAAAAGTGTAGCAGTGTCGTTGCAATCCCGCACTTCGCTAACGACTTGGTCTTTCTAGTACTTAACGTACTATTTTAGGAGACGAATCGGCCTCTATTGACCAGCTCCTACAGTATGTTAAGTGGTTTCTTAAAAAAAAATAACATGAAGTTTCTCGTTTGATAATTGAACTGTGCCAGAATCGTAATGTACCTTATGTTTGCTCTTGTTTACCATAGTTTGAGAGATTTCAATTGTTTAATTTTTGTACCTTTTGGTTTACTGTTCCTACTTCTGTAATCCAAGTATTTCTTTCTGTAACTGTTTTCAATGTGTTCATTTCGTTTTTCTTATTGTATCCGACAGTGAGTGAATACGAATCGCTCGTATATATCTAGTGTGGCGCTGATGACCTAGACGTTTTGCGCCACCGCACTACTACTCAAAAGTGTAGGAAGTTGATTTCTTAGGCACATCTATGGACTTAATCACAAGCTGATTTTATGGTTTGTAAAACACAGTCATGTTGACATTACATAATGCTATTATGGAACACAGAAGTATGAAAATGTTGGATACCCTGTGGGGATTGTTAGTGATCGGCGTTCTAATACAGGGTATTTACCTGCAGAAGAAGCAGGTTTGGCAGTGTTTTTATATAACTCAAACACACACATATATATTCGGGAGAGTTATGGGTGAAATTTCGATATCCTTCATTCGTTATATTTTTGTTTTCATTTTCTACGATTATTACTGATGATAACACGTTGGGTTTTAATAATTTTGTAGTAAAATACATTCACCCACTTATTCATACTTCACAAAGTTCATATGAAGACACGGAGTGATCCTAAATAAAGAAGCATTCCTACCCCGAGCCGGAAATCGAACCCGGAACCTCTGGGTTTAAAAGCCTGAACATTGACCGCAAGATCGCAGAAGAAGTCTGCAAATCCATAATCTAGCATCTTCCAAGGTTGAGACAAATTTTCACGAAATTCCCCCGCCCTAAACTACCCTTTTTTTTCTCAAGCAATTAAAGGTTTGTATATAAGTATACTAATATGTATATCTTTATTTTCACTCTGAATGTTTGTGTAATTGGGAAACCATAACACACATAAGAAAAAGAGAAAATCGTAAAACGTATGAAATATAGGGCTGATTGAAGTATATAATTTTTGTCAAATAACTTTTTCTGCAGCTTTAAACATTCGTTGTTACATCTTAAGTTTCCCCAGGTTGAACTGTTATGCAGCAGCTAAAAAGGATCCTACCCGAATCTTAATTTTTTCCCTCATACCTTTAGTATTATATGCAGAGAGTTGCGTGTTGTTTTTTACGTATCGTGCATACAATCAAGTCCATATTGTTTTATTTGAGATTATTTCTAGTTAAACATTTATCACGAGTAAAGTAACTTTAATAGAATAATCCCATTTTTATGTGACTACTAAATAATAAGGAATTATGTGAATTTGTAATGAGTAGAGAAAGTCGTATGAGTGTAGCAAATTAGATATTTTTGCCCTTTTAAAAGTGATAATTTAAAAAAAATGTATTTTTATGCTTTATTTTTAATTCCTTGGCGTAACACATGCAGTAAAAATGCCTGTATTTTAGCATATATCCTTCGGTTTTGTACATGTATACAAATACATTGAAACTAAACAATGGAAAGTCATTTTAAAATTGATGTACAATTTATTTATAATAATAATAATAAACAAGTGCGGCCTTTCTGGCACAATCAGGATAACCTGCAAGTGTTTAAGAATGTACTTTGAAGTGGCAAAGATTTTAATATTAACAAATCCCAGTGTTGACCAGTCAGAGAACAGATTACTGCCGCTGTAATAAATTTTACTTATTCTTTGAATCTGCAAAGTATTAACATTCAACATAATTATTGTCTCTTTTTCCTTTTATTTTGCGTCTCTCTTCACAGGAATTCCCAGGGCGTCGGTCTCCTTCACGTTTAGATGTATGATTCCATTGAATATGCCTAATGTCTTCTTAAATGTTTCAATTATGTGAAACAACTTATATATGACATCTGCCAGGCTGAGAGTGACATTCCAGAATTTGGTGTATAGTATAAAAATTTGACGAAAAGCTTTAGAATATCGTATAATGTGCGCTATTAAGCATCTTGTGTCAATGAAATTATCAAGAGTTTCAATGCATTAATTTTAAAATTATTTTTTTTCGACTACTCTTTTTCAAACTAAGATTGTAAACAGCTTAGGAAGCTGCATGTCCATGGTGAATAAAGCTGTACGGATATATTTGAGAAACCTTTTACGTTTGTGCTGCTATGCAGTTACAAACTCTGTACTTTGAGAAATAATATAAAAATGTAATACGGGAGTTTTTAGTAGAAGGTTATATTTGGCGTTTGGACAACTAATTTTTAAAAACATTTTAAAATAAATTTCAGCATAGCTGGTAATAGGGTTTCATTTTCAATGAAAAACGAAGTTCTGAAATCATGTTTTTAAGCCTTCGTCAATAGTCATCTGCATTGTTCTCACGATATGCTCAGTAACCGGGGCAGAGAATGCGCAGTTGTGCGGTAGGTTTTGTTCCGAATCGAGCTGATGTTCCAAGCAAATTAGTTTGTTTCTCTACGTATTGCCTTGAAAAAAAAAAAAGCCACACAACTCGAAAACTCCATTTTAGGTTACATCGGAAACTATGTTTTGAGGGTCACCCCCCGAAAAAGCACTGCATGCTCGCCTACCTGTGAATCGGATTAGCTAAAAGATGGAACGCTGTGATCCTGTAGATTTGGAACATGTTAGGTATGTTCTGGGGTAATAACGTTTTTCTTTGGGCTTGATTGTTTTAAAAATGCCTGTTAAGATTAAGTTTGAGGTAATGAAATCATAAAGGTGTAGCTTAAATTTGGTGTACAATGATTGTAAAGTCCCTTTCAGTTCTGTAAGGATTGTCTCTATGATTAGCATCTAACTCAAATCCAGAGGTCCCGGGTTCGTTTCCCGGCTGGAGATGGTTAATTTTTCTTTAGCCAGAATTGTTCACCGTCTCCCTAGATTCTGGAAGTATGAGTGAAAGTATAAGTGTGTGCGCGCGCGCATGCTGGTGACTTTAATGTTTAGAAAGAAAACCCAACATAAACAAGCCCAGAGATGCACAATAGTAAACCAATGAATACCATTGCCGATGAGCAATTCTTTCAAAGGCAAAGTCGCCGATATAGTCCCAAATGTACGTAAATGGCGGCATGCAAGTGGAGCAAGGGAAAATTCTGCAAAAATTAACATAGCTCCCTTGGCGATACTAACAATAAGTGGAGTCGAAAATGGACACGATAATTACACGCCATTTGGGCAGGAATCTTCTGCATTTTCCGTTGACGTTTAACATGCGGGCCTTGAAACAGGAAGCGAAATTGGGAATGTTGTGCTAAAATGTTTAATTATCGCGTAAGTAGCCGAAGCTGAGCAGTCGTAGTCCTTGGTTCCTGGTTTCGTGTCCTTGTCATGTGACTGTCCTTGTTGCTGAGGTCGCCAGGCTCGAGATTCGCCAGGTCGCTGCTCTACTCCCTGTTTGTTTTCAGTGATCCTGGAATGTTACATAACGAAACGAGTGGGATTGCTGCGTGGTTACGTAGCGCTCATCTGTTCGTGGCAGATAACGAATAAGAATCCATACCCGTGCAAATACGGTTCGAAAACTAACACACACAGTTATGGAAACAGTTGACTTGTAATATAACCGCAGTTGGCCGAATGTTAAAAACTTCTGGTCAGGTTTCGCGAAAAATGAAGGCAAGAAAGTTCAGAACTGCACAATGTGTGGGAGGGGTTATACATTTTCTCTTAGTATGTTAAGGCAAAGTGCAATTGTTCCAAATGTGACCCGGAATACGCCCATGTTCCGCCTCTTTCCTATTTCTCTGTTATCATATTCCGCGCTTATGGTTTTCGGATCGATAGAAGTTCATTCAAGGTATTCACTACCTCCACAACAAAACGAAGACCAATAGTTTCAAACAATACTAGAATTTCACCTTAATGACTTGAGCGTGTGTGTGATATGCTTAATTGTTACGGACACAGCACTGTTCAAGTAGCGTCTTCAGATCCTACCTTGCCATGTACACCGTAGGTGCCATGTAGGATGGAGTAATTTGAATTGAAGAAACTTAACCTCACCCTGTAACTCTGCAGTCATATGCATAGCTCGTACAAACAAAAGAATGAAACGAATGACGTATCATCACATTTCTAATGTATCCAAAATTATGTTGTCAAGCATTTGTAATCTTCGATATCCTGTTAGTTGTTCAAGGCATGTCAAAGGAAGCCTCTAAAAGTTTAGCGCGCAGTTAAGCCCTCAGCTAGAATTCACCCCTTCACCAGTGAAAAAGGCAGACAGAAGATTGGGATGGTAAGGTCACCTTACAGCGGTGAAAAGGGATGTCTACTTCACATTCAAGGCGTCTCGGATTCGAATCTCGGTTAATCGAATTACCTGGGTATAGTGTTTTGATTTTTCCGCTATCTTGAAAGGAGGAATGTTTCTAACTCTTATGCTTCATGCACCCCGGGCTCATGAGCATCATTTCATTCACTGTCGGATATCAGCTATCCGGTTAAATAACGTTGCAAAGAACGTTATGAAGTTCACCGTGCATTCACTGATGGGCTCTTGAGATTTTGCAAATAACTGTGTGTGTAAACCTAAAAAGAAGTTAACCCAAGCAATATTTGTGTGCACATGGTTTCTTTTTTTATGAAAATTAGCTAACGCAGTCGATTATTCTGTTTAATTGGTCGCCTTCCCTCTCCCTGTACCATATTGTGAATAGTAATCGCTAATCGCATTATATCGATGTTTTCTTGTTAATAGCTCCCCAAGCATATTGTTAGTGGATAAACACTGTATAGTGCTGAGGAGATATTAAGTGTGTTGTATAATGCCTATCAGATTGATGTATTTATTTATGGCAAGGCAGGTTTTTCTTCTCGCCTTAGTTCGTAAATGAAGCCTTTTTTTTTTTTAACCATATGTTTTAATTATGAAGAAAAGATTTGCTTATAATGTCCAGTGGCATTTCTAGCGTCACTAAACCACTTCAAACTTTATGTGCATTTTAATTAACTTGTCAGTATTTTTACACGCAACTGTATTATTACACAACCTGTATTTCTGGCAACGTTCAGGTGGGGATAGCGTATGTGCCTTTTAATCCAGGTTGCTGTAACTTAGCTGTGTAAGTTTTTCCAGGGTTACCCTTATTCTTACAGGACAATCATCGGACACTCTTAAGCTCAGCTACCCCGAGCTCTTTTGAGTATTATTCCACTTGTTGGATTTCTTGTATCGCTAGATATTAAAAAGGAGACTTTAATGTCGTGGGACTGCTTTTGCAAATTTCTGTAATTTTTAAGCTATTGGGTTCAAAATTTCTATGAATGTTTTGAGATAAAGGAAGCGGGCGTGCAATAGTTATTTATGTAACTATAAAGGCAAGTGAGTATTTTTCAGGACGAGTAAGATATATCGCAGTTACATACAGGAGAGACAAAAAACTACGAACCGGCTGCGCGGCGTTTTTCCTGTCCGCGTCCTCGGTGCTCGTTGCCGTCTGCAGCTATCATAGAAAGGCGCGGATGAAACTATACAACATTTTTAAAACTACTTTTAAAGGCTTTACTCACCAACTTTATGAAAGGAGGTGCTGAAACTGGCCACCATACATTTTTGACACCTCTTTAGAAAATTATCCATCGCTCGCCGTAGTTCACGTTGAGAAATGCTGGCAATTTCCTGGCGGGTATTTTGTTTTAATTCTTCCAGAGTGTGTGGGTTTGTCTTGTAGACTTTATGTTTGAAGTTACCGCAGAGATAGAAATCGCAGGGGGTTAGGTCAGAGGACCGAGGGAGCCACAAATCTTTACTAATAATTCTGTCCTCAAACCCACTTTCAATTCTCATCGAAATATTGGCCGTATGAGGTGTTGCACAGTCTTGTTGAAAAAAGGCAAAATAACGCTCCCTGGCTGTTAATTCTCTAAAAACAGGGCGCAAAATTGTATTCACGTATGCAGGGGCTTCAACTATTGACTCGAAAAAAAAAATTGGCCCTTCATAAAGTTGGTAAGTAAAGCCTTTAAAAGTAGCTTTAAAAATGTTGTATGGTTTCATCCGCTATTTTCTATGATAGGGCAGACGGCAACGGGCGCCGAGGACGCGGACAGGAAAAACACCGCGCAGCCGGTTCGTAGTTTTTTGGCTCTCTGTATATTTTTTTTCATACTATATCGAAATATTTTATGTATTGGTTAATATTGTACTGCATATTATGCTGGATATGGACGCATTCATATGTTCATTGCAGGACCAACAGTTTTAACTGTTGTTGGAGTACGGAAAATAACTGAACGAAAAGTTCAGTTTAACGTACCGGTTTGGAAATGCAAAAAACATGAAATTCCAGATAGTATGAAACAAAATTTTAAATTGTATGGTGATGACTTTTCAAGTCCTATAAATTAATATTAATGTATATATATATAGGTAACGCTTTGAAGACTCCATGTAACATAAGCCAACAAGTATTGTTTTAATGTTTAAGTGTAAAATAATAATTAGCTTTTAAACCATGCATTTACCAATTTAGAATGTAATATTGTTATATTGAAAGTTTTTCAGACGAAATTACGCAAATATTCTATAATTTATTTTTCTGGCCAAAGTATTAGCATTAAGTAACAAAATGATAAGTTTTGTGGACACTGTAAAAATGAAGCAGACATATTTTCATTAAAATTGGACCGTAATTGATGCCCAAGGAAGAGCGTTTAGAAAATACATAAAGGACAGAAACGCAAAAGAAGATATAATGTAAGCATTAAAAGTAAGGCAATCATATTTTCCGAACTCCAATCTGGACAGGGGCTTAGGCTTTACATTTCTCCTTATGTGAAAAAAATAGAGATTTTAACATTGAACTCTGTTCTCAGTTTTCTGTGGAATTTTTCTATCAAACAATTCTTATTTTTACTTTCTCTACTACGTATAATAAGTAGGGGAAGTATTGTATTCCACCCAAAAATTCGATACCGAGATTTCACCGGAAATATATGTTTGAGACACCCTGAATCAAAAAAAAAAAAAAAAAAATAAAAAGCATTTTAGAAACATGTCCGTGTGTGTGTCTGTAAACAGCATAACTCAGAAACGAACAGTCGGATAAACACCAAACTTGGTATTTAGGTTCAGTATCTTCCAGAGATGCGACACGAAGGTTTTCAAGAACCCCCCCACCCAGATTAACCTTTACATGGAACATTTTTCGAAAATTTTAATTTTCTCAAAAATGGCTCTAACGATTTTGATTAAAATGTCATATGTTTAATATATTTTCATGACAAATGAAATGTATATCTTGTATTTTCTGGGAATGTCTCCAAAAGTATTCTTCATTGTGAACGACTGAAACTTCAGCACCTCCTCCTTTGTAAGTACTTCCATTTCTAGTTTTCAGATCTTCCATTTGAATTCCAGTGTAGTCTTCAACCCATTGATGCTGTCAATTACTTCAAACACGGTGATTGTTTGTCCTATTCTCTGCACTGCTTCGTGGAAAGAAGCAGCCTGACTGCGAAAAAAAAAAATTAGTCATGCCTCATGGAGAGGATTTTCAAAGAATTTCTGTATAAGAGCTGGGCATATGTCTTAGATTGAAAGTATGATTTTTAGGTAGCAGGAACATTTGAAAAAGTCTTTCGATAGTTGGCAGCAGAGCAACCTAACCTAATATCATCTGAAAGACTGTTTCTACAAATTGGCAAAGCTCCTTGAGACTTTCAACTGAGTGTGTACGATTTGGAGTGTAGATACATTTTGGCTGCATATCATTTCAACATAAACAGGCAGTACATCTGTAGCTGCTCGAACACAGTTGTGAAAAATATGGGCTGCTCCCCCAACTCCTATGAGACTGTGTCCAAGGTTTTCTCGAAGTTTTTTGAAAGCTTCAGCACCTTCAAAATTGGAATTTGGTCATCTGTACAACATCCACCACTTTTCTTTCTAAGGCACTTGCAAACATTAGATGTGTCGCCTGGTGATGACTTCAGTTCTAATATGGGTTTAGGAAAAATCTTTTTATTTTTTATGGTTGGATGCATCTGTCATCACAGAGATAAACGATGCATTTTCTAGATCACATCTTAACTCTTTTAAGAATATGAGATGTCAATATGTTTCGAATTATGTCTTTTGTTTTTGTATGTGCACATGCAAATTTTGGTTTTAAAGAAACCTGAAGCAATTTTGATGTGCAATCCATAGACTTAAATGTATGATAATGTTGCACTGTATGGTATGCAAAGACACCTTCTTTAGCAGCTAATTATTCTTCTTTATCGCCAATTTTTTTCAGATCTGAAGAAAGTGGTTAACAATGAGCTTGATGCAGCTGTAGCGATGGCTCGCTTATGTTTATCCGAATTTATGTGAGTTCTAATGTCACCATTTCTGCTGTGACTGAAGCATAGATACTGCATCTTCATTGAAGCTGCATTTACGCACGCTTCGGGCTCATTTTCTTTCAGCATGTTTGTAACTAATTCATAATAACCTCCAACACTATCCGCCGCCTCAGAATAACTTTGGACTTCACAGCTGTCAATTAAGTTGGCGAACTTGCAGATGATTCACGAAGGGAACTGTCCTTTCCGTCAAGATGTGCCGCTAAAATAATATTCTTCATTGTAGACATACACTCTTTATATACGACTTTTGAGGCCAAGTGAAAAACATTTTATCAGCTTTTGTGTATTGGCAATTATTGGAAACGTTCAGCATAGCCAACTTGACCCTAACAAGAGTTTTGCGGGAAGCACTACGAAGTACATTGTTCTGTGTTGCCAACTGGGCAATTTGCTATATAAAATTCTCTTAAAGTCACCAATAGAATAAAACATTACATGAAATCGAGAGATATATAATTAGATTGCCAGAATCGTCTAAATTCGGGGCAAATTAGCGTCCCGAATTGGAATCGAAAACATCCCAGACAAAGCGTAAACAATCGGGACGTGTGCTCACCATAATTAAAAAGCATGCTCCCTGCCTTTTTCGGCATTCCATTGTACCTTTAAAAATAGAGGAATGCAGAAATTATAATGCCACGTGTATTGACCATAAACGTATTTATATTTTAAAATGTAGAATTTTACAATTTTTGTATTTTAGCCAAAAATTCAGTCACCAAATCTCTTAACACTAAAAGATAAGGGGAAAACTAAGTAATAACAGATAGAACGCTCTTATCTATATTCCGCTTAGAGCTTGTACACCACTGTGCTCTTGGCCATACACAACAGGATGGGTTTGTGGGTCACATGAAACACTTGCCCTCACATCGCTGTTGTGTTCCACCCACAGCTCTCCAGAATTTTTGTATCGATAGTTAAAGCTTTGAAAACGAAGTTCATACCCCTATTTTTAAGACATGATATTTACGTAAAGAAAGTGATGATGAGAGGAGTAGTTATTCGTTGGCTTCCTCTGTGGTATTCTTCATAGAAGAACTCGAGTTACAACTTGGTTGGTTAGCATAACGTATTGTGGACACCAAGAATGTTAATTAGCCAGTCTTGTGCCCTGTAGTCAGCACTCCACATATGTGGAAGTGTTGACATTTACCTTGTAACCCAACCTTGATCCCAAAGAGGAAGTGAGGTCTTGAGTTGGTTTCCCTTTCAGTATTCCAGCGTCAAGTACCTACTAGAAGCGCTAGGTGATACAGCTTGTGCATTTAGACATAATTCTCAGTGGTGTGGACTAGTTAGAATCGAGAATTGATCGCTAATAAAGCGTGCGTTTTGACAGCCGCACCTCCCCCCCCCCAGTACCTCTAATGTCAGATCTATTCGCACTAACTGTACTACTGTCCACAGGGTTGCCAGTTTAGCAGTTTTCCCGCCAGATCTAGAGGTTTTATATATTAGTCTTAAAGGATATAATATGTGTGTGTTGGTGTGTATGTGTGTGGGTTTTTTTCTTTGGGGGGGATAGGCTCAGTGGTAGATGTATAGCATGTGCCATATTTTATTTATAAACCCATGTTCAGAAATTCTATGTTAATGCGCTAGAGACTCCGAAACGGGTAGGGGGATGTCAGTAAGTACAAACCGTGGACTCGGCGACAAGCAGTTGCATTCATTAGTTAACTGTTGTTTACCAGTGGTAATGCATCAACTTTACGTGATGCACAGTAGTCGTGCAGATGCGTACAACCAATAGTGATGTGTATGGTATGATTCTGTTGAGTAGTTTCATACTTCACATTATTCATTTGTGTGACTCGGCAAGTGGAAGTGAACAATGGTGGGCTTGTATACAAAAGCGGAGTACGCCGAGATACTTCTGAAGGAATGCAAGAGAGACTATCAACGACGTTACCCCAACAAGCGTCACCCAGCCCACACTATGTTTCCAAGATGGGAGAGGCGTTTAAGTGCAACAGGTAGCTTCCGTCCTAACAAACATTTTTGGACGTCCATGGACACGCCGTACACCAGAGTTTGAATACTTTCCAAGAGTTCGATATCACAAAACCAGACATTGCACAAAATGTATGTATATTGGCGGCAGTTATTTTGAGCATCTTATTGATTAAAATCTTATCAGTTTATTTACAGTATTTCAGCGACCTTAGCACGTAAACCAAAGCGTTTCTTGAATGGACTCAAACAAAATATGACCACATGGTATCCCATCTACCTACCACCGAGCCTTGTAAAATATCTTTTCTATGTCCTGTATTTTATTCCCAAAGAATTCTAAGCGTAAAGTAATATGCAGTAAAAATCATGTAGCAGTAAGGATAATCATTCATATTTAAAAAATAAAACCTGTCAGGTTAGTTTATAATCTCAAGTATAGGCTTGAAGTTCTGCTTGACAACATCAATGACAACATGATTGCATATTTGCATGATGTCTTGGGCGTCCTACATCTTGATGCAGTGGGTTTGAGCATAATGGTCCGGAATGCACATGGGTTCCAGTCCTCCCTTGGTGGACTTGGCTCTAAAGACTTTTTCTTTCCATGGTTAGGGCCAGGCATTGCTCATTCATCGTCGTGAGGAATATGGGGAGCTACGATTAGTCAACTTTCCGGCTGCGGAATGCGTCCCTGCCAAGCTTTACTGTTAGCATGTGGACATGAGACCGGTAGTCTTGGCCCTTGGTATGCCTTGGCCCTTTGTGGACAGTCGTGCGTTGATGATTATTATTATAATTATATCTTTGGACAAACACCACTGTATCCTCTGCAGCTGGAAGAATCTTAGTTTCTGAGTCCATTGCTAATACCTATATTTACTAAAATCTGGACATTTTCCTTGAAAAATTCCGGTTTTTAGTCCACTAGCGAGAGTTTATAACATGCATTGGCAACCCTGATCTTCAGTAGTGTGTGCCAAACAATACATCAACTTTTCTGAATTATAGTAGAGGCTCACAAGCGCTATGTTTTCTCAGATATGTTGAAAATTAACTTGCCTGTTCAAATGTCCTAAATTTAACAAAAAGTGAAACCGTTGGACAGATCCGTGACTTTTTTATTAAAGGATTTTGCCCTCATCTTCATTGTGGTCTTCCGCTCACCATGTCGGAGCTGTTGATTCGAATATCCTCAGAGCCTTTACTAAAACGAATAGCAGTTAATTTCACGCGCTGCAACTTTATTTCCGGGTTTATTTAATACAAATTCATTCATCTTTTAAAGTTACATGTCTAGGTAATTTAGTTTTATATTCACATTACCATAGAAGAGATAGGGCAGTTTTGAATTAATTGCAGTGAAATGTTATAATGTGCATCCTTCATATTTAACTATAATCATGTGAGTACCTCAAATTTCTATGCAGTCATCATGGGTTTGTCATCTAGTTTTCTTTATTGCGCCTTTTAGTGTTACTGTCGCTTTAATCTCTGTGTTTGTTTCGCTACATCCTTAATATTTTTATGTGCAAAAGAAGCCACACACTTATTTTTTCTTCCCAAAGGTTGATGTAATGTTCCATTTGGGGCCTCGCGTATGAGTAGCCCCTTTAATTTATACTCCTAAACAGTTATGTTCTATGTCTCAGTATATCTACAATTTGTGTAGCAATTGATTATTAAAAGAAAAAATCCACAAAGTACTTAAGTATTACAGAAGTCAGTTATTAATACTGTAGTGTTGAAATATTTTGAATGCGGCACTGATCTATGTACGCTTTGAGCCGTTGTTGGTTTACACCTGTTTCGCTTTTTATTTAGCTTCATAACATCCTGAAGAAAATGACTGCTGCTAGCACCTTTAAGGGGGCTTGATACTGAGTTTTGGACTAATTTTCGAGTAAAAACATCAGTTTTAAAATTCCATAAATTCCCAAACATTGTAGAAACAGGATCCAATTGGATTTTGCCTTTTGACCGTACAGGTGCCTAAACGCGAGATTTAAATGGACGAATATAGGTGAGTGCAAATGCCGCGTGAAATGTTTTAACGTTCATTTTCTGATATTATTGTTTTCTCACGTTTGCCACTTGAAAGCGCTCTTGTTGATTTCCCTTCAACATTTCAATATACATTCTTTGAAGCTGGATGAAGAAATCTAAAGGGGTTTCTTGACATCAGATGTAGTTTTAATAATTTAATATGTATAAAAAGCTGTCCATTCCTCTAGGTTGCAATACAGTTTTCCCATTTGTGAGGTTTCCAATACACGCTGCTTTTTTTTTTTTTAAAAAAATCAGAAATGTAGTTTTTGTTCTTGAAAACATTTGCAATTTTTATAAAATTAATATTTGCAAATAACTCTCTTCGTCCTGCACTATAGCGCCGTGGGCTAGAGTGTGGAGCTCTGGTTCCCGGCCACGGAATACACCCGGGTTCGATCCCACCCATGGGGGTGCGGATTTTAAGTCCCGGGTACAGAACTGGTACCCACTCAGCATCGTGAGGAAAACGAGGAACTGCGATAAGTAGCGATCCCGGCTGGGGAATGCGTGATGCTGGCCACAACACCTCCCGTGTCGGTTGGATGATCACCTACCTCTACCGTGCTTAAGCGGGCGTGAAGCCGGCAATCGGGTTGCCAGTTCCAGGTCCTTCATGGGCTGTAGCACCACGGGATTATTATTATGAAAATTAAGCAACTATAAACTAAATTAAAGGAAATTTAAGCGTTGTCAGTTCAAGGAAGCTTTTATGTCCAGCACTGTACTTGTTTGGAAGTGGTTCTCACACGTGAGATAGGTGACTAAAGGTTGTCTTCTGATCAGCCTTAAAATTTCCTTTTGCGCGTGTAGCAACTATTATGTTGCCGTGTTGCTGCCAACTGCGAAAACCATAGAGTGGCCGGAATAAGGATTTTTATCCTTCAGTTTTCTCATATGCGAGCTTTTACATACTACAAAGCTAACTCGCTCTTTCGGAAACTTATTTGTTTATTATACTTTTCTAGCAATGTTTTTATTTGTGCTTTTAGTTATCTGAAGGGTTTGTTTATACTAAATCGTATGAGGTTTTAATCATCAAAACTCTTTTGTTTCCACAGAATTAATATAGGGGTGAAAGTCCATTAAAACACCCCCCCCCCAAATGTAAACACAAGGTAACGCAAAGTGGTAGAATGGAAATGCCCTGAAAGGTTTGTTAGTAAGCCAGCTCGTTCCGTGGTCACGAGACACAGCCTTGACACTATCAGCTAATAATAAAATACTTGCAGACGCACTTTGTTCTCATTAAGGCTGTCCTTTATGATAGCTTTCAAGTTCATTCTTTGTGGTTAATGCGTCCGGCTGAAACTGCTTATGTAAATGTTCACGCAGTTCCTGTGTCGATAACCGTAGTTATTCTACTATCTGTAGGTATTTTGTTTCTTATGGATGACACGTATCAGCTTGTTTCATCAACAATTAACTCTTGCCTCAGCCTCCTGCATACGACAAAATGTGGATATCAAAGTCTTAATACCAATATCTATACTAAAGTCTTTCACCATTGAAAAGCACTGTTCTTCCCAATGAACATTAGCTATAAGACAAGTTCGATTCCTGAACGACTTTAATAAAGACTAAGAAAGGTTTATAAGACCTGGATACTAGAACATGAACACTTGATGCCATAGAAGAGCTACTGCCTTTTGACCTCTTTGAGAATGTCATAGAGTAGAAAATAGTTGTTACTCCACAGAAAATGCATGTCAGAATATGACAATGCATAATTCCATTCCAAACAATATACATAGATAGCCGGGACTTGGCAACTAAGAGAACAAAACAAAAAAACTGCTTTTTTTTCTGATGTGGTGCACTCGCATGACTTTGTCACTTTTTAGTCACTATTCTTATTGCATAATTTTTTGTAGGTACGACGGGATTTGGGGAATATAGTAGGCTATAAGCTATAGTCAAATATTTTAAGAGCGGTTCGCTATGGAGTAGCTTTGAAATATTCCTTTCTCTTTGCATAACCAAGAGAAGAAGGGAGGGGGCGTATAACGACTTCCTATGTGAGAAAAGTATAAGTATTTTAAAATGCAAACCAATCACAAGGAATATCTCGGAAATTAACCCCCCGGAAAAACCATAAATTGTGTGCTTTAAGGAGATCTACATTTTTTTTCTTTCTTTACTACGTATAGTAAGTAGGGAAGTATTGTATTCCACCCAAAAATTCGATACCGAGATTTCACCGGAAATACATGTTTTGAGACCCCCTGAATCCAAAAAAAAAGCATTTTTGGAAACATGTCCGTGTGCGTGTCTGTGTGTCCGTGTGTGTGTCTGTGTGTCTGTGAACAGCATAACTCAGAAACGAACAGTCGGATAAACACCAAACTTGGTATTTAGGTTCAGTATCTTCCAAGGATGCGACACGGTTTTCAAGAAAATTCCCCCATCCCAGAGTACCCTTTACATGGAAGATTTTTCGAAAATTTTAATTTTCTCAAAAATGGCTCTAACGATTTTGATTAAAATATCATACGTTTAAGATATTTTTATGATAAATGAAATGTATATCTTGAATTTCCTGGGAATGTCTCCAAAAGTATTCTTCATTGTGAACGACTTTTCCATAACTGGTAAACCATAAGAGATAGACAAAAGTTTACTACACAAAAAATGTAGATGGCATTAAAATACACAATTTATGTCATATACATTTTTTTTGTTGAGTGAACCATTTTCGAGATATTACTTGTTATTCCCTTACATTTTTCAATACTTATTTTCTCAAATGGGAATTCGTTATTCATTTTTTTGTCTTGGATATGCAAAGAGTATTAATCTGTGAGAAAGGGAATGGTGCTGCACCTAGCAACCAGCTATTAAGAGATATGTATGTGCTTAAAGGCTACTATATTTTCAAATTGCCCTTGTAAATATATATTCCCCTTACATCTACAAGAAAATTAGCAATAAGATAGAGTCTGCAAATGTTTATCTCGATTAACATGAAGTAGATGGAGAATAAACTTTGTAAAAATACTTTGTACAAGAGTAGTGAAAGTCGTGTGAGTGTAACACATCAGATTTTTTTTAATCAGTTATGAAAAGTCGTATTGTATCAGCAAACGATAAGATTAATGAAAATAAAAGAAATTGAAAAGAACCTGTTGATAGAATGGCAGATGATATAATACCAAAAAAGATAATGAATTACCAACCGACAGGGAGGAGAAGTTTAGGAAGTCCACGCAAGAGATGGCTAGAGACCGGAACAGGTGATATCGCCTAATCCTTGAAGAAAAATGAAGTCATTCAGAAAGACGAGGACATCAGAGGCTAATCTCAGAAAATTCAAGACATATATTTCATTTGTCATATATCCTAAACATGTAGAAGTAGCTAGTTTGCTTCACGTATGGTAAGCCGATTTGAATTAGGAGTTGTATTAGTTCAACTGTTGGGGAGCCGAACTTGAAGTAGTAGCAACCGCACGTATGGTAAAATGTTTCCAGTAGTCTTCGTCCAAAAATGTTTACAAAAATATTAACTTTGTATTTTTGACTGTTTCTTTAAATATTATATATTTATGTTTGCCTCGGCTGCGTCAGTATTTTTGTTAGAGACATGGATGTCTTAGCAGGGCGTGATGCGGCTGAAGAATGTAGGCTTACATAGATTATAATTTTTAATTCACACATTTTTATTAATTCTTGACACGATTTTAATAACCCTTCACTGATATAGAGAGCTGTGAGATTCTTTAATTAATTACTTGCACTTTTTAACACGTAAACTTTTTTCGTCTCACACGAATACGTATTAAATTTCTCGAGGACACATCTTGCGTCTGATTAGTAACACTGTCTGCTAGCAACGCGTCCGGTTATGAGTGCTGTCTACAAGCAACTGACTTGATTTCAACCGCCTAAATTTTTAAATTTCTGTATTTCAAGTCTCTGATTGGCTAATCCTAGTCCAATAGAATACTTTTATTTAACTTAAGCTTTTTTCTGGTTGTTGATTGGCTATTTTATAAACTCACAAAAATTACATTATTGTTGCTTAAAGAATGACTAGTAGCATTATTACACTTTCTTACTCATTACTGCCTCAAGGTTACCTCATTGTTAGCAACTTTTAACCTATTATTCTCACAGCCCCTACGTTATTAAATTACGCAATACATTAACATAACATTATTACATGTATACAATAATATAAACACATACAATGACTGTAATATACACTTTTTATGTATTGTTACATACACCTACTGCTTTAAGGCGGGCTGTTATTGAATTATATATATATAGATATTACATAATTAGACTGAAATTATTTAAGTGTTAAAAATACTGCCTCAATGTGGTATTTTCATAAACATATGGTTATATTAAGAGTAGATTTTTGAGAAAATCAAAATTTTCTAAGAATGTTCCACGTAAAGAAAGGGTAGTTTGGGGTGGGGGATTGTGTTGCAAATCTTCGTGTCGCATCCTTGGAAGATGCTGAACTTACATACTATTGTTTTAACCGACTTTTCATTTTTGGATTATGCTGTTCACAGATACACACGAATCTTTCTCTAAAACTGAATTTTTTGGTTCAGGGGGGTCCCTCAAAACATATATTTCCGGTGAAATCTCGACATTGAATTTTTGGGTGAAATGCAAAACTTCCCCTACTTACTAAACGTAGTAATGAAAGTAAAAATCGCATATATATGCGATAATTATTTCTGTGACATTTAAATTATGGGATGTGCAGGATTTAGCATTAAGACATCTACCTAAATGTTATTTTAATTCTAGTTATAATTCTGGATATCAAAATCTTTAATAACCATTATGTAAGAAAGTTTTGCTGCGTTTTCTCTGTACGTATGCTGTAATCCTATTCATTAACAGTGTGACTACGTTAAACATTTATATAAAGATGGAAAATAATGTCTCTCGTAAATAAATAACTAGCAACTGGAAGAGTTTATCGATGGTTACAAAATGTTTAAATTGTTGGCCTTCGGGGCTAGAATCTTGTTTTTCGGCATTTTTACACTTAAATAGTTGAATATCGATTTAGGGTTTTCTGAGTTGTGTGAAAACTTTGGAGTGTTTATTATTTAATAACTTAAGAGATCAAAGAGAATATAAAATAATTAAAAACATCATTACTCGATCAATTCAGTAAGTCATTCACAGCTCAAAGATACTTGCAGCATACACAATATGTCCAGAATTTGAAAGACGGTCGGCTTTGGGGTGAGGGTTAAGGGAATCTAATATACAACATTCGTCGGTATTTTGTCCATTTCCACAAACGTCTGCTATTAGTTTATCATGGGTAACCTTCTGGATCATTGTACAATCATTTCACAAAGAATAACGAGGGATGGTAAATGAAACATTCAAAACAGAAACCAGTGCTATAATTAGTGTGCTTGCGCATAGAATTATATGTGAATGATCACAGAGTTTCCTTCTTCATGGTGAAAAGTATTTTCATTCTTTCAAGAAGTAATCCTGTTTTCTTCCTTTCCATTTTAATTTTATGTTTCAAGAACTTAACCGGAATTTGGTAGCCAAGTGTACCCATTACGTATGTCTATAGCCATCGAAATTTGTGACACACAAAATAACCTTTCTGTATCCTAGGATAAAGAATATATGCAAAACGGCAGCCATTTGTCATGCAAAGATACAGAATTTTTCTAATAAATCAACAGTTTCTCAATCTTTGCCACCATTAAATTTTTATTACACGATAAAGCTTGCATTTACAGTATCACACTCTTTTATCGAAATAAATTGTATTTTTAATTCTACACTGAAAGGCAAATGATATTTTTATATTTACAGCCCTAAAAATTAGGTTTTAAAGAACTAATAAGAGAGAGAGGTAATTTTATCATTAGATTGGATTGTGAAGCGAAGAGGATTCGGCACCGATCCACTAGTGAGAACATTGTACCGACGCCCTACGAAGGGGCGCCCCCGAGAGGGAGGGGGTGAGGTGGAGGAGACACCGGGCGACCGGAACCAGAAATGACAACACAGCAATGACAAGATTCCTACAGTTTCCAGATAGAGATGTCCGGTAGTTGAACAAGCATTCAAGACAGACAGGATCCCGCCCCACACAGGGTCCAACGACCTCCCCCAAGGGGCGGTCCTTATACCCCAACTAGCCGAAGGCCGAGGGAAGGAGAAAGTTCCTTTCCCCTGCTACGCTACACCGAAACAGCATCGCCCACACTTCCAACCCTGAAACAGTCAAAACGGGGTGAAGGATGAATGGAATGATTAATTGAACGAAATGGAGGGACAGGAATTCGGGGGATGAAAGAAACACTGGAGCATTCGCCTGATGACCCGGGGAAACTCCCGAAAAATCTCTTCGGTTAGAGTGGGCGGTCACCGGGGATCTAACCCGAAACCTCCCGAATGCGAGCCACGGACGTTGCTGCCTGGAGATTAATTTTGAAGATATAACCGGCATAAGTGAGCATAAACATTTTATGAATCTTACGTGCAGTAGTTGAATTTTCAGGGGAACGTTGTGAAACTCCAGTGGGAAATTGACAATAAACACTTGCAGTGTATGCTAATTGCTTTTATAACTCCGGTATATTTTCCGAAATATTGCAGATATTTAAACAGAATCGTTACCAAAATGCTCCTAAATCACTTATTTAGAAAAAAACAAGGTTTTTGAAAGCATTAAGCCGTATTTAGTTCTTAAAATGATAAGATTTATGCATAATTGTTTTGAAAGCATTCTTGTTTACAACTGTCGTTCTCTGACGTACAGTTTTTCTCTTTTACCTCACTAGCCCTTGCTCGTTCTCCCTACCATTGAAATTACTGATACCACAACCATTATTTCAAATAAGTGTTTTTTTATTTTTTATTATTTTATTTTTTAAGAGATTTACATTTTTCGTGTACTAGGGTCGTTTTTATCTCTCATGCTTCTACAAAATTAGCTATATGAAATTCATTCGAAATGAAGTAAACTTAACAGGCTATTCGCAGAAAATCCAAGATTCACGTTTCGTTACTACCATTTCTTTAGAAAATCAAAAGTAATGAAAATTTCTCTATGCAAGGAGTAGTTTGGTGTGTGGGGGGAATTTTCTTGAAAATCTTCGTGTGGCATGCTTGAAAGAAGCTGGATATCATAAATTTGATATTTAGACGACTATTCGTTTTTTAGTTATGCTGTTCTCTCTTTCACACACACAGACCTTTCTATAAAAAGTTTTTTTTTTTTTAAATTCATGGTACCTCAAAATATGTATAGGTACTTCCGGTGAAGTCTCAATACTACTTCTTCATTTTATAAGTAGGTGCTAGAGAAAGTAATACACTTTCGCTGTAGCTACGGAAATAGTATAAACAATTCAAAATATTTTCTGTCGCTTTTTGTGGATTGGCAATCAATGTAACATTTTTAAAAATATCTGATATGGGTGGTATAGATGATGTGGAACTTTGTAAACACCTTCGGGAATAGTAGGGGACGCTCTGAATGTAATAATTACGTTAAATTAATATCCGCTGAAACGAAAATCCCCAGCTCATTTCGATAGGATTGTACATACTGTATTGGAGTGAAGGGAGCAGAGTAAATACGAGAGTTTTGTACTTCAAATGGTTTAGGAGATAATCAGACCCATTTTATTCCAAGCTTATTTTGATGACGCGATGTTTACTGCAGATTTCGCTAAAGCGAAATAGCTTGAGAGCAATTTAATATAAAGACATTGTTGATATAAGTAAATCCTCAAATTTTAATAACAGTTTTTATTGAATGGTTTGTCTTATTTTATTAAAACTCGAATCTGCACTTCAGGAAAACAGAAGCTTGTGAATTTTTTCTGGAGAATGTTATTAGAGCTTTGCATCTGTATATACTAGCACGTTGTTAGGAGCCTGGCACATTTACTATTCCTTGGCAAAACCCATATAGATCCCAGCCAAATTTTTAGCGTGAGGCCATGTGAGTTGGGGAGACAGGATTCTACCCAGTCCACGTGTATATGCTATGAACTTATTGCTATTCTTCGTGATTGATTATATTCTTCCATGTGACCTTGGTGAGGGGAAACTCCATTCGGTTTATTTTGGGGTTGAAGTCATTCAAGACTTAGAGATACACCAAGGTCTTCAGGAGCCACGCAGTGTACAGACACAGTCGATTACATGTCACAGCTATGTTTTAAAATTATTATTTAACATTAAGGTATAGTGGTACTGAATTTTTCAATTTCCCTCAATTTAAGATTCGTTTCAGAATGTCTACTTAATATAGCTAGTAGTTTCCAAGGTTTGTTGTTTTATAAATGTTTAAAACATTTTTAGCAACAGTTTGGAAGCGTAGCTCTGGTTGTGGGGAATTTCCTGACGATCTCCATATTATATACTTGAAAAGTGATGGACGTAAACAAGATTGAAATTTGCCCTAACTTTCGTTTTTGAGTTAAGCCATTCAGACACGCAGGGATCTTTTTCTAATTTTTTATGCCTTTACGATGAAATCTCGTTATCGAATTTTGGTTTGAATACAATGTTTTACTCAAGGGTAGAGATAGTAAACATCTAAAATTGCGTGTATTGCCGTTTTTGGGCGAGAATTTCAATTCCCGTCCCTTAATCTTCTACAGAAGAGTGACTGGAAAAGTTAAATCAGTTGAGAAAAAGCTCTTCTTACATGTTCAGTATGTGAACCACGGAACTTCGACATTCCTCGCCGCTACCACGTTGTTTCTCTTGTAAGAAGAGAGTGCTCTTCCGTCAAAGAAGAAAAGGATTTGGAGAAATCGGGAAATATGATATTCTTTCATGGTTTTATTGTACAGAAAACCTCGTGCGCGATGTTAGCCCTTTGCCCATTAGGATTGCAGAAGCGAACGTCTTTTATTTTGAAACACGTCTTTAAATCGTGTGCTGAAGGATTGGAACTTATTGTGGCCGTTTGACCTTTACTCGCTGTAGCTGATTAGCTTTCCAACTGATAAGGATGCGTGAAAATCGGTCACTTGACTTCGAGGCAAATATCTGGCAACCGATATTGGCAAGACACAATAAATACACTAAATTTGAGAAATTAAAAGAAGTAGCTACAGGACGAAATTCATAGTCAGTGGTAGAAATCTCGAACTGAGTACTTCTACTTTTAAATGACACTTTAAATACTTTTTTGTTAAAGGTATGCATTGGTGAAATTCCTAAACTCCACATTTTTCTTAAACTCTCTGAAATCTAATTTCAGAGAAAAAACTGTTTTCGGATATAGGTTTTTTTTGCACATAATTGGGTTTAGACGTATATTTAGAGCATCTTATGGTGGAATTTAAAAATCCCCTACGATGGGGGAGAATGAAACCGTATTAAAACGGGGGGGGTGCCTTCAAAATCGAAAATATAATTTGTGAAAGCGTTTGATACATTTTAATTGTAGCATCCCCTTAAAGTGCGTCGTTCACCCACAGTTTAGGGGGACCCTTTCGTTCTTCAAATTGCAATTAAAGTTATAGTATGTTGAAATCAACAAGCCTAAAGGCACGTGCGGCCTACCCAGCACACTCCTGCCTACAGCACAACTGCTGTACGTGTGCATGTTTTGTTCACTTGTATTGATAATTGAAAAAAAATCATGTTTTGTTATATCGCACGTCTTAAGTGCTAAACAAAAATTCCGATGTTTTCGAGTGGTCAGCGTTTTGGGTTGTCAGCCTATAGGTACCAGGTTTGATTCCCGGCTGGAGTGGAGACTTTTTCTTTATCCAGATTCCTTCCCTATCCTCTGCATAGTCTGGAGGTATGAATTGGGGGTGAATGTGTATGTGTTCAATAGTAAAACTTAATAAAAATCAGCGTTAAGAAAACCTGCAATTGAGATTGTAATAACACCATCAGCTTTTATCAAGTCAAAGCTCCCGATATGGCCGTTGAAGTTGAAGGGCCTATACAAATGAAAGAATAGTAATAATAATAATAATAATAATAATAATAATAATAATAATAATAATAATAATAATAATAATAATAAAACCTTTTACTTTACTGTTTTTAATGCATAAGGTAAACACCGGAACTGTTGTATACTTTTGAATCTCTTATTGTATAACTGCTGAATTTATTTCTTTTTTTTACTTTTAAGTGTATGTTTAGATTACAGGTTACTTTATGTTCCTCCATTCAAGTTAAATCAAGGATCTTGCGTTATAATTGCTTTCATTAAACGTTAAGAACTGCAAATAGAATAAACACTCTTGGGAGTAAAATATCACACATCTTTTCGTAAGAAGTAAATGCAGTCCGTCAGAACTTCAATGAATCATTAATTCGATTATAAACAGAGAAGAAAAATTCTCTATCAAAGACCTAAAGAGACAGTTTGATTTTGCTCGTACGAGCAGTTTTCTGTATTACTATTTGTAAACTGCGTTGAACTCGTTTTCATTGGAGCTTCTGGGGTGTGAAGGTAATATTCTTTGGCTGTTTCTGTGGGGAATATGAAAAGAAACTGTGCATTAAATGCCACAGAAAAAAGCAAGAGTGCTGAAGAAAAGTGTGCAAAAGAAGAGAAGCAACCAAAGAAGGAATGCTTTTCTTACATATTTTCTCTTTATCCTTTTGGAGCTGTTTCACAAAGGAAAAGGGGAGAGAGAAGACTTGCTCAGTTTTCATTTCGTAGAGCCCAAGCTTTGAGTGGTTCAATCTGGCAGCCCTATTCCCAGGCCTACCATCTGGTGTGCGTTTTCTTATTACTTAAAGTAAATGTAGCTATTTCCCAGACAGGAGATATCACACTAGGGCGATTACATATCTGAGGAAATAATCAGAGATTATCAGAAGGGTATGATTTTATTATTAATGTTGCTCTAGCTGCAATAGCAAACTTTGCTTATGCATAATATAAATTTGATTGTCGATCGTTTATTATATCATGAATTTAATTTCGAATGAAACACAGGAAAGAAACTATGTCGGAAACACATACATATTGTGGCGTGTTAAACTGTTTAATGTAAGAAACTGTGGAAGCTAAAACTTAACAAAGAATTAAAGTTCACAGCTTTCTAAGGGGAGACTGCATAGCGCATGCCTACAATGTGAAATGTCTTAATTATAAAACAGCGGATAACAATCCGCTAAACTTTTTTTCTATTTATTACAGCTTCACCTATACGCTTAGACTTATCTTGTGCCATTATTTTTATAGAAAGTGTTTTTAAAACATTAAATGGGGCCCTTGAAATCTTTGATCAGTGTTGAATTTTAAATTACGCAGTAAAATTGTTGGCGAGATTAAAATTCAGTAAGGTAGAGCGGAAGACAGCGCAAAGGTCTTGGTTCTTCCGCAGTGCATGTGGGTAGAATAAGTCAAGTATACAGATGATTATTATTTGGCGTCAAACCTGAAGGATGCGTTTCCAGTGATAATAATACTAACATATATCCTAGATGTTATCCATGTTCGCCTGCGGATATATTCGTTTACATTGTGTCGGTATTACATTACTTTGAGTTGCTATTTTATCTTTCTTTGGCCCATCATGCATTTTAACACCGTGGTTATTTATGCATGGTGGGTCATAACAAATTCATATTGCTTTATTTTTCTAAACCATTTTTCTCTTACTCTCCCCATATATTCTCCTATTCTTTTTATATCCCTCTCCTTTTGTATTTTCATTATCCTAACTTTTAATACTTCTTTGTTAACATTCTCCGATTCTTTAGGTAAAAACTGATCTCTCCACAACTTAGTTTCTTCACATTCAATTATATAATGCAAATCATTATCTGCCTCTCCACAAAGATGACACCTATTCAAATTCGCTCCCTTCCTATCTCCCCTTAGCCTATATGCACTTATCTAGACCACGCCCACCCTTCTCTCACTAACCTATTACCTACATCCACATACTTCTCCCTTCCCCAGTCCACCTTTAATTGTCTATATAGTTCCAAACTTTTCTTTCCTTCCAGACTTTGAAATAATTCTTGTTTCTCTATATCTTCTACTCTGTTCCTCACTTCTTTCCAGAAACCTAACTAACCCCTCTCTCTCCTCCCATAAGTTACCCATTCCTATTTCCTGTAAAATTCTCCTTATTCCAGTTCATCCCATCACTGGATTTTTCTTGAATTATTAACCATTGTCTTAAGATATTATGCTCGTCCAATGATTTCAATCTATGCCAATATTTAAGTATCCTTTCTACTATCATGCTCTTGCTACCTACTACTCTTCCCAACTCCAACATTGCTGCTCCATTAGGTGATGAAATAGATAAACCTAACATACATTTACAGAACGATCTATGTTCTTTATCAATCATCTCCCATCCTTTGTCACTTTCCCAAATCTCTGATCCATACACAATTTTTGCTTCAACTACAGCTTTGTAAACCATTTGCATATCTGGCATTTTCTTTAAGCATATTCTTATAGCAGTCATTGCTTATTACCCATCCGCTATTCTCAGCACCAAATACAAACTACCTCTGAAGCACCTCGGTAAAACCAGCTTGATGGTCTGGCAGAATTAATTCTTCGTCTTCTTCTTCTACTTCTACTACATTGCAAGGTATGGGCAAAACCTGCCTGCTCTGTCCTCAAAATAAAGATCTTCCAACCATCTCCTCTTGGGTCTTCCCATTATGACTTACATATCTAAAGGCCGGTAACCTATAATGGAAAAATATTATATACGGAAATTCTTCAAATAATTACATTCTTCGGGTAATAAATCTTGATGTAGGAACACTCCTGTAGCTGGTTTCCAAATTCAAAATACTAAAGTTCTCCTTGCCACTAAAGTGCGTCGAATCAGCAATCTGCTTTTCTTTTGCACATTTTAGAATAACTGAATTACACCATCTTGTTTAACTACGACTTTGGACTCCTTTGGCTTCCTAGTAGCGTAAGCGTTAAATAACTCAACAGGGTGGCCATTCTAAAATATGAGAACTTTAAATTAGCTTGCAAAAATTGTTTCCATAATATTTGATACAAAATAAATTTTTAAAAATCGGATTATTTATTGCGAGTTTGTCATACTCGTAAAAGCCCCTATTGCGGAGAGGGGACAGAAAAAAGTTTTAATTTAAAAGCTCGATCTCGTTTCTTTATTATGCCTCTCGTAATTATATCAGAGTATATATATATATATATATATATAGGTATAGATTGGTCGTATATGTTAAATATGTTTGTGTTGACCTTTTACATGCTTTTTCTACCTACCTAGTTTTATAGTTAGAAGAAATATTATATTTCACCAGGAAGTCTATATCGAATTTCACCAGAGATACAAATGAACTTAAGCTGTACACTTTTAAAGAAATGTTTCAAATTAAATGAGTAATATCGCAGATAGCTTTCGGAAAAAATAGCATTCTCACTATTCTCTCTCTCCCCCTGTTTATAATATATAATTGTGTGTGTTTGTGTGGGGGGATGTGCATTAAAAATCACTTCTAACGGCATGTAAGAAACGGAAGAATGGTGGAGTCGGCGGTTAAATCGTTCCAGCTAGGATAGGTCTTGCTGTGCATAAGAATTACGGAAGTTTCGTGCGCTAAGCTTGCTGGTAAAGAATCCAAACAAAATTCACTGCCTCACCTAAGAATGTTGCATCATTCTTTCCGCCCATATTATGTACCCACTTAACTATTACATCAAGGTTGGGTACTCCATTCCTTTTGGGCGTGTTAAAAGATTTGGTCTCATCTATGTAAACTGGACTTTGAAGGTCATTCGGTAAGTAATTTTGGAAACTTCATTCAGAAAATGTTGATCAGTTTGAGAAACTGCCAATCTTCCAAGTTCTTAAGTAATGAGTGACATATATCATAATATGAAGTACATGTTTCATACATGGTTGTTTATGCATTCATTGCGCATTTAATTTGTATCTAAATGTTATGTACAAACTATAATAATAATAATAATAATAATAATAATAATAAATAACGAAGAATTTTCCATGTAATAGGTAATTTGTGCTGGGGGGTTTTCTTAAAAATATCCCTGTCGTATCTTTTGAAGATACCTACTGACCTATATTACGTTTTTGAGTTACGCTTCTCAGGCGCAGACAAGGGTCTATGTCTTAAAATGCTCTTTTTGGATTTAGGGTACTCAAAACACGTATTCCCGGTGAAATTACGAAATGGAGTTTTTGGATGAAATACAAGTACTTCCCCTACCCAATTATGTGGTGTAGAAAGGCCCCCCCCCACAACAGAGAATACGGTCAAAATAAAGAACCTTAGCATTTATACGACTTCAATTCGGAAATAATTTAACGTAAAGTGTATATTTTAAAGACCTCTTATGTTTTTCTACAGTATACATCGGAGTATGCTTTACGAGTTTCGTGTTACGTAGAATTTTCACAAGAGCATAATAGCCTTTTTTTTTTTTTTTTTTTTTTTTTTTACAGAAACGTCATATACAACTTTTTAACATCCTTTATCTCAACATTTAATATTTTAGTCAAAACCATTGCAGTCATTTTGGGCAAATTTAAACCAAAAGGTTTAAAATATTGTTATGCTTAACATATAAGCCGACATACCTTTTATTGCTTTCTCTACTACGTACAGTAAGTAGGGGAAGTATTGTAGTCCACCCAAAAATTCGATACCGAGATTTCACCGGAAATACATGTTTTTAGGCCCCCTGAATCCAAAAAAAAAAAAAAAAAAAGCATTTTTGGAAACATGTCCGTGTGTGTGTCTGTTAGTCTGTGAACAGCATAACTCAGAAACGAACGGTCGGATAAACTCCACACTTGCTATTTAGGTTCAGTATCTTCCAGAGATGCGACACGAAAGTTTTCAAGAACATCCCCCCATCCCAGATAACACTTTACATGGAACATTTTTCGAAAATTTTAATTTTCTCAAAAATGGCCGTAACGATTTTGATTAAAATGTCATATGTTCAAGATATTTTCATGACAAATGAAATGTATATCTCGAATTTTCTGGGAATGTCTCCAGAAGTATTCTTCATTGTGAAGTACTTTTGCATAACTGGTAAACCATAAGGGATAGACAAAATTTTACTACACGAAAAATGTAGATCGCGTTAAAATACACAGTTTATGCCATATACATTTTTTTTGTTGAGTGAACCATTTTCGAGATATTGCTTGTTATTCCCTTAAATTTTTCAATAATTATACTTTTTCTCAAATTCGTTATTCATTTTTTTTTGTCCTGGTAATGCAAAGAGAATGGAATACTGCACATAGCAACCAGCTCTTAAAATATTTGACTATAGCTTAAAGCCTACCAATTTCCCTTGCATCTACAAGAAAATTAGCAATAAGATTAACATCTCGATAAACATGAAGCATATGGAGAATAAGCGTTTGTAAAAATAGTTTCTACAATAGTAGAGAAAGTCATGTGAGTGTAACACATCAGAATTTTTTTTTTTTTTTTTTGAGAGGTATAGCCTCAAAGCATGTAATGCTGTTAAATTAAAGATATCAAACTTAGGGGGTGAATTTACAACTTCCTTGACGGATAGTAAAGTCAGAACGACTTGTAAACATTTATACATAAGGACAAATAAATATGGTAATGGGCTTTCAAAGCGTCCTTACGTGTGGATGTATCAGCACTAGTAATGGCACATTTAGGCGCCAGGCTTGCACACTTGTTTATTCATCAAGGCGCATGGTGGAAGTTTTGTTGCCTCTACGCTGTGTCAGTACCTTGGTCACCGAGCACTTGCCAAGGATAGCATTTCGTCCGAGTTTGGAAATCGTCCAAGTCATGACTTCCGATTGGCAGGCAATTCCTCAAGCCACTTGACTTCGAACCACCTGAATATTACTCTCAGCTGAGCCTTGAAATTCGTAGCACGGCCATCTCCCCTTCTAAATATAGTAGCTTTTCGGCAAGAAATCTCCTGACTGTCAGCTGTTTATTGCTCGCGCAGGAATGCGTTGCCATTCGCTGCTTTAACTTTAACAACTCATTAAATTGTGCCATTAGTTTCATAGTGATACGCGTTGCGTATTCTTCAGTTAGAACTGGCCACAAAATATTGAGCAATTATGATGTGAATTTCTGGGTATTATCATCTTCGGAGCGGAGGTGTGCTCATTTGTTGCTGCAGGGGGTGAATAATAATCAGAGAGTGGGGTTTTAGTAAGTAAACCAACAAGTTAGAAACGCACCGAGGGTTGGTAGCGAGGGAAGACGGAAGCGCTTGTGACCTTGCAGTGTTCTCTGTACGTAAATACCATGTTCAGCTGAAGGCAAGTGCACCCCACTTCGAAGGCAGTTAGACCAGGATTAAGGAGCGTTAGAAGGAAAAAAAGACATGTAGGTTTAGGTATTGATAGCATTCAATTTGTTTATGAAAGCTACAAAACAATCATTTCGAAAGCTGTACATTTTTAAAGCAATATTCGCACGTATTAGCGTATGACTAGATCCTCCCGAAAAAATTCTGTACTGTGGTTTGTGACTGAGGAGGTTGAAGGAAGGCCCACTTTCTTCGTTGTTCATTTCTAATAAGGACGCGTGTTCCTTGTTTTTCATTGAATTACAATGTTATGATGTTTTAAACGTCTTTTGAACTCTTGTGTTACGTATAATGATTTAGCCATTGTGCTGGTGTTCCCTGCCACGTTCTGCCAATTTTGATATGTAAATTCTTCTTTACTTAAGGAATACCTTCACAGCTCTCCACTGGTGTATATGCAGCAAGTAAATGAAATAGTCCAAACGAAACCGGCTGTTGGGGAGGGGAGGAGTGTGCATTTGACGTCACATATACTCAGGGATGCCCAAGTTTTACAGTGAGCGGGTATGAAGGGAGTTTCCATTTCCACTCGTGTTGCCAAGGTCTGAAACTTGATTGGTTTAGCTTGTCAATCTGTTCAAATATAGCGGGTGGAGTGGACTGTAGACTTTGAACCTTAACTTTTAAAGAGAACAGGTTGGGCGTCACTGCCTATACCCGTGTGGTAACAGGATTGTCCTATTTCCGCTCTACGTAATAAAACTCTTTAATTTAAACTCATACGCCATTAAAGCAGTGAAACTATGTTTTTTAACGAATTAAAGAGAAGCTGTTTAACTCTGTGTTTTATACCATTAAGCGAGCATGTCAGGATCTTGTACTTATCTTTACTCTTGCAGTACCTCGTCAAGTCGGAAAAGCGAGAGTAACGTCACCACCTTGGTGCATTTCTGCACGTGATTGCGATGAGTAGAGGCTCAGTTTTTAGTTTCGTCAGGATATACTTATGATATTTGATATAGTATATTCGATTGCAACGCCTGAACGGGATATAATGTTATAAGTACGTATCCCACATAAATAGTGCGGCTATTGTAAATACAGCTTAATTTAAATTAAGCTTATTTATTTGTATGGAACTGCATTCTGAAAACATCGTTACGCGAATAAACATCTTGCTTTCTGATACTTTACTGAAGTGTCAAAAGCGAAAGCTAGGCCGGGAGCGCATATCTCGGGAAGGAGTGGAAGGGAAGGAAAGAGAATTCTCCTTCCACAGTATATTAAAGACAGTGGCGTAAACAAGTGAATGACGAATTACACTGCGAACGGTTCACCAATTCTTAAATAGGCAACAATTGTGTTCCATTTGTGTATGCCTGATTTACACACACACACACACACACACACACACACACACACACACACACACACACACACATGTTTCTCGTGCATAATTCTTCCTAGATAAAGGGCTTGAATGTGCTTTTTGATATAAATCCTGATAATGTCACCGCCATAAAATAGATTTTTTGAAGTAAAATCTGAGGTGTTAGAAGATTCAGTAAAAACGCTGGTAATTCCTGACTGGCATTTTTTCCCCCGTCATATCAAACCCACTTTCGCTGTAAATTCGGGTATATCAACTGCATGTAAATTAGTTTTTGTAAACAACACACACGAAATAAATATCGGTGTAATAAAAAAAAGATGGAAAAAAGGAGAGAAAGAAAGCCAATAAAGGGGAAAATGTTGAGAAAATTCCAGAACATAAACTGTAACATAATTTATTTTTGTACTTTAAAAGTTTGCCATTCTATTTCAATTAATTCGGCTGCTAGAATTTTTTAAACTAAACACGAATTTCTGCAGTCATTGTGTGTTCAAAGGACTACCAATAACTTTGAGCGAATTATAGATTGGTTATGAATCGCGCAGAGGTTATCGAATATAATGAATAGTAGCTAATTGTATGGATCAGTGAACATATGCAACCAGTCCATATTAGGAGAAACAAGTGCCTCTTTAATATTAATGCAGTTAAAGCACTGACAAATAAAACCTTTTTTTATAAGCGCTGCTACTCAAATTAAGTCAATATATTAAGTCAACAAGCACGCTAAGTATTCTCATGTCTTTTATTACTTATAGTTTATTAACGGCCGTTTTATGTATTTGCACCAACATTCGCGCAATCATTGCAAACCTTTCTCCCTCAGCAAATGAAACAAAGCACATGTAGCATTGTAATTTATGATTTTGGGTGTTCAGGGATCTCAAAACGTGTACGTCCTGCCGAACACCGATATCAGAGTACAATACTTCAACTTGCCATAGGTATGCAGTAGGGGAAGTAAAAATACTAAGTTAAAGCTAATTTGCAGTCTAACATAATCAGCTAGTAGTTATTCGTGTGCCATACAGAAAACGAAATTTCATAATTGTGTTTATAAGTTGTTTTATAATGACTATAAAACACGAGTATGTTTCCAGTAAACTGCCTCAACTGTACACCCCAGAACACCAAACAGAATTACTTTTTAGTAATAAAAATGTAATAATACTTTATTTGGTGTTGGGATTCTTTGTTTTGTCAGAATCAATGTAGAACGTGGACGAGATTAGGGCAGCGCGATTTTCACGGCACGTGTGGAACAGGTAGCAAACTACAGCGAGGCAAATGGAGCATGACCGCAGGGCAATACTCGGTATTTGCCTTCTGGTAGCAAACAAATTACGTACAAAGCTTTGAGAGGTGCACCACTGAACTTGAGTTTCCTTTTAATATACATACTTATAGAACTGTGAAGAAGCTATTTGTTTCCACTGCTCCTTTTAATTGTTAATCTGAAGCTTGAGGCATTATAACTTCTAAAGTTGAAACATAAACGACCAGAGACTTATAGGTCTGAAGACAACGCTTAAAAATGGAAATGTTTGCAAACGCAATAACATTTTTGCAGTGAAAATAGGGCTCTAGTAAGGAAGACAGCAGAATAGCCAGTACCAGTAAAATGATGGAGATGCTATTATGATAAAATCTGATGTGTTACACTCACATGACTTTCTCTACTCTTGTACAAACTATTTTTACAAACGTTTATTCTCCATATGCTTCATCTTACTCGAGATATCGAGATGTCAATCTTATTGGTAATTTTCTTGTAGATGCAAGGGGAACATGGTAGGTTATAAGCGATAGTCAAATCTTTTAAGCGCTGGTTGCTATGTGGCGCATTCTATTCTGTTTGCATATCCAGGACATAAAAAATTGAATAACGAATTTGAGAAAAAGTATAAGTATTGGAAAATTTAAGGAAATAACAAGCAATATCTCGAAGATGGTTCACTCAACTAAAAAAATGTATATGACATAAATTGTGTATTTTAACGCGATCTACATTTTTTGTGTAGTAAAATTTTGTCTATCTCTTATGGTTTACCAGTTATGCAAAAGTCGTTCACAATAAAGAATACTTTTGGAGACATTCCCAGGAAATTCAAGATATACATTTTATTTGGCATAAAATATCTTAAACATATGATATTTTAATCAAAATCGTTAGAGCCATTTTTCAGAAAATTAATATTTTCGAAAAATCTTCCATGTAAAGGGTACTCTGGGGTGGGGGATTTTCTTGAAAACCTTCGTGTCGCATCCTTGGAAGATACTGAACCCAAATACCAAGTTTGGTGTTTATCCGACTGTTCGTTTCTGAGTTATGCTGTTCACACACACACACACACACACACACACACACACACACACACACACACAGACACACGGACATGTTTCCAAAAATGCTTTTTTTGGCTTCAGGGGTCTCAAAACATGTATTTCCGGTGAAATCTCGGTATCGAATTTTTGGGTGGAATACAATACTTCCCCTACTTACTATACGTAGTAGAGAGAGTAAAAAACCGTAAGTTCGATGCAGAATGTAAGCGTGAACTCGGGCAGCGTCGGAAGATCGTCACGCTCGGTGCTCCATCGGACATAGTCATCTACGTCAACATAATGGATAACGCAATAATAGTTTGTTAACGGAAGTAAAAAGTGCAAGCGTGCAAGTGCAAGATGTTATAAAGTTCATTGCTGTAAATTTTCTCAACTTCTTAAGTGAGATTAACACACGCATTTCAAATTTAAAGCTTGTGATTTTTCCCCATTTCCTTTTCTTTGTGCACATTTGCAGATTCCCGGAAGCTAAAATATTAGGTTTAATATCCCTGTCGGCCATATCATCCATAAGACCTTTGATTTTTAGGTGCTCTGTGGGTCGAGAAAATGTTATTCGATTAGAATCCCACTTCATTGCGTTTGCGCTCACTTAACCATTACAAATCGCTGCGTACAGTCATATCAGAGAATTCACACTCATTCGTTGAGAGTTTTAAACACACTACTGCATCGAATAAAGTGCAGAAAATCGAGGTTTAATTGAAATCACATTGCCTTTTCTTGTGTTTACACAGCTTTTGAAAACGAAAGTATCCGTTAGTTTACTTACATTTTCCGATTAAGAATGGTCCTGAATGTACACCCGAGCAGATATAAAAACGAAAATAAAAGCTTAACGGGGTGGCGGCTTTGCTGGAACCAGTGTTTATAAAATTTCCATGAATATTTTGATAGTTTAAGATAGAAAGTTGTTTATGTTATAGTGCGAGGAAGAATGAGTTATGTGATCTTTATGGAGACATCTGAACACCTGATGGGCTGCGAGTACTTGGCCCCTTTAAACGAAAGCAGTGCAGTCCTTGTTGGAATGGGTGCGAGGTATAAACGCAGTGACGGACGTCGGGATGTAGGTTAAACGAAAGAGAGGGGGCACATCGATCGCCCGCTGCCCCATATTCTGAGGAGGACACGCACGCCGAAAAGAGGTCACAGCGAACCCGAGACCGCGTGGACAAGGAAGCATTATGTATGAAAAGGGATTATTCAAATAAGGAAAAATTGTTTTAGTAAACTTATACAGGGTGTAATACGTAATCGACTTCTAAACGTTTTCTCCTTATGTAGCAAATGAAAACATGTTAATATGATTCCAGAAATGTTTTGTTCCTTTTTTGCAGTTCTCTGTCTACACATCTGCACACAAATAAAAATATATCATTCACATGACTTCCTCTACCTTCTATCCCTTTGCGGAAATAGTTACATATTTCGTTACTGATATAAAGAGAACATGAGTGTTTCATTTATGGACGCTCTTATAACTGCTGTGGTCCTTTGCGTACAAAGAGAACAGCTATATTCAGCTGTTTACGCTATATGCGGGCCTTAAAATTCCATACTGTTTCGATGCAATTGCGAGAAACAACTGAATGTTGAAAGGATTTGAAGAGAATGATCAAGAAATGAAAATTCGAACCTTTAATAACGGATATCTCAGAAACGGCTTGTACCATAAAAAAACTACTTGAAATAAATTGTATTTTAAAGAGAAGATGTACAATTTTAGTGTAGTACGTTTTCGTTGTCGCTTAACGTTTACCGGTTATACAAAATTTCTTCCAAATGAAGTGGACTTCACAGGCTATTCTCAGAAACTTCAACATATACATTCTATTTGTATGTGAATACCTTTAACATATGGTATTGTAATCGAAATCGTTAGAACAATTTTCAGAAAACCAAACTTTTTAAAAAATGTTCCATGTAAAGGGTAATCAGGGGTGGGGGGATTTTCTTGAAAATCTTCGTGTCGCATCTTTGGAAGGTACTGAACTTAATTACCAAGTTTGGTGCTGATACGAATTTTCGTTCTTGAGTTGTGCTGTTCATAGACCACACACAGACACAAGGAACTTTTTCTAAAAATGCTCTTTTGTTTTTATTCAGGAGGCCTCAAAACATGTATTTCCGGTGAAATCTCGATATCGAGTTTTTGAGTGGAATACAAAACTTGCCCTACTTACAATACGTAGTAGAGGAAGTAATAACATACCAAATGGAAATGCACCTTAAACGAAATGCTAAAAATTGTCTGCGTTTTATTCTGTTACATAGAATCCCAGGTGCGCTGATGTATCCCTGGAGAACCCATATTTTCTCGATGTAGTAAAGCAGTAAATTGAGCCAATTATATCCTATCTACGGAGTACAATGGCACCATTAGTCGTTTTGATAGTGTTTGTAGAGACTAAAAAAACCGCACGCAGAAATGAGGTTCCTCGGATTAACTTTGAGAAATCCTGCGATAGGGATGATAGCCAATATCAATCTCCAGAATTTGTCTCCCCACTTCACAGCAGCGTTGAGGGGAGCCAGTGAAGGCAAACCTAAGTACTATGAGAAGTTAATGTTTCTTCCTGTTTATAATTACACACTATCCTAGAAGCAATAAGGTGCGTATACTTGTAATATTTTCTGACGTGTCATAGTTAAACGAACGTACGAATCCACGTGAAAACAGAATAAACTTGCACATCATACACTGTAAGAGTAGTAAGAGGAAAGTGTAATGGGCAATGATGCTCATCCGAACCATATTCAAAGGGCATACATACCAGTGTCTCTGGGAAATAATCCAGAGAACTGGAGTTCGAATTTCGATTGGGTTGACTTGCATGGGTGGAGTTTATTCCTTATTTTTCCATATTCAGAAAATACGTATGTTTGGCTAACTCGCAACTTTTTTAGCTCCCGTAAAAAACTTAAAGAGTCGATTGCCTTTGAGAAGATTCATTGTTTTACTTGTATTTGTTGATATAAAATGCACAGCACCTGAAACCTTGGTTGCCCAAGGTTGGCCTAATAATATTTACGCTACAGGGAAGTTTCCAAATAATGTTTTAAGTTTCAGTTTCGGAGTGACAGAGCCAGACACCACGTGTGTTTCTCCCGAGCCACTGGGCGAATTCTTCAGCTACTAAATAACTCAGGCTCCCTATGTGATACATCAGTCATTTTATTATTTTCGCACAGGTCCTCTTTATCCATCAGAAACGCACTATTAGTTTGCACTGTATACTGGGTAGATTCCTTAAGAAACCTGTGCATGAAACTAAATTGTGCTTAGTGGATCTTATTTATTGAATTGGCAGGCCTTGACTTGCCAACAAGTGTTTTGTCAAAAGATTAGATTAGGAAAGTACATACTTAAAAACAATTAAGTATTAATATATACAATTTACGAAGATAAGTATTTTCTTGTGATGAAAGGGATAATAGGAAAATTATCTAACCCAGCATTCGCCTAGCGACCGCGAAAAAACCTTAGGTCAGATTGGTCGACCCTGGGGATTTGAATCCGGGACTTCAGTCGATTTTTGTTTGTCGTTAGCCCAGGCAGAGAGGGAGAGAGAGACGCTAATATTCAAATGTGCACAGGAAACGACTGTAATGAATTTTAATAAAATATTTAGAATAGCTTTTGAGGAAATTAAAGATAACAAAACAACTTTCAAATAATTAGTTGTTTGGGGTGGTGAAATTTGATGAAAATTGTCACATTGTTTCTTTGAAAAATGCCTGGCTAGATTATGAAATTTGGTACTTATATGTTTCGTATGTTATCTTGCTCGGGCGCGCACCTGTTTCTCCAAGTCTTTTGTAGTGGTCGGAAGGTTCAGGGACCTCAAAATGTGTATTTTTGGTGAAAATTCTGTATCAAATTAGTGTGATGGAATTAGAATATTTCGTTTACTGATCACAATTAACCCGTAGAGAAGATATTCTTTGGAAAAGCTGTAACAGTAAATTTAAACAGGCAGAGAAAGTTGTATGGTGCTGTAAATTAGGATTTTTTTCACCTGTATATCAATGCCTGCCTTCTTCACACGCCTTGAAAGCAGATCTTTTCACTAAATATTTAAAACAACGAGCAGGAGTAAGGAGTAGGTTTGTTTTTATAAGGCTCTTGTTTAATAATCATGACCCATCATGCAGCGTTCTACTTTCAATTGTAACTGCTTCTGATGACTATCTCGAATCCCTTTTTCAAATTCGTCTGTATAAGCACTTTGCTTTTCCAAATGCAAGTCATTTTTAGTAGTTATACTAAAGAAGAAAATACCGTGCTGTATTTCCAGAGTAAAATTACCTTACCGAGAGGTAGTTAAACTGAGGTATATAAGCACAGTTCAACCTACAACTGATCGGGAAATCGAGGTTTCTAGAATAGGTATACAGTTAGTAGAGTGGCGCTAACGATAACAGTTAATAGGTAGAATTTCCTGTTTTAGAAGATAAACTATGAAATGTTTCCCGAGTTAACGCTGTGAAGCAACAACTGTTGGCATCCCTGTCCAGTCGCATTCTCGAGAATAATTCACGGCAGCCGCAACATTCCGGTGGTTTTCTCACATCGAATTGAGTACCGTCCAGCTGCACTAGAAACCCGGCTATTGTGAGCAGCATCTACGACAGTAACAGGTCAAAGCCATAGAGATACGTTGCCAACTTGTATACATCACATTTTATCACTAACGATGACAAGAGTAACACCTCGAATGATACAAGCGAAATAGTTCCAAAAACCCAAAGCTGGCCAAATCCGCGACCTTCAGCACTTGAAGGACTTGGCCAAATAACCAGCATTGTTAAGTTCAGATTCATTTAAATAGTATCATATGTAACGTGTATTATATGTGTATCACGTGAGAATATTTTGTGAAACTAAAACAATCAAATTACTTTTTTTGTATTTATTTATTTAAGCCGTACATATTCCATGGACTGTTCATCTTATTCACTTAATGTAAATCGCGACTTTGGTTACACGTGCATGAAATAGTTTCGGTTAAGTATCGATCTTTGTGATAGATCGTTTTAGACGCTCAACGACCAGCGTAGGGTCAACATTTTACGCTGGCGTTTAGGCGCGGTGAATTAATTCGCTGGGACCAGTGAGACAGAGCGAATTTGGGCGGTGCAACCAAATTAGCTGGCGACCTGCGAGTGGAGTCTCCCTTAGATGTCATCGAGGTATTACAGAATATTGTGTTACGCTTTGGAGGCCGAGACAGCAGTTCACTGTTCACAAAACAAGTAGATATGCAAGCACCGATCTCGTGAGAAACTAATGCACACTTGGCATTCCAAAGTAGATTGCTTCAATCCAGGACAATTAAGTGTACAACGGTGAAGGAATAATTACTATTCAGTTTACAATGCTATTCACATCCTTTGACTGTCAAATATCAATTCATAGTCATTTATAAATTTCTCTCGCTGCACAGTATCCAACCATTGTTCATTTGTCTTCCATAATTTCCTTGTTCGTGTTGTCATTGGTTTTCCTCTTTTCTTCTTGCTGGAATCCACTCGTATGCTAGCCTTGGTAATGTTTCATCTCTCAATCTCATCACGTCCATACATGTTAGTTGATGTTATTTTTTACTATCATCTTCTGCCTTATTATTTCATATTTTTACTCTTACCTGTTCTTGAAGCCTTTGCTGACTCCAATAAGCCCTTTCCATTGCCAAAAATCTGTTTTTGAAAGTAATTTACATTTGCAAAAATTCTTGTCCATGTAAAACTGTAGTGTTTATAAGCGAATGTATAAATTTTATGCTTGGTTTCTTTTATGGTATTTGTATTACCACAACATTCAACGTTAATACAGCATATTTTCGTTTCCTTGGACAATATTTAATTTCAGTATCATTTTTCCATCAGAAATTTTAGTTCCGAATTATTTATTTATTTATTTTTATGGACGGTCTTCAACTGCTGTGGTTCTTAGCGTCCCATTCTTCATTGGGCGTGAAAGACTGGTAATTTCGCTCGAGACCTCTTTATCAAGCTTGAGGTTCTTTTACATGCCGCCAATCTACGGTATGTAAAGAACCGGAACCACCAGTTTTACTTCCCTTCCGAAGCCATGCTAAGGATTCATACACCCGAACAAATCTATTGCCCTCCGCCGAGCTTGAACCGCGACTTCGGGAACTAGAGTCTAGGATGGTAACCACTACACCACGGAGGACTTCATATTTGTCTGCATCCTAAAAAAGCTGCTTTATTTTCAATTATCAAATCTTGCTTTTCTCCTTATTAACCATATAACTAGATTTTCCAAAATTAAACTTGAGACCAGACTTTTAAACTCTTCCATGCGTTTCCTGCCCATCATATATTTTCATCTAATATAATTTGGTTTTCGAATCACGAACGGGTCGGGTAACATTCATTTCGTTACTCATTTCTGGAAACCTGATTTGTTATAGCCGACATTAAACTATTTAAATAATAATCTTTAGCGTAAATATACTTCCACATTGTTGCAGGTGTCCGAGCAGAAATACTAATGCAACGCTTCAATCTGGCTAGGTTGTATTAAAAGTTTCTATGCTTCAAGGACTGGAATGAAGCCGAGGCTATAGCTTTAAAGATAGTATGGATATAGTGTAATGTCTGTGACTTTCATTAAAATGTTTACTTAGAGAAAACTATTAGAATATGAAAGACAGTGAGATTCACTTGTAATACAGTCGAGCATTTGAGGAACAATTGAAACAAACAGATTAGGTCTCTAGGTGAAAATCTGAATCGTACGTATGTTTTATTATCGCCATTTTTAAATTTTACTGCACAGAATATCAGAGCAGGAAACCACTACGGCTTGTAATTTTTTCTGTCTTTATTTTCGTTTTGTATGACATTAAACGTCATTTTCCAAAGAATGAAAATATTTAATAGTGTAAACGCTTCCTTCTTAGTTTATTGTTTGTTTATGTAACTTACTAAACATCACGATGACCAGAGAGGTGGTTAAGGACATTGTCTCCTGAATTACGACATGGCTACCTCTGAGAAATTGTGTAATTATTCATTTTGTTGTAACACACTTAACTGCTTGACGGTTCGTTGCTCCTTCTCATTCACGCTTGCAAAGTTTGTCAAAGACCAGCAAAACTCTGCATTGGGGTCGCTCAAAGTCGATGACGCATTAGAATTTGTGCCTCGTAGCAAGTGACACATTTCTCTACTTGTGGAAAAATATGTGCTTCTAATTGTTTGTTGTGAAAATAGTTGAAGTCAACGTCGTGAGTTTAATTCGCATGCCATTTGAATTTAGTTGTTTTACCTGGCATAGGTGATTTTTATTACACACACTCTTTTAATCTGTAGAGGTGAAATTGAGGGAACATTTGGGGTTGTAATAAGAAAGGACCACAAACATATTCATTAAAATGAGCCAGAAATTGAGGAATGTATTTTTATATCCAGTTAATCTGGTACAGTCAGAGGGTTTTAAGTGTGACCCTTGCAATCGAAATTTTGTGAACTTCTAGCTTAGCACAAAATCTGGAAAACATCGTTTTGTCCCCGATTTTATGTTTTAGGTACATTGTAGACTTTAACGGTAGAGAAAATATCGCATCATTTTAGAAGTATCAATCAGCGAATTTTCTTCAACCTCTATTCCTCTTTTTACGTCTTTTAACTAATTCATTTTAATAAAGGCGTTTTAACCACAATATTTTAACGCCAACTGTAAAAACGAGTGAACAAATTGCAGTTATTCCAAGTCAAAGCACCGATTTTAGATTTTAAAGGCGGCATATGAATGTGTGGTGGTAGCGCGTACTCATAATAAGCAAAACCAGTCAAGTTTTCCAGTTCTACTCTCTCCTTTTACCTCTCGGCTGATATTTTCATAAAAATGTGATTTTAATATTTAGAAAACGGACGGTGAAGAACCACCTTATACCAGCATTCATTTGAGTCGGAATCAAAATATAACTTATGGGGAGGGGGCTAAATGGCTTCACTATTTTGAGAACGTTGGAAATCTCTTGTATACCTTCTTCTGGCAACAAATCAGCTGAAGTTTGAGGTAACGAGTATTTTTTTTTTTAATTTGACTCATCTGCCCTGTGCCCTTTGGTTTAAAAGTCGTAAAATTAAAAACACATTCGTATTAAATTATGTTGAAGTACTATATTAAGCGGAATTTGGGCATATAAACCCGCCAGGTCTAAAACCTCACTCCAAAATGTTGAAAATAAGAGACTTACAAGCACTGCAAAGCATTACTTTCCAGGAGGGAAAGAATGTATTAACATTTATGAAATGGAATCTGAGATCACCCTAGAGATAAACAAGCAATTACCTCTCCGTGTACTACCGTTAATTAATTTCGAATAGATGTAGAATCTACGTAATGCGGCATGGCCGACCGTTGGATTGCTTCCAGCGTCTGCAAGTAGTGGCGGACGATACGGCGCGTAGGCGGATTTAACTCCAGGTATTCAGATTTCCCTTGCCAATCATTCCACAACTTGCCCCATTACCGCCGTCAGCTTATCGTTTAGTGCAACATAATCCGCCGAAGTAAGATGCACGTATTGAAAATTAACATAATACTGCCCTATTTCTCCTTCACGGAGAACTCCCAACATCGATTAGCGTTAGAAAACACCACCACAGAATGGGGTGTTGCTTTTTCATTAAGCAAAGTATGGTGACATTTGCTACGTAAAAAACCAATCACATGTATTGGTCAATGATATATCTCTATAGACAACTCTAACCACCGACACTGTCATTAAGGCAACGGACTCGTGAACGCGAGGTCTGCGGTTCAAATCCTGCCAGAACCGTCCTCCCTGACTGAGGTTTTTAACCAGGTTTTTCTCAGTTCTTATAAATGGCAAATGCCATGGAGGTGTCCTTAATTTAGACCAGGAACGTTTCCTTTCCAAAGTTTCTTCACCAATATTTCATTTCATGTATTAGCAGTATCCACTGCCTGTAGTGCCGTGTGCAATAAGAACGAGTAATAATTACCTTTCTCTCTTTTCTTGGAAGTGCAATTTTAATAAACATTGCCTGATCTGTTGGTAGAGGGGAAGATGTCGTTTGTTTTTCTTTCTTATTTGCTCTTTTAAAGATACACCTTAGGCAAGGTAGATTCCTTCAACTTCGTTTCAGATCAACAAATAAGTGATAATATTTGTGTTTCAGGCTTGGCCCATGTGACCTCCAGGACCCGCCGTGGGTCAAGATGAGTGCTGCAGTTTCTGGAGGAGTCAACAAGAAACGAAAAAAAAGTGAAACGAAACCACACGCTCAAGCCCAAATGTAAGTAGATATTTTTCTCCCCTTCAATTTTCATCAAATTGATGAGCCTCCAAAACTATTTCTGTGACAGAGAATTGCAATGCTAAAAACTTTTAATTTAGTTTAATAATCGGATGTATCATCGTGCTGCTCAGCTGTAGAGAACATCGGCACGAAGAATGAAGATACATTTCGAATCCCATCTAAGGCGACACTTCCCCCCCCCCCCAAACCTGATTTAACTTTCCAACCTTATTCAGCACACTGTTGCTTTGAAAGAAACATTCACACAAAATAAGACTTTGCTAAGCCCGGACGCTAGATAATTTATGTCCTGTAGAAAATTGTATTTTCGAAGAGTTTCCGCAATTGTCATAGGTGATATCACAAGAAGTTTTGAGATTAACGAGAGAGCTCAAAAGTTCGGGTGATATTATTATTAACAGATAATACAGTATTATTAACAAATTAACTAATGCCGTCATAGTAAAATATATACAGTAAAAGTAATTTCTGCTTTAAAACAAATCATCACATCGTGCATATTATAGAGAGACACACTGATACTGAATAGTGAAAACAATGTCTAACCTCAAAAGCAAGGATTGTAAAATATTATATAATTAGAATAAAATGGAAATATTCTGGAAGAACTTTTGTTTTGAATCTCCTGCAATCGGAGACAGGTGATGGACAATATTCAGTGCATTTCGTTTAAACATGGATGCATAATTATTGGAGGATTTATTATCATATCCACGAGTGGGAAAATTATACTTCAAGCCGTGATTGGTTGATGTCCATAGCGTACTTAAACGTTACTCTTCTGTATTATTCTTACATCATACGAGAGTGGTATATTGTTTACAAACCATTTATATGAAGTATTGCAATGTTGGCGCGTTTTAGTAATACAGAAACAGAAAAAACAAAATTAAATAATATTGGCAATAGGAGTTCGGAGAAATCCAATAAAGGTTTTTGCTTAGGTATTTATGTCGTACTAACTTGTTAGCAAATTACGCTTTGGAATAGTTGGCAAATGAAATAATTTTTGTAATAAAAGTTAAGTAAATGTGTGAAAGCATTTAATGTCACGTAAACAGAACTCTGGAATGGAGATGTCTTGCGACGTATTTCCTTCTAGCTTCCCCTAATTTTTCCCGTTTACTATCCATATTGACGACATTGAGCAGATTGCAAATACATGTTTGAATACAGGAAGTTTACTCAGTTTTCTGATGTCTCTAGTTAAAATTCGGGAAATTCCGCCTTTCCGAAACAAATGCTCCAATTACATTTCTCTTTTTAGGAGCCATTTTCTCATAAAGCATAATGCTGTTGTTGTTTTGTGCAGATGGAATCAGTTGGCCATTAACATGATCAGCCGTTATTTGTAAATGAAGAGGAGAGCTGTTTATCGATCAAGCTGAAATTGTACCTTTAGCTTCCTTCTTTGTAGAGAAACGGGTCTAACAAGAAAATTAATCGACTACAGTGGCACATGATAACAAAATAATCAGCACTCTGTTGGTTGAGATAAGGACACTTGACAGTTCTTTTTGTTCATGATTCAGCAAAGAGCGCAAATGATATGCGGATTACTCAACTCGAAACTAAACAGTGAGATTCTATAGAAAAATTACATTAAAATTAGTCCATTCTGACAGCGCCCCCAGACGGGCGGTTGAAAGAGTTGCCATGGCAACGAACGCTTCTGCCAATCAGCAGTTTGCTGTTGCACTGTACCCCTCACATTCCCTCATCATAAAGCTGTTACGAAGCCTTCCTTAGTTGCCATACTCATAGTTCTTCAATTACGAGAAAATGTATGGTTATTGTTTATGTGTTAGAAAACGACACGATTTAACTTGAGTTTTGTAGTGCGTTTTGTAAAGTGTTTGTAGCTGCCCTCTTTGCGCGGCACACAGCCCAGCTGATGGAGAAGCTGGCAACCCAGCGCACTCGCGTTGCAGCCAGGCGGTAGCTGTCAAGAGTGGACTTTATGGAACGTAAAGGTGTTCACTAATGTATAACATAAGGCTGAACATTAAAATAAAATCTATACCTATCATAGAAAACTGCTTAGGGATGTCCACCTTTATACTGTTAAGAGAACTCGTTGAAGAGTAGAGGTTCGATGGGAGGGGACGGAACCAAACCCTTTGATCCATATCCAAGCATGTATTCTAAAAGTATGCGTATAACAATGCAACACTTCACAATGCTGCACCAGTGCAGATCGCGCAAAAGTTTCCTTAAAATGTGTTACTTCTGGGATTCAATATGTCGTGAAGATTAATTGTATTTTATCTATAAACAGCAGAACTTCTTTTTAAAATAAGTGTAACGTTTATATAATGATAATAACTCTGTATATTACCTAACAATTTCATGATATTCAACTTCAGTAGATAAATTCAAATTCACTCGTGGCCTTGCATCTGAACGTTTTACATAGGTAAGGCATTTAAAAACAAAGAATGCATTTATAATTTTATGCCCTTTCAGGTCTTTTTTTTCCCCCTCTTTCTTTTGTAATTAAAATTATGAGTCTCACATTCTGTTCCTTACAATCAGCATGTTGCAACAGCCAAACACCATTATTATTATTATTATTATTATTATTATTATTATTATTATTAGTAGTAGTAGTAGTAGTAGTAGTAGTAGTAGTAGTAGTAGTAGTAGTAGTATTAACTGCATCACGTGAGTCACCAAGATGCAGTATAACCTGTCAAAACACGTGGTTTTCTGTGACTGAAAATCTACCGGCATAGACTAAAGTCCATGAGAAAAGATCACATTTCTTTGGCCTTGCTCCATTTCTGTCGGCGGCGGAATCTGCGTGCCGGAAAAACTTGATGACGTCAAAAAAGCCAATGTCAAACGCGCATACACCCTCCTTGCTTAAAACTTCGTATGGCAATAATTCTTAATGCCGAATCCAATTAAAATTTTGAAGCTATCTTCCTGGAAGCTGTTCTGGAAATTTTTCTTTCACAAACACAACGTCTATGTTAGGAAAGGAGGGGGGCGAGCATTCGAAAGCGAAAGATTGTGGCCCATAAAAAGCGTGGAAATGGCACAATGGAAATCTCGAGCAAATGTAACAAATGAATAAAAGCCAGTGAAACCGACAGTAGGTACTGCGAGGATAATGGCGATGTAGTGGATTTTATTACTCGCGCTACAACTCGTAACATGTGCTCACTACCGTTCTGGATTTGTAAACAAGCAGAAAACATTTTAATCTTTGAAACGAAATTTATTACAGCATTAGTTGGAAAGGTACGTTTATTATATAGAAACCATAGCCGGTCCATATATCTACCGAGCATTTATTCTAGGTAACAGCGTGTGTGCAAGCAGGGGGTAACATAACGCTGTCTTTCCGAATTGCTAGGCTTTATATTTTTATCTGAACTGTCTACAATATCGATTTAAAACAATGTTGCAATGCCAGAAAGTCCAACCACGCATACACAGACAAATTTTGCCCTCCCGTTGAACGATGATCAACAGAATCTAGGTATCCAATATGACGTTTCGTTGGGAGATACAAGCAGACAACTGAGGTTGTGTAATTCGGGTATGATACGCAATACTATAGTCTATTCCAAACCAGAGTTCCCTCTGATGTAAACAGAAGCACGTGCTTCGGCTTATTACGAACCCAAGAATATACTCTTACGCCAACGTAAGTAGTTCCTTAATACATGTATTGTATTATGAAATATTCGAGCAGGAAAGGTATAGAACTGCACATTTTATTGCTGTTATCATAAGAACTCGTCGTTAAATGTAATGGATATATACTAGATGTTAAGAGATTACAAAATATGACTTTCGCCTGCTGTTGCGCTAACGCCGAGAGCATCTTGCTTGTTAATACCAACCGTATACACGAATGCCAATCTCTTACATATACAAGAAATGCAGCAATGAATTCCCAGAGGTGCTATCTGAGTACCGAATAAACACTTTGCGTAATACAGGATATATGATAAGCGAACAGTCATTCATAATACGACCTCTGCGCTAACACACATATGCTCAGCTCAGATCAAATCTTGTGATTTAGTCAGTTGGTATTTGAGCTCATATGGCAGAGGAAGGTGCGTGTAGTGCGAATAATCTGGTCAAACACAGAAGGGAAACTGTTAAAAAGTGGCTAAAAACAAACAATACTTCATAATTCAACTCGGAATACAAACAGACATAATACAACATAGAAGAGGATAAAGTTTTAAGTGCGACAGTGCTGTGGAATTGTGGATAAGCTTGTCATTATTTTGGAGAGTAGTTCTGATTCCGATATGTCAGCTGAGTTACCTTCGGAGAATTCGGATTTGGGTGTTGCACTTTTGCCCGAGGATTGTGATTAACGTAAGTGTTCATTGCCGCATACTTATAAAATCGATTGTTACCTCAGGTTGCATTTTGAACCATGATTCTCACGCAGGGCGCCTTTTTATAGATTAAATAGTGTTCAACAAGCACGCGGGAGGGGAACAAGCAGACATTATGGGCGGGGATTGCGAACTACTTTCGCGCGGATAATACAAAGAGTTTGTTTTCAGTGAAAGGCACTCTGGTTTGGAATAGATAATAGCTTTACAGCGGTGTCAAATAGTCCTTAATGAATAACGCTACAGCTTCAACTGAATAAGCAAGTAATCAACAAATTAGTATTGCCATATCATCTCAGTTAACATGTGTATGTCTCCAAATTAAATATTAAGACAAAAAGTGTTGTGTCACACACGACTTACTCCGTCCGGTTCTGGTTAAAGGGCGTTAAAATTAAATGTATATATGTAGTCCCTTGTACTCGTATTATATATATTCACGTTACGTTACGATAAATTAATCTCAAATTTGGTTGCACAAAGCAAAACATAATTGTTAGGCACATTGTCATATTTTGTTACTAATGAACACATGCGGAGAAAAAGAGGAATCGCGTATAAATGCCTCAGGACATCCTGGGGAAAACTGCAAGACGAGCGAAGAATGTTTCTAAAACAGGCAAGGTTAAAAAAGTATAACATTCACATGAATTTTTCCCTGCCCACCCTTCTACAAAATACTCTTACAAAAGCTTGTTCCTCCATTTTGTACTCTTATTAATCGAGATTAACGTTTGCAGAAATGGTTTCATATACATTTCGTTGTAGATATAAGCGAGACACCGGAGTCTGAATTAATAGTCAAATCTTCAAAATGCGGCTCGCTGTGTGATGGCTCTGGTCTCTTCATGACCTCGAAAAACAATTGAACTTCCAAAGCATATAACGTATTTGAAAATTCAAACCAATAACATCTAATGTATAGAAAATAGGTACTGCTACAAAAATGTTATTTCACATAAATTATGTGTTTTAACGACATATGCGGTTTTCGTGTTGTAAGCTTTTGTTCTAGAGCTTATGGTTTAACAGTTGTACAAAATTATACAAAGTTCATTTAAAATGAAGAGGACTTCACAAGGTATTCCCAGATAATAAATTTTATTTGTTAGGTATATATCTTAAGCATGTGAAATTTTGAGAGTCAAACAGGGAAAAAAAATTCTTTTTAAAGGATAGTTTGGGGATTTTCTTGAAAATCTTTGTGTAGCATCGTTGGGAGATGCTGAACCTAAATACCAAATTTTGTATTTATATAACATGGGTGGAATACTATCACCTGACTAGGTAAATAGCATATATCTTATTGTTAACCAGTTATACAAAATTCATTCAGAATAAATGGAACCTAATAACTATTCACAGGTTACAAACAGAAAATTCGGTATACAGATTCATTTTATTAGTCACCAAAATCTGCATTTTAATAAAAATTATTAGCTTTTTTTCAGAAAATGAAAAATAATGAAAGAATTCCACGTAACATGTTAGTTTAGGTTGGGGTTTGTAAAAATCATCGTGTTTCATCCTTGGAAGATGCTGGGCTTAAATACTCATTTTGGTACCTATACGACTTCTCATTTTTAGGTGCGCTAATCACAGACACATTAGACGGATTAGAGGATCTCATATGTATTTCCGGTGAATGAATACTGAATGTTAGGATGGAAGTCGCCCTCCATGGTGTAGTGGTTACCATGCTAGCCTCTAATTCAGGAGGTCGCGGGTTCAAACCCGGCGGAGGGCGATGGATTTTTTTCGGGCGAAAAAGTCCTTAGCATGTCTTCCTTTGGAAGGGAAGTAAAGGCGGTGGTCCCGTGGCGCATATTTACGGCACGTAAAAGAACCTCAGGCCTGATAAAGAGACCTCTGAGCAAAATTGCCGGTCTAAGGACCACAGCAGTTTAAGAACGTCCATAAGTAAAACTCAATTTAATTTGTAATTACAATACTTCCTACCTACCATAGGTAAGAGCCAGAAAAGGCGGTGGTGCTCTCAGCTGGTCTGTACTCGTATGTCAAGACACTAACTTACTATTTCGTAATTTGGACTTATCTATTCCTAGAGCATTTGGGTCTTCGGAGCCAAGGATAGTATCAGAAAATTATAGAAAATTCCAAACTAGATCTTAAGATTGGTTGTTGATCATATTGCTGTTCTTTAAGGAATTTAAAAGTTTCTGAAGCTGTCAAAGCTATTACCAGCATTGTAGATTTGGTCAAAAGATATAGAAACAAAGCAGGTACTCATGCATATCAGTGTGTTTTAATGAGTGGAGAGTTTATTTTTTGGACAACACTACTTCGAATTCCTTTGGAGGACATACCTTCTTTTAGAAGCAGGAGTTTTTGGTTGGCAGGGATCAACGAACGGTTCATAAACAGCGTGGGGAAAATGTGTGTCAACACGTAGAAGCGAGGACGATCAACTTGCTGAGTTAGCCATTACACCACCACATTGTAGCACAAGTTGACACTCACTGACCACCAGTCCTTGGCAAGATATGAGATAGTAAACACCGACCATGCTGAGCCTTGGAGGTAACACGTGAGTAAAATGATAGGTTAGGTCGCGAAGCAATTCACCCCGTCCATTTTAGTCATTGTCAGCGGATGCATGGGCTATTAAAATTTAAAGTTCTAAAATCAAAGTTTATATGTCAAACGTTTGATTTGCTACCTAAAGGCAATGTCCACAAGGAAAGTGTGAAGTACGAAATTTCTATCATTGTATTGTGGATTGTAAACAGCCATATACAAGTTTGAGCTTCCTATGACTGGTACATACAGATTTGATGCATTCAGAAGTACAAACACTTCTTAAATTCATCGCGCACATTGTTAGTACTGAACTTCACAGACGTATTTCCCCCGTGTGTCGTCCTTCACGCATTACCAATCCTCAGCCATAACGTTTCAAACTAGATTATTTTTTTTAAGTTCCATACCCCGCCTTTAACTACATTGGTCTTATCGGCGGCCTTTCCTTTGAAACTTATTGCCTATTGGCAGTAGTGTTAACTCGTATTCTCTTTGTGGTTGGGTTTTAATTATTAGATCACATTCACACTCATACTTTGAGACTCTGGGAAGGATAGGGAATAATCTTGGCTAGAGAAACATCCCACCATCAGCCAGGAATCGAACCCGGGGCCCCTCGCACAGCAGGCAGATGTACCGACTAAGCTACGGGACCAGCCCAGACTCGATTATCGGATTTGTAAGCCAGCACCTTCCAACTCCGTTTCAAACCGCATTGGAATAATGTTTCGATGGTGTATTAATCATTGAGTGTTTTTGTGAAAATATTGACCAACCTGTTTTACTTTCTCTACTGCTAAAGCAAGTGGAGGAAGTGTTTCGCCCTCCGTGGTCTAGGGGTACCATGCTAAGCCTCTGGTTCCCGAGGTCACAGGTTCAAACCCGGCATGGGGTTTCGGCGTAAAAATCCTTCGCATGGCTTCCTTCAGGAGGGAAGAAAAGCCAGTGGTCCCGTGTCGTAGATTTACGGCACGTAAAAGAACCTCAAGCCTGATAGACTTCTCGGCAAAATTTCCGGTCTTTCACGCTCAATATAGAATGGGGAATGGGACGCTAACAAGCATAGTAGTTAAAGAGCGTCCATAAATAAAACTTTTTTTTTTAAAGAAAGTATTGCACTCCGCTATAAATTGGATATCGAGATTCAACGAAAATAAACGTTTTGAGGTCCCTGAAAAAATTGTAGGAAGGTTCGTGTGCGTGCCTGCCTGTTTGGTCTCCCTACCTGTGTGTCTGTGAATAGCATATAACTCAAAAATCTGATGTGATACATACAAATGATTTTCTGTAACCTCAATCGTTTGTTAGTGGAATTACAAACTATTCCTAGCTGAGTTGTCTATCTACTACATTGTAATCCAAATAAACCTTTGGAGAGTAGCTACATTTCGTTAGAGATGCAAAGGGAACAGCGATAGTAAGAACTGGATGCTATATGCTGGCCTTCAAATTCCATACTATTTCCATGCAATCACGAGAAACAACTCAATGTTACAAGACTTCAAGAGAATGACCAAGTAATGAACAATTCGAACCATTAATAACGGATATCTCAGAAATGGCTTATGCTACAAAAACTTATTTGAAATAAATTGTGTGTTTAAAAGAGATCTACATTTTTTTGTGTAGTACGTTTTCGTCTATCGCTTAACATTTACCGGTTGTACAAGTTTATACAAAACTCCTTCCCAATGAAGAGGACTTCACAGGCTATTCCCAAGAAATTCAAGATATACGTTTTATTCGTCATGTAAATATCTTAACGTGTGATATTTTAATCAAAATCAAACATTTCGAAAAATTTTCCATGTAAAGGGAAGTTTGGGATGGGGGATTTTCTTGAAAATCTTCGTGTCGCATCTTTGGAAGGTACTGAACCTAAATACTAAGTGTGGTGTTTATCGGACTGTTCGTTTTTGAGTTACGCTGTTCAAAAACGCACCTTTTTCTAAAAATGCTTATTTTGAATACAGGGTGCCTCAAAACATGTATTTCCAGTGAAATCTCGGTATCGAATTTTTGGGTGGAATGCAATATCTTCTCTACCTACTAGATATGTAGCAGAGAAAGTAAAAATGAAATGTCGGATAAACACCAAGTTGATATTTAGTTTCGGCATCTTCCTGTAAGATTTTCAAGTAAATCTCCCTCTTCAACGCAAACTAACCTTTACTGAAAAATTGTGATTATATTGTTTATTTTTTACTTTATCAGAAAATGGCTTAAATGATTTTAATTAGAATACCAAATATTTCGTACTGAATGAATTTTGTATTATTTTGTGTAATTGTTAAACATGTCACAAACTAAGTTTACTACACAAAAAATGTAGACATCGTTAATAATCAAGTTATTGGTTTGAATTTATAAATATTTACTAATATAAAGAGAGAAGTTGTGTGTGTACGCGTGCGTGGTGCGAGAGAGAGAGAGAGAACTTTATAATGACATCTGAATTCTTTGCTCTTTGCCAACGTGACGCATAATAATAATAGAAAATCTATAAATATCTCGCTTATTATTAAGGTTTTTTTAATACTACATAACGAACGTAATGTTTTAAACAAGTTTTGTTATATACAGAATTTCGATAACATGAGTATTTATAGCAACTTTTCGTTACTATTATCGGTGTACTTAAACAGGTTATCATGAAAAACAGTATATTTCCGATTACATTGCAAGTTTAAGGGATAGACACAAATTTATGCACTGTTAAAATTTTTACTGTTCGTCTGCACTTTAAAAATTCCAGCAGCCAAATTAATGGAAGGGAAAATCGTAATTTTTTTCGGACATAAAAGATCAAATGGATATAGTTTACTTCTTCTGGCGGTTTTTCAGGTCGTTCATTTTCTCAGTTTTATAATTTTTTTTTAAAAATATGCCAAAATTGCAACTTTTTTTTGTACGTACATCCACACACGTTCATCAATATGTGACTTAAACTGGAGGAGAAATAAATTCGGAAGTCGTAAAAAGTGAACCGTAAATGGGGAATTAAGGCAAATACGTTAAAAATTCCAATTTTTATGTTTTATTCATCCGCCAAGTAAAATGCTTTCTTCGCCGCAAAATCAAGTAATATTAAAAAAAAAAAGTTCTGCTCAATGTATGTAAGATAATTTTGAAGACATCACGTAGAAAAGAGTTGCAATTTTGGCATATTTTCCAAAAGTTTATAAAACTGATAAAATGAACGATCTGAAAAACCGCCAAAACACGTAAACTGTATTACCATTTTATAACTTTAGACGAATACCTTCTTGAAGCGGTGTACGTTACAAAAGTAAATGTCAACTGTTTTAAGACCCGAGTTACTGAATGTTGATTTGTAAGGTGTGTACTACAATATTTTATCTACGTTTCGTAGAAAAATTGTAATTTCGTCAAATGGTGTTTCTCTTATAAATAAAGTAAATGGGAATTGCAGTTCTGTCTAGTTATTCATAGTTTCCTGGGAACAAAAGCTAATCATTATATCCTTATAAACGCAAAACACTTCTTTATACAACGTAAAACACGCTTTGAAGAAAGAGAGATATTACGATTAGGTTTTGCTATCTGTACAGGATCAACTAATGGTGCACATTTGTAACAGTAGTAATAGTTATTTGCGTAACTGCATAGGAAAGTGAGTTTTTATTTCCTCCCCCCAGGACGAGTAAAACGTTTACGGCCGAAGTGATGCTGAGCCGGAATTCGAAACGAATCCTAAAAAAATCCTTTCCAGCAGTTATGTGCAATATTTTGTTTAATAAACATGTCGAAATACCTTATATATTGGTTATCGTACTGCATATTATGTTGAACATCGGCACAGTGTTATGTTTCATATGCTCATTGCAAGGCCAATGTACCTATATGTTGATGATGCACTATTGAAAGCAACTGAACGGAAAAGTTCAATTGACGTACCGATTTGGAGGCGGAAAACATGACATTCCAGATAGTGTGAAACAGAAGCAGTTTTACTACCAGTTTTAAAACGTATGGCATGTGAGTTGCAAAAAAATATAAGAGAGAAGTTAGGCCAATGGAAGGAGAAAGAGAGGAAAGCGAGAAAGAAAGACGAAGATGGAGAGGGGCATAGAGATAAACAGAAGACGCATGTAACGTAGTATTGCAGGTTCCGTTAGTTTTAAAATAAATTATTTAGGCTTCAAATAAAACACAACTGTTCGTTAACATAGCATTGTTTGAATAAAAGTGATAATTGCAAGGTTTTTATTTTTAATTTCACCTGTATACAGCGGGCAGCAAAGGTAATGCGAATAGTAGTACACTCGCTTCCATTTATGCTGCCCGCGCAGGTTTGGGAGGCATTCTACGGCCCTTCACAGGTAAGTATGTACAGCAAGGCGGAGGTGCGTGTGTTTGTTTACCTTTCCGCGCGTGCAGCGGCGTCTTGTTTTACGTGTACAATTCTAGATTATTTATATAACTTTGAGCAATAGCTTTACTCATCTATAATAACCATGTTTAAATATATAACTAAATAAAACCCTATTTTGCACAATTTCTCCATGAAAAAGTATTTTTAATGGCAAAATAATGTATAACTAATATACATTATACTTTTTACTCTCAAATAGGACACATTTACTACGCTATCATAACAATCCGTCCAATCTCCATTCTTATCCATTACCTGATTTAGCCGCCTAGGTGCCAAAAATGTATGGACAACGACGGTGGCCAGTTTCAGCATCTCCTTTCGTAAAGCTGGTAAGTAAAGCCTTTAAAAGTAGTTTTAATAATGTTGTATGGTTTCATTCGCGCCTTTCTATGATAGCGGCAGACGGCAACGAGCGCCGAGGACGCGGACAGGAAAAACACCGTGCAAGCGGTTCGGGGTCTTTTGGCTCACTCTGTACATCCTCACCCGCGAAGGACAATAGAATGCCTCCCAAAGCGGAACGGCATGAATGGAAGCGAGTGTACTACCAGAGGAAGATAGGCATGTAAAGAGCGGATTTAGCTGCAAGGTAATGAGATCAATCTAACTTTAACAAACAAAAACAAAAAAAAAAAAAAAAAACGCAGTGCCCTTGCTGTTTTACATGTACGTATCTACAGACATTTGTTACATTCCTTAGATCTCCGGTACGGTAAGGATGAGTCATATTCTGCATTTTGAAGAAATAAAGACCGCTTTGAAGCAGTCAGCTTACAGCAACACGCTACAACACACCGCTGCCGTTCTCATGTTGCATTGAGTTGCGTTACCAATACAAAAATGTACGATGAAAAGAGGGTGATGGAATAGTTTAAGACTTTTAATTTTATAATTAACTGTTTTTCTTGATTAGTATAGATCTTCGTTAGCAACTTGATGGATATTCTTCTCTTTTCGTTTGATTTTTGACGATCTTTACCGTGTAAGGCTAGATTACATTGGGCGACTGTGTTTGCTGTGGTAGATCGCTTTCTATACACTCGGCAATCTGCAAATAAAGTTGACATGTGGTTATCTTAGCCACAGGTGAATTAGTATGCTGTATCCGTTTGTACACCGGCTATGAAAATCACCGGCGACCGATGTAACCAAGGCAATAAAGATAGTTTTTTTCTGCGACATTCATAAGAATGCAAGGCAAGGGTTTTCATGGAATTTTCCCCACCCCAAACAACTTTACACGAAGAAGTATTCCTTGTTTTTTTTTATATTTTCTCAGAAACTGCTGCTTACAATTTTGATCAAAGCATCTTATATTTAAGATACTGGTATTTAAAAGTGCGTTTGTTGAAATCTTCACTTCCATTGAATTTCATATCAGTGCAAAACCATAAGAAGCACACAAAATTCAGATAAAGATGTCTTAAAAATACACGTTTACAACATTTTCTCACAGCCTTAATAATTTGTCAGCACTGCCGCTGCGGTCGTTTCGGGTTCGATTCCCAACTGTGGCAGGGAAATGTTTACCTAGAGTCATTCCCTATCCTCTACAGAGACTGGAAGTGTGAGTGTACAAGTGAATATAAGTATGTTTAATAGCAAAAATTAACAAAACCTACACTTAAGTTATTAGCATGTTCAGTTGTTTCTCGAGTCAAAGCCCCCTACATGACCATAGAATTAAAGAAGGCTATACAAATGAAATAATAATTTTAAAAACATCTTATGTGTTACATTCATATGACTTTCTGTACCTTCTATTTCTTATTAGTGGGTATAGAAATTATTGTTACGAAAATTTATTTTCCTATCCTCTTAATTTTAATCGAGATAAACCTCCATTACACACTTCGTTATAGATTCAAAGAGAATAGCGATAGTCAAATGTTTTAGAACTAGATGCTATACGCTGGCCTGAAAATTCCATACTCTTTACAAGACATTGTGGGAAACAACTGAAAATCGACAGGACTTGAAAAGAATGACAAAATATTGAGCAAGTCGAATCATTAATTAGGGATATCTCGGAAATGGCCTATGCCCCAGAGAAAGTTATGTGAAATAAATCGTGTTTTAAAGAGATCTACATTGTTTATGTACTGCATTTTCCTCTATCGCTTAACGTTTACCGGTTATACAAGATTTCACGAAATTCCATCGGAATGAAAAGGACTTCATAGGTTATTCCCAGAAAACTCAATTTTGTTATGTAAATATCATTAAAATACAGCATTTTAATCAAAATTGTTAGAGCCATTTTTTAGAAAATCAAAAATATCGAATTCTCCATGTAAAGGATAATTGAAGGGGAGAGTATTTTCTGGAGTCGCAACTTTTTTTCCATCTACCAGGTAAACTCAAAAGCTATCTAGCTCCCTCCATCTTGTAATGTAGAAGTACCAAGTTTGGTATTTATCATATTTTTCCTTTTGAGTTACGCTGTTCACAGACATACACACACCGAACCTTTTTCTAAACATCCTTTTTTTTATTACTTAGGTGCCTCTAAACATGTATTTCCGGTGAAATCTCGGTATCGAATTTTTGGGTGGAATGCAATACCTTCTCTACCTATAATGTACGTCGTAGAGAGAGAGTAACAAATCTGTTGTGTTGCACTCACATGGCTTTCTCTACTCTCACACTTTTTTTTTACAAACGTCAATCTCCATCCACTTCATGTTAATCGAGATAAACATATGCAGAATCTATCTTATTGCTAATTTTCTTGTAGGTGCAAGGGGACTAAGGTAGGCTTTAAGCGATAGTCAAATCTTTTAAGCGCTGGTTGCTATGTGGAGCATTCCATTCTCTTTGTATGTCCAGGACATAAAAAAAAAAAAAAACGAATAACGAATTCCCATTTGAGAAAAAGTATGTGTTGGAAAATTCAAATAAATAACGAGGAATGTCTCAGAAATGGTTCTTGACAAAAAAAAAATTATGCGACATAAATTGTGTGTTTTAACAAAATCTACATTTTTTGTGTAGTAAAATTTTCTCTCTTACGGTTTACCTATTATTCAAAAGTCATTCAGAATGAAGCGGACTTTTGGGGGCGTTCCCAGAAAATTCAAAACATATATTTCATTTGCCAGAAAATATCTTAAACATATGGTATCTTAATCGAAATCGTTGGAGACATTTTTGAGAAAACCAAAATTTTCGAAAAATGTTCCATGTAAAGGATAGTTTAGGTGGGGGGATTTTCTTAAAAATCTTCATGCAACATCCTTGGAAGAATACTAAACTCAAATACCAAGTTTGGTATTTAATTGACTTTTCATTTTTGAGTTATGCAGTTCACAAACACACACACACGTACGCACGCACGCACGCACGCACACTTCCAAAGATGCTTTATTTGGATTCAGGGCGCCTCAAAATATGTATTTCTGGTGAAATCTTGGTATCAAAGTTTTGGGTGGAATGCAATACTTCTACTTACTGTACATAGTAGAGAAAGTAAAAATATGAAATATTGTTGACATATGTACTTAACTTTTCCCACGTATATGTTTACTTCAGCAGGCTACCTGTGTAGCATGATTTAAAATGTGCAATTCTTCTCTTTTATACATATTTACAAAACTGCTTGATTTGTGAACAGCTGGATTTTTTCTGCATCCTACATGTAATTAAGTGCATCCTGATTAGTGTTGAACCACATCTAGTGAACGTTCATCTTGTTTAATGTGAAAATTTTATATGAGTTGTATAATGCAGGGATGATGATCATGTCATTGCATGGCTGGCTAAGTGCCTGTTTGTGTTTTATGCGGTAATGGTGTTACAAAGACATTTCCACCACCTCTGGTGTAATGATAAGGGACATCTGCGAATTTTCAATGGATAGAGAAAGTCTTGGGACAGTTACACAAATTTTATTTTATTTTCCTTTTGATTTTTATGTTCTTTAGCTAGACAGGTCTTATGAAAAATGACAAAAAAGGGGGGAAATTATCTACATTAGGGCTTCGATCTTAAAGCACTTATGTCAGCTAATATTCACCCTAATAAAAGGCTTAAACCTCAGCTGGGCAGTTATTCTTGAACAGAATTTGAGCTATAACACCACTGTGGCAGCTTATTGCTTAGAAGTCTGAAATATTTTTAAGCTAGTTAAAGTAAATAGTATTCAATTGAAACATAAATTATTTTTATAATGTGTACTAAATGAAACACAAACTCAACTTCCAAAAGTGTGTTAATAAAGTAAGCTACAACTCACTTGTGTGAATGATTTGCATTTATACATGCTGCACTAATGTGTCCATGTTTGCCACTGCATGTGTGCGCCATGGATAAATTGATGTGATGTGCTCACATGTTTTGTTTTGGTTGATAAAAGGGAGTAAGATGGTTGTTTAGAACAGCAAAATTTTAACTTTTTATCATGTAATGTAACAAACATTGACTTGCGAATGTTGCAGTAACAAGTGTCGTAATGAGAAGCGGCGCAGGGAGCAAGAAAACATCTACATTGAAGAGCTGGCCGAGCTGATTTCTGCCAGCCTTGCTGACATGAGCTCTCTGTCCGTCAAACCCGACAAGTGCGCCATCCTCAAGGAAACAGTACACAGGGTAGGTACCAGGCTTACAAACTTAATATTTATTGTAAAATGTTCAACCTTATTCTCCTCTGATTCCTTTTTAGTTATCTTTTTTAATTCTTAATGCTTTTCCATACTGAAGATTATTGGCACCATTTTATTTTTATTAAAAGTCCAATGAATGTTGAATTTAATCTTGATGATTACAGTTTTATATATCATTGGGGAAATTTTCATAGTAAAAGCTTCAGGAACAAATACTTGTGCAAATATATAAAATTTGATGGTAAAAAAAGTGGAGTGAAGAGAAAATTCTGAAGATGGATACCAGTATTGCATAGTTTGGATCTTAAAGAATGGTATTTATTGAACTGAAGGAAATTAAAATGTTTTGTTCTTATTATTGATATTATTCATTTATTACTATAAAAACCTGCTGTGTTAGTGGACACTGTACATAGTCACACTAATTATACATTTCTAAGAATTGTGTGTCCCCCCTCCCATCCTTTCTCTTCAGCTGGTGCCATCCTAATCTTCATGCCCTTTTAAATTCAGTTCCAGTGCTTTATCTAGTTTTTATTTTCTGGTTCTTTAATGGACATAGTTATCACACTCATTTCTATTACAATTTCATTTTTCTGATCCACTGGAGGCAGATTTCCAATATCTCAGTTACACTTAAGTGTACTGCAACATTTTTTGAAAATCATTTGAAGCTCATTTTATGTGTGGTAATATAATAGAAGCTACAGAATTTATCTTGAGAGATTCTGGACTTCAAGTTGTATTTTGGCTATTTCAGAGAATAAATGAAGTGCTGATAATCCAATAATATACCATAATGTGCACTTACACAATATTAGTCATTATAAAAAAAATCTGATGTGTTACACTCACATGACTTTCTCTACTCTTGTACACACTATTTTTAAAAAACGCCTATTCTCCATATGCTTCATGTTAATCGAGATATCGATATGTCAATCTTATTGGTAATTTTCCTGTAGATGCAAGGGGAATATGGTAGCTTTTAAGCGATAGTCAAATATTTTAACGCTGGTTGCTATGTGGTGCATTCCATTCTCTTTGCATGTCCAGGACATAAAAAAAATGAATAACGAATTTGAGAAAAAGTATAAGTATTGGAAAATTTAAGGAAATAACAAGCAATATCTCCAAAACGGTTCACTCAACAAAAGAAATGTATATGACATAAGTTGTGTATTTTAACGCGATCTACACTTTTTGTGTAGTAACATTTTGTGTATCTCTTATGGTTTACCAGTTATGCAAAAGTTGTTCACAATAAAGAATACTTTTGGAGACATTCCCAGAAAATTCGAGATATACATTTCATTTCCCATGACATTATCTTAAACATATGATATTTTCATCAAAATCGTTAGAGCCATTTTTGAGAAAATTAAAATTTTCGAAAAATCTTCCATGTAGAGGGTAGTTTGGGGTGGGGGGATTTTCTTGAAAACCTTCGTGTCGCATCTCTGGAAGATACTGAACCTAAATACCAAGTTTGGTGCTTATCCGACTGTTCGTTTTTGAGTTATGCTGTTCACACACACACAGACACACAGACACACACACACACAGACACACAGACACACACACGGACATGTTTCCAAAAATTCTTTTTTTGGATTCAGGAGGTCTCAAAACATGTATTTCCGGTGAAATCTCGGTATCGAATTTTTGGGTGGAATGCAATACTTCCCCTACTTACTATACGTAGTAGAGAAAGTAAAAAATAGACTTGCAGCCTAATGTTTTAATTTTGCTGTCAGTTGAACGCCTGAAGTTTGAAATTCATACAATTTACAGTATAACACAGTTGGCAATATTAAGTAAAAACTAACTGCACATTAGGTGATAAAATGAAAATGATAAAATTAAATGGGATTGATGGTGATGACTTCCCCAAATGCATTTCTTTCCCAGAGTGGTCCCTTGATACACAAGTGAAATAGATGCACATTTTTAAATAATCCAGATATGGTTTTATTTTACCCCAAGTTTTTATGGTATAGCTGACATTTTATGTTCTGTGGTAGATTCAACACATAAAGCAGCAGGAGGGCTCAAGCAGTGATGCTGCTGTACAACAGGGAGAGGTCTCCTCCTCCAAGCCCACCATCTTAGCCAACGAGGTGTTTGGCCCTTTACTCCTGGAGGTAAGTTAATTATCTCAGGAACATACATTTCAGCATAATTGTCAGTTTTGAAGAAAAGTGTGCAGGGTCTTTATAAGACTTAGAAAATTGATTTTGTATAAATTTTTATTCAAACTTTCATGCTCTTGCCTTAAATCCTATCAAGATTGTATTTTGTCCTGTCATAAATGAGACATGAGATAATGGTATTCATTTCTGTTCCTCTGTTTGTGATCAGTGTAGTTTCTGCATTATAACATTAATTGTATAGCAAATGCTGCATAGCCTGGTGTTGGAATATTTTCTGTTCTTTACACTAAATGATAAATTCTACTATTGGTGCCATACAAAAAATGCCGGTGCAGGAGTATACTGTAAACATTTTGCACAGTATCTAACATTAGATGAAATGTTAAACCACTATGATGGAGAATTAACAGCTATAAAAGCAGCATTGCAGAACATTTTATATAGACCATACATAAAACAAAAAATAGTCATCTTATCAGACTCAAAATCAGCCATAGATGGGATAGTAAATTACAATAATAAAATAACGAAAAATATTAAAGGAATAAGAAGCCTAATTAAAGCAGTTGAAACTAGAAATCATATTACTCTATAATGGATCCCAGCTCATGTCGGCCTTTGGGCAATGAATATGCGGATCAATTAGCAAAGAAAGGTGCAATACAACAAATAAAACCTTCAGGACAAATAGAAATAAATACACAATTAAATAACATTAAACAACATTTCAAAAGATAGCATCAGGCCACGGTTGCCTTGCAGAACACCTCTACAAGATATGATACCTACCTACACCCAAATGCACGTTCTGTAAAGAAGATGTCATCCAGAACAAACAGCATCTCGCCAAATGCAAAGGCCTTAAAAGTGATAACTTACAGACTTTATATTGGGAAGCCAGAGGGAAAATGATGCAGATCGATCAATCCCCAGTGCCATTGGTGAACAACAACTATTGCTGCCATAAACTCATATGACCTTATAGTAACAGTTCACCATGTAACACATTATTTTTTAATACAAAACATTAAAAAGTTTAGAACTATATGGTATGAAAGCATTACATTAAGTATGTGCTATAAAAATTTATCCCCCCCACTTTTCTTCATGTGTGCATTTTAACCATTATTTTACCACGTAAAGGATTTCAGAAAATTGCCATGGATTATTTTATGTTAGGAAAAACAATTTTGTCCTGTACCTCTTGCTCTAAACAGCAGACCAGTGACTTCTGCATTACAGTTGCATTTGCTTCTACAGTCAGCCACACAGTGTGCATCTTTGCAGACTTCTAACCTTGTGTTGCTCAGTGCATTAGCAAGGATTGTTGTTTTTACTGTGTTGTGACATTTTATTGGCAGCAGCTCATGGACAATCCCAGGATATGTAAGGCAGGGCTTGTATCTCACTGTTGATGCCTGCAGTGGCTTGTGTCTATTGAATATCCTAGAAGAAAACACAATGGAACCACCATTGCTCTCGCCTTCAGCATATCACAATAGCACATTTTTAATAACTTTCAGTAACAACACTCATTGAATTAATATTTCTTGCAACTTTAATGTGTCTTTATGGGTATAATAGGCCTATAAAAATCATGTAATTTATCGCTATGGGAGTTTGAATGATTCCATTCTTTACACTTTCCTTAATTTAAGGTAATTATATATACTGGTAAACATTGAAGAAGGGATGTAAGATACATTCTCCATAATTACTTTTCAAAGCAAACTTTTGCTTTATTCTGCTAAACATGGTAGCAAATTATTTACAAATTTACAACCACCTAGCATGGCAGGTATTCTGTTCCTTTGTTAAAATTGACATTGGAAACATGTTTGCAGATAGTCAGCATGTTGTACAAATGCTATCCACAAACAAGGATTCAGTCGGCAACAACAAATTGTTGCGAAATGGTTGGATGACCCTCAGAGTGCTCTACTTCCTCAAGGTCAAATACAACTGTGGTTTCAGAGTTATGAAGGAACCTGTTGCTTTCTCAAACATACTTGAATGAAAACAATTTCTGCTGATTATTTGACATAAAGAATGGGTCTTAGTAACTTGTATTTTTGGAAATCACAAGTATTATTTTTCTTCTGTTCTCTACCGTAATGGACATTTGTACTTCTAGTTTTCGTAGAAATGCTCAAGAGATATACGACAGCTAGGCTTACTAAGCACAAGTGCTGAACGTCAAACAGCACCAAAAATGTAGAAATAGAATAATCAGGGCCAACACAATGTTCATGTCAGGGTGCCTGGGTTTTAATGCAAGAAATCTAGGAAGGGCAAAAATGGGTGTCCGCAAGCCATTTGGACTTGCTCCACTGCTTTCCCTCAGAATGACAGTTCCCTCAATTTCCATTTGTGTAGCACATCCTGCTAGATAACGTGATGTGGTTTCCTATTCTTGGGATTTGAGCAAGGAATGCATTTTTGCCACTCCTACCACCTTGACGTATCAGAGACCCAGAGTTTATGTGGGTGTGTCTGGGTGTGATTACACCATCCCCACAAGTGCACTTCATCATTTTGGTAGTGAGGAATGTACATAAAAGGTTAAATATTATACAGTAAAACACTTTTAAAGTGAACAAAAATAGATAAGTAAACAGACTGCAATAGCAAATTGGAATTTTCCTATCAGAGCTCTTTTCTTATGAGGGTTGTAAAATAGTGTTGACAGCATATGTGACTGAGTGGCTTGGCCTAATCAGGACCTATTTACATATGACATATCAGGGCCATGTGACATAAGAGCGATTTGGAGATTTGGCTGCACTGAATACAGAGGGAAGGAAAGAGGAGGGAAAGTTTGATATGTTTCAACCATGTAGATACAAAGTAAAGCATGCATTTCGCTTGTCCCAAGAACACTTTCCTTAATCAAAACTTTAATTTTTCCTCTGCATCAAGAGGGATGCTCTTTTTGAGACAGCAGCTAGAAGAGGCTTTTCTCTGGTGTCACAGAGCAATCATTGACGGTGACACTGGTCTACTCGAAAAGACAAGCAAGTGTGTCTTTTAGTGTCATTTCTGGTGGAAGAACTGATTTTTTGGATAACCCTCCTCATGATGGATATATTTTTATGTGGCCAGGCATATAGGTATTTAATAGTAGTTATAGTGCATTGTAACATTTATACCGGGCTGACATCAGATAGAAGTCAAACTCTTTTTTGTGTTATGTTGCAGGCCCTGGAGGGCTTCTTGTTTGTGGTGAACACGGAGGGCAAGGTGGAATACGTAACGGAGAATGTGTGCCAGTTCATCAAGTACACAAAGGAGGATGTTCTTGGGCAAAGTATTTACAATATCATTCATCTGGGAGATCATGCACGATTCAGTGCCAGTCTCTTGCCCATGTCAATAGGCTGGACTTCAGAACCCAGTCCAAACAGAAACCGGAGCTTTAACTGTCGTTTCCTCATAAAGCCCCCCGATAATCAAGACGAGACAATGGAAGAGAAGCAACAAAGAGTTTCCAAATATGAAACAATGCAGGTAAGCTTAAATAGCCTTCATACAGCCAGAATGGAATAGGTTAGGAGTGAAAATGTTCGCTGGTGACATAAGAAAACTAGTTTGCTCTTAAAAAGTTCAGCACAAAGGAGTTTAAAATTAAGTACATTGGTTAAGCGATTGAAATCTCATATTTTATCTTCTGCTGTTGACTGAAAGTGAACTAATCCCTTATCAAGTCAAGTATCTGAAAAATGCAAAATTAAATATACCTACACTCTTTTCAATACAATGGAAGATTCTTTATTTTTTGTAGTTTATCAAATCAGAGTATTAATAAAAAGTAAGTATATTTTAGTACAGAATTTTCAGCTACATAGAAGTACTTCTGCCAACAGAAAATAGATTGGATGTACTTACAGTCACTCGTACCTGATGTTTCTACCATAATATAATTTCTGATCTTGTTTCATTGGTTAAAAAACATGATAATCAGGAATGTATAGCTCTAGAGAATGAAGGATATTCAGGAAAGCATCCAGTGCATTTTTCCTACAGTTATATGACGAGAGCTTCAGAATTTATCTTGCGAGAATTATTTCGCTATTTCACAAATAAAATAATGAAAATCAGATAATATATCTAAAAATACACTCGTAAAATATTAATAGTTATACTAAATTTGTGTTTGTTACATTCATTCACTACCACCACACTAAGGATAAAGCAATTCATGCCGATGTGATAAAATTAAAACAATAAAACTAGCTAAAACCAGCAAAATTGTAAATTTTAGCAGAATAGGTTACTGTGATAGGTCCAAATTCAAATATTTTTATTTTGGATTGGTCACTTGATACACAAGTCAATCTTTATAGGGCACATTGGCAAAGATACATGAAACCTATCTGGAAAACTTTTTGGGTAGTCTAGTTTGTCATGAATGATGACTTAGGTGTGTCATTAATTAATTTTGAAGATTTAGAAGCTAGTAACAGTGATGTGTCATAATTTAAAATAAAGAGAGTTGAAGGATGTTACACTACATCACTAAAATGTTCTTACTTGAACGTGTTTCAGGAGATGGTTTGCTCCCATCGTCAGCATGTTTGAGTTGCGTTCAAGTAAGAACATTTTAGTGATGTAGTGTAACAACCTTCAACTCTCTTTATTTTAAATTTAGGTATGTCATTTTCAACTGCTGAGGTATAATATCTGAACATATTGGTAGTTAGTGGAGTATACATTTACAAAGCATTAGATTCTGCTTGGTTATAACTCTTTTATGGTCTCTGAAACAGTAGTAAGATGTCCCAAGGAAATTGATCTATTTTTTCCTCCTTGTACTCTTTCTTCACAGCTAGGGCCTAATAATTTCTGTCTTTAATATTTGTCACTTTAATCATTTGTGTGACTATCTATTAGGTGTTCTACTAATATATCTTCATCCTCTTGGTTCATAATTCAGCAGTATCTTTGGGAATCTGATTTTCTGCATTTTGCTTAATTAAAACAGTTGATAAATTTTTAACAGAAATTCAAAATATGGAAAAGTTTGCTCTACAAGAGACTATACTTAACTTACCATTCTGCTGAGTTTAATGAAAATCAGGGAAAATAATTTCCTTATTGCTCAGCAACAAACTGTGTCATGAGCTATCATAGCTTATTTATACCGTCATTCAGCTGAATAATGTTCTACTTGTAAAGAGGCCATATATTTCTCAATGATATGCATCCAGCTATTCTTTTATAAGAAACTAAGGTTACTGCACTATAAATGGGTGGCCTTTTTGTTTGACTATCATGCTACTGATTACTGCGGAGGGCTGGCCAGTGCTTCAGCAAAAGGATCCTAATTAGCCCCTCCCACAATCATCAGCAGCGACTCAGATCTACAAATCTGCAATATTGGTTTTCTTGTTATAAGAGAAAAAAAAAAACCCACATTGTAGAGAATTTCCATGCTGTTGTAACTTGATGTAATTATTTTTTCTACTAATATATGATGTAAAATAATTTGCATGACATAATATAATCACATTCTAACAGGGTGTTCTTGATTCATGAGGGCCAGGTTCAATGGAAAACTTTGGGTGACGTGATGATAGTTAAATTGGTAAGCACACAACAAAATACTTCTCACATTAATTTATGTTATTTATAGATCTCATCCACACTACTCCCTTATCCTGGTGAAAAGACAGAAGGAGGTGATGTTACCTCGGAATCAGCTGAAGTGGGGCCGTGCCTTATGTGTGTGGCCCGGAGGATTCCTCAAAATGAGAAGCCACAGGGTGTACCATTTGAGCAGTTTACAACCAAATTGGATGTAAGCGGCAAGATCATTGGTATTGATACCAGCGGTGTTTCCTCAACATATTCTCAGTACCTTAATAAGGTAAGTGCTATAACAGTTCACTTTTCTATCTAATCTGGAACTGATTGAATAAACATCTCTCAAAAATGTACATTATATATATAATTATTTACCAGCTGAAAGAAAGGCAAATTATATAAAGGGATTTCACATTTTCAGTAGCTGTAAATATTACAATATTTATCATAAACTGTTCCTGGAAAAAAATTAATCACCTGCATGCGGGTTTTTTTTTTTTATTCCTTATATTATTTCATTGAAAGAGTCTCCATCTTTGTAAAATTAAGGGAGAACTGAAGCGGTATTTTAGCCATTAAAGGTGTGGAAACATTCCTTTTTATTACTTTGATTGCAATAGAAGCACCTATTTGGTTTGGTTTTCAACACTCCCTATATGGTCCATGACCTCTGGGGAAACCTCATTCCACCAAACAACGTATGGACTCCAACTGGGCACACCCAGAGGGTGGAGCCCATTACCTCCAATGAGGGAGTGATAATGGTAAATAGTGATGGAACAAAAGGACCTACAGTTTTACCGTAGACTCTGAACCGAAGTATTGTATGTGAAGTTTTCCATGCCTTGGGAATACTTCACATACAATGCTGCCTCTACTTACGTTAGGTAAGTAGTAGAGAAAGTAAAAAGAAATAGCTATCTAAGTTTCCATTGAGAGTTTATTAAAGAGATATCGTGAAATGTAATTTTAGAAAAAACTTGTGCATGTAATTGGATTTTATGGAAGGATATACATTTTTGTTTGAAGTAATAAAATGGATATAATTTTATTAGTGCTAAAAAAGCACAATTAAATATTGAAATGAAACTTTGTACCCAAATGATAGAATTATCATTGAAAAAAATTAAGTCTCTGCTGTTACTTTTTTTTTTATTACTACCTAACCCATAACCCAGTTATATATGTACGTAAAAATGCGAAGGAAGCTCAGAATAAGGAATTCCCCGCTTGGTATAGGTAGGAATAACTTGTAACAAAAATATGAGAATTTCTCTTTTCCTGTTTGATTTCTCCCATTATAAATGTTTTTCAAAAATATAAATGTTTGTGTCACCTAGTAATTACTTGATAATTGTGACTAGCTTCTGACGTAAGACAGTACCAGGCATATTATCATTTAACTTTATCTATTCATTCGAAAAATGGTAGATATTTAACAAGCCAAAGAAACATTCTATCTTCCGGTAATTATTACATAATTAGCGAAATACAATATATATTGACTCCGTTACAATTCTTGAGAGTATTTTACATTTCAGATTATCATTGTACAGGCAGTGTTTGAATCTTGCTTTCCCTCCACGTAACCAAATTTATTTATATCATATAAGAAAATGTTACAGCATCTCTGCTTGTCTGCTTGCTCTGCCTACTTGGCACTTCAAGTTAATTAATTTGGAAAAGTTACTCACCAAAGCTGTTGATTAGAAATTTGGAATAGCCCCAAAAAAATATTGCACCTTGACTCACATTTCTGAGGTGAATAGTTCTCATTTCCTCCATTATAGTGCTGCCACCGCCTCACTATTGGCAACTTTATTCGCCAATGGCATACTCTGACGCCCAACCCACGTCGTCTTGAGTATGCCATTCTGATATTATAGACGTAGTTCAAGTTGTGGAAGGGGAGAAAATGGCACATTGCGTTCAATATTTCAGAAAAATCACTTATCACACTTTAGTTCCTGTGCCCCTTTAATAGCAGTTTTACAGCTAGAAGCAAATAGTAAAGGTGGCGATATCAGTTCCTTTACAGAGTCAGGTCTTTTTTATTATTGTTTTATGTACTGTTGTTGTCTTTTGCCGTTAGATTGCATAACTTATGGTCATTGTTTTCCTTTGTAATTTTACCAGGATCTAATGGGCTGTATAATTCAAGAGCTTTGCCATCAACACGATCTGCAGAAACTAGCGAATCACCTCAAAGAAGCTCTTCACACAGGAAACAGCACATCAGCCCCTTATAGGCTACGTGTCACCAATCCTGACAAGTATGTTCATGTGCAGACGAAATCCAAACTTTTCAAGTCAAATGGAACTCTTGCTCAGGAACCAGATTTCATTATGGCCACCCACTCCATCATTGGGTAAGTCATATCTTGCACAATAGCTTTTTGACCACTCAGTCCATTTTTAAAGAAGGAAAACAGAAAACGTTTTATATTGTTTTTGTCTTAATTTTTGGATCATAGAGTATATGTTTAAGAATTCTCCAGTTTAAAGATGGTTTGAATTGTGAATATAACTTGATTTCTAGTTTCCTTCATTGTAAAATAAAAACATAAAAATAAGAAGTTAATGCATTGAAGTAAAATGTAATTTAATAAGAATGGAATAGCAAACAAAGATATTGAAGAAACTGTTCTAAAGTAGGTAAGGTGGTGGAACATCTTTGACAGTTTCCTTTTACAATCTCTTTGCTAACTTTGTACAAATACTAGGTACATTTTTTTTCTTTTTTAAGAAGTTCCAAGATTTTTTTAAAAAGATATGACAGTTTTTTCAAAATGTTTATCATCATTGGATTTTACAAACCTTAAATTACTTCTCTAAAGTTTCCGTTGTTATCAAGTCACTTGTCACATTAAGATGAAAAAGATGAAGTCCATTTGGTATGGAGGATCTAATGCTGTTCATGTGTTTCTCTGTGAAACAGTTCCTGATGGCAAGCATTTTGACAAAGATGATTATTTCAAAGAAGTAATGCAGATATGGCTTTCAACATGGAGAAATAATTTTAAGATACATAGCACCCATTCAGAAGAAATTTTTTAAATTTGCCTTAAATATAAAACAAGCTTGATTTTTGGTTAAAAATGTGCCAAGTAATTCTATAATGAAGCAGACAGAGAAAAATATGAGAGACTCAGAATTGCACAGTAGAAAAAAAATTGAGCGATGCTCAAGTTCACAAGCTTTTCAATCTGATTTTTGTTTGAATGTTATTAAATGTTATTGTGTTGTAAAATGTGATTCTTCTATTGCACCTAACACACTTTAGAACAGCCTAAAAGCAATTCTCTGCATCTGAAAATAGTACTGGGCTCAAGAAAGTCCATAACTCAAGCCTTTTTTCCTCCCAGCTTAGCTATTTTAAGAGAGTTATATTTCTTTTACTGCATGTTACTGCAGTGAAAACTTTCTGGCAACATTCCAGACATTGCAGTTTTTTTTCAAAGAGACGAATGCTTTGCTTTTTCTTTTTTAATAAACATTGAACATGATCTAGTGTCATGCATAAATTTCTCTGTGGAATACATGCAGTTGATGCTTGTTGATGTAGGATTTTATTTTTAATTAGCCATTAAGCAGTTTTATGTAATGGAGATTAATTTTAAGTTGATCAGAAGAAACCTATATGCTCATCGTTAGGTCGATCCTTACTGACATAAACTTAAATGACGGGAGATTCAGTGAACAAAAGTGTGGGAAAGAACTGTTGATTAATTCTTAAATAGCATAACAGTATTCAAACTTGCAGCATGTAATTTGAATGAATTATAGAGATTCTTGTGTTTATCCACACCTCTGTAACAGCAGAATGGAAATATATACAGTAGAATCTCGTTAGTATGTTTTTGCAGGGACCTAAGGATTTGGACGTCATAGGCAGGAAAATGTGTTAACGAAAATGCAAAATCTGCAATTTAAGAACATAGGTAATAAAAATCTAATAATTACTACGTCTCCATGGGCAATTTAAATCGATTTTGAGTACAATTTCATACTGAATACGATCCCGTTTCCATGTTAAATTCAATATGTTTAAATAGATTTGGATACACAAAGCCTGAGAATAAATAATTCAAGGTTTTATTTTGGTCAACTTGGATTTTTTATGTTATGAATGTTTTTGAGAAAATAAATTGCGAATTGTGGAAGCGGCAATAGTGGTTTTGCTGTGTTGTATTACACACGTGATAACAATTTCTGCTAAAAAAGAAAAAATTATGAGCGTGCATCGTGTTACGAGTACAATAGACTATATTATCTTTGGTGTATACAAGACGATTTGAACACGGAGGTGTTTCCATGCAACAAATTTCGTTCCGGTCCTCTTCTGATCCTATTTTCCAAGAGAAAAGTTTTGTTTTAGTATTTTTCCCTTCTTTAAAAGCAGTTTCAATCAATTTAGGTTTGCTAACAATCGTGTTTAAGGTTGACGGAGGAATGTTTAACTTCCGCACTATATCGACATGTTTTATATTTGGATTGTATTACATCAAGGATTTTCAGTTTTTCACTGTTGGTTATTTACCTACTACACTTTCTTTTTTTCATTGTAAATGTAAAGTTAAAATACAATCTACGGTTGTTCGGTCATCACTCAACATTAGAAACTATCGTTAGCGTTTACCGCGTTTACCACGCCAAGGTAAAGCATTCTCTATCCCGCCCACAGAAATCGTGTCACACAAATATTTAAATGCATGTATGTGATTGGCTGCCGATTTCCACCCCGTGACCAAGGATTGACCAAAGTAGCAAATGAGGACGTCAAACAATGAACGTGTTAAACGCCTACATCCACTGTACTGATCAAGGATTGGCCAAAACAGCGAATGAGGACGTCAAACTTCAAACGTAGTAAGCGGGACCGGGAAAACGCACTAAGCAAACATTATTTATTATATTTGGTGATTTGGTACCGGGACTTTTATAATTCAACGTAATACACGGGAAAACGTGTTAATGAGGAACGTGCTAACGAGATTCCACTGTATTAACAGTGTATGAAAACAATTCATAACAGTCTTATGATGTGCAAAGCATATGGCAGGCAGGAGGGTTGATATTTGATGGTGAAATGACAGCTGTGTTAAATGTACTTTGTAAATTCCAAGAGAAATATCCAATACTTGTCATTACAGGCCATGAAATTAACCACTGAATTTATTAATGTGTGGTCTGCAGGCATCAATAATGTTTGAAAAATAAAGTAGAGATACAGGGATGAGTGAAGTGAAATACATGGTTAAGGAAAGGTGATAAATTTGTGCAAATGTACAATTTTTTTCTTAAAAATGTTGCCAGTAATTATAAATAGACTGCTGCAATTTTAAAAAAAAAAAAAATTAAAGAATGAAAGAAAGAAAACAGCACCACAGGTGATGATTTGGATTTGGAAGGCATAGAGATTCTTTCGGAGTTGAATAAATGTAATCAATCACATAGGTATTCCTACACCTTTTGCTTGTTTATGCATACTCCCTTTTTCTAATGGCATAGCTGCCACTCTTATAACCTCCGAAAGAGTATACTTATAACCATCTAGGTTGTTTATACTTGAATAGAAGAAGACTTGACCCATTTCCCATTATGTCCCACAGCCTGCCTCTGTGATGTAATGGTAGTGTGTGTTCCTTTCAGTTTAGAGGTCCAGAGTTTGAATCTCAATTGGCCTTGAGTTAACTTTATTCCCAATCTGGTAACACTCAGCCCATTGGACTTTGGTATCATTTCACCCTTTTATTCACCATCTCTGTAGACCTGGGATGTCAAAAAGGGCATTAAAGAAAATCACAAACCTATTTTTTCACCACACTATCAAAATATGACAGGATATCTGGTGTGAACAATGAAAGGATATATTATGCAGTAAATATTTCAGGATCAACTTAAGGATGAACACAGAATAGGTTATGTGCTTCTTCAGAATGGTATGCGCTAGAGATTGAAGATGGGGAAGTTATTCCATAGAATGTTCACCTCTTTTGGGACTGTGGCAATGATGTAAATTAATAAAGGGTATATTTGGCTTTTCCATGTTGCCTTGGTGGTACCTATAAAATAATACTCAATTTTAGATTTGCAGAAATTAGAACCGTATTCAGTCCAAATAAAGTACATATTGAATGCCAAGATTTTATTTCATTCTCATTGTTATTGGTTCTGTAATTTGACTTGGGCTTCACCTTGCCATTCTGACATTCATTGTTTGTGGCATATTTACACAGATCAAGGAAATTGCAATTACTGGATATTTAACTACATTGGATCTTGGTGTGGTTTTTTAGTTTTATTTATGGATGTTCTGTAACTGCTGTGGTCCTTAGCATCCCATTCTATATTGGGAGTCAAATACCGGTAATTTTACTCAGAGGCCTCTTTATCGGGCTTGACGTTCTTTTACGTGCTGTGATGAATATTGTATTAGGTCCCTATAGAGATGATAAACAACACAGAGTTTGGAAACAAATTTACTTACTGTTAAAAAGGTCCAGAATTCAATAACAAAAGCAACAGTTCTGAAGCTGCAAAGCTTTTCCTTTCCCATCCCATTTTACTTAGGTGTTTGCTTTCTGTGTTTGCGCTTTGTAGTTAAAAATGTGACTTTAAAAGAAAGTTGTGCTGATAGGGTCATGCTTCAGGCTAAAATATGATATTTGAATCAGTTGCATTTACAGATGTATACAGAGCTCAAACACAGTTCATGTTGCTGTTGTGCATTCTGCATGTTTCAGAACATACTGAACTGCTGAGAATTAAGTTCAGCAGAAGTCTTAAATCTAAAGACTGCTAAACTTTCCTTAGTAATCATAGATGTTGTACTGATTTTATTGCAGTATCTAATTTATGAACTATGCGCCATATTCCCAAACCTAGGGAAAATGTGCAAACATGTGTTCAAAATCTCTTCAAATTTGCATGAAAAATTCAGATTTGCAGCTTGTTAGTGTTGCTTTTACACTTCATTCTTTTTTTAATGTTTTCAGTTGAAACATGTAAGATACTGGGATGGTAAACTTCACAGATAAGACCATACAATAAGTCAGAAGAGTGCATGTAAAAGCATTCAGTGCTAAAATTTTGCATGCTTCCTAACATTTAAACCTAAGGAGCTCAAATACATTATTTTCAAGGAAGTAATGTTTTGATATTGGTTGAAAGTACCAAAAAGATAGTTATAGATAACTTAAAGATATTAGTTGAATTAAAGTAATGAAGTTAGAAATAGTGAAAATTGGATTTATGTCATCATAATTACACAACACAAACCCTAGATGAATAATTATAACTCTGTGGTGAAAAGCCAAAGCTTAGGTATTATTGGTTAGTAAACTATGCAGCTGATTGGGCTCAAATTTTATTTTCAAGTGAGGACATGTATAAGAATTGGAATTGGGTTGGAATGTGTGCCTGTTTTTGCAAAGTCTGATCACAAAAGTTCAAAATTGAACACATCAGTTTGTGGATAACAAAAGTATTTTGTTTATTTGACATATATGTAAATTATCATATATTCCCTAAGAATTAAAACTACTTTTAAAGGCTTTACTTACCAACTTTATGAAAGGAGATGCTGAAACTGGCCACCATCATGTCCATACATTTTTTGCACCTCTTTAGGAAACTATCCATCATGGAATTTTTGGGGGGAATTTTTCAAACAATGACTGATGTCCTCTAATGTTTCTTCGGTAAGAACCGTACGCTGTTTTTTTAGATTTCTTAGCCTGAACACTTCCTGTGGCCTGAAATTTACTGTAAAGTTCATGGATTGTTGTACGGCCTGGAACTTTTGCACCTGGAAATCTTTCTGCAAATCGTACTTTCACTTGGTGAGCTGACTGAGTTAACACATACGAATCATAAATAAATACATACTGTGCAGTAAAAAACGTATAGAGCCATAATATACTTTGTGACTAAGTACAGGACAAAATAATAAATAACTTGTAATAACTGAACTACATCACATCACCATCAACTCAAAACTGCACTTCATACTGCACAGCAAAACCACAACAGCGTGACTTTGTTTATAGCAGCAGTGCATTATCATGTTTTTATCATATTTCCACACACCCAGTGGAAAAACACAGCGCAGCCAGTAATATTGTTTATAAAATACCCCTAGAGGTAACTTAAAACATAAAGTGTACAAGACAAACCCACACACCCTGGAAGAATTAAAACAAAATATCCGCCAGGAAATTTCTCAACGTGAACTACGGCGAGTGATGGATAGTTTGCCAAAAATTTATGGACAACAGGGGCCAGTTTCAGCATCTCCTTTTGTAAAGTTGGTAAGTAAAGCCTTTAAAAGTATTTTAAAAATGTTGTATGGTTTCATCTGCACCTTTCTATGATAGCGGCAGACAGCAACGAGCGCCGAGGACACAGACAGGAAAAACACTGCGCAGGCGGTTCGGAGTCTTTTGGCTCACTCTGTAGAATTAAGTTTACAAGATGAACATATATTATAAACTTCAGATCTGTTTTGTCAGTAGTTACTACAAAATTATACAAAAAAAACCAAAAATAGCTCATTTTAGAACATCAATTTTAATTTTACACCACAGAATTATAATTGTTTTACTGGAATGGAAATAAACACTTTGAAAAGGGTTAGTGTGTCTGATACACTAAATATCCAGTTTATTCAGTCTTTCCTATGAGCCAATTAGAATTGTTGAGTTCAGTATTTAAAAAGAAGTTTCTATCAGTAAGTTCAATTGACAGTTGGTTCTGAGGAATTGATGTACAAAGTTACTGATTGTACCTCAAATCAGGAGAGGAAGCCATAGTGGGCACACCTGAAGTATCATTTTGTGTGCTGTGTAATATCTTACACCTTAAGAGGTGTTTTTATAGTGCATTAAGGGAATGTAATCCACGGGGCATGGGAAGGGCAGGCATATATGTTAATGACTGCGGAAAAATTACTGCAGGAGACCTGGCCTAAAATTGTTAAAGTTCCAATTTCTTTCCATAATTTCTGAATTTAAGAATTTGGAAGGCCTCTACAATAAATCCTATCATCAGAGACCTTGCATATTCTAGTACCAACATTTTAAAATAAATGTCTGATGCAAAGAGAGTAATTTAGTACAACAGTTAAACATTTGGAGCCGGAAATACTTGATCGGTGATAAACAGCAATCCTCTGCATTTCATTGCAGATATAAGGTTTAAGTAATGTCATATTAGTCTTTGAACTACCTGCTAAGTTTCACTCTCCTGGAAGACATTTGTTGCTTCCCTGAATCATCTGTTCTAGAAAAGGTGCATGATCAGTGACATTATCCATTCAAATTGGTTTTTGGGAAATTCCAAAAAATTGGTTCACCTAGCGTAGTATCAGAACAGCAATTACAGGTAAACAAAAAATATTTAAAATTAACAGCGATGTTATCATTTGGTACTTTTCTTCAAAAATATTTATTTTATTTAATAGCTGCAGCACTGTTTCCAGTTATGCTGCCATTGCAGGTCTCAGTATATATATACTGCCTTTTCTTTTGCATGTTTGTTAATTTCTCTAGCTTTATTCATTTATGTGTATCATACCTTGTTTTTCATATAATGATGTTAAATATTTTGTGTCACAGTGGATTAAGTTATTCAGCTTGCACTTGTATTACACAGTCAGGTTTTCATCACATATTCACTGACCAGCTTTTACAAAACTGCTTGATGCACCCAGTCCTGGTGGTGGTTGGGTTGTAGTGGGGGTGAAGGCTGGCTGACAATTATTCCTGCATGTACACCGCACACTTCTACCAAGCCATTCCATTCCATCCTGCCTAGAATAGTCAGAACATGGCACATAAATAGAGGTATAGCGGCCTTTTTCCACTGTCACATCATGACCATAGCTCTCATCTGTCAAACTTGCAAATAATGCTTTCAATTTCTATCACTGTGCTGAAGTCTAAAATTAAAAATTTTTTTACTAAAAATATAAAATTATTTTTAACTTTTAAAGATTTTTAAATTCTCATGCCAATAGATGAGGCTGAAGAAAGAAGGTGAATGTTTCTAAAACTTTTATCTCTTGTGTTTAATTTTAACACAAAAGAGAATTAATAAAAGGTGGAGGATGAAAGCACATATTAATACTTTTATCTTAGAACTGCAAATAATGTTGTTTCTAAATTAAAAGAAAAAGAATGATGTTAGAATTAGGGTTATGTTGCTTGAAAGACGCCGTGTGCTCCTCCCCAGTGTGTGTCATAACCTTGTATGCCTGCAGCGACAATGAGATCGCACCGGCAGAATGTGGACACCTTTCAAACTCCCAGACACACTCTCCACGAGGAGGCAACCAGGTGGCGACAGCGGGGCAGAGCTCAAGCAATGGCAATAGCAATGCAGTGGGTGGTCCCCTAATGGGCGGATCTTCTGTCAACGGCCAGACCAGCGGGGCGAGCACGACAGCCACCACACCTCGGTCCAGCAGCGGAGGCAATGTCAGCTCGAGTGGGTTCGGCACGTTAAGTTCGGACAACACCATCACGCTACAGACACCCTCAAGTTATGCCACCTACACACTCAGCAGTAATGAGCTGAACCTGAACGACTTCGACTTCTTTCCCACATCAACGTGGGATCTGGGTCCCGGGGAGAACAGCAGCACGGGGGCTCCCCAAACTCCTTCGGCAGGCTGGGGAGAGAGGCCAGACTCACGGCAGAGTCTAACCCCTGTATCCACGCCAACGCCGCGACCTCCCAGCATTCCAGGCTACAGTCCCAATTCTCCAAGCCCCCTTAACAACCCTTACTCTCAGCCCAGCCCTGCCGGGACCAACAACAACCGAGCCACCACGCCAGCTAACCCATTTGCTAACTCTTTCCCATTCAGCCCACTTCAGGATCAGAATCCAGGATTTGGAAGTTTGGAGGATCAGGCCAAAGACCAAAGTAAGGAAGAGGAGAGTACATCTTCACAGCAGCCCACGGGTGAGCTTGGTCGTTTACGCAACCTCCTCACCAATAAGAGGCCCAGTACTGGTGGGACAGATGAAGGGAGTGAGGGTGACGAGTCTAGAAGTAATGAACACCGAATTCTTAAAGGACTGTTGAACCAAGAAGACAAAGATGAGGTGGGTCGAGGAGAGGAGGGTAGTGCTCGAGGGATGACATCTCGCCCTGCTTCAGAACCACCGAAGGTGTCCAGTAGTAACAATATGCTGCTCAGGGTAAATATTTTCTTTCCTTTTCTCATTATTTATTGTATTAATATACCTGTGTATTTTTGCATTTGTTACGTGCATTCATGCCTTATTCTCACTCATAATAATCAGTTGTTGATTCAGAATTGTGGCTTAACTAGTGAGAATTACTACATACGTCTAAAATTTTTGACATTTAAATTGTTTTAATCTTAATTGGTTTTAAAAGTACTTTTAATAAAGTATATATATATATGAATGAACTTATCAATTTCAAGGGAATATGAAAGTTTAATCATGGTTGGTAATTGTACTTCTGTAGTTCTTGTTAGATTACAACACAGTAACTTTCTGTGCATCTGTCCATGACAAAGTTGTTTTCAGAAGCTGAGTTGAATTTGTAACACTTACATGAAATTTAATTTACATTTGATTGCCTTGATGAGGCAATATTCTGATTTTTTAACAGCTTAAGGGGACCTAGAAGCGGAAGTATAATGAAAAAAGATTTTACCAGTACTGCATTAATTACAAATCTGGAAAATGACAGCTTAAAAATTATGTAATGATTTTGTGGATTGATTGCTATTACTTTTAAAATGAAAACCCATTATATGGGCCAAAATGTGTTTAATTGGCAGCTTACACTTTGGGCAACATTTAGGTTAATTTTTCTGCCATAAAAGAAACCTTTTCTCTTTAACTTTAATTACAAAAATATTACTTTTATGAAGGAAAATACACATACCTTGAAAGGTCTTCAATAGTAAATATAAAAAAATATATAATATTAAAAGTTTGCAAGATACTACAGCAAAAAGTCACGCACCAATGCATGGTTAGTTGGAGCATGGTGCTCCAGTTTCCAACATGTGGGTTAGAGCTCACCCATGCAGATGTGCACTTTTCAGCCCATGTGAGGACAGTGTTCCCTCATTGTGATGTATTTGAGGAGCTACTATAGGTAGCAGTTTGTAGGTCAAAGTCAACATTCTGACTAGGGTAAGCTTGTTGCTGACCTCAGTATCTTCCAGATTGCCTGATTGTCCACCTCTGCCTTTTGTATGTGCGTGTGAGGTCGACAGTCATTGGTAGGCTAAGGCCCATGATGGCTGTAATGCCACAGATTTAACTTTTTAACCACAGCGAAAAGATCAGATTCTAGTGCCATAAAGTTCAGGAAAAAATGCCCAATATGTTTAATATTGCCTGTTTGGTTTTCCCTAAAATTTTTATCAGATAGCATAATGATTTCTAGCAATGAAATCGGTTTTGAGCTGTAACTAAATCAATTAACTACTGTCCATTCCAAACCATAGTTCCCTCTGGTGTAAACAAAAGCACGTCACGAACCCAAGAACACACTCTTACGCCAATGTAAATAGTTCCTTAATACATGTATTGTATCATGAAATGTTAGGACAGGAAAGGTATAGAACTGCACATTTTATTGTGGTTATCATAAGAACTCATTCCTAAAGGTAATGGATATATACTAACTGTTATGAGAGTACAAAATGTGAGTTTTGTGTGCTATTGCCTTGAGAGCATCTTGCTTGTTAATTACCAACTGTATGCATGACTGCCATTCTCTTGTATATACGAGAAATGCAGCAATGAATTCCCAGAGATGCTATCTGAGTACCGAATAAACACTTAGCGTAACACAGGAAATATAATAAGCGAACAGTGAGTCATAATATGCTAACATATGTATGCTCAGCTCAGGTTAAATCTTGTGATTTAGTCGGTTGGTATTTGAGTTTTCAATGCAGAGGAAGATGCGTGTAGTGCAAATAAACTGTTCAAACACAAAAGCAGGAAGCCGTTAAAAAGTAGCAAAAAACAAACAATACTTCATATATTCAACTCACTATTACAAAAATATCCGACACTTACATTAGTGCATATTACGAAACTAATGTTCGATTTTACAGGCATTTCAGTGAGAAGTGTAACCAAAGCGCGCAGGGAATATAATCAGACATAGTAGAACGTAGAATAGGAGAATCAAATGTGGGAACTTGTTTTGTGTGCGACACTGCTGTGGAATTGTGGATAAGCTTGTCATTAGTTTGGAGAGTAGTTCTGATTCCGATATGGCAGCTGAGTCATCTTTAGAGGATTCGGATTTGTGTGTTGCACTTTTGCCCGAGGATTGTGATTAACGTAAGTAAAATGTTCATTTCCGCATACTTATAAAATCGATTGTTACCTCAGGTTGCATTTTGAACTATGATTCTCAAGCCTTTTTATAGATTGAAACAATGTTCAACAAGCACTTGCGAGGGGAACAAGCAGCCATTATGCGTGGGGATTGCGAACTACTTTCACGCGGATAATACAAAGAGTTTGTTTACAGTGAGAGGCACTCTGGTATGGAATGGAGAGTAAATATTTTCCCAATATTATTTTACTGGAATTATTTAAATAATTATTACAATATAAAGTGAAATCTTTAAGATATTCCTTCAGTTAATTTTTTTCTTTTCATTTTGTTCTGAGTAGTTAAGCTCAGATTACTTTTTAAAAATGAATTTATTTATATTTAAACAAAGCACTTACTGTATCTTGTCTGTATAAATAACATTTTGCAAATATTAAAATTTTTTAATAATGAAGAAGAGCTTTGTAAAAATGGTTACAAAAAGTAAGAAACAAAAAGGATTGACATGCTTGTAGCATGCAATGCAAGTGAAAATTTACAAGCACATCTTTTAAAATAGTGCACATTTTTTCCCCTAACACAACGATGGGGAAAGTGCACTCTACAAAGGGGGAAAAAATGGGCGGGAGGATTTTTGTAACCCAGAATGGATATTAATACCACACTCATTACATTAATGTCTGTGTTTCAAATGCTGCTTATCTCTTCACATCTAAAGCTGTTTGTTGTGTGGACTATTGCTACAAGTTTTGTTGCTGTTCTTGGAACAGGAAACAGTGGGTTGTTTAAGAAGTGCAAAAAAAAATATTTTAACAGTGCAGTACTCCTTATGGAGTCGATATGTTACTGTCTAAGGGAAATATTTCATTGGAGATTGGTTAAATATACAAGCTTTAACTCAATAACCAACACAGAAATAAAGACTTGCTCCATGTTAATCATATATGACTGTGGTGATAATACCAGTCGTCTATAGAGTACACACTGGTTAAGTAAAAAGAAAATTAAAAAATCTGATGTGTTACACTCTCATGACTTCTCTTATACAACCTATTTTTACAAACACCTATTCTGCATATGCTTCATGTTAATCGAGAGAATTCCCATTTTAGTAAAAGTATAAGTATTGGAAAATTTAAGGGACTAACAAGCAATATCTCGAAAATGGTTCACTCAACAAAAAAAGATGTATGACATAAATTGTGTATTTTAATGCAATCTACATTTTTTGTGTACTAAAATTTTGTCTATCTCTTACGGTTTACCAGTTATGCAAAAGTTGTTCACAATGAAGAACACTTTTGGAGACATTCCCAGAAAATTCAAGATATACATTTTATTTGTCATGAAAGTATCTTAAATATATGATATTTTAATCAAAATCGTTAGAGCCATTTTTGAGAAAATTAAAATTTTCGAAAAATGTCTCATGTAAAGGTTAATCTGGGGTGGGGGGATTTTCTTGAAAACCTTTGTGTCGCATCTCTGGAAGATACTGAACCTAAATACCAAGTTTGGTGTTTATGTGACTGTTCATTTCTGAGTTATGCTGTTCACAGACACACACACGGACATGTTTCCAAAAATGCTTTTTTTGGATTCAGGAGGCCTCAAAACATGTATTTCCGGTGAAACCTTGGTATCAAATTTTTGAGTGGAAAGCAATACTTCCTCTAGTTATACGAGGGTCACTACGAAAGTTTTGAGATACACAAAAACTAAACTTGATAAAAACACTTTGACTGCTGGAGCTTTTCAAAGTATTCACCACCACACACTGTATGCACTTTCTCATTCTCTGAAACCACTTTTGAAAGCACTCCTGCCACTCATTTTCATGTAGGTGTAAAAGTTCACTTTCGAATGCTACAACAGCTTCTTCAGGGCTCGAAAACCTCATTCCACGCATACGATTTTTCACTGTGGTGAACAAAAAGAAGTTGCATGGAGCCAAATCTGGACTGGGGATGAGTCCTCAACTTCACCTCTGTGGACTCCAGAAACTGGATTGTTGCATTGACTGTGTACACAGAGGCGTTGCCGTGGGTCTTGAAACCATCGAAAAACTTTGGCACGGTACGGAGCAATGTCCCCAAAAGCCTGTTGTAAGTGCTCAAGACTTTGGGTCTCATTTAAACCCATTTTAAAATCATTGTATGAAAGTGCTCTCTTTCCACCTTCATGCTGGCAAGCAATTGACACCACACTGGAGGTTGTTAACCTGGCACTTTAGGCTGCAAGGGAGGATGCAAACTGATACATGTTTACACTCGCAAAGAATGTGGCTATCCAGTGGTGCAATCCATTTAAATTGATCAACCTTAGTTTATGCGTATCTCAAAACTTTCATAGTGACCCTCGTATATGCTTTTGCTGTTTGCAGAGTCCATGGGTTTATGAGGTTAAGCTTCAGTAAGGAATGAGAGATGCCTTATTACAGCTTCTGTATAGCATTGCCTTTATATATTTCAAAGTCATTGAAATGTGTAAGAATGTTCAATGGGAAAGTTTACGGGAGTTGCATCTTATTTTGCAGCTGTTGAACGAGAAGAGTGACGATGACGACTTGGAGCAACAGAAGCAGAATGAACTGTTGCAGCAGCTGTTGCTCAAGAAGCAGGATGAGGAGCGCAAGGATGGGTCTGCCAGTACGATGTCATCAGCACCACCAGCTCAGCAGCAGCAGGAGGACCCTCTGCTCAAGTCACTTGGCTTCCCCAACCCCACACCTTCGCCTCCGTCCAATACAGATGTGCTGTCCCTTATTGGGTCACGCAAACGCCCTAGCGAAGAGGGTGATGAGCCATCGAGTAAACGGCCTGTGGACATCCATCCCAAGGTAACAATGGTGGCTGTTGCTTTTTGGAAGATTGTAGTGTATAAAACATATAGAATGGACAATGGGCTACTTGCAGAATTGACTAAACAATGTCTTTGATTAAATCCGTGAATGATGTTGAGCACCTGTGTCTTAACTTGCTAGGCATGTGTTTTAAAAATTGTTCTGGCAGATTTAAGGAAATTTTTGCAAAGTTCTTTTGTTTAGGAGCTTGCGAAAGAAAAATTCAGTTTAAATAACCTGTGCTCCCCTAAGGCATTGGAGTAACTAAATATTAACAAGGCACAACAAAGACCAAAGAATTTATTGCACAGCAATCATGATATATGCTACTATGTTCTTTGGTCAAGGAAACTCTTATTTACAGTTGTTTTTCCTTTATTCCTTTCTCTGTTTCAAGTGTATAGTATTAGCTTAACTTTAAAGTAAAAGTCATCAGTGTTGCACTTTTATGTAAACCATAGTGTTCTGACTTTCTTACACTTAAACAATGATAGCAGTGTGCACAGGACCAAGATTCCTAGACTGGCCTGATCGGATCTGAGCAGTGAATGTTGAAGTAGGTAGTTTCTGGAAAACCAATTTGAAGTAGTTATTATATCTTTACGTTATTTGCACCACGCTTTGGGCGTCAATTTGAAGCAGGTTGTATTGAAGGAGTTGTATTATATTTCAAGTGTTGGGAGCCGAACTTGAAGTTGGTTGCAATCGCACGTATAGTACCCGGTTTCCTGTAGCCTTCGCCCCAAGTTTAAAAATATTAACTTTGTAATTTAACTGTTTCTTTAAATATTATATATTTATGTTTGCCTCGGCTGCATCAGTATTTATTTTTAGAGACATGAATGTCTTAGCAGGGCGTGGTACAACTGAAGAATGTAGGCTTACACAGATTATAATTTTATTTCACTCCTTTTATTAATCCTTGACGCGATTTAAATAACACTTCACTGATATAGAGAGAGCTGTGAGATTGTTTATTATTAAATACTTGGACTTTGTAACACGTAAACTATTTTTGTCTCGCACAAAATACGTATTAAATTTCTAGGACACATCTCGTGTCCAATTAGGAACACTGTCTACAACCAACGCGTCCAGTTATGAGTGCTGTCTACAAGCAACTGAACTGTAAATTTGTAAATTTTGCTATATTTAATTTTTCTAATTGGCTAATCCTAGTCCAATAGAATGCCTTCATTTAACTAAAGCTTTTTCTGGTTGTTGATTGACTATTTTATAAACTGTCACAAAAAATTACATTATTGCTTCCAAGAATCACAGGTAGTATTGTTAAACTTTCAAATTCATTATTGCCTCAAGGTTACCTTATTGTTAGCAACTTTTAACCTATTATTCTCACAGCTCCTCCATTATTAAATTACGTAATGCATTCACATAACATTATTGAACATGTACATATAATATAAACATTTATACACAGGCTGTTGTTATATTTTTTTATTATATAATTAGACTGAAATCATTTAAGTGTTAAAAATACTGCCTCAATGTTAACCTGATAATAGATCAGCTTACCTCAAGTGTGGATCCATTTGTCTAGAAGGTTTGTTAAAAATTACAATAGGTTTCTTATTGTAGGCATATTCTTGCACCTAATGTATTTCCAATGTTTTATAATTCTCACTCTCAACAAACTTTATTAGCATTTGTCAATGTAAACTTGAGCCCTAGTCCCAAGGGCATAACAAGCATATGCGGACCTCTTCATTGTGGCCTAATATAAGCATTAGTGCAGAGGAGTTGCAAATTCAGAGTGACCTTGAAAATTCATGACTGCTTATAACAGGTGCAGTGAGTTTCCTCTTTTGCTGAGTGCAGTGCAAATTGGAACACATTGTTAGTTCAAAGCTTTGTGTGGACCAATTCCAACATAGATATCAGTTACATGCAACGCTGCATCATATGCTCATCATTGATACATCACAATTAGTAAAATCTTATTGTTTATAAATTCTCTTGTAGTTATTTTTTATGGGTTTTCTAAGCATTAAAATGGAAATGTGTATCAAGAACACACAAAGAAAAGCTCTTAAGTCAGTTTTCATATTTGTCAGGGCAAAGCAGAATAGATAGATCAGCTCATAAAAATGTATTTTCCTTGTATGCTCATAGTTTAAGTTTTTGAACCGTTTATAAGCTATTTTTTCATGCTGCTGATGATTCTGTTCTTCAGATATTCAGTTTTATAGCACTTTTTGTTATGTTATGCAGACTTTAGAGGCATATATACTTAATTTTTTCTCTACCATTTACCCAGTAGATAGAGAAAATATTGCATTCAATCCAAAAATTCAATACTAGGATATCACTGGCAATACATATTTTGGGGCCCCTGAATCTCGCAGAGAGTGATAATGTTCAAGTTCAGTATCTTCCAAGGATGCGATACAAACATTTTCAAGAAAATCTCCCCCACCCCAAAACTACCCTTTACATGGAAAATGTTTTGTTATTTTTTATTTTCTCAAAAATGGTTGTAACAATTTTGATTAAATAAAATGTGTTGAATTTTTTGGGAAATAGCTTGTGATGTCCTCTTAATTCAGAATGAGTTTTGTATAACTGGTAAACCATAAGAAATAGAAATAGAAGTGCCGGGGGGGGGGAACTCTTTCAAAAATGTAGATCTCTTTAAAATATCAAATAATTTGTTTTTGGCACCAGCCATTTTCGAAATATCTATTGTTATTGATTTTAATATTTCAATTTTTTGTCATTTTTTTTTAAGTGGTCACCATTCAGTTGTTTCTTGTGCTTTCATGGAAAGAGTATGGAATTTTAAGGACAGTCTATAGCGGCCCAATTAAAAACTTCTGATTACGGATTATCACTTTGTGTGTATCCAATTTGTACATACAAGGAAATGTGTAATGAATCTATTTCTGTAAATGTTTATTAACATGAAAGAAAAATAAACTTTTGCCAAAATAGTTTTTAGAAGCTTTATCAAATAACTGATAGTGGGTAGAGAAAGTTAAGTGAATGTAACATCAAATTTTGCTTTAAGCTTGGTAACTTTGCACATAGTTATCTAATTCTAGACTGTTGTATTCCGTGACGTTAAACATGTGTTCAGGTATTTGCCTAATGGTGATCCTAAAATACTATTTGAGTGTATTGGTATTAGATAACCAGTTACACACACTCAAGCACATTCACACATATGCAAGGCATACTGAGAAACCTTCGTAGTTAAAGAAAAAAATTTCATGCCAAAATTCAGTACCACTCACACTGCATGTATTCTGCTCATTATGTTAGGGAATCAGTCTATATGTTCACTGAAAGCTGAATTTAGTAATGTGACAATTGCATACAAAATATATGTTAAGAAAATTACTAACTTAAAACTGATGTTTTACAGGTTAGTTCTTCAGGTCCCACAGTACCAACTAGTGGAAACAGCAAACTGTGGGAGAAGAACAAGATGTTGGCATCACTGTTGGCAAAGCAGCCGTCACAGCCAACTACCATCCCACCCATTCCAGCATCTATCATCACAGCAACACCACAAGAGAAGCTGCCTCGTGTCATGGATCCTTCCAAGCAGAGACCTGGAGGTAAGTTATAACATTCAACAGGAAGAAGGGGCTAAAAAATGAGATGTTAGGTTATGCTGTGTGATTGCACTAAAAGTAACTGCATTACAAAAGTAAATTTTATTTCCATCTTTGGAAATTGAAGGACAATAGAGATTGTAGTCATCACTAATAGCAGTGTTTTCCTGTTTTCTCAGTGGTGTACAAAATTTTTATATAAAAATTATTTTAAATTAAGCTCTACATTTTTTCTGTGAATCAGTAAAGACAAAAAGCTCCCAGTATGTCAATATAAAGTGTAACAAAACATGTAGACAAGAGCTTTAATGGCACGTCACTCTTGTGTAGAGTGAGAACATGATCTTGAGACTGGAAACACATTGTTCCATTTTTTTATATCTCAAATAGCACAACGAATGGAAATCTTTCATAAAGCAAGCTCTCAAATTGCCTTCTTTTAGCAAGGTTACATGCATTAACCCACAGGCACATTGAATTCCAAGCGCATTTCATTGTCTTGATGCTACTAAAACAGTGAAGTGATTTAGTTACAAGATAAAGATGGTGATACACAGCAGCTGCATTGCGCAGGAAAAAAGAAAGAGATGAAGAATAATAGAGCCGCTGGATGAACCTAAGAACTCATTTGTAACTACATACTAACAAGATAAACAAGAGCAACTGTTCTGATTGTTCTTGTGAAGGTTTGCTGTTACACGATAGTTATCATTTCATACATACCAAAACAGAAAACTTAACACATCATACATTGAAAAATTCAGTTTGATAGCAGGGATTTGAATACAGTTCTCCCGCTTTCTGTGCGGTTGCTCTAACCATTGAGCTACTATGACAACATGCCAGTAGGACATTGAACTCTCTCTCAGGTTTTTCAGCTGGCTCTATATCACATTCCCTAGCCAGGCAGATCATTAAAAAGTATAATTAATTTCATTAATTTTATATAATGAAGTAATAGCATACATACATTGTAAGCAGAGTAGAGTTACCTGGATGAGGAAATGCTAATAGAATGGAACATTTCTGGAAACTTGGTGCGTGCTCTTTAAATTAGAAAGTCACATGGGTAGTTTACTGAAATTAGTGATTGTTTATAGTTAGTTTTCTGTCATGCCATTGGCATATAGTGACATCTGAGCTGTGTTTTCTGTTATGAAGTGAATTTCTACAGTCGCTGATTCCAAAACTAGGTGCGCATGGTGCCAGGTTATTCGTGCCCATAGATAGCACATAGAAAGTAAATAGGACAGTGCGGATGTGAAATGGCCAACAATTTTTCTCAGGAACCTTCTCTTCCAAGGCATGAGATTTATTGAAAGAATACATTTGTTTAGGTTGGTCGGGAGGAAGCCTGCAGCCTCCGTCCTCAACAACATCAGTAGTGTCAACGCGACCCACTCTACAACAGCAGCAGGTTAGACATATGCAGCAACAACAGCAGCAACATCAACAACAGCAGCAGCAGCAACAACAGCAACAGCGAAGTAGTGGTGGATTCATTTCGCTCAGTCATTCTGACCAACATCATGCACAGAAATTGCAGCATACAGCATTTGCTCCGAGTAACCCACCTGTATCCACAGCCACAGCTGCTGTATCTGGTGATAGTAGTAGCATCTGGGACAGTCAGTCGTCAGATCCAGTGCTGTCTGATCTGCTGGACCAGGTGATAGACTTTGTGCCTGATAACATAATACCAGGTGAGCTTATTATCCTATTTGAACTGCCTGAAAGTTTTCCTGGAAATTTTAAATAAAATTAAGATTGAGATTTCATAAATGATTATATTTTAATTAAATTTACATTTCCTTTACTAATGTCTGAAGCAGCTCATTGAATATACACCCAAGTAGTTTTTTAAGTTAGTTCATTTAACTGCAATTTAATGCTAATAGCTAACATTTTTCTGTTTTATTTGAGTAAAGAAATTCAGATTTGACTGCAATGTCTGACATTAACAAGTACTGTAACAAATATAATAAGATTTAGTTTTAAAAGATACACATTTAATGTGGTAGTAAGCAGTGGCAGCTGAATGGTAGTGCCAGCATTACTTTCCCAAGATTGTTATATGATGCACTATTATTACTAGTGACTTTTTTCTGAAACAGATTATCAAATTTTGCAAATAGATTACCAAGCCCCCATATCAGTTACATTGTCTACTCGTGTACCTAATTTTTTTTTCACACATGTTAACTAAATCCACCACATCTTTTTTTGACCAGTGGTTATTGCCACCAAATAGAATGCATGGAAAGCAAAATAAAACATTTTTGACTTCACATTTACATATCATTTGTTTTTTATATAAATCTCCCTAGGCTCCTAGCAGACTTCTCTTTGAATCCTCTGCTGGACTGCTGGCAGTGCAGGCAACACTATTAGAAAACGATTAATTTAATTTTAAGTATGAACAGTGACACGGATTCATAGAATACAGTAGAATCTCATTAGTACATTTTTGCAGGGACACAAGGATTTGGACATCATAGACGGTTAAATTAAATTGAGTTTTATTTATGGACGCTCTTTAACTACTGTGATGCTTAGCATCCCATTCTATATTGGGCATGAAAGACCGATAATTTTGCTCAGAGGCTCTTTATCAGGCTTGAGGTTCTTTTACTGCCGTAAATCTACGACGCGGGACCACCGGCTTTACTTCCCTTCCGAAAGAAACCATACTAAGGATTTTTACGCCCGAAAAAAAACCATCACCCTCCACCGGGTTTGAACCCATGACCTGGGTACTGGAGGCTAGCATGGTAACCACTACACCACAAAGGACGACGTCACAGACGGGAAAACGTGTTAACGAAAATACAAAATCTGCAATTTAAGAATGTAATTATGTAATAAAATTTAATGATTGCTACATTTCCATGGGAGCTGAAATTGATTTGAGTCCAATTCCATTCTGAATACAATCCGTATTTCCAATGTTAAACTCAGTACGTAATGAGATCGATTTGGATACACAAAGTCCAAGAATAAATAATTTAAGCTTTTATTTTGGTCAACTTGGATTTACATTGGTGAACATGTTAAACATATGTTAGGTTGTTTCTCTATAATTTAAGCAGGTTTTGAGGTTAGTGAATGTTTTTGAGAAGAATAAATTGCAAATTATGGAAGTGATAAAAATGGCTTTGTTGTATGTTTTATTACATATGTGATAACAATTTCTGCTAAAAAAACAAAATGACAAGCGTGCATCATGTTACGAGTACAGTAGAAGGTAGTATCTTTGGCGTATTTAATACGATTTGATTATGGTAGGTGTTTCCATGCAACAAATTTCGATCGGATCCTACTTTCCAAGAAGAAAGTTTTGTTTTAGCATTTTTCCCTTCTTCAAAAGCAGTTTCAATCAGTTCCCCGTTTGCTAACAATTGTGTTTAAGGTTGATGGAGAAATGTTTAACTTCATGCTATATCTACATGTTTCATATTTGAATTGCAATCTTCTACTTATTTTCACTGTTTGCCGCACTTTCTTTTTCTCCATTGCAAACAAAAAGTTAAAATACAATCTACGTATGTGTGGTCAACATTCAACAGAAGAAACTATCGTTGGCATTTACCACGCAAAGCTAAAGCATTCTTTATCCCGCCCACATAAATATGTACATGCATACTGCCGGTCTCCACCCCGTGACCAGGGAGCGAATGAGAACCTCAAACTTCGAACATGTTAAGCACCTACTCCCACTGGACTGACCAAGGATTGGCTAAAACAGTGAATGAGGACGTCAAACTTTGAACGTAGTAAGAGGTACCAAGAAAACGTACTAAACAAACATTATTTATTACATTTGGTGCCAGAACTTTTATAATTCAACATAATACACAGGAAAGCATGTTAATGAGAAACGTGCTAATGAGATTCTACTGTAGTAATATAATAATATTGGAAACTTGCAGTTGCTCCCTTCAGCTACTATGGTTTTCTATTGTCAGGCAAGCCATTTCATTGCACCTTGAAAAATAATAAGCATGACTGCATTCTTGATGTAATTGTGCATAAACAAACAATTTAAATTATGCATTTCCATGGCAAGGAGGCACTACTCTTGTAGTACCCTGGTAGTAAGTAATGAGAACTGTCCAAAACTATTTGTCTGGAAAGCAATGAAATACAAATAATGTGTGATTCGAGGGTGGTAGTTTTGTTTTGTATATTTGCATTGATAACTGATTAAGCCTTTGGTCATAGTGTGTTTTTTGGTTAAGCCCCTACTTAACAGCCCCTGAATTGCTTCCATGGTTTCCATATGTATTATCATGCCACCACATCAAAGTTTTACCTCTTAATAATAGTATTGATTTTGAAGAATTAATTTTGTGGAATCTCAAATAATAATAATAATAATAATAATAATAATAATAATAATAATAATAATAATAATAATAATAATAATAATAATTATTATTATTATTATTTTATTGCAGCCAGTAGACACTTAAAAGAGCATCTGACATTGTCATGATATGTAATTATAATATAGTTAGTAATTAATTTTGAATATTTAAAAGCTAGTAACAGTGATGTGCCATAATTTAAAATAAAGAGAGTTGAAGGTTGTTACACTACATCACTAAAATGTTTTTACTTGAACGCGAACCTTCAACTCTCTTTATTTTAAAATATAGTTAGTAATTTGCACTGATACAATAATACAATTGTTTATCCACAAATGATGAAGTTATGTAAGAAATCTACACTATTCTTCACTTGCAATGTCATCTTATTGTACAGTATATACAAATTTTCATCTTAAAGATAAACTTTCATCTAATATAATGCAGTAAAGCATTCTGGAGCTCTAAGTGCTCAGAATGTCTTAGTATGCTAAATTAATCCTTATGTATTATGAAAACTGTGGCATATTTGATGCTGAAAATCAATAAATACAGTTTTATTATCCTTTAGGAAGACAATTAAGATAGTAAACAATAAAGGAAGTTGATTGCTCTTTGATTTTATATGAAATGGTTCAAATATGAATAAAAAACAAACATAAAGGGAATAAACAAACTCTGATTGCTTTGGTTTCTAATGCTAGATGCAGCGATGTTGTTGCTGGATGCCATGGAGTCGCCCACAAGTAGCAACTATCAGCAGCAAGACATGAATGAGAAAATGATGATAAATGCAATTCAGATGAAACTGATGCAATGTGAGTCTGCTGTGAAGAGTCCGTCGTCACCAACTATATCACTCCCAGGGACACCACCTGCCTATACATCAACAACGACACTGTCACAACCAGGGGGCTTTCCTCCACCCCCTACATACCAGCAGCGTCCCCGTTTCAATCTACAGCAGGCTACAAACCAACTGAGTATGAGGACAGCTGCAGCGGCGGGAACACAGTATACCATGGGTACCACCACACTCACAACTAACCAGGTATGTTTGTGAATTATAACATATACAGGGTGATAAAATTTACTCAAGGTGTCCATTAGTCAATTTGAAAGGGTGATAAAACTGCTTATTGGTATATTCTGATTTTATGTTTAAACTAGCCAATAAATACTATTCTCCCTAGAAGATAGCTTTCTAAGGCCTGGACAGTAGAATACAAATGTATGGAGTCATAAAAGAACATGCTTGCAAAGAAGACTGTTACTTTTTGTTGAGAATGCTATGGAGTAACAGGTAGTTGTTACTACTCCAAACAAAATGCTTGTAAAAAGAAGACAAAACGCTTTGAATATTTCATTCCAAGCAATATACACATACGAGGGCTGTTCCAGAAGTACCCGACCTGATGTATATGTAGTGGTTGTTGTTTCAAACAAATGACAATGATAGAAAATACCACCCTTATAAAGCTTAAGTTTGAAGTTTGACAATGCTACATTGTTTAGCAGCCATCAATAGTGAACTCTCTCAGAGAATTTGTAAACATGGATAAAACTGGCCATTGTTATGTGATACAACACTTTCATTTGAAAGGTCTTAGTCCAACTAATATTAAAGCTGAGTTAGATTCTACTCTGGGGAAGTCTGCTTCTTCGTTTATAACAGTAAAATATTGGGTGGCAGAGTTTAAGCGAGGCCGTACGAGCTGCCAAAGTGAGCATTGCAATGGTCGACCAAATGAGGTGATCACGCACAGAAATTTTGAAGAAAACCCACAAATGGTATTGGATGACTGTCAACTGAAAGTGCGCGAGCTAGCAGACATCATAGGCATTTCAAAAAGTGCTGTACATCGCATACTGACTGAAAATTTAGATATGAGAAAGCTGTGCACAAGATGGGTGCCGTGTTTACTCACAATGGAACAAAAGCAGCGTCCTGAGGATGTTTCAATCAAGTGTTTGGCGATGTTTCGCTGCAATAAAGCCAAGTTCACTTCACGAAGGAACAGTCAAAACAGTGGATTGAAAGGGGAGAATTGGCTCCAAAGAAGGCGAAGACAGTTCCATCTGCAGGCAAGGTCATGGCGTCAGTTTTTTGGGATGCGTGTGGGATAATTTTCATTGATTATCTTCATAAAGTTAAAGCAATCAATGGCGAGTATTATGCAAACGTATTGCAGCGTTTGAATGGTGAAATCAAGCAAAAATGGCCACATTTAGTGAAAAAGAAAGTTCTGTTTCATCAAAACAATGCACCAGTTTACACATCCATTATCGCCATGGCCAAAATCAATGAGTTCAAGTTTGAATTGCTTCCTCATGCACCCTATTCACCAGACTTAACCTCCTCTGATTATTTTCTGTTGGTGGTAAAAGATTTGCGAACAATGAAGAACTGGAGTTTGCAGTTGATGGCTATTTTGCAGAACTCGACGATTCTTACTATAAAGTGTGTCGAAACTATTGAACATCGCTGGGAAAAGTGTATCGAGTGGAAAAGAGACTATGTATAGAAATAAAGATGTTTTTTCCAAAAAGTTTCGTGTTTACTTTGTTAGGTCGGGTACTTCTGAGACAGCCCTCAGATGCTCACGATTTAGCAACTAAAAAAACAGAGGAGATAGAAAACAAAAACAGTCAGATCGCTAATAACAGTATGATATGTATGCAATACTTATTCCAAAATATTTAAATAACACTTGCATAAGAAAGTGTTGTTCTGTTTCTTCTGAATGTTATATAATCAAATTCAAATTGAATGTATGCTGAACAGTTACATACAGAGAGAACAGTGAGTCCAGCGTAACATCAGAAATTTGTCAATAGATATACATAATCAACAACAGAGATTATTTTTCTATAGATGGCTACAGACTATCTGGCATTTTCATAAGGTTTAACTTGGTTGCCTGGGAGTGCAGAATTTTCATATTCACCAATTTCACCTGTTCTATTGTATATTGATGTCAGCATTTATGCATTAGGTGAAACACATAGACTTTTCTATTGTTAAATAACTATGGGACCAAAGAGAAGGTACAAAGATTTAAAAGTTCATCTACTCTGATTATCTGAAAATTACACAATCTTTTAGTATTGTTTCACTGCTAAAGGAAGCTTATTGGCTATACAATATTTACAGAACTTGGGAAACAATGGGGTGAAAGGTAAAGGAAATCAGAAATACTGTATCTGTCATGTTTCATGCTCATTTCTGTGAATATCACAATTTTTCATATATTATTAGGAATATCCTGGGACTTGAATGAATAGTTATAGGTAAAGGGAAAGATTTACCACTAAATAATGCTAGATCATTGTGCATATTTCCATAAAGAATGACATTTTCACAATTTCATAAAGAATAGGAAAGGGAGGTAAATGCAGTAGATTAAATTGTCATTACAGGTTTAAAAAGCCACCCATGCAACTCTGTATAAACTGACTAGTACATGATAAACCTGTTATGAATATGAAAACATTGAGTTAACACGCAACAATTTTTCTAGCAAATGCTGTTGCAGCAGCGAAAGATATTGCATCACAACACAATACAGCAGCAGAAGCAGCGACTCTTGCAGCAACAACAACAGCAACAGGTACTCATGACATCCAATGCACCAGCTGCTGATCAACTTCCCTCCGGTCTGCAAAACATTGAGAGCCTGCTCAACAACACTGTGGCTCCCAATGTCTCGTTGCAGGTTACTGTCCAATATAATTCCAATCTATATGTTATAATTCTTCCATTTGCAGTGTAAAAGTATTAGCCAATATTATTTTACTCATCGATTTAAATATATTTTTATACACCCACTATAATGTGGCAATTAATTAAACTTCTCTTTGTTCAGTTATGATTAAGTTTGTTTATTTTTGCTAAAAATTATCACTTTTCCAACCATAGCGGGAAAAAAATAATTCTGATGTGTTACACTCACATGACTTTCTCTACTCTTGTACAAACTATTTTTACAAATGCTTATTCTCCATCTACTTCATGTTAATCGAGATAAATATTTGCAGACTCTATCTTACTGCTAATTTTCTTGTAGATGTAAGGGGAATATGGTAGGCTTTAAGCAATAGTCAAATCTTTTAAGAACTGGTTGCTATGTGGAGCATTGCATTCTCTTTCCATGTCCAGGACATAAAAAAAAATAAAGTATTTTTGGAAACATGTCCGTGTGTGTGTGTGTGTGTGTGTGTGTGTGTGTGTGTGTGTGTGTGTGTGTGTGTGTGTGTGTGTGTGTGTGTGTGTGTGTGTGTGTGTGTGTGTGTGTGTGTGTGTGTGTGTGTGTGTGTGTGTGTGTGTGTGTGTGTGTGTGTGTGTGTGTGTGTGTGTGTGTGTGTGTGTGTGTGTGTGTGTGTGTGTGTGTGTGTGTGTGTGTGTGTGTGTGTGTGTGTGTGTGTGTGTGTGTGTGTGTGTGTGTGTGTGTGTGTGTGTGTGTGTGTGTGTGTGTGTGTGTGTGTGTGTGTGTGTGTGTGTGTGTGTGTGTGTGTGTGTGTGTGTGTGTGTGTGTGTGTGTGTGTGTGTGTGTGTGTGTGTGTGTGTGTGTGTGTGTGTGTGTGTGTGTGTGTGTGTGTGTGTGTGTGTGTGTGTGTGTGTGTGTGTGTGTGTGTGTGTGTGTGTGTGTGTGTGTGTGTGTGTGTGTGTGTGTGTGTGTGTGTGTGTGTGTGTGTGTGTGTGTGTGTGTGTGTGTGTGTGTGTGTGTGTGTGTGTGTGTGTGTGTGTGTGTGTGTGTGTGTGTGTGTGTGTGTGTGTGTGTGTGTGTGTGTGTGTGTGTGTGTGTGTGTGTGTGTGTGTGTGTGTGTGTGTGTGTGTGTGTGTGTGTGTGTGTGTGTGTGTGTGTGTGTGTGTGTGTGTGTGTGTGTGTGTGTGTGTGTGTGTGTGTGTGTGTGTGTGTGTGTGTGTGTGTGTGTGTGTGTGTGTGTGTGTGTGTGTGTGTGTGTGTGTGTGTGTGTGTGTGTGTGTGTGTGTGTGTGTGTGTGTGTGTGTGTGTGTGTGTGTGTGTGTGTGTGTGTGTGTGTGTGTGTGTGTGTGTGTGTGTGTGTGTGTGTGTGTGTGTGTGTGTGTGTGTGTGTGTGTGTGTGTGTGTGTGTGTGTGTGTGTGTGTGTGTGTGTGTGTGTGTGTGTGTGTGTGTGTGTGTGTGTGTGTGTGTGTGTGTGTGTGTGTGTGTGTGTGTGTGTGTGTGTGTGTGTGTGTGTGTGTGTGTGTGTGTGTGTGTGTGTGTGTGTGTGTGTGTGTGTGTGTGTGTGTGTGTGTGTGTGTGTGTGTGTGTGTGTGTGTGTGTGTGTGTGTGTGTGTGTGTGTGTGTGTGTGTGTGTGTGTGTGTGTGTGTGTGTGTGTGTGTGTGTGTGTGTGTGTGTGTGTGTGTGTGTGTGTGTGTGTGTGTGTGTGTGTGTGTGTGTGTGTGTGTGTGTGTGTGTGTGTGTGTGTGTGTGTGTGTGTGTGTGTGTGTGTGTGTGTGTGTGTGTGTGTGTGTGTGTGTGTGTGTGTGTGTGTGTGTGTGTGTGTGTGTGTGTGTGTGTGTGTGTGTGTGTGTGTGTGTGTGTGTGTGTGTGTGTGTGTGTGTGTGTGTGTGTGTGTGTGTGTGTGTGTGTGTGTGTGTGTGTGTGTGTGTGTGTGTGTGTGTGTGTGTGTGTGTGTGTGTGTGTGTGTGTGTGTGTGTGTGTGTGTGTGTGTGTGTGTGTGTGTGTGTGTGTGTGTGTGTGTGTGTGTGTGTGTGTGTGTGTGTGTGTGTGTGTGTGTGTGTGTGTGTGTGTGTGTGTGTGTGTGTGTGTGTGTGTGTGTGTGTGTGTGTGTGTGTGTGTGTGTGTGTGTGTGTGTGTGTGTGTGTGTGTGTGTGTGTGTGTGTGTGTGTGTGTGTGTGTGTGTGTGTGTGTGTGTGTGTGTGTGTGTGTGTGTGTGTGTGTGTGTGTGTGTGTGTGTGTGTGTGTGTGTGTGTGTGTGTGTGTGTGTGTGTGTGTGTGTGTGTGTGTGTGTGTGTGTGTGTGTGTGTGTGTGTGTGTGTGTGTGTGTGTGTGTGTGTGTGTGTGTGTGTGTGTGTGTGTGTGTGTGTGTGTGTGTGTGTGTGTGTGTGTGTGTGTGTGTGTGTGTGTGTGTGTGTGTGTGTGTGTGTGTGTGTGTGTGTGTGTGTGTGTGTGTGTGTGTGTGTGTGTGTGTGTGTGTGTGTGTGTGTGTGTGTGTGTGTGTGTGTGTGTGTGTGTGTGTGTGTGTGTGTGTGTGTGTGTGTGTGTGTGTGTGTGTGTGTGTGTGTGTGTGTGTGTGTGTGTGTGTGTGTGTGTGTGTGTGTGTGTGTGTGTGTGTGTGTGTGTGTGTGTGTGTGTGTGTGTGTGTGTGTGTGTGTGTGTGTGTGTGTGTGTCGAAAACGAAAAGTTGGATAAACACCAAACTTGGTATTTAGGTTCAATATGTTCCAACCCCAGATTACCCTTTACATGGAACATTTTTCCAAAACTTTTATTTTCTCAAAAACGGCTCTAACGATTTTCATTAAAGTATCATATGTTTAAGACATTTTTATGGCAAATAAAATGTATATCTTGAATTTTCTGGGGATGTCCCCAAAAGTACTCTTCATTCTGATGACTTTTGCATAACTGGTAAACCATAAGAGATAGACAAAATTTTACTACATAAAAAATGTAGATCTCGTTAAAATACACAATATATGCCTTAAACATTTTTTTGTAAAGTTAACCATTTTCGAGATATTCCTTGTTATTTCTTTGAATTTTCCAATACTTACACTTTTTCTCAACTGAGAATTCGTTTTTCTTTTTTTATGTTCTTGACATGCAAAGAAAATTACATTTTACGCATAGCGACCAGTTCTAAAAATATTTGACTATCGCTTAAGGCGTACTATGTTCCCCTTGTTTTGTATTTGCAAGTGCAATATAGAAATGCAGTAGCCTTTAAGCATAGACATATCTCTTAATAGCTGGTTGTTATGTGCAGTACCATTCTCTTTGCCACAGATTAATACTCTTTGCATATCCGAGACAAAAAAATGAATAACGAATTCCCATTTGAGAAAAAGTATAAGTATTGGAAAATTTAAGGGAATAACAAGCAATATCTTGAAAATGGTTCACTCAACAAAAGACATGTATATGACATAAATTGTGTATTTTAACACGATCTACATTTTTTATTTAGTAAAATTTTGTCTATCTCTTATGGTTTACCAGTTATGCAAAAGTCGTTCACAATGAAGAATACTTTTGGAGACATTCCCAGAAAATTCGAGATATACATTTTATTTGCCATAAAAATATCTTAAACATATGATACTTTAATCAAAATCGTTAGAGCCGTTTTTGAGAAAATAAAAATTTTCGGAAAATGTACCATGTAAAGGGTAATCTGGGGTGGGGAGATTTTCTTAAAAACCTTCATGTCGCATCTCTGGAAGATAACTGAACATAAATACCAAGTTTGGTGTTTATCCGACTGTTTGTTTCTGAGTTATGCTGTTCACGGACTCTCACACAATCACACACACGGACATGTTTCCAAAAATACTTTTTCCGGATTCTGGAGGCCTCAAAACATGTATTTCGGGTGAAATCTCAATATCGAATTTTTGGGTGGAATACAATACTTCCCCTACTTACTATACGTAGTAGAGAAAGTAAAAATACTTGTACAGTATCACTAAGCTTATGATATTCCTTCATGAAATGTTAGCCATTTCTGTCATAATTAGAAGATCTAAGGGGGAGGGAGGAATAGAAGTTTAACCGGTCATAAATAAGCTACATGTAAATCTCTGATAAAATAAAGTAGTTCTAGCCTCATATTTTCATTTTGAAAATATTCACATTTTTACCTGTTTCTGTGGTCCACAAATCTCTTGATGTTTCATAATTTTATGAATAATTTTGGAACGTAATGTGTTGAAAGTTTTCTTTTTCCTACTCCACTTTGTACCTGAGGATAATATTGAAATGATAATTGCTTGCAGCGTTCTTCAAGTGTTCCTGACTCCCAGCTGTCGCCCAGTTATGGGGGCCAAATGGGAGCAGCGCAGATCTCTCCAGGGCAGCGGCAACCCTACTCACCTCACTCGCAGCTCACTTCCCCTCTTGGCCAGGCTGCTGCTTCTCAAGGACAGCAGCAGCCTGGCACTCAACCGCAGCAACAGGGATTTTCTCCTGTTGGGTACGTTCTGCAGTATTTGATATTTGTTGTTTCTTGGTACTAAAATTTACTTTCGGTAAACAAATACAAGTTGGAAGAGAACTCATTGCTTTAGTATCACAGAGTGGTTTATGTTTGTTCACAATAACAAACAAATTTTTGATACCATGCCCCCCTCCCATCTTCCACCAAAAGCAATGTTATCTTTCATATTGTCGGAATGTAACTGGTATCATTGCCCAGCAATTCAACAAATCCTTGGTGCAGGAAAATAATGTAGTAAACAGGCAAATTACTTAAATTCCCAATCATTTCAAGTGATAATATTTTGAGAGATAAATGCGAATGGGAGGGGATGTAATAGTAGGTACAAACAGAACAACTTTCTCTCAAACTTTTAGAGGAAGGACTCTGAAGCTGTTTTCCCCATACTTGTGTTAATGCATCCAAACCAGTACATTTTGTTTATAATAAGAAACATTAAAGAGTAGCATGAATAGTAAGTATATCCTTTGTGGTTTTTTTCACATCTTGAAGGATTTGGAAGTAAATTCACCAAAAAATATTTAGATCATTCACATTCACAAAATTGGGTTGATTCTCAAGTCAGTGCACAGCTGAGGTTGAGAGCAAATGTTCAAGAAGCATATTTAAGGTTAAAAAGAAGTTAGCAAAAGAAACAGTGTGTGTTTATTGAATGCATGGTAATGTTCAGTGTATTACATTTGCTTCACCATCTTGTATTCTGCAGCCATTAAATTATTCTGGGTAAAAGCTATTCACGTTTCTGTCCCCATACTAGGCTTTTATGACAAACTTTATCGTAATGAATTTGCTTCCAGCCTGTGCATTGTGAAAAACAGCATTTAATGCCTTTAAAAATATGTTTGACATTTGTACATTTGTTATAGGGCGGGCTTAAATAGTTTTCCTAGTAGTCAACAAGCGGCCCAGGCTCGCCTCTCACCGCACCCTCCTGGAGGACTTCCTTCATTTCAGCAGTCTCAGCTCTCTCCTCGTATTTCTCAGGTAATGGTCACTTTGCATCATGTTAATAGATTCTTCCAGGAATAGACATTATCATTAGCTAGGATGTGTGTTTGTGAACATATAGTGTGTATAGAACATGCTCTGCTGAAGTTCAGTATTGTTTAAAACTTTTGACTGTATGAATGTAACTTTGCCTATAGTGTGATATTTTATGCAGAGCTCTCAAAGCAGTTTCAGAACATCTCTGTGTGCTTTATATGTTAACTTCTTTTATTGCCTTTTGTTTCATGGATCTCAAATACAGTTTGTTTTAGTAACAAAGAAGTTAATTTGCACAGAACTGTGGTTTGTGTATTTCCCATTCTATCAAATTCAATCACAATTGAATTAAAAGGATGATCTTGCAAAAGACACTGAACCATATTTTTACATTTCTTTTAAACATTTCCATTACTCGTTGCTTTCTATGGAAAACAAAGTATTTGGATTTTGATTCTCTAATCCCAAGCAATTTTTGTAATTAAGTAAATTCTAGAGCTTTTTGACTTGTTCATATACAGTGGAAGTCCCGATAGTTTCTACTGTTGAGTGTTGACCAAATATACATAGATTGTATTTTAACTTTTCATTTGGAATGAAAAAAAAAAAAAAAGTGTAGTAAATGATCAACACTGAAAAACTGAAAATCCTTGAAATAGATCACAATCAAAATATGAAACTGTGGATATAGTGCGGAAGTTAAACACTCCTCCGTCAACCTTAAACACGATTGTTTGCAAATTGATTGAAACTACTTTTAAAGAAGGGAAAAATGCTGAAACAAAACTTTCCTCTTGGAAAGTAGGATCAGGAGAGGATGGGAACGAAATTTGTTGCATGGAAACACCTACTGTATTGAAATTGTATTGAATACGCCAAAGATACTATCGTCTATTGTACTCGTAACATGATGCATGCTCATAATTTTGTTTTCTTTTTTTAGCGTAAATTGTTATCACACGTGTAATAAAACACACAGCAAAGCCACTATTGTCGCTTCCATAATTTGCAATTTATTTTCTCAAAACATTCCTAACCTCAAAAATCCAAGTTGACCAACATAAAAGCTTGAATTATTTATTCTTAGGTTTTGCATATCCAAATCCATTTGAACATATATTGAATTTAATATGGAAACACGGATCATATGAAATTGTACTTGAAATAGATTTCAATCACCCATGGAGACATGGTAATTATTGGATTTTATTACATAACTATGTTCTTAAAGTACAGATTTTGCATTTTCGTTAACATGTTTTCCTGCCTATGACGTCCAAATCCTTAGGTCCCTGCAAAAACGTACTAATGAGATTCTACTGTATCTGTAACAAATCAAGATATGTTTTTGAGTAAGAAAATAACAGCATTTGTAACTCTCTTTCTTATTGCAAATCATAGTTACACATTCTGAAAACTTGTTTCAAATGGACAAGACAAATTTAGAAGAAATTGGTGATTTATATTACTCAATTTCAGTTTTTCTGAGCACTGTCTCCTCCTTAGTCAATGTTGTAATTTATGAGATCGAATATAGATTTGCGAATCTTTTATCTGCACTAGTGTATAAAGTATATTAGATAAGAGGAACATGGTTAACTAAATAATGTAACGTAATTTAAATACTTTTGTAGTTTTGCTTTGCATTTACTAGTTTCATTTATTCATTTTTACTTCCCTTATCTGTATTTGACACTGGTTCTTTGGCACCAATGCAGATAATAATCATATTGAAACTAACTTAACCAAATCAGAAAGGTTTTTACGGTAAATTTAAAGTTAGATTAAAGGTTTAGGCCAGATTGCTGTAAAATATGCATAGAATCACATGGCCATAAATTGTATGTGCTAATAGAGGTAAACATGCGATGTTTTCAGGCTCAGCCATACCAACAGGGAGGTGTAAGTCTGAGTCAGTCATCGGCGCAGCAGCAGGTTGCAGTCAGCAGCTGGTCACAAGCAGCAGCATCAAGACTCAGCCTGCAGCAGCAGCAGAATCCCATGCTCAATGCACAGCTCACTGTAAGTACATTCACTTCCTTTCATATGAATGTTCTGCAAAAATTAGTAACAGTGGTTAGATTTTCGGGCTGTTTGTTTAAGGTCACTGATAGGTGAACTTCGAAAAAACAAATGTATGGTTAGTAATATATTGATTCAGTGCTTTTATCTTGAGTTACATGTAGTTAATAGGGAGTGCTTGTAAGTAAAGACATTTCCAAGTTATGATTTGTTTTAAACTTAATTTCATAGATTTCCCAAAAATGTTCCTAATGAGCAATTCTTAAGTTTTTTTGCTTTCTCTGCTGCTTACCTACAATAAATAAAGGAAGTATTGCATTGTACCCAAAAATTTGGTACTGAGATTTCACCAGAAGTATATGATTTGAAAACGGGCATTTACAGTACAAGGTCTGTCTGTGAACAGCACAACTCAAAAACAAAAAGTCAGTTAAGCACCATATTTGGTATTTAATTGAAGCATCTTCCAAGGATGTGACATGAAGATTTTAAAAAAATCCTTCACCTCAAACTATTGTTTACATAGAAAATTTCTCATTATTTTTTTATTTTCTTAAAAATGACTCTTAACAATTTTGATTGCAATACCATATGTTTAAGATATTTGTATTACAAATACAGCGTGTATCTTAAATATTCTGGGAGTAGCCTGTGAAGTCCTCTTCATTCTGAATGACTTTTGTTTATTGTTGGTAAACCATAAGAGATAGGCAAAATTTTACTATACAGAAAAGAAGAAATGGATTTTGTTAAAGCACACAGTTTATGACAAGTAAAATTATTTGTGACATTAAACCATTTCTGAGGTATTCTTTGTTATTGGTTTGAATTTTCAAATACTTAATACCTTTTTCAAGAGGTAATTAGTTGTTTTTTCTTGTGGCCGTGCAAGAAGCTTAGAATTTTAAAGCTGTCACATAGCGATCTGCTTTTTAAAAATCTGACTATCGTTTTAGCCTACTTATACCTACAATAAAATGTTCAATGAACGTTTTATCCATTTTAACAAAAAGTAAATAGAAGAATAAGCTTGAAGTTTATGAGCTTAGTGCAAGATGACATGCATTTTAGAACAAATATACATAGTACTTTAATGCATCACTCTATATTAGCTTCCATTCAAGAAAGTGGAATGATATAATGGATTTCAACTGGTGTGTATCAGGGAGACTGCTGAAAAGTTTCACAGTAGTGGCTTAAAAATTGTATCCAAATGAGCATTTTAAGTTTTTGCAAATAGTAAAAATGCAAAATGGAAACAAATCAATTCGAAGCTGGAGAATTTCTGACTCATGGTAAGATGAATTTAACTTGTCATGCGGCAGGCTCAATTTTGTACATGTGAAAAATTTCCCAAAGAATCATAGTAAATAAGTGAAGAAAAAAGAGGTAAAGGGAAACAGATTTTTTTAACCATTTATTGTGATTATTACCAATGGTTGCCTTAATCCGAAAAATAGTCATATTACAAATGTAAATAAAATTACTTAATCATGATGATAATGAAGTTGAATCAGTGTGATGTGAGCATGAAGCAGAAGTATTGAAATATGCATTATTTTTAGGGAGCTGGTGGCTATACTGGCGGTAGTGGTGGTGCCAACGTTAGGCAATTTGCCACTCAACGCAGTCAGTCTGGTGCCCCTGTGCGCTCATTACCCAGTCCAGGTGCGCCGGGAGGACCCCGCCAGTCACCATACCCTCCAGAATTCCCCCCACCAGCCTCTCCCACTGCAGGGGCAAACTACCAGTCCACGGGCCAGTTCCAGCAGCAGCTTCGACTTCAACGCACCATCAGTGCACCTTCAGCAACTACTCAGCTACCAGGTAAATGCATGGTGCAACTTAATTACAGAAAACAAAACACTTTTTAGCTCTTGTTTGTTAGTCTTGGTTAAAAGTCCAGAGGTAGACAGGCATTACACCATTTGTGTTTCTTGATAGCTTCAGTATTGAATCAACTCACAATATCTATTAGTCTCATAGGATTTCTTGACCTGATCATGCATTCTACATACAGTGGAAGAAAAGATTGTTTGAACAAGGTTTGTGTTTTTGTTGAAAATAAACTTTATGGTGAACAGTGCTCTCAATAATATTAGTTTTCAGAAAATAAACTACATTGTAAGGAGGTATGATTATAGTTCAAAGGAGGTGCTGTGTGTAAGAGTTAAGTGTGTGTAGGTATGATCTTCTATAACATAAACTACCACCAATATAGGAAATGTCAGTGTCCCACTCAAAGATTGTTCAATATTCTTTATGTAAATTTACTAGCATTCAAGAGATGATGTTTGCATTTTGGCACTGTGTTCCAAGAGAAATTAAAGTACAGATGACAACATTTGTGCTATAGTCCACCACTATGGGTGTAGTGTACTGTTCAAACAAGTGAGTGATGTCATCTGGAGAGCAATGAATATAATCAATATTCTTTGCAAGAGCACGTGTGTATTGTGAAAACAGTGGATCAGTGGTTTCTCAAAGAAGATTTTGATTGGCTGCATCATGCCACTTAAATGTTATATTCAAACCCTGTGAAGAAGATTGAAATTAAAGGAAGCTTTTAATAAACAGGAGTATAAGGCAGCCAACAAGAGCCCTTTTGAAGGTTTATCACAAGAAATTGAGGAGTATCCAAAAGCATATGCCAAAGAGCTGTGAAAAGCAATATGCTGCATGCATACCAGTTTTTATTTAGGAACCTAAAGAGCCACATCACAAAAGTACAGTAGAATCTCGTTAGTACGTTGTTACAGGGACCTAAGGATTTGGACGTCATAGGCGGGAAAACGTGTTAACGAAAATGCAAAATCTGCAATTTAAGAACACAGTTATGTAATAAAAATCTAATAATTACTACGTCTCCATGGGCAATTTAAATCGATTTTGAGTACAATTTCATACTGAATACGATCCGCGTTTCCATGTTAAATTCAATATGTTTAAATGGATTTGGATACACAAAGCCTGAGAATAAATAATTCAAGCTTTTATTTTGGTCAAGTTGGATTTTTTAGGTTATGGATGTTTTTGAGAAAGTAAATTGCGAATTGTGGAAGCGACAATAGTAGCTTTGCTGTGTGTTTTTTTTCACATGTGATAACAATTTCCGCTAAAAAAGAAAACAAAATTATGAGCATGCATCGTGTTACGAGTACAATAGACGAATGTATCTCTGGCGTATACAATACCATTTGAATACGGTAGGTGTTTCCATGCAACAAATTTCGTTACGATCCTCTTCCGATCCTATTTTCCAAGAGGAAAGTTTTATTTTAGCATTTTTCCCTTCTTTAAAAGCAGTTTCAATCAATTCAGTTTTGCTAATAATTGTGTTTAAGGTTGACGGAGGAATGTTTAACTTCTGCGCTATATCGACATGCTTTATATTTGGATTGTGATCTACATAAAGGATTTTCAGTTTTTTTACTGTTGGTTATTTACCACACTTTCTTTTTTCTTTTTTCATTGCAAATGAAAAGTTAAAATACAATCTACGTATGTTTGGTCATCACTCAACATTAGAAACTATCGTTAGCGTTTACCACGCCACAGAAATCGTGTCACACAAATACTTACATACATGCATGTGATTGGCTGCCGATATCCACCCCGTGACCAAGGATTGACCAAAGTAGCAAATGAGGACGTCAAACTATGAACGTGTTAAACACCTACTCCCACTGACCGATTAAGGATTGGCCAAAACAGCGAATGAGTACTTCAAACGTAGTAAGCGGGACCGGGAAAATGCACTAAGCAAACGTTATTTATTATTTTTGGCGATTTGGTGCCAGGACTTTTATAATTCAACGAAATACATGGGAAAACGTGCTAATGAGATTCCACTGTATATGGTTCAGAATGTGGATGGCTGTTAAATCACTTACAGTAGAGAATTTATAGGGAACATTCAGTGTGATATTCAGGTTGTGTTTAGGACCTTGCAGCATCATGTTCATTTCAGTGTGAAAGGCCAAGGACAACACTTCCAGGACTAGACTTTTTTATCACTCTGCTTTCCTTATGCAGATAGCTGTGATATGCAAGTAATTCATTTCATTTTGCCTCATGCTGTTAATTTAAATTGATAATCTTCAAGTGGGACGCACTGCAGAAATTACAAATAAGTTTGATAACACGTTAATCTTCCCCATGTATCATTTTGCTTCCTGCTCCACTGCAGTATGAGAAAAACTAGATTTCATGTTCAGCATCCAGCAAACGGAACATAGGACTAAACATCCCTACTCCCACTTTTAAAAAGAAAAATTTGGTGTCAGTGTACATTAGAGGCATTAAAAGGCATTAAAAATGAAAGGAGGAACCTGATTTATCTACTAATCGTTCATGCAGCATAATGCCATGCACAGAGTTAAATCATTAGCTAAGCTTACAGCTGAGTAATGCATAATCAAGAAATTTTATGAATATGAAAATCCCCTGTAGGAGCAGGCATTGAAGACAAACATACTTTTAATTTGCAAATGTAGTATATTTCTTTCTCTCCTAAATGAAAATGCTGAGTACAAAAACAATGGAGAGTGTACTGTTTAACCTCTGGACTTGCATTTTTATATATATATATTTTTTGATTAGGATGGTTAGAAAATTGTATTCTGATTAGAATTTGGTGTTACATAATACAAGCCTAATGTATATTATAATTTACCCTGAAGCTTATGTCACCAAGATGCGAGTAAAGCATGTGAAGCATAAGAGCTCCCTTGCCCCATTATTTCTTGTCTGTCGAGTTTGCTGTGCTATTTTCAGAAACTAAAAATATTTTTTGATTATGCTATTGTTAAGGTTTTGTAGTATGTAGTTAAAACTTCCTTACAGTAGCTAGACGCTGTTGAAGAGTTTTTATCATAATGATTCATTACTATGATTGTTATCTTTAAGTTTTAATTTGATCTTTACCCCAGTAGCCAGAAGGTTATGCTGCACGTCCCCTGGCACCCATTTTGAGTGTGTTTTTTGCTCCCACCTAGTAGAGGAGAGCAGAGCTGCCTGCTCACGCCACAGCAACAAGTATTTTTTTGATTTTTCAGTTTGATTTTGTTGTCTGTCTCATGATTCTCAAACTTCATTAAAGAATTAGTTTTAAAAAAAAGATTGTAGAAATGGTGCAGATTTTACACTACTATGAATATGTCAGCAAATAAGTTTCTTCAACTGTAATCTTTGCATTGAAGGTAGGACTAAATTCAATAATGAATCCAATGAAAGAGTATCAAATCTATCAGAAAACAAATGTGAAGCAAAATAATGTAAAGCTTTAGGTAAGTTGTAACCTTCAATGTTTCTGTGAATATATTTAAAAGGGCACATGTGCTCTTACAGGAAAATTGCTAAAGGTTTTTGAAGCTAAGAAACCTCTAGCTGGTTTCTGAACCTAAGAAACTGACTGTTAAGTTTGTTCCAGTGAAACTGCTGTTTTCCATATCAGTACAGCAAAATTGTCATAGTAATATAAGCAGCTATAACCTAACATTATCATGTCTACATGCGCCAGCATTCCCAATAGGTGTAACAACCAAATAACTAATCATTCTGAAATTCTATAATTAATACTCACAGAATTATAAGTGTGTCAATGATCTTAACTTTCTTTTGTATATAGTCCACATTTTTTAAAAATCCAGTAACATTCGTATGCTTTGAAGTATCAGCATTCTCCAACACTTCTTTAACAGGGCCACGAAGTTGATTGTTTTAAAACTTACAACTGGAAAACAAATAAACTTAATTACAAAAGGAAACCAGGTTCAAGATACAATAACTGGGGTTTACATGCCACATTAAAAGATGTAATAACATGTCTTTCACTATTAATTTTACAATTTTATGTTTCATCCATTTCTTAAAAGAATCAAATTCTTTCACGTTTCCTTTCCTTCTTTAGGCTTTCCTCAAGATAAATTACGAGTGATGTTCTGAAAGTAAGTTTCGTCATTTTTTGTCTCACGGAAACTTTATTGCCAAAACAAATACATCATGAACTATAAATCTTGCACTATTTTTTTGACATAGTCCCACTGAGATTGAGGCATTTGTTGTGGCGTGCAATCAGTTTGAACAAACAGCTCTGGTAAAGCTTGGTGCCCTGCAATGCAAGGAATTGTCGCACAGCCACTCCACTCAGCATTGCTTTGGAAGCGATGTCCTGAGAGTGTGACTTTCAATGCAGGGAACAGGTGAAAGTCCGATGGGGCAATAATGGGGCTGTAGGCCAGGTGATCCAACCTCTCACATCTGAAGCAACGAATCTGATCTTGCGTGAACGTTGCTGTATGTGGTTTGCATTGTCGTCCAACAGCACAACACTTTCATTCAAGAACCCTGTTCTCTTTCATTGAATGGCAGACCTGAGTGTGGGAAGGTGTCACAGTAACATTTCGTATTGATGGCCCCTTGATGGAGGAAATCAAGGAGAATCACACCTTTCACGTCCATAACCTTTCCTGCGGAGGGAGACACTTTTAATTTTTTCTTCACTGGTGAACTGGGATGCTTCCACATCATTGAGGCAGCCTTGGTTTCTGGGGTAAAGTGGTGCACCCATGTCTCATCATTTGTGATGATTCTGAACAGGAACTCATTTCCCTCTCACTACTGCATCAAGTGATCGAAACTGATTCCTATTCTTGCACTCTTGTGATCCGGGGTTAGGTTTCTCTGCACCCATCTTGCAGACACTTTTCGGTAACCCAACACATCATGGAGCATGGGCCTGAGCACGACCAATACTGTTTGTGGATGCCACGTCTGACACCATTATTTGCCTGTTGCTAACACCAGTCGTGTACTCTAGTAATGTTGTTTTCATTTGTGGATATGGAGGGATGTCCACTTTGACCTTCATCCTCCACACTCTGCCTTCCTTCACTGAACATGCAACGCCAGCAACCAACCATTTGATGAGACATGACCTCTTCACTATAGTGGTCTGTAGGCATTCATGGATGACATGACACACACTAGTTCCACATGCCCTTTCATACTGAATAACAGCATGCACTTTCATCGGCGACCACATTGTCAGTACACATCTGTCTGCCATTGTGATTTGTACTCGAATAACCTGGACATGCTGGTCTGCTGCTCTTCTCTCTTCTTCGGCACTCTGCGCTTGCATCATTCCTCCGCTGAAGCTCCTTCAGAAACTGAACCAGTAACAGATGTGGATTCTTATGGCGATTGTTTCACTGGGTGTACTATCTGCTCGTTCAAAAAAATGACGACACTTACTTACAGAATGTCCCTCGTACATGAATTCCCTTAGAATCTTATGATAATCCTAACAAATTGTACGTTTTTAATAATGTCACGTTGGGGGATTTGCTTTGTCGAGAGTACACAAGCCCTAACTACAGCAACAAATGTCATGACATTATAACTAGACATACTGTAATATTACTTGGCCACAAAAACAAATTATTATTTGTTATTTATATAGAGTAAGATAGTTAATTTACATAGCATTTCTTTGTAATCGTGCCAAAATCTTGTTCATAACTGTTACAAAAGTATCTTTCGTCAGCATTGCCTCATCTGTAAATGTCTCACTTGTCTGCAAAATTGTTGCTTTTTATACTAAAAAGATGCTTTTTCATTCTGCATAATAAGCAAATACTAGAAGTTAAAATGTTAGCTTCTGGTTTAATCTCAGCAAGCAAACTTTACAAAGGCTTTCTTTTTTAACAGTTATTCTGTTGTAGTTGAATGGATCATTTGTGAAGTTATCTAGGTATTACAGGCCTGCCTTTTTTTTTTTAAATTTCTGATATTCTCCAATACACCTCATGAACGTATGTTTTGAAATTATTAAATATGTAGATATACCCCTGCCGTTGAATCTTTGCACTTGACAGTTCATGTGGCTTCACGTAACGTTGGCTATATTGTGGTTGCAACATTGCCAGAGTGATTAGTAAACAACAATAACTGATTATTCTCCTTTCTATCGTGTCTAAGCCGCATACAAAAAGTGTACGCTAGTAGCGAATGTCAATGAATTATAACTATTTCGTATTATTATTGTTAATTGAAAATAACTCAGCATAAACATTGCAACTTATGTAGAATAAATAACGCACTTTTGACAATATAGAAACAAAATAATGCAAACATGCCTGCTACAATAAGGAGAAATAAAACAATTATAAGCTGCGATAACAAAATTGTTTTCACTCACGCTGCGTTCCAGATGGTTGAGGAATTTTGTCCTTTTTCTCTTGGAGCTTCACTCCCTTGTAAATAATAGATCTTGTGATTAGTTCAAGAGCTGCTGCAGTTTGTTGTACGACTTTATCAGCAGGAATAGAGGGATGCCCATGAACCTTCACGTACTTCTCCTGCTCAAAGAATTCTCGAGTCCTTCCTAACAGTTCCAATGCCTGACTATTAAGTGTCACATCTTGACGCAAAGGATTTTCACTTCGTGAATCATTACTCGGTGATCGGCGTTGTTTTTGAAACATTGTCCCACTTCAAATCTTGTATAAATAATATGAATGAAATATATATATAAAAACAGATAAATATATATATATATGCATAAACGAACACCAACAATAACCACAAATATAAATAACAATGAACAGTATTAGCTTGCAAAGAACAACTCGACGCACGTGCTAGAGATTCACATACTGAAGCACGTGGTTGGAAATAGCTACATCCGGCAACAGAGCCACTTCTAGTTCCTTTTCCGCTTTGTCATAGGCCACCCGAAATGCTGCCTTGTGATTGGTTTAGGAAGTCTAACGGTTAAGCTTTTCATCTGTTTTTTTGCTAGTGTACCAACTTAATCGCTAGCTGTCAAGTGCAATGTTTCAATGGCGGGGGTATAAATACTAAAATTAAACTTCATAACAGCTGAGTGGCAGAAAGAGTCTCTACGAACGTTAAAGTGATATAATAATAAAATCAGATGAGAAAAGTTGTTCTGAACTCTTGACAATTAGCATACATAGAATGTAGCATTTTATTTATAATATAAATCAGATAATGAAGTATTACAGTCAATTGGATCTTCTAGAACTTCAAAAAAAATCCATTTCCGGTGTATACATCTGTGCTGTGCAAGGCAAAGAAAATGCACAATTAGCAAAAATGACAGTTTATGAAGGTTAAAAAATTGTGATTGAAGCATTGCAAAGATCATGTTAGCTGTAAACATTGCCTGAATTTAATGTTTGATCATTAACACTGAGAACACTATTTAACCTCAAATCCAGGACACTGTCCTTTAAAGAATGGCATTGGTTGTTAATGGAGTGTTAAATAAAGTAATACAGAATTACTTTAAATCTTCCTGTTGTTACATGGCATGCTCTACACAGCATTGCAATACTCGACACAACCTTTTCTTCAGTTTAAAAGTTTCCTATCACTTAAATTATAGCCATGATTTCTGAAATAAAACAACCTTGTAAACAAATATTCAGCACTGTTTGTACAAGTGTAGAATTTTAATTTAAGAGAAGCAGAGTCTTAACAAAGAAAATTTGTAACAAACTGAATTAGATAGTGTTCTAAAGCTGAAAATACTTACATAGTTGCTTCTGCATTTGGCCCTGTATATCAGTGATAGGTTATTTATTAAGTTATGAAGAGCTTTGCTTTAACAGCAGAATTCATGTGTAAGTTTACATAATGTCTCAATAGATTTGATTTCCTTGGTTACAAAAATTTGTAAGTTGCAGAGTTTGAGAATCAAGGGATAGTGTTGTATTTTGTTGCTCCCATCCCCCCCTGCATGCTGCAGCATTGCCCCTCTTTGACATCCATGGTCAGACGGACAGCGAGGGACGATTCCAGATGGAGGCTGCAGGTGACAAGTCGTGTCCCGTCTGAGACTGACTGACACGTCTCTTGCCCCATCCCTGTTACAGGTGGAGTTAGTTCCCCGCGGGGGCATTATGGACTGAAACAGGAACCGCTGTTATCCCCGATACCTCCCCACCACCCCATGCCCTACCCCGATCACCTCCATCACCCCCACCATCCGCACCCTCATCACCCTCACCCGCACCACATGCTCTATCATCAGCCCTCGCCTCCCATCGCAGACTCCCAGTTTTGTTTCGATCAGACTGGTATACAAATATATGGGGCCAGCGAGCGGGGCCGTGCCAATCACCAGCCGGGTGGTAAGTCGCCCGTCACGTCGCTTGGTCCCGTCTTCTGGTTTGCATGACACTTGGCTTCCCCCCAAGAGGTCCTTCCCCACTTGCTCCTTATGTGTGATTAACCAACCAAATTCCTGTGTGTGTCACCAAAACATGATTTTTGTGCTGCTTGTATTTGTGTTATGTTTGTTGGCTTTTCTCTTGCTACTCTCGCTCCAGAATATCCATGTGTGTGCATGATAAGTGTGGGTAAGTCACGGGTACAAGCACGACAAATGACTTGTGTTCCAATGAAATGAAGATTTCAGTCCAACATTTAAAAAAATTATAAACCAGCTTGCAGAAAGTATGAAAGCATGTAACAAATTTCTGTTCCTATATCAATTTACCTAGATTTAAAAAAAATCATATTTATAAAATCAGTTGCATAGTTGTCTCTCCATATACCATTTGTGTTGGCTTGACTTGTTTTGCCAACCATTGCTAACATCAGCCCTGCTGAGTTGTTTTACAGACAAAAAAGATTATAGTGTATTGGCGGAGTTGAGTATTTTTGCTACAATAGAATGAATATAAAATGTATTACATGATCTGAATGTCTGTCGATAGAATTTCTGCATGGAATTAAGTAATCCTGTAACTGCTGCCTTTATGTCGTGAATATCATTGCAGAAATGCACAACTATGATGTGTGCATTTGATTTATTGAAAAAATTAATAGATATTTAGGTAGAAGATAAAAAATCCTTTCTAGAAATAAACAACTATATCAGTGGTATTCAGAATGTTTGCCTAAGGGCCACTTACAAGAGAAAATACAGGTTGGGCGAGAAATCCTGACCTCACCACCCACACCTGACAACTCGTTATGGGGAGTCATTAAGGCACATGTACGAGGGCAGTCCCAGAAGTACCCGACCTGATGTATAGATAGTGGTTGTTGTTTCAAGCAAATGACTGTGGTACCAACCTTATAAAGCTTAAGTCTGAAGTTTGATGATGCTACGTCATTTAGTAATTGTTAGGCAGCCATCAATAGTGAACGCTCTCAGCAAATTTGTAAATGTGGATAAAACTGGTCATCATTATGTGATACAATACTTTCATTTGAAAGGTCTTAGTCCAACTAATATTAAAGCTGAGCTAGATTCTACTCTGGGAGAGTCTGCTCCTTTGTTTACAACAGTAAAATATTAGGTGGTAGAGTTTGAGTGAGGACGTAGGAGCTGCCAAGACGAACATCGCAGTGATCGACCAAATGAGGTGACCATGCCAGAAATTGTGAGGAAAATCCACAAAATGGTATTGGATGACCGTCGACTGAGTGCGCAAGCTAGCAGACATTGTAGGCATTTCACAAAGTGCTGTACATTGCACACTAACTGAAAATTTGGACATGAGAAAGCTGTGCACAATGGAACAAAAACAGCGTCATGAGGATGTTTCAGTTGAGTGTTTGGCAATGTTTCGCCGCAATAAAGCAGAGTTTTTGCGTCAATTCATAACCATGAATGAAACATGGGTCCATCACTTCACACCTGAGATGAAGGAACAGTCAAAACAGTGGACTGAAAGGGGGGAATCGGCTCCAAAGAAGGTGAGACAGTTCCATTTGCAGGCAAGGTCATGGCATCAGTTTTTTGGAATGTGTGTGGAATAATTTTAATTGATTATCTTCAAAAAGCAAAAAAAAAATCAAGTGAGTATTATGCAAACTTATTGCAGCATTTGAATGATGAAATCAAGCAAAAACGGCCGCATTTAGTGGAAAATAAACTTTTGTTTCATCAAGACAGTGCACCAGTTTACACATCCAGTATCGCCATGGCCAAAATCAAGGAGTTGAAGTTTGAATTGCTTACTCATGCACCCTATTCACCAGACTTATCCCCTCTGATTATTTTCTGTTTCCAAAGTTGAAGAAATGGCTTGGTGTAAAAGATTTGCCAACAGTGAAGAGCTGGAGTCTGCAGTTGATGGCTGTTCTGCAGAACTCGATGGTTCTCACTATAAACAGGGTATCGGAGCTGTTGAACACCACTGGAAAAAATGTATTGAGCTGAAAGAAATATGTTTTTTCCCAAAATTTTTGTGTTTTCTTTGTTAGGTCGGGTATTTCTGGGACAGCCCTTGTATCTGCACGTCGTCGTGCTACAAACGAAGAACAGCACAATGCTGTTGAGGATGCATTTCACACTATAACACTGGACATACTCAAGAATGTGTCAAGAAGAACATGGAGCAAATGGAACTGTGTTTACAGTATGATGAGGAACATACAGAGACACTTAATACAGAAGTACTTGTGTTAAAATAAATCAATTAGCATTCGATACTAAGGGGTACGGGGGACTTCTCGCCCACGCTGTACTTTCTAGGTGCCCAGATTGCTTTTAATCAATTGATAACAAATTTCACTTTCTACTCTTAGAAGTGGAACATAAGTAACAACATTGTAATCAATACAATTATATGCAATTCTGTCAGTTGCTGTTGCACTATACATTGTTAGTAACTTCAATTAGTACTTCATGTGTTACTTGCATATAATTGAACAGTTTCACTGTTAAGTTCTTCACTCAATTTCTATATTTTATTCAGCAGGTTTTGAAGGAAAATGCAATTATTACATGTACAATATGATAAAAATTAGTATTAAACTTATTCAGGAAATTAAAAACATTAAGATGTAGAATTCAATGCAGTGAATGCATCTAATTTGACAAAAAAATTTATCAAAACATGGAATAATAAATTGACCATTCTAGGTTTTTATACCTGTTTCTTATTTTTTAATTATGACTCTCTCCAGGAAAATTAATGCCAATTTGGAAATACTAATTTTACAGTATAACAAAGAAGCTGCATCTGGTCAATGATGATTTCTGATCTTTATATGTATCCTTGGAATGAGTAGAATGAAAGTAGACACCTAAACAGCTACTCATATAAAACTGCCAGACCAATGTGTGGTCCACTCTTGGGAGTAAAAAATTAGAGGAGAGGAGATACAGAAACTTATGCATTTGTCATCTTTTGGTTAAGGAGAAGTGATGGGTGCAAGTGTTGCCAATCTCAGCTGTTACACTCTGCTCTATTCCCATATATGCAAGCTCGCTCTACAGATTCCATGGAATGTTGTAGTAACATATTGCAAACTTAACAAAAATAATATTTTTATAAGTGTACACAATACTTGGGAAAGGATGGTTATTCACATTCAAGATTAAAATTGGTGGATTTGTGTCTATTTTCTTTATACTGCAGCAAACTATATTTTAATGTTGTCGTCTCTTCCAAATTTAATTCAGAATCAAACAAAGGCCAAAAGTGAATTGCTACTTTTAACCATGGTTGTAAATCTTGACATTAGTCTCCATTTTAAAAGCTATCCTTTGTGTAGTGTAAAATTGCTTATTTCTCTAATTAATTTAGGATAGCTTTAATTTTTCCCTGTAGCTAAATGTGAAATCAACTAAATAGGGGAATACATAAAACGATAATCTTTAAGTTAAGAGAGAAAGTAAATTATTAAAATCAGCAATGAAATGGCTGGTGTTAACTATTTAAGAAGTTTACATAAAGGCAAAAGAAAATTATTTTGATAGTGTTTAGATGCCGCTTATAAAACAAAGAAAGAGAAAAAAAAACACTATTCAAGATGTTGCAAAAGGCCCTTTTTTAGTTACAAAAAAGTAGAGAAAATAAGCCAACCAGTGATGTGAGCAGTGGTTTAAAAAATATGCTCTTGTCAATAAAAGTTGGTAAATGGAGTAAACATTTTTGCAACTAACTGAATTAATATTTATTTGAATTAATTTTCAGATATTATTTATTAATTTATGTATTTATACTCTATGCTTACCATTCATTTCAGAATATTACATATTTGATATATTATATGCATTTTTAAAAAGTGACTGTATTACCTACCTTGGAACAATGCTGTATAAACTATAACATCAAGGAATATTTAAAAAAAAAGTATTACTGTATTTAACTACACAGATAATGAAACCTCAGTAGCATAGATGCATGTAGGGAGCTAAACCTGGATTAGGGTCATTATTGTGTATCACTTCCATAGGACAGTGTTATTCCTGGACAAAAAGAAATTCAGCAGTTGCTAAAACCTTCCTGTAACCTTACCATGTCATGAATGTTACTTTGACAAATAGTTTAAGATCTTTAGCCTTCTTCTCTTACGCAAGCACCACATTATGTGAAAATTTTATCCCTCAGTTCCTTTTGCTCTTCTATTAAAATTTCTTTTATTTCATCTAAGACAAGTTTGACCTTGGTGATTTGTGATCTGTGGTTTTAAACGTTGAATTTTTTGGAAAAAAGGATGAAATATTTCAGATCACTTTGAAGATTTGTAGCATGATTTATCATTTCATGTTTTGAAAGGATTAGTTCCTCTCCAGTTGCTTTTCAATAACCATGAGATTTTCTGTATACTGCATTTTGAAAATCAAAATTTGCATTCAAGCTTGCACAAGCTGAAAAAATTCTCACCTATGTATCACTTTGCTATTGAAGAAAACGGATGATTTGAAATTAATTTAGCATTTAAAAATCTACTAAGGAATTATTTTTAAAATTGCTCATACAAAGACTCTCATGGTCCAAAATCAGGATATACTTGGTGAATATTAATTGCCATCTATGAAAACCAGAAACCCCATAAAAATAGGCATAAATAAGATAATCAGTTTTCTATCTTATAATTTTTACACATGTCAAACAGAGTAAGTTTTATTTCTGAATGCAATTGTAACTTCCATATATCAGTATTGAACATTCCTCTCTTCCAGATGCTCTTTTTTTCACTCCAAACACATGCTCACAGGCTTGTTATGATTACAATTGAATGCCAGATGATTGGATCATGGAGCATGTGTTGAGAACAGTGCCTGCTTGATATGCACAGTGTAAACATCAAATGCTTACATTCACAGTTCGAAACAGATATGCATTCTGACATGAATAATGCATACTCTTCACAAGCCAGCTATGATTTTCATTACAGCTGAATACTGGAACATGCACTTCCTGTTAGGAGAGAATGGGAATCTTCCAATTGTCACAACTAGGTTGGCCATGGAACATTATCCCAACGTTGCCACCTTGATCGTTATTTTTTCTAGAGAACCCATTTTTCTTTTAAGATGGCATTTAGTATTTACCATGTATTATCTATAGTAATATTATGTGGCTTCACAGTGCTCATAATATTAAGAGCCAGAGCATATCAACGGTCAAGAGAAATTATCTGCAAAGACTGTTTTGAGAATAATATGTTATAGTCAGCATAACTCTTATGCTGTGTTAGTACCCAGTGTGATGTACATACCTGACTTATTGTACACATGGGAATGGTTTTTTCCTTCCTTTTAGTTTATTTGCCAGTCACCAACAGCGAAAATCGTGTGCAGTAATCACATTATGATTGTTTGAAATCAAGACCACTGATTTATTAGATTGGCCAGTGTCAAGTGCCTGGCATATGAAGAGAATATCTCTTAGCACAGAGGTTCCATTCCAGTTTTCCCAGAATTTCAGAACTTGGGAACAAAACACTGTAAACATGGCTATGATATAATATAATGACCCTATATGATGTAAATGTTAAAACTGTAATAGCACACAAAATATCATCTATGTTGAAGTTCTAGCAAATCTATGAATTATATGTTTTGCATGTCATAAATGGGGCCGTGTTCAGCTCTTTTATGTTATTCAAGAAAACTCTGAAGCACAAGAAAACTCTTTTGCTTTTGGGCTGCTTTGCACCATTTGCTTAGTATTAGTGAGGGCCAGTGCTTGACATGGTATGATGTACCATGACAAAACAGAAGTAAAAGCTATCTTTACAAGAGTGCTTTTAGGCTAGGGACTGAAGTTTTCGTTTGCTATCGCACTTCATGCACTGGCTGTGTTATGGACAAGGGAAAAATTGAAGTCAATGGCAGGAGTTCTTATTATTTTACAGAGGCTTCAGCATTGAAATTCAGATTCAGTTAAGTTTTAACTCAATTCTGCAAAAACAGAGTTTGTTTCTGTTCCCCATGCATGTTGTCAATTGAAGTGCAAAGAATTCTCCTCCAAAGCCTTCATGCTGCAGATGAATATCCTTTACATGAAAATTTGCTTTTCATTTTCACATTTGCGAGCATTGTTAGTTTAGGTTAAAGTGTGTGCCAGGTTAGATAGCAATTTGATTTACTTTGTCAACAGATCTTCATAAAGGCAAAACTGTATTTCTCTTTAAGAAATGAATAATCTTTGTGCATTTTATGGAAATTTTCTGCAGCACTTTTAAGGGACTGCCATTCAAATTTTTTTTGGTGTATTAATAGATTATAATAAACTGTAGGCATTTTTCTGATGTGCCTTTGGTAGCTTAAGTACTTCAGTTTATTTATTACTGCTCACAGTGCGAATCCAGTTCTTGGCTGCAGCTAAGACAAGTAAAAAAATGGATATCACTGCGATATATTGGGAGACATTAACAGCAGTGCCTCTAGTGGTTGCTCATTTATGTATTTTAATTGAATTTTGATAACCAAGCAAGCCCTTGGTTTGTGTCAGTTTATAGTACATAGTGTGGTAATGCAGTGCTGATAAAAGGAAAGCTATGAAATATCCCTGGAGAGAACTATATAAATTTTGTTTGCAATAATGAGTGCACCCAATATCGCTTTTGATTTATGAAGAATAAGTTGAGTATCTTGTTGTTTTGAATATATATATGTTAATATACTTATTAATCTAGCTCAAACTACCTTGCCAAATGACCCAGAATAATAAACATATTCAAAAACTGTAAAACATGGTTAAACCATTGTGTAAAACGGATAACACCATCATGTAATTATATGTAATTATTAGATTATGAAATAAAAAACGTGTTTTATATTGCAAGAATTAATCACAAAATTTTCAAAATTTAGTTACTATTAACACCTATGGTTCCTAAATAGCTACTGTTTACTTGATAATAGTTTGTACAATAGTACCCTGAACATTTTTAATAGTTGTTTGTTGGTTTGCTTTTTATTTTTCTCTTCAATTTACTAAATCTTTGGTTATTGTATACCACATGATTCAAAGAAAAGTAGACCTGATATTTTTTTCACAATTAAATATTCTAAATATGGGACAGAGTTCATAGATTTGCCTTTTTTCTTGATTCACATTTTGGGATTGATCTGCGCCAGTCTTAAACCTGAAGATCAGGTCAATTATTAATAGATAAAGCACCCCAAAAAGTGCTATAAGGGATTTAAAAGAAGGGAGGGAGTGATGCATTAATAATGAAGATTATAGTAAACGATCATACTGGGCATATAGGGACCTCGGTTTATTTTTACTCAGTCACTTTTGTAATAGTGCCTGCTAGCTACAGCAGAGCAGCAGTGGTGAGAGATGGCTCTAGGGAGAAGCAGATTGGGTGTGAAAACGGCCAACAAATTTTATTCAGAGACCTTCTTTCTCAAGGTATGAGGCGTTTTTAACTTGTAAATTAACATTGCAGAGGTCACAGTGGCTTACTTCCTTTCAAAGAAAAGAAAAACATGGTAAGGAAATCGTTTGCCCTCCTTAGGATTTGAACCTGCGACCTTGGGATTAGAGGCTAACACAAATACAGTTCTAATATCTTATATTAAGTACTGAACATAATACATACCGTCAGTTAGGGTAGCCTTGCACAGAGGTCTTAACACAGAATAGAAAACTGCAGTTTTAGAGGCATAATCGTATGTATTTGTAGAAGTTTAGTATTGTTAAGATAAGATCCACAAATGTGTAGTACTATTACCATGTAGGCATACTACACTATTCCTTGAAATTTTCTCCCATGTAAATCCCAGTCTTATGTTACTCCAATTTAGGTATATGTCTCCTTGAGAGGTTGCATTTTACTAGTAAATGAAGTGAGCAGATTGAAATCCTCCTATTTAAAGTAGTCTCCCAATTAAGCCCAATATTGCAAAATGGTCTATCTTTCTACCAAAATACCTTTTTATGAGATGTACTCTGGGTTGTAAACAGTATTCACATGAGAAATCTGACTTCAAGATTGTGCCGGCAGAGGTGCATTAGTATCACCACTAGTGATACTGTATGTTCTCAGTACTTTTGACCTCAAATTGGGCTAGATTCCTTGACATGTAGAAAAAGCTTTATCGTTGTTCTATGTTTGATATGCTTGCTGTTGTTGTGTTCATTTGGGGCAAGTAAATGTGGGGAACCTTTGAACCAAGCTTTTAGTTTAAGGAATTTCTTTCTGAGAGGTGTTAATTCATTTTGTCTAGAGAAAACTGATGTTACTTCCTCTTCTAATGCAGCAGAATTCTGAAATTAGCATTTCATCGCTTATCATATTTGTTGCATTTTTTCTATGTTTTCTTCTTTTGTTTGTAAACTAAAAATGTAGCTGAAATAGTGGGCTTACAAATATCTGTGATATTTGTCCGTTTGCATGCAATTTTCAATAAAAGGGATTTATGTGTTTAAATGTTAAATATGCAAAACATAGAATGGGAACTTAACCATACATCAGGAGATGCAACAAAAATGGAAGGTTAGTCTTTGTAATGGCAAGTGTGTAACAAGCATAAGCTACATATTGGGTGAACAAGTTTGGGGGATGTAAGACGAAAAGACGCTGCACTTGCATGAATTTACAGCAGCTCATTTTTCATATTTTGTTGCTTGGATATGCATGAATATATGCTAAGTTGATCATAGTGTAGTCATCACAGCAATAGTTAGGAAAAAAAAAACACAATGTGGAAGGCTGGGTTTGTAGGTATTGAGAGCTCTTAGAGCAATTATCTAGTCACGTTAGGAAGAGATTTCAACATATTAGTTTACACGTGTGACTTATAGGTTTTATCAGAACTATTTACAGTAATGTTTTTGCATAAAAACCTGCAACAGAAGCAAAATAAAGTTCATAAAAACATGTAAGGATTTGGACAGTTAACGTTACTTGATAAATCTCAAATAAGCAATGCAATTTACAGTAATAAAATTGTTCTCTGTTCTAGAGAATGCTGTATTTACAGCAGGGGGGATGAATGTATTTCGGTAAACATTAAAAATTAGACATATCAGTCAAATGTTAGGTGCTTATTGTGTCCTTATCTATTTAATAGACTGCTTTACATATAATAAAAGCAGCTTCTTAACATATTACTGTGAGACTGTAGTTGGCAGCACTGCCTTTAAATCTCATTTGCAGATGTGCTAAGTTTCTTAAAGATCAAAACTGCTTTACTTAACTTCATGAAACAATGCCATGTGTGTCTTATTCTCTCCCAACACCATTCATTTTTACTGTGATCATAGTAGCTCCTAGGAGTTTTAAAAAGCCTGGAATCTGGAATTTCAAAAATTATCCAAAAATAAGTATGCATAGAAAGAATCAACTACTCTGACACTATTTAATCTTTCTGATAAATTAACTGCCTTATTTAAAATTAACCCACATTTCATATCCGCGGCTGCAATTCTTGGGCACCTGTATAAAAGGAAGTAAAATAATAAAAAGTTCTTTTGTGTTTCCATATCTAATAAATTCAAAGTGATTATTATAGAACCCAGCCACTGTTTCACAAATAATTAACAAATAAATTAACTGGTGGAAATCTGTAGGAGTGTTACTTTGAACCAAGTGAGAGAGCTATACATTGTAACAGATGCTGGAAGTGACCGCTGTCCTCTGCTACACTCACCATATTTTGATTAGTGCATTCCAAAGTCGCAATGTTTTTAATTTCCCTCTTGATGTTTTTCTCTAGTTATTGGAGGATTTGGGATCTGTTGCAGAAGACTCTTTAAGATAGTACTACAAAAAGTAGTCAGGGTTAGTAAGATCAGATAACTGTGATAGTCATAGACCTGCAGAAATGACTCAGTTGTTAAAATAATGGGAAATTGTCATCAGTGACTCATTTGACACATGGTAATATTCTTGGATTGGTTCCACATCATCAAGTAGTTCAACAAACTCAGTGATTATTCTCCTGTAATGCCAATTATATCAGAAAAAGTTAGAGCAAATAATTCTTAAACCAAATATGGCATGTCGTACTCTAATTTTGATTAGTTACAGCTGTGTTTCATGTTAAATCCATGTTAACTTCAGTGGACTTGTCACCCTCCAATTTCGTCCTGTGCTGCCATTCGCAAGAAAAGATTTTGTGACACAATGAGTACAAACAATAAACAAATGTTCTGTAAAAGAATGGGGCATGTTTACTGTAAATTCTCTCTCTCTCTTTCTGATGTGGGGTGGGGTGCCATAGAGTAGTATTGCTAACTAATAATAGTCAACAAAAATTTGAAATTTAATGTGCTTCATTTCAAAGTGGTTTAAAAATAAATCCATATATCAATTTTCGCTTGATAACCTGTTTCCTGGTTCATGAACTAGGTTCATTTCTCTAAGAATCCCTGTATATTTGTGTATTATGGCCCAAAGGCTAATAAGTGGCAGAATTGAAGAAGAATTGACCAAATTTGTAAAGTATCATGAGCTGCTATACAATGTGAACATTAAAAGTCCATAAAAGAACTGCAAAAACAATCTGTATTCTGAATTTGACACACTCTATTTATGTGCGCTTCTTCAGATGGATTTTGTAAATGTTGCTAGCATTCAAACATTTTTTGTTTGTTTTTCTGGCAACTGTTCATCTTCTAAATCAATTTTAAGTTATAAAATATGATGCTTCATCAAGTTGCACAGATCTCTTGCTATTCAACATTGTTTATCTTCATGGTGATTGTTTTCCTGTAGCTTTACAACACTGTTTAACTCAAGGCAACTATGTTTTCTTTCTGTTCTATGGCATTGTTGGTTGACATACTGTGGATGCTACATTGTTGTACCGATTCAAGCTGTGTGTAATAAAATCCCATTAATCCCATCTTCAGTATACAAACATCACAATACCACACCTGTAGTCTGCAGTATCATATAAATTTAAATTTTACAAATTTACTTAAGACCATTCAATTTTGTGTATTACTAATTTAATGCTAAAATGAAAAATATATCGCAACATGCCGACACGACATTAAATTCTCCAGCTGACTCGCATTTTTCCCAGTAAACCACAAGGAGATCTCAAATTGTATTGAGATGTCATACCCCAATGGCGACTTACATTCTTTGTAAGTACTTAAGTCCCGGGCTTTTAGTTTCAACCACTATTAGGTCAATTAGTGGAATTATGTTCTTTCACACAAGCCGTGTGTTGGAAAGGTAGAATCAGATGACTGAAAAATTCAATGGCATTGAATTTTTCAGTCATCTGATTCTACCTTTCCAATCTTGTCCAACACACAGCTTGTGTGAAAGAACAATTAATTCCATGAAAAATATAGCTGATAGAAGCAAAGCACACCTAATATAGAGTTAAAGGCAGTGCTACCACATTAAATACAAAATGACATATTAGTAATAATATTGATATAGGAAGTAATTAGATATAGGAAGAACAAAGGGAAAAAATTTCAATGCCTCCCTCAAAGTCGCATTTTTATTGTTCTTAATTTTGCTTAATAATTCTTATTACTTCACTGTTGCTGGAATACAGAAAGTTTTGCATTAATACAAACAGCTTTTATAGCAAATTAGATAGCGGGTGGAAGGACACTGATAAATGTTTCTGTTGCATGATTAGGCTACATGTTACTTAGATGAGAATTATGAGAAAGGTGAAATTTGCTACAATGCAAGAAATGTTAATGTTTAATACAATAGAACAATGCATGTGAAGAGAGTAAAAAAGGCCCACATACTAAAGGAAAAATAATGAGTAGATCTTAAAACAACTTAAGTTGTGTCAGAGATTTCAATTTAAAAAGTTGAAAGCAGCATCAAGATACATTGCATAATAAGATACAAGATAAAATGGCAGATATTAACAGATGGACAGATTGTATAGAGTGAAAGTATAATGCCGAATAATGAATACAAATTTCTGTAATTCTTGACAGTAAAACTATAGTTGTAAACTTCTTTATTTTGCCAGTTAAAATAGATCCTCATAAAACTTAATTCTAAGTAAAATACCCAGGTTGGTTTAACAATTTAAATGCTCAGAATTAATTTTGACTCATTCTAGCCTCACTTTTCCACCAAAAACTTACTGCCTTCAGTCTGCTTGGCTGGACACACTGTGCAATGAGGTCGTTTCATATGAGAAGCCAAAATTTAAAAATTATGTGTATTTTTATGTGTAAAGAGAGTTTCCCAACAGAGAGTTCAGCTGGTTTTCAAAGAGCTTAAAGATGATTAAGGAAGTTTTGGTTTCCTTGGTTTCTTAATGAATGAAATATAAAAAAATTTAGTTGATTTAAACATACTTATTTTTAATTCCCCCAACATTGTAAACCGCTTCCTTTCATGTTTCTAAAAATACATCAGAAATTTAATACTCACTAAGAAACTTATATAGTATACTGTTAACATTGTTCCTCAAAAATACTCTTAAAATTTTTTATTGGGTAATATTTTCCCCATTCATGAGAATGGCCATTAGGTAGGTTTTATTGTTCTAGGTACCCAAACCGTTAACGAAATGCTACCAAAACTAAAATTCCTTCAATTTCATTTACTATATTGTGTTAAAGATAAGGTACTGGTATAGCTTATTTAGTTAACATTACTATGAAATACATACTGACAACTCTGATACATTTTACATTTTTTGTTGCAAACTGTAATGGAATGTTAATTATGTCAACACTGCACAAAACCAGGATTCATAAATAAATTCATTCATCATCTAAATGATCTGTCTAGTTAAAGGATATGAAGATTGCACTAATATTTTGTAATGCACTTTCAACGATGAAAATATCTTTTTCGTTATGTGTATGTCTTATATTTGCATGTGGGACATTTGATTTAAATTTTAGCCATATTTAAACATTCGCTATCAAACACTGTGTGTAGTATTCTAATGCACTTTCTTTTAATCTATTTCAATTAAGTGCCACACATGTTACAATTAATGACCAATTATTCTGAAGGTTTCAGTAGAACCTTGGGAAAGTACTGAAAATGAAAGAAATATATAAGTGTAAATACATTTTTTTTTCTTCTTTTCTCACATAGTTTCATAAGAAAACTGAATGAGTTTTCTTTGCAATGTTTTTTTAAGTTGTTAAACATATAATAAGCTCTCATATGGGGGATTTTTAATTAGCATATAAAAATCTAAATTAAGAAGAAAAAAAATCATTTCATAAAAAAGTAGGCATTGTTCATAGATATGGTTTTCATTATGTGTATTACATTGCAATACTATCAAAATTTTGAGCCAATCAGTACAAGTCGTAGATTTTAAGATTTTTCACAGTTGCACTGCCTAATGTAGCAGTAAGTTGTTATAGGTAATCACGAAGGAGCTAAGATAGGGGAGTGTGCACAGAAAAATGAAGTAATTTCCTTTTCACCATTTGATTTATTTTATTGCGGGTGTGGGAGTGATGGTTGGTCACAAGATTATGGAATACTCTCTGTATCTAAATTATGCTGTATCTTAAAGCACTGAAGAGATCAAATTTAAGCTTCTAATATAGGACTCTTTATCAAACAAATTTTAACACTTCAGTGTAAAAGTATGTTCTTTCATATGATTTTAAATTAATGAGGGTCTATTATAGCGTGCAGGTTGTAGAATTTGAAACCAGAACTAATTGGTATTGCTCACTAAAATTGGACTTATTTGTACGCTATTTATACTGCTATTACTTGTATCTTGTTTGGAGCATCATGTAGTCACACTCTGTATGCAAGGAATGCTATTGATAATTTTATTTTACTTAATTTTTAACTGCATTTGCTATTGGAAATATAAAACATGTGCTAAATTGGTCAATTCTTGATGCTGAAATCCACGAAAATTAACATCTTAAATGTTCAAATAGCTAATGTTTCCAGCAAAAATAAGATTCTCAATGAGGCAGAAATGGCCAAGTAATATTCAAGATGAAGAAGTGAGTTTGTTGAAGCTGAGGGCTTTAATAGTGCTTTTCATCTTGCAGGTGGTAACAATAGCATCTCATCGGAGTATGTACGGCAGGAACTACGGGCAGTGGTGGGGGCCCGAACACAGCAACAGGCAGGCAATGGAGCAACCAGACAGCAGCAGCAACAGCTGCAGCTGACTCAACAGGTTTCTCCAGCCGACCTGGATGCTTTAGGGCTCAGCTTTGAGATGCCCAGTACAGGTTAGTGGTGCTTACTTCAATACAGCTTATGGGGCAAATATTCTTCCTCTTCACTGAGAAGTTGCACCTTTAACTTTTGTTTGCACACACTGTGTATGTAATTGAAGGATAGCATTATAAAATTTTATGGGCATTCCTGTATACTAACATAACAATTATTGCAAAATAAACACATGATTTAAATAAAAGAAGATTGTGGTAATATTTGATGGTGTTTTCTTTGCAACATAAAACCAGAGGCAATTTCATATATTAATTTCATGAAATGCTAGCCAGACCTCAGTCATGTTGGATAAATAAGGGGCAGACAGATGAAAGTAAGTCAGGTATCGAAAATACCTATGAGCATTTACTACCCCAAAAGAAGTACCCATATAAAAGTCTGGTTCTCAATAACTGGTATTGGAAATAGAATGAGAACAACAAAGTTAAAATAAATGTATTACACTGTGAGCTGTCACAATCGTGGAAAGCTTTGCTGGGTCCCAGGAGTAGCAAAGAAGACGTTTTTCACTTCTGTTCCTGAGAATGGCACATTAGATCCATATTGAGCATATTAGGCTCTTCAGTGTGGAAATTATTTAAGTAACTTGAAACAGCTACTAGTTGCAAGCTGGAAAAAAAATCAAACAGGAAGGAATTCCAGCAAATGTGCATCACAACTTCAATTTCATAGAGCATTGGAGAACAGCAAATCACAATAAAGATAACAAATAACTTTAATGTACGCTATCAATAAAAGAATGATGCTTTATAAGACAGTTCGCTTGAGAAATCAGAAATAGTAATGGCTCTGCATTTAGAAAATGTTTACTCTATTGAATTCTGACATTAGCAAATGTGCTTTATGTTAGCTGAATGGGGGAGCTGGTGAAAAAATATCATTGGTCAATTAGAAACAAACAACATGCCAGTGTGCAAATCGACTTTCCATTTTGATATTGTTTAGGCCATTTTTGTATTGCTTGTTCCTGGTGTATTGTGAACTATAATGTGGTATGTTGTTTTGGGTTCTGATCCCATTCCCGGCTTGTTGTGAACCAACCTTAACTGCTAACACTCCCACTGAGAGATAAGACAGTTGATTTCATTCTAGCAGAAGCTTTTAGGCTCAAATCATAGTCTACGAATGTCTTTATTCATTTAATTTTTTAGAAGCTTTGTAACAGTGAAGGCAAGATTCAGTCAACAAGAGTTGAATTTGAGACACGTTTGCTTCACTTACTCTGTAGTTTATGCAGGACATGTTTCAGAAGCTTTCGCTTCCATCATCAGTTGTAGGTCAGTTGGTGATGCTGCTGTCATCTTCATTCTGGTTGATGGCGTGGTGATGAATTTGATATAGATGTCCGGAGAGGCAGGATTTCAAAGTTCATAACTCTGTGTTTGTGTTTTTGAATGCAAATCTTCTCCCATATGGCGACTTCTAGAGATGGTTTACTACTTTTAGTATTCAGAGTTTGTGTCTATTTTGTGGTTGGTTTCCCAAAAGTGTGCTGCAAATGCTGATTTGTCTGTCTGTTTATATTTTATGTTTAAACATCCACACCAAAGAACATATGTGGAACACAAACACAGAGTTAAGAACTTTGAAATCCCACCTCTGGACATCTATACAAAATTAATCACGCCATCTACCAGAGGTCAGAATGAAGACAACCCCTACAGCTGATGTTAGAAGTGAAAGCTTTAAAAATGTCCTGTATAAATTAAAGAGTAAATGAAGCAAATCTGCCCCAAATTTGACTCCTGTCGTCCTCTGGTGTAGTGGTTACCATGCTGGCCTCTAGTTCCCGAGGTCTATGGATTTTTCAGGCGTGAAAATCCTTAGCATGGCTTCCTTTGGAAGGGAAGTAAAGCCGGTGGTCCTGTGTCGTAGATACCTCAAGCCTGATAAAAGAGGCCTCTGAGCAAAATAACCGGTCTTTCATGCCCAATATAGTATGGGACTCTAAGGACCACAGCAGTTAAAGAGCATCCATAAATAAAACTCAGTTTTAAATTTGACTCCTAATGCTTGAATACTGTCTTTATTCAGGTTGTTAAAAGCATAAAAGTTGAAACTTGAAAACCTTCAATGGAAGCACAGTTTCCAGTAAAGACAACATGTTAGAGGTCTGCACAGGCTTGGTCCAAGACCTTGGACCTAGGCATGGCCTGCAGGCCAGGCTTGAGCTTGAAAATAAAGAAAAAGAAAAATTAATATATCACATTCAACATAGCTTTTTAATTGATGTGTAAATATCTTAAACATATGTTATTTTATCAAAATCGTCTACACCAGTTTTGAGAAAATAAAAAAAATAACAAAAACTTTTCCATGCAAAGGGAAAATAAAGGGAAAAAAAAGTATCACATTTTTTGGTTTGCAGTGTTGAGATGCCTGGATTAGCACAATTATCACAGCATGTACAAGCTCTAGCAGCAGTAACAACAACAACAACAATAATAATAATATTGCTTTGGCCAATCGTGGATAACATTACAACAGCACGGCAGCTGCAAATTCCACCTTGCTCTGTCCACTCACACAGGACACCCTGGCCAGCGTGCAGTAATATGGGCAGCATGTGGTCAGTAAGACAGCATGCTGTTAATGAGCCACTTACTAGACATGGGGCTCCTCAATTGGTCCCAAAGACTTTGAGTGTATCCCTTACTGGGGATAAATTACCATGTCAATACCGGAAAAGTGCCAAGTTTGAATCTCAGATGGGGTGATCTGTCTGGATAGATTTTACCTTATCCTCTTTTAAGACAAACATTAGGTAATTCTCATCACTGGAACCAGATCATTTGACCATATCCATTCCATTTGCCATCTCTGGAGGCCTGGTTGTTAAAAGACTGATTGAGGTTGAATGCAGTTGGGTAGGATTGTGAATCTGTGAGCAGCCGGAAAACTTCTGTAAGAATGGGACTGAATGTAGGTAAATGCATTTACAGGTAGCTTATTTTAAGCAATACCATTACAGTATGATACTTTGTGTGCAACATTAAGAAGGGAGAATTTTAAATGAGGCACATATATTGTACAAATAGGGTTTTCTTTTATATCAATTATGAAACAGAAACAAAATATATTTTTGCCTTTTATGCTGTAAACCCAGATTTAAATCCTGGTGGAATTAAGACATCTGGCTGAACTAAGCTTTCCTGTGATCTATAGAATGCAAATGTTTTCAGTGACATGCGAAATCATGGTTGCTCTGCCATACTTCCTCTAGCATCCCAATAAAGTGTCATCAGGTCCTTATTTCCTTTGTCCAAAATAGGACATTGTAACAAATACGCCTTGTTCATAACACAATTTAGGTCGTTGCACAATGTACAGTGTCAGAATTCAACATTTTTAGTGAATATAAGTGTTTTGTTAGGCAGTCTTGTCCTGTTTTTGTTCTAAAAGTACAGAGAGAGCCAAACAACTGTGAACCGGCTTCACAGTGTTTTTCCTGTCCGCATCCTCGGCACTAGTTGCCATCTGCCCTATCATAGAAAGGTGCGGATGAAACCATAAATATTTTTAAAACTACTTTTAAAGGCTTTACTTACCAACTTTGTGAAAGGAGATGCTGAAACTGGCCACCGTTGTCTATACATTTTTGGCACCTCTTTAGGAAACTATCCATCACTCGCCATAGTTCACGTTGAGAAATGCTGGCGATTTCCTGGCAGATATTTTGTTTTAATTCTTCCAGGGTGTGTGGGTTTGTCTTGTGCACTTTGTTGTAAGTTACCCCAGAGATAGAAATCACAGGGGGTTAGGTCGAGGGGGCCACAAATCTCTACTAATAATTCTGTCCTCAAACGTACTTTCATCAGGTTGTTAAGTAAAGCCTTTAAAAGTAGTTTTAAAAATGTATGGTTTTATCCACGCCTTTCTATGATAGCGGCGGATGGCAACGAGCTCCGAAGAAAAACACTGTGCATCCGGTTCGTAGTCTTTTGGCTCTCCCTGTAGCTACTGCTTGTTTCTTTGGCTTGTATAGGTTTCATTGCATTGGGATGCATGTTGGTTTTGTTACTCAGGGGATATGTGTAGTAAAATTGCAGACGCAAGTAACTTTGCCATCCTCCTTAGGATGAATATTAGATAGTGCATTAGGCCCTCAAGTTCTCAAGTGCATTTGTTTCCTTAATTCATGTAACATCTGTTCTGACATCTCCAATCAGAAACTAGCTTCATGGTGCAACAGCTCAATGGGTCAATGTTTATCACATGGTTGCTGCATCCTTTGCCTCTATCCAGAGAGGACACTGTGGGCAGTGTTGCCTCTCCTTGGTCATTTAGACATGGTTTCCAAGGCTTTGGCCTCTCTTTTCCATCAAGGGGTTCCAAAGTTGTTCCCCAAGGACCTCATAAGGCTGAGTGCACCCTATACCAGTTCTCCCAACAGGTAAAAAGAATCCCCATGATGGTATGTCAGGGTTTGAAACCAGGTCTCTTTGCACCGTAGGCAGCAGTGCTACCCCAGCATTCTGAGGCAGTCTCTCTCCAACTAACACATACAAATTTACCCTAAAAGGTATTTCTGAGATACAGCTTGAAACAACTTGTTCTCACATGTTGCACAGAGAAACAAAGAGATGGAAGCGCTTCACTGGATTTGTGAAGGCTAGTTCTCAGGAACTGGGAATGAGAACATTTACAATTAAGAGAAAGCTCAGTTAAGCCCAGAAACAGGAGACTAGGTCCAAGTTTCAGCATTTATATTCCTGTTTCCAGTAGCCACACTGTATTCATATTGTGCATAGCTACCTTTGTGGTAGTAACTATTCAAGGAGGTCATGACCATTAAACTATTGCTAGAGCTCACTCTAGTTGCATGGTTGGAACAACAAGCAACAATAGCAATACATGAATGAGTGAATATTTCTTTCTTAACATTCACAATTGCATAATTAAATTACATACATTTTACTCTATAATAACATTTGAAAATATTAGGCTATTTACATTATAAATTTACTTCTTGGTTGCTTGCTTGCCTGGGTATGCTAATTTACGGTCTCAGTACACACAACTCCCATATATTGATGACCCATTGTCCACTTGCTTACATTATTCGCATATTTCGTCTGCCTTTAGCCCCATCTTTGTAGTCATTCTTAATCATTTTTCTTTAGGTTGTATGTTTATATCCCCCTTTTACAGTCAGAATCTCATTATTAATATTTCACCAACCAAATTTTTCCATTTCTGTTGCCAAACATGTTCTATCCATGTCTTTGTTTGATTACAATGTAATATACAGTGGCAATCCATGTTCACTTCACCACACATTGGACATTTTCCTATATCTTCATCATGCCTTATGCCTTTCAAGTTTCTAACTCTTGTTCTCCATATGCAAATTCTTCTCGCCCTAATTTATTGTATATCTCTTATGTACTTTTCTCTCTCCCATACTGTTTTTATTTCCCTATATATCCTCTAGGAGTTTTTCTCTCTGGTACCACCAAAAATATCTTGTCTGTCAATATCCTCTAGCTTTAATTTTACTTCTTTCCAAAAGCCTCTAATGTGTTACACTGCATTTATCCATGCATCTCCCGTACCTGTCTATTCCATAGCTTCCTAAATTTTTAATAACCATGAACCCTTTCCATTTACTTTTCTCTTGTTATAAAAACATTCTTTGATAATATCGCTATCTTCCAGATTGGTGATTCTTATAAATATTTTATAGCTCTTGTGAAAATTTTGATCTTGGTGGAGTACCTACCAAGTTATGCCCCAGGTGCTGCCCATTTGTTGATACCGTTGGTAGACCTAAAACATTTTGCAAAAAGATCTATTGACTCTGTCAACCTCTCTCCAAGCATCATCTACTCCCCATACCTCTCCTCCATGCAACAACCTTGTTCTCTACTGTGGCAGTGTAAATTCTTTCAAGCCATTTGACATTTATGTCTGGCAATGTTTTTAAACATTATCTTATAACCCTCATGGCATTTTACCTTTTGCTATAGACATCTTTTTTTTTGTTCACTCCAACTTCCATTCAAACTTAGTCTTACCCCCAAGTAATGAAATCTCCTTAGCACCTCTATTTCTCTTCCGTTTATTGCCATTTCTCATCCTTATGTAGTCGATATTTTAAAAACCATAATCTTTGTTTTCTTTTCATTTACTTTCAGTCCCCATTTTCTACAAAAATTCCTTACTGCCTTGATTGCCCTCCTCAGCCCTCCATAAGATATGGACCCAACTACTAAGTCATCTGCACACAATAGCTCTGAAATTCTTTTTATTATTAATTACTGGCGAGTGGATCTTACATATCGAGATCTCCAGGATGTCATCGATATAAAGCTTAAATAGCACTGGACTAAATTTACATCCCTGTCTTACCCCTGCCTTACTCTGTACACATTCAGTTACTTTATTGTCTAAACTCATTTCCTGATATATCTTATATAGTACTTCTATACATGTATGACTTACCTCTTTACTTTATAATTTTATCCATAATGCTTCTCTGTTTATGGTATCAAATGCCTTCTCAAGATAAATAAATACCATATATACCTTTCCCTTTTGTTGTTCAAACATTTGTCAACAATTGTCCTAATTATGAATATATTATTGATGTTCTTCTACCTGCTGTAAATCCTGCTTGGAACTCTGATTTCTCCTTTCTACCCAATTCTGTAAAGATCTTGCCTAGAATAGAATAGAAAGTAGACATCTCTCTGTAATTAGCGGAGTCATTTTTTTTCCCCCCTTTGTCTTATATATTGCCAATATCGTACTTATTCTCCATCTCTTGGGAATCTCCCTCGTCTCCAGCATTTTATTAAACAGTTTTATCACTATTTTTCTTCTAATTTCATCTATCGACCAAACCTTTAAAATACCCTTGTGATACCGTCAGTACCACTGCTTTATTTAATACATACTGTCCATAATAAATGTATTAAGATGGTACTTTTGCAAGAGGTATCAGAAATGTTAATGACATGAGCTGTAAGAAGTGCTTACTGTATCAAATTGTGAAATTGGTTCAACTGCATTATGTTTAGCTACAAGCAAGTGAAAAAGACATCATTCATCAGTTTTGAACAGGTGACATCACGTTATCAGTATTATTATTGATAAGATTCCCATGAATCAGACTCGCTTACATATGTTTGCTGCGTTCTGTTCTTACTTGGTTTCTGCTCCAGTTTATCATGTACCAGCCTTTAAGGAATCAGTGGAAAAGAAATGTATCACAGCCTCACTACTACATAGTGGTCCCTCAGCCATCTGGCCGGTAGTCGCGATGCGTGTTCTGCGTGCTATATTCAGTGTATCTGTTTATTATTCTCATTATTGATACTGGTACCATATTATTACTGATTTTATGATGATTGTTACGATATATTGATTACCTATTGAATAAACATAATTACTTTTCATTTTATCACTACTAACCTTTTTCACAGTTGGTGTTGAAAGTGGCATCTTCTGATGAAATTACCATTCACACGCATAAGTTCTTGTTGCATAATTTCCCTAATTTCTGTTCTTATATTGTTTTTAAGATCCTCTTATGGTGCGAGGATTATTCCTATAGACTCTATTTTTGAGAGTTCCCCACAGATAAAAGTCACACACAGTAAGATCCGGCGATTGAGCCAACCATAAACCTTTAGTTTTTCTTCCGTTAGAACCCTTCGTTTATTTTACAACTTACAACATTAAATGATCCCGTTCTCTTCACTTTATTCACTAGATATCTAACTGTTTTTCTACTCGGAACTGGAACAACAGGAAATTTATCGTGAAATTGCCTACACACCTGTCTACATGAGTTGGTTTTCACATATGTGTCATACATAAAAAGTCTTTGTTCAAGCAAAAATTTGAGTACCATTTCTAGGTTGTAATCGATAATTCAATCGCACACAAATACACACGTGTCTCGCGTCTATACACAAGAAGCAATAACAGCTGACTGAAGCCCGCTGCCACATGTCCAATAAGTGGAAGAGCCCGTGGCCTTGAGTTCATTCAGACGTGTCGCACAAGACTGCCATGCAATTCCCGGCCAGAGCACTGAGGGACCACTCTGTATTACACTGTAATTCCTTGCACTTCCATGTTGATGCTATTTATTACTTACAAACTTCACATTTGTAAGTGGCCGTTTGGTGACACTTAGGTACTCCATCGTTTATAATGTTTGAATTATTGATGCTGTGCTTTCATAGTGCATAGCACATAAGTTAAAGTGCTTTGGAAGTACTTTGAATTAAGAAGTAGCTTTGTGTACTAAAGGTAGTTAAAGGGCAGCTGTAAGTTCTTTCCCTTTACAATCTTCTAAATCTGTCGAATGTGCATATGTCATGATTTATGCATAATTCTTGATAAGCTCTAGTTATTACAGGTTTACTCTTAAGGAATGATACCCATCATACTTCTATATGTTCTATTTGTGTTCTATGCTTTTACTTTAAAGAACTTAAAAAGAAAATAAAAGTGTTTTTCTTCTTCTTCTTCTTCTTCTTCTTCTTCTTCTTCTTCTTCTTCTTCTTCTTCTTCTTCTTCTTCTTCTTCTTCTTCTTCTTCTGTGTTTGTTTGGAATGAAGTGTGCATACTTTAACTGAGACACCAAAGTATTGTATATAATGTGCATATGGATGTGGGGTATGTGTAAACAAGATGCTTATTAAAACATAGCTGAACAAAATTAAGCAGGTGGACACAGCCATGTAAATAATTTCTGTTGAAGTTTAAATGGTACACAGGGCATGTTGTGGTAAATCCAGAAAACTTGCTACATACAAATATCCAGGGAAAATATCTGGTTGTAAGATTAATGCAGAGCTAGTGGATGGCATACAAAATGAAATTACTCCTTACGACTGGAGACAGGCACAATATGAAGAGTACAGTGGATTCTTTTCTAGCATTGAATCAAAATTGATAGAAACTGTTTTTCCCAAATGTCCTGGACCTGCAGTTTTTCTGGGAAAGCTGTTTTGTTTGTAACATTTACTAATGAAAATATTAATGAATGGAGAAAATATCTTACAAAATTTGAAGTTATCTGAAGATTTCCCAAAAATAAAATTTTACTAAAATATTATGAAATATGAAAATGTTCATATGCAAATTGAACTACACACTGTATATTATAAAAATCCATGCTCCTACATTACCAGCATGGTTCAAAGATTAAGTTTCGTGTTTTTTCTTTCTCCAGTTATGACACACATTTTCTGCTATAAATTTATTGAACTTGCACCAGAATTGTCATCTTCTGTGGTGCAATGATACCGTACTAGCCTATAACATCCACGATTATGGTGTTTTAACCCAGAGGAGAATAATAGATTTTTTTCAAGCATAAAAATCTTCAGAATGTTCCGTCGGAAGGGAAGTAGTCAGTGATGTTGTTCATGTATAAAATATCATAATACCTGAGAAAAATTTGTTGGCCCTATATATCATGCCTCTATCCTAGAGCTACCAAGCTAATCACTCAATAAAGCGGGTATGGCAGACAGCATGTACTACAAAATTGATTACAGTAAAGCTTACTAGAGGTCCCTATGTTTCATAGTTGGAACAAGAACAGTCAGTCAAACAGCACCAGAGCTAAACACAGGCATATTTTACCTTTCATGCATATTCATCACCATGTATCATGGGTAGATAAGAGGGGTACTGTCCATTTTCTTTATTTCTTTTTTATTTATTTACTTTTATTTTTTTTTTTTTTTATTTTTTTTTTTTTTAACAATTCCCCTGTGTAATTTAAAGCAGAGATTGATAGAGGTTGTTGGCCTGGATTTACTTTTCATCCTGGCGTGAAATATTCATTTTCATGTGGCAAGCAGTTCTGTGCAGCTGTTATTTACAAATAGACTGACCTGCATCAGAAAAAATGTTAAATTGCAAGAGTGGAGCAGCAAGTGACTGTGAAATCACTCACAAAAGTTGGAAAATCTGATACAGAAACATATACGAGGGCTGATCAACAAAGACTGAGACTGATTTTTTCCTGTAGCTTCCATGATAGTTTCGTATCCGTAACATAAATATTTGAAAAGAGCGGGCTTTTATGTATAATGTTGGTAGGCGGCAGCACTCTCGTATTGGTAGGTTGGTAGTAATGCTCTATTTTGTAGACCCTACGTGCATTTTGCATACCAGACAATGGAGGTGACGCGAGAGGAGCAGTACAGCGCAATCAAATTCTGTTTTCGTTTAAACCATACAGCCACCGAAACTTATGAAAAGCTGAAGCAAGCGTACAGTGAAGATGCACTACCTCGTGCAACAGTGTTTAGGTGGCTCAAGGACTTCAAAGAAGGCCGACTTGTCAGTGTTAAGCAAGGTGGGCCTAGTGTTTCGTCTTCTGCTGTGACTGAAGTCAACATCAACACAGCTGCTGTGATTGTCCAAGAGGATCGGCGTATAACATTACGTAACCTCGGTGAAGTGTTGAGAATTTTATATGGCAGTGTGTTTACAATTATGCACGACCATCTCCATATGACCTGAGTTTGTGCTCGTTGGGTTCCACGTCTGTTGACTCCCGAACAAAAGGCTGTGCGAATGGAGACAAGCCGTGAGGTGCTGCGTCTCTTTGCTGATGGAGGGGATGCATTTTTTAAATTGATTATCACCGGTGATGAGTCATGGCTGCATCATTATGATCCTGAAGGAAAACAAGCCAGCACAGTGTGGAAATCGCCAGGTTCTCCAACACCAAAAAAGACAAAAAGTTGTTCCATCTGCAGGGAAAGTGATGATCACATTTTTTGACTGTAATGGAATGATTTACCAGCATGCAGTTCCCCCTCACACTACTGTTACAGCAGCATACTACACGTCAGTATTGGCTACACTGAGGAAGCACATTGCAAAGAAACGACCAGAGCTTTCTCGGAATGGGTGGCGACTTCATCATGACAATGTACGACCTCACGTCGCAAATCAAGTCATGTAGTTTCTGGCTCAATTCAACATTACCTGTGTACCACATCCACCTTATAGCCCCGATCTTGCACCCTGTGACTTTTTTATTCCCATCACTAAACACAAAGCTTAGGGGTATTCGATTTGAGAACTCTGAAGCGGTGCTCAAGAAAAGTGAGGCAATTCTCAAGGACCTGACAAAGAATGGTCTGCAGCACATGTTCAAGGACTGGTAGAGACGGTATAAAAAGTGCATTGAAGTAGGAGGGGACTACTTTGAAAAAGATCATGTAAACATTGAATTGGAAATCTGTGAAAAAAAATCAGTCTCAGTCTTTGTTGATCAGCCCTCGTAGTATGTTGGTACTTAAGCTCTGAGTGGATCAAAATTATAAAGAGGGAAGAATAGACATTCAAGTTGATGTGCGCACTGACCTATCTTACAAATCAAAAAGTGATTAACACCTTAAAAAGTTTATGAAATTATAAGAACAAATTGATGCCTAATTGTTCAGGCAGCTGCTGAGCTAGCTAATATTGATAAAGAAACTGAAAGTTTTTGCACAACTATTTTTAACATGAAAAAAGTGTGTTCGAAAGAGGTGCCAAGATTACTTACCCTTAAGCAGAAGCAAGCTCAAGCGATGTGTGGACAGTTTTAAGATACGTTGAAAATTAAGACCTTTTATCAAATGTTAAAACATGTGATTAGATTAGATTAATTTGGGGTTAATTAAGCCTTTAGACCTCTCTTCACTGCAACCTTCATCTATTGTGAATACCCTGCTCTATAAGCCCCAGTTTAATTTAATGCTTTTAATATAACCTATAATTTTCCTGGGTGATGTTAAAGCAATTTGTCATGAGGCTGAAAAAGCAACTCCAGGTGCCTTATATTTTGTTGAATAGTTACTTTGCATTGGCAAAATATATGCCTTACTTTTTCTTTTTCTTCTAAATAGAATTCACATATGTTCACCTTGGCTTAGCCCATCTTATAGAGATGATCTTTGATAACGTGTGATAAATCATAGTTTTTTATTATGACCATGTACTGGATAAATCCAGATCCCCAAGATAGAATCGAGCATGGGAAAGCAAGTTGAAGCTCAAAGCAGTGAAGATTGCTTTTACTGTATTCTGGTGATCATTCACATGGACTGCATGCCTAATGGTCAGACTGCTAACAAGGCCTATTTTAAGGAGGTTTTAAAGACATGTCATTAGCAGCCAAGAAGAAAAAGACTTGAAATGTGGAAGATGATTTTTCACCAAGACCGACTGGTCTTGAAATTCTTCACCAAGACCGTGTCCAAGCACACAATGCACTGACTATGAACTTTCTTGGCAAAAGAAGTTTCTCCTTTTGATTCTTGCACGATGCAAATTTCTTTTTATATCTAAAGATCAAGTCAGCCTAAGGCAACTGTGAAAATTTAAAAATCTACAAGTTGTTTATTATTAATTTGAAAATTTTACTTCTTTGTAAGCAAAACATAAATAAATGGAACATACATATTGCTGAAATTTCCAGTTTTATAAATATGAGTTACATTGCAAATAAGTTCTTGAAATATCTCGGCAGATAAACTAGGAAAATGAATTTTGTAATGCAGCATTTTGAGTGGTGAAAAATGCTGAAAAAAGAGCCAAGAAAAATAGAATTGAAGTTTAACACTGTATTTTACCTTGAAATTTTTAAAATATTAAGAAAACAAAGCATCATGAAAGTACAAAATATAAGAATAATAAAAACAAAATCTGACTAAAGCTATATGCTTTTGTCATTTTTTTTACCAAATTTCATTAATGCCTTGCCTAAAAAAAGAATCTATTTTTGAGTCTGTAGATGCAGGGAAAGCCAAAGCGTCTCTTTTGAAGAGACAGCATTAAAATATAGAAACTGTTCAATAAGTTATATTAGAAGAGGAGTCTGGTTATTTTCTAGCCAAATTTCATATTATATAAAGCATTAAGTATTTATCAAGCCACATCTTAATGTTCCCATTCCTGGCTGGCAGTCACTCTACTGTTCACCTCTAAGTTGAACAAATGTTGCTGAAATTGCAAATATTATGTGGTAGTACCTACAACATTATGACTTTCCTGGAAAAAAATATTAATATTTTTGAGCAATATTTTATATACGGGTTTAGTGTTGGCACTCTTTCTCTGTCTTTCCTTCATTTTTCAGATTGTAGTTAAAATGCTCAAAACTCGCCTCATGTGTAGTAATGTATCAGAAGAATATTTAGGACACTGTTAGATAAGATAATGTGGTTGCTTGCAGTGGCATTTCTCTTATCTGATATTGGAGTAAAGAACACTGTAAGCCACCATCAGGATTATTGTAAGAGCTGGCAACATGCACTTTTCTTTGTGTTGTCCGCTGATGTTGAATGTTGCACAGTGTTATCTATCTGTAGAGTGTATTTTTCAGTGGATTGTGTAGCGTGAAGCATGGTGGTGCTCATTATGTGTGTTGGGCTGTCTGTACAGGTGCCAGTGATAGCCAGAAACTTTGGGGTAACATCGGGTCAGATTTGGGATCAGGGTCACCACAACCTGGGCTGTCCTCTTCCTCACGGGTAAGGCTGCTCATTAATTGTGTAGTGCATGTTTCCTCCCCTCGGCTCTTGACTAACTCTCAAAGTTCTCATTTAAAAGTTTATTTTTAAACATTGTCATTTATGTGGGTATGTGTATTTGCATGGATGGGTGTGGAATTGTGCATGGGGATATATGTGAGTAATTGTCATGTTATATAAACATAACAGGAATATCGGAATTGATAGCAGAAAATGAAACAATTGAAGGTACACAATAATGGAAGCAAACAAGTCACAGAAACTGTGGGTTCACAAATGAGCCTCTGCAAGTTAATTGCGAAATATTTTCTTTTCTCCTTGGGCACTTGAAGCACTTCAATATTAATTTCTTGTTTACAAAAGAAAGAAAAGAAAAATAGAGGTGGAGTGTAACCAGATCCTATGCACTGCATAGAGTGGATGTACAGACTGATTTATGAAGAACTGACACATTCCTTTCTTTAATTATTCTGTTCGAAATTCACTCAATGCCCCAATTTTAGCATCAAATTAAGCAGAATGTTCTGTAGTTTTGATTGCCTGTCACTAGATGCGCAGATGTTCATGTTTTATTTGTAATTGTTAATTTTATTGTCGGCAATTGTTTTTGAGATTTTGTTCTAGTCAACGTGAAAATGGAGTACACATTAAATGAACGACTTCCTTGTAAAGCAATACTGGATTACAGATTCAATTACAATTATTCAAAGGGCATACCAGAGAGAATTTGGTGTTCAGAATCCCTCCCCAAAGAAACAGAATACTGGGACTGGTAAACAAATTGCAAACAACTGAATCTCTGGTGAGTGAAAAAGGCAAAACTCGTCCATCTAGGCTTACCACAGTTGTTGTTGACATAAGAGCACGAATGGATCAGTCACCCAAAAAATCATTAAGACGTTTGTCACAGGAGACAGGGTATAGCTACTCAGTGTGTCAGAGAGCTGTGAAAAGTGTAGGCCTAAAGCCGTGTAGGATTACAGTTGTTCATCAGTTACATGAACCAGATAAGGATAGACGTCTGAATTATCGTTGGTTTCAGGCATTCATTGTGCAAAATCCTGCCATATTGTCCATCACATGGTTCCATTTATCCGGTTATGTGAACTCAAATAACTCACGTATTGGTCCAGTGAAAATCCACGTTATTTATGAAGCATCTAGGCACCCGGTTAAAATCGGAGTTGGTGCGCAATATCTGCATAGAGAATAGTGGGACCAATTTTTCTTTTTTACAACAATGTGAACACTGCAGAGTACTGATGGACTTTCATGGAGTTTGCTGAGCAACTAGACGATGTAGAGCTGAGTCAAGGATATTTTCAGCAGGACGGTGCTACATGCCATACATCAAATGAATCCATGGCACTAATTGCAAGTTTCTTTGACGACCGGATAATTTCCAAGAACCTGTGTCCACTGAGATCTCCGGATTTGACATCGCTGGACTTCTTTCTATGGGGCTACTTAAAAGACGTGGTTTATGCCACCACGTCCCCAGACATTGGACGATCTCAAGCACAACATTACACAGGAGATTCAAGCTATTGACAACAGAGTCCTCTGAGTGGCCACTAACATGGAACGACGTGTTGAGTTGTGCCGTATGCAGGATGGGGGATATTTTCAACATTTGCCATAGAGGTAAATAATCTCCCAAAATTCCTCTGCATTTCAGGTATAATAAGTTGTTACTAGCATAACTCGTTTTGAAACAATTAAAGAAATAAATATGTCAGTTCTTCATAAATCACCCTGTACTATGGGGCAAACTTCTCAGAACAAAACTTGATTGATGCAGTGTTACAAAATTGCACATGCAATAGGCTGATATGAGGTCATTAAGGTTTGTCCTGAATTATGCGGTATACAGAATGAAAAAGGAATACCAGGCACATAGTTGTCTGAGGAGCATTAGCTGTGCTGTATGACAGTCCAAATGAGCAATCTTAAAAGTACATGTATGTGTCTGTGTGTACCAAACCATTGGTGGCTCTTAACCATACATTTGCAGCAAATGTTTCATCCATGTTTACCAAGACATTTTTGCTTCTATTATCATGTACTACTATTACATGTTTCAGCTTGCGATATCAATTATGATACATCCAGCATATTTTGCTTATTGTAACATAATTTATAACCTCTATTCATCATTATGTGAAAGCTGGAAATGAAATCTTTAGTGATTAATAAGTAAGAAATCATAAGAACCAGGTCTTATCATGTGTAATGACTAAAACAAAAACAAGAAACAAAAATCACTTGAGCATTAATTTAATTGCAGAGGTTTAAGTATTGCTATTGCTTTGCTTTCACTGTAAGACAAATTATTTGCTCTGAGCGCAAATACAGTGATGTAGTGTAAACTTGCACAAGTTGTGGCTGCAGTACAAGTATACAGGAAAATGTTTGCAATCAGATCTGAGCAGTGCCAAGTTTTGTCCAGTGAAATGAAGGCATCATTAAAAATACCTGTGGTGTTTACAATTTCTCTTGGTCATCAGAACTTAAGACTACATATAATCCTAAAGACACTCTGCAGCATTGGGTGACTTTCTGTTAACGTCTTACAGTAGAAGTCTTGATTTACAGCAGATAAGAGAAAGTAAATTGTTAGGAAAAAGAAAAGTTTGTAGGAGAGTATTCATGTGGAGAGGGAGGGGGGACAAAGAAACACTAGCCAGGCAATGATCCAAAATGAAAGTACAAGAATTGCTGAAAGATAAAAAAAATACCATTCTTTGTATAACTGTTATTATTACCAAAGTAATGAAAACAATAAATGTGGAAAAACAATAACTAAGGAAAGATAAACCAAGATTTCACTGATTAATTTCTGTGGTAGCTTTGATAATAATTATTTACGTAATTAACAGAAAAAGTTGTACCATAGCGCTGTGAGCTAGAGTGTAGAGCTGTGGTTCCTGGGCACATTTCGATCCCACTCATGGGAGTTGCAGATTTTAGATCCTGGACATAGGACCAGTGCCCACTCAGCATTGTGAAGAAAGTGAGGAGCTGCGGTGGGCAGTGGTCTGGCCTCGTGAGCCAACTTTTCAGCTGGGTGAAGCATGATGCTGACCACACCACCTTCCCAATATCAGTTGGGACATGACGGTGGCAGTCAGGTTGGCAGGCCCAGACCCCAAGTAGGTTGTAGTGTCACAGGATTTATTTTTTAACACAGAAAGTAACATCTCTTCACCATGTGAGACGTTTAAGCGCAGTTGAGATTATAAAAGAATATGACCAAAAAAACATTCTTATGGTAGTTATACACTTTATAAACTTGGTTTTATTTTTTAATTTGTTGATTTATAACCATGTCACCTAACAGCATAGGTCTTGTAGTGACAACACTTGACTGTTTACATAGTTACAATTTCAAATACTAACAAGATTTAGACATCACAGTAGTTTGACATTGTAAAGAATTTTATTAAATGTTTGCGCATGTGCATATATTTTATAAATACTAAATCTTAAACATAAGGATGTTAGTATGCATATGATTAAAAATGATTTATGCAGTGTTTCCATAATGCTAAGGTAAGGTTTCAGATATGCAACTTAAACATTGTTCTTTGTTTTAAAGAAAAAGAACATATGTATTTCTGCATTGAAGTCTATCTCAAAAACTTTCAAACTGTAGAGATTTGAGTAGATCAGGCATGTAATTAATGACAGTGGTGCAAATCATGCCAGATTTTTGCTTTGGGGTTAATCTTAAGTCCTTCCTTACATCTTCGTTAAAATTATCATGTACATGTTCATTTAATTATAAAGCATGTTACAGATGCTACTCAAATTTTTTCTCAGCACCTCTAAGCAGGCTAACAAACTGCAAATTAAAACTAAATCCAATAATGGTAAGAAGACTATGTGATAATTTGTTGTGGCTGTTGTTTGATCTGGCACACAATTCTGCATTTTCCATTGATGCATTTATTTAAGTGGATGGTCAAATAATTACTTAATATATAAATATATAAATTTAGCTTCAATCTATAACACTAGTCTGCATTTTCAAACTTTTAGTCGGATGATTTCTTAAAAGTAGGTGTTCTTGAATCAAGTTTTTATGCTGATTCCAGAAATAACTTCCGTTTTTTTCTATCACGTCAGGTTTTTACACAAAATAAGAAGTAATGTTTTGACATTTTTACTAATGAGCGTAGAAAAGTATTCAAATACCATTTCATACAAGGTAAGTTGTTATTCAAGAAACATTTTAAGAGTACTCTCAAGAACTCCCCTAATTTATTTCATGACAACATTTTAACAAAACAAGAAGCCAAAGTGTTTCATTTAATTTTTTTCAAACTTTCTCTTCTTTGACTTCCTTGCAGATCCTTGAAGATGACTGTCCCTCCTCAACATCCAACAGTAGTCGGCCATCACAGTTTCATTCCATCTCACCTGGCACCTCCTCTCCATTTCCTTAATATCTTGGTGAAAACGTTCACCCTGCTGTTCACTATAATGTCCCAGATTTTCTGGAAAGTAGTCGATATGTGAATGCAGAAAATGCACCTTTACACTGATGTTAACACCCATCTTCTTGAAATTTTCCAATATTGTTTCGACAATGGCCTTGTAATTAGGATCTTTGTTATTGCCTAAGAAGTTTTCAGTAACTGATCGGAAGGCGGTCCATGCTTCTATTTCTCTCTCATTCATTGTCTTCTCAAAATCCTCATCCTTCATCAATTTCTTTATTTGAGGACCAACAAAACTTCCAGCCTTTAATTTGTCTTGTGTAATGAAGGGAAATTTCTTGGAAAGGTACTTGAAGCAGGTTCCATCCTGTGGTAAAGCCTTACAAATTGCTTCATCAAGCCCAATTTTGTGTGTAGTGGCGGAAGCAATATCTTTATATCTCTATATTTTTTAGGTGAAATTGTGACAAAACTGTACCTGATAGAAAAAACTAAAAACAGTTCTGAAATCAGCATAAAAAGGTGAGTCAGAATCACTTATTAGTTTTCAGTCATCCGATATCATGCGGACTAGTGTTATCTATTACTTGCTTGTGGCACATATGAATACCTTTTCTTTCCTTTTCTGGTTTAATGTTTAATCTATGGCCATTCTCATATAATCAAATGTGGACAAAGCTCAATCTGTGCCTCTTCATTGCTGAAGTTATTAATATATTTCTCCTTTTCTACAAAGAAGAAAAGACAAATACGTATATAACTTCTTGGAGAGATTGGCACCATTCAAACTTAAGCCCTCTGGATGACAGGCATTTGGCCTCCTTCACGAGGGCAACAAATGGAAACCACGTGAAGGTTCTTTATGAATAATTCATATTTTCATTAAATGAAAAATTCATTACTGATCTTATTCATAGCACATATCGATAAAAAGTTTCAAAAACCCACCAGACTTTATGGACATACTGTATTAACCACACACACAACACATAATTTAATGTTTGTTCATAAAATAGAAAATTTGAAGCATTGGGCTACATTACCATTCAAATTTGCCAACTTAAAACAAAATCAGTCTGACCCAACTTGATTAGCCAAAAACATGTAGGCTTTAGCATCAAAATGTAAATATTTGTTGCCAGTCATGCATATGTTTTGTTGCCCTGGATGATGCAATTGTTTGAGCACTGGCTTTGTGTGCCTAGGCTTGTGTGTTGAGTACCAGCTCAGTATGGTGGCATTCAAGTGTGCCTACTGGTAGTGAAAGATTTCCTGCAGGACAAAGTTCTGGCACACCAGCAATGCTAATATGACCCTGGCTGCACTTTTTAATTACCATTCTACTTTTAAATTATTTCTGCACAATGTATACTCCCTTGATTGAAATTGAAGGTGGGTTTCATCTTCACATTGATTGCAATATTGATAATATCAGATAATCAAATTTATTTGGACACTCTTGCAAGCATATTAGAATGAATGATTAAATTTGCTAGTGGAAGTTTGAGGAAGACAAGAAGTAATTAATCACACTTCAGCATTGTAGGGGAATGAGGAACCAATGTTTATGCTTGGACCTGTAATGGACTGTATCACCTGGTTGTGTGGTGTTCAGTGAAATTATATATTACTAATATAATGGAAATCACAAGTGAGCCTTGCATTGTCTTGTTTTAGTCACTGAAAATAGTGATCTGAAAGCCTAAGTGAAGAAATACTGACTGTATGATGCTGTTGGCTGCTTTGTAATTGAATTTCTCATCTGTCAGTAGTAATTTATGCGAGAGAGAGAGAGAGAGAGACAGAGACAGAGACAGAGAGAGAGAACTGTACATTCTTAGGTACCTAAGATGGTTTTTTTTCTTTCTTTGATGAAAATGAGCAGTTATGCACAAAATTTTCGCCTTTATAAGAGCACAACAATTTCACTTGTATTGAAATTCTGATCAGCCCCTTCTTCAATGCTGCCAACGTAGCTATCTTGCTTCATTTATGTATACCATACATTATACTCTTTTAAAATTACAAATGAGTCTAATCTGAACTAGAATTCTAGAAATTTTACATGTGGGTTAGCTGAAATTGCCCATGTCACAAGATGCAATATAGTACAAAGTTTCTGCTCTCTCTCTCTCTCTCTCTCTCTCTCTCTCTCTCTCTCTCTCTCTCTCTTGGATAACCTCTACTAAATTTGTTAATTTCAACCAATTTAGTGTAAATTTGTAATATAGATTTGTTCAACATAATTATAACCAACAAATTTTTTGATGTTTCAAGAAAACATTTTCAAAAAATGAAAATCTGGTCTCATACGAAATGCCCAAGGATGAAAATATGTAAAGTTTAAAACTGGAATGTACTAGTTCTTTTCAATCAAGATTAAATTTTATGTGACACTAAAACTTTATCTGGAAAAAATAATAAAGTATGTAGCACCTTTTCTTCTAAAAATAAATTAAACTAAAACCCCAAATCAAGAAAAGGCTCTTCAGATCTCTTCACTAACCTTCAAAGAACATATGCTGAAAATTTGAAAGAAAAGTTGCCTCATGAACATTTTAAATTGCAAAAAGGTAAGAAAAGTGACATGAAAATAAAGTTTTAAAATTTCAAACACTGACGCATGTCCTTTTAAATGTGGAATTTGGGCATTTAAATTGCCAGAAAGGCAAAACCACGGGTGGATCCTGATTCTGAATGTTTTAGGGTTTTTTTCCATGAAAATGCTAAAAAAAACATGATTTTTTTTTTTGAGGGGGGGATCAAAAAGTTCAGTATTAAGTACCCTTAAAGGTGAGCTGCTGCAGCAGTTGCATTTTACATCAGTACCATGGAACTGATTGTAAGATTTTTATACCAGTGTTCATTAGTAGTTAACCAATTCAAAACGCCTCATAGGAAAGTTGGAATAAAGATTAAAAACAGAAACAGTATTAACAGTGAAGTATTCATCATGGTGGTAGATTGAGTCACACTTTTTTACACTTGCCTTCACTAATTAAAAGTTATACAAAACAGAAACGTTTTCAAGGGCATTCGTCCTCATTGTCAGCGACTGGATGACTAAAGGTTGCTTTCTCCTGTGTCCTCTTCTTCCTCTTCCTGCGGATTCTGAACCTGTTGCCATCTGGTGTTGGGGGGAGAAAGTTCTAACACTTTGCTCACAGGCGGGATTTCAAAATTAATGATGTTGCCATTTTTGATGGTGTGTATTTTTTCCCAGATGTTCAATTCTGTTGGTGTGGTGAGGGGTTTTAACAACTTTATACTTTGGCCAAGGTTGTGGTTTTCTGTGCAAAAATGATGTGATACAGCGGATTTCTCTATTTGTTTTAGTTTTATGTTCCTTAAGTCTTGTACAAACTATTTTTACAAGTGCTTATTCTCCATATGCTTCATGTTAATTGAGATATCAAGATGTTAATCTTATTGCTAATTTTCTTGTAGATGCAAAGGGAATTGGTAAGACTTTAAGCGATAGTCAAATAGTTTAAGAGCTGGTTGCTATGCCGAGTATTCCATTCTCTTTGCATTACCAGGACAAAAAAATAACGAATTCCCATTTGAGAAAAAGTATAAGTATTGGAAAATTTAAGGGAATAACAAGCAATATCTTGAAAATGGTTCACTCAACAAAAAAAATGTGTATGACATAAATTGTGTAGTAAAATTTTGTCTATCTCTTATTGTTTACCAGTTATGCAAAAGTCGTTCACAATGAAGAATACTTTTGGAGACATTCCCAGAAAATTCAAGATATACATTTCATTTCTCATGAAAATATCTTAAACATATAATATTTTAATCAAAATCGTTAGAGCCATTTTTGAGAAAATTAAAATTTTCGAAAAATATTCCATGTAAACGGTAATCTGGGATGGGGGGATTTTCTTGAAAACCTTTGTGTCGCATCTCTGGAAGATACTGAACCTAAATACCAAGTTTGGTGTTTATCCGACTGTTCGTTTCTGAGTTATGCTGTTCACAGACAGACACACACACGGACATGTTTCCAAAAATGCTTTTTTTGAATTCAGGGGGCCTCAAAACATATATTTCCGGTGAAATCTCGGTATCGAATTTTTGGGTGGAATACAATACTTCCCCTTAGTATATGTAGTAGAGAAAGTAAAAAGTGAGACTAATCTACCACCAAGTTGGAATAAATTAGATACCTTGTGTTAAGTAAATCTGAACAAGCTGAATAGTCCAGCATTTGCTTGATCTGCTCTTGCTTTTAACATCAAACTCAGTGGCAGGATATAGTTGTAACAGTTATTAACATAAGTTGTTTTAATTTTGTCTGCAGAATACTATGGAGGAGTCGCCGCGCCCCGGTGAGAAGTCATCTCTGCTGCAGAAGCTGTTGTCAGAGTGATGTGGTGAAGAAAGGAACAGAAAGTGATGAGGAGGTGCTATTTTGTGTATGCGTGTGTCGTGTTACAAGTGTGCAGCAGTATAGACTGGATCGTCAGCATGCTGCTGCCAACTTGAGAGTAAGACAGATGGAACATTGCTGAAAAGTTAAATAACAGACATCATAAAAAAATTTTTAAAATTACAAAACACAGCTGGGGTATTGAAGTGTTCCGTTCACAGTAGCTCAAAAGACAACGCTATGTATTACTTATTATTAAATAACCACACGTTAAAAGTAAAACCGTGTTCAATGGATATTTGTTTAAAAAATGAGACTTCTACAAAGTGCATTAATATGAATTAATTTTTATTTTTCATAATTTTCCCTCCCCGTAGTAGAAAATAATAAAAGGCAAGTCAGATGCAGTGAGCATTTTTATAGCAGAGTTTTTAGCATCCGGAAGTGTATGACGTTGGAAAACTCTGAACTGCAGAAGCTGGTTTTTACATGCACTCTTCTTTTGTCTTTGTCTTCTGTCATGGCAAAACCTTCACATTTTCTGTGAGCTTTCACCTGTGGTTTAAACAAAAAGAAAAATACTTTATAATTATGTCTGCAGTGATTATTATAATGAATAATTTTCATTGTTGCTTCATGGATACAGAGGTTGCTGCATCAGTGTTGTTTTTGTAAATTGAGAGGCAAGCAACCATTATTGCATAAATGAAGTTCCCTACCTTCTTTATTCTTCTAGCACAGAATGAGAAGCAGAATGGTGACATGCATAATTTTAAGTGAAATTGGCTGCACGGTCTGATTGTGAAAAGCACAGAGTTTTATTACGGTTTTTACTCTAGCTTCACAAGAACACTTTTTTAAAAGCTCATTGGAAATGTTTTCTGAATGCAGTACCTGAAAAGAGTAAATAAGGGTTTTAAAATGAAATAAATATCTGTACAACATTTCATTCCTTACTGATTTTGCATGCAATGACATTTATACAAATACAGAATGATGATTCTGCTGCTTTAGTTGGGAGCGTATTTCTGATGCTTAAGCTTTTCTCTGGATTCACAATAAAGTGAGGGGGTTACGTTAGTGTAAGCAAGTAAATTTATCGTATGGTGAGTTCACACCCAAGTTATACGCATTGTTAATTAAAAGATGATAGTCTTTTGTTTAAGACTTGAACAATCTATTTGTGGTTACAGCATCAGGAAGGAGCAAATGTTTATTGCTACAGCATTTACTGTTAAGGAGAATAAGATTAGATAAAGATGCAGATTTAAATTACAGTAATGAAAAATATTTGAAAGGCATACAGAATTAATTTAGAAAACAGCACTAATATTTGAATTCATTATACAGCAGATGTCCAACATTTTCAGTTTAAGTCATAATATTTAATTTGGTTTATCACTACTGAGATTTTGAATAAAGCAGAATTTGGAGGTTATTTGTTCTATTTTTAAGTTTCGTGGTGAAACATAACATACTTCCCAAAGCTGGAAGGTCCTTTACTCATAAACAGCTGGATAGAGCCTGCAAACTTAAAATCAAATTTGTAATTGATAGTGGATAAAATGCCATTTTTGTATACACAACCTTTGTAACATTCTGATGCCAACCGATCCACCAAATAGGATAATTTTGATAAAGCTGGAATAAGGCTATAACGTTGCTTGTGATTATAATAATCATGTGTATTGTTCACTTTTCTTTGCCAAGCTATTGTGTTAAATACCACTTCACTAATTTATTGGAACAAATAAAATTGTACTCACAAACATGTCATCCTCCGTGGTGTAGTGGTTACCATGCTAGCCTCTAGTTCCCGAGGTCGCAGGTCCAAACCCGGCAGAGGGCAATGGGATTTGACTTAGCATTGGTTCCTTTGGAAGGGAAGTAAAACTGGTGCTCCCATGTCTTAGATTTATGGCATGTAAAAGAACCTCAAGCCTGATAAAGAGGCCTCTGAGCAAAGTTTCCAATCTTTCACACCCATTATGGAATGGAACGCTATGGACCACAGCAGTTAAAGAGTGTCCATTAATAAAACTGAATTTAATTTAAGGAAAAACATAAAAAGTTAATACATGGGCAGAAGCTTTATGAATCCTGTTTTGTTACGCTCATTTTAGCAGTCTTTATTAAAAATATTAATAAGAAACCTTGGTGTGGACAAATCATTCGATAGATTTGGTGGCTCCTTTTAGGGCTGAAATGCGCAATGAAAAAGATTTCTATTGTCAGTTTTACTCATTGAAATACATACATAGTGGAAGGAAGTCAGTGCTATAATTTTATGGTGCGATTCCATGCTATAAATGGAGCACACTTTTGTAATACCATTTTGTCCAATGACATATTTTATAGCAGATATAATTAATTTACCCACCACATTTCAAGGGTTGTAACTAGAGTTGTGTTAAAATGGTTTTACTTTCAAGTAAAGTCACATAAATGAAGACTTTAATACTGCTTAGGAATATTAAGATTTTAAACACAGCAGTAGCAGTGTTACAGAATTTTCTATTTCAGCTTTTTAAACATTACATAGATTTTAATACACTGATATACAGAAAATTTAGATCTTGGTTATTTTTCAAGTAAAGTTGTGAAATTTAATAACTTGCAAAATTCTTACTAAATGCTCAACATTTCTTTGGAATTCATATTACAGAAGTAGGAAGATAATAGCAACAAACATGAACTATTTAGTTATACGTGTATCTAATTTCAATTTATTTGCAGTTCAACTAACATTCTTTTTATGTGAGAAGAAATGCATGGTTGTTAACTTAGTTGCTTGTATTTTTATGATAGTGCATTTATAAGGAATACTTTTTATGAATTGAAATGATTTTATTAGCTCCCAACGATTGCTGAGAGTGGCCTAATTGTGCAGACAAGCACTTACAAAATAAATTTATTTATTGAAGATTAATTGCATGCCATAGTGTAGGTTAATCTATAGTTTGGTACAATATAAAGTTAGCAAATCCAGAATGTGAGCACTATTTTCTGCGCTCTTATGAAATGTGATAATGGCATTCAAAACATTATGATTGTTATGAAAGTGTTTAAAAGTACAGTGGAGTGATGGCTTTACAAAAAGTCAGGCAGCATTGCTAAAATTTTATAAATGGCTGAGCTATATGTGGCTTTTTTTCTCTGTTTTTTATATTATACCTGTAGGAATTTGCGATATTTTATAATTTCGTTGTACACTTTTTGAAAATTGGAGAATTTGTATTATTGCATCTTTAGCTGTTATACCTTTATGCATCTATATGAATAATTTTCAATAATAAGAACAGAAAAATCATGTCCTTAGCAATATTTTGTAACTGGAGCTGTTATGTTGTAAACACTTGTGGAAAGTTTAATGAATATTATTTTATTTTATATAGTTAGATCTGAAATGGTATGAACTTAATTGTAGCACAAATGTTTACAGTTAAATAAGTCTGCCTTTTCAATGTTTTGGGTAATCACTCTACAACTTTCCATAGGTTTTGAGATAAACTGTTTAAAATCTTGAAAACTGTAGGAAATGGAGGAAAAGTATTAAGTTTTTTAGTAAGCTTTATTACCAGCTTTGTTTATTGCATTGAGTTCTTTTCCAGCATGTAGATATTTGAATTTAGAACTTTTATGAACTGACTGACTTACATTTTTAAGCAGGGGAAGAGAGAGGGGGGGAAAAGCACAGCAGATGTATGGATTGTAATAATATTTTTACAATTTCTTATAAATTTAAATACATTTTCTTTGTTTTATGTGGGGGAAAAATTAAATTATAGAGGACTAAACCTTCTTTGTTTATCCCAGTTTCATTACCTCTTAAGCATCTGTTGTTCATGCAGCACAGAAACTTGCATTGATGTTTGTTAGGCTGATAAAAGCTGCATTTTTATAATATAGCAGCAACATGTTGCAAGGAACTGGATAATTAGTGAATTTTTGAGCAAAAATAAGGGCCTGTCTACTACTGGAAAAACCTGCGCCAATTATTCTGACTGCAATTTTTATGACTTACTAAACATTAACAGATAGAATACAAGAATAGTGCCTTAGAAGACAGGCCTTCAATGTGTCTTTGTAAAAAAAACAAATCATTACTTATTTTCAAATGATCAACATATACTGTAGGAAGAATCTAAAATGTAATTAATAGGAGCATTCTTAGCTAGTTTAAATTTTAGTAGTAGTTGGTAGATTGCGCAGTGTTGATGGGGAATGGAGTAGGACTATACATGATTGTTATCCTTTAATGGGCAGTTTGTGTGTTTCTGTTGCACATACAAAAGTCGTCCCTATTGAATTAAGTGAATATGGCAAAGGTATCATCGTACAAAATTATTGTACATAAGCTTTTTTAACAGTGTTTTGTCCTCTCCCCAAACGAAAGCAATTTCTAGGCGTAAGCACATAATATGTCATGAATTGGTAATTGATTAAATGCGGGCTTTGAATTAGAACAGTGATTGTAGTCAACACTCTTGCTAATGCAAATGTTTGTCTGTGATCTTATTGATAATGGCCAATATTCTTGGTTTTGGCCATAGTACGCTTTTATTACAAGTCAAAATTAAGATGTGTCACCATTCTGCTTCATGTGTTGGAAAGACATGTGTTGGTATATTTTAATTGATTATTTATTTTATAATATTAATGTAATTATTATTGTTATAGCTGTGTTTCTGTTATAGGTAATGTGGTTGTTATCCTTTCATCTCGGTGCAGGTGATACATTCCTGAATGGTTTGTAACATAAGGTGTTAAAGTTGAAAGCGCTAAAATAATCAGTATTTATTTTGCTTACAACACTGGTATTTTAAAACCCTTAAATTATCATAAAAAGTTTTCTCAGATATAAACCAATTTTTGCATTACCTTAGATTGAAACGTGTTCAAACCATACAGGCAAAAATATTGAGAAACAAGGTTTAGTACAGAGTATTTGTTATTTATTTTGCAAGTTTTAAGCTAGATTGGGAGCCACAGTTTTGTCTTCCAGTTGTTGGAACTGAATTTCAAGTAACTGATGCAGCAGCCATGGTAGTCCATTGTCGTCTCCAAGTCTGTTAACGTGATGATGAAGTACAAAAGTCCCTGTTTGTTGAACGATCATTGTACTGTTAATTACTATTCTATATGTTGTGCTGATGAGAAAAGGAAAAAAATAATAATAATAATAAAAAAAATAACGCACTTGCCCCTTCTACTTGACAGACGGACAGAACAATACAGTATGGTATAGCACGAGCACTGAACACACAAAACTTGTGGGTAGTTGCTATGGCCACATTAATAAACTAAATTGTTGTTAATAAAAATATTTGGGAGACTACTGAAAACCAAATTGCACTATGAACACAGTAGAGGGAATGGCATTTTTGTTTTCTGCATGCAGATATGAGAGAGTTCTGTCACTGAAAAAAGAAAAAAAAAATGTGCATTATTTTTTGTACTGGTGGTTGTGAACTTAGGACTGAGCTGATACATGGACATGTTGGCAATGCTGCACTGCTGTAAAGCATTCAGCACCTTTTTCTTAAATAATAAACCAAAGCCGTTTGTAAATGATGTACAGAGAATGAGTAGATAGTCTTAAGGAGGGTAGCTTGGATAGAATTTGGGATAACCAATTTTTTTTTTTATGTAGGCTGGTACAGAAAAGGACTGAAAGAAAGAGCTAATTTATGGGGGAAAAAAAGAAGTATTAGTATAGTTTCTGGAGCCACAGACTGCACCCGTTAGCTTGTTGACTCCGACATACAAATGTTTTAACTAAATAAAGAGAAAATAAAAATAAAAGATTGTAGTAGAGCAAACACCCACTTTCAAAAAAAATGTAAATTCGGTTAATATTTTTGTATACATATTCTTAATCTGTCCAGTACTGATGGTTGGAGGTCGGCATGTGGCAAGGATTATTTTTTCTCGCCTGCCCAGCCGACACTGGGTCAAGTGTGCAACTGTAAAGATTAAAGTGAGAGTGAGAGAGCAAGAAAGCTATTTGTATCTTTATGTGTAAGTAATTATAATTGTCATTCTTCTTATTATCATATTCTGCACCTATCCACTGCACTCTTTGCAACTTGCATCATGTGCGTGCACATTTTTGTTGCTTTTATGCCATGTACATGCAATGTTGCTAAGATCTAATGCAGTTTTTGTTTTTACTTTTTTCTTGTATCTCACACAATGGCAGTAAAGATGTGCCATGTCTCTTTGAGCTTTGTAATGAAACGCATGCACCCTTCTTCCTTCCCCGTGTACATTTTCCTTTACAGGCTCTGTCTACACTAACAACCTGTGTTGCCGAAAAGGCATAAATTTTTTGTGTTCACAGCCGCCATGCAAGGTGTTGTCATTTCTGAATCTGGTCAGTTTTTGTTTTTCTTATGTTATTTCACACTCATCTAGTGCTTTTTTAAAAAAATATATTTTTGGGACATGTGCGTGTGTGTTTAACAGATTTTAAGTTCCTGTAGGCAAATTATCTTATGTACAGTTTTATATCAATTTCTGTAGATGTTAAGATCACAGCACCCGCCCAAAAACTTATATTTCCTCATGTTTCATTTCAAGCAAGGAAGGTGCACGGACTCATTTGGATATTACACTGTTACCTGGCATTTAACAACACTTGATCTTGTATTATTGTGTTTTTTGTACATGAACTATTTCAGTCAGTACTCATGTCATTAGTTAAGACGAGAGTTATAGAAGAGGCCAGGGGAAACTTGCTCCTGGCAGTGGGATTTTTATTAGTTAATAATAAAGTTGATAATAACAAAAGTACTGTTTTGCTGAACATTTGTTTTGTTTGGCTGGTTATTTTGCAAAATGTTAATATCAAATTTTTGCCATTTCAAAGCCACACTGGCAATAAAAATTATAATATTGTATTTTACTGTAGTATTTTGTGAGTTATTTACTTCCTATATTAATCTCCTTCTGTGAAGACTGCATGGAAAATGGATGTGTTGGACCACTTTTAATTTGTGGTATATAACAATTGATTTCAAAGCCCCTGCTAAACTGGGACATCATACTACTTATGCAGCCCACGCCCGAGTATAGATGGGGCATGCATATCTTGCTGTTTCTCAGCACACGTGAATACAATGTAGATTGTGTTTTGCAGAGATGATTTTTTCTCTATATCATCTTTGTTTGGTGATGCCATCTATTCATGATTGGAAAACTACAAAAACAGCACTTATAAATTATTTTTGTAATTTTTAGTGGATTGTGTTGTAGGTTTTGGGCACTGAATTGAATTTCTAACATATCTTGTTTTAAATTACATTGAATATGCACCAGTTTACTTGCTTTTCTTATATGAAATCAAAAACACTCTAGTACAGCTAATGACTTTTTTTTCAATAATTGCTATCTTTTCATACACTTGTCATTAATACAACTCAGTTTTTAAACATTTTTATTTCCGTTTTTACTTTATGAATTTCACTGAATTTCTTTAAAATTTGGTTTTGGCAGATGTAACACTCCTTCGTAGCATATATTAAGTTTTTAATTTTTATGCTACTGGTGATGAAAGGAAAGGTTTTGTCAGTTGGTAAGGCAGATGGATAGGCAGATTTTCAAATTCTTAGATTTGTGACCAGCCTTGGGCTGCTGCTGTGATAAAGGGAGATTTTATGTTCAAAGTCAGTGATATTCAGTTTTCACTTCATCCAGCCAGACCTCAAGTTCAGATATACGTTTGCATTGCCATTCTGCAGTGTATAGTATTTGCTGTTTATGTACAAAAAGATGAGATCAGCAAGTGAAGTATATAACAGTTATATGACAGGCTTTAAAATGCATGTGAAAGGGGGTGTGCTGTTTCTGAATCCCATATGCATTGTCTGCTGAAACAGAAGAACTTGCTCACTGTTGCTAGAAGTTCATGCTGAAAAATGGAAAGTTGATCATGATAAAGAATGCTGATATATGTACTCTGTATTCACTCTTAGGTTGATCCGTGGCAAAACAAACCCACGTGGTCGGTGCACCGTGGTGCAACACGGTAGCAATGCGTCCAGGAAAGTAGTCCCATGCTAATCTCTGAATTTTAGAATGAATTTATCCTTAAATAGTATAATATTCTATACAAATACCTAAGGTTTTATTTAACGCTGATTTATACCTTAAAACAGAGCTACAAGTCCCATGATGCAATTTGTAGGAGTCACCTGACATCCGGGTAGCGCAGAATATTGTTTACAGCCAGAAACCAGCAGTTGTGTTTAGTATCATGGAGGACAGTGAATTCGCTCTTGTGTTTTCGTCGAATTACGTAAACCATTAGCCGCTCAAACCATTGACTAGTGGTGAAAAAACAATAGTGTTGCATCTTTAGTATAAGTTATGTGAGAAATATCCAACACTTTCTGCGAAAGAAATGGCGAAATTAACTTCTGAGTTCACCAGTGTTTGGAGTACAAGTATAAACAGTGCTTGTGCAGAAAAATCTGAAACGAGGAAAGTGGTTACACCCGGAATAAAAAAGAAAAAGAAAGCATATGAAATACGCGATGCAAGAATGTAGTGATCTTGAAAAGAATGCAATTCGCGTAACAGTGCACAATTTCTTTTTTAAACTGAGCCGCCAACAGTTAATAAAGTGTCGCTTCCAGAGAGCGAATAAATTAGGTTATTGTATACCTGTTACTTTGTTTTTTGCTCATTTATTTTAGAATGAACTATTATTATATGTGCAAACGTTTGTTTTGTTACAACTATCAATCTTATCATCTTTAACCCTTAACAGAATATGCTAGTCACCGCACATGTCTGAAAGTGTGACAGTATTTCTAGTGCGAATGGCAGAAGGATACATTATAACGGTGCACTGGTCACCTGGGGTTTGTTTTGACGCAGATCAACCTAAGAGTGAATACAGAGTAGAGGAGCAGCTACAAAATATGGCAGTGCTTTGATACGAGTTAAATATTATGTTATTTTGATTCCTCAAATAATTCACTTTCCCGGATCCAAGTTATTTTTTGAGTTCTAAGGCATTTTTAGGGAAAACCTAAAAAAAAAAAAAAAAAAAAAAAAAGAAAAGCTCAAAAACACCTAATGTAAATATTGTATCATATATTCGATACATTCATGTTTGCAATGAATTCTTGCATGTTTTAAGATAATTTCATAAAACACTTATTATGAAACTAATACACATTTCCAAGTTTTTAAAAATCCATAAAAAGTTTTTTTTTAAATATGGTACAGATTTTCCGTAAATGTTCATTAAAGCCATATACAAAAATGTTTGGAATTGATCTAAAATGCCTGGCTTTCTGGCTGCAGCAGGTAAACAGGTTAACATATAAAGATGAATAGTGGGTAGAATATGGCAAGAAACAGCTTGGGCTGATGTATAGCCATATTCTAAGGAAGATTGCTAGCACAAATAAATAAAGACAAATAGAACTGCGTTTTTCAAATTTTAACTTTCCATTAAAAACTGGGAAAAGATTTTATTACACATATTACCAAAACAGAAGAGAGTATATGTGTGATTTCTCTCTTTGTGGGAACATGCTAATCTTATGAAATAGTGAACGGATATTTTTGCTATTTTCATAGTGCTGAGGAGCTCTATTATTTACTTGATAGCAGCACATTCCTGGATCTATAGGTTGCCATAGAGGATAAGGTATGTAAATGGTACGATACAGTTGGATTCTATGGTATAACGGTGAGATGTGCTAATTGAACATACTGCCAGATGCGTCTTGAAACACTACAACTGCACCAAAGGCACAGCTATATGAAACTGTTTGTGCAGTAGCAAATTCTAATGATGCAAAACAATATGAATTTATTATGCTTACCTTTGATTACAAAAGGTGTTCAAAATGATACCCTTTGCAGCCTTATTGGAAAATGCACATTAGTTACTGTCTTTTAATTTATTGAGCATATGAGGATATTTTACATAAGCTTTACCTTTAAGCATTCCCTACAGATAACATGCATTTAGATATGGAGAATAAGTAGGCCAATATTATTCTGCTTTTATAAACAAATAATGTAAGGCCGATTTTTCGTTTATTTCTTTCCATGATAGCATCTGTCTCATCTAGTTTTTCCTTTTTTTTTTTTTTTTTGTAACTGTTGGCTGTGTGTTTCTTTTTTTTCTAACACACCCAGACTGTTTAAATTTTTCAAACAACCTGAATTAAAGATTTCTGTATAAATCCAAACCGACAGTCCACATTTGACTCCATTCGAGTAAACGTTGACATAATAAGCACATTTCTGTAGTAAGCTCCTTAGTAACTACACACAATCAACAGACCACTTCACATCTTTTTCCTTTATACACCATGCCAAACAATGTTACACTGAACTGCAAATGCCATACCCTCCATAGGTGCTGATCTAGGCTACTGAAGATTGAGGTCATTCAACTCCATATCTGTTACGAGTTGGACCCCGACAGCCACCAGTCATGTCATTCAAGATAAACCTGGTATGTACAAAATAAATAATCACCTTGGAAGGGAAAGAACATAAAAAGTAGTAAAACTTTGATTAAATGACACAAGCAAACATTTTCAGTATGAAGGCGATGCATTTAATGTAAAGTATACAAGTGCTTTCTAAAAATAATCAAAAGTCCCGTATAAGTGTCATTCGCAATGAAAAAAAACAAGCACAATGTTCAGTGGTGATGGCATTTGCAGTGGTAATTAATAATTTGGAACTTGCACGTACTATAAGAATATTTCGAACATCATTTATTGAATAAGCTTACGAAGAAAGTTTTGCTGTAGCAAATTAAAAAAGAAATGAAGATGATAACCATTTATGTGCATACAGCCTGCATGTGTCATTCATCACTGAAAGCCAGAAAATCTAGGCAAAGACAATGCCGGCCGTACAATTCATCATGGAGACTTCCACAACTTCCTGTGTAAATGAGATTATTACCCTCAATATTTTCTGCATGAGGTTGAACCCAGTCTAAACTGATGAGCATTTTTACTTTCTCTACTACGTATAGTAAGTAGGGGAAGTATTGCATTCCACCCAAAAATTCGATACCGAGATTTCACCGGAAATACATGTTTTGAGACCTCCTGAATCCAAATAAAGCATTTTTGGAAACATGTCCGTGTGTGTGTCTGTGAACAGCATAACTCAAAAACGAACAGTCTGATAAGCACCAAACTTGGTAAATAGGTTCAGTATCTTCCAGAGATGCGACACGAAGGTTTTCAAGAAAATCCCCCTACCCCAGACTACCCTTTACATGGAACATTTTTCGAAAATTTTAATTTTCTCAAAAATGGCTCTAACGATTTTGATGAAAATATCATATGTTTAAGATATTTTCATGAGAAATGAAATGTATATCTCGAATTTTCTGGGAATGTCTCCAAAAGTATTCTTCATTGTGAACGACTTTTGCATAACTGGTAAACCATAAGAGATAGACAAAATTTTGCTACACAAAAAATGTAGATCGCGTTAAAATACACAACTTATGTCATATACATTTCTTTTGTTGACTTAACCGTTTTCGAGATATTGCTTGTTATTTCCTTAAATTTTCCAATACTTATACTTTTTCTCAAATTCGTTATTCATTTTTTTATGTCCTGGACATGCAAAGAGAATGGAATGCGCCACATAGCAACCAGCGTTAAAATATTTGACTCGCTTAAAAGCTACCCTATTTCCCTTGCATCTACAAGAAAATTACCAATAAGATTGGCATCTCGATATCTGGATTAACATGAAGCATATGGAGAATAGGCGTTTGTAAAATTAGATTGTACAAGAGTAGAGAAAGTCATGTGAGTGTAACACATCAGATTTTTTGATTTATAACCAGCAAAATACTCTCCAAAGGGCAATATTCTCAATAATGGAAAAATTGGTTTGTATGCTGAAACTGTTCAAGAGATGAGGTAAAATATTGCATTAGGATCAGTGGCAGCTTGTGAGTATACATTTTGGGTGTTCACTAAATGTTAGATTCATACAGCCCTGAAAATGTGATATAGCATCTACTGCTTAATGGTTATGAACAAACTGATACAACTGCAGCCGCTCCCAATATAATAGATGATAATGCATATGACAAAAGAAAGGTTTGTTTTGTGGATTTTTATTGTCTTGTACATAATTAAGTCAGTTCAGAACAACAACAAAGTAATGTGCAAGCTTTCACGGTAACACTGTAGTATCGTGTTTGCTACTCTGCATTTGCATTCTTTTATCAGCCAAATATTAATATTACTAATTTATTAGCACTCACCAAGTCTCATTTTTTGAAGTAGTAAAACGGCATAATTTCTTATAAAATGTCCCGTGTCTCTCCACATAGTCCAGACAAAATTTAATATAAATACATGTTACATTGCACTGTAGTTGCATGTTAAATAGGGAAAGCTATAAGGCTTTATGGCTGACACTGTGTGTTTATAAAGAAAATCCTTGCATCTTTTTCAATCGCACAAATGTCTATATCACTTTGTGATTGAAGGCCTTAGTATCATATATCATAACTCGCCTAGAAATCCATAATATATACAGAAAATAAACTTTTCTCTCAGTATAACTATAACATATACTCACATCAGATCTAATTTTCATTGTACAGTGGTGAGTTGGTATAACTGTTCAGTATGCTACCATCTAGTGGGGTTTATCTTCTTCTTTCTCTGTTTAACCTTCTCTTATGTAGGACTTACACCCCCCAGGACTTACAGGCAGGTTCCTGGAGTCAGAGGCCTGTCGAGGAGCAGACACTCGTGGATCAGACAGAATATTCAGGATGGGTGATCAGCCTGATGCCTGGTATGGGAGGAAGGAAGTAGATGAAACAAAATGATGGTGAAATGGATGAAAGGAAGGGTGATGATGGAGCAGTTGGTGGAATGAATGGCGGGGGAAACTGGAGAACCCGGAGAAAACCCGCCTAGATGCCGCTTTGTCCACCACAAATCCCACATCTGGGTCCCTGGGATTGAACCTGGGCCGCCTCGGTGGGAGGCGAGCGGTCTAACCACTCGGCCATGGCGCTGCCCTAGTGGGGTTTATGCTAAACTGAAAAGAAAGCAGTGGTTCCCAAATTCCCATCCATGTACACCTGCATGTATGGAATTTGTGTAGTAGTGTGGTACCACTAGTGAGTGGCATTGACGTAAAGTTGTTGCTGAGAGATGAATGGTAAGGGCCAGAGCACGTGTTCAAGTATGCACGATTCTTGTGTATTGCACCCATAAGGTATTACGTAATACCAGTTGTGCATGCGCAAAAACTGCTAAAAACGTGCACAAGTAAATTTGTGTCCGTGACTCTGTTGCCATATCTCATAGAATATAGAGGAGAAGCGCAGTAGATGTAAACGTTGTAGATTTTAAATTACTGCATTTATGTTATGTGTAATAGCATTCAAAGAAAAAATAACCAATCTGCAAAATGTCAAAGATAAGGGTGTTCATGTACTCTTACACAGCAACCGCCACTGATTATGATTGCTACTGTGAAATAATCAAGCGCAAGCAAGAAAGTTTTGATTCTGCAAACTCTCATGTTAATGTGTGCGCACTGAGGCTTACATTTCATTGGGAATGGCCTTTTAACTATGGATGATGCTTTTAGATAGACCAAAAATGTTGCACAGCCTTGCAAGAAATGTTGGAATTGTTCTCCAAGTGCTAGGTATTGTTGCCAAGAGTTTATCTTCCAATTAAACTTCTGTTTGTCAAATGGCAGGTATGTAATTATCTTGTTTCTCCTTGGGGACTACCTTAGGTTGACCATTATGATATTCAAATCAAATAGCAAGATTAATTATATAACATTTATTGGTGTTGCACAGGAAGGATCATATGTTGGACCATCTTTTGAATCAATGCCATGTACGTCTGCAAACACTGAAATTCCTAATGCAGTTTTTACACTTTTCTCTGCCAGCTAACTATTGGGTAAGAGGAAGTATTGTATTCTATCCAAAAATTTTATGTCAAAATTTCACCAGAAATGAGGACCCTGACAACAAAAACACATTTTTAGGCAAACAAAAGGTTTTTGTGCGTGCTTGTGGAGAGAGATCAGCATAACTTAAAACCAAAATGTTTGATGAACATCAAACTTGGTATTTAATTTGAGTACCTTGCAAAGATAGGACACAAAGATTTTCAAGAAACCCAGCCTATCCTTTATGAGGAAAATGTTTCAACATCTTTTATTTTCTCAAAAATGGTTAATGACTGTGATGAAAATTTAAGATACTTGCATAACAAATGAAATCCATATCTTCAATTTTGTGGAACTAGCCTGTAAAGCCCTCTTCAGCAGAAGAAATTTTGTATAGCAAGTAAACCATTAAGACATCGAAAAAAAACTTCCTACACAAAACTCTAGATCTCTTTAAAAGCACTCAAGCATAGCATCATATCTTTTTTTGTGACATCAGCCATTTGCTGTTACTATTCAGTTGATATCTCACAATGTCATGGAAAGATTATAGAATCTTAAGGCCAGCTTATAGCATCAGACTATCTATTCAATTTTCTCTATCCCCATGTACCTACAACAAAATGTATAATGAAACTATTTCTGCAAGGTTTACGTTGATTTACATGAAGTAAATGGAAAAAATAAGCTTTCAAAAGAATAGTTTGTAGAAGCTGATAAAAATAAATGATAGTGGATAGAAGAAGTCATGTGAATGTAGCACATCAGATTTTTCAGCAACTGTTGTTGTTTTAACCACTTCACGGTATTCCTTGTGGGAAAAATGTTGATGGTTTCTAGTTTTATATTGTCAATACCTTTTTGAAGTACTTAATCACCTTTTTCTTGTTTCTTAAAGTGGTTTTATTTATGCAGGCTATGGCCCTTAATTGCACAGTGACAATGTCCACTGAAAATATTTTGTCTAGTCAGATTTAATTATGCTATTTAACTCTTCATTTTCTGATCAGCATGCGAAAGTAAATTACCAAAAATGCCATCATAATGGTGGTGAATATGAATTCATTTAACATGAGTTAATGAGCAGTAAGCATAAGAAGTATTTAGATTTAATGTGGTATATGTATTATTGTTAACAGTACACTACAAGTTCACGTGGACTGAATGTAGGATGGAAGTGAGGGGAGCACTCAACCAACTGCACATCTATTGTCCCTCCTAAGTAAAACCCTTTCTAATGTCTCAGAATATGTTTTTAAAATCTGGAGGTCCAGAGATCATTGACTGATGGTGTATTAACCCCTTCACCGATATGGGCGTGATAAGACGTTCTGTGCAGCACTTTTAAATAATCAATTTAACTAACTGCTAAATAACTGAAAGCTACTTGACTTTGACATCGGGATTTATGGTCATGCGGTCTAAGGCGCGATAGGAATAGCTAACCTATCAAAACCAAGGATCATAGGATCGAAATCCGGTAAAATGCATGCAATTAAAAACTGTGGTAAAGGATGGGGAGGGCCCAACTAAAGCAAGTGGTGTGATGGCAAGGTTGGATGCTGATAGGTCCCAATTGAATGCATATATATGCATTTTACCCCTTTATGTTTAAAAGAATTCACTCACAATATTACACAGTTAATGAGATCAGACAATGCTGCAACTATCTTGTGTTCAGATGGGCAAGCGTTTGTGACATGATATGGTTATGTTATATAGTCAGAGGTTCGCGCCCGAAAGTAACAAAAATTTTTATTTTTATTTTTATTCTTACTCCAAGAGGAATACACCTCACCTCATTGGGTATCCTTGAAGGGGTTAATATCATCAGTATTGTTGATAACAAGGATTTTGGCAGTATTGACCACTAAATCACAACTTGTCAGAACATAGTGGATAGACGCTTTAATAAGCGTATCGTGCATTTATGTGCATTTTCCCAAGATGTTCTAAACATTTCGAGATCTTCATGCATATTTGACCATAGAGTGTTATCAGGGTTTAAATACTTATATAAAACTTTAACATTTGTAAGTTGTAAATCCAGCATAGAAGGGTTTTGAGTGTTAGTTACTGAAAACAGCAATTTTAGGTTATCCTTGAGCTATGAAAGCACTATTACCAAAGACCTTTTTCCAAATATGTTTTAGGTCTACCAGTAGCATCACCAAATAGGGCAGCACAGTTATAACTTGGTAGATACTCCACCAAGATCAAAATTTTCACAAGAGCTATGAAATATTTAGATAGAATTTCCAATCCGGAAGATTAGCTATATTATCAATGAATGTTTTCATATACAAGAAAAAAGTAAGTGGGAAGGGTCATGGTTATTAAAAGTTGTGGAATAGATAGGTATGGGAGATGCATGGATAAATGCAGCATATCACAGAGGCTTTTGGAAAGAAGTAGAATTAAGGCTAGAAGATATTGACAGACATATTTTTGGCAGTACAAGAGAGAAGAGCTGCTTGAGGATATATAGGGAAATAAAAACAATATGGGAGAGGGAAAGGCACATAGAGATATGCAATAAATTAGGGCAAGAACAGGAGTTAGAAACTTGAAAGCCATGACGATAAAGGAAAATGTCCAATGTGTAGTGAAGTGAACATGGATTTCCACTGTACATTATATTGTAATCAAACAAAGACATGGAGAGAACAAGTTTGTCAACAGAAATGGAAAAACTTGGAATGGGGAAGTATTAATAAAGAAGATTCTGACTGTAAAAGGGGATAAAAATATATAAGCTATGGGAAACTATTTAGGTAAGGTCAAAGAGAAATGGTTAAAAATGACTACAAAGAAGATGGGGCCAAAGGAAGACAAAATAAATAATGTAAGGATGTAGACAATGGGTCATGAATACACGGAAAATCAGGAGTTGTGTATGTTGAGGCCATAAATTAGCATAGGCAAGCAACCAAAAAGCGAATTTATAAATTAAATATCCTAATATTTTCAAATGTTGTTATAGTGTAATTTAATTATGTAATTGTGAGTGTTGAGAAATAAATATTCATTCATTCATTCATTCATATTACCAAAGGAAGTCTGGTAGCTTTACAGTATTTCAAATGAATATACACATGAAAATCTGATATGCTGCACTGAAATGACTTTCTCTACTCACTCCTGTAGAAACTATTCTTACAAAAGCTTATTCTTTTATCTATTTCATGTTAATCAAGATAAACATTTGCAGAAATTGTCTTATTGCATGTTTCCTTGCAGGTACGACAGAATTAGGGGAATGCAGTAAGCTTTAAGTGATAGTTCAAATCTTTTAGGAGCAAGTCACTATGTAATGGCTTTGAAATTCCGTTCTCTTTGCATGGTCAAGAGAAAAAAGTTCTGATTTTTTCATTCACACGACTTTCCTGCCCATTCAGCAAACTATTCTTAAAAAAGCTTATTCTTCTATCTATTTCACGTTAATTGAGATAAAGATTTGTAGAAATTCTTTTTACATAATTCCTTGTAGATACAATGAGAATAGGGAATACAGTAGGCTTAAGCGATATTCCATTTGTGTGTCTGTGTGCAGCATAACTCAAAAATTAAAAATCTGTTAAATACCAAACTTTGTATTCAAGATCAGCATCTTTCCCTTGCTACCATTTACATGGAAAATGTTTCATTATTATTTTATTTATTTATTTATTTTTATTATTTCCCCCCCCCAAAAATGGCTCTAATGATTTTGATTAAAATAGCGAATTATTATGATGCTTGCCTGAGAAATAAAATGTGGATTTCATTAAAACACAAAATTCATGTCAAATTTTTTGTGGCATTAGCCATTTCTGAGGTATTTTAATGCTTTAAATTTTCAAAATTTTCAAATGCTTCATACTTCAAATACTATTTTTTTTTTCTCATGGTCATCAAGGAACATGGAATTTCAAAGCCAACACCTTGCGGCCCACTTTTAAAAGATCTCTCTCTTCATCCTATTGTATCCTTCTAGCACCTACAATAAAATGTATAATAAGATAGAAGAATAAGCTTTTGTAAGAAGAACGGGTAGAGAAAGTTCTGTGAATGTAACAATAGCCCTTTTTTTTTTCTTCTCCAGCAGAATGAATTTGTTTTTAATGTCTTAATGGTCTACTGGGGTCCTTCATAGAACACACAGGACACGGTTATTCTTGAATTATGAATTGAACCTTTCTTGGCGGCATAAAGCTTAGAGACTTTTACCTGGATGATAGCCCAAGAAAGTCTCTATTCACTGTTCTTCTTGACAGGGCATATCGAAATATTAGATTAAACAGTGCAAAGTCATAGAAAAATCAGATAAAACTGAGCAAGGAGAAAGCTAGTTTGAAAATAAAAAACTAGTGAAGAACAAGTAATGGCATAATTAGATGCAAGTATTAAGCAGGTGCCCCTTCGTAGTTTATATTTTCTGATTTACTTGTCAGTTATTTAAGGGAATCTTAGATGCAGATATGAAAAGAAATGCATTAAGCCAAGCCATTTTAAAGTAAATGAATCTATCAGTACAAACTAAATTAGTTTACAGAATACAGAAGTGTGAAACACTAATACATAAATTACGTATGGTACTGATATTTTGATAATGAGGTTCATAAACATCTTCCTTTCATTATGTTGCAATTCTCATGGCTCGTGTTATCTTATTTACTGGGCGCCTCTTGTTTTATTATTTTAAATTTGGGTTCATTGTCCTCCGGCTAGCTATTATAACTCAGTCGAGCAAGTATCTCTAAGCAGGGGCATGTAAACGGAAAGGAGTTGTTGCTAAAAGATAACACTGATAAAAAAATTTGTTTTTACACTTTTATTGCTGTCACACTTAATTAATAATTCACATATTTAATCTTTATACACGCCTGACTGAAACTGTGATATTTCTGAATGTAACTACAGTCGTTATAGTTGCCGCACACCAATTACTTCGCGTACTTCACATTTTTGTAACTAATTCTGCGACGTGCACCTCGTGAGAGATTCTTAAGAACTGTGTGACGTTCACCTCATGAGAGATTCTTCCGAACTGTGCGAAACTTGCTTATGGCTCGAGAATATATACTCCTTCACCTCAAATTGCCTAAACATTATAATAGAGCTGCTATTGGTTACCAAATCACGCCCACTTTAGCATCTGTTTTGTCAGCCAATCACTGCTACTAACATATATACTCTAGGGAAGATATTCCCTCCATTTGTAAAAAAGGCATGCTACCCTGACATCATTTGTTTGTCTCTTCTTAGTAATAAACAACTCACCCCCTCGGTTTATTGTTACCCACTTCTATTGTCAGTTTCAGTGAGGCCGTGTAAACTTATTTCCTAACAATACTTATGGCTAACAAACATCTAAAATCCTGTACATATAATAATATTAATTTACACTACAATCACTCTGGCATTCACAGTGTTGTGATATAAAATATTGCCTCAATTATTGGTATTGCCACCTATATTACTTATATCATCTCTATCAATAGAGCCACCTTTTTTAAAACTACATTCAGAATAAAAGGGTTTGAAAACTTCACCATTTTTCTTCACCAGCTCTTCACAATTTCACCACTCTACAAGCATTGTCACCTTTGTCTAATATCTCAGTTAGTAAAGCACCTGCCTGCTGTGCAAGGGGTCCCTATCTCGAGAATTTTTACTTTAAACAAGGTTTCTCAGCATGCCTAGAGCATGGCGTATGAATGTGAGTGTGGTTTTGAGTGTTTACTGATTATTTAATCACCAATTTGCCGTTTTTCAGCATTGCCACTGAACATAATTCCAGGCACACATACCAAGTCATATAATTATGACAGTTAATCTGTAATCAGCACAGCTATATGCCACCACTAGATAAGTGCCACAAAGTTAACAAGATATAAGAGAAGCAAGAAGAAGAAGAAAAAGAAAAAGCATTGTCGCTTGTGATGCTGGTTTAATTTTAATCAAAATAGCTTGTTTCTTTAGAACTGCATGCTATTACTTATTGTCTCTGTATTAGAAGTAGATGCATGTAAAAGTGAACTAGTTTTCACTAATTTATTTGTAGCATTTTCAACTCCCTTTTCATTTTCTTCAGTTAAGCTCTGCTAAGATGCTGATTTTCCAGGAGTGGTGCACCACTGTAGTGGTTCAGTGTCTTAACTGAATCAGTAAAATGAAGCCTTTTAGAACAACATGCCAGCAAGAGTGATAGTTCTATGAACGAAAGATGAGAGGCTTCAGAGTACATAAGAACTGCAGGCTAAAAAATTAAATTGAGTTTTATTTATGGATACTCTTTAACTACTATGGTCCTTAGCATTCCATTCTATCCTAATAGGCTGAAAGACCAGAAATTTTGCTCAGAGGCCTCTTTATCAGGCTTGAGGTTCTTTTATGTGCCGTAAATCTACAACACGGACCATGCTAAGGATTTTTGTGCCCGAAAAAATCGACCTCCACCGGATTTGAACTCGCAACCTTAGGAACTAGAGACTGGCATGGTACCCCTAGGCCACGGAGGATGAGTTCCTGCAGGCTGGGTAATACAAGAGCTCACATTACAATAGTTTCTTAATCTGAACCTTGATAACCTCACTTTAACACATTAATGTTTTTATGTTAGATTAACTGGAAACCATTTATTGGAAATAAGATATTTTAAAATGTCTATAACGTATGCCTTTAACTGAAATTTTGTAGATCCTCAAATTACACATTATGCCCCTGAAAAGAAAAGTTATTCACAAATATCCCACCAACCAGTCATAATGCTAGGGGATAGCCACAGGGCTGCTACCTCAAAACATGTGACTTTGTATTACACAACTGCATCATCATGAGCACAATTGTTTTGTACATTACTGTATAATAAAATTACCTGCATTAAAAAATCCAGTCATAATATTTTTTCATAAAAGCACATAAATACACCATAATGATATTTTGGATCAGTAGTAGATAATATGAGGACAGTAAAACTAGACAGTGAAGATACATTTAAGATGAAAATAAAAATATAATGTTTAATGATTTGCTGATGAATGATGAGTTTACATAAAAGTACCTGAACTGCAGGATAAAAGATTGCAACTCTAATTTTATGTGTACCTACTGTATGTGTAGTGCAAAGGATTTAAAATCAGTGAAAGTAGGTGAAAGATTAAAGAAGAATAAAACTTGGACTTGTATGTTCACTACTGTAAGGGTTCCAGATTCAATTTCTGACTGTGCATGAGACATTCTTATTTGATTAAGATTTCTCAGTATCTCCATTTTCTGGGGTGAGAAAGTGGGTGTATTTGAACAAGTTCAGCTATATTAGAATGCTGCTGGGCATATGCCTGAATGCGTGCTCCACAGTTATTCTATTTGACACATTTATCATTATAATGAACATAACTGTATGACACTAAAAAAGGGAAGCATTTTATTATGTTTATATAATTCTTTTTATTGTGTTGATATAATTATTTTGCGGTAAGACTATTTATGAATGCCTATTTAAGAATGTAAGTAAAGTTATAGGAATATACTGAAATAAGACTGTCTGTGGTTAGATATCAGCATCACGGCTTTAATTACAACCATTTCCTACCTTGTAGAATCTGAGTAAGAATGTCAGAGCGGATGTGAGTGTGTTTCCAAACAGTAATTATTAAAACAAATGTTAAAAGCCTCAAAAAATGTATTAACTTCTGTGAATTAAACACACTTGATATTCTAAAAGGGAAACATGGAGAGGACGAATATGGAGTGCACACCTTCATTAACAAAAATGGCCAAAGTGTAAATCATTATGTATTATGGTGAATAAATATTAGCTGTATGGTAAATAATTTTAAAGTTTTAAACATAAATACTATTAGTGACCATGTCCCCTAATAACAGAGTATTTTAAAATTAAATCAGAGTATTTGGTACTAACCAGCTAGAGGAAACAAACACATGTAAAAGGGAATATGTTATATTTAAGTGCAAGGAAAATTATAAGACCAATTTTGAATATGTCTTAGATTCTGAGATTGGGAAAAAAGTCAGTATGGGATAACAAACAACTCAAAAAACAATACAATTGAAAATACAATTAGTATTTTAAATTTCATTATGTGTTGGGCAGGTGAGAAGATGAAAGTAACAACTTGGGAAAATATTAAAGAGTGATGACTGGTTTGATGAGGAATGTAAGGTGAACAAAGGGGTAGTAGAGATAATGTTGAAGTAAAGGAAATAGGAGATATAAAATCCAAAGATGACCATCTACAAAGTAAACATTTGTATAATAAATTATTAGGAGGTAAAAAATGTATTCAAAGAAAGAAAAATGCCAAAAAATTAACATTATTGGAGAAAATAATGTAAACAAAGTATGGAAGATTATAAAATCACTGTATAAATATATATACAGTTAAACCAAATTTAAGCCAAAAGAATGGTTGGATACTTTTCCATTTTGTGTGCCTTGAGAGTTCTGTGGAGGGTATGGTAATCCTAGAAATAGAAAATAATTTCATAGAAATTTTGGATAGATCATAATAGATGAAGGGGTAACGAATCAAATCAAAAACAAAACCAAAAACTGAAAAGAAACAAAGCACCAGGAATTGATGGTATATCAGGAGAATGTTGGAGCGATATGAAGCAAATTAAGATAATAATCATCTTTATTTAACTCGATGAAAAACAAAGGATACATACCAGAAAGCTAGAGAAAAGCAGTCATACAAACCGTATATAAAGGCAAAGGGGACATGGATAAACATAAAAATTATTGTGGCACAGCTGTATTATCCAAAAATTGGATAATAGAGCTGTGGGAAAAATTTATACAAGGATTTTAGCTGATACATTGCAACATTGGGTAGAGAAATATGATATTTAATTTACAATAAAATTGTTTTGGTGGACTTTGTGACAGTGATGTGTCGATAATTAGTAATTATTGAGTCAATTGTAACACTACATCACTTACTTGTTCTTGCAACAAATACATGTTTCAGGGGCAAATTGCTCCCATCCTCAGTTCCTTGTCGCCTGCCTGCATCATTCGTCTTAGTTGTTAGCTTGATCTCTGGTGATGGTTGGAAGAACTTCTTCAAAAGTAAGTCTCCAAGCAGGATTTCAAAATTATACGTGCGGTTTCTGTTTTTCCAAATATAAATGTTTTCCCAAGTTGTAAGTTCTGCTTTTCATGAGATGTTTTTCAGTATTTTGGGGTTTCCATTTATGGTGTGTTTGTCTCTCCAAAAATGCCAAGCTACTGCGATTTATCTTCCTGTTTTTTCTTTATTTAACTGAAGTGTTCTTTTTCTCTTGTTTTTATATTTCTTTTGGTTTTCCAATGTAGATTTTTTTGCAGTTATTGCAATTGATCCGGTACATTCCTGGTTTGTTCTCCTGTGGGATGTCATTTTTTAATTTGGAGATTAATAAGTTCTTGATGGTGTAATTGTTTTTGGGGGGCTAAAGCGATGTTGTGCTGCTTGAAGATGCTCTGGAATTTGTAGAAAGCTGTTGGGTGGTATGTGAATTTTTTGAACCTCATCTTTTCTTTTTCAGTAGGGGTGAGTGTGGTAACTTCTTTTATTCTCTTTTTGCTCACGGCTGTGTTTATTTTCTTATATATTGTTTCTGGCCTGAATCCGTTTTCTGTAGCTATGTTCAATATGTTGTTTAGCTCAAGTTATATTCGTCTTTGTTCATAGGGACGTTGACCAGTCGGTGTGTCAGACTGTTGAGTACTGCATGCTGGTGGGGAACCGACGACGACGTGTTGGCGGGTTGAGGGCAACCTGAAGGTGTGTTAGGCGTGTACCTGTCCTAATTAGGGCTTAACCACGTAGTGACGGGTTATGGAGGTTACAGGATGGTGGTTGACATTTTTGTAGGGGAGAGAAAGGAGGTAACAAAGTTTGTTCCTCAACGGTAGCCGGTCATGGTGCAACGGCCCTTGTGCACTGCTAGTGTTAGTAATTTATTAATTTAAAAATGTAGGGGTAGTAATTTTGAAGTCCAAGCTACTCTTGAAGGGATTGTATAGGAGCTCAGCTTTAGCTGCTGTTGGAGGTGCTCCGTTGTTACCGGATGTGCCCGCATGCCATGCGGGGGAGCCGCTGACGCCTCAAGCGGCGTGTTCTGGGGTTATAATCCCTAAGAGACCGAACGAGGGCGCTCTGATGGTATGGCAATTGGTCGTAAAATTTTGCGGCCCGGCGCCTAATTTCATGCTCCACGTAAGGAAGAGATGAGGCTTCGTGAAGCAGTCTCACGGGAAAGGAGCGGTTTACAAAATAGATAGCCCGAATGCCCCTATTCTGTACCCGTTGCAGAAGCAGCAGACTGGAGTCTGCGGCCATGCCCTAGATCTCGCAGGCGTAAAGCAGGACGGGGATTATGAGCGCTCGAAAAAGGTGTAACTTAAGAGGGACAGGCATCCCCGACCTCAGCATTGGGGTACAATGAAGCCGTAGTCCCAGTGGCCCGATGCGCGAGGTCCCTGACGTGTCCCTCAAAAGTTAGGCTTCTATCTAACTTAACTCCCAAGTAGGTGATGGCATTCTCCATTCTATCCTCCTGAGGTAGTTGAATGTGGGAAGGATTGCGGGAAAGCGGCGCTTGGTGAAGAGAATGGCGTGACGTTTTGCTGGATTAATGGATAATCGCCAACGCCTTCACCACTCTTGGAGTATGCGGAGGTGTCTCTGAATGGGATAGAAGGCTCTGCGTGAATTTTTGCTTGTACAATACAGGAGCACGTCAGCGTACTGCGCCATGTTGACGTGCTGCTCTGTGGGTAGGTCGGCCACATACGCACTGAAGAGTGTGGGGGATAGCACAGAACCTTCGGGGACTCCGCCTCATATTGGCCTTCGTGTAGATTTGTCCCCCGCAACTGAAACTATGAAAGTGCGATGTTTTAAGTATGTGTGTAGTAGTTGTATGAGGTGTGTAGGTAGCTCCAGTTGGATGAGTTTCATGAGGAGACCCGCAAGCCAGGTCATCGAGAACGCCTTCTCAACATCCAGGGAAACCGCGGCGGTGTAGACCCTGTCCTGGAAACCCAGGGCAGCTGCCTCCACCACGCGCAGAGACTGCTGGGAGGTCGAGTGCCCAGGACGGAAGCCGAACTGGTGTGGGATGGCTTGAATGTCTCCCAAGGTGGGAGACAAGCGGGTAAGTATTGTCCTCTCGAAGACTTTCGAAAGGACAGAGAGGAGGCTTATGGATCTGTAATTGACAGGATGTACCGGATCTTTCCCCGGCTTCAGTATGCAGATCACCCGAGCCTCCCTCCACTCGTGTGGAAAGTGGCGCAGGACGAAGCACATATTGAAAAACCTGGTAAGAAAGAGCACGACCCGGAAGGGAAGGCATGGCGGGTATGAGCCCGTCAGGCCCCGCTGCCCTTTTGGGGTTGAGACGCCGGAGTGCGCCCTGGATCTCAGAAGGTCTTACAACTGGATATCGATCCGCATCGTCGGGAGGTCGTCGAAAAAATCGGCGTACCTCCCTCCGAGTGCGTTCGGAAAAAGGCATCGTCTTAAGGTCATCTCGAGGTCGCATTGTCCTCTCAAGATAGTCGGCAAACACATTTGCTTTGGCTCGGGGGTGGTAGGCCAGGCCTTGGGTGCCTTGGAGAGGGGAGGAATATTGATCTCCACGATTTCGAAGTCTTTTGGCAATCCTCCACACGTCGCCGTCCTCGAGGTTCATATGGGTCATCGTGTCCTCCCACGCTCGCACCCTGTGCTCGCGTAGTCCGCGCAGACGCCTATGAAGCACTCGTTTATGTGGCGTGCGGTGACGCTGGTAGAGTCTGCGTGCCGCCCAGGAGCGACGGATTAGCAGGTGAAGTTTGAGAGGACGGACGCCAGGGTGCAAGGGAGCTTGGGGAACTGGATTGAAACTGTTTTGTTTTATGTAGCTGTGCTTGCGTGCGTGCGTGTGTTTTTTTTCCCTGTAGATACCGACTGTTAGGTGGTTTTCTTTCTTGATGACTTTAAGGTTAAGGAAGGTAAGTTGTCCATTCTGTTTTTTTTTTGTTGTTTTTTTTTTCATTGTGAAATTTATGGATTTTTCTTGATAGTTCAATAATTTTAGTGCATCTTCCAAGTGTTTTTCCGGGACTATTGCAAGAATATCATCAACATAGCGGTACCATCGTTTGAATATCCAGGGGAAAGCCTTCGTGACCCTTGTTTCTATATTGCTCATGAAGAGTTCTGCCAGTAGTGGTGAAAGTGGACTGCCCATAGCTAGGCCCGAGTTCTGTTTGAACCCGCAACCAAAGGCTAGCATGGTACCTCTAAGACTATGGAGGACGATACGTGTTATTGAGCACTTGAAGCGCATGGAATGTTTTGAATAATGCTAAATAAGGACTATATACAAAGTGATTAATTCTGGTGCTTTATTTGCCACCACTTTCATCACAAAAATTATCTAGGAAGTTCCTAGAATTTAAGCATGTTTTGTAATTTCATCCTATTTTCAAATATTTTGTTCATGTTTTTTAAGTGTTTGCATCGTTAAAATCTACCGCCTTGGGCGGTGCACGGACCGACCCCCATTCCCTGAACCGGCTGTGACTGATGCCCTTTCTAGAACAAGTGCTGCCATAAATTCAGGTATTGATCTATGAACATTGCATGTTGCAAATTTTCATTCAGGTATTACTTGGGTGAGCCATTGGATTTGTGCAAAGAATTTGCCTTACTCTGTAGAAGATGTAAAAGGGATTGCAAATGGGTGCTCTGTCTGTGCTGAGCTAAAACCATGCTTTTACAAATATACAGACCATTTTATTAAAGCCACTGCACCATTTGAGAGACTTAATATAGCTTTTAAAGGCCCACTTCCAACAAATACAAGAAACAAATTGTACTTATATCTTGACTGCTATTGATGAATTTAAGGTTCCCTTTTGCTGTGTCATGTGTTGATGTTTCAACAACCACAGTGATAAGACATTTGACACATCTGATCTCTTCATTTGTATGCCTGCATATATACATTCAGAAAGATGAGCCTCATTCATGTCGTATGAACTGAGGTCATTTTTAAGTTCACAAGGCATTGCAGCTAGCCAAACTACTCCATATGATCCACAAGGAAATGCAGAACGGTACAGTGGTATTATATGGAAGACAATCATGCTAGCACTTAAATCCAACCATATGAAAACTGAGCGTTGTTCATGAGCGAATGTTCAGTCATCCTAGAAGATCCAACGGCAGCTCTATGACAATCTGTAAACTAAAGCAGGACCAGTGTTAATGAAGAAGCATTTTCATTCCAGCAAATACGATCTTTTAATAGAGGAAGTGGAGCTGATAATAATAAAATCCTGACTATGGATACATTAGATTTCCAGATAGTCAAGAAACAGCTGTTTCTGCCAGACTCCTTGCTCCTCGGGGTGAAGTCGACATATAAAAAAGGAAGATAGTCAAAACCCAAAAGTAGCGAACAACAGCCTACAAATATTGAAAATCAAGGGGGCGCAGAGATCCAAAAGTAACCATAAATACAGACCCAAGAGCTATAAAAATTTAGAGATTTCCAATATGCCACTCCCCACTACACGTTCAATACATCCACTTGGATATTTGTCCGATGTGTGACCAAATTTTAGGAGGGTGAATGTACTATTATTTTGTTGAATCAACAAACTAGGCCAAGGCTCGCTAACCATGATAAAGTTATTTGTTTTTCATTTGCTAACCTAAACAATATATACATACATATGTTTTACAATGTGTAATATTTTTAGCTTATTAAATCCTTGATAAATAGATGTCTGACTTTGTAACAGAATGCAATGGAGTTTTTAGTAACAGACGAAAAGGTAAATAAGAGTATGAATGTGTAATCTGCAGATTAAAGCATGGTCTTATCCTATGCCTTCAAAGCATATATTTTTCAGTAAAACCATTTTTTTATAAAATTGACAAATGCATGCAACGATAATACGGATATTATCTACAGTATGCGCCAAAATAAACTATGCTGAAATATTATTTAATGGCGTTGGTACAGAATGTGTTCAATATGTGTACCTTTTCATAATGTTTCTAAAGATTATTGAACAAGTTGATAAACAAAGGCTGCTGTAAGGGTACAAAAAACATTCTCGAGTAGTTAGGAAATATTTGTAGGTTATTAATCTGTCATGAAGACCGATACTCTCAAAATAGTTGCATCTAAGCATCAGCGGTCCTGAGATCCTGGGAGACACAAGGTAGGCTTTCGTGCGTTCTGTTCGTCATCGTTTCTTTCTTCCCTAGTCTCTATCTCCGAGCATTTCGCACCACGACCTTTCACACATCTCATTTCCTTCCTCGCCGGCCAACCTTGCATGCGAAACGCCCACACCGTTTATTGTTTCTTTTCTCATTCTATTTATTTTAATCCTCCATGGACACAGCCTGACGGATACCCGCGCACTGGGTGAGTAGGTAATGGCGTCATCCCCACCACCCGAGATCGTCATGTAGGGTGTATCCGCTGTTCAACTGCAGTCCCACGGGGGGCCACTGAATGAGCTGCTGACTCCCCATGGCCATTGTGTCCCTCTGTCTATGTTGTGGGAGGTGTGATCCTGGGGTGAGCCTGGTATGGATAAGCCACTCACCCAAGCCGGGGTAACGCCCGGAAAGTCAGAGCACGAGGGCGGAGACGGTTGCAGTGGTGAAGGATTTCTTTCGCTATTGAGCCCTCTTTCTCCATTTCTAACAATAAGCGCCGAAAGTAATTGTAACAGAAGTAGCACCACCGACACCTGGTTGTTACTTAGTCATTACGCGAACAGAGGAAGGACAAACGTTTGAGAAGGTGAACCCTTTTATTATCCAGAAGGGTATTGACTCAATTGCTGGTTTGGTTCATTCCTGCACTCGACTTCGAAACGGTTCATTGTTGGTTCAAACCAAGTCTGATCAACAAAGCAAGACCTTGTTGCGCGCCACGCTTCTCCACGGTTATCCCATCCGTGTTAAGACGCGCCGCACCTTGAATTCCTGTTGAGGCGTCATTACCACCCATAGCCTCGATGGTATGTCGGACGATGAATTGGTCGACTATCTTTCTGAACAAAAGGTGACAGCTGTTCATCGAGTGCAGGCTAAACGCGACGGAGTGTTGGAACCCACTCATACCCTGTTTATAACTTTCGATGGCGTCGATCTGCCCACGAGTATTTCAGCAGGGTACGAACGAATTGTGGTGAGGCCCTATATTCCCAGACCTCTGCGTTGTTTCAAATGCCAACGTTTTGGGCATACGCAAGTCTGTTGTAAGAGTGCCGTTTACATCTGTGCCTCATGTTGTCAGCCCTCACACGATGGTACCTGTACATCAGTCCCCGTCTGCATTAATTGCAAAGGGTCTCATTTTGCGTCATTTGCCGACTGTCCGCGGTACTTGGACGAGAAGGCGATCCAGGAAATCCACGAAAAGGAAAAACTATCCTTCACAGAAGCCCGGAGGCATTACCATACGCGCCAACCTGCGCTCCTTCGATCGGTTACATTCAGCTCTGTTGTTGCCTCGCCAGTACCCCGGAATGATGCCGAAACTCAGACCTGGACCATGACTGCCTTGACCGCAACTACCATCCGGCCTTCCATCTCTGACACAGTTATCAAGCCATCTAAACCTGGTCCTAAGGTACTGAAGTCACAATACACTGATAAGAAATCCAAGCAGAAACTTCGTAAGGAAGATTTTCTTAAAGTCCCTCCGCCTGCGCGCGGTAGGAAAAGCTCACCTTCTCCTCCTCCTCCTCGGAGGTCGCAGTCCCAGGATGCTCCTGGGACAAGCCGCGCTCAGCGGCACCCTTCACCCATTGCCATCCAGAACCGATTCTCGGCGCTTGTATCGGTTTCTAGCACTGAGCGCTTGGACCATGCCTTCGAGGAGCCTATGGAGTCTGACCAACTCCATAAAAAAAGCACGAGCCCCAAGGTTAAGCAGAAGGTTATTTTGAACCGCTCTTCTAAGTAGACAGTTTATCCCTTTTATTCATGGCTATCCGGACCTGGAATTTACGTGGTATACGTTCGCATAGGGCGAAACTGCAACATTTATTGCGTTCCCATTCACCTATGGTCGTATGTTTGCAGGAGACTAAGCTTCGCCTTCACGATCCTTTTGATCTCCGAGGGTATACTCCGGTTCGCTACGATCTTGCACCGGATGAGGGTATTTCTGCCCATGGAGGTGTCAGGCTATTAGTCCGTAACGATGTTCATTTTAAGACTCTCACACTTACATTCTGTTGCTGTTCGGCCTCAATTACCCAGCCTTTTCTTTTCCATTTTCTCCGTCTATTCACCTCCATCGTCTCCCCTCGCTAGCGTGGACATTCGAAATCTTCTGTCCGCTCTCCCAACACCATTTCTTCTGTTGGGAGATTGTAATGCCCATCACCCCCTGTGGGGTTGGCCAAGGGCTTCTGCGAGGGGAACGCTTCTTTCCGACATTTTTGCTCAGTTCAACCTCTTCATCCTCAATACAGGTGAGCCTACTTTTCTTTCTGATTCTTCTTCTCACCTGGACCTTGCCGTTTGATCCATCCAGCTTGCTTGTCGTCTGCAGTGGAACGTCGTCGCTGACACCTACTCTAGCGATCGTTACTCCTGCATCGCTTCTCTTCTGTCTCACCACGTACAGCATTCCAGAGCACCTACCTGGCAATTCAGCAAAGCCGACTGTAGACTGTATTTCAGCCTCGTGTCTTTTGTGGACCAGCGCTTCACTGACGTTAACCAAATTGTGCAGCACCTTACCTCTACGATGCTATCTGCCGCCGAACGCACAATTCCCCGTTGGTCCTCCCACCTTCGGCGTATTCCTGTTCCGTGGTGGACCGAGGACTGTCGGAACGCCGTTCGTGCCCGTAGAGCTGCGCTTAGGGTGTTTTAGCGACACCCTACACTTGATAATTTGGTTACCTTTAAACAATCGCGCGCCAGGGTTCGTCGCATTATTCAGGATAGAAGAAGGCGTCCTGGACTCGTTTTGTCGAGCCGTTTAATCACTTCACGCCTTCCTCTGTTGTTTGGGATAAACTTCGTCGCTTCTCCGGTAAAGTATCGCATTGTACTGTATCTGGCCTTCAGGTTTCCAATGCCACCATAGTGGATCCGGCTGCCATTGCTAACACTCTGGGTGCTGCCTTTGAGGCGTTTTCCAGTTCTGACCATTATTTCGCCGGCTTTCGCATTCTCAAAGATCGGCTGTATTCCGAGACCTATAGTTTTCGGTCTCCTAATCAGGAGTGTTATAATGAACTTTTCACAATGAGGGAGCTGGAGCACGCTCTCCATTTCTCTAGGCACTCCGCTCCTGGGCCGGACGACATTCATGTCCTGATGTTAAAGAACCTTTCAGCTGACAGTAAACTCTTTCACTTACAGGTCTGTAACCGTATTTGGCAAGAAGGCGTTTTTCCTTCAGTTTGCACTAAACCATCATCGTCCCTATACTTAAGCCTGGGAAGGAGAAAGCTTATGACACTTGTTGGAGGGGCGGCAGTTTACGTACTCTCCACGCATGGAATTTACGCGGTCGTCTTCCCATATTTCTTCCGGCGTTTATGACGTATCCCGTCTTTCGTGTACGTGTGGGCTCGGTTTTATCTAGTAGTTTTATTCAAGAGAACGGTGTACCGCAGGGCTCTGTACTCAGTGTCACACTTTTTGCGATTGCTATCAACCCCATTGTTGAGTGTATTCCACCTGGTATTTCATCGTCCCTTTTCGTTGACGAGTTTGCCATTTATTGCAGTTCACGGCGGACCTATCTGCCCAAACGCCATCTCCAGAGCTGTATCGACCGTCTCTACGCCTAGAGTAACGCCAACGGCTTTAATTTCTCCGTCGAGAAATCCGTCTGTGTCAATTTCTGGCGCCGGAAGGCTTTCCCGTCGCCCTCTCTCCATCTTGGGCCGGAGAGCCTTCCATTTGCACACGAGGTGAAATTTTTGGGGTTGATCTTTGATCGAAAGCTGTGCTGGACTTCGCACATTTCTTTTTTAAGAGCAAAGTGCGACCGTTCTCTTAATCTTTTACGTATTTTAAGTGGCACATCCTGGGGAGCTGATCGGACCGTCCTTCTGCGTCTTTATCGCTCTTTGGTCCGTTCGAAGCTTGATTACGGGTGTATTGTCTATTCATTGGCGCGTCCATCTGTGTTATTTCGCCTGAATGCCATTCACCATCGTGGCATAAGAGTCGCCTTTCCAGCCAATCTGTATCCAGTCTGTATGCTGAAGCTGCAGAGCTTCCGCTGTCCTTCAGGCGTGAGATGCTTTTGTGCAGCTATGCCTGCCGACTCTCCAGCTTGCCTGACTACCCGTCATTCGAGTTATTTTTCGAGACTTCGCTTGATCGGCAATATTTAGTTAGCTCCTCTGCATTGTTCCCTCCAGGGGTTCGATTTCGCCACCTTCTTCGGCATTTGGACGTTACGCCAGCGCCGACACTTCCCAGGGGGAAAACGCGGTTTCCTCCTTGGCTGCGCGCTGAGGCCCACTGTCACCTTGAGTTAACGTCGATGCCGAAGAATGATACCCCTTCTTTAGTCCTTAGATCAGCCTTTTTGGAAATTCAGGCGCAATTTGGGGACTTTCATTTTATATATACTGATGGGTCTAAGACTGATGTTGGAGTAGGGTGTGCCTTTATTTTTGGTCAACATAGTTTTACCTTTCGTTTACCGCGGCAATGTTCCATTATTACCGCCGAACTTTTTAGTATTTATCAATCTCTTTTATACACCAAGCGGCACGACTTACGGCACTGTGTTGTGTGTACAGACTCTTTGGCGCTCTTGTCCCTTGCGTTCTACAGTTCTTGACACGTCGTTTTACTCTTTTATTGTTTTATTTACCACGGTTTTAGTGAGGTGGTTTTTAGAATTTCTCTTGTATTTTAGCGTTTTGGACTGCGCGGGTTTGTGTCCCGTATTTTAGTTTTTGGATTTTAAATTTTATATGTTGTAAGGGCGCTGATGACAGATGTTTAGCGCCCTTAACCCCAATATCATCATCACCCATCTGATGGCCACTACTGGGTCCCACCTTGTTTGGGTCCCTGGCCACGTTGGCATTCCAGGGAATGAAGCCCCTGATGCAGCCGCAAAGCGTGCTGTTTTATCGCCCGGTTACTTTAGCTGTTCTGTTTCTGATGACGATTTTAAGCTTTTTCTACGGCGGGCTGTTCCTCTAGGTTGGTTTTCTGAATGGTCCTCACTTCAGGGGAATAAATTACGGGAGATTAAACCGTTTCCTTCTATCTGGAAAACGTCTTCCCGGCTGTTTCTTCGAGAGGAAGTTATTTTATGTCGTCTTCATATTGGGCATTGTGGTTTTTGCGCGGAGAGCCCTCACCGCGCCTTTGACAGAGCGACATATTTTAGAGAGTCCGCCCGCTCTTAGCGTTTACGCGTTTAATGTTGGACTGCATTGCCCTCCATTTTGTCGGTTGATCTAGCAGCGGTAGAACGTGTTTTAACTTTTGTTCCACGCAGCAACATGTTTGCCAGCATTTGATGTGTGTTTTCTGAGCTTGGGTGGTTATAGTATGTTTCATTCCTCAGCTTCGTTTTTACTGTCTCGTCCTGCTCCCTCTCATTTTTTAGATGTCCTTTCGCTTAGATTCTCTTCTTTTGGCAATGCTTCCAGTTAAGATTGGGGTTTCCCTGTTCGCCTCTGGTTTTAATTTTGACGGATGCTAATGACCTCTTTGGTTTTGCGGCCTAAAACCGCACTTCACTCACTCGTCCCTTCACCCAGAGCTTTAGTAGGCGCAGTGCGCCAAGGCTTGGACGCGCTGGTGAAGTCTTGCTGCTAGTGTAACTGTCAGTACTTACACAAGTATGCAAAATAACATGTGATAGATTCGTTCAACAAACAAAGCTCAAGAGGCAGTGTTAATGAGAGGAATTATGCCTACAGCTGTAAAGGGATATCTCGGGTTCAAACACGGCGGAGAGCAATTTTTAGCACGGCTTCCTTCGGATGGGAAGTAAAGCCGGTGGTCCCGTATCGTAGTTTTAGGGCACGTAAAAGAACCTCCAGCCTGATAGAGGCCTTTGAGCATAATTACCGGTATTTCACGCCCAATACAGAATGGGACGCTAAGGTCCACAGCAGTTAAAGAGCGTCCATGAATAAAACTCAATTCAGTTTAATTTTAACTGACCTAAAGATCTCGGATTCAAACCCGGTCCAGGTCAATATATTCTAAGTGTGAAGTGCATCTTGTTTTCATTCGAGTACTAGTTCTATACAATATAAAATCGATATTAACGCCGAACTGCTGGTTTTTTAATTAATCCAATCCAGGTTTAACTGCGATACTTTCTGAATTTTAAATATATGCTAATTTTACACCATCAGCGAATCATATTCTTTGATTTTTTTTGAATTAGTAAGCTTATAAACAATGTTAGGTTCCGAAAACTTTCTTCTTAATACTTTGACATTTAATTACTGTTGTGATTTGCTTTCTCTTAAACATATTAAATAAATTAAAAACAAATACCAGTGCGCAAATAGTTCTTTATTATAGAAATACTAACTTGTTGGTTTTTGGTGGTGCAAGTGTACAGATTGTAGAAGAGCGTGGCGACATAAAACCACTAATGACCTATGTAGCTGAACGCCCGTAAATATATATTACCTACACAACTAAAGCAGCGCCAAAATTAAAACTTTACGGACTTGTATTAGTATACAGTGTTGTCCATGACAGTAGAGAAACGAGTGCGGTAAATCATATTCTTACTGACTCTAGTAAATATTAAGTGCGCAAGAGCATAAAGTGGTTTATTGTGGTAACGTATCATGAGGAGCTATTATTTGCACGATTGTTCCTTTTACGCACTCGTATTCTTGATAGTAACTTTAAGCAATGAAAACCGTGTGTAAAATACAACTTAACATGCCGTTTTAGAAAAAAAAAATTACCTTATTTGTTTCGGGAAAAACTGAGCAATTATTGTAAACAAAGTTAATAGAAAAGGAACACAGAATGAAAACACTGCAAAAACTAAACTTTGTTTGCACAGAGTAATATATTACAACACAGTATATGAGTAGCTAATGCAGGTACAACGAATGGCTTCATCCCGACAAGAAACGCTTGTTTACGTCACGAGCACACCGCTCGAGTAGTATCGACACGGTATCGAGACGTGTCGCGAGTCGGAAGTACTCGAACCTGCTCGATCTGCGGCATCATTGGTCAAGTTTGAAGAAACGCGGCAGTTTGGTTCTGGATTTGTTCTCACTTGGAATTAGAAGCCAGGACTTCAGTTACGAGGACGTGGGAGTTCAGGATTTCTGCGAGGGATAGCTACGCCCACGGTGAGTACCAATGTTGCTTTATCAGAGATGGGCCATAAAAGTGATTTCATTTATTTGTATCTTCACTGGGCCATATTAAATCCATTTTCAATACTTACATTAAGTTTGATTTAAAAGACAAATATTTGTTGATATTTTGGAAAGTAACATTTGCTTCTATGATATTAAAGATATTTCATGAACTTAAGGAAACTTTTTAAAATCTTGCCTAAAAAGAAATTAAAATATATTTCATTAATATAACAGAATAAAGTACAGTAAATTTGCTGAAATTATTTAAAGCAGCAAAATGCAAGTTGAAATAAGAAAGTGGCTATATTTGTAGAACTAACACAGTAGAAACGTAGATTTACCCATCTCTGACAGTAGGTATTTCAGTTACTGGAGTTCATATCAAAAGTTTTTCCTGAATTGAACCCCAGAGTTAACTAATTTACTAACCCTAGTCCAAATGAAGGTCCAACAAAGTGAGGTCCATTTGACAATTGCAAACTTAGCGCGTATTGAGACTGCTGCAGAGAAACAGTTGGTGAAAACGCGCAAATACTACTTTCCACATTGACTTTCAATTCACATTTTGACAGTTTTGTTCTATGATAAAAGCGAGTCAGATTTTTATATTAACTACTGCGTACTTGCAGAAAGCACTGTATTCCACCCAAAACTTGGATATCGAGCTTGAACTGGAAATACATATTTTGAGGTCCCTTAAACAAAACATAGAATTTTTAGATAAAACTGTGTCTGTGGTGTGTAGTACCGCATTAGACTCGGTCCGTTAACACCTCCATGTCCTTAAAGATATTCCCAGATATTTTAATTATAGTTTGGTTTGGACCTTCGTGGACGTGTATAGGTTTAATATTAAGAGGCAGCAGACGATCTCCCCAGCAATCTAAATTTCAGTTTCATTCTTTAAGGTCTAAACAGTAATATTTTAAATTTTCAATTGAATAAAAATACTTAAATTAAATTTTACAGTATTAAAAAGTATTTTTGTATTGCAGTAAATCTTAAGCTCACAATTTTTAAAACGTGTTCAGTCCGCTCTTGAAGCATTAAAGTGATACAATAAGTCAAAGTTTGTTCTTAAATTAATAAGAGACTTTTCGTTACTTAAATTTGGATCACAAATTATCAAAACTACCCCCACTACTGTCATAAATTGTGTCTGCTGACCTCAAAATCTCAACCTTCGGCTTTCTCGCCCTTGACACCCTGTAGGATTTTCAAGTTAGGTTAACAAAACACAATTAGTTGCTTTACTGTTCTGTATATGAAGGTTTGGTAAATGTTCAGCAGTATTTTTCTAAAAAATGGTAATGTTCTTAAATCTAAGTTTTTAGGACATGTGATAAAGCAGTAAACTTGTGGGTCGCGACCCCAATAAGGCTCACAGTGCTAGGTTAGATACTGAAACAGTGGGCCGCGACCCCACGACAGTCTGCAGTGCTAGGAAAGGTACTGAAACAGTGGGCCGCGACCCCAGGAGAGTCTGTAGTGCTAGGTTAGGTTCTGAAACAGTGGGCCGCGACCCGAGGAGAACCTGCATTTCTAGTTTATGTACTGAAACAGTGGGCCGCGACCCCAGGAGAGTCGGTAGTGTTAGGTTAGGTACTGAAACTGAGTCGCGACCCTAGAAGTAACCCAAGGTTAGTTTAGGTTAGGTACTGAAAAAGTGGGCAGCGACCACAGGAGAGTCGGTGGTTTTAGGTTGGTTACTGAAACTGTGGGTCGCGACCCTAGAAGTAACGCAAGGTTAGTTTAGGTTAGGTACTGCAAAAAGTGGGCCAGGAGAGCCCGCACTAAATGCAGAAACAGTAGTCTGCAACCCCAGGAGTATCCGCGAGACAAGCTGAAGGTTGTGATGTTAGTATTAAGGTATGGCGACAGCATGTGAACTTCCACCGCTGGATTAACACAGTATGTAGCCCCTCCCCTAACACTTTCTCGTGGTGATACTACCTGTATATGGTTAGGACTGGGGTGCTTTGCCCCAGGTACTGATGTGTGGTATCCCCATTGCACGACCTCCCTATGACTGCAAGTATCCTGGTTGACCCCACCTGTGAACTCTTGTGGCCGGAGGAAAGGGGATCCTGCACTAGGCCCTCTTTTTGCGCCCCAGCTGCTCTGCGGGAGGGTCGCCATGAACCTGGTAGAGTGCCCTCCGCCCTCCCAGTCAGGTCGCCTTCTCTTTCAGGTTGGGTAGTTTATAAGCAGTAGACTGTCTCGTGATTCTCAGCAACACGAGATGGGGGCAAGTGGCTGGATGTTCCTGCAGAGTGCTGGTAGGTTAGGTCATCACGAGGATGTCTCTCAGGACACTAGGATACTGGTGTGTATGAGAGTGTGTTCTCTTACAGGGTAGTCTAGCTTGTCGGTGTCCTGCATCCTGACTTGCGCGTGTATTTGAACGCGCTTCAGGGTGGGGACAGGCGTGACTGTGCGTATTCTAGTGTCAGATCCCATGTGAGTGTGATCTTAGCTATAGTGTCTCAATGATCTTACACTTGGGGGGGACCACATTAGAGAAACATGGTCTCTCTGAGGCCCATCGATACTTGCTGACCATAAACTAATCACCATCATATTCTCATCTGAAAATATCTGCCAATTTTGCCTTTGTGGAGGATTTTACGGAAGAAATGCAAATATTTTGAGAATTTTATAGCATTTAAAGAAATGCAAACATTTTTAGAGAATTTAACATCAACATAAAGAAAAGAAGTTTAAAAACAAATTAAGTGAGAAAGATAGATATTTATATTGTATTCTGTATTTACGTGAACAGTATGTAAGATGCTGTGATGAATCTACGCAGCTTAAAAACTGTGTTTATCTGGTTCTGCTGGTTTGTTCCAGGTCTTCACCAAGAATCACAATCTCCACGTTTAATTACATTTTCTCTTACAGGATTACTAATGCATGATTTCTTTTCAGGTTTTAACAAGTAATAACTCTTCTCTTCCAGGATTCACATTTTGTGTGCATATTTTAATTATTCTTTTAATATGTTGCAGATCCAATATTGCAGAAATTGCAAGAGTCCTATGCTCATTCAGGCATTTGGACCAAGAGCTGAACTCCCTCACACTCTTGTAACTTTTTTGGAAAATAATATATCCATTGTAATAAACTAAAGTTTTAATTAGAAATCAGAACCACTTTCTGGATGATAACTTCAAATAAGAAGCTTTTAAATTCTACCAAATACAAATTAAAATTGAAGTAATTAATTTCGAAAAAGTTTAAAATAAAGGGATTCAAACACTAAAATTAGATATGCAGTTTTTAGATCCTATCAGTGTTGTGTATCAGGAACAAAGCGACGCAGGTTTCAAGAAGTCGACCCAGCATGGATGAAATCCAATACTAAAATCTGCTGCTATTCTTGAGTTTGTGCCCAGCATAGAAATCTGATGTGCAAAGGTACTTTCTTACTTCAAAAGCAAAATAAACTTGGTAAAAATACTGTAAATAAATAAAATGTGAATTCATTAGTCAAAATTAAATTTTTGTTGCTAAAAGTTTTATAAACAATAAACAAATAGCAGAAATTCCAAGGTATAATAAAACTTAATTCAAATTTTCAAAATTAATAGCTTCCAAATTTATTAAAAAGAATTTTGTTTCTGAAAATTTTAAATAAATACCAGTAACCATTCAGAGTTTCTTTAATCACAGTATTTGCTTCAAAATTGTAAAGTGTTAAAGCAAGAATTTCATATGTAAACAAACCAGCTATTCCATAGTTTCTCCTTTTCAGTAAATAAATGCAGATGCATTTATGATAAACATATTATAGTTAAAGGACTCAAAATCTCTTGATCTCAGAATTATCCAATAGTATTTTCAGTATGCTAAATAATTTGTTTGACAGTAACCAAATACATTTAAAGTTTTGGTATATTCATTTTCACACAAGAAATAACAGAATTGCAGACATAAGGATTAAACATGAAATGACTGAAACTTGTAACATAAAATTTCTTGGTCTTGTTATAGATCATAATATGAATTGGAAAGATCATATTACGAGTACATTCTACCGAAACCAACCTCTGCAGGTTTTGCAATCAGATCACAAACCAGACACAGGACAAGCAATAACCTACAGGTATTTCAAAAAGGAGTTTACTATAATGGCATAGGATTATTTAATTCACTTCCATCATGTACAGGGTGTATCATAATTAATAGTGCAAACTGAAACAGTTGAAAGTATATGATAATAGAAGCAAGATAGTTTCAATAAACGTGGGCTTGTAAACAAGACAAGTGCTGGATTTATTATTGCATATGTGTGATTATGTGCTGCCACTGACGTGAACTGCTTCCCTTCAGCAACGTCAGAGTATGTGGTACATGCATGCTGCTACTGTAAGAAGACATTTAATGTGGAGATATAGTCCAAGATGGGTAGGTCGAGGAGGGCCTGTACCTTGGCCTCCACGATCACCAGATCTCAATCCTCTGGATTTTTCTGTATGGGGCCACCTCAAAGCATAGTGTACAGTGCTCCCATTGAAGTTCAGGAGCAGAGAATTGTATGTGCTTGTCAAGAATTCCGAGATGATGCGGTGGTGTTTGAAGGAATTTGAAACTCACTGTAGACACGAGTGCAGTATTGCATCCAGGTGCAGGGACGACACTTTGAACACCTCCTTTAACAGGGAAGGGTATTAATAACATACAACATACTAAAGTAGAAATGTTACGCTAAGCTGAGAGTGAGTTTTGAGACAACTTAGAATGGCTATTACTAAACTAAAAGTCTACTTGTACTAATTATGACAATGTTGATTAATGAAGTCTGTGGTGGCTTGTAGTGACACACATTTGAAATTATCTCGCACATGGCTCATCAGCAGACCCATGCTGACTGAAACGTTTTTACTTTTGCTTTGGTATACTTTCAACTGTTTCAGTTTGAGATATTAATTATGATACACCCTGTATATAGGAACTTAAAACTAATTAAAATAAATTCAAGTTAGCATTACAAAGATACCCTATCATTCACACCTTCTTTCGCTCAAAAAAATAACTGAATTTCTACTAATTTTGCTACAAAAATTAATGCAGTTTTGAACAAGCTAAATGTAACTTAAACAGCATGGCCTAAAAATAAAACTTCCAACACAGCGTACATGAACTGAAAGCTTTAGATAATTTTCATTACAACCAAATTTGGGTTCCAATCCAGTTACATGTACCCTTTGTATTTGCATATGCTTAATAACTCAACTTGAGTTGATTAAGCTTCACTTTTCATGTTTTTTTATATGATTTCACATGGTACTCGCATTATCTGTTCACAATACAACTCATACTTCAATTATTGGCAATTCGTTGTAAAGTTAACCTATACATTATATTACCTGCCTTGTGCTTTCTTTGATCTAAAACATTATTCTTTTATCTATGAAAACCTACATAAAGTTTAAATAGCGAAAATTATGAATTCAGAAGGAACTGAAATGGAAGGGAAATTACAGAAGCAGCAGAAGGAATAATGCTAAAAATACTTACCCAAAAAATACAGAAAGCAATATAATATAGCATTTCTTTGCTTCATTGGCTGATGTAAGGCAAAACATGTTGAAAATAATTTCACTGAAAATGACTGCAAGCGAATCAACAAAACATCAAAATACCTGACATTCTCCCTTTTCTAACCTCATTTCTGTTGTTTCTTAAACCATGTTTTAAACGAGATCTGTTAGTTTTGGTAATCAATATAATATTATAAATTTAAGCACTGTCTAAAAGGTAGTATATGCTACACGTGTTAAAAGTGATTTTACCCCTTGTATCATAATATTCTATTAGTTACAATTATAAATATTTTAAATGTAAATAACATTAATTTGTAATTTTTAGTTGTGACGTCCTCTACATAGGACGTGATTTATTGTATGATGAGCTCATACAATAAATCCCAGAAAACCAATGGCTGAATCCAAAGATTACTTTTTTAGTGTGTAATCCTTGATATGTACTCTCTCGTACAACATCACGTCATCATTGGGTAACAATTAAAATTAGAATTAAAGTTCCTCCTCTCTCTTAAGTCGGCCTAACTCACAGAGTGATATGTTATGATATCTAATATCCAGAACTGAATTGTTTCTCAGAGTTTTGTCAGTAAATGTGTGAATATTTAAGTTTTGAATAATTGAGAGCTGCGCTTAATTTCTTTGGCCAAAATAGAAGTTTAACTTTTCAAAAATGTGAGTGGATGAAAGCAGTCACTTCTGGTTTATTGCTCAAAACGTTTGTATGTAAATGAAAGCTGTATCATATATGAAGCTTGTCCTATTCATGGGCAAACTTTGGTAAAAACTGTGAAAGTTTGGGCTTTTTGTTTCTTGCATTTTGATTACTTTCTCTACCACATACATACTACGTAGGGAAGGTATTGCACTCTACCCAAAAATTCAGTACTGAGATTTCACCAGAAATACGTGATTTGAGGCCCCCTGAATAGAGAAACAAATCATAACTCAAAAACGAACAGCTGCATATACATAAAACTTGGTACTTAGGTTAGTACCTTCTGAAACTTTGATATGAAGATTTTGAAGAACATCCCCCATCCTCACACTACACTTTGCATGGAACATTTTTCCACAAATTTTTATTTGCTAAAACTGGCTCTTAATGATTTTTATTAAAATACCATATATGAAAGCTTTTTACATTACAAATAAAATTTATGTCTTGAATTTTCTGGAAATAGTCAGTGAAGTCCTCTTTATTTGGAAGAAATTTTTGTATAACCTTGTATAACTGGTAAATGTTAGACAATAGACCAAAAAATACTAAACAAAAATGATAGATCTCTTTAAAACACACAATTTATTTCAAGTAACTTTTTTGTGGCATCATCCATTTCCAAGGTATCAGTTAATAATGTTTCAAATAGTTCAATACTTGGTCATTTATAATAAAGTCTTTTTAACCTTCACTTGTTTCTCCCATTGTCAAGGAAACAGTATGAATTTTAAGGCCAGCATATAGTGTCTGGTTCTTAAACATTTAGCTATTGCTTTTGTCTTTGTATCTATAACAAAGCATGTAATGCTGCTATTTCTGCAAAGGTTTATTTCGATTAAAATGAAGTAGATAGAAAAATAAACTTTAGTAAGATAATATGTATATGCATTAACAAGCATTAGAGGGTAGAGAATGTCATGTGAATGTAACACATCAGAGGTTTAGTTATGGCGTTCATACACATAGACCTTTTTGTAAAAATTGTTTTTTTATTCAGGAGGCCTCAAAGCATGTATTTTTTGTGAAATCCCTATCAAATTTTTGGATAGAATGCAATGCCTATGATGTACGTAGTAGAGAAAGTTAAAAAAAAAAATCAAAGCAATCAGAAGAATAATGTTGACTTTCTTTTTTTCACAGATGCATTGCCTTAAAACGCTATCTGCTTTGAAATCAGCATGTCACATGATCAACCACAAAGTCATTTGCTTCCGTGGGTTTGAAGGCTCATGGCAGTTGATGTGTGATTGTGGTTCCAAAAGGACCCCTGAAGCCAGGACCTCAGCGATGCACACTTTGGAGCTAGTGCATGGGAGTTTAGCATTTCTCCGAGGGAGAACTACGCCCACGGTGAGTACAATGTTGCTTTATCAGAGATGGGTCATAAAAGGATTTCATTTATTTGCAGCTTTGCTGTGCCATATTAAATTCATTTTCAATACTTACCTTAAGTTTGCATTAAAGGACAAAGATTTGTTGAAATTTCGAAAGTAGCAATTGATTCTATGATATTAAAGATATTTCATGACCATAATGGAATTCTGAAATCTTGTATATAAAGAAATTAAAATATATTTCATGAATATAACAACAGAATAAAGTACAGTAAATTAGCTTAAATGTTTTAAAGCAGTAAAATGAAAGTTGAAATAAGAAAGTATCTATATTTGTTTGTAGGGTAGTAATAGAACTAACACATTATCAGTAGAAACGTAGACTTACCCATCTCTGACAGTAGGTATTTCAGTTACTGGAGTTCATTTCTCCTGAATTGAACCCCAGAGCTGAGTAATTTACTAACCCAAGTCCAAATGAAGGTCCAACAAAGTGAGGTCCATTTGACAATTGTAAACGCAGCCAGTAATGAGACTGCTGCAGAGAAACAGTTGGTAATAATGCACAAATGCTACTTTCCAGATATAGTTTCAATTCACATTCAGACATTTTTCATTCTGGATAAAAGCGTCACTTTCTCGACTGTGTACTTCCAGCAAGCGGTGTATTCCACCCAAAAATTCCATATTCAGATTTCACTGGAAATGCATATTTTGTGGCCCCTTGAAAAAAAGAAACAAACATTTAAGAAAAAGATGTGTGCGTCTGGTACTGCCCAATTACTCTGTGTCTGTGGTGTGTAGTACCGCATTAGACTCGGTCCATTAACACCTCCATGTCCTTAAAGATATTCCCAGATATTTTAATTATAGTTTGGTTTGGACCTTCGTGGACTTGTATAGGTTTAATATTAAGAGGCAGCAAGCAATCTCCCCAGGAATCTAAATTTCAGTTTCATTCTTTAAGTGCTAAAAAGTAATACTTTATATTTTCAATTTGATAAAAATACTTCAATTAAATTTTGCAGTATTAAGAAGTATTTTTGTATTGCAATATGCTTTAAGCTCACAATTCAGCAGACTGTGAAGTATTAAAGTAATATAACAAGTCAAATTTTGTTCTTGATTTAAAAAGTTTGGTTTACAATTTTTGAAAATTGCCCCCACTACGGTCATTAATTGCGTCTGTTGACCTCAAAATCTCAACCTTCGGCTTCTTCACCGTTGTTGCCCTGTAGGATTTTCAAGTAAAGTTTGCAAAAACAATTATATTTACTGTTCTGTATAGGCAGGTTACCTAAATGTTTAGGAATAGTTATTCTAGAAAATAGTACTCTTCAGATATAAGTTTTTAGAACAGATTTGATAAAGCAGTAAAACAATCAGCAATTTATGTAAATGTTCAGCAGTATATATTCCAGAAAATAGCAAAGTTCTCAGATTTAAGTTTTTAGAACAGATTTGATAAAGCAGTAAAATAGTGTGTGGGTTACATAAATGTTCAGGAGTATTTATTCTAGAAAATAGCAACGTTCTCAGATTTAAGTTTTTAGGACAGATTTAACAAAGCAATAAAACAGTGATTCACAGCCAAGAAGGAACACAAAGTTAGATTAGATTAAGTAGTCAGTGGGCCACAACCCCAGTAGAGCCTGCTATGATGTTAAATGCAGAAACAGTAGTCTGCAACCACAGGATGAACCAGGAGGCAAGCTGAAGGTTGTGATGTTAGTATTAAGGTATGGCGGCAGCATGTGAACTTCCACCGCTGGATTCACGCAGTATGTAGCCCCTCCCCCCAACATTTTCTCGTGGTGATACTACCTGTATATGGTTAGGACTGGGGTGCTTTGCCCCAGGTACTGATGTGTGGTATCTCCATTGCACAACCTCCCTATGACTGCAAGTATCCTGGTTGATCCCACCTGTGAACTCTTGTGGCCGGAGGAAAGGGGATCCTTCACTAGGCCCTCTTTTTGCGCCCCAGCTACTCTGCGGGAGGGTCGCCATGAACCTGGTAGAGTGTCCTCCGCCCTCCCAGTCAGGTCGCCTACTCTTTCAGGTTGGGTAGTTTATAAGCAGTAGACTGTCTCGTGATTCTCAGCAACACGAGATGGGGGCTAGTGGCTGGATGTTCCCGCAGAGTGCTGGTAGGTTAGGTCATCACGAGGATGTCCTTAAAGACACTAGGGTACTGGTGTGAATGAGAGTGTGTTCTCTTACAGGGTAATCTAGCTTGTCGGTGTCCTGCATCCTGACTTGCGTGTGTATTTGAACGCGCTTCAGGGTGGGGACAGGCGTGACTGTGGGTATCCTAGTGTCAGGTCCCATGTCAGTATGATCTTAGCTATAGTGTCTCAATGATCTTACACTTGGGGGAGGACCACATTATAGAAACATGGTCTCTCTTAGGCCAGATAATGTCTCCAAGAATGATTTTATGCTTGGGGGGACCACATTAGAGAAGTATGTTCTCTCTGAGGCCTGATCATGTCTCTGAGACTGATCTAAGCTTGGAGTACCACATTAGAGAAATATGTTCTCTCTGAGGCCAGATCATATCTCTGAGACTGATCTTATGCTTGGGGGGACCTCATTTCAGAAATACATTCTCTCCTAGGCCAGATCATGTCTCTGAGACTGATCTTATGCTTGGGGGGGACCACATTATAGAAATATGTTCTCTCCAAGGCCAGTTCATGTCTCTGAGACTTATCTTATGCTTGGGGGGGAACACATTAGAGAAATATGCTCTCTCTGAGGCCAGATCATGTCACTGATACTGATCTTATGCTTGGGGGGGAACACATTAGAGAAATATGTTCTCTCTGAGGCCAGATCATGTCTCTGAGACTTATCTTATGCTTGGGGGGGAACACATTAGAGAAATATGCTCCTTCTGAGGCCAGATCATGTCTCTGAGACTGATCTTATGCTTGGGGGAGAACACATTAGAGAAATATGCTCTCTCTGAGGCCACGTCATGTCTCTGAGACTGATCTTATGCTTGGGGGGAGCACATTAGAGAAATATGTTCTCTCTGAGGCCAGATCATGTCTCTGAGACTGATCTTTTGCTTGGGGTACCACATTAGAGAAATATGTTCTCCCTGAGGCTAGATCATATCTCTGAGACTGATCTTATACTTGCGGGGACCACATTAGAGAAATATGTTCTCTCCGAGGCCAGATCATGTCTCTAAGACTGATCTTATGCTTGGGGGGAGCACATTAGAGAAATATGTTCTCTCCGAGGCCAGATCATGTCTCTAAGACTGATCTTATACTTGCGGGGACCACATTAGAGAAATATGTTCTCTCCGAGGCCAGATCATGTCTCTAAGACTGATCTTATACTTGCGGGGACCACATTAGAGAAATATGTTCTCTCCGAGGCCAGATCATGTCTCTACGACTGATCTTATGCTTGGGGGGAGCACATTAGAGAAATATGTTCTCTCCGAGGCCAGATCATGCCTCCAAGACTGATCTTATGCTTGGGGGGGGGGACCACATTAGAGAAACATGGTCTCTCTGAGTGCCATCGATACTTCCTGACCATAACCTAAACACTATTTTCTTCTCATCTGAAAATATCTGCTATTATTTGGCTTTGTAGAGAATTTTGCAAAACAAATGCAAACATTTTGAGAATTGTAAAGAAAATTGAGCACAATTTTTAAGCATTTAAAGAAATGCAAACATTTTTAGAGAATTTAACATCAATGTACAGAAACAGAGTTTAGTAGCAAATACACATATTTACATTGTATTCTGTACTTACATGAACAGTATGTAAGATGCTGTGATGAATCTACACAGCTTAAAATCTCTGTTAATCTGGTTCTGCTTGTTTGTTCCAGGTCTTCACCAAGCATCACAATCTCCATGTTTAATTACATTTTCTCTTACAGGATTACTAATACTTGATTTCTTTTCAGGGTTCACATTTTGTGTGCATATTTTAATTATTCTTTTAATATGTTGCAGATCCAATAGTGCAGACATTGCCAGAGTCCTATGCTCATTCAGACATTTGGACTAAGAACTGAACTCCCTCACACTCTTGTAACTTTGGTGGAAAATAATATATCCATTTTAATAAACCAAAGTTTCATTTAAAAAACAAGCTTAATTTTTGGATCATAACTTTAAAAGAAGAGGCTCTTAAAATTTGCCAAATATAAATTAAAATTGAAGCAATTATTTTTGAAAAAGGTCAAAACATAGGAATTAAAAAACTAAACTTAGATTTACACTTTTTAGATCCTATCAGTGTTGTGTTGTGTTCCAGGAACAAAGCGACACAGGTTTCAAGAAGTTGACCCAGCGTGGATCAAATCCAACACTAAAATCAGCTGCCATTATGCCCGGCATAAAAATCTGATGTGCAATGGTAATTTCTTGCTTCAAAACCCATATAAAGTTTGCTAAAAATATCTTTAAGTAAATAAAATGCAACCTTTCCTGGATTCATTAGTCAAAATTAGATTTTTGTTACTAAAAATGTATAAAAATAATGAACAAATACCAGAAATTTCACAGTTTAACAAAACTTAATTCAAATTTTTAAAATTAGTAACGTCCTAGTTCAGAAAATAGAATTTCATTTCTCAAAATTTTAAATACCAGAATCTTTACTCACAGTTTTAGCTTCAGAATTGTAAAGTCAAGGCAAGAATTTCATATGTAAACAAACCGCTATTCCATTGTTTCTCCTTTTCATTAAACAAATCAGATGCATTTATGATGCAAGTGTTACAGTTAAATGACACAAAATCTGTCGCTCTCAGAGTTATCCAATTGTATTTTCAGTATGCTAAATAATTTCTTTGACAGTAACAAAATTCATACAAGTTTTTATTTATTATCATTTTCACACAAAAAATAAAAGCATTGCAGGCATAAGGATTAAACATGAAGTCACTGAAACTTGTAACATAAAATTTTTTGGTCTTGTTATAAATCATAATATGAATTGGAAAGACAATATGAGTACATTCTACCGAAACCAAGCTCTGCATGTTTTGCAATCGGATCATTAATTCATTTTACAAATAAAAGAATCATAAAAACAGTATATTATGATAATTTTCATTCAATTATGACTTACAGAATAATGTTCTGGGGGAAATTGAGTAGATGCCAAAGATATTTATTTTGCCAAGAAAACAGTAATAAGAAAAATGGCAGATGTAAAACAATCAACTCACTATTCAAAACTTTTGGAATTGTACCATTAGCCTATGAGTGTACTCCAGCTGTACTTTTAATTGTTGTTGACAACCCAGAAGTGTTCATCAAAAATTCAGATATATACAACAAACAAACCAGGCGCAGGCGAAGCAATAACCTACAGGTATCCCAAAAAGGAGTTTACTACAGTGGCATAGGATTATTTAATTCACTTCCAAGTAACTTAAAACTAATAAAAGTAAATTCAAATTAGCATTAGAAAGATACCACTCTATCGCACATTCTATATAGAGAAGGATTTCATTCATTCAAAAAAATAACTGAAATATCTAATCAAAAAATTAATGCAGTTTTGTAAATAGTGAAAATATATATTTTTAGAGAGTATGGCCTAAAAATAGAACTTTCAATACAGTGCACACTAGCTCAAAGCTTTAGATTATCACACTATTGTGACAAACTTTGTTTTCAAGTCCAAACACATGGCAATTGCCCTTTGTATTTGTACATGTTTAATAGCTCGACTTGACTCGATTAGGTTTTATTTTACCATGTCTCTCTATATATGATTAAATTCTGATGGCGTTTGTATGATCTGTTCACAATACATATCATCATACTTCAATTTTTTGCAATTCATAGTAGAGTTATCCTAAACATTGTATTGGCAGCTTTCTATGATCTAAAGTGTTATTTTTTATCTGGTATAAACTTCATAAAGGTTAAATGGTGATAATTATGAATTGAGAAGAGACTGAAATGCAAGAGCTAGGTGAAATTGCAGAAGCAGCAGAAAGAATAACACTAGAAGTATTTGCTCAAAAAATCAGAAAGCAATATGATACAGCATTTAATTGCTCATTGGCTGGTGTAAGGCAACACCTGTTGAAAATAATTTCACTGAAAATAACTGCAAGCAAATCAAAACATCTAACATCTCCCTTTTTTAATGTAATTTCTCATGTTTCAAGAAGCACACTTTAAACATAATTTCTCTTACTTCCAGGAATCAATATACATTATTGATATTTTACAAATTTGAGCGCTGTCTAAAATATAGTATATGCCACACGTGTTAAAAGTGGATTTATCTTGCTCGCAGGATTCTGAAATAAAACCCTACTTTAAATCCTTGTATTATAATCTATTAAACTAATTAAAATTTAACTGTGCAACAGTTTATTTATATTTGTATACTAAGCTCACGTTAAAACTTTGTGAGTGATAGGATCCAAGGAGCATATCATATTACTGCATCAAAAAATTAATATCTTAACAGTTTGACATCTTTCTTCAGAATTTGTGAACCACTAAATGTTGTATGTACTGAGTTTATGGTAAAGAACTCTGTTGTGATACATTCACTTGACCTTCTCTACTCTCTATAGCTTGCTACTGCATATATATATACAAACCATTGTTACTAAAACACTTGATTCACTATATGTTTTTAACCCCGCCAATTATATAATTATTTTGATTCACAGAAACTGCAATCACTTTGGCTGTTTTCATGAAAAACACATCTTATAATTAAAATTAAAGCTGATTTGTCTCTTACTAGACATAATGTAAAGTCTTAAAATATAGGCAACGGAAACTGAGAGCAGAACCTAAAATAACGAACACTTGAAAATGGTACTATAACAAATAATAAAATATAAAACAGTCATACAAAATTGGTTCAATCCTTCTCAGAAAATCTGCTGAAAGAAGATTCACAAAATGTATCTTTTTATAGATACATAGATATTCACAAAGTCACAGCAGTAAATAGATCTCTCAATGTAAACACTCAAATTTTTCATTCATAGTAACAAGCACTTGCTATGAAAATAAAGAAACAAAGAAGGATCACACAACTTTGTACATCCTGCCTGTCTGTTAGATGACACAATTCGGTAAAGCGTAGAATTAAAACATGGAGTATTTCTAAAGTAGTTAACACTAGGAAGAAAATTTTAAATACAAAATATATGTTTTAATCAGCTCTAGAAATCTTCTGAAGTTAATTTTTGTCTATGTGTTGTGGTTTTCTAGTTATACAAATTTATACAAAATTCAATGAAATAAAAGGGGATTTCACAAGCTATTCCCAGAAAATTCAAGATATACATTTTATTTGTCATTAAGTATAAGCCATTTTAGTAAAAATCATTACAGCCTTTTTTGAGAAAATCAGAATTCGGAAAATGTTCCATGTAAATAGGAGTTTGAGGTGGCGGAATTTTGTTGAAAATGTTTGTGTCACATTTTTGAAAGTTACTGAACCAAAATACCACGTTTCTTATTTATCTGGCTTCATGTTTTTGAGATTTGCTGTTCACAGTGACACGGACATTTTTCCAGAAATGCTTTATTTGGATTCAGGGAGCCCCAAAGCGTGTATTTCTGGTGAAATCTCAGTATCTAATTTTTGGGTGGAATGCAATACCTCCTCTACCTACTATTAAAGAGAGTAAAACATGACTTTCTCTACTCGCTCTTCCAGTATTACAGAACCTGATTCGTCTACTTACTTCTTGATAAACCTTCATTGCACATTTTATTATAGCTATAAGAAGAATACAAAGCAATAGTGTGTGTTGCCAAGCAACTGCTTCATTCTCTTTGTACAAGCATGGAACAAAGGAACAAGTAAATGGGGATTTGCAGTTGAAAAAAGCATTTAGTGTTTGAAAATTCAAACCAAGATGCCACAAATAATGTCACAAAACTAATGTCAATGTAATACTGCCACAAAATATTGGGGCTTTAATGTGGTAATCTTTTACATATAAAACTAATGATTAAAATGAAGTGTTTAAAACAGTGGAGCATGTCAATAAGATCTTAAAACACTGGTCAGCAAATTAAAAAAAACTTGTTGCTCCACTTACTTAAAATTCTATTCGAACATGTTTCGAAGAGACATGCTCTTCATCCTCAGCGAGCCTGCCGACTGATGTACAGGTCAGGTAACCTCTTCCACTTCCTTGTTACCCAGTCTGCCTCTCTTTCTATTGTCAGTCGTAAGACATCGTCCATCACTGGTGTTTCAAAATTCATGGCTTGATTTATGTTTTTAATGATGTGTATGTTTTCCCATACCGTTAACTCACTATGGTTCTTGGCCAGTTTAAAAAGTTTGATTTTGTGACTAATATTATGATTATGTGACCAAAAACGATGGGCTATGCTGATTTATCTGTCTGTTTATATTTTATATTTCTGAAATGTTCTTTTAATACGGTTTCCAAATTTCTCTTTGTCTTTCCATTATGTATTTTATGACAATCTTCACAATTGATTCCTGATAATTTATTACTCGGAGTAGCATTTTTAAAAGGATGGTTGAGCAATTTTCTCACACTATATTTATTTTGTGGAGCCAGTTTTATGTTATAATCTTTGAAAAATCTTGCTGAATTTGTTGAACACTTTTGGGTGGTATGTGAATTTGCAGAATCTTTCCTGTGTCTTCCTGTGTTTGATGTGCTAACATCCTTAATAGTTTTTCATGTTTTATATTTTTTGATGATTCTTGTAACAAAGCAGGCCTTAAACCATTCAAATCAGCGACATATTTAATGTGCTCCAGTTCTTTGTTATATTCCTTTGCAGTTATATCTGGCTGTGAAAAATGGCATGTTGATGTGCTTTTGGGTTGCAATTGTTGTTTTTAATATAATTATCCACATGTGTTGGTTTCCTGTAACTTCCATCTTCTAATCTGTCCATATTTCTCATAATTTATAAATCAAGAAAAGGTAGTCATCCATCTTGATCTATTTCAATTGTAAATTTTATAGATTTGTCCTGCAGATTTAATAGTTTTAAGGCATCCTGGGCCAGTTTTTTAGAAACGATAGTGAAGATGTCATCTACATATCTAAACCATGTTTTAAATAAGTATGGGAATGCTTTAGTAACATGTATTTTTCTAATATGCTCATGTATAAATCAGTCAACAGTGGCGATATGGGATTCCCCATAGCCAAACCTGAAGTTTGTTTTGTGAAACTTGTTGTTGAACATGAAACTATTTTGTGTGATGCATAAATCTGTCAATTGTGTATATTCTTTAATTTGTGCTGGTGAAAAACCGCATTCCAAAAGCCAAAGGTTGAAACTGAAACAGCAGTGATGGGCAACATCTTGCGACTGACCAATAGAAAGAGAGGCACACCTGGCCACAAGGAAGTGAAAGAAGTTACTTGACATGTACATCAGTTGGCCGGCTCACTGAGGATGACGAGCACGTCTCTTCGAAACATGTTTGAATAGAATTTTAAGTAAGTGGAGCAACAAGTGTTTTTAATCTGCTGACCAATGTTTTAACATCTTAAATCTTTTACAGTTTACCACTTAAACAAAAATGATTCAGAATACACAGACTAATTGCAAAATATGAAAAAGTTACATTTTGTCATTGAAATATCTTAGACACATGGTATTTTTCTTAGAGCCACTTTCCAGAACATTAAAAATAATGAACATTTTTCCGTGTATACGGTAGTTTGTGGTAGAGGAATTTTTTTTATAATCTTCATGTTGCATCCTTGAAAGGTGCTGAATTAATATACTAAATTTGGTATTTAACAGACTTTTCTATTTTTGAGTTGTGCTGTTTATAGACAGACACAGTTTTGGGATTCCGAACCTCAATTTCTGGCGAAAATTTGGTATCAAATCTTTGGGTGGAATGCAATGTTCCCTCTTCTTACTATACGAGGGGGTGTTAACCAGAATTATTTTTTGTTAGAAAATACTGTTGCCTTTATTCAATTTTTTTACAAACCTTCAAAGAATTCTCCCCCGGCCACAATACAGTGGTTCCAGCATTCTGTCCAGTGTTCAAAACACTCCATAAAACCCCTTTTGTATAATATGTTGAGAATACTCAAAACTGTATGGTTTAACCCTTGATCAATATGTAAATGACAACCCTGAAGCTCTGTTTTCACTGTAGGAAATAGCTGTAATTCACATGGGGCTAGGTCCGGTTAATAAGATGGCTGTGGCACCACCTCATTGTCTAGTTCCATGATTGTTTCTTGAGTCTTTGTGGCGCAATGAGCAGGCACATTATCCTTATGAAGGATCCATCCCATTTGAGCAAGGTTTGCTCTCTTCTTAGCAATTTTTCTCTTTGCTAACGATAAATGACGGTCTTCAGTCAATGTGACAACAGTTGTGGTTGACATTGATGTCAGTCTTTGAACTTGAGGGACATAGAGCATCCTCAAGGTCATATTTAGCCTCCCAAAATCACTTATGCCTTTCAGAAACCTGTGCTTTTCCCATGACTTGCTCTCTGTAGGCTTGCTACCACATTCCAGTATTTGTGATGGAGTTTTATCAAGAAGAACAGAAAGTCTAGTTGATTCACTCTGCTGCAACTTAAGATCCGAGTTGGGTACAGTTAACATGATCTTCTGCTTCCCTCCAACAGAGGACAGCCTGGGAAGTGACAAGCATGGCATTCAAGGTCAGACCTTTCCAGTGCTGTCAACTCCAGCTCGGGTGCATTACAATGGAAATTCCACTTATTTTTTACCCTCCCTCGTAGATAAGTAGTGCAGAAAGTAAAACAAGTAAAAACTCCTTGGTTCACTCTTGAACCTGACTCTATTGCATTAGTTGTAATGAAGGAGGCAAGAATGGCACTTCATAGACTGCAACAATGGAGACACTCTTGAACCTGACTCCATTGCATTAGTTGTAATGAAGGAGGCAAGAATGGCACTTCATAGACTGCACCAATGGAGACACTCTTTAACCTGACTCCATTGCATTAGTTGTAATGAAGGTGGCAAGAATGGCACTTCATAGACTGCAACAATGGAGACACTCTTGAACCTGACTCCATTGCATTAGTTGTAATGAAGGAGGCAAGAATGGCACTTCATAGACTGCACCAATGGAGACACTCTTTAACCTGACTCCATTGCATTAGTTGTAATGAAGGAGGCAAGAATGGCACTTCATAGACTGCACCAATGGAGACACTCTTGAACCTGACTCCATTGCATTAGTTGTAATGAAGGAGGCAAGAATGGCACTTCATAGACTGCAACAATGGAGACACTCTTTAACCTGACTCCATTGCATTTATGTGTAATGAAGGAGGCAAGAATAGAACCTCATAGACTGCAACAATGGAGACACTCTTTAACCTGACTCCATTGCATTAGTTGTAATGAAGGAGGCAAGAATGGCACTTCATAGACTGCAACAATGGAGACACTCTTTAACCTGACTCCATTGCATTTAGTTGTAATGAAGGTGGCAAGAATGGCACTTCATAGACTGCAACAATGGAGACACTCTTGAACCTGACTCCATTGCATTTAGTTGTAATGAAGGTGGCAAGAATGGCACTTCATAGACTGCAACAATGGAGACACTCTTGAACCTGACTCCATTGCATTTAGTTGTAATGAAGGAGGCAAGAATGGCACTTCATAGACTGCAACAATGGAGACACTCTTGAACCTGACTCCATTGCATTTAGTTGTAATGAAGGTGGCAAGAATGGCACTTCATAGACTGCAACAATGGAGACACTCTTTAACCTGACTCCATTGCATTAGTTGTAATGAAGGAGGCAAGAATGGCACTTCATAGACTGCAACAATGGAGACACTCTTGAACCTGACTCCATTGCATTTAGTTGTAATGAAGGTGGCAAGAATGGCACTTCATAGACTGCAACAATGGAGACACTCTTGAACCTGACTCCATTGCATTTAGTTGTAATGAAGGTGGCAAGAATGGCACTTCATAGACTGCAACAATGGAGACACTCTTGAACCTCACTCCATTGCATTTAGTTGTAATGAAGGTGGCAAGAATGGCACTTCATAGACTGCAACAATGGAGACACTCTTGAACCTGACTCCATTGCATTTAGTTGTAATGAAGGTGGCAAGAATGGCACTTCATAGACTGCAACAATGGAGACACTCTTTAACCTGACTCCACTGCATTAGTTGTAATGAAGGAGGCAAGAATTGCACTTCATAGACTGCAACAATGGAGACACTCTTGAACCTGACTCCATTGCATTTAGTTGTAATGAAGGAGGCAAGAATGGCACTTCATAGACTGCATAAAATGGAGACACTCTTTAACCTGACTCCATTGCATTTAGTTGTAATGAGTGAGGCAAGAATGGCACTTCATAGACTGCAACAACGGAGACACTCTTTAACCTGACTCCATTGCATTTAGTTGTAATGAAGGAGGCAAGAATGGCACCTCATAGACTGCAACAATGGAGACACTCTTGAACCTGACTCCACTGCATTTAGTTGTAATGAAGGTGGCAAGAATGGCACTTCATAGACTGCAACAATGGAGACACTCTTGAACCTGACTCCATTGCATTTAGTTGTAATGAGTGAGGCAAGAATGGCACTTCATAGACTGCAACAATGGAGACACTCTTGAACCTGACTCCATTGCATTAGTTGTAATGAAGGAGGCAAGAATGGCACTTCATAGACTGCACCAATGGAGACACTCTTGAACCTGACTCCATTGCATTAGTTGTAATGAAGGAGGCAAGAATGGCACTTCATAGACTGCAACAATGGAGACACTTTTTAACCTGACTCCATTGCATTTAGTTGTAATGAAGGTGGCAAGAATGGCACTTCATAGACTGCAACAATGGAGACACTCTTGAACCTGACTCCATTGCATTTAGTTGTAATGAGTGAGGCAAGAATAGCACCTCATAGACTGCAACAATGGAGACACTCTTGAACCTGACTCCATTGCATTTAGTTGTAATGAGTGAGGCAAGAATGGCACTTCATAGACTGCAACAATGGAGACACTCTTGAACCTGACTCCATTGCATTAGTTGTAATGAAGGAAGCAAGAATGGCACCTCATAGACTGCAACAATGGAGACACTCTTTAACCTGACTCCATTGCATTAGTTGTAATGAAGGAGGCAAGAATGGCACTTCATAGACTGCAACAATGGAGACACTCTTTAACCTGACTCCATTGCATTTAGTTGTAGTGAGTGAGGCAAATTGGCACTTCATAGACTGCAACAATGGAGACACTCTTGAACCTGACTCCATTGCATTTAGTTGTAATGAAGGTGGCAAGAATGGCACTTCATAGACTGCAACAATGGAGACACTCTTGAACCTGACTCCATTGCATTTAGTTGTAATGAAGGAGGCAAGAATGGCACTTCATAGACTGCAACAATGGAGACACTCTTGAACCTGACTCCATTGCATTTAGTTGTAATGAAGGTGGCAAGAATGGCACTTCATAGACTGCAACAATGGAGACACTCTTGAACCTGACTCCATTGCATTTAGTTGTAATGAAGGTGGCAAGAATGGCACTTCATAGACTGCAACAATGGACACATTCTTGAACCTGACTCCATTGCATTTAGTTGTAATGAAGGTGGCAAGAATGGCACTTCATAGACTGCAACAATGGAGACACTCTTGAACCTGACTCCATTGCATTTAGTTGTAATGAAGGTGGCAAGAATGGCACTTCATAGACTGCAACAATGGAGACACTCTTGAACCTGACTCCATTGCATTTAGTTGTAATGAAGGTGGCAAGAATGGCACTTCATAGACTGCAACAATGGAGACACTCTTGTACCTGACTCCATTGCATTTAGTTGTAATGAAGGTGGCAAGAATGGCACTTCATAGACTGCAACAATGGAGACACTCTTGAACCTGACTCCATTCCATTTAGTTGTAATGAAGGTGGCAAGAATGGCACTTCATAGACTGCAACAATGGAGACACTCTTGAACCTGACTCCATTGCATTTAGTTGTAATGAAGGTGGTAAGAATGGCACTTCATAGACTGCAACAATGGAGACACTCTTGAACCTGACTGCAATGCATTAGTTGTAATGAAGGAGGCAAGAATGGCACTTCATAGACTGCAACAATGGAGACACTCTTTAACCTGACTCCATTGCATTTAGTTGTAATGAAGGTGGCAAGAATGGCACTTCATAGACTGCAACAATGGAGACACTCTTGAACCTGACTCCATTGCATTTAGTTGTAATGAAGGTGGCAAGAATGGCACTTCATAGACTGCAACAATGGAGACACTCTTGAACCTGACTCCATTGCATTTAGTTGTAATGAAGGTGGCAAGAATGGCACTTCATAGACTGCAACAATGGAGACACTCTTGAACCTGACTCCATTGCATTTAGTTGTAATGAAGGTGGCAAGAATGGCACTTCATAGACTGCAACAATGGAGACACTCTTTAACCTGACTCCATTGCATTAGTTGTAATGAAGGAGGCAAGAATTGCACTTCATAGACTGCAACAATGGAGACACTCTTGAACCTGACTCCATTGCATTTAGTTGTAATGAAGTAGGCAAGAATGGCACTTCATAGACTGCAACAATGGAGACACTCTTTAACCTGACTCCATTGCATTTAGTTGTAATGAGTGAGGCAAGAATGGCACTTCATAGACTGCAACAATGGAGACACTCTTTAACCTGACTCCATTGCATTTAGTTGTAATGAAGGAGGAGAGAATGGCACCTCATAGACTGCAACAATGGAGACACTCTTGAACCTGACTCCACTGCATTTAGTTGTAATGAAGGTGGCAAGAATGGCACTTCATAGACTGCAACAATGGAGACACTCTTGAACCTGACTCCACTGCATTTAGTTGTAATGAAGGTGGCAAGAATGGCACTTCATAGACTGCAACAATGGAGACACTCTTGAACCTGACTCCATTGCATTTAGTTGTAATGAGTGAGGCAAGAATGGCACTTCATAGACTGCAACAATGGAGACACTCTTGAACCTGACTCCATTGCATTAGTTGTAATGAAGGAGGCAAGAATGGCACTTCATAGACTGCACCAATGGAGACACTCTTGAACCTGACTCCATTGCATTAGTTGTAATGAAGGAGGCAAGAATGGCACTTCATAGACTGCAACAATGGAGACACTCTTTAACCTGACTCCATTGCATTTAGTTGTAATGAAGGTGTCAAGAATGGCACTTCATAGACCTCAACAATGGAGACACTCTTGAACCTGACTCCATTGCATTTAGTTGTAATGAGTGAGGCAAGAATAGCACCTCATAGACTGCAACAATGGAGACACTCTTGAACCTGACTCCATTGCATTTAGTTGTAATGAGTGAGGCAAGAATGGCACTTCATAGACTGCAACAATGGAGACACTCTTGAACCTGACTCCATTGCATTAGTTGTAATGAAGGAGGCAAGAATGGCACCTCATAGACTGCAACAATGGAGACACTCTTTAACCTGACTCCATTGCATTAGTTGTAATGAAGGAGGCAAGAATGGCACTTCATAGACTGCAACAATGGAGACACTCTTTAACCTGACTCCATTGCATTTAGTTGTAGTGAGTGAGGCAAAAATGGCACTTCATAGACTGCAACAATGGAGACACTCTTGAACCTGACTCCATTGCATTTAGTTGTAATGAAGGTGGCAAGAATGGCACTTCATAGACTGCAACAATGGAGACACTCTTGAACCTGACTCCATTGCATTTAGTTGTAATGAAGGTGGCAAGAATGGCACTTCATAGACTGCAACAATGGAGACACTCTTTAACCTGACACCATTGCATTAGTTGTAATGAAGGAGGCAAGAATGGCACTTCATAGACTGCAACAATGGAGACACTCTTGAACCTGACTCCATTGCATTTAGTTGTAATGAAGGTGGCAAGAATGGCACTTCATAGACTGCAACAATGGAGACACTCTTGAACCTGACTCCATTGCATTTAGTTGTAATGAAGGTGGCAAGAATGGCACTTCATAGACTGCAACAATGGACACACTCTTGAACCTGACTCCATTGCATTTAGTTGTAATGAAGGTGGCAAGAATGGCACTTCATAGACTGCAACAATGGAGACACTCTTGAACCTGACTCCATTGCATTTAGTTGTAATGAAGGTGGCAAGAATGGCACTTCATAGACTGCAACAATGGAGACACTCTTGAACCTGACTCCATTGCATTTAGTTGTAATGAAGGTGGCAAGAATGGCACTTCATAGACTGCAACAATGGAGACACTCTTGTACCTGACTCCATTGCATTTAGTTGTAATGAAGGTGGCAAGAATGGCACTTCATAGACTGCAACAATGGAGACACTCTTGAACCTGACTCCATTGCATTTAGTTGTAATGAAGGTGGCAAGAATGGCACTTCATAGACTGCAACAATGGAGACACTCTTGAACCTGACTCCATTGGATTTAGTTGTAATGAAGGTGGCAAGAATGGCACTTCATAGACTGCAACAATGGAGACACTCTTGAACCTGACTGCATTGCATTAGTTGTAATGAAGGAGGCAAGAATGGCACTTCATAGACTGCAACAATGGAGACACTCTTTAACCTGACTCCATTGCATTTAGTTGTAATGAAGGTGGCAAGAATGGCACTTCATGGACTGCAACAATGGAGACACTCTTGAACCTGACTCCATTGCATTTAGTTGTAATGAAGGTGGCAAGAATGGCACTTCATAGACTGCAACAATGGAGACACTCGTGAACCTGACTCCATTGCATTTAGTTGTAATGAAGGTGGCAAGAATGGCACTTCATAGACTGCAACAATGGAGACACTCTTGAACCTGACTCCATTGCATTTAGTTGTAATGAAGGTGGCAAGAATGGCACTTCATAGACTGCAACAATGGAGACACTCTTTAACCTGACTCCATTGCATTAGTTGTAATGAAGGAGGCAAGAATTGCACTTCATAGACTGCAACAATGGAGACACTCTTGAACCTGACTCCATTGCATTTAGTTGTAATGAAGTAGGCAAGAATGGCACTTCATAGACTGCAACAATGGAGACACTCTTTAACCTGACTCCATTGCATTTAGTTGTAATGAGTGAGGCAAGAATGGCACTTCATAGACTGCAACAATGGAGACACTCTTTAACCTGACTCCATTGCATTTAGTTGTAATGAAGGAGGAGAGAATGGCACCTCATAGACTGCAACAATGGAGACACTCTTGAACCTGACTCCACTGCATTTAGTTGTAATGAAGGTGGCAAGAATGGCACTTCATAGACTGCAACAATGGAGACACTCTTGAACCTGACTCCATTGCATTTAGTTGTAATGAGTGAGGCAAGAATGGCACTTCATAGACTGCAACAATGGAGACACTCTTGAACCTGACTCCATTGCATTAGTTGTAATGAAGGAGGCAAGAATGGCACTTCATAGACTGCACCAATGGAGACACTCTTGAACCTGACTCCATTGCATTTAGTTGTAATGAAGGAGGCAAGAATGGCACTTCATAGACTGCACCAATGGAGACACTCTTGAACCTGACTCCATTGCATTTAGTTGTAATGAAGGTGGCAAGAATGGCACTTCATAGACTGCAACAATGGAGACACTCTTGAACCTGACTCCATTGCATTTAGTTGTAATGAAGGAGGCAAGAATGGCACTTCATAGACTGCAACAATGGAGACACTCTTGAACCTTTCTCCATTGCATTTAGTTGTAATGAAGGTGGCAAGAATGGCACTTCATAGACTGCAACAATGGAGACACTCTTTAACCTGACTCCATTGCATTAGTTGTAATGAAGGAGGCAAGAATGGCACTTCATAGACTGCAACAATGGAGACCCTCTTGAACCTGACTCCATTGCATTTAGTTGTAATGAAGGTGGCAAGAATGGCACTAGATAGACTGCAACAATGGAGACACTCTTGAACCTGACTCCATTGCATTTAGTTGTAATGAAGGTGGCAAGAATGGCACTTCATAGACTGCAACAATGGAGACACTCTTGAACCTGACTGCATTGCATTTAGTTGTAATGAAGGTGGCAAGAATGGCACTTCATAGACTGCAACAATGGAGACACTCTTGAACCTGACTCCATTGCATTTAGTTGTAATGAAGGTGGCAAGAATGGCACTTCATAGACTGCAACAATGGAGACACTCTTGAACCTGACTCCATTGCATTTAGTTGTAATGAAGGTGGCAAGAATGGCACTTCATAGACTGCAACAATGGAGACACTCTTAAACCTGACTCCATTGCATTTAGTTGTAATGAAGGTGGCAAGAATGGCACTTCATAGACTGCAACAATGGAGACACTCTTTAACCTGACACCATTGCATTAGTTGTAATGAAGGAGGCAAGAATTGCACTTCATAGACTGCAACAATGGAGACACTCTTGAACCTGACTCCATTGCATTTAGTTGTAATGAAGTAGGCAAGAATGGCACTTCATAGACTGCAACAATGGAGACACTCTTTAACCTGACTCCATTGCATTTAGTTGTAATGAGTGAGGCAAGAATGGCACTTCATAGACTGCAACAATGGAGACACTCTTTAACCTGACTCCATTGCATTTAGTTGTAATGAAGGAGGGAAGAATGGCACCTCATAGACTGCAACAATGGAGACACTCTTGAACCTGACTCCACTGCATTTAGTTGTAATGAAGGTGGCAAGAATGGCACTTCATAGACTGCAACAATGGAGACACTCTTGAACCTGACTCCATTGCATTTAGTTGTAATGAGTGAGGCAAGAATGGCACTTCATAGACTGCAACAATGGAGACACTCTTGAACCTGACTCCATTGCATTAGTTGTAATGAAGGAGGCAAGAATGGCACTTCATAGACTGCACCAATGGAGACACTCTTGAACCTGACTCCATTGCATTTAGTTGTAATGAAGGAGGCAAGAATGGCACTTCATAGACTGCACCAATGGAGACACTCTTGAACCTGACTCCATTGCATTTAGTTGTAATGAAGGTGGCAAGAATGGCACTTCATAGACTGCAACAATGGAGACACTCTTGAACCTGACTCCATTGCATTTAGTTGTAATGAAGGAGGCAAGAATGGCACTTCATAGACTGCAACAATGGAGACACTCTTGAACCTGACTCCATTGCATTTAGTTGTAATGAAGGTGGCAAGAATGGCACTTCATAGACTGCAACAATGGAGACACTCTTTAACCTGACTCCATTGCATTAGTTGTAATGAAGGAGGCAAGAATGGCACTACATAGACTGCAACAATGGAGACACTCTTGAACCTGACTCCATTGCATTTAGTTGTAATGAAGGTGGCAAGAATGGCACTTCATAGACTGCAACAATGGAGACACTCTTGAACCTGACTCCATTGCATTTAGTTGTAATGAAGGTGGCAAGAATGGCACTTCATAGACTGCAACAATGGAGACACTCTTGAACCTGACTCCATTGCATTTAGTTGTAATGAAGGTGGCAAGAATGGCACTTCATAGACTGCAACAATGGAGACACTCTTGAACCTGACTCCATTGCATTTAGTTGTAATGAAGGTGGCAAGAATGGCACTTCATAGACTGCAACAATGGAGACACTCTTGAACCTGACTCCATTGCATTTAGTTGTAATGAAGGTGGCAAGAATGGCACTTCATAGACTGCAACAATGGAGACACTCTTTAACCTGACTCCATTGCATTAGTTGTAATGAAGGAGGCAAGAATGGCACTTCATAGACTGCAACAATGGAGACACTCTTGAACCTGACTCCATTGCATTTAGTTGTAATGAAGGAGGCAAGAAAATCACTTCATAGACTGCAACAATGGAGACACTCTTGAACCTGACTCCATTGCATTTAGTTGTAATGAAGGTGGCAAGAATGGCACTTCATAGACTGCAACAATGGAGACACTCTTTAACCTGACTCCATTGCATTAGTTGTAATGAAGGAGGCAAGAATGGCACTTCATAGACTGCAACAATGGAGACACTCTTGAACCTGACTCCATTGCATTTAGTTGTAATGAAGGTGGCAAGAATGGCACTTCATAGACTGCAACAATGGAGACACTCTTGAACCTGACTCCATTGCATTTAGTTGTAATGAAGGTGGCAAGAATGGCACTTCATAGACTGCAACAATGGAGACACTCTTGAACCTGACTCCATTGCATTTAGTTGTAATGAAGGTGGCAAGAATGGCACTTCATAGACTGCAACAATGGAGACACTCTTGAACCTGACTCCATTGCATTTAGTTGTAATGAAGGTGGGAAGAATGGCACTTCATAGACTGCAACAATGGAGACACTCTTGAACCTGACTCCATCGCATTTAGTTGTAATGAAGGTGGCAAGAATGGCACTTCATAGACTGCAACAATGGAGACACTCTTGAACCTGACTCCATTGCATTTAGTTGTAATGAAGGTGGCAAGAATGGCACTTCATAGACTGCAACAATGGAGACACTCGTGAACCTGACTCCATTGCATTTAGTTGTAATGAAGGTGGCAAGAATGGCACTTCATAGACTGCAACAATGGAGACACTCTTGAACCTGACTCCATTGCATTAGTTGTAATGAAGGAGGCAAGAATGGCACTTCATAGACTGCAACAATGGAGACACTCTTGAACCTGACTCCATTGCATTTAGTTGTAATGAAGGTGGCAAGAATGGCACTTCATAAACTGCAACAATGGAGACACTCTTTAACCTGACTCCATTGCATTAGTTGTAATGAAGGAGGCAAGAATGGCACTTCATAGACTGCAACAATGGAGACACTCTTGAACCTGACTCCATTGCATTTAGTTGTAATGAAGGAGGCAAGAATGGCACTTCATAGACTGCAACAATGGAGACACTCTTTAACCTGACTCCATTGCATTTAGTTGTAATGAGTGAGGCAAGAATGGCACTTCATAGACTGCAACAATGGAGACACTCTTTAACCTGACTCCATTGCATTTAGTTGTAATGAAGGAGGCAAGAATGGCACCTCATAGACTGCAACAATGGAGACACTCTTGAACCTGACTCCACTGCATTTAGTTGTAATGAAGGTGGCAAGAATGGCATTTCATAGACTGCAACAATGGAGACACTCTTTAACCTGACTCCATTACATTTAGTTGTAATGAGTGAGGCAAGAATAGCACCTCATAGACTGCAACAATGGAGACACTCTTGAACCTGACTCCATTGCATTTAGTTGTAAAGAAGGAGGCAAGAATGGCACTTCATAGACTGCAACAATGGAGACACTCTTGAACCTGACTCCATTGCATTTAGTTGTAATGAGTGAGGCAAGAATGGCACTTCATAGACTGCAACAATGGAGACACTCTTGAACCTGACTCCATTGCATTTAGTTGTAAAGAAGGAGGCAAGAATGGCACTTCATAGACTGCAACAATGGAGACACTCTTGAACCTGACTCCATTGCATTTAGTTGTAATGAAGGAGGCAAGAATGGCACTTCATAGACTGCAACAATGGAGACACTCTTGAACCTGGCTCCATTGCATTTAGTTGTAATGAAGGAGGCAAGAATGGCACTTCATAGACTGCAACAATGGAGACACTCCTGAACCTGACTCCATTGCATTTAGTTGTAATGAAGGAGGCAAGAATGGCACTTCATAGACTGCAACAATGGAGACACTCTTGAACCTGACTGCACTGCATTTAGTTGTAATGAAGGAGGCAAGAATGGCACTTCATAAACTGCAACAATGGAGACACTCTTGAACCTGACTCCATTGCATTTAGTTGTAATGAAGGAGGCAAGAATGGCACTTCATAGACTGCAACAATGGAGACACTCCTGAACCTGACTGCATTGCATTTAGTTGTAATGAAGGAGGCAAGAATGGCACTTCATAGACTGCAACAATGGAGACACTCTTGAACCTGACTCCATTGCATTAAGTTGTAATGAAGGAGGCAAGAATGGCACTTCATAGACTGCAACAATGGAGACACTCTTGAACCTTGCTCCATTTCATTTAGTTGTAATGAAGGAGGCAAGATTCGCACTTCATAGACTGAACAATGGAGACACTCTTGAACATGACTCCATTGCATTTAGTTGTAATGAGGGAGACAAGACTGAGACTCTATAGACTGCAACAATGGAGACACTCTTGAACATGACTCCATTGCATTTAGTTGTAATGAGGGAGACAAGAATGAGACTCTATAGACTGCAACAATGGAGACACTCTTGAACATGACTCCATTGCATTTAGTTGTAATGAGGGAGACAAGAATGAGACTCTATAGACTGCAACAATGGAGACACTCTTGAACATGACTCCATTGCATTTAGTTGAAATGAGGGATACAAGAATGAGACTCTATAGACTGTAGCACACTAAGCAACTGGGAATTCTTGAAATAGACTCAGGTTTGTTAAGAATTAGGAAGTATGTATGAGATCATCTGTAGAAACGCCCTTAGACTACACAATTCCAATTGAAGACTTTATACAGAACTTCAGGGTCATTATTGATCCTGAATGTTCGACAAATGTAACTCTTTGAAACTCTTGAAAAAACTTTGATGTGGTTTACAGACATTTCAAAAGACGGTTCAAGAACAGGATCTGGAGTATATGGTACAAGACCAAGGTGCATCATTTTGTTTTCACTTGAGTGAATGTGCTACTGTTTTTGAAACAGAAATTTATGCTATTATTCAATGTATGCACGAAATCTAAAGGAGAGCTTATACTGCTAAACAGATTCTTATCTGCTGAAATAGCCAAGCTGCACTTAAGGCCCGAAGTAGTCTAAAGGTAATATCAGGACTGGTTTTAAACTGCCTAAAGATGCTCACAAGCCCGGGAGAACAGAATGAAGTTCAACTCATCTGGGTACTGGGTCATAAGCGCATGGAGGGAAATGAAAAGGCTGATGAATTTGCAAGACAAGGAGTAGCTTCACAATTTATTGGGCCAGTGGGATCCAGGAACATATCAATATTTAGTAAGAGAGGCAACTAAGAACCAGTCCAAAGTAGAATATCATAAACCCTGTCTTAATACTATAGGAGACAAACATGATAAACTATTTATTAGAAAACCATGTAAGAGAAGAACTGAAAGATTACTTAAGAGACATCAGCTGAGAACAATTAATGCATCTCTCACAGGACATGTTGCTCTGAAAAACTATTTAAACACAATGGGAGTGTTTGAGGTTGCAGACTGTGCAAGAAAGAAACTGAAAAAGCCCAGCACATTTGGTGCTACAAGACCTTGGCTCACAGGAGTTATGATGCTTTTGGGGAAATGTTTTTAGAACCAGACGAATATGAGAAGACTGTATTCTTACTAAAGAATGGTAGCATAATGAATTACCTTTTAAACGATACAGGTAGCACAATAAGCCAAAAGCTGAAGTCCGTCCAGAGCAATGACTAAAATCTGTATTGGACAAGACAAGGCACGACACCCTGGAATTATAATACTTCCTCTACCTTAAGTGTCAAACTTTGCTTAAATTCAAAAAATCAAGTTGGGGAAAATGTTTCGAGCAAACATTGCTAGAAACCGTTTAAAATTGGTAACAACAAACAAGCAAATTAACAGTATTGGTATTATTCATACATGGTCGGCCTTTGTATCACGTGTATGAACAGAGTGGCCTATTATCATTATTCAAGATAATTATGAATATACTGGAGTGTAAGAAGACTTGGCATGTCCACAGCATTCCTTGCAACTGTTGGAGGATCCACAAATTCTTTCAAAAACAATTACTGTAATATCTATGTTTATTTATCCATGTTGTTGGTGGTGGCTTTGTTTGACTAACCTTGCATGTCATATTCCATAGTGTTGTAAATGATGATTTGGTTTATAATGTGTGTTTAACGAATGATGTATTCAAGTGTTGGGTGATGAATTTCTGTTTAGTTGTGTGTTATGAGCTGACTGCTGTTAAAGTGTTTAGTGATATATTTATGTTCACTTGTGTATACTCAATGTGTGCAAATGTTTAGTGATGTATTTATGTTCACTTGTGTATACTGAATGTGTGCAAATGTTAAGTGATGTATTTATGTTCACTTGTGTATACTGAATGTGTGCAAATGTTTAGTGATGTATTTATGTTCAGTCGTTGTGTTTACTGAATGTGTGCAAATGTGTAGTGATTTATTTATGTTTACTTGTTGTGTATACTGAATGTGTGCAAATGTTTAATGATGTATTTATGTTCACTTGTGTATACTGAATGTGTGCAAATGTTTAGTGATGTATTAATGTTCACTTGTGTATACTGAATGTGAGCAAATGCTTAGTGATGTATTTATGTTCAGTCGTTGTGTTTACTGAATGTGTGCAAATGTGTATTGATGTATTTATGTTCATTCGGTTTGTTTACTGAATGTGTGCAGATGTGTAGTGATGTATTTATGTTCAGTCGTTGTGTTTACTGAATGTGTGCAAATGTTTAGTGATGTATTTATGTTTACTTGTTGTGTGTACTGAATGTGTGCAAATGTTTAGTGATGTATTTATGTTCAGTCGTTGTATATACCGAATGTGTGCAAATGTTAGTGATGTATTTATGTTCACTTGTGTATACTGAATGTGTGAAAATGTTTAGTGATGTATTTATGTTCAGTCGTTGTGTTTACTGAATGTGTTCAAATGTTTAGTGATATTTATGTTCACTTGTGTATACTGAATGTGTGCAAATGTTTAGTGATGTATTTATGTTCAGTCATTGTGTTTAATGAATGTGTGCAAATTTTTCTTCATGTATTTATGTTTACTTGTTGTGTATACTGAATGTGTGCAAATGTTCATTGATGTATTTATGTTCACTTGTCTATACTGAATGTGTGCAAATGTTAAGTGAAGTATTTATGTTCAGTTGTTGTGTTTAATGAATGTGTTCAAATGTTTAGTGATGTATTTATGTTTACTTGTTGTGTATACTGAATGTGTGCAAATGTTTAGTGATGTATTTATGTTCACTTGTGTTTACTGAATGTGTGCATTTGTTTAGTGATGTATTTATGTTTACTTGTTGTATTTACTAAATGTGTGCAAATGCATAGTGATGTATTTATGTTCACCTGGGTATACTGAATGTGTGCAAATGTTTAGTGATGTATTTATGTTCAGTTGTTGTGTTAACTGAATGTATGCAAATGTGTAGTGATTTATTTATGTTTACTTGTTGTGTACACTGAATGTGTGCATATGTTTAATGATGTATTTATGTTCATTCGGTTTGTTTACTGAATGTGTGCAAATGTGTAGTGATGTATTTATGTTCAGTCGTTGTGTTTACTGAATGTGTGGAAATGTTTAGTGCTGTATTTATGTTCAGTTGTTGTGTATACAGAATGTGTGCAAATGTTAGTGATGTATTTATGTTCACTTGTGTATACTGAATGTGTGAAAATGTTTAGTGATGTACTTATGTTCAGTCGCTGTGTTTACTGAATGTGTTCAAATGTTTAGTGATATTTATGTTCACTTGTGTATACTGAATGTGTGCAAATGTTTAGTGATGTATTTATGTTCAGTCATTGTGTTTAATGAACGTGTGCAAATGTTTCGTCATGTATTTATGTTTACTTGTTGTGTATACTGAATGTGTGGAAATGTTCATTGATGTATTTATGTTCACTTGTGTATACTGAATGTGTGGAAATGTTAAGTAATGTATTTATGTTCAGCTGTTGTGTTTACTGAATGTGTTCAAATGTTTAGTGATGTATTCATGTTTACTTGTTGTGTATACTGAATGTGTGCAAATGTTTAGTGATGTATTTATGTTCACTTGTGTATACTGAATGTGTGCAAAGGTTTAGTGATATATTTATGGTTACTTTTTGTGTATACTGAATGTGTGAAAATGTTTAGTGATGTATTTATGTTGAGTCGTTCTGTTTATGAATGTGTGCAAATGTTTAGTAATGTATTTATGTTCAGTCATTGTGTATACTGAATGTGTACAAATGTTTAGTGATGTACTTATGTTTACTTGTTGTGTATACTGAATGTTTGCAAATGTTTAGTGATGTATTTATGTTCAGTCGTGTTTACTGAATATGTGCAAATGTGTAGTCATGTATTTATGTTTCCTTGTTGTGTATACTGAATGTGTGCAAATGTGTATTGATGTATTTATGTTCATTCGGTTTGTTTACTGAATGTGTGCAGATGTGTAGTGATGTATTTATGTTCAATTGTGTATACTGAATGTGTGCAAATGTTTAGTGATGATTTTATGTTCAGTTGTGTTTACTGAATGTGTTCAAATGTTAAGTGATGTATTTATGTTCAGTCGTTGAGTTTACTGAATGTGTGCAAATATTTAGTGATGTATTTATGTTCAGTCGTTGTGTATACGGAGTGCGTGCAAATGTTTAGTGATGTATTTATGTTCAGTCGTTCTGTTTACTGAATGTGTGCAAATGTTTAGTGATGCATTTATGTTCAGTCGTTGTGTATACTGAATGTGTACAAATCTTTAGTGATGTATTTATGTTCACTTGTGTATACTGAATGTGTGCAAATGTTTAGTGATGTATTTATGTTCATTGTATATACTGAATGTGTGCAAATGTTTAGTGATGTATTTATGTTCAGTCGTTATGTTTACTGAATGTGTGCAAATGTGTCGTGATGTATTTATGTTTACTTGTTGTGTACACTGAATGTGTGCAAATGCTTAATGATGTATTTATGTTCACTTGTGTATACTGAATGTGTGCAAATGTTTAGTGATGTATTTATGTTCAGTTGTTGTGTTTACTGAAAGTGTGCAAATGTGTCGTGATGTATTTATGTTTACTTATGCGTATACTGAATGTGTGCAAATGCTTAATGATGTATTTATGTTCACTTGTGTATACTGAATGTGTGCAAATGCTTAGTGATGTATTTATGTTCAATTGTGTATACTGAATGTGTGCAAATGTTAATGATGTATTTATGTTCACTTGTGTATACTGAATGTGTGCAAATGATTAATGATGTATTTATGTTCACTTCTGTATAATGAATGTGTGCAAATGTTTAGTGATGTATTTATGTTCACTTGTGTATACTGAATGTGTGCAAATGTTTAATGATGTATTTATGTTTACTTGTTGTGTGTACTGAATGTGTGCAAATATTTAGTGATGTATTTATGTTCAGTCGTTGTGTATACCGAATGTGTGCAAATGTTAGTGATGTATTTATGTTCACTTGTGTATACTGAATGTGTGAAAATGTTAAGTGATGTATTTATGTTCAGTCGTTGTGTTTACTGAATGTGTTCAAATGTTTAGTGATATTTATTTTCACTTGTGTATACTGAATGTGTGCAAATGTTTAGTGATGTATTTATGTTCACTTGTGTATACTGAATGTGTGCAAATGTTTAGTGATGTATTTATTTTCAGTCGTTGTGTTTACTGAATGTGTGCAAATGTGTCGTGATGTATTTATGTTTACTTGTTGTGTATACTGAATGGGTGCAAATGTTTAATGATGTATTTATTTTCACTTGTGTATACTGAATGTGTGCAAATGTTTAGTGATGTATTTATGTTCACATGTGTATACTGAATGTGTGCAAATGTTTAGTGATGTATTTATGTTCACTTGTGTATACTGAATGTGTGCAAATGTTTAGTGATGTATTTATGTTCAGTTGTTGTGTTTACTGAATGTGTGCAAATGTGTCGTGATGTATTTATGTTTACTTGTTGTGTATTCTGAATGTGTGCAAATGCTTAATGATGTATTTATGTTCACTTGTGTATACTGAATGTGTGCAAATGTTTAGTGATGTATTTATGTTCACTTGTGTATACTGAATGTGTGCAAATGTTTAATGATGTATTTATGTTCACTTGTATATACCTACTGAATGTGTGCAAATGTTTAATGATGTATGTATGTTACCTTATGTATAATGAATGTGTGCAAATGTTTAGTGATGCATTTATGTTCACTTGTGTATACTGAATGTGTGCAAATGTTTAGTGATGTATTTATGTTCAGTTGTGTGTACTGAATGTGTGCAAATGTTTAATGATGTATTTATGTTCACTTGTGTATTCTGAATGTGTGCAAATGTTTAGTGATGTATTTATGTTCACTTGTGTATACTGAATGTGTGCAAATGTTTAATGATGTATTTATGTTCACTTGTGTATACTGAATGTGTGCAAATGTTTAGTGACGTATTTATGTTCACTTGTGTATACTTAATGTGTGTAAATGTTTAGTGATGTATTTATGTTCAGTCGTTGTGTTTACTGAATGTGTGCAAATGTGTCATGATGTATTTATGTTTACTTGTTGTGTATACTGAATGTGTGCAAATGTTTAATGATGTATTTATTTTCACTTGTGTATACTGAATGTGTGCAAATGTTTAGTGATGTATTTATGTTCACTTGTGTATACTGAATGTGTGCAAATGTTTAGTGATGTATTTATGTTCACTTGTGTATACTGAATGTGTGCAAATGTTTAGTGATGTATTTATGTTCACTTGTGTATACTGAATGTGTGCCAATGTTTAGTGATGTATTTATGTTCACTTGTGTATACTGAATGTGTGCAAATGTTTAGTGATGTATTTATGTTCAGTCGTTATGTTTACTGAATGTGTGCAAATGTGTAGTGATGTATTTATGTTTACTTTTAGTGTATACTGAATGTGTACAAATGTTTGGTGATGTATGTATGTTCACTTTTTGTGTTTACTGAATGTGTGCAAATGTTTAAATATGTATTTATGTTCGGTCGTTGTGTATACTGAATGTGTGTACAAATGTGTAGTGATGTATTTATGTTCATTCGGTTTGTTTACTGAATGTGTGCAGATGTGTAGTGATGTATTTATGTTCAGTCGTTGTGTTTACTGAATGTGTGCAAATGTTTAGTGATGTATTTAGTTTTACTTGTTGTGTACACTGAATGTGTGCAAATGTTTAATGATGTATTTATGTTCATTCGGTTTGTTTACTGAATGTGTGCAAATGTGTAGTGATGTATTTATGTTCAGTCGTTGTGTTTACTGAATGTGTGCAAATGTTTAGTGATGTATTTATGTTCAGTTGTTGTGTATACAGAATGTGTGCAAATGTTAGTGATGTATTTATGTTCACTTGTGTATACTGAATGTGTGAAAATGTTTAGTGATGTATTGATGTTCAGTCGTTGTGTTTACTGAATGTGTTCAAATGTTTAGTGATATTTATGTTCACTTGTGTATACTGAATGTGTGCAAATGTTTAATGATGTATTTATGTTCAGTCATTGTGTTTAATGAATGTGTGCAAATGTTTCGTCATGTATTTATGTTTACTTGTTGTGTATACTGAATGTGTGCAAATGTTCATTGATGTATTTATGTTCACTTGTGTATACTGAATGTGTGGAAATGTTAAGTAATGTATTTATGTTCAGTTGTTGTGTTTACTGAATGTGTTCAAATGTTTAGTGATGTATTCATGTTTACTTGTTGTGTATACTGAATGTGTGCCAATGTTTAGTGATGTATTTATGTTCACTTGTGTATACTGAATGTGTGCAAAGGTTTAGTTATATATTTATGGTTACTTGTTGTGTATACTGAATGTGTGCAAATGTTTAGTGCTGTATTTGTGTTCAGTCGTTGTGTTTACTGAATGTGCTTAAATGTTTAGTGATGTATTTATCTTCAGTCGTGTTTACTGAATATGTGCAAATGTGTAGTGAAGTATTTTTGTTTACTTGTTGTGTATACTGAATGTGTGCAAATGTGTATTGATGTATTTATGTTCATGCGGTTTGTTTACTGAATGTGTGCAGATGTGTAGTGATGTATTTATGTTCACTTGTGTATGCTGAATGTGTGCAAATGTGTAGTGATGATTTTATGTTCAGTTGTGTTTACTGAATGTGTTCAAATGTTAAGTTATGTATTTATGTTCAGTCGATGAGTTTACTGAATGTGTGCAAATATTTAGTGATGTATTTATGTTGAGTCGTTGTGTATACGGAGTGCTTGCAAATGTTTAGTGATGTATTTATGTTCAGTCGTTATGTTTACTGAATGTGTGCAAATGTTTAGTGATGTATTTATGTTCACTTGTGTATACTGAATGTGTGCAAATGTTTAGTGATGTATTTATGTTCAGTTGTTGTGTTTACTGAATGTGCGCAAATATGTCGTGATGTATTTATGTTTACTTGTTGTGTATACTGAATGTGTGCAAATGCTTAATGATGTATTTATGTTCACTTGTGTTTACTGAATGTGTGCAAGTGTTTAGTGATGTATTTATGTTCACTTGTGTATACTGAATGTGTGCAAATGTTTAATGATGTATTTATGTTCACTTGTGTATACCTACTGAATGTGTGCAAATGTTTAATGATGTATGTATGTTACCTTATGCATAATGAATGCGTGCAAATGTTTAGTGATGTATTTATGTTCACTTGTGTATACTGAATGAGTGCAAATTTTTAGTGATGTATTTATGTTCAGTTGTGTATACTGAATGTGTGCAAATGTTTAATGATGTATTTATGTTCAATTCTGTATACTGAATGTGTGCAAATGTTTAGTGATGTATTTATGTTCACTTGTGTATACTGAATGTGTGCAAATGTTTAATGATGTATTTATGTTCACTTGTGTATACTGAATGTGTGCAAATGTTTAATGATGTATTTATGTTCACTTGTGTATTATGAATGTGTGCAAACTTTTAGTGACGTATTTATGTTCACTTGTGTATACTTAATGTGTGTAAATGTTTAGTGATGTATTTATGTTCAGTCGTTGTGTTTACTGAATGTGTGCAAATTGTTGTGATGTATTTATGTTTACTTGTTGTGTATACTGAATGTGTGCAAATGTTTAATGATGTATTTTTTTTCACTTGTGTATACTGAATGTGTGCAAATAATTAGTGATGTATTTATGTTCACATGTGTATACTGAATGTGTGCAAATGTTTAGTAATGTATTTATGTTCACTTGTGTATACTGAATGTGTGCAAATGTTTAGTGATGTATTTATGTTCACTTGTGTATACTGAATGTGTGCCAATGTTTAGTGATGTATTTATGTTCACTTGTGTATACTGAATGTGTGCAAATGTTTAGTGATGTATTTATGTTCAGTCGTTATGTTTACTGAATGTGTGCAAACTTTTAGTGACGTATTTATGTTCACTTGTGTATACTTAATGTGTGCAAATGTGTAGTGATGTATTTATGTTTACTTTTAGTGTATACTGAATGTGTACAAATGTTTAGTGATGTATGTATGTTCACTTTTTGTGTTTACTGAATGTGTGCAAATGTTTGGTAATGCATTAGTATTCAGTTGTTATGTTTATTGAATGATTTGTAAATATTTAGTGATGTAATTATCTTCACTTGTTGTGTTTACTGAATGTGTGCAAATGTTTAAATATGTATTTATGTTCGGTCGTTGTGTATACTGAATGTGTGCAAATGTTTAGTGATGTATTTATGTTCATTCGGTTTGTTTACTGAAGGTGTGCAGATGTGTAATGATGTATTTATGTTCAGTCGTTGTGTTTACTGAATGTGTGCAAATGTTTAGTGATGTATTTATGTTTACTTGTTGTGTGTACCAAATGTGTGCAAATGTTTAGTGATGTAATTATGTTCAGTCGTTTTGTATACCGAATGTGTGCAAATGTTAGTGATGTATTTATGTTCACTTGTGTATACTGAATGTGTGAAAATGTTTAGTGATGTATTTATGTTCAGTTGTTGTGTTTACTGAATGTGTTCATAATGTTTAGTGATATTTATTTTCACTTGTGTATACTGAATGTGTGCAAATGTTTCGTCATGTATTTATGTTTACTTGTTGTGTATACTGAATGTGTGCAAATGTTTAGTGATGTATTTATGTTCACTTGTGTATACTGAATGTGTGCCAATGTTTAGTGATGTATTTATTTTCACTTGTGTATACTGAATGTGTTCAAATGTTTAGTGATGTATTTATGTTCAGTCGTTATGTTTACTGAATGTGTGCAAATGTGTAGTGATGTATTTATGTTTACTTTTTGTGTATACTGAATGTGTACAAATGTTTGGTAATGCATTAGTATTCAGTTATTTTGTTTATTGAATGATTTGTAAATATTTAGTGATGTAATTATGTTCACTTGTTGTGTTTACTGAATGTGTGCAAATGTTTAATGATGTATTTATGTTCAGTCGTTGTGTATACTGAATGTGTGCAAATGTGTATTGATGTATTTATGTTCATTCGGTTTGTTTACTGAATGTGTGCAGATGTGTAGTGATGTATTTATGTTCAGTCGTTGTGTTTACTGAATGTGTGCAAATGTTTAGTGATGTATTTATGTTTACTTGTTGTGTGTACTGAATGTGTGCAAATGTGTATTGATGTATTTATGTTCAGTCGTTGTGTTTACTGAATGTGTGCAAATGTTTAGTGATGTATTTATGTTTACTTGTTGTGTTTACTGAATGTGTGCAAATGTTTAATGATGTATTTATGTTCAGTCGTTGTGTATACTGAATGTGTGCAAATGTGTATTGATGTATTTATGTTCATTCGGTTTGTTTACTGAATGTGTGCAGATGTGTAGTGATGTATTTATGTTCAGTCGTTGTGTATACCGAATGTGTGCAAATGTTAGTGATGTATTTATGTTCACTTGTGTATACTGAATGTGTGAAAATGTTTAGTGATGTATTTATGTTCAGTCACTGTGTTTACTGAATGTCTTCAAATGTTTAGTGATATTTATTTTCACTTGTGTATACTGAATGTGTGCAAATTTTTAGTGATGTATTTATGTTCAGTCATTGTGTTTAATGAATGTGTGCAAATGTTTCGTCATGTATTTATGTTTACTTGTTGTGTATACTGAATGTGCGCAAATGTTCATTGATGTATTTATGTTCACTTGTGTATACTGAATGTGTGCAAATGTTAAGTGATGTATTTATGTTCAGTTGTTGTGTTTAACGAATGTGTTCAAATGTTTAGTGATGTATTTATGTTTACTTGTTGTGTATACTGAATGTGTGCAAATGTTTAGTGATGTATTTATGTTCACTTGTGTTTACTGAATGTGTGCATATGTTTAGTGATGTATTTATGTTAACTTGTTGTATTTACTGAATGTGTGCAAATGCTTAGTGATGTATTTATGTTCACCTGGGTATACTGAATGTGTGCAAATGTTTAGTGATGTATTTATGTTCAGTCGTTGTGTTTATTGAATGTATGCAATTGTTTAGTGATGTATTTATGTTCACTTGTTGTGTTTACTGAATGTGTACAAATGTTTAGTGATGTATGTATGTTCACTTTTTGTGTTTACTGAATGTGTGCAAATGTTTGGTAATGCATTAGTATTCAGTTGTTATGTTTATTGAATCATTTGTAAATATTTAGTGATTTAATTATGTTCACTTGTTGTGTTTACTGAATGTATGCAAATGAATAGTGATGTATTTATGTTCACTTGTGTATTGAATGTATGCAAATATTTGGTAATGTATTTATGTTCACTTGTTGTGCTTATTGAATGTATGCAAATGTTTAGTGATGTATTTGTGTTCACTGGTTGTGTTTATTGAATGTATTCAAATGTTTAGTAATGTATTTATGTTCACTTGTGTTTACTGAATGTAGGCAAATGTTTGGTAGTGTATTAATGTTCAGTCTTTGTGTTTATTGAACGTATGCAAATGTTTAGTGATGTATTTATGTTCAGTTGTTCTGTTTACTTAATGTGTGCAAACGTTGAGTGATGTATTTATGTTCACTTGTTGTGTTTACTGAATGTGTGCAAATGTTTAGTGATGTATTTATGTTCACTAGTTGTGTTTACTGAATGTGTGCAAATGTTTGGTAATGTATTTATGTTCACTTGTGTTTATTGAAATTATGCAAATGTTTGGTAATGTACTAATGTTCAGTCGTTGTGTTCATTGAATGTATACAAATGTTTGCTACTGTATTAAAGTTCAGTCGTAGTGTTTGTTGAATGTATGAAATGTTTAGTGATGTATTTATGTTCACTGGTTGTGGTTATAGAACGTATGCAAATGTTTGGTAATGTATTTATGTGCATTTGTGTTTATTGAATGTATGCAAATGCTTGGTACTGTATTAATGTTCAGTCGTTGCATTTATTGAATGTATGCAAATGTTTAGTGATGTACTTATGTTCAGTCGCTGTGTTTACTGAATGTGTGCAAGTGTTTGGTAATGTATTTATGTTCAGTCGTTGTGTTTACTGAATGTGTGCAAGTGTTTGGTAATGTATTTATGTTCACTTGTTGTGTTTACTGAATGTGTGCAAGTGTTTGGTGAAGTGTTTACATTCGGTTGTTGTGTTTGTTGAATGTGTACCAATGTTTAGTAATGTATTTGTGTCACTTGTTGTGTTTTGTAAGGGCGTGCCGATGTTAGTTATGTATTTGTTTCAGTTTGTGTTTTGTGAGGGCGTGCCAATGTTTAGTTATGTATTTGTTTCATTTGTTGTGTTAAATGAATTTATGCCAATGTTTGGTGATGCATTTATGTTGAGTTGTTGTGTTTCATGAATGTGTACAAAATGTATGGCGGTGTATTTATGTTGAGTTGTTGTGTCTACTGAATGTATGTAAAATGTTTGGTAGCAGATCTATGTTGAGTTGTTGTGTTTAATGGATGTGTGCAAAATGTTTGGTGGTGTATATATGTTGAGTTGTTATGTTTACTGAATGTATGCAAAATGTGTGGTAATGTATTTATTTTGAGTTGTTATGTTTACTGAATGTATGCAAAATGTTTGGTAATGTTATTAAGTTGAGTTGTTGTGTTAATGAATGTGTGCAAAATGTTTGGTCATTTATTTATGGTCAGTCGTTATGTTTTATACATATATATATATATATGTGCTAGTGATGTATTGATGTTCAATTGTCCTGTTTACGAATGCGTGGAACGATGTTGGATCATGTAATTATGTTCAGTTGTTTTGTTTAATGAATATATGGAAATGTTTGGTAATGTATTTATGTTCAGTTGTTGTGTTTAATGGATGTATGAAAATGTTGGGTAATGTATTTATGTTCACTTGTGTTTAATTAATATATGGAAATGTTTGGTAATGTACTTATTTTCAGTTGTGTTTAATGAATGTATGCAAATGTTTGGTCATGTATTTTTGTGCAGTTGTTGCGTTTAATGAATGTATGCAGATTGTTTGGTGATGTATTTATGTTGGGTTGTTATGTTTACTGAATGTGTGCAAATGTTTGGTCTTGTATTTATTTTCAGTTGTGTTTAATGAATGTAAGCAAATTGTTTGGTGATGTGTTTATGTTGTGTTGTTGTGTTTACTGAATGTGTGCTAATGTTTGGTGATGGATGTATTTATGTTCAGTGGTTGTGTTTACTGAATGTATGTCAATGTTTGTGTTTAGCTGTTGTGTTTACTGAATGTGTGCAAAGTTTGGTGATGCATTTATGTTTAGCTATCTTTTGCACCATGTGTAAGTGTTTGGTGTGTTGTGTACTGCATCGTGTGTAAGTGCTTGGAGTGCACAGTTGCATGTCTAGAACGATATGTTGATGATGTAATTTTATTTGAATGTTGTGTAATGAATGAATTGTTGGATGATGTCTGTGTTGTCTACACATGATGTGTTCAATATGCCCTTGTGGTGATAACTATCACCAGCATCACTAGATGATCCAAAGGTGAGCAAAGTCAACAACAGTTAAAAATACAATAATTGTTCTCTCTTTTGTACATTCCTGGTACCTACTTCAAGAGAATTGGTGTTTGCAGATGTTGTACCATCAACAGGTCAACACTGCCTCAGGAGTCTGAGACAACTCCGTTAATTGCAGGTTCTGTACAAATCTGCATGATCAACATCCAAGAAGATCAAGTCTTCAACAGCTCTGTCTCAAGGTACTTTAGTAACTAATAGGGCTTACAAATTTATAAGAAAAGTTAAATTCTGCACATAGGCCAACAGAGCTGATGTTACATTGGCATGACACTCTCTACACACAATCATCTCTTACAATGCCTCATTTTGTGTCTCCCTCTTGTTAATTGAGATTAAACACTCACAGAAATTGTTGCATTACAGTTATTGTTACAGTCGTGAGCAATAGTCAATCTGTCAAAAGTAGGTTGCTATAAGATGTTGCGTACACTTTGTACATAACGTCACAAGAAATAAATTAATGGTGAAGTGAGCATTTCAATAAGATGTATGAGAAGTGCTGGAAAATTCAGAAATGGCTAATGCCACAAAAAAGATGGTGAACAAATTGTGTTCTGTCAAAATCTTAAATTATTGTATATCTCTCATGATTTACCTGGTATGTGAACTTCATTCTGAATGCAAAGATGTTAAATACATGATATTAACCAAAACCATTTTTTGAGAATGAAATGTTCATGTGAAGAGTAATTTGTGTTAGGAAGGATTTCTTGAAAACCTGTGTGTTGCATCCTGGAGAAAGTAAGTCTTGTAATGTTGTTCAATTTACGCTGTACCATAAATCAGCCTGTTCTGAAATTATTCTCAATTATGCATTATACATGCAATATTCATTAATAGCACTTAAATGTTTATATCACAAGTTAAATTTTGAGAATTTTAAACTAGGCTGATGACCTAAAAATACTTGAGAAATTACTTAAAATTAAAAAAGTGACAAAATGGTGAAAGCTACTTAACCGAGATTTACTTAATTTATAAATTACTGCACACAAAGTTATAAAGTAATTTATATGTGGCTATAATTCTATACAAGCAAGAGGAGCAGGAATAAGAATAATCAGAAAATTTAGGAATTAATTGAAAATACACAGGCTCTTTCATAAGTAATCTTGTACATGTCAAATTCATTATCTTGAAAGGTGTATTTTACAAATAAAAAAATAATCAACCATTGTTGTACAGTGAGTGGCATTATCTACAAAACGTTTAAATGGCAATATATTTATTTAATTGTTTTTGAAAGATATTTAATTTGTTTAGTTACAGACTTGACAGCTTATGACCATAACAGCCTGCTCTTATCAATGTAGAAAAGGGAAAACCGACCTGACTCATCACTAGTTTGGGACACAACAGTAATTATACCTGCTCTGCTGCCACCCCTCCAGACTAACCATTAAGCACGAGTGTGATATTTTTTGCCAAGAAGGCGAGTAAAGGGTGCACAAAGTTACTCTCATTTCTCAGTTTAGTGAAATTTCTGAAAAGTAAAATTTCAATTATACAAAACTGTTGATATACTTAACCCCCTTGATGCTGGGATTATATGCCACTCTACCTTTAAATCCTCAACTGGCTTTCATATTCTTTTCACAGGTGACATGAAGATGATTGATGCTCCACTCAGAGCCATATGTGTGCCTGTGGCAAAGGACAGGGACGGCCCAAGTAAAACAACCAGTGTGATTTCACACTTGGTTGCTGATGGGGTTACATTTCAATGGATTTTGTTTCTTATTCTTAACCATCTAGTGCATGAATTGTTTTCCTACATATGCCACTCTTACTCTAATTCCCAAACCAGTTTAGATATCTCCCTCAATGACACCTTAATGTAAGCAATCCAAATACCCATAATTGTTAAGGTGATTTGAATGGACTGGCCATCCATTCGAAGCCGAACATCTGAGTTCAAATACAGACTACAGTCAAATGTGTCTATGGTAAAGGATGTGGAGTGTCAATGTAAAGTAACCGGTGCGATGGCACGCATGGATGATGGGCTTGCATTTTACTGCAGTAGCATGGTTTTTGCTTTTTGTTAAAAAAAAAAACACTTCAATAATTATATTTATGTTATTGTTAAATGGCACTATAATACAAAAATAATAATAAACACTTAAGATATTCTAAAATGCCCTTGTGCCCAAATAGCAGCACTATGCACTACAGGGTTAAGAAAACACTCTCTTTGAAAGTCCAGGACATAAAAGAACAAATAAATTCATGCTTGAATAAAAGTATAAGTATTGGAAAATTCAAACAAATAACAAGGATACCTCAGAAGTGGTTCACTCAACAAAAAAATGTATGACATAAATTGTGTGTTTTAACAAGATAAAATTTTGTTCTGTAAAAAATTGTATCTATCTCTTAAGGTTAACCAGTTATGCAAAAGCCATTTATCTTTGAGTTATGCCATTCACAGGCACACAGGCAGACAGACAGACACACACATACACACACACACACGCACATGGACCTTTTTCTAAAAATGCTTATTTTTATTTAGGGGCCTCAAAACATTTATTTCCGGTGAAATCTCAGCATCAAGTTTTTGGGTGGCATGCAATACTTCCCCTACTTACTATACATAGTAGAGAAAGTAAAAATCCATTAAAAAAATTAAAAAGGTTAACAAACTCCCATACGCTACAGCAGACACCAAAGGGTTAATACAAATCCAAGAAAATTACTAAATAAGCACACAAAGGGCAAGAAAATGACCAAATATATATGCATTTCATAATCTGGGGCCTGTATGAAATATTTATGTGCTTGGTAGCAATGTCATGCCATCAGAGTCTGTGCCCTGGTTATGAATATGCCTAATAAATTCAGTCACAGACAGGTTTTACATGACTTGTATCATTTCAGTACAAGAGAGCTGCAGAACTACTGGTGTTCAACCTGAAGAAGGCGAGTATCAAGAGGACTTGGTATTCACAGAGAAACCTTCACAACTCTTACTGCATTTTTGTAAATGTAGGTTGTGTTTGTAAACCCAGATGTGTTGCATTTTTACAATAATATGTGTTAAACACAAAACTGCTTTGAAACAAACTATAAACATGTGTAGTTATAAGCTAAAATAAATGTGACATTTTTATCAGGAATGGTTCAATGAGAAAACAAGCAAATATTGAAAGTACCAAAAAGTGATCTTCGGTCAAGCGCTTGACAAAAAAAAAAAAAGCTGAAGCCAAATAAAGATTTTTGCTAAAAATTCTGTTAAGGTAAAACTGCTTGAGGTAATATTACAGTAATAGCTGAAAAACATAAAAGGTATTCACAAAATGTAAGTACTGAATGTTAAATAGATATGGTACAATAAGACTAAAATACAAAAATATTGTGGTAAATGTTATACAATAGGTCATAATATGGTAAGAATGTTTGCATAAAGATGATAAAATAGAAAGTAAAAAATTACTTAGAAATGAAGCAAAAGCATATAAAATGACTGTTAGACACAAACAAAACTGGTAAATGTCGCAGTGACATACAACACTTGTTGCACTACTACACAATTGCTTCCCATGAAACAATCATGTAAATGCTGAAAGGCTATCAAGGAGGTAATGGGAAAATACTTGAGAAAGTAAGGTGAAAGTAAAAGAATTGTTTCCAAATGTGGCAACAACAAATTATTACTTATGTCTGGTAAACTTTTGTGTAAAGTTTCATTTACTACATGACACAATATAATGAAACAAATATCTACACAAATTGTAAATGTGTTAAAATTGTTGTTAATGTTTCAGGTGTCAACTGTGTGTATAAGGTTTCTCAAAAATGTTTGTATATGTTGTTAGAAATATTTAAATATATGGAGAGACAATACATAATTGGTACATAATTATAATTTGTTTTCCTTTGTTACACAAATCCATTCCTTTGGAACATTATTTAACACACACAAAAATTGTGTTACATTCACATAAAATTATCTACGCACATTTATTTTCATGTAGTTTCCACAAACCATATTTAATTTATTTAATTCATATTTATTTTGCTATCTACTTCACATTAGTTGAGATAAACATTTGGAGATGAGGTTTAATTACGCATGTCATAAGTACAAGAGGGATAGAGGAAATCTAATCGAAAGTGGCTCGATATGGCTTTAAAGGTCCATCCTCATTCCATGATAATGCAAGAAACAACTGAGTAGCAGCATGACTTTAACAAAAATTATGAGCTATTAAGCGTTTGAAATTAATCTTTAACAAAAAACTTGGTGCGAAAGATATTATACATTTTCTGTGTAGTACATTTTTGTCTGTCTTAATATTTGCAAATTACACTAAAGTCATTCAGAATGAAAATTACACAGGCTATTTCCAGGAAATGAAATATATATATTTTATTTGGATGTAAATATCTTTAACTCATAGTATTGTATTCAAAATTGTTAGCCTTCTTCAGGAAATAGCAAACTTCCAAAGATTTACATCTAATGGTAATTAGGAGTGGGGGATTTTCTTGAAAATCTTCATATAGCATCTTTGAAACTTAAATACCAAGTGTGGTATTTAACCAACTATTCGTTTTTGAGTTCTGCTGTTCACATAACCATGAAACTTTTCAAAAAATACAAGACCTCTTTTGTGGCCTGTCAGCGAAGCGGCACCGTGTATGGACAAACCCACACATACCAATCCCAAGATAAATTTAATTTAATGTTATCAAACTGTAAAGAGCTATGAAGTATATTCCCAACTTTTTATGTTGTAATTATTTACATAAGTAGCGCATTTCTTAGGCCTTATATTTTATGCACGCGATTTCATGCCGTGCGATGCGATCCGAAAGTACATTGAGTTAATGGAAAGCATATGCAAATGAAACATGTCGCATGATCTTTCAGCTCGCATGACAATATGCTACGCTCCATTACCTTAATATACGCGGTTCTGTTTATGCACTTCGCATTGTGAGATGTCTAAGACAAGCGCTTGGAGACGGAACACTCAGTTGCCCGACGAAATTGAGCGAATGCGAAAACGGACGCCAGCGAACGTTCTTAGTGGACATTTCAGTTAACGGCGTGTTCGGTAAGTTGTGAAGGCAACGGGGGAAGGTAGTCCATTCCGGCACATTTTGCTCCCATTGGCTGCGGTCAATTACGTAATGTGGAGGATTGACCGCGCACGCTCTTCGACTGGCAATTGAAAGTGAATACTAAAGCCATGCGTTTCAAAGCAGGAATTTGTACATACATAGCGTAAATCGGTGCTTATAAAGTACTAAAATATAACATGAAAAATAGCATGTATTGAAAAAGCTATTTGCTGTGAAAATGCATGGGTTATCTTTGTCAACTTCTACAATGATACAAGCAACTTAGCTGTCATAACTAATATTTTGAGTACTGCTAAGATAAACTGAAAAACCCTTTTTGTAACACAAATTTGACTTACATTTAAAAGTGATCGTTTTTGCTGTTCTAGAAGAGTTGGATGTTACCCAGTGGTGATTTTTCCTAGAACTTTGTTCCTCCATAGCAGCAATTTTAGTTTTCTCTACCACGTACATATTAGGGAGAGGAAATATGGCTCCCATCTAAAAATTCGATACCGAAATTCACCGGAAACACATGTTTTGAGACTCCCTGAATCCAAAAAGGTATTTTTATAAAAAGGTCCGTGTGTGTTTAAGCTCTGTGAACAGCATAATTAAAAAACGAAAAGTTGGATAAATACCAACTTGGTGGTATTTAAGTTCAGTACCTTCCAAAAATGCGACACAAAGATTTTCAAGAAAATCCCCCACCCAAACTACCCTTTACATGGAAGAATTTTCTAAACTTTTTAATTTCTGAAAAATGGCTCTAATGATTTTGATTAAAATGACATTGTATTGAGGATATTTACATGAAAAATAACATGTTTATTTTGAATTTTCTGGGAATAGCTTGTGAAGTCCTCTTCATTCGGAAGGAATTTTGTATAATGTTGTGTAACTGGTAAACGTTAAGCAACAGAGGAAAATGCGTTACACAAAAAATGTAGATCTTTTTAAAACACACAATTTATTTCAAATAACCTTTTTATAGCACCAGTAATCCCCGAAATATCCGTTATTAATGGTAAGACTTCATCAAAACTTAGCCATACTTTTAAAGTTCGTTCGATTTTCAGTTGATTCTTGCGATGTCATGGAAAGAGTGTGGAATTTTAAGATCAGGGTGTAGCGTACAGTTCGTAAACATTTGACTGTCGTTCTCTTTTATTTATAACCAAATGTGTATTGCAACTACTTCTGCAAAGGTTCATCTCGATTAAAATGAAGTAGATAGGAAAATAAACTTTCGTAAGAATAATTTATATATCCACTAATAATAGATAGAGGGTAGAGAAAGTAATTGAATGTAACAAAGAGAATTTTAAGTCACGTTGATAGTCTGTGCGAAAATGTACTGAGTACACTCGAGCATTATCGGGCTTGAATTTATCACTCTGTTTACACCGTCTTAGTTTACCAACTCTAGGAAATCTGTGGTACATAACTTCAGACGTTTTTGTTCCTATATTAGAACACACAATCAATTAGTTTCTTGAAAAGTTATTCATTTTGAAATTGAATTCCATTTATGGACACTGCTACGGTTCTTAGCGACCCACTCTATGTTGGGCGTGAAAGATCGGAAATTTTGCTCAGAGGCCTCTTTGTCAGGATTGAGGTTCTTTTACGTGCAGTAAATCTACGACACGAGACCACCGGTTTTACCTCCCCTCCGAAGGAAGCCATACTGACGATTTTTACGCCTGAAAAATCCATCGCCCTTCGCCGGGTTTGAACCCGCGACCTCGAGAACTAGAGGGCACACAAACACATACACACCGTACTTTACAAGATACCACTAGATTTGCACTTCAGCTTGCAAACAAAACCATTTGGTACACAATCAATGTCTTTTATGAACGTAAACCAGAAACAGTAGTGTTTTGTGGTGGGTGTATGTATAATATGTGTACCTGTGTCAGATTAAATTCACAGCCGCAGTTTCACATTAACTTCTAAGAAATAAAAACAGCGTATGCATTTTATACGCTGATAGAGAAAGGGAGTATTGTTTTGTGGTTAGTGTATGCTTATGCACCTTTGACAGGTTCATGCAATACAATTGCTTCAGATTTAATTCACTATCACAGTTAACATTAGTTTAAGATATGGTAACTTGCTATCTTTATTGGTTAAGCATGTAACACAAACTATTATTTGAAGGGATATTTATACCTTTTACAGCTCTTGTAGAATTTTAAATAATATTTTAAGTCGATAAACACAAATACTTGTTTTCACTGTATATATTTAAATTTTTCATTAAAAACAACTAACTTGTGACTTTCGACACATAACCTGTTTTCTACCTTACTAAGTTTTCAGGTCATGTTCCAGTTTTAAACATGGAATGCACGTTATTTGGTATTCAATATTAATAAGGTATCATTAGGAACGCCTATATTTACATAATTGCTCGTTGATAGGAAAATTCAGCTTTAATTTTACATTTTTGGCATTGCAATTTTATGTGCAGGCTTGGATATTGGTTTCATTCAAGCCATGGGAGAGGTCGGCTATTCGCTACGCATTCGCTATCTGAAGTCTGAACACATGCTGGAAACTTCGATAAAACTCCATAACGTTCGTTTACCTTCGGTTGTTCCGTCTCCAAGCGCTTGTCTTTGAGGCTGAGGTAGTGTTGCCAACGTAGCCATTTTATGGCTAAATCTAGCCTGTTTGAAGAGCCTGTTTGCCACTAGTTTGGCAAAAAGCCACTAAAGGCATTTCCAGGCATTTTATATAATGATTGAGCCAAGTGTAGCTATTTTTTCTTCTAAATACTCAACCATTTCTAACTATTTTTCAGTTCCTATTGTCTAATTTTTAAATTAAAATCGCCAAAGTATCAATGAGAAATATACATATATAATACAT